>JALGQZ010000017.1:16541783-18941783 GCA_023105745.1 Austropuccinia psidii
CAATAACAAAAACAAATGCAAATAATTTACAAATGTAATTGTCACACAATATGCAATTTTAAATAAGCCACATAAAGATGTTTGATATCTCAATTCCTGGACTTATGATATCTTTTATTTTGTTGTCAAGAAAGATTTTCATCCACTTCCAACTGTATTAACCCCAACTGGAAATGGATTGCACTTTCCCAAATTGAAAATGGAGATCAATTTTTCAAAGAAACCTGGAATAATGGCATAAAAAACTCCTCCAGAAATTACTAATTTCAGATTTTCTCTTCAAATCAACCATAAATTATTCAATGTAGGTGAGAAATTTCTAAAAATTACACCTACTGAAATCAATTCAAAAGTCAATGGTTACTTGGGAAGAAATAAGCAGGAACAAAAGAGAGCTAAAATATTGATTTTTTTGAATAGTTCCTTTTTATCAATAACATCTACTATCTGTTGTAGGCCTTAAAATTCAGTACATAAGTAAATTCTAATGATTAAATTCAGAATTGATTATATTTCCATGCCAAAGTAATAGGTTTGACTTTATCATTAATATTTACAAGATCTTCTACATTTTCAATATTGTACAGAGTTTCTACATTTGGTGGATCATCATCTTAATATAAATCAAAACATTCATATTCAGTTTTTGCTTACATATTATGTAAACTTGTACAAAAAAACAGCCCAACTAAAAAAGTATTGGATTTCTTGATTATCTCTTAGAGAAAACCAAGTTCCCTTGAAAATTCCAATTGAAATCTCAATTCTGAACCTTGATTTTTCTAGACAGTAATTGAAAGTAAATTTGTCTTCATTCTGTGCCACAGATCCCTTATAAGCTGGAACAACCCAAGTAGAGCTTGCATATTCTGAGTCATATAGATACTGATCTTTTTCATAAAAGTATCGAGGTATTTGTGCTATTTTCATATGTTGATATACACTTGAATCATGAAGTGACCCAGTACATCCCACATTTAGAGCAGTGAAATGTTTGTTTATATTACACACCAGGTGCATTTACATAGAATAACTTAATTTTTAATAATAGGTCAAAATGAAAATTCAAAAGATTACCTCTTTTTACAATTGAAATATGCTTCATCATCATTGGGGTGTCACTGTGATAATGGTATGAGACTCCCATCAATAAATCCAATGCACCCAGGGAAGCCTTCCACCTGCATAGCCTGCTAAATATCTCTGCTTTGTCCTATTGTTGGCCACGCAATAATTCTCCTATTAAAATTCATTAATATGCTAATGACTCTTTTAATTTACAAAACAATAGCCCCATGGCTAATTCAAAATTCTTTTCCAATTTATCCTCAAGATTTCCCATTTCCATTTTATCATAACCGGAATAGTGCCACAGCCAATTGTATGGAAGGATTACATTGTTTCTTTGTGCTGAATTTGAAAGGTTTTGTCATCTTGAAGCTTTATACAAATTTCACAAATGAGTTATGCATTGTGCCACAAAGTTGGCAAGACTTTTCAGATGATAAGGTTTGTAAATCATTCAGGATATACAATCAATGTTAAGGATATCTCCTAAAAGGATTGATTTATCTTTGTGATTTTATCATATTGAATAAGGTTATATATTCCTGGATATCCAAATCACTATCAGATTTGAAAGCATTGATTAGCTGCAGTGATTTTAATATCTGAAGTAAAGGTAACCTTTGGGATGCCTTTGGAATTGTATATTCTAAAAATTTCTACATTAGATTGAATTTTAAATAAAATACTTTCATAAATGACCAGGGTATTCATATCTTATTCAAGAGATGGCAAGTTTCATGCAATTTAAAATGCACTTATTGAGGTGTGTATCAAAAAAATGATGCTTTTAGTGAAATCAAGTGAAGGATTTGGATCCAAAAACCCTGTTTTTTTTTACCTAAAAATACCATACCTTTTGTGGTGTGGTATTTACAAACTCCCAAAGACTTGAGTTGAAATTTGGCAAAAAAACTTGGGATTTTGAGTGTAGGATTTTGTAACTTTGACACCCCCTATTGTAGAGAAACTCCAATCAAATTTCAAAGAATTTTATGAATAATAATCACTGAGGGAATTGGCCTCATTTTCAGTATCTGAAACAATAAATTTTGAAATATCTTGTGAATGATCACCATCCACATAAGTTAACCAAAAAAATTCTCAACATAAATAGTAATTAGAGAGTTCTACCCCTCAGAAATTCTCATAACCTGAACTTGGGTAATGCCTCTTAAGATTAATACAAAACTCAATTTCTTAAAATAAAATCCTTTTTGGTATAATCCCAAACTGAAGCACTGAGTGATATTCAAAGCTAATATTTAGTAGAATGCTTCTTAATTTATAATAAAATTAAATAATATTAGAAAAATTTATATCTCAATCAGATGATAAATTATAAAAATTACTGTATCCTTTAAATTTATTACTTGTGTTTTATCAAGGTTAAAAGAAAAGTGTTTATTTAAATCTTGAAAAAGCTAGGAACATTCCTTCCTTTTTCAAATTTCATTCATCAGAATATTTCACAAGGTCATGAATGGATGCATAAATATAAATTTAAAGGAAATAATTTTTTTTATGCTGTCCATGCATGAAATTTTTCATTTCTTTGTTGCATTCGAGAAGAATTACTTTCATTATTTAATGATTTATGAGAAGGAGACAAGGTAGGAGTTGACTGAAAAGCTTATTATGATAAAAATAGTACAGGATCCATAACTTTAGAAAATTTTTGGTGAATAAACAATATTTTAATTTTTTATGATAATAAAATTGTTTGGAATTTAGTGAGATTTATAAACTATTCATATAAGTAAATTTAACTGAATTTCCAATTGAATAAGTTCCTACCAATAATAATAATAATAATTGAAATTTGTTAATTAGAAGACAATTTCAGAATTAATTAAAATTAACTTTTGATAAGATTCAATTCAGATTTTTTAATTATTAAAAATACCCCCTTAATTGTTTTTTATTTCTACTTTTGTAATCATTCTAATAATAATTACCCTTGGAAGCCTTACTTCAAACTTAAATTCCTTTAATTATTATTTTAATCTATTTTTTTCCAAAAAAACTACTCAAATAATAAAAACCATTTATAACTCTTAAAAAAAAAAACTTTTCAAATTCTCATAATTTTTTTATTTTTATTTTTGAAATTATTTTTATATTTTCATTTTTTTCATTTTTTTCTATAAAGCTTTTACTAATATTTTTAAAATTTAGAAAAAGCTATAATTATTTAGAAAAATTCAAAAAATTGATTTGAAAATTTTCTTTTTTATTTTTATTTTTATTTTTCAAAATTTTCCCCAATTTTTGTTTATTTTTTTTTTTTGAAAAAAGGTTACCTCTCAAAATATCCCCTTATTGGAATCCATAAGAACAGATGACTTGTCTTATATCAATTTTTCATTTGTTTTTTGTTCTTTTGTAAAGAAAAAAACCGTAAAATTTTGATTTAGCCATTTTTGATCAAAATGTTCTTTTTATTTTTGTATTTTTGATGGAAAAAAAAGGCAAAAAAAAAATATAAATAAAATTGGCATTTTTGGCCTTGAAATAATTTTAAAGGCAAAAATGGTAATTCAGTGTGTTCCTAGCAAAAAGAAATTGAATTTAGCACTATGATTTTCTAGGTGCATTCTGGAAAAATGGAATGTACATAATAATTTTACAAAATGAATCTAGCAATATCCTTTTTTTAAAATTAAAGAAGATTTAACAAAAAAAATCATAAAAAAAGTTTTTTAAATAATTTAAATAAAATCATAACTATCATCATCAAATTAATTCTAAATAATAATAATTATTATCATTTAAGATATCACTAATTTTTTTTTTGTTTTTTGAAAATTCATAGAAATTAATTAAAACAATTCCACTAGAAAATAGTGAAAAAATTAGAAAACCAAAAATTTGAAATTAAATTGAATTATTTCAATTTGATATAATATATATACATATATAGAAAACTTATTTTTCAAATTTTTTAAATTTTCAACTTTTTTTTATTTTTTATTTTGATTCAAAAAAAGTATCATTTTCTTTTCTGAATATGTATATAAAAAAAATCAAAATAAAATGAGAGACAAAAAAGAGCTTTTGTTATGGTAAAAAGATATATTATTATTTATTTAAACTTCTAACTATTCTTTCTTTTGAATATGAGCCTGAAAACATGTATTGACCTACATGATATACTTCATACAGCTTAACAATTTAATTTCCTTCAGCTATTAGGCTTAAGTTTTAAATATAATTCATTCTTTATCATTTGAATTTTAACGATTTCATAAAATAATTTGATGAAATCATTTCATATTGTATATAAAGTCATTATTATTATTTTCTTTTGATGTTTTCATAAAATCCTTGTATTACATAATTCCAATTTTTGTATTTACAATAGGGGGTGTCAAAGTTACAAAATCCCAAACTAAAAATCCTGCTTTTTTTTCCAAAATCCTGCATTAATTTTTTGGGATTTCAGAAATCCCACACCTCAAGAGGTGTGGTATTTTAAGGTACACAAACCCAGGTTTTTGGTACCAAATCCCATGTCCAAATACTAAAATCCTGCCTTTAGCTTCCCATAAAGGTACATGTTTAAAACACACAGCTCAGTAAGGGAATGTTAAATTTTATAAAAATTTCCTTCTATTGCATGAGATCTGAATACACTTGTCATTTATAAAAGTATTTGATTTCAAATTGCATTTACTACAGGCCTTTTCTTCATTTACCATGCCCAAGACATCACAAAGGCTACCTTTACTTCAGATCTTAAACTCACTGCAGTTCATTGATGCTCTCAGCTCTGATAGTGATTCTTATATCCAGGAATATATAATCTTATTAGATATGATAAAATCACAAAGATACATCAATCCTCATAGACGATATCCATCACATTACATGTATACAATGAATGATTTACAAACATTATCATCTGAAAAGTTTTGACAGCTATGTAGGACCACACATGAATCATTTGAAAAATTGGTTGCACAAATTCAAGCTGATAAAACATTTCAAAACTCATCACAAAAAAAAACAATGCAATCCTGCCATCCAATTGGCTGTGGAATTATCAAGGCTAGGATCAAATGGCAATGGGGCCTCTTTGGGAAAGATTGGAATGTTATTTGGAATTAGCCATGGGGCTATTGTGCTGTACACTCAAAGAGTGATCCAGATATTAATGAAGTTGAAGCGCAAAGTGATTGTGTGGCCAACAATAGAACAACAAAGAGAGATGTCTCAAGTAATGCAAGCAGAAGGCTTCCCTGGGTGCATTGGGTTTATTGATGGGCGTCTCATACCATTATCACAACGTCCCCCCAATGATGGTGAAGCCTATTTTGATTGCAAAAAGGAGTAAGCTGTTGAATATTTATTATTTATTTCATTTTTACTGATTGTTTACAATTAAGGTATTCTATGTCAATACAACTGGTTTGCAATATAAACAAACAGTTCACTGCTCTACATTTTGGCTGTACTGGGTAACTTCATGATTCAAATGTCTATCAACATATAAAAATAGCACAAACACCTCAAGAGTTTTATGAAAAGGATCAGTACTTACTTGCTTATTCAGAATATGCAAGCTCTCCTTGGGTTGTTCCATCATATAAGGGAGTTTTAGCACAGAATGAAGACAAGCATTATTTCAATTACTGTCTAGCCAAATCAAGGGTCAGAATTGAGCATGCAATTGGAATTTTGAAGGGGCAGTGGTTTTCTCTAAGGGAAATGCGAAATCAAATGAGTGATAATAATGAAATTGAATATTTTGTTAGTTGGGTGGTTTCTTGCACGATTTTACATAATATGTTAGCACAAATTGGTGATGAATAGTTTGAGTTATATGAAGATGATGATCCACCACATGCTGAAAATCTGGCCAATAATGAAATTGGGGAAGATGTGGTAAATATGCATCAAAAAATTAAACCAATTACTTTGGTAGGGAAAAATAGTCAATTGTAAATTTCATAAGGACCCTTGATTTATGTACTTAATTTAATGGCATAAAATGGAGTGGAGATGTTATTGGTAAAAGAGAACTGTTTACAATTAATATTTTTTAGTTCCTTTTTGATCCTGCATATTTCTTTCAAAGTACCCATTGACTTTTGAATTAATTTCGGTGGGTTTCATTTTCAAGAATTTGTCACCTACATTAAATAATTTATGGTTTATTTGGAAAGAACATCCAAAATGAGTTATTTTGTGATGATTGATAATTTCTGGAGGAGATTTTGTTTTATGATGAACCATTGTTGATGTCTTCCAAAGAATTTCCATGATGCCAGGTTTTCCTAAAAAATTGATCTCCATTTTCAATTTGGAGAAGTGCAAGCCATGTCCAGAGGGGGTGAAGAGAGTTGGAAGGGGATGGAAATCTTTTTTTGATAAAAATGAAAATATACCATAAGTCCAGGCATTGAGATCATTTAAATCTTGGTGTGGCTTATTAAAAAATCTGTCTTGAGTGACAATGACATTGGTAAATGATTTTAATTCTTCCTTGAGATTGGCAGAAGTCAATTCAAGTTTACTGAAATTTGGTAATTTGGCTTCTATTAATGACTGATTTTCATTAGCTGCTAATTTTGAAAAATGAGAGATTCTTGAGTAAACAAATTATTCAAATTTTTGAAGTTTGCTTCATTGATTATTATCCATTTAAATTTGATGAGGAGTTAAACATGGTTTTCTAGAGTAAACACTTAATAATTTTGTAATTAGTTAGTAATTATTAAAATAATAAGAAAAAAAGATCACACACCTTCAGATTTTCCATAATCTGAACCAGAAAGAAACTCAATACCTTTCATAATACCACCTACAAGTTGGTTGTTGCTTTTGATTTCTTGTCAATTTTGAGATAAGGACATCAATGTCATGATGAGGCTTTAGAGGATCTGAGAGTATCCAGAAGAATTATAAAAAGAGGTGATTTCATATATGATGACAGGCAAAAAGGGCTTTGTTGTTTTATCAATGAGTATATAAGGATGGGGGAGAGTGTGAAGAGATGGAAGTTTTAACCATGAGGAATTGGCTGATTTATTGTCAATTGAAATGGTTGAAAAGTTTTTATATTCTTTGTTTGAATGGCCAAGGTGAGAGATAATTTGTTTTGAATCATGGATGTGTTGTCTTTGACTTTGGGTGAGCTTTCTTTTATGATTTGATTTGGTATTATTATCCTCATGATGTTCTATATATGGTTTAGTCATAACCATGACATCAAGAGGAGGAATAATAGCTTCATAATATTTCAAATCATTCTGATGATGTGCCGAGTCTGGTTTAGTCCTAACCATGACATAATCAAAATGATTTGAAGAGTGAGAGAGAGGAGGAGCATTTTTTTTTGAGTTTCAAGGATTATGGAAGGGGGTGAAATTGAATGACATTGCAAAAGAAACCCTTATAAATGATACTCCCCTATATTAACAAACAAATAAAAAGTTTAAACAAAAATTAAAATAACAAATAAATCATGGGTCAGTAATGATTATCATCCAACAAAAAAAAACATAAGTTCAACATGAATATTATTTGAAAAAAAAGCCAAAACAAGATGATTATCAGTTATTAATGATGATGATTATATTAAAGGAAAAAAATGTCAGCAATCATAATGATCAAAAAAAATCAAGTAAAAATAATTATGATTTCAAAAAAAAAAGCAGCATCATTGATTCATGATGATGATGTTGAAAAAAAATCAGCAGAGAAAGATCATTCATTAGAAAAAAAAACATAAGTAAGATTATGATTTTCAAAAATAAAAATTAAACAAAAACAGTACATCAGTACTGTATCATTTAAAAAAAAGAAAAAAAAAATCAAATTAATTTTATTGCTAATGGCCTCCAGAGGCCATTAGCCATAAAATTCAAAAAAAGCCTTGGAATCGATTTGGGAGGCCTGCCAAATCAATTCCAAATTGATTTGGCGCAATTTGAGCCGGCTAGGACCTGTAACCTCCCAGGAGCCTTTTGGGGAGGTTCTGGGGTGAGTGGGGGTTTTGAGGGGGTGCATGGTGATGGATGGTGGGTTTTTGGTGAGGATGGCGATGGATGGGGGTTTTTGGAAGTGGATAAAATAAATAAAATAAGATTTAAAAAAATTATCTATAAAAAAAACAAAAATCAGAATGAGGTGGCAAAAAACCAGAGTTGTGAAATAAAAACAAGAAAAATTCACTTACCTGATTTAAAAAAAATGGTGAATTCTTTTGGAAGAGTGAGGAGTGAAAGGGAAAAATGAAAAATAAGAAATGAAGAATTAAAAATTGAAATTGAAAAAAAAAATTGAAATTCAAAAAAAAAGTAATTCAAAATTAAAAATTAAAAATAAAAGGGAAATTTCAAAATTGAAAGTTCAATCAATTCAAAATAAAGAAAAAAATGAACAATGAATTATAAAAAAAAGAAACATGTAGAAAAAGATGAAAAAATTAAAATAAAATAAAATAATGACATTAAATACCATTTCAAAAAAAAGGCAAAAAGGTGTCAACAACTTATATTTGGCAAAAAATCCATAAGAAAGGAAACATGGAGGGAGCCATCAATTTCATTTTGAACAGAATTCACATAAAACCTTGATGCAAAACTGGCCCAAATTTCCAATTTTGTACTAAATTGCAATTAAATTTTATACAAAATTGAAATTGCAAGTTGGTGCCCAAATTACGCATAAGCATTGAATTTTCAATTTGGTAATAAAGTGAAGTTAGATTTCATGACATAAAATCAATAATTAAGCATAAACATCAGTTTGATTTAACAAATAACGACATATAAAATGATCACATGATTTATACCTAATATGTTACTTTTTATTGATTAATGTCAGAATGCATTCCAGCTCCCCAATTGGCCTGCTTGATGACAATGCGGCTATAGTGAGATCCATCTGGAATTGCTTTTCCTTCAATTCCAATTCACAATTCCACTTTTCATTTCAAAATTCATATTTCTTTGTATGTTGCTTCTCCTCAGACTCCATTTGCTTTTGCAACTTGACTTCTTCAAACTGTTGCTTTTCCATTTTGCTTGCTTTCTCTTCATTTCACCTCTCCCTGTCCCACTCCAAACAAGCATTTTCACTGGCTTCATGGGCTACAAATAATGCATTTTGTCAGTAGGATTGATCAGAGTAACCATAAATCCAAAAAATACCCTTTTGCCATGATTCAAGCAAATTTTCATATGTTGGTGCAAACATATCCATTGGCCTTTTCCTAGAACCACTATTGTCATTCAAGTTGGGTGTCAATGCTTGATTACGCTTTTGTGTTGAATGCGTTATGGATTTACTTTTCTGGTCAAAGGAGAAATAATCAACAATGGATTTCATAAGTATCAGGCTTGAACATACTTAATGATTCATCTTGAATGTTTTCCGCTTTAACCAAGTCATCTTCATTATGAAGCAAAGGAACCAGGTTGAGTGGTGATTCCAAACCATTATTCTCCTTTGAAAAGTGAATGAGGATTAATTATTGCAGGTAAAAAAGGAAGAGATGATATCTGACCTTATCAAGCAAAACATTAACATCATCATCACCATTTAAGCTGTCTTTTTCTTGTGAATCATAGCTTGCAATGGGAGTGACATTGGGCTTGTGGACAAAGAGTACATCCATTTCAGCATAGCAAGAACACATACTTTCAAGCTTTTCACTCATTGATTTTATTCCTTTACTCTCATCTTCTTCTGTTATTCCAGCCCCAGTTGAATTTTTGATTTTTTTTGCTGCCATATATTTCTTTTTATATGTTTGCCATCAATATTGGATGCTGCTTGAACTAAGGTTTAGGTGATTTCGTAATTTTTTGTTGACCTCAATGGCCATAAGCTTAAATCCATGCTGCTTTGACAACGGAGGTCTTCCAATAGATGTTTAACCACTAGTACCAAAGCAGGACTCAAAATTCGATTTTACTGAAAGCCAATTAATTATGGTTAAATAATCTGTACATATTAAGTGACCTGATGGATGTGGCAGGCCAGAGGTGATCTTCATATCTGACTTGACATTTCTTGCTGTGGAAAGAGGCATTATTATATGGATGAAGAAGTATAAATGGACTGTAAGCTGTTCAGTCAGATTGTCCAAAATGGAGTGTAGAAGAATATGTTGTACAGGTATGAATTGTGAGTACTCATTTGGGTTAGGTTTCAAACTCAAATCCCAGATGCATGGGATTTGGTCAAAATACCAGGGGACTCAGTTGAAATGCCATGTGATTTACACATAAAAAACACAGGATTTAGTGTTGGGATTTGGGTTCCAAATCCCATGTTATTTTAAGGCGGGATTTGGTGACTTTGACACCCCCTAATATTTTAAGGGATTATTCTCACCTTTTAATTATTCCTCACAGATCTTACAAAAAATCTTTTTTCAAATCAGAATTACTTGAACTTTATTTTAGAAATATTAGTACTCTCACATCAAAAGTAATTCAATTTATCTTTACCATTATATTTACTGTTGAAGATAAATTCCAATAGTACAACCCGTTAACATTAGTGACATTTTGATTAATGAAAATTGATAGTATTACACTTTTTAATTAGCTTATTAGCTTAATATTATATAAATTGGAAGTAATGAAAGAGACCCCAGATTTAATTGAATAAGTAGGTAAATCAGGGAATTTCAGTGACCAAAATCTATGAGCCAAAAGTTCCATTTCCAAGTATAAACATCAGCTGGCTTATACCCTATTTCATTGGGCTTAAAATATACCTAATTATAAATTAAAAATAATGATAAAAGGTATTTTACAGAGTGCAAAGATCCAATTTCAGATAATAATAAGTTAAAAAAATATCTGGACCTATCACTTTGGGAGAAAAATTCACTTCAAACCTTATAGCCTAGCTGGAATGTTTACCCAGGGCCTGAATTATCAAAATATATCCAAAAGCCATACTTTTTGATTATAAACAATAGCATCTTCCCTGTTAAAAAATGATCTCCTAAATTCCATGCAATAAAATCCTGTTTCTTGTGAATAAAGAATATATGCAGAATCAATTTTTCATACTTTGAAATAATGATACCTAGAGAGATAATTATGTAAATGAGTCATTCAGACCTAGGATATCTATGTAATTTTCAACATGAAGAATGAAAGCTTAAAGAAATCCATGAAAACTACTAAGGAATTATTACAATTCAAATATGTGAAAATTAGGAAGAATGATGTATTTGAAAAACAACATAACCAGTAAAGAGCTTCCCATAACCCATAAATTAGCTTTAAAAATTGAGATACTTTAATCAAGTGGAAATGGAGATTCTGTGGGTAAAGCCTCAAACAATATCAACATTGTGATAGGTAAAGTCATTTTGGTTTGATTCAGAGTAATAAAAGACCTTAAGAACTTAGAGTACTACTATTTTTCATGGAATTATTAGAACTTAATGTATCAAATATTTCAGTTGATCTACCAATAGGGCTTTGGTTGCTATGCAGTATTAATTGATGGAGAAAATTTCTCATTGTTTCAAAAACTTGAAAGGAAAGGAGAAATTTATTTCAATAGGAAAAAAAGTATGCAGTCAACTACCAAATTTCATTTTATTTTGATAAAAGTATCACAAACCTCATAGATGGTTGTCCAGAAACATGTTCAGACTCAATTTTTTATAAGAAATTGAGCTTTGATAAAAACCCAGATAGGTGTTTTGTCAAGGGTACATACAGTTTCTTGTATTTTCAATTACTAAGTGTCAATTAATTTGAATTTGACTTAGATAAGACCAATACTTATTGGTGGACTTGGAATATTCCTGGATGCAACATATCGTCCCAGAACTTATAGCCCCACCAAAAAACCTATGCATAACTATTGAGTTCAACTATTTTTTGGACAAATTCAAAGTGAATAATAAAAATACTATTGGAATTATGAGAGATCAATGGGCTTCCCTTAAGCATTTTTTTTGAACTAGAATTCCAGAAGACATCAAAGTTTATGTTGATTGGAACAAGTCATTCTTTATCATAAATAACAAGCTATCTTAAATCAATCAATCATGGGAGAAAGCAAGCTTGGAGGATAGGGAAGAGGGAAAACTCTGCTACCAAAATTATGTACCTTTGGAACAGGGTCCTCAGCTTGAGCTAAATAACAGTTGCAGAATTAAAAAAGGGGTGTAATGCAAATCCCATGAGAGAATTCCAATATTGAATTTCATGCAGCTGTGGTCTTGGAAATTGTCAGGATGATACTATGATAAAGGTATAACTAGGCTAATTACAACTTTAACTGTGTATGTGACATGGCAGAAAATGATTTAAAAAGATTTATAAAGGTTTTATAATAAAATAAAAGGGTTCTACTATTGAGAAATAGTGGTGGTGAGTGCTGTTGAGAACCCTGGGTGCAGGCTTTATCTGTTGGATTACAATAATAAAGTCTACAATAATTGAAGATTATAATTATACCTCATCATTTAACCAAGAGTAAAACTGTTTTTGACAGTTTAATACGTAGGTTATTCAAGTGCAGGATGAGGAAAGGCTTTTGGCTGTGAAAAGCCCTCCTTTTATCCTAAAATTGAGGTGGAAAGGCTGCTAGACCTTTCCACGTAGAGGAAGTGAAGATTTTTTGCTCTATATGACAGACTTGTGGTTTGCAAACAGCCTGTATACCCTGTATTGGGCTCAGATGTGATTTTGAAACCACATCTGGGCAGTTTTCACCAATACAGGGTGAAAATTTTCATCTGGGGACCTCACAGCCTGATTCTGACGTGTATGACACGTAGAAGGCTGTACAGAAACTGTATGGGACCCCAGTATTGACTGACATATGAGGTATTGAAGTAAAAACATGCTTCTTTGTCTATTTGACACCTCATATTCATGGTTATGGGATATTATCCCATGGTAAGGCTGTATCTGACAGCAGGTGGGATTTTTACCTTAAAATGGTCATAACTCTGTCAGTTTTTGAGATATCAAGCTCACAGTTGGTTCATTGAATAGCTCTGTATGAGCTCTACACAATGGTACCCAGCTTGAAATGGTTATCATTAAATATGACAAAGTTATCCCATGTACAAGTATTTTTGTACATTGGCGTGGTCTGGTCAAAAGCTCTATTAAGCTTGTTTGGCCAATGACTTTTTTTGTAGTTGAGTTATGAGGAAATGGATGGCACAATAAGATAGCCCTGATTGTGCTCTTTCCAAAAAGACCCCACTTTAGGTATCTCACACTAAGACTGTAAAAGTTAGATGAGAGGTGAATGTTTTGTTCACCCTTATTTGGTCTGAATTTGACCATAACTCAAGTAATACTGGTGCTAGCTCAGTTTGGCTGGTACCATTGGATAGCCCTGGCCTAGAGCTTCATTTTTAGTACCCATTTTATGGGGTTAAGCCTCTCCTTCTAGATTTTAGATGAGAGGTGAAAATTAAGGTTTATGCTCAGCAATAACTTTGAGCAGGAATAACTTTGTTATTTCTTGTCCTATGGTGATGGGACTTATATTTTCAGGAAGAGGTGAGTTTCCTCTTTCTTTTGATACCTTTTGAGCTAATTTGGCTCAGCTCCATGTTTTGGTGGTATTTTGGCTATACCATTGGTTTATGGTATTTTGGCTGTCATGCTTGTGCTCTGGTTTTGAGTCACAGGCTGACATACCCTCCCTCTAAAAAAGGCTCATCATTGATGAGACTGTTCAGTCCTCCTAGAGGCTCTGAATCTCCTTAAATGGAGGTTCCCATCTGGTATGGCATCCTCTGCCAACCATTTGTCTTTGTCAGCTGTCTGGTTCTTGAATCTGACTAGATATTGTCTCTGATCCTTCCCATTAAGTCTGATTTTTCTGGCCCTGATGATTTTACTCACAGGTCCAGGAGAGTCTTCTACTTCCACTATTTCTGGTGGAGTGGTGTTCTTCTTCCTGGAGGGGAATTTATCCTCCTCTGTTTGGAAGTAGGGTTTGACCAGGCTCACTGGAAAGACTGGGTGTTTCCTAGAAAACTCCTCAGTAAGCTTGACCTCTACTGCATTCTTCCCTATCAACTTAATGATAGTGAAGGGCCCTACAAATGAGTCTCTCATTTTCTTGGGTCCTTTGAGATTGTTAAAGCTCAGTGTAGACACTAACACCTGGTCCCCTTCCTTGAAGTCAGGTTCCATATGTGATTTGTCCCACCTCTGCTTATTATACTCTTTGGCCTCAGCTATGCATTTGGAAGCAGTATCACAGGCTTTCTTCCACATATCATGGAAGTCTTTGGCTGTGGGGTGGATGGTCAGAAGATTTTTCTTCAAGTGATCCACAGGTAACAGGGGATTCCACCCTTTCTCTACCAGTGCGGGTGTTTTTCCTGTGGTAGAGTGCTGGCTTGTATTATAAGCCAGTTGGACTGCTGGTAAGAGGGTGACCCAATCATGGGTGTATCCCTCATGGTCCTTGTATTCCATGCCATAGGCACAGAACCTCCTGAGGATGTCCTCCATTGTTTGGATCATCCTCTCAGATAGGCCATCTGTTTGTGGATGGTAAGCTGTGGAAAAAGCAAGCTTGGTGCCAAGCATGTCATATAAATTGGTCCAAAATTCAGATGTGAATTTTGGGTCCCTGTCACTAATTATGATCTTAGGGACTCCACAGGTGGATATGATGTTATTCCAAAATAACAGAGCAGTGTCCATGGCTGTGTCCTCTTTATGGCATGGTAGACATCTCATGCTCTTGCTGAACCTATCAACTATGATTAGGCAGGCATTGTAGTTTTCTTTGCCTCCTGGGACAAGTCCTGTGACCCAGTCCATGTTGATGGTTTCCCATGGGTGTTTGGGTTCTTCTATGTGTTGAAGCAACCCATATTTTTTCCCATGTTTTCTATTTGCCTTTTGGCATCTTTCACAAGTGTTGATGTATTCACTCAACTCTTGTTCCCACTTGGGCCACCAAGCTGTGCTTGCTACCCTCTCTTTAGTCCTGTCCTCACTCATGTGTCCCATGTAGGGGCAGTCATGGCATTCCTGCAGGATTAAAGAGATGTGGTCTCTGTCTATCACTGTGAGTGCACTGGTGTGCTTTTCTCTGTGATAAATCAGGCCATCTATAAGGAAGAATTTATTGTCCTTATAGGCCCTCAACCAGGGTTCCTCCAGCTGGGTTTCCAGTTCTGGGCTCCTGTATTTTTGTTGAAGGAGTTGGAGTAGTATGCTACACTGTTTGTGTTTAGCATAAGATTTCAGTACTGCATTGAAAAATTCATTGTGCAATTCTGAGGAACTTATTCCCAGTATGGGGGTTTCTGTCCCTTCTGAATCAGTGTTTCCACTGTCAAGGGTACCACTACCTGGTGCCCATTCAGAGAATCTGAAGTTTTTCTTCCTATTTATTTCCATAAAATGGATAGGAATTTTTGCAGCAACTTCAGGGTCATAAGCTGGATTGCTTTTGACATTGTCCAGTGGCCATCTGCTAAGGCCATCTGCATTGGTATGGCTTTTACCTTCCTTGTATATGATGGTCATGTTCCCTCTATACTCCTGGATGGCTATTTGCCATCTCAGCATGTGTCTATTAGTAGTCTTAATGTTTAGTAAAGACTTCAAGGCTGTGCAGTCTGTGTAGACTTCAAAGACTGCACCCTCCAAATAATAATGGAGTTTTTATAGTGCCCAGACTAGACATAGACATTCTGTCTGGGTGGCCCCATACCTGGCTTCTGAATCTTTCAGCTTCCTGGAGATGTAACATATTACACCTTCTCTTGGTTCACCATCCACAATTTGTCTTTGGTGAAGGGCTGCTCCCAAGCCTTGGCTGCATGCTGCATCTATATATAACTTGAATGGTAGTTCAAAGTCAGGCAAGATGAGCACAGGTGCATTTGTGAGTTCATATTTGATCCTCTCATATGCATCCCTCCTTTCCTTGGTTATTTCAAAAACTACATCCTTTGAGCATAACTTGTATAAACTACTAGTTATGTGAGCAAAGTTTTTGATGTGGTTTCTATAGTAGCTAGCAAATCCAAGGAAAGATTGCATCTCGTTAATGTTCTTTGGTACTGGATTTTGCAGTACTGCTGCTACTTTGTTCTGGTCAATTGCCAGACTAAGGCCTGAGACTTTGTGTCCTAGAGCTAGTAGCTCTTGTTGGCCAAAATTACACTTTTTAAGTGAAATTTTCAGATTGATGGGTGTACATTTACTTAGCACTCTGTCTATGTATTGTACATGGTCTTCCCATGTCTCTGAGTATATAATGATATCATCAATATACACTACCATCCAGCCTTCCATTATTTCTTCTTGAAATATGGTGTCCATCATCCTTTGGAAGTGGGCTGGTGAATTCTTGATGCCAAATGGCATCCTGGTGTACTCATAAATGCCCATATGGCATATTATTCTGAGTAATTTCATGGAGTTTGGTTTAACTCCATTTTGGTGAAAGCCCTTCATACAATCCATCTTGGTTATGTATTTGGCTTTGGCCAATTTATCCAAGGCATGAGGTATCCTTGGTATAGGATACCTGTCTGCTTTTGTGTAGTTGTTCAGGGCTCTGAAGTCTCCACACAATCTAGACTTGCCATCATGCCAGGTGATTAGGACAGGAGTGGTGATTTCCACTATTTCATTATGTCCAATCTTCCTAATGACATCCATGTCCAGGAGTTCATTGATATGTTTCTCAATCTCTTTCCTGGTCTCCAGACTTGCTGGGTAAGGAGGTCTCCTTAACATGGGTGGATAAGGTCTTTCTACATCCAGATATAGTTCTATATCATGGCCTTTGATCTTGCCTAATGGTTCTTCACCAATGGCAAATGCTGGTCTATTCTTCCTCAGCATCTTCAGTAAACTTAGATTTTGTTTGCTGGTGAGGGTAGTGCTAAACTGTCCCTCTCTGAATTCTTTCAGAAGTTCTTCCAGTGGGTCCTGAGAAGATATCTGGTATATATCAAGAGAAAATTTCTTTTCCTTGTTAGTACCAATGGTAATATGCCTATCTTTACTGTTGTAAATATCTATGCCATACATCCTCTGGTAATCTGTTCCCAGTAAAAAACCTTGGATGTGGGCATCTTCAATCACTACAAACTCTGGGTTGGGTCTGATATTACCTTTTCTGTGGGGTATAATTATCTCTTTGATAATTGTCCCAATGGAGGTCATCTTTCCAGATGCACTCTTAAAGTTCTTTGCTCTGGTGGGCAAGAGTTCTTTTTCCCAGTTTGGGAAGTGGTTCTCCAGATAATTTCTGGCCACTATGGAGCAGTGTGCTCCACTGTCAATGATCAGTGGGTGCTGAGCATTGTCAATACATACAGTCATTTTTGTGGCTGTTCCATGTATATATGCCATTACTTTGGTTGGTGTAACCAGGAATGTTTGTGCATCTTGTGTATGCTTACACAAGTTCTTGTTGGCAGTGTCTTGTGTCATGCCTGCTTCCAACTGTATATCCTGGATTTCTAGTGGGGTTTCCTCTTGGTATTCCACTAGAAATTCCTCTCTTGGGTCTTGATCTTCATCAGATGGTTCTCTAATGGCATCACCCATAGAGTCTGATTCAGAATCCTCTGTTGGAGGTTCTTCTTCAGGGACTTTTTCTATAGCATAGACTTTCTTCTTTGCTTTTGGACAGTTGTTGGCATAGTGGTCTGTTGAACCACAATTGTGACAAGAATTCTTCTTCTTTGCCACTTCTGCCACTCTTTCTCTGGGTTTGTCTTTAAACTCTACCCTGAAAGGTTGTTTCTCTTTGAAACTATTGCTTCTATATGGGGTGAATTTCCCTATATTAGTCCTTTTCCTTATGTCTTGTAAGGTATTGGCTATATCATCTAGAGTGCAATTTTGGTTGCATCTGCACTTTACTGCATGCTCTAGTTCTCCTGGCAGTTGTGTCAGAAGTTTATGATTTCTCATTTGAATGTTCATTTGAGGATCAATGGCTTTAAGTCTTTTAGACTGTCTAAGACACCACTCATATGGATCTTTGTCCACAGAGTATTTGTCATTTTCAAATGACATGGTCTTTTGCCATATCCAAGTTCCATTACTGTACTTTTGGATTATTTGACTCTTCCACCATGGCCAATTTCTTCTGCCATGGATTTCTTTCATTTCAGTGCACCATATACTTGCATGACCTTTAAATGCAGTATTCAGTCTAGCAGTAATCCAGTAATCTGGTATGCTTGGTACATCAATGAAGAGTCCATCAATATAATCTATGAGTTCCATATGATCATATTCTCCTGATCCAGAGAATTTGGGCCAGTTTGAGGCCTCAGGAAGCTGTTTCAAGGCTTCCTTCTCTGAATAAGACATGCCATCTCCATCCTGGTATTGTGATGGAGATCTTGCCTTATTCAACAACATGGCATCTGGTTTGATGTCATCTGGTTGATATGGATTCTCCATAGCTTGGCCTTGTGGTTGGGGCTTTAAGCTATGGTAGGCATCAAACAATTTGTTGATGTCTTGGTTCAGACACTCCCTGTCCCTGCTGCTATGGTGTTGTTCTTCAGAGACTTGATTCAGTCTCTTGTTGGTTTCTTCAGAGGCTTTTCTCAGTTGAGCATATCCTTCCTGAAGGTTTTTAACTATCTGCTCCAATGAGGCTTGAGTTTTTTTCATCCTCTCTTGGGCAGATGCAAATTCTGCAGCCTGCTTTGCAGATTGCTCAGCATATTGGGACATTTGCAACCACAGTGTGTCACTGTTGATGTTGCTCTCAGATGTGATAATGTTATTTTCAGTCTGAGTGGGGGTAATGTTTCTATTACTAGGACTACTGATTCTAGAGTGGTTTACAACTACTTCTGGTTCTTGTGTACTTCTTTTACCAAATCTAACAGCTTCTGGATCATGGGGTCTGACTCTTTCCTCCTCTGGTTGAAGGAGGCTTTGTTCTTGCCCTTGTTGCCTTGTCTTCTCCTGGAAACTTCCTGGAATTGTGAAGAATGGTGACTCTTGGCCACTGATCTGCTGGTTTCTGAATGGTGTGAAGCCACTGGAGAGCTGATTTGGATTGCTCCTTGTGAACCTGAAGGAATCTGAGTAGGCCCTGTCTGGGTTAACTGTTCTTCTATAGCTTGGATAGTGGCTTGATTCTCCCTTATCCTTTGTGCCCTTGCCTCCAGGAGTCTGTGCTGCCTGGTAGGGTTCCAACCCTTGGTGATTACCATAAGGTCCTTGAAGTCTATCTCTTTGAGACAGATCTTCTGGCAACTTGATCCCAGTTCTGCCCAGTGAGTTGCTAGGTTGAACCTCTTGTTGTCCATGCTCCATTGAAACAAATCTTTGAGGAGTTGGTGGATTTGAAGAACTTGATCCATATCCTTCCAGTCCTCTGGTTTGAGGTTTCTGTTGAATTGGAGTGTGAATGGCAAGGTTGATATTATCTCCCTCATTGTTTTGCCATCCACCACTGTGTCCAATGTGTCTTCTTTCAGGTCTTCTGGTTCTAGACATTCCTGCTCTATCCTCTGGCTGGTTCCTTTGGAAGCCAAGGTCTCTGAGGTATGCAGGGGACATATCAGTGTTTGCAAGCAGTCAAAAACTTTATGTTCTTAGGGTATTTACCTTTGAATGTGCCTTGTACAAATTTGTTATCTGCTGATTTGGGCAGTTTTCCTTTGGAGGTTACAACTGGGTTAATAATTGTAATCTTCCCTGTACAAGTGGTTAAGGTTGGTTTACCTTGTATTGAAGCAGAGTTTCGTGGTTTTCTACTCCTCTGAGTGGCTATTGGTGTCCACTTCATGGCTGTAATGAGGCCTTCACTAAGCCTTTTTCCTTTACCCTTGCTGCCCTCTGGTTCTGAGGGTGTCACTGGTGTGTTGGCCTGTGACTGGGTTTCAAGTGGGATGTAGTTTTCTTCCACTGAATCAAAACAGGAAAAAGAGGGCTTATGTCAGTTAAGACTTCTTAAAAGGCTGGTTTTGCACGTCTAAGAATGGCCTCTGGGCTTGTATATTATTACAGTATGCCCTTGTATAATGACAGTTTAATTGAATTAACAATTTCACGTCAAAAATACAGCTTATGGTGTCCTGTCACACTGTTTGTGTGTCAGTATCCCTCAGATACACTTGTGGTTTTCAAGTGTATTCTGTATAAGTGTTATTGAGTTAACAATACACTTAATCCACGCCTCAACTGATGGTTTTTCAGTCAGAGGTGTCCTTATTCAGTCAAGAATACAGGACTTTATTGATGGCTTATGTGTTTTTATATACAAAACACGCCAAAAATAATTAAATTCAGTGAGTATTAGCCACGTGAATAATACTCTTATAATATGAGTATGTATATAAAAAGGATAAATATATATAATATATATACTTAAATAAAGAAATCACGCCTAAAAAAGATAAAAAACTGGTTAATAAGTCATAAAAAGAGAAAAAGACTTACTTATAAGGTCCAAAAAAAGGTTTTAAAACACGGCCAGGCCCCCAAAATGTCAGGATGATACTATGATAAAGGTATAACTAGGCTAATTACAACTTTAACTGTGTATGTGACACGGCAGAAAATGATTTAAAAAGATTTATAAAGGTTTTATAATAAAATAAAAGGGTTCTACTATTGAGAAATAGTGGTGGTGAGCGCTGTTGAGAACCCTGGGTTCAGGCTTTATCTGTTGGATTACAATAATAAAGTCTACAATAATTAAAGATTATAATTATACCTGATTATTTAACCAAGAGTAAAACCGTTTTTGACAGTTTACTACGTAGGTTATTCAAGAGCAGGATGAGGAAAGGCTTTTGGCTGTGAAAAGCCCTCCTTTTATCCTAAAATTGAGGTGGAAAGGCTGCTAGACCTTTCCACGTAGAGGAAGTGAAGATTTTTCGCTCTCTATGACAGACTTGTGGTTTGCAAACAGCCTGTATACCCTGTATTGGGCTCAGATGTGGTTTTGAAACCACATCTGGGCAGTTTTCACCAATACAGGGTGAAAATTTTCATCTGGGGACCTCACAGCCTGATTCTGACGTGTATGACACGTAGAAGGCTGTACAGAAACTGTATGGGACCCCAGTATTGACTGACATATGAGGTATTGAAGTAAAAACATGCTTCTTTGTCTATTTGACACCTCATATTCATGGTTATGGGATATTATCCCATGGTAAGGCTGTATCTGACAGCAGGTGGGATTTTTACCTTAAAATGGTCATAACTCTGTCAGTTTTTGAGATATCAAGCTCACAGTTGGTTCATTGAATAGCTCTGTATGAGCTCTACACAATGGTACCCAGCTTGACATGGTTATCATTAAATATGACAAAGTTATCCCATGTACAAGTATTTTTGTACATTGGCGTGGTCTGGTCAAAAGCTGTATTAAGCTTGTTTGGCCAATACCTTTTGTTGTAGTTGAGTTATGAGGAAATGGATGGCACCATCAGATAGCCCTGATTGTTCTCTTTCCAAAAAGACCCCACTTTAGGTATCTCACACTAAAACTGTAAAAGTTAGATGAGAGGTGAATGTTTTGTTCACTCTTATTTGGTCTGAATTTGACCATAACTCAAGTAATACTGGTGCTAGCTCAGTTTGGCTGGTACCATTAGATAGCCCTGGCTTAGAGCTTCATTTTGAGTACCCATTTGATGGGGTTAAGCCTCTCCTTCTATATTTTAGATGAGAGGTGAAAATTAAGGTTTATGCTCAGCAATAACTTTGAGCAGGAATAACTTTGTTATTTCTTGTCCTATGGTGATGGGACTTATATTTTCAGGAAGAGGTGAGTTTCCTCTTTCTTTTGATACCTTTTGAGCTAATTTGGCTCAGCTCCATGTTTTGGTGGTATTTTGGCTATACCATTGGTTTATGGTATTTTGGCTGTCATGCTTGTGCTCTGGTTTTGAGTCACAGGCTGACAGAAATATGCTACGTTGTCAGCCTGTGACTCAAAAAAAAGAGCACAATAATTACACTTATAAGAAAAATAAACATGGTACATAAGAAGGAGTGAAATACACACCTTTAACCAGTATTGAACCAAATAAAGGTACAATAGCACAATAAAAGAATATCAGAAACTAACAAGATAATTATGTAAATTTGAACATTTGAAGGACAAAAACTTCCCCTTTCAGAAAATATTATTCTTATTACCAAACAAGAAGAATCACCCAAGTTATTGAGGCTGTCAACTCATTCTGAGCATAAACCTTAATATTCACCTATCATCTGAAATCTATAGTTTAGATAACAGACTAGCCAAGTGGGGTTCTTTATCAAATCTCTTAGCTAGAGCTATCTAATAGGAATATTTAAAAGAATTTAGCACCACTGGATCAGAAATCATCAAGAAAATATTATTTCTCAAACATAGAAAAATGATACAATTTTTTCACCTCTTATCTAAGATAGATACTTCTTGTAAGGTGTGGATATGAAACTTTGATAAAATATCAAGTACTTTTCCTGTCCTCAAAATTTGTATAAGGTAGAATTATTTGAGAATAGTAAGGAATAGTATTTCTAAGAAGAAAACATGCCAATCTTATTGTTTTTAACTTTGTAAGTATAAAACAATAATATAATAAAAATTTATTGTTTTACCAACAATACTCTACAAGAGATATTTAAGGCTACAAAAGAAATTTCTTCAAGAGCAATTTCAATTGGAATTAATTGCAAAAATAAATGCAAGAGATTAATTAAAGAACAAAGTATTTAAAAGGATATTTAAAGAGAAAACACACCCAAAAGTGACCAGAGTGAATTTGAAAACAAAGTGACAAAGTTAACAGTGATGAGAGATGCTTTAATTCACTTTTGGGGTGGTTCAGGGGTAAAAATGATTATAAGAGTTACAAACAATGATTATAATGATTTTTTCACGTGGTTAAAAGTTTTGAAAGGATATGAAAAGGGTGGTTAGAATCTCTTATTTATTGGTTTAACAGTGTTTAAACTAATTATAAAAGGAAAAGATTCAAACATGAAGAGAAAAGTGGGGCAAAGAAGTCATTCTTTTATAGCCATCAATTTTCTTACTCCAAAAGTAGAATTTACTTTTGTCAGTCGTGGAAAACACTCTGACAACAGAAAAGCCAATTATGGCATCATTGAACCCTGGTTTAGACCAAAAAAGGGCTTGTTTTAGCCATTTTAGACCCTTAAATCAGCCATTACTATAGTAATACCTGGCCTAGAGCCTTAAAAACACGTCATAATGAGTGTAAGAGACGTAGAAGCCAGTTAAAACTGTTTTGACTCAGATTCTTCTATCTTAAGGGTAGTTTTACCCTCTTGGCAAAAATTAAAACTACCCTGGTTGGTATCAAACCCTCATCATCAATTGAGTCACAGACTCTGTGACTCAATTCCAGGCGCAAAGTGATGAACTTTTGCATGTATCTTGACATCTCACGCAAGTCAGCAAGGAATTTGGGGGTCTGGCTCCCCCTTAGAGCTTGAGTTCCTTTTCCCCCAATTTATTTTTTCCTTTAATTCCTAATCATGTATTATAATTACAATTTACATATGTAATTCAATTGAGTTTTACAGTACACTACTGTAATAATTGACACCTCATATGTAAATAAAAGTTCACTTAGGTAATACACGGGCACATTTTGACAATTCAATTGAATTCAATTGAAAATACTTCAATTCCTCATAACTTCTAAAGTATACACAACACCTCAATTTTAACACAAAAATTGATGATCAACACTACATGTGATGTGAATTAAATTAAGGTTTTGAGGATTTTCAACTTTCATACAGAAAATACAAAAAACTTAATTTAAGCTTATTTAGAGTTGAGTTACAAAAATTTCACTCAGAGGTGACCCCACCTAATTTTTTATAAGGAATCCAATGGTAAGATAAATTTTATATGTTAATTTGTTAGATAAAAATTTATGATAAAATTTATTTAAATTTTTTCTAAAATTATTTTATTTTGGTTAATTTTGTTAAAAATTCATTTTTACATAATTTTTTCAAGTTAATAATGTGTTTTCACAATTTTCAAATTTAATGTATTTTTATTTTTAAATTATAATTAAATTTTTGATTATGTATATAAATTCATATTTATATTTTAATTTTTATTTTAATAATGTAAATAAATTTATTTTATTTATGTTTGTATATTGATTTTTTGTTTGTGGTTTTTTGGGTATATGAAAATACCTCTAAGGCTCACATTCCCTTCCCCTAAAAAAAGAATATTACTTTTTAATATTGTTATTTCTAGTATTTCTAAATCTTCTGAGAAGTTTGGTAGCTTCAGGTATGTCCTTTTCTTCTAACCATTCATCTTCACAAGTTGGGTCACTGTACCTAACAAGGTATTCCCTTACTTTTTTGGCTCTTAATTTTCTTTCTTTAAGAACTTTGGTAATCTTCTTATTACCAGATGTCTCAATAGGAGGTATAACTTGGGGAGCTTTATTACTCAGGGGAAACTTTTCAGAATCACTAGATTTATATGGATTTATCAAGCTCACTGGAAATGTAGGATGTTCATTACTAAGTTCTTCAGATAATTCTACTTCAACAGCATTTTCTCCATGGAGGGCTTTAATAACAAAAGGTCCTTAAAAGGAGTCTTTGAGCTTTTTGAATCCTTTGATGTTATTGAAGTTGGTGGTGGATACTAGTACTAAATCCCCCACTTTGAAATCTGGAGTGGCATGTGATTTGTCCCATTTATCTTTAGCATATGCAAATGAGTCTTCCATGCATCTGACTGCATGCTTTATAGCTCTGTCTAGCATTCTTTTGAAGCTGGAATCTGTAGGATGTTTTTCAACCAAATCTTTTCTTAAAGAATCTTGGGGTAACTTGGGACTCCATCCCTTTTCAAGAATAGCAAGAGTTTGATTGGTACTGGCATAAATTGATGTCTTATATGCCAATTCTAATGCTAATAGAACAGTACACCAATCATTAGTGAATCCATCACAATATTTGAGTTCAAGGCCATATGCACAAAATCTTCTCACCATGTCTTCCAAGGCTTGTATCATCCTATCAGCTAGACCATCAGTTTGTGGGTGGTAGGCTGTAGAGAAAGACAATTTAGTGCCAAATAATTGGTGAAGATTTGTCCACAGTGCTGAAGTGAATTTGGGATCACTGTCACTAATGATATTTGTGAATATGCCAGTCCATGATACTACTCTATTCCATATTAGAAGAGCTGTATCCATAGCTTTATCATCTTTGTGACATGGTAAAAAGATTGGAGTTTTACTGAATATGTCTACAATCACTAGGCAAGAATTATAAATTCTGTCACCTCCTGGTGGTAGGCCAGTTACCCACTCCATATGGAAAATTCCCCAAGGTCTGCTGAGTTCTTGGATTTTGATCATATTTCCAAGTCTCTTGCCAGTGGATTTATTTGACTTTTGGCATCTTTCACAGGTTTTGCAATACTATGCAACATCTTTCTCCCACATTGGCCACCATATGCAGGTCTTCACTTTTTCTCTTGTTCTGTCTTCAGAAAGATGTCCTGAAAAGGGGCTGTCATGGCATTTTTTCAGTAAAAGATTGATTAATGACCTGTCCACAACTGTCATGACACATGTGTGCTGGTTCCTGTGGTGAATTATACCATCCAGTAGGTGAAATATTCCTTCATAATAAGACTTCTTCCATACTTCATCCAAGGCATGTATTAGAGAGTTGTCTTTAAAGTCTTTGTTAAATAATTGGCATAAAATGCTACAATTCTTATCTTGAGTTGAACTGTTTCCTACTTATTCAAAGAAGGTGGTGTTCAAGTCTGTAACACTTATTCCTTCTATTGGGATCTGTGGGGAAGCTTCTTCTGGAACATAAGCAGGATTATCAATACTATTTGGTAATGGCCATCTGCTTAGTCCATCTGAATTTTTATAAATATTTCCATCTTTATGAACAATAGTCATATTGCCCCTATACTCTTGTATGGCTATTTGCCATCTGAGCATATGTCTGTTGGGTGTGTTCATGTTTAAAAGTGATTTAACAGCGGTACAATGGGCTATTACTTCAAAAACACATTCTTGCAGGACGTAATTGAGCTTTTCTAAAGCCCAAAAAAGGCATAAACACTCCATCTGACTTGCTCCATATCTGGATTCAGCTGGTTTGATTTTCCTGGATATGAAACATATGGGTCCTTCCCCAGGTTTATCATTGATAATCTGGGCTTGATGAAGTGCAGCACCAAGTCCATCTCCTGATGCATCAATATAAAGCTTAAAAGGCAGCTTAAAGTCTGGAATTAGTAAGAGTGGAGCAGTGCTCAAGGCTTTTCTCAGAGATTCAAAGGCTCTGACTCTGTCAACAGTAATTTCAAACACTGTGTCTTTGTCACATAATTTGTAAAGAGGCCTTGCTATGGATGCAAAATTTTTAATATGTTGCCTGTAATATCCTGAAAACCCCAAAAATGACTGAATTTATTTCTTATTCTGAGGCATAGATTTAAGCAATACTGCTACAACTTTGTTTTTGTTGATCCCAAGGGATAAACCAGCTACTACATGTCACAGTGCTTTAAGCTCCTTAAATCCAAAATGGCATTTCTTTAAGGAAATTTTCATGTTGACAGATTGGATTTTTGTCAAAAATCTGGATAATCTGTACATGTGTTCTTCCCAAGTTTTGGAGCAGACAATAATTTCATCAATGTAAATGATTAACCATCCTTCTGAAAGTTCCCCAGGGAAGATTTCAGTAATAATTCTTTAGAAGTTTGAAGGTGCATTCTTGATACCAAAAGGCATCCTTAAATATTCATAAACTCCACAATGAACAATAATGCTCAAGTATTTTCTTGCCCTTGGTGTCACCACATTTTGATGAAATCCTTTAAGGGAATCCATGGTGCCTATATACACTGCTTGAGATATTTGGGTAAGGGAAATTTGTATTTTTGGTATTGGGTATCTGTCTGGAACAGTGTAAGTGTTCAGAGCTCTAAAGTCCCCAATCATTCTAGATTTTCCATTATGCCATGCCACTATGACTGGTGTAGTTATTTCTACTTCTTCATTGTGGCCAACCTTTCGTATTACACCAAGATCTAAGAGTTCTTTAATATGAATTTCTAGAGCTTCTCTTGATTTAGGACTTTCTGGATATGCAGGTCTTCTTAAGAGTGGTGGATAAGGTCTCTCAATATTAAGGATGATTTCAACTTCATGACCAATGAATACTCCCAAAGGTTCTTTGTCTGATGCAAATGTTCCTCTGTGGTCATATAAAAGGGAAGAAAGTTCATTTTCCTAATTATCAGTCAGATGAAGGCTTATTTCAGCTTCATTTAACTGTTCAGATTTGAATCTTCCAACTCTAAGCTGACTGCTGCTACTTTGTTTACTTAAATTTGCCTTTTAAATGGTAAAAAGGCAAGTTTTTGATGCTTATTGTCTCCAATAGTAAAGTATCTATCTTTATTGTTGTGTAAGTCTATTCCATACATGATCAAATAGTCATTTCCCAATCTAAAATGGGTACTAGAGCAATGTTCCATAACAACAAATTCAACAGTGATTCTTTAATTTCTATTGTTATGTGGGAATATGATATTGGTCTCAAAGATTCCCAATTCTTTCATTGGATTACTTGCATTATTGAATTTTATGCCATCAATTGGTAACAAGTGGTCTTCAAAATTTGGTACACAAGTCTTAAGAAAAGATTTTCCAACACAAGAGCAGAAGGCTCCTGGGTCAAGAAAAAGTTTAGTGGGCTTGTTATTAATTACCACCTCTGTTATACAGGAGTTACCAGCTGTGTAACCCTTCCCCCTGTTTAGTTTGGTTTTCATAAGCTGTGCATATTTAATTTTTGACAAATCAAGTTGGCCATTGCTCAATTGTGGCAAATGGGAATAAAATTCCATGATGTCAAAGGTGGAATTGATATTTGCTATATCCTTTGAAGATTCAGAAAATATTGATGACTTAACATCTGAATTTTCTTCAATATTATTGTCTTTTTCAACATCAGGTTCTTTTTCAATGTCAATTTCATTAATTTTCCCCCTTTTTAGACATGTATTGGCTAAGTGGGTGGTGCTTTGGCAAATATGGAACTTTCTGATTATATCTGCAGGTTTATATTTAAAATTATTAGAATTGTCTTTGGTATTTTTGTCCGCAGAATCTTTCCAAGCTGTATTAAACCTTGCTTTGAGATTCACCCTACTAGAACCAATCTTGGCTCTGGTGGTTACTTCTTCTAATATATTAATAATATCTTCTCCTGAAGATTTTTAAGTATTTCTGCTTTTGACAGCATGCTCTAAGTCACCTCCACATTGTCTCAGAATCTTTCTGTGGATCATAAATTCTTACATGTCAGGATACAATGCGGCTAATCTGTCTTTTTGTTGGCAAAACCATGGTAAAGCTTTGTCTTTATCAGAATCAAATTTGGCAGATTCAAAGGCTGTTTCCACTTTAAATCTCCAAGCATCATTGGCCCATTTGTTGATAATTTGGGTTTTCCACCAAGTCCAACTTTGGTGTCCATGTGCTCGTCTTAATTTGATATACCATCTGTGAGCTGATCTAGTAAACAAGGTGTTAAATCTTGCTGTTACCAATCTGTCTGGTAATTCAAAATCTTCTTTAATCAGGTCAATTCCTCTTATGAATTCCATATGGTCATATTCTCCTTCACCACTGAAGTGAGACCATTCTTTAGGCTTTGGTACTTCTTCCAAAAGTGCTTGGCCCGTTGATGGTTCCAAGTTATGAAAAGAAGTGGCAAATTCATTTTTTAACTGTGAATTATCAGAATCCAATACTTGTGGATTTGGAATTCTTGTGCCCTCATTTTGATTCAGAGGTGTAGACATTCTTGGTAAGGTGTTCAGTATTTGTTCAATATCATTCATTTTACTGTTGCTACACCTTTCGGAATTTTTGGATTCATGTTGGAAGGCTTGTATTGAATTTGTTACTTCAATTTTATACATGTCTTCTTTATGTGTCAGTTCTTGCCATAACTCTGTCTGTCTTGTATTATCAGCAGTGACTTGATTCAATTTCATTTATAATTTTGATACTTCTTCTTGTGAAGCATCAAAACACTTTTTCAAGGAAATGGTATATGTCTTTACTTCAGTAAATGAGTTTGAAATGTCATCAAGGACTTCATTGTTATCTGTCTTGATAATATTTATGGCTTTCTTAACTCTTGTTTCAATTAAGTCATCAATATTGAATTTAGAATATTTGTCTTTTAATTCTTCAATAATGGCAGATTGTTCATTTATCTTTTCCTCCATTCTTCTGTTAAGAGCATCATTTTCTTCTTTCCCATCAATGGATGCCATCCATTGAGTAGCTTGCAAGTGATGGGATGGCCCAGGAACTTTCTCACAGTCAGGTAAGAATTCATGCAGTTTTTCCACAGATCTGCCAGGATCTGGTACTCTTTGTGCTGCAATGTATTGTTGTAGGCCTTCTGGCTGGCTTTGTAAATGTCCACTGAGGCTTCTTGTGGCAGTCTCAACTCTTTTTGAAGGTAAAACAGTTTTATCAGCTTCAGAATGACACAATTTATTAATTTGGAGTTCATCAACTGACCCTTGTCCTTCTGTAACTGATTGGCTTCTGCCATAATCATGTCTATCACCTTTCTGGAAGCTTCTTAAGGGGTTATAGCTGGCTCCTGATCTGGTTGAAGGCATATTTTATGATTAAAAAGCTTTAAAATAATAATTTTACATCAAAAAACTTACTATTGGCCAAATTCTTAGCTTTCTGAAGAGTATTACTTATATCCAAGTTAATCAATTCAGAAGAAATTGGTTCAGGTTGATTATTCTGAGTCACAATAACAGTACTATTATGGTCAGAATTAACAGTACTAGCAGGAATAATGCTGGTAACTGTTGAGGCTGTTTTAATGTTTTCTTCTCTTACCATGTTGTCAGACACTAAAATTCAAGAAAAAGCCAATTAATTAAGTAAGAAAAGGTTATTTCAAAAAAGAAATGAAAATATAAGCCTCACTTATAATATGAAAAAATTATTTTTTATGGATTTGTTTTTTGAATTATAAGTATTTTTTATATGTTTTTTTAAATTTTTCAATATAAGAAAAAGGATTAAAAAAGAGTAAAAAAAATATTTCACAGGTAAAATATCACAGCTGGGCCCCCAAATGTAAGGTGTGGATATGAAACTTTCATAAAATATCAAGTACTTTTCCTGTCCTCAAAATTTGTATAAGGTAAAGATCAACTAAAAATAGTAAGAAATAGTATTTCTAAAGAGAAAACACACCAATTCTATTGTTTTTAACTTTGTAAGTATAAAAAAATAATCTAATAAAAATTTATTGTTTTAAAAACAATAAAGATTTATCCAAAAATACTCTACAAGAGATATTTAAGGCTACAAAAGAAATGTCTTCAAGAGAAATTTCAATTGAAATTAATTGAGCAAAAAACTGAAAGCCATTAATTAAAGAAAAAAGTACTTAACAAGATATTTAAAGAGAAAACATGCCCAAAAGTGACCAGAGTGAATTCAAAAACAAAGTGACAAAGTTAACAGTGATGAAAGATGCTTTAATTCACTTTTGGGGTGGTTCAGGGGTAAAAATGATTATAAGAGTTACAAACAGTGATTATAATGATTTTTTAACGTGGTTAAAAGTTTTAAAAGGATATTAAAAGGGTGGTTGGAATCTTTTATTTATTGGTTTAACAGTGTTTAAACTAATTATAAAAGGAAAAGATTCTAACATGAAGAGAAAAGTGGGGCAAAGAAGTCATTCTTTTATAGCCATAAATTTTCTTACTCCAAAGGTAAAATTTCCTCTTGTCAGTTGTGGAAAACACTCTGACAACAGAAGAGCCAATTATGGCTTCATTGAACCCTGGTTTTAGCCATTTTTTGCTATTTTTAGCTATTTTAGACCCTTAAATCAGCCATTACTATAGCAATACCTGACCTAGAGCCTTCAAGACACGTTATAATGAGTGTAAGAGACATAGAAACCATTTAAAACTGTTTTTAATATGATTTTTTTTATCTTAAGGGTAGTTTTACCCTCTTGGCAACAGTTAAAACTACCCTAGTTGGTATCAAAACCTCATCATCAATTGAGTCACAGACCCTGTGACTCAATTCCAAGCCAAAAGTGATGAACGTTTGTGTCGATTTTGACATCTAATGCCTGTCAGAAAGGAGTTTGGGGGTCTGGCTCCCCCTTAGAGCTAAAGTTCCTTCCCCCCCCAAATTTAATCTTTACAATTTATTTTTTCCTTTAATTCCTCATCATGTATTATACTTACAATTTACATATGTAATTCAATTGAGTTTTACAGTACACTACTGTAATAATTGACACCTCATATGTAAATCAAAGTTCACTTATGTAATACACGCACACATTTTGACAATTCAATTGAATTCAATTGAAAATACTTCAATTCCTCATAGCTTCTAAAATATACACAACACCTCAATTTTAACACAAAAATTGATGATAAACACTACATGTGATGTGAATTAAGTTGAGGTTTTGAGTATTTTCAACTTCTATACAGAAAAAACTTAATTTAAGCTTATTTAGAGTTGAGCTACAAAAATTTCACTCAGAGGTGACCCCACTTAAGTTTTTATAAGGAATCCAATGGTGAAATAAATTTTATATTTTTATTTGTTAGATAAAAAGTTACGATAAAATTTATATAAGTTTTTTCTAAAATTAGTTTCTTTTGGTTAATTTTGCTAAAAATTCATTTTTACTTAATTTTTTCAAGTGAAAAATGTGTTTTTACAATTTCAAATTTAATGTATTTTTATTTTTAAATGATAATTAAATTCTTGATTATGTATATAAATTCATATTTATATTTTAATTTTTATTTTAATAATGTAAATAAATTTATTTTATTTATGTTTGTATATTAATTTTTTGTTTGTGGTCTTTCTGGGTATATGAAAATACCTCTAAGGCTCATGGTTCTGATGGGAGACCTGTCAATTAGAATATTTTATGGAAGGGATAAGTTATGTCTACATGAAAATTTAACCATCAATCCTGTATATTACACATATAAAAAGCTACTGGTGCTTTTCTCTCAAAACTGGAAACTACTTTGACATACTTAATCCAAAAGTGGGTCATGAGAACCATCTTGTAAAGCTAACATGTGGTCAAAATTTGAGTCACTTTTAAGCTCTGTATTATTAAAACTGACAAATTTATTGAGGATTTAAGGCTTTAATCCCACACCAAGTGGTATTGCTGGATACTATATCAGATAATTGGATTATGAGGCTTCAAAGCCTACAAAAGGCTGTTTATCAATTGATTATTCATAATTTAGTTGATAATTACCTTACCTGCCCATACAGGGTGGTACTGTGGGATAATATACTATATAATTGAGTTTTGAGTCATAAAAGCTATTAAAAAGATGATTAAACTTTGATTACCCATAATGTGACTGATAAGAGGCCCCCAGAAATGTGATATACAGCTTCTGACACGTCAAAAGAACCAGAAAAGGTCTGTAAAGGTTTTAAAAAAGGTTTCTTGCCCTGTATGAGAAAAAAGTGGAAAATTTCAGCCCCAAAACCACATTTCAGCTCATTGCAAGGCTGTATTGAGAATTTGGGATGACAAGTAAGTCCCAGGAGTAAAACATTTCACTCTGTGGTCGTGTAAAAAGGTGGATAACCTCCCACTATCCTGTAGTAAGATGTGAATAGGTCTTCTCTTCACCAAAATGAAAACTCATCCTGTTTTTTATTGGAATTCTTATGTAGTAAAGTTGTCAAAAGCAGAAGTACTCTTAGAATTATATAGATATAATAATAGTATTAATTATTGCTTCAATCATTATTGTAATGAAACAGATAATTTAGGAATCCAGGGCTTTCAGTAGACTAATAACCACTATGAAACTATAGTAGGGCCCTTTAAGCCTATTTGTGAATATTAATTTTGTGTCACACTCATAGCTATAGCCTTTTTACTACTATATCATAGAGTCATCCTGACATATGGCCTGTATATTCTGGAGTATCATTTACCTAGGATTTTACATTAATTAAATACAAACATGAATCAATTATTTAAAAAAGAATTTTCTATTATGTGTATTTGCTGCTCACACCCCATTTTTAATATTTTATTCAAGCTTATTTGTATATTCTACTTATTTTAATATAAATTAAAATTCAATATTGACTCATTTTTAAGAGTTTAATTTAGAAAAATTATCATTTATATACCATACTATTATTTAGAAAGTTTTCATACAAAAAGTAATCCATAAGCTCCTCAAATGATATTTATATTCAGCACTCAAATATGGATGGATCAAATTAGTTTTTCAGCATTATTGAAAATCAAACACTAGAATTTGGAACATTTCTTAAACACAATTATGTCAAGGACTCAATGATATACCTACAGGTAATAGCCAGTGAAGCCTTAATTAGTCTTCTTCAAATTGACTCTTCATAATATATAATTTCTGAAAGTTACTTCCAGGACAAAAAAAATCAAGGATAAGTAATGAGGATAGAAATATCACTTGAATTAGATATGAGAATAAGGAAACAATGAGGTAACTTTGTTTATTTATTCTCATGGTCTTCACACCTACTGATTTCCAACATGATCAACAAGAAAAAAAATGGATTTCCTCTTTGAAATTTTGTTTCATGCATATAATCTAATATAAAAGGCTCATGATGCATATGCATCATTTTCATGAAAGGGAATTAGGCAATCAATAAATAAAGCATGCGATTCCCAAGTGAAATATCGGATAGTACTTGATTTAGTTTTGATTTTGATCTTTAATGAAAATTATTGATTGAAATTGATAAAAAATATGAATGTCCTGAGTTAATTTGTTTAAAAATGATATGAAGTTTTTTTTAGCTACATAAAAATTTACTTCTTTTTTATTTAGAAATTATTTTTATTAATCTTATAGTCATTCCTTTTATTATTGGTAAGCCTGCATATGATAAAAGGAAGATTAATTTTTTACTTTAATTCCGCATATAATAAAATAAATTTTGAATAAAATATCAGACATGATGATACTATAAAAGGGCTTAATTTGATACAATAAATTGAACAAAAATTTACCAATTTATTTTATTGATGATAATTATGAATCATGAGAAATCATAAATTAAGATTTCGGTCTCATTCACAAGAGATTCCATTATTATTAATCTAAATTATAGTGTTCAATTTTTCTGAACTTTTTTTTACTTTTATTAAATTATTTAATACTTTATCTTTTTTTATTTCATTGTGTCGTATTACTACTATAATGAATTTTAATTGGATTATTATTCTTAATTCTAATCTGTATTAGTTCTTATTTCTTCAGTTTCAGTTCCATTGAATAATGCTTTTATGACTTTTAAGCCTCTAGCTTATCAAACATTGAGATTTTATTATTAATTCCTATTTCTTAATTCTGAAATTCAATATTGTCTTTTAGAATCTCTCAATTCAATTTTTTTGTTGGTTCATTTCAATGCCTCAAATTTCCCTATTATATTTAACCTTGAAATCCTTAATTTTCTCTTGTTCCTGATTGAATGCTTTTTGAGAATTCAGTTAAATCATCTGAATTTACTTTCTTTTTGGACCTAGATATACTTAATTTTATCCTATTCAGATTCATAGTTTCAGTTTTAATTCAGTTTATTCAAAAAATATCTTACTATATTGTTTTCTTGGAAGTTAAAATTAAACTCCATAACCTTTTAGATAAAATACCTTGGATTTTATCACTAATTTTTCTAACGGACTAGGTTTTGGCCTTGATTCAAGCTTCCCATTTACTTTTGGATTTGTACTTTTTTCATTTTTTTTGGATTCCTTTCTATCCAACTCAAAACAGTGTGGATCCCTCACCCTCATAATATTTCCCTCTTATCAATTGATCACTTGTATTAACCTCCTTTTTTTGAAATTTCACATTTGTTTTTGTGCCTGGATATTGATAAAACTGGAATTTTCGCTTAGATTAACTGACATATCTCTAAGATTATTCAATTCCAAATCTCAAATGTCTTGAGATTCTTAATCACCTTTACTAAGATATATTAGTATCCATTCAATATTGTCTTGATAGAAATATATTCAATGGAATTTTCCTTTTCTATTTTGAAAGCTCCTCATCATTAAGTTCCAAAACCAGAAAATCATTAGTTCATTTCTTATTTGTTTTACTCTATAAATGAATATTTCATCCCTATTTAACTATATTATACTTCAAGCTAATTAGTATCAAAAAAATAAAGAAGAAATGAAAAATAAATTCAAAGAAAAAGAAACAATGAAGATCTCTTTTTTTTAAAGTTTCAAAATATATACACTTTTCTTTCATTTTTTCAAAAAGAAAGAAAGAAAAATTTTTAGGTTTTTTTCATAAAAAAAAGAAAAACTGATTATTAATTTATTTATTATATGATAATAATAGTTATTATTCTTATTAATATTATTATTTCATTATTATTCCCATTTTTATAATTCTCTTCCTCATGAACCTTTTAGCCAAAAAAATGTTTTTGAGGGGTATGGAAAAAAACATTCTTGAAAATAAAAAAAACAAAAGCGGTAAGATTTACAATTTCTTCAACTCTTTTTTTTTGTATAATGAACATATTTTTCCATTATTTTAATTAACTTTAAAAATCAATTTGCTTTTTTTCTTATTTTTTCTTGTCAAAGGTTCCTGCCTTTCTTCCAACTTTTTCTTCATTTTTTTTGATATACTTGATTTAGTCTTTTTTTACCATTTATAATTTAACATTTACCCCCTTCAAACTTCAAACTTTACCCCATTTAAAATTTACAACCCCCTTTTAAATGAAAAATATTTCAAAATAAACAAATAGATAATTAAATAATTAAAACACAAATTTTCATTTTTTTAGAGTTTTTTTTAACTTATATTTTAATTTAAAATATTTCTTTCTTTGATAATAAATATATTATATTATAATAATAAATTTATATTTATATTTATATTTATTGAAAGGTAATAATATCAAAAACAAAAAAATAAATAATTTGAGATTTACAAAAAAAAAGTTAAATATAAGAATTTTCTTTTTTTCTTTTCAATAATTTTTGAATAATTTCATAAAATAAAATAAAAAAAAACTATAATCAATTTCCTTTATTCTTAATGTTTGAAAGGAATTTTGAATTTCGATAATTAAAAACCTATTTTTTTTGTTAAATTGATAAATTCTTTGAATAATTATATAGGTAGTATATTTCTTTTGTTGAACGTTTCATAATGGTTTAAATTAATTACTTTATTACCAACTTACGGGATTATGTTTCAAGGGGCCTCTTTTTTAAAAGTGAAATGTATTAAAAATCTCAAACTAGTTGTGTATATTTTTAGTAATTAAAAAATATCATGTTTCAATTAATACCATTTTTTTCAATTTTTTAGTAAGAAGTAATTTTCAATTGTAAAACTATTTGGTAGACTAAAATTAAGCAAATAGAGATTCACAAAAAAATTTAATTACTTCAATTAAGTATCCTTTACTCTCAAGAAGTGCAGATTTTAGAGTGGGACATTCATCTTGTGATAATGGGATGTCAGTGTATTTTTTCTATAGTGTTTTTATAGCACCTTTGGAATTATTTTTATATTTAGTAACACACATAGTAAATGCTAGTTTCTCTAGGGGTATGTTTATTATGGTGTCATGAGTACTCCCACATTTACTGCATAGTGTGGTGTGGCCTATCTTACAGAACTTTTAGCACTGAGTTTTTTTACTTAAATGGTGTGATCCATTATAGAATTCATTATTTATGAAAAGTCCGGAGATTTTGATTTCAAAAGATAATTCCTTGTTTGGTAGGTACAGTATATAAAAAAACTTATTTTTAAGGTATGTTAATACCTTATAAGTAAACTAAGTGGCAACAACAGAAGTGAGGAGAACAAGAAAAGGTGTTAAGTAAGAATAGAATGAAATTTGATATTATTACTTTAATTTTTCATAATATATATGATAACAAACCTGATTTGTAAGATATTCTAATACCTTATAAGTAAACTAAGTGGATACGACAGCAGTGAGGAGCACACCTAAAGGTTTCAAGTAAGAAGAGAATAGGAGTTGAGGAGGATTTGGTAATTTCTTAATTGACTCTATCTATAATCTAGTTTACAAAGCCCTTCCCATTGGGGAATGGGTAATCCTAATAACTCTCTGTGAAAGGATTTATCTATTATCTTATGAGTTCTAGATGATTCATTATAGACAACTTTTTCTTTTAAGACCCCCCTCACTCATGAGATGAGTGTTCCTATCCTTCTCAAAAACCTCTGATGTGCTGGTCATGGAAGAACTTTGGTTAGTCCATCAGCTGGAATCTGTTGTTTTGGAATGTATGTGAAACTAATCTTGTTCTTCATTTTCATTTCTTGGCTCCAATGGAATATTGTGTCAAAGTTCTGAGTTCGTTCATTTAAATGAGGATTCTTTGCAAGCGTGATTTCACCCTGGTTTTCACCATTCAGTTGTAGAGGGTAATTGATGTTCATATTCAAGTCTTGGAGTTGTATTGCTGTCAATATGAGGTCTTTTCCTCCTTAAAATTGGCTTTTGTATTCAGCTTCACAGAATGTTGTTGATATCATAAGTTGTTTCTTAATTTCCCAGCCAATACACAAGTTGCTGATTGTTGTCATGTAAACAATTATAGATTTTCTTGTATCCTCACAGTTTTCATAATAAGGGTCACTGAATGCTTGAAGATTTGATGAGTCACCTCCTAATGAGAAAAAAAGAGGTTGTTCCTTTGAGGTATTGTATGAGGTGCTTGATTACTGGGATTTCTAGTAATTGAGAGAGCTGAGACATAGTAAATTCCAGGTTTCCCCTGGTGGAAACTTGGAGGTAGCTTATTTTACCTATTGCTTGTGTAGGGTTTTACTATGAAACAATAAGTAAATATTACTAATATTTTACTTATTGTACGCTGAATGTCCTTATTAAAGTAATAAATATAATAATAAATGAATATTATAATTATGGCATAAAAATATTCATATTATTTAAATAAATTAAATAATATAAATTATATTAAAAAAATAAATATATTAATATTCAAAAATTGATATCTTTATGGCAGTTCATTTTTGTTAAAAACAAATAATAAATGCATTGAAAATTTTTATTTTATAATTAAAAACAAATTATAACAGTAATATTAACAATATTTAAGTTATATATTAATAAAATAATTATCAAGAATAATCATAAAGATAAGTTATTATGAAAAGAGAAGATAACCTACTTTTAACACCTAATATAATAATTCTCAATAAATTTATTCCAAATAATGTAAATAAAATTTAAATAAGCTGTATTTACAAAATAAAATAAGATAAATTACAAGTATTCTTCATTTTATGTGGAATTGAGGATTTTTAAAGAGAATTTAACAAAAACAACAAAATATTGATTGAATCACATCAAAGCAGGTGATTATAATAAATATTATCTCTTGTATTTAATAATATAATAGTTTTATATATAAAGAATAAAGATATTAACTTTTATTTAATTTTTTTATTTTTTTTGAAGTGTCTGAGGGGGGAATAGAGGTAAAAAGAGCTCTATATGTAGTAAATTCCTCCCTTCTAGAGTCCAGAAGGCTTTTAGTAGACGTTTACTGATGTTATCAGCTGGAATTGATAATTATTTCAAGGTTTAGTGATAATTACATCATAATTAAACCATATTATCTCATTATTACATCATTATTTAAATTTATCACTATAAATCTAAGTCCTCTGACATCATATGCTTGACAAAAGCCTAAAATTTGTGGATTTTATTATTATTAATCATAATTTAATGGTATTCACAAGTTTCATCACTTATATAGCTGTTAAACTTAAAATAAGGTTACAGTGAGTGATCTTAAATGATCAATTTTAAGCTTAAACTTTGATCATGATAAAATCTTTTAGTTATACAGGCTAAAGCCATTCAGAGAGAAAATTCTTTTAGATTGGCATGTAAGAATTAAAGTTCCAAGATCATTTAATTATATCATCAAAACTCTAATTTTGATAATTTTTCTTGTAACTCTTTCCTGACCAAATTTACTATTTTAAGCTTCAAACCATTTCAAGGGGTTGTACCTTGAATATAATGATAAAAATTACATCATTATTAACATATGAGCTATTTTAATAAGAATATCCATTTTTTTTTAAGTTTGAACCACTTTCACAACAAAGTGGTCAACAGCTCTTCCTATTTTTCTCAATAAACCATTGTAATCTATAGCTTTGTTTATAGCTTGAAAAATAATTTTTATATCTGTATTATTACAGTAATTACATGATGAATTATTTTTTTTCTAAACTCTTTACCATGCATATTTCAGAGATATGAGCTAAAAACCGTGAATATATGTGCTAATAATAAAAGTGCATATATTCAGGTTATCTCAGTAAGTATTGACTTTAAAGATATTAGATAAAAATGCTATATGTGTAGTTTTGCATGGGAAATCCAATGGTGAAATTTATTTCAAATTTTTATTCATTGGTATTTGAGATAATCAAGGATTTATGTCTTCTTATGGAATTTTTACTTATTACACAGTAATTATTGTCTTTACAGATATGAAATAAAAATTTTATATGTGTATTTTTACATGAGGAATCAAATGGTTCAATTTATTTCACAGGTTTACTCATTTGAGTCTGAGGTAATCAATATTATATGCCCTTTTATGCAAACTTTACTTATTTTAAGATAATAATTCCATCTCTTATTATTATAATAAGTAGTGTAAAGTTATTTTGTGACATTTTTGGATATGTGGTCATATCTCGAAGGCTAAAATATTGCTTCTTGGTTGATTTTCAGGTCTTGAAATATATGATTTTCTTCCTCAGAGGCTTCTTGTAGTCTTGAGTTTGGTATCATCAGTGCTCAAACCAGCTTGCAGTTTGTCTTTTGATACTTTTCCCAAAGTTTTTTTACATATGTTGTTTGTGAAATTTTAAGTGTTCTATTCAATCTGTTATGTTAAATTTTGATTCCCAAAATATAGTTTTCTGGGCCCAAGTCCTCCATTCACCATGAGCAAACTGGCTACACCTGACAACAGGTGTAATATTTGGAAATCCGCTTGGACCCTTCTTGTGAACTAGGTTAGACACAGGTTCACAATGTTTGGTAGTATTCGGAGCTCTTCCAAACCACTTGAATATTAAAGAATTTACAAGATTTTATTCCTTTATTCAACTTGTTGGATTAAATGGATGTCATATTTTTCTCTTCATCATCAAATCAATACTTTTCAAGATAAAAATTTTAATCCCAAAATTTATTTTGAATTCAAGCAATCCCAGTTTTTTTTAAAGCAGAAATAATTAAAAGTCACTATCAAAAATGAACAAAGCCTTTATATGTCTTCATTTATGACTTATTATTACTTGGTAGCAACATTAATTCTTATTTCTTCTTGAAAAATTGTCTCACAAATATCAAAATCAGCATTTTCCAACCAAAGCCTGTGCTGAGGAAACTGGAGTCATGGTAACATATTTTTCTTTTATTTTTAAAGTTTCAGAACCTCAGAGGAAAAATATAAAGGATTTAATTTTTTTTTAATAAGATAATTTCCCCAAAAATGCAAATAATTGTATAAATATTTTTTTATTTATTGATTAGAATTCCCAGAAATTAATTATTATTTCTTTCATTTCTTTCATTTTTTTTCATTTTTTTCATTTTTTTCATTTTCTCATTCCTTTGTTTCACTAATTATTTTCATCAATTTCTAATATTAACACCAACATTGATTGTTTTTGAATGGAATGACCCCTCCTCTGGATTTTTCAAAGGTTTTGTTTCTCAATTAAAAAGAAAAGTAGTGTTCTCTATGAGATAAAGTACCTGCTACTGGAGGAAACCAAAAAATTTCAAATAAAATTACAGTAAATGTCCTGTAATGGAAGCTACTGTAAAATTGTCAACAATTGTTGAAAATATTAAATAAGCAACCATTACAGCACCTGTACTGTAAAAAAAATAACAGATGTGAAACATTTTACAGTAAAAGTACTTCTAAACAACTGCTACTGTAATTTTTATTGAAAAACCAATTATAAAAGTAATTAAAAGCCAATTTATAAATTTAAGATCAAAAACTCAGGAAAATTAGAAAAAAACATAAAAAATCAAAAGTTCATCAGAAATCAAAACAAAAGTTTACCATAAAGCATGCATGAAACAACTCTAAGATGATGTAGAGTAGCAGAAAGGAAGTTTTTGCAATTGATTTTATCTAATGAAGATAAAAGAAATTTCATTTTAATAGTAAAAGGAAATGTAATGAACCTCTCATTAATGCTCTTATACTTCATTGTTTTTAGTTAAACCCATCATTTTTCATAAATTATTTGTTCAAAAAAATAATTAAGATGTTTTTTGTGGTTTTTGTGCTTATGTTTTTGCTTTTAAAAATAAAGCTCAATAATATTTATGTTTCCAAAAAAATGTTGGAAATACCAATAGAAGTATATATTGAATTGAATATGGCTTCAATTCTATTTGTGATAAATTAAAAAATATTTTTGTTTACATAAGAAAAGACAAGTTAACTTAATCTCCAAGAGCTGTCTTCCTATAAAGCAGATTATTACATCAAAAAGAATCAAAAAACTTGATTTTTCTTCAATCTTGTTCAAATATCTTTAACATTCAGATCAATTCTAATGTTTTACTTTTTAAAGCTTAAACAGAATTTCATTCAATTTAAAAATAGATATACTTGAAAGCTTTTATCATAGTCTCATTTATAAAAACATATAATTCATGGTTAATTTTGAACTACTTAATAGCCACTTTTCACATATTCCCATTAAAAACAATAATAAAAGTGACAATTCCTTGATAAATTCTTCATAATTACAGTTTAATGACTTAAAAATGATTCAGATAATGTTTTTATTACAAGTGTAAATGGCTCTTATTTAATAATTTTTCCACTTCAAGCTTAATTCCAAAGAGTGTCTAACTTAACTATGTGGCCTCCCTTTCTTAAATGCTACTTTGATAAGCTCTTTGTCCCTTTTATTGAGCATAAATAGAAGATAAAAATAAGAATTATGTTCCTATTATCTTGTAGAAACACTTGTAATAGCTGTATATATAATTTGCCTAACTGCACTCTATAAAAAGCTTTTTATTCTAAATTTGTCATTACTTTGTGATTTATAAATTTATCAAAGTAATACCAGCTTCAAAATACTACCAGAAGTCTTATCAATATGTTTTGAGAAGTATTTTTTTTGAAAAAACCAACTTCTACCAATTTTTTTTCCTTAATATTATATATAATTTCCATTATTTGAGAGTAATTAATTTAATTTGTTTCATCAATTTATAAATCTGGAGCTCTTAATTTTCCTCAATGTCTGTTGAAAATATAAATTATCTTAAATTAAATGAGTAAAAGATTTCTATAAATATGTCCCCTATACATTTTAGGAAGTATTATTTTAGAGAAATTAGAAAATTATTCTCTGAATTAGTTTGGCTAACATTAATTTTTTATTTTTCAGTATTGAGAAATTCAAAAACGCATGTTTAAATACTTACAGTTATTTACCAACCAAATTAATGCATAATTTCAAGTTTTCCAGTGCAAGAAGAGCCCTTCATATATCCCAATAATTTAAAGAGAGGTGTAATATCAAGGAAATTTAAATAAAAATTTTGAGTGCCTATATAATACAGTCAATATGATAAAAAAATACATTAAATATCATGATATATTGATAGGGTGTTTATAAATGATCAAATAATTTGTGAAATTAAGGTGTAGCCATATTGTTAAATTAATATTAAGTTTCCTCAAAATTCACAAAAATAATTCAATTATTTAAGCTTTATTTCATTTATTGTGGCAGACACTACCATAAATTTCTCTAAATAACACCTAAAATTATTTTATTTTCTGCATATTGAAGCAATTCACTAGATATAGATGATAAAATCAAGATTTATAATTTCTCCCAAATAATAGAAAATTTAATCTTGGTTGGTATAAATGAATAAAATCATTAAATTATTTCAAAAATTAAAGAAATTAATGTTTTTCATTTTTATGCATATTTGGAATTCTTTTAATAAGAACATCATTTAAATGAATATTGCAATAGTTGTTATTTTACACCATGAATTTCTGAAATAAAAAAGGTCCAAAGCCCAATATTTCACTTAAAATATTTATATTGTCCAGATATATTCCTAAAAGGCTCTTATCAAGAAGTTTATGGGATGAAATATGGGGTATAGTACTTCAATATATACTAAATCTTGTGTTCTTCTTCTTAAAATGACTTAATCCCATTAATATTGACAGATTTTTTCCATTTTAATTAAAATTTTCCCTTAAAAAAGAAAAAATATTAGGGATAGAAATATTCAAAAAAAAACATCCTTTAATTTGGAGTAAACAATTCCATGGTAGGTTATATTTCTCATTATACTTATATGTGAAGAAAGCCCCAAATTCTCCAAGAAATTTTATCATTTATGAAAATCTTTTTTTAATACTTAAAAGTTTCCAATTTCAATATTATTTATGTTTGGGATCTCACAAGTGATCTTGAAAGGGAATTAATATTGAAGATTAAATATAAATGTGAAAATATATAAGAAAGATCCCAAAAGTTTCAATCTTTTTTAAATTAAATGATAAGAAGAAATAGAAAAGACTGAAACAATGGGAAAATTGAAGAAATTCTTTGAATAAGGTTTTATTCAATTATTGAACTTTGACAAGAACAAAAAAAAATTATATTGAGTCAACTAAATTGATAATTTGTGGCTTGAATATGTGGCTTTAATTTTTTTCCAAAACTTCTATTTCTAAATTCAATTTCTGTCCTATGTCCAACCTGAGTTCAATCTATTTGCAATATCAAATTCCAAATGCAAAACCTGCTGTCAGGTGTGGTCAATTTTCTCATGGTAATTTCAAACTGTAGTTCAATGAGGTTTTTTAATTGTTTGACATTGTTTGAGAAAATTTTAAGGTCATAAACACGGATATGTACATAGAATTCAAGCTCTAGGTCTGTTGAGATAAATAGGAATGGATCTTACTTGCTTGGTTTAAGTTTGATTTACATGAAATAGTTCAAAATTTCAAGATACAAGTATCTTGAGTCTTTATTTAGTCCATATAAAGGTTTTATAAGTCTCAAAAATTCAACTTATTGATATTTTGGTATGAATGGTGGAATCTTCATATAAATTTCTTGAATTAAATTTAGGATTGAAAATTTTGCTACTGCATCCATTTGGTGGAAATCAAGGTCTTTTGATTCCAAGATGGTCAACAGACCTCTCAAGGAACTGTATCTTCCTGTTGTTTAGTAAGTGTTTTAATGGTATACTTCATGTTTTTTAGAGAACCCTTGTGAGAAGATATTTACTTTATTTTTGATTATATTTCTACAATGATAAAATTTTCTCTTGAACCTGAAATAAAAATCAACTTCTTTTCTGTGTTTTGGTAAATTGGTTTCTTCTACAACTTCTCTTGATTATATTCTGTCTAATTTCTTTTTTTTAATGCAGCTATCAATACTTTCCAATCAAGTGAATTCATGGCTTCATTCCAGTTTTTAAGGCTAGGAGAATTATGGTTGATCTTCACCATATTTACTTTTCATTTAGTTTTGAGAATATTTGGTTTTTCTAAGTCTTCTGCGAAAGTTTTAGGTAATTTTAATCTCCAAGACTGGTCTACCTTGTCTCACCCTTGAGTTTGGGATAGTGTCATTTGGGTGTTTGTAAGGCAGCTCTTATGTTGTGATAGAATATGGTATTTTATTTGGTTTATGGAGAATTAATTACTGTTCTTCTTCCTCCAAAATCATATTGCTTGAATTAGTGGAATGTTAATTGTAAGGTTGGGGAAATGTATCTTTGTCAAAGATGACATTATGAATTTTGGTGATCTTTCCATTATCTGGTAATACTCTCCAACTATGCTTTCCATTAAGTTCATGGCCCAGGAATATCCCCTTTGTGGATATCTTTGGGAATCCCCTTGTTGTAGGTCCTTGGGGATATTGACATAAAACAAGAATCCAAACATTCTCAGAAATTTGAGATCAAATTCCAACTTTTTCCATATGGAATAAGGTACTTGGTGATTGTTTTAGGGTGATTTTGTTATGTTTTCAATGAAAACACTGGTTATTACTGCTTCCCCCCAAAATTTGGGAGTGAGTCCGGGATTTTCACTAGTGATCCAGTTTCCTCTTTCAGATACTATATTTTTCTGTGAGGAATAAGGGGAAGTGAAAACCATTTTCATTCATTTCTCTTTGAGCAGGGTTTTTGGCTGTTTTAAAATATACTCTCCCCCATTGTCATTTATAAGGATTTCTACTTTGGTCCCATTCTTTAAATAAATTTCACTTAAGTATTCTTTGATTGCATCATACAAATCAGATTTTTTTTTGATTATGTACACTGATTTTAATTTACTGTAGTCATCAGTAAGTTTTAAATAATAATTAGCTCAGCCAATACTTGGTGGTGGAATTTTTCCTGATAGGTCTGAATGGATTTTTTGGCCAATGTATGGTGCTTTGGGGAGTTTCCCTTTGTAGGGTTGTTGATGCAATTTACCGAGAGAAAAGGCCTCACAGAAATGTATTTTGAGAATTTGGGGGAACATTGTTTTTAAGGTTTCAAGACCTGGATGGCCTGCTCGGTTGTGCAGGATTTCTCCAGATATGGAGATAAAAGCTGATTCTTATTGTTTTGAAGTAACAAATTTTAATTTTAGTTGAAACATATTTTTCTAAACTTTTACATTAATAAAGACCCCTTTGTTATTTTTTAAATCAAACTGATTATGATCTCTCCTTATCATTAAGAACCCATTGTCCCAGAGTTTTCCCATTATAATGAGGGTTTCTTTGATATAAGGTACAACATTGATTCAGTGTAGCTTGAACTTGAAATAATTTGATTTGAATTCCATAAGTCCATGGCCCAATACTGAGTTATGAGAGCCATCAGAAGTTCATATGGTCATTGTTTTCTTCTTGTACAATAAGAATGAATTGAAATTTCCTATCATGTAGCTTGAAGCTGCTGTGTCTAGATAGGATAATTCAGAGTATTGATCAATTTTATTCGCATAAGATTTAAAATAATTCACACCCTGATTATCATCATATGATTAATTATCTTCTCAAAAACTTGGTGGGGATTTTTGAGGAGTATTATTGGCTTTGTTTTTGTTTTTGGTAGTTTTTGTTTCTCTTCTTATCTTGTTTGTTTTTGGGTTTTTTTTTTCAAGCTCTGGATGCAATTTTCAACATTTTTTGGAAGAATCTTTTGTAATAGGATTGTTTATTCTCTTTTTACAGTAATATTTTACCTTTTAGGAGCTCTCCAATTTAATCTTAGTTTTTTCCAATAAAGAATTCTATGAGTCTCTGATGTAGTCATATATTTTTGCTGCAATCATTTGAGTCTCCAATGGTCTTTGTTTGTATATTATCATTTTAAGATTATTATACCCACTTGACAGCTTTCTGACTATTATTTAATCAAGCAATTCAATGGAAATATCTTTATTGGCTGGAGGTTTGCCAGCTTTTATACCAACTGAATTGAGGTTCATGAGCTGAATTCTAATATTGCTGATGAAGCTTTCTAATTATTTTTCTTTAAATATTCCTGCAGGTAGGTTTCAGAATACTCCAGCTTGGTTCTAGCTTTGGCTTGATTTATAATAAGATAAGATATGATGGAATCATGTAGGACCTTGGGATTCTTTTCATTTGATTAATTCAGGAATTTTGTCCAGTTGTTTGTATCTAAGTATTGACAAATAACTTTGGAAGATTTTGGGGTCAGTTCTTAGTATTTTATGAGTAGTTCTGGCATGGCTTCTAATGGGGAATTCAGATCTCTGTCAACATAGTCCAGAAATCTAATGTAGAGGAAGAATTCCCTAATAGCTGCATCCCATTATTAGTAGTTTTTATCAGATATTATTGGCACACCATTCTCCTAAGCCACGGATCCAGAAAGCGCTTCTGGCCTCATAAACTATAAAAAAACTTATTTGTAAGGTATGCTAATACCTTATAAGTAAAATAAGTGGTGAAAACAGCAGTGAGAAGCACACCTAAAGATATGAAGTAAGAAGAGAATGAGAGTTTATTAGGATTTGGTAAGTGCCTAATCAACTCTATTTATAATCTAGTTTACCATGATTATGGTTACAAACCCCTTTCCATTGGGGAATGGGGTAATCATAATAACTTTCTGTGACAGGATTTATCTATTCTCTTATGAGTTCTAGATAAGTTTTTATAGACAACTTCTTCTTCTAAGACAGTACAGCTGAGCCATGTTCCTTTTTTATCCTGTTAGGGTCTTGAAGCCATCTGGCTAATTGAATCATCCATGGGTCAATTTCATTCTGGAGGACAAGTCAATCTAATTGAAATTGGTTCTTAGGTATTCTATTAATGAATAGTGGGAATTGGGTGGGGTAAGCTTTCAGTTTTTTATTTAGCTAAGCTTTCCAGTGGTATTTGTTGAGTAGTAGCCATTGGGCTTCAGATCAAGTTTAGGTGTATATTCAGATCTCCTTTGATGGTAGTTGTTTCACTACTTGAACCTCTATTGACTTACATTCCAATGAGTACATTACTGGTCATGTTGGTGATGATAATAGCAGAGAACAAATCAAATCCAGTAAATCCAGGTGGTGTTTTAAAGCAAAATGGTGACTGGTTGAAATTCATTCAACATTCTTGATGAGGGTGCTGGGAAATTTTCCTCAGATTTGCCTTTTTATTTTAGTCTTAAAAGAAATTTAAGCCTAAGTTTTTGAAGTTAAGAAATGTACAAGTTTTAATTGTAGTTTTAATATTTGTTTTTCTAATCTGTTAAGACATCTAATAATTAAATCCAAACCAGTTGTTGAGGATTCTATTGCCTTTATTTTTTGTTGTAGCAAAGTGTTTATGTGTTCTGCTTGAGTCAGTAGTTGTTTAATTTTCTCCTCATTTAAGCTTCAGGTGGGGTTTTTTGATGATAGTGCTTCCTTTAGGAGTGTAATTATCTTGTTGGTTTCTGAAATTGGTGCTGATCCTGCAAGAACTGTCCAGTAAAAGGAGGAGGGGGCATAGAGTTGACATTTTTGCATGGTTGAGCTCCATCTTTTCAAGTGGTTGGATCAAATTAATTTTACATTTTTCTCCTTTTTGATCATCCCTTTCAATATACAAAAGAGTGATTGGGTCCAAAAGGTGACTGAGAGATGGTCAGAGCCAGCCATGAGCAGCAGCTTATGAAATTGTACATGTCATTTAAAATTTTTGATCGAGCTCGGGGCCATGAGCCAAATTTTACACGAGCATGCGCAGCAAAAAAGTTGGGCCTTGAACTGCCCTATTAAATACATTACCCTTAAGGAGAATGAGAAATATTTTAGGGAAAATGTGAAGATGTTTTTCATAATTTACATATTAGTGGACTAAATGTAAATTATTTTAATCCAAGTCAGCTCAAGTAATCTCCATAAACGCTCCAACTTGGGAAAGAGCTCAATCTCAATCACGGATTGTTTGAGTGATAATAACATCCAAGATAAGCTTAATTCAACTCATAAGCCCAAATGTCTAACAGCTCAAAATTAGTATTTGCACTCCTTAAATAAAACATAACAAAAAGAAGAATTACAAAAACATCTAAAAAAGTATTTTTCACAATTTGTTCAAGTTTTTACAACATCAAATCCACTTGGTTAGTCCCCCCCCCAAAAAAAAGAAACAAATGCAAGAAAGATTTTTGTGTTTTTTGTTTATATTTCGAATATTTTGAAAGAAATTCCAATGATGATTCTCATCAATCTATTTTGAAGGTCCTTGATGTAAAAACTTTTGAATTGAAGGTGATGGAGTGAGTGAATTGGATAATGAATGAGTAGATGAAAAGGAGCGAATTCGATCAAAGGGTTGAGTTAAACATGGTGAAGGTTTTCTCAAAAGATCCATTACATCAAAATCATCTTCATCTTCATCATTATCATTGTCAGTGCGATGATCATGATCATTGTCAGTGTGATGATCATTATTTTGAGCCTCTTGAGTATTTTGAATCGATTTTTTATTATTTCGAATTGAATTAGAAGATGTTGAGGCATGGGTTGACTGAGAAGGTAATGGATGAATTTTACTTGAATGAATCAATACATTTCGTAAATAAGATCTTTTACTGGGCGGTGTTAATCTTTTAGATTTCTTATTTCTTGCAAATTGACTTTTAACGGATGGGATGATGACGTTTAATTTTGATATTAAAGGTTGTTTACCTTTATCTAATTTAACCTTTTTAGCAACGGGTGAACCATCATTAGGTACTAAAGGTTTTTCATCATCATCTTGAAATGAAGTTTGATTTTGATTTTGATTTAATGATTGATTTTGATGATTTTGATCCAAACAAGTACATAGAGGTTGAATTTTAATATCATCTTGATTTGATTGATTTGAAGCTATGAGATCGATTTCATGTTCTGAATCGGAATCTTTATTTCGAAGTTTTTGAGCTTGATCTAAGATGTTGAACCAATTTTCTAACCAATTACGTACGTCTTGAGAATCGGATTTTGATTGAAATTCATCATCTGAGTGATTTTCGAATGATTTAGACCACCAACTAGCAGGATCTGTTTGCAATAAACAATCTATCCAACCTTTTGCTACTGATTCTAGAGCATAATCACCTTCTAAGACTGATCTTAAAAGTTGATCTAGACCAGGAATGAGAGGATGATGATGACTTGGAAAGACGCCAGGAAGGATGGCTAATAATCTAGTTGAACGATGAGCGCGAAAGAAGAGTTTAGCTGATTTATTAAAGATATTTTTATTTGGTTTATTTGAGATTAAAGGAATTAAAGCTTGTAAACGCATCGGGGTATGAGGAGAAGACCATTTAGGGGTTTTACCGGGTAGATCGATTGAACCTGTATTAAACATTGCTAAACCAAATAGAGCTAAACGATGTGATTCTAGGGTGATGGAAAGGATTGAAAGGAATGAATTATCATAAATAGGAGGATGATTTGAAGAGTTTAAGAGGCTATCGAATAGGATTCTTGAGATTGAATTTAAATGAATTCTAGCAGATTGACAATTGATTGAGTTTGGTAGTGAAGCTATGACCAGTGAATTTAACCATTTGATTAAGATTGAACCTGTTCTTTTATCATAATCTAAGATTAAGTCTAGATCGGGATCTAGATCGCTTGAATCTGATGATGAATGTAATCCTAATGAATGATTTGAATGATGATGATGATGATGATTTGATGATTTTAATTTTTTGTGTATTAAAGATTCTCTTTCGTTTAACCAATGTTGAAAAGCTCTTGTAGCGAATTGATCTATAGTTAAATCTATGAAATCTATTAAGCCGAATTTATTATGACACCAAAAATCCAAGAAGCCTTTACTTTTGATAGATTGATCGAAATGTAGAAAGAATTGATGAGTTTGATGAAATTTAGAGTGATAATCATCAAAGATTTCGAACCAATTATTTGAAGGTAAATTGAAGAGTGTGGGTAATAATAATTTAGTTTGATGTTTAATTAAGGTTGAATGAGAATAAGTTCTATGAAGTGAATGAATAGCTTGAAAGATTTTTTGATGAAATGATGATTCAAATGAAGAAAGTTTAGAAGATTTTTGAATATTTGAAGGAAATTCGAAATTGATTAAGATTAAAGTTAAAGCATGTTGACCTAGAGCAAATCTAAGAGAAAAACAAAAGAAAATCAGAATAAAATTAGAATGAAATTAAAAGAGAATTAATTTTGAATAAAAGAAAGATTACCTTCTATAAAGTAAAGGAACGGCATCATACCATTCGTCCATTAAACTAGTTTTCCAATCATTATTTAAAGAATGATTTAAATTTGAATCTGAATCTGAATCTGAATTTGAATTTGAGATTGAATTTATAGGATTAGATTTAGATTTAATATTAATTTCAATGAGTCTACCAATGAGACTTGAGCAAATTTCAGTTAAACGATCTAATTGAAATGGATTATGATTTGAAGATGTTGAGATTGAAAGGTTTGAAGAAGATTTTGTAAAGTTGAGATCATAACAAATTGAATCTAAGATATTCTTATAAGTTAGGATTAATTTATCAATTTTGATTTGAATTTCTAAATTAATTTCGATGTCAAGATGAGATGAATTAATAATTTTAGATTGATTTTGATTATTAATGAATTTATTTGAATTTTTGAAGATAGGAGAGCTAATTATTGAGAGATTTGAATTTTTAGGATGATGATTGAATTTTGATTTTAATGATGATTTTGATCTAAATTTATTATAGTTTTTTTTGAAAGGATTAAAATTTAAATTGTCGAATTTGAAAGATTTATTATTTTTTGATTGATTATAGAATTTTAATTTTTTATTTTTGAAATGATTTGAATGAGAATGATTTGATGAATTTGATTGAAGAATTTGATGATCTTTTAATATTTTTAATAAAGATGAAATTGAAGATTTTAAAGGTCTTAATAATCTATGAATTTTTGAAAGATGAAATTGTTGATTGATTTTGATCGATTGATGAAAATTTGAATTCGTTCTTGACATTTTAATTAAAATTTAATGGAAATTTGATAAATTCGATGGGAAATTTGAGAATCTTGATGGGAAATTTGGGAATCTTGATGAGAAATTCGAGAATCCTGCGAAAAAATTTGAAGAAAATTTTGAGAAAGAAATTTGAAGAAAATTTTGAGAAAGAAATTTGATGAAAATTTTGAGAAAGAAATTTGATGAAAATTTTGAGAAAGGAATTTTCAGAAAAATTGAGATGAAATTTAGGCGCACGCGGAAATCCGGTGATCATTTTGGCCGGGTTCATGATCGGGTTTTGAATTTGGATTGAATTTAATTAAAACCCGATCTTTTTTATCAAAATTCTTTCAAAAATCTATCACCTCACTTTGATTTTTGTTAAAAATTTACACAAAACAGCTCAATTTAATTTTAAAAATTAATTTAACACTTATTTCCAAATATGGTCACAGTCACCCCTGTGTCATTCATTGTATGAGCAAGTCAATTTGCAAGCTCAAAAATTACAACAAGTGGAATCTCATCTGTCAATTAAAGAGAAGTAGAGGAATTTTAAATCTTGTTTTCTTTGGAAGGAGTAAAGAAAAAAGGAGCTGTTGGACTTCATGATGGAATTAAGGGGTGATTACAAAAACTTAGACAGCACTGAAATAGGTTTGGTGCCATGGTCTAATTATTTTTAAATCAATGAACATTCAAAACAAAATGACCCACATCTCAAGGATCTGGAATTTGAGATTTTGGACCAAAAATAAAAAGAGTTAATGATATTGTCTAGGGTAAGTTTATCACTAATAATTAGATGGTAGGTTGGAGATTTATAAATATTTTCCTATGTAGATAATAAAGCATTCTTGAAATCCAAGTGGAGGTGGTGGGCTATTTATTCAATTGCAACACAATCATATAATTCATTATGTAAGCTAATTTATCAGGGGGAAGATCTTATACATAGATTTGTGTTTTTTCATAAGGTATATTATTTACCAACAAATTCAAATACAAATAGAAAAGGCATGAATGCCACGAGAATGGAATCAGGTAATATTTCATACTTACAAGAAAAAATACAAAACAATGTTGGTACCAGAAAAATTGGGAGGGTAGTACTGCAGGGAAATTCAAGAAATGAGGAAAATTCCTCTTCAAACATTATTAAAGGTTTGAGTAGTAGAAAAAAATTCATAAAATTAAATATTAGAAGGGAAATGAATCTGAACTGCATGGAAGAAACTTCAATAGGAGATAGAAAATAAGAAACTTCTCACATAATTATATGAAAATAAACTAGTCAAGAATCAAAAACATTTATTTTTCAATAAACCCAAATAGATATAGCATTGAATAATAATATGGGAAACAACATGCAAAATATGTTGAGGGCATTGATGATTATTATCAAGCAAGCTCAAGAGAGGGCCAAGGAAAGAGACAGATTACAAAGGAAAAAAAGAAAATGAGCATGAACAATGACATATTGAAAGGGAAGTGGAGTGTTTATATTTTGAATATAATTATTGGTAAGAAGATGAAGAGCATCGTTAATGAATAAATATGTTCATGGCTACCACTTGAGCTAAAATTATTGAGTTAAATAAAGAATATATTCAAGCTTAACATGTTTCTTTGGGTAATATTCAACAATTTTTTACCAATCGAAAATAGTGTAAATTATTGTTTTTCTATGATTAAAAATGAAACTTGTAGTTTTATATTTTTCAGGTGAAAATTGTTCAGATAAATGTAGATTTCTTTTTAGTTACAGACATTATTTTTCTAATGTCTGATTATTGTGTGTAGTAAAGAATGGTCAGTTGACCAATACATGTCTATGATGCATAGTTACGGAAGAAAAAAACATTCTGTTAGCTATAATTCATTTCTTCCTGATTTAAAATAGGAGAATTATTGATTAAGGTTATTGATTCTATTTTTGTAAACTATTGTTAAGCATGAAAACTTTCTTATTTATATTAAAACTTCTTTTTATAAGTATTAATCCTGTGATGAAACAGTAAGAGTGATTATGATGAAGATCTTTAAATAAGGTAAGAGATTTATAAAGTGATGAGAAGTTAATATTCTATTGCGTTTAAATTAAACCAGTAGTTTATAACTAAGAAACAGAAAATGAGTACAATGTTATGATCTAATAATAATACTACTAATAGACTAGTTCACCTTGAGTAATTATTACTAATAATAATCAAAAATTATTCTACAAACGTATTGAAACCTTTATCGCTAAATAATTTTATAGATAAAAAATGATTAATTCTTAAAATACTATGTCATTGTATAATACAATAAATTATTTACCTTTTAGCTGATATGACTACTTCTGAATATTAAATCCATAACTACAATAACTAAATTAATAGTTATACTATTTGTAATTAGAGAATGAGAAGTTAGCAAAAATTAACACCTATTTATTTAGTTAACATTCATACCTAGGTTACTTATATTGTATTCTGAGGAGTAATTAATTATATGCTTATATCTAAATTGAATACTAAAGATATGATAGAGGAAGAGTAAAAAATATGAGATGAAAAGAATTAAAAATGAGAAAGATGAGTTTCTTAAATATTGAATTTTTTGTTTACCATCAAAAAGGATTACCTATCTGATTATGTCATGATTATGTCATAGTAGAGATTACATAGTGCATATAATTATTATGTAATGATCTGCATTAACTCAAACACTCCTTCTTGATCCTTGAGATGTACTTCCAAATAAAACTCTTGAGGTTTGTTAGAACATCAGCTATCATTTCATTGGTGCCAACTTGAACAACTTCCAACAATTTCATGTTCGCTAAATACCTTATATATTGATATATGATTTCTATATGTTTTGTATTGGTATTTAGATTTGCTTACTTTTATATCATTATTGCTCAAGAGTTGTCATTAAAAATGACTGATTTGTTCATTTTTATCCCCAAATCTTGTGTCAAAAGCATCAATACCCATCAGACTTGTTTCTCACAGACATTCATTGAAACATATTCTGCTTTGGTGGTGGACTGTGCTATTATGGATTTTTTCTTACTCAACCAACTGATAGGATTACCGTAAACTGTTACCAAATTTCCCAAAATTGATTTTCTATCATTCTTTAAATCTGCATAATTGGCATCCACCCATCCATGTAGAATAGTTTCAGAGGTACATTTACTAAATAAAATACCGAAATGCTTGGTTAAATGAACATAGTATAACAAATGTTTAACCATTTTCCAATGATTAAAATTTGGATCAGTAGAGCATTGAGCTAGTTGATCAATAGTTCAAAGTATATTAGGTCAAGTGTGTTGAGCTAAATGATTTAAATATCCCATAGCTTGTTGGAATAGACATTTGTAAATAGCCAAACCATGTTCATTTAGTTGATTAATGAAATTTCCATTACAAGATGTTTCAATATTTCTGCATTGGAACATGTCAAATTTCATTAATATTTTATTGCAGAAATCCAATAATTTTTTCAAATTGAATGAAAAATTCAAAATTTCTTCTTGTTCTCTAGCAATTAGAAATCCGTCATCTACATCAATGTGCAGGCATATTGCTCTTGATTTGTTGATAAAAAGGGATTAATCAAAACTTGCACGGAACATATTTAAAGAATTGAGAGCTTGAATTAATTTTTCTTCCCACATACAAGGTTCTTGATTTGTTTCATATAGTGATTTCTTCAATTTCCACACCCATTTTTCTTTACCTGCTACTTCAAAACCTTTTACTTGAATAACATAGATGTTTGCATCAATTTCTTAATGTAAAAATGCAGTTTCAACATTAAATTGATATGCTACAAAACCAGAATTTACTATTAGTAAAAGAAGTATCTTGAAGGTTTCATTTTGTCCTACCGAAGACCAAGCTTCAAAGTAGTGCAGCATATGTACTTGATGATTCCCTAAAACTACCCATCAGGATTTATCTTTGTATACTTCTGCATACTCATTTTGTTTTTGATTAAGGAATCACAATCCTCCAATAACTTGAGTATTCTTTGGATATTGTATCAATTCTCCAGTGCTGTGTTGCATGAGAGAATCATATTCTTCTTTCATTGCATAATTATATTGATGTTTGCCTTCAATATTATTCATGGATTGAGAAAAAGGAACCACATCCATAAGCATAGCTGAGCTGGAAGTTTTTCTTCTTGATCCCTCTAGTATGTTGTCAGTGATTATGTTTACAGAAATATTTTTTGGTTCTTTGTCATAAAAGGGTACATAATCCCAACATTCAGTTCTTGCATGATCATTTATCTGAATTAATTGTTCAATAAATGAACCAAAACTTGATGTTATAACAGGATAGTTGCTAATTAGTTCTTCATTAATAGTTTCTTGTTCTTTGAACTTATTTTTGGTAATGAGACTGAAATTTCCTTTTCACATTGTAAACTATCTTCAGTTTTCTTTACTGTTGATGGATTGAATTTAGAAGGAGTTTACCAATCTCAACTAATAATAATGCTTCCTGTAACAAGATCGAGAAATCTTATGGCATCATAATACCTTTCAAAAGTAAGAGCTCTCAAAGTGGTCAATCTATTTTCAAGTTTGGACTTATTGATTAGATTCATGACTCGAATCTTCCATCCAAATGGTAACAGTTTTTGAAGATTAAGTTTTGGTTCAATTAGTGAAGAATGCTTGTCTAGAATTTGAGAAGGCCTATTTAGATTTAGAAATTTATGTGGAGTATGATTTAGAAGAAGTGATGCATTTAAAGCTTCTTGATCCCAATATATAATTGGAATATTGGATTGAGAAAGCAAAAAACAAATCCTTGAAAATGAAGATTAGTTGAATATTTCTGCCACAACATTCATTTGTAGTGAATCAGGTGGTCCTTGTTCAAAAGAAATTCCTTGTTTCTGAAGAGAGCTTCAAAATTGTACTGAACTAAATTCACCTACTCTGTTGGAATGGAAAAAAGCAGGAGTAATATTGAGTTTATTCTTTAGATCAGTAAAAAAACTAATGATATAATGTTCTGCTTGAGCCTTGGAGATCATAAAATATATTCGGTTGAATCTTGAAAAATAATTGATTAAAACTAAAAGATATTTATATCCCTTTTTGGATGGGGAATTAATTTCCAAAGTATCAGAATGGATTTCAAAAAATGGCTTGAAGGTAGTTGGGAGTGAATTGGTATGAGGTTGTTGAGTTAATTTTGAAAAACAACATATATCACAGTGTTTTGAACTAGTAAGCTCATTTTTCAATTTAAGATCTTGTAATAACTTGGAAAGGTATTTTCCATTTGGATGTCCCATAATCACATGCCAATTGTGATTATTACCATTATCCAGGGAGTAGGCTAAATTTTGATAATGGTTTGAGTACAGATTCCCATCCCTTTGAGAAGTTGTGATAATCAAATCTCCTCTTTTAATTAAAAAGACTTAATTTTTTCCATGAGGCCTTAACCCATGATCAATTAATTGAGAGAATGAAATTGACTGGTCCTGAATATGAGACTGGATATATGTGAAAACCAAAAAATTGAATGTTCCAGTATGAGTTATCTCAACAGAGTTACCAAAGGTCTTGAAACTCTGTTTGAAAGGATTGGAATTAATGAGTAGAGACAAATAATTTACTACTGATCTACCACAGTAACTATCTAGAAAAAGAACTTTTTTTGTCCAAATCAGATAATTAAAAACAAAATTCAGTAGGTAAAAAATATGAATCCGAGTCTGAATTTTCTGGTTGGGTGAGAGTAAGTTCAGAGTTTGATACCACATTAGCTGAATTCTTCTGTACATTTAGATTCGAGATCATTAATTTTTCCAATTGTTCTAATCTACTATTCATGGATTTCTGATTTTATTCAGTAGGCTTTCAACCCTTTTGTTCTCTTCTCTTCTTTTTTGGTTTCTTCTTAGATTTTTTTTTTGAGAATTTTGATTGGAAGATTGTTTTTCTAAATTAAATTTAGACATACAATCAGATTTGAACTTCCCATAAGAAAATGGAATTTCTTCCAGTGAGTTTCTTCTCCTTGAATGTTCTCAAGAAACTCCTTTGGTTATAGGAATTAGTTTGAATGGTTTTATATTATACATTTTTTGACTTAACCCATTATCATCTTTGTCTTAATCTGAACTTCTCAAAAAAAAGCTGCTGCCATATTCTGGTTTAATTCCGTCTTTACTTCAGATCTTTCAGTTAAATTTTGATAACTTGAATATAGCTGTAAGTATAAGTCAGTGTGAGCGTCAAGGGATTGTCCAGGTTCATATTGAAATGAAACTAGTTGAAATAGAGCTTCACAAGTAATGAGAATCGAATTTTTACCACATGCTTTTCCCAAAGCTTCCCATTCCCTAAAAAAGGAATATTGATAGGTTAAAAGTATTCCATGTAAAGAGATAGATACAGAACTTCATAATAGCGCTAATGCTGCACCATTCCTTCTGATATATCAAGAATGAATCCTTTTTTAATCAGTAGGCTTCTTTAATAAACTTTGGTAACCACAAAATATCATATAGTTCCTTGTTTGACAACTCCATTGAACCCAGTTCGTACGATTGAGCTTGATCAACTTGGTTTTTAATTGATTGTCATTGGAAGATTCTTCATCTATTAGTTTAGTAGGAAACTGAACTAGAGGTGATGATGTGGTCATCAGAGAATAATTGTTTGTATTACCTGTGTTTCAACTCTTGTTTTAAAGAAAATAGAAACTAACTCTTGCTACCATAAAGTGGTGAGAAGTTAATATTATATTGCATTTAAATTAAACCAGTAGTGTATAACTAATAAACAGAAAATTAGTACAGTTTTATGATGTAATAATAATACTACTAATAGACTAGTTCACCTTGAGTAATTATTACTAATAATAATCTAAAATTATTCTACTAACGTATTGAAACCTTTCATCGCTAAATAATTTTATAGATAAAAAATGATCAATTCTTAAAATAATATGTCATTGTATAATACAATAAATTATTTACCTTTTAGCTGATATGACTACTTCTGAATATAAAATCCATAATTACAATAACTAAATTAATAGTTATACTATTTGTAATTAGAGAATGAGAAGTTAGTAAGAATTAACACATATTTATTTAATTAACATTCATACCTAGGTTACTTATATTGTATTCTGAGGAGTAATCAATTATATGCTTATATCTAAACTGAATACTCAAGATATGATAGAGGAAGAGTAAAAAATATGAGATGAAAAGAATTAAAAATGAGAAAGATGAGTTTCTTAAATATTGAATTTTTTGTTGACCGTTGAAAAGGATTACCTATCTGATTGCGTCATGATTATTTCATAGTAGAGATTACATAGTGCAGATCATTATTATGTAATGATCTGCATTAGCTCCAACAATATTGTGAAGCATCAGAATTTTTCTTATTTTACTTAAAACTTCTTTTCATAAGTATTGATCCTGTAATGAAAAAGTAAGAGCGATTATGATGGAGATTTTCAAATAAGGTAAGAGCTTTACTCAAAATGGAGACATTTTGGTAAAGACTTTTATCAAAAGATAATTTATATAATTTAAATTACTAGAAAAATAGTCAATTTTTTAAACCTTTTTCTTACACCAAGTTAAAAAAATCTCATAGTGTTTCAATTATTATGTGAAATTATATAAATGAATCCATCATTTTTTTTAGAAATATGGGCACATAATATACCATAAGGGTTTTCATGGTAATTAAGTATTTAACAGGATTAAAATCATGCAAAGTTTTGAAACATTTTTGCAAGTCACTACACCAAACCAGTAAACTATTCTACATATCAACTATTAAGAACCAAATGAAAACTCCAAATATGTTTTACTTAAATTAAATAAGCAAATTGTGCAGATGCATGAGGAATTCAAACAAATTCACAATAATAATGAAAAGAAAAATCAAGAGCAAAATAATTTTTAAGTTTCTGTAGAAGAAAAAAAAAGATAACATAGCTTAAAAAGCAGTATATGCAAAAACTTCAAATCTTGGAAGGGAAAATCTGTAAGATTTTATAAATATAATGTGAGGCTAAAGCACAAATAATTCTATTTGAATTTTTTTTATTTATGTTTTTTGACTTACATATGGATTAGAAACACATGAGATAAATTTACTCCCTTAGTATGAATCACAGCTATAATAATTTTGCTCTTATAATTATAATCCATTTATTTATCTCCCATGGTTTCATTATTTGCATACACAGAAGTTTTTTCAATTTTTATCTAATTGATAATGTAAAGAATATTTTGTTTTCATTAGGTAAGTGTTGAATTATTCAAAATTTTCTAGAAAAAAATAACAAAATTTAAAACAACACTTAAAATAAAGAATACTTAATATGCTATAATTTCGTATAATAATTCAAAAAAAAAAAAAAGAAATTGATCAAGCTCCAATACTCCTGAAGTTGGTTTAATTATTTCTTACTATCTATTGATTGACAGATTTCTGTACCAATCTGTTTCCATTAACTCTATAATTTGATATCATACATGCCACTTTCACTTTACAAATGTGCAGTGGAGAAATCACCTTTGGAGCCAGAAGAAATACAAATAAATTATTCAAATTAATATATGCTTGCTTGATGGGAATTCTAAAATATAATTTTGTAGTAGATTTATTATGGCACCAATTTTTTGATTAATTCTCCCTAACCTAGTTGAAGAGTGAATATGAGTGGAGCTTAAATGTTTCATGTAATGTTGATTCCTCAAAGGTGTAAGAATTGGAAGTCTTTATGAATATTTCAAGTCCCCAATTAGTAAAAAATTCTTAGGGAACCATAAGATATGATTTATTATATCTTTTGTGATTTTAAATTCTCGAAATACACAGCTATCGTTCACTGAACCAGGAAGACCTTTAGAAATATATTGATTGTAAATTATAAAAATGAATGGGAATTATCCCCAAATATGATGAGAACTTACATTGAAGAATTTTTCATCACCGTCTACAATTAATTCAAAAACAATCAAATGCCATTCTTTTCTACTAAAAAATGAGCTCCATGGATCATGTGGTAGTTGTTTTATTGTCATTTTAGTACTCTTGACTGAAAAAATTATATTTGTGAGTCCCTGTATTTTCTTGAATGACTTTTAAATTGATTCCCACCCATTTTCTTCATTACAAAAAGGGAACCTAAAATACCAAATAAATTGATTTCACTTTACAATTCCAAATTCTTATCATTAAGCAAAAAATCTTACACTATTTTTGAATCATGTAGTGCCACAAAAAATCACTTATAAAATACTTCGTGACAAATTTTAGGCCACCAATTTACATATATCAATCATATGAGCTACTTTTTTGTAAGAAATTTCATGGATAAAATGATAAAGTGTAAATCCAACCTTATTCTTATATTAATAGACCTTGGATATTTTTCTTAGAACCATTCATAAAATGGGAAACTAGTTTTTTCTAAAGAAAAACAAAATTACTCCAATCAAGAAAAGGCCAAGGAAACCTGATTTTTTGAATAATTCTTCATTGATCCATTGATTTCATTGATTCAATTGTTGTATAGGAGGGAGAATTCAAATTTTATTTGAATAAACTTTGTCATTGGTATTTGGCACATACAATCTCAATGCAAAACTTTGCTAAAGTTTCAATTTTGTAATCAATTGCAATTCAATTTCAAAGCATAAGCTCAATTGAAAATAAACATCAATTTTATTTAACAAATCACCACATTATAAGATGATCACACAACATATACCTAATGTGTTATTTCTTATTTATTAATGTCAGAATGCATTCCAGCTCTGCAATTGGCCTGCTTGATGACAATGCTACTATAGTGAGATCCATCTGGCATTGCTTTTAATTCAGTTATACTTTACTAAGTTAGAATTCAATGTGGTTTACACATGAAAAACCTGGGATTTAGAAGCCAAATACCACATTATTTTAAGGCGGTATTTGCTGACTTTGAAACCCCATATTACTGGGTTTATTTCTAAGCATATTTATTGCAGAAGTATTTTTAATTCACCTCTGAGAATTTTTTTTATTGTGAATTAAATCCCAGATGATTTGGTCTGTTATATTACTTGGTGAAAGAATGGATTCACTAGTTGATATGACTGTTAATCCTAATGGTTTGTATATTAATATTTCTTGCTTATATTTTATTTTTAGTACTATTTCTCAATTATATGATTGATATCCTCTTTCTTCTTGCTAATATTAAGAATGGTTTTAATAATAGAACTATTGTTGATAATTATAAATCCAAAATACTACCAAAAAATCCTAGAATTTGAATTAGGATATGAAAAAAAAATTCAATATGAATTAATATGAAAAAGCCATTTAAATACCAGTATATTCATATGATAAGTCAGTGGTTTTAGTTGAGCTTGATGTGAGAATGATGCAGAGGTTATTTTTTATGTGATTATTATTCTCATTTTTGCTGAACTTTGGGAATTTGTGTCAAAAATGAATAACTTGTGCTTGAGTGAATCTAATTAAGCTATAGGTGATTCGTTTCAATCACACTTTGATTTTTAAGTTTTATATTTTGACTTTTTTTAAGTTGAATTTTTTTTTTTTTAAATTTTAACGCTATAAAATTGTAAATTCAAAATTGATTCAAAAAATTCTCTAATAAGGTAAAGAATTCAGTGTATTTGAATCCCACTGTTATATTGATATTTAATTGACTTTAAATGCCATTTTTTGAGCTTTTATGAATATACATATATATACTCTTAAATATTAATCAGTAATTTAAAATTTGAAATGTTTTCAGAAAATTCTAAAATTTCAATTTGAAGATTTTGAATTTTGAATTATTTATAAAAAAATAACATAATAAAATATTCTATACAATTATATACAAAAGAATAATAATAATTTATTTAGTTTAAAGAGAATAACTCTTTAAGAAAATGATTTTTGATTAATTATCTATCAATTAATTGAATAATTTCATTCTATTCTCGTTTGTTTGATTCAATTTTTTTTGTTTTTTTCTGAATAGTTGATTTATTTTCTTATGATTCCTTTTTCATTCATGAAATCATGTATTTTTTTATTTTGCAATAAATTATTTCTAATATTGATTGATTCAAAGGAATATTAAATTTTAATTTATTTTCATTATCCTTTTTTTCTTCTTTTTCTTCTTATTCTTATTTTAAAGTTTTTCAATTTTGAGTTATTTATTATCATTTTAAGTGAATGAATTATTAAAATTCAAACCTTTTTTCTTATTTTCCTTATTTTCAAAATTTTAAATCTCAAATTTCAACTTCCAAAATTTAATTCTTTTATTTTTTTATTTGAATATATATATATTGGAAAAATAATGAAATTAATTAATTAATCAAAAATTTTCATATATTTCAAATGAATAACTTCAATTAATAAATAAATAATGTCTTTCAATTTGTAATATATAATAAAATAATTAAATTAATTAATTACTTATTTTTTTCTCTAATAACTACCCTCTCAACAAAGAAAATCAATTTAATAATAATAATATCCTTTTTGGAAAAAACATAATTAATATATATATATAGTAAACATTTACTCATCTCAAAGCTATTGGTAGAGGAAAATCAGATTCAAGTTTAAGAGATATGATAGATTATTATACTTCCCGCCAATAATACATAAAATATATGGTTTGATTTGATTTTTCTAAAAACAAATCTTACACAAAAAAAAAATTCCTTAAAAACTATATCAATTAATTCTAAATTAGAATAGAATGAAATTAAATAATTATATAAATTAAGATTACAGAAAAAAATATAAAAAAGAGGTAATTATTTTTATTAAATAAGGGATATAGAAGTTAAAGAAAAGAAGGATGCAAATATTTTTGAATACATCATTTTTTTGTGAATTTATAATTTAATTATATTCAATATAATTTCCAAATATATTTGAGAAAAGATTATAATTTATCATAAGTAAGGTATTTCGGAAAGGTAGAAATTATATGATGAGCCTCTGGAATTCATTAACTCTAATTTAGGTCTTCTTTAGCTATCTAATTATCTTTTTAATATTTCAAAAAATTATTTAAATTATCTTGAGAAGATTATTATTTTTTTAGATTAAAAAGGCTATCTCGGACTCTATTTCATTAATTTACATTTATGATTGAGGATTTAAAATCTCATCAAGACTAATTATGTTATCTTAATATTATAATCTCAAATTGGAAGGTGTTTTGATTTTAATCTGACATAATCTTCTGCTTGAATGAGGCCAGAATAATTGTATTATTAATTAAAATTAGATAATAGAAGGATTTTCATGTTCTTCCAGAATTTTGAAATTGCTGGACTAGATATTGAGTCCTATTCCAGTAGTTGAATTCACATTTCTGAAAGTTGATTTATTATGTGTATTCCTGAAAGCAAGTTTTCTTAATAAAATTTCTTGAAATCATAATAAAGGAAGTGAAAAAAGTAATATTCCTTGAAATTGCAAATAATATAAGCACTTAATTTCTGGATGTGAGATATTAGGTTATGAATAAATAATTTAAACTTTATATTTCTGAGGCTTATGGGGACTATTCTCACTTTAAATCTATCAAGAGTAAATATTGATTATCTTTCAAAATTTTGATTTTTAATTCCATTCAATTATCCACATTTGAAAGTTTTTTGAATACATACACAGCTTTCTGTCAAAATGATAATGACAGACCAGTTGATGATAATAGCTTTTATTGAATAATTGTAGTTTTTTTTATTTAAAAGTTGTAAGCTCTGGAACCTTTTGACTACCAGTTGTATTCAATGCAAATGAAATTCTGAGTGGTTCTTTGTTTAATTTTTGGCACAGGGGCTCTTGGACAGAAACAAGAGTGGCCTGGCACTCAGGAATCAAGAACTAACTTGGAAGGCTCCAAAAGGATAAAGAGATAAAGCAGAATAAGAGTAAGAATAAGGACAAGTATTTCAAAGATAAGAAAGAGTAAGTGAAGCCAATGGCCAGATAAATGAAAAAGCTGAAAGCCAAGAAGCCAACCAAGTGAATCCCCAATTCACTGTTTCAACCTGCCAGAAAAGGAAATGGAATTAGTAAAGGATATGATCACCAATATCCACTGACAGGCAAAGAAGAAAGGTGCAAGTGACTGACTTAAAAGCATCAGCTTTTACTTTCATAAGGGAAAAGAAAAATAAATCCAATATATTAATTAACTGGGGAAAAAGTCCCCTGGTGATGAAAGGTGGCCAGTATATGTGAAAAACTGAGAGGCTGATCCTGGAAGGTGAATCATCTGGCCGTATTGTCTGAATTGGGTCAATACAGTTCTGGCCATCTTGAGAATTGAGCTGTGTTATTGAATTCCCACGGTGGAATATGAATTGGCCCAAGGACATACATGTATAATTGAGTGCTGCCTGTATGGACCAATTGAATTGTCCAAGGAGTATTGTAGTACTTGCTGCCTTGACAACTGATTGAATAATTAATAACCTCTGAGAATGGCCCTTGGAATAATCCCGAAATAATTGCAAACCCAACTCCTTCAGGGCCTGGTGGTTGGGGTCCTTGAATAGTCCTCTGATAGCTGCCATGGATTTCCAGACTGATGAGCTGAAGAGTTCTCCTTCAAAATGGGTGTTTGCTTTTGGGACCTTGAATTGGAATCATGGAATTTGGTCCTTAAAACGTCACCATTGAATTGCTGAGAAAAAATGGTGCATAATTGTATTTAATACCATTAATGCACCACTCCTGCAACCTTGAGTACGGGATGCATGGAGGAATGGGAAGAATCCCCCTTGGGTTGAGGGGAAGGGTTGCTGATCTGATCTGGTGGTCTTTGGCCAAAATGGGTCCTGAGGGTCTTTATGGCCAAAAATGGCTCAGGTGGGCCCAATTGTGGTTTGGGACCCACCTGACCTTGAGGGCTAGTGGGCTTCTCCCTTTGGCCCCTTTTGGCCTCATTGGATTAGGCCCAAAGGGGCCTGATTGGCCCACGGACCGCGGGCTGTAGAGGCTGTAGGGGGCCTAAATGGCCCAAAAAGCCCATTTAGGCCCTAGCCCCCCTAAAGAAAGGGGGTGGCCCAAAACTGATGGTTATGGCTAGGGGGCCCAGAACCCCCTAGGAGACAAAAGGACACCCCCAGGCCCAAAAACAAAGATGGAGACCTGGGGGTTGGGGATATGGAAATTGGCCAGGGAGGCCAATGATGGCAGGATATGGCCTGAAGCCATAAAAGGCCAGGGGAAGGTGATATGGCCAAAGGGAGCCAATTTTCAATAAAAGATATGGTGTGGCCAATTGGCCCCAGGCTAAATTGCTGCAACACCCATGGAGGGGGTTCATTACTTGTGGTTGTGACAGTACCCCCCTACCTTGAATGGTGAGCTCCTGAGCACCAAGATAGGGTAAGGGCCTGTTGAGGCTGTTGAGACGGATTGGGTGTAGGGATTACAGAGGTATTTATTTTTGAAAGAAAATTTTGAGCTGATACTGATGATGGAATATGAGATGGGGTTAACTTGGTCTGCTCTTGACATTTGGCTTTGAAAGTGTTGACAGATTGATTTTGGAGTAAAATTTTGGCATTATTGATTGTGTTAAAGAAAATTTCAAGGAAATATAAAGAAAGAAAATGAAAGAAAATTTTGAGGAGGATTCCAATCTTCATCACGGATTTTGACATTTGATTTTGAAAGTGGCCAAGGACCTGGAAAACAGAATTTGATTCCAGGTGCTCACAGAGTGGCCAAGGTGATGTTTTGAGAGATTGTAGACCCCTCAGGGAAGTGCACACCAGGAGAGGAACTTACTTTTTGTAGTTACCACTCCCGCCAGTGCCATAAGGAAAGAAAAATCTTGTTAAAGGAATGTGTTGAATGGATAATGTCTTGGAAAAGAAATAAGAAAAGGAATGGTCCATTTGCCCAAGTGCAGATGGCCATGAATTGGAATTGATGTTTAAGCAAGGCCAAAGATCTGTGTCCAAATTGCAAAGTGCTCACAGAGTGGCCAAGGTGATGCTTACAACAAAGAAGAGTAGAATACCCCTAAAGGTTCATACCAGGAGTGGGACTTAATTTTGGTAATTCCTCTCCCCACCAAGCACCATAAAGAATCAAGCTTTTGAAGAATTGGGTCCTGGCTTGTCAGGATATAAATAATGGAAATCTTTGATGGGTTCAGGACAATTCTTCAGGTTTTCAGTTGGTTCCCAAGTGGATCTTTCTGAGTCTTGACTGAAACCTTTCCATTCCACCAGATACCATAATTTTCCTCTCTTGAGCTTTGAATCCAGTATTTGAGAGACTTCCCATTCCTCTTCCTCCTCAATGATGATGATTGGTGTAGGAGGCTCTTGATGCGGATTTGGGATTGTTGATGTCTTGACTGGTTCCAGGAGGGAAATATGGAAGACTGGGTGGATGGATTTCCATTGAGATGGAAGCTTGAGGTGGTAATCATGAGTACTGACTTTCTTCAAGATTGGAAATGGACCCAACCATCTTTCAGACAGTTTTTTGGTGGGTCTAGTTGATTTGATGTTCTTGGAGGAAAGCCATGCCATGTCACCAGGATTGAAATCAGGTGGACTTGCTCTACTTTTATCTGCATACCTCTTAAACCAGTTTATGGAAGCTTCAAGTTCTCTCTTGACATATTTCTGTACTGATTGGATTTTTGTTGATAACTTTCCAGAAGGACTGTCTTGAGTGATGTGAACTGAATCAAATTGTGGATCTCTTCCATAAACAGTGAAAAATGGCGATTGCTTGGTTGAAGAGTGGTCAGAATTATTGTAGGCAATTTCAGCCAGAGGGAGCCAGGTGTTCCAATCATCTTGATGATAAATGACATACATTCAAAGATACTGTTCTAGTATCTGATTTACCCTCTCTGTCTGTCCATTGGTTTCTGGATGATAAGCAGTTGAAAGATCTCTTGAAATCTTGAGCTGCTGACAAAGATTGGTCCATAAGGAAGAAACAAAAAGAGGACCTCTATCACTGACAATGCTTGAAGGAAGGCCATGCTTTGAAAAGATATTCTTGATGAATAAATGGGCCAAATGCAGTGAAGTGATTGAAGACATTGTTGGAATAAAAACTGCCATTTTTGAGAATCTGTCCACTATGACAAGGATTGAGTCAAAGGAATTGGACAGTGGCAATTGAGTGATGAAATCCATTGAAAGAAAAATCCAAGGACCATTTGGAATTGGGAGAGGTTTGAGGAGTCCAAACTTCTTATGAGGAATATTCTTGTTTCTTGAACACTGTTGACAGGATGAGACATAATCCTTGATAAAGTGAGTCATGCCGGACCAGTGGAAATCCTGCTTGACAAGCTTGAGAGTCTTCTCTTGGCCAGAGTGTCCAGCTAGAGGAGAGTCATGATGCTTTTGAAGAATTCTGAGCTGGATTGTGGGTTCATTTGGGACCACCACCCAATCTTTTAATAGAAGAAGTTGGGAAGAGGAATCAAGAGAATAATCCTGAACAGATTTACCTTTGCCCAATTCTTGAAGGATACTTCTGTACTGAGAATCTTGCCATAACTTCTTCTGAATTGATTCAATCAAATTTGAAAACAATTCCACCTTGACTGCAAAATATCTTGAGGGTTGAACTTCATCCTGCTTAATGAGTTGTTGAAAATTCATTGGATTCTTGCTGATGAAATCCTCCCCCCTCTCCGGATAGATGTTGTCCCAGCATGATAAGGCATCTGGAAGAGTAGCTAGGCTGCCAGGGCGGTAAGTGATTGAGAAATGAAATTCAGAAAGGAATTCAGCCCAGTGGGCTTGACGGCGACTAAGAAATTTTGAAGACATGATGTATTGAAGGGAACTTTGATTGGTGAGAACTTCAAAAGGGGAAGAAAGAGACAGAAGAAAAGCCTTCCAGCACTTGAGAGCCCATACTATGCCAAGGAGTTCCTTGTCATGAATCTCATAGTTGAGCTCAGCTGGTATAATCTTGCGGCTGTTGAATGCAATGGGATGTTTTCCTGAGTCAGAAACCTGACTCAGTAAAGCACCCAAGGCATAATTGGATGCATTTGTCTCCACAATGGTGGGTAGAGAAGGATTGGAGCGGTGGTGAAAGCCTCTTTGAGTTGGTGAAGCTGACTGAGAGCTTCCTCATTAAGGGGGAAACAGGAATCTTTCTTGAGGAAATTGGTGAGCTAACTGATCTTCTTTGAATAATTCTTGATGAAACAGTGGTAGAAATTGGCACAGCCAAGGAATGATTGGATGAGGCCAGTTGAGAATCTGCTGGAATTTTGCTTGGTCCATTTTGAGGCTTTCAGAAGAAACAACATAACCAAGATATTCTACACTAGAAACATGAAAAAGGCACTTTGAAGCCTTAGCAAAGAGGTTATTGGCTCTGAGTCTGGAAAGAACAATGGACACATGAGTGACATTTTCCTCCTCAGATTTAGAAAAGACCATAATGTCATCCAAGTAAACCAAAACATAAACATCAAGAAGGTCTTGGAAGATATCATTGACAAGATGTTGAAAGGAGGCAGGAGCATTGTTGAGCCCAAAAGGCATAACCAAGTACTCAAAACTGCCATATTTATTTCTAAAAGCTGTCAAATGTTCATAACCCTCCTTGATTCTGAGCAGGTTATATGCACCATGCAAATCAATCTTGGGGAAGATAGAAGAACCATTAAAAAAATTGAGAAGCTGATTCATAGGAGGAACAGGATACTTGTTCTTCCTAGTAACAGCATTGAGTTTGCAGTAATCAACACACAAACGGAGGCCACCATCTTTCTTTTTGACAAAGAGGAAAGGTACTCCTGTTGAGGAGGAGCTTGGCCAGATGAAACCTTTCTCTAAATTCTCTGAAATGTAGGCCCTATGTGTATCTGACTCTTGGTTTGATAAAGAGTAGATCACCCCAGCTGGAGGTAGAGACCCTTCCAGCTCAATAGGATGACCACAGGCGCGGTGAGGAGGAAGTTTCTCTGCTTTCACCTTGGAGAATACATCAAAGTACTGGTGATAAACAGAAGGAACAACCTTCATCACGATTTCTATTTCTTCTGGCTCTTCCTATTCATCCCACAACTCCTCCAGGGAGTCATGATAAGATGAAGGTGGAAGGTCCATATTCCCAAAGAAGAGATGAAGTGAAGATACAGAATTATCTTCTCCAACATCTTGAATCTCTTTGAAGACTTCATCTCTAGATTATGGTAATGACTGATGGGAATTAAGGGAAGGAATATGGACAGAAGATGGAATTGATGGTGTTCTAGAATCACCAACCAGAGCTGCACATGATTTGGCTGCAGAAAGGTCATTACTGAAAGAATTAGAAGGATCATAATACTCCTTTTTATCAGCATTAAAGGTGATCAGCCCTTGCTTCCAATCAATATAAGGATTAAAATGATTGAGAAAGTCAAAGCCCAATATGAGGTCTTCTCCCTTGGGAGTATCAATGAATAAAAATTCCCATTCAAAGCTTGGGAAGGAAGGGAGCTCAACCATATATTTAGTATGGTGAGTCACAAATAAAGACAGGGACTCAGAGGAGTTCAAAATGATAAGAGTAATCTTCTATGGGAGTTCTGACATGGTCAATGAGTACTTGTGAACAAACTGCTTTGCAATAAATGAGTTGTTAGCACCAGAATCAATTAGAATACTGTAAAACACATCAGAAGGAGAAGAGAAGACAAAAAACTTTAAAGAATTATTGACACTAGTATTCAGAATTCACAATTGTGCTCTGGAGGGAAAACAGTGAAGACCATTGAACACAACATGATCTTCACTCAGGCTTTTCCCTGGCTGGGGAAATTGCTGGAGGATTGGGTAAGTTTGTTTTGGGCCTTTTGAAACAGGACTCAAGACTATGCTTCCCACCACAAAAGGTACATAAGCCCTCCTTGATTCTTCTTTCTTTTTCAGAATTCATTAACTTGAAGTCTTTATTCAACAAAGAAGAATGGGGCTTGTCCCTCTTCTTATGACTTGAACTTGAAGAATTTTGAGGATGAGAAGAGTTTGACTTTGAGGCTTTAGGCTTCTTTTCTTGATGATTATTCTTCTTCTTTTGCCTCTAATGGTACCTGGTATCAAGTTCCAGGGTAATATCCATTAAGTCTTGAAGAGAATCAATGCTTGAATAATGGGGGGCCAATTGATCCAGAATCCTGGAGGCCAACCCCCTCCTGAAATGATAAATGAGAGCCCTTTAACCCCAATCCCCAATTCTTGACACTAAGCTTCTAAAATCAGCAATGTATAAAGATACATTCCCACCTTCTTTCATTCTCAAAGAATCCAACTCTGCTTCAGCTTTTCTGACTTCATTCAAGTCACCAAATAAAGTGAAGAGTTGAGATTAAAATAATTTCCAAGAGCTGAGAAGGTAGCTTGGGTCTTTATTAGTGAGATTGGAAAGATAAGGCTCAATCCATTTTGCAGCCCTGCCAATAAGAAATGAAGTGGCATAAAGAACTTTCTTCCTGTCTTGAGAGAAATTTGCCGGATCATTATGAAAAATTAATTGACAATACTGAATAAAGCTTCCTACTTTGAATGGGTGAGTCCCATCAAAGCACTCTGGTGCCTTCATAGATGGAGTCTCTAAGGCTGGTGGTCTTGATGATTCAGAAGAAGAAGCTGCTTGAAGATTGGCCATAATTTGAGTCATCTTCTGCATAATGGCCAATAAAGATGGTTCAGATTGATGAGAGACAGGCTGATCAGACTGGGCTAGAGTTGGTCTTCCAGTACCTTGAGATGCCCCTACAGGAGCAGGAGCAGCCTCAGTACCTTCAGACTCTTCCTCTTCCACATAATTCTCCCCCCCTCCTCATCATCTTCACCTGGAACCTTGAGACTGGTTCTTGAAAGTCCTGGAAATCCGCCAACTACTCCTGAAAATGAGCTTGATCTCCTTGGCCCTCTTCCTTCCTTCCTGGATGGTGCTGTTCCCTCCATAGTAGGTCCTCTGTCTAATTGGGCCCTCAGTTGAGGAACTGCTGGGGTGCTGTCAAGAGGAGCTCTTGGAGTTGGAGTAAGAACAATTTGAGTTCTGGTCTGTCTTGCAGGAGGTGAATGTTGGATGGGCATGATTTCAGGAAGATATGAATTAAAATGAATTAAAAATGCTAAATCAATATTCAAATGGATAACTTGAGGCAATGGAAAGTGAGATCCTGAAATCAAAAACAATTAAAATCTTGAAGTTAAAATAATTAATCAAAGAAAAATATTCAAGTATGTCAATAAATCAAATATCAAATGAAGTCTTGAAGTGAATAAATCAGTCAATCAAATCAATAAAATCAAATTCTTGCAGCAAATCAGTCAATCAAATGAATTCTTTAATCAAAATTCTTGATGTGAGTGATCAGCAAAATCAATGAAATCTTCAGGTCAATCAATTTTCTTGAAGTCAATGTCAGTTATGTCAAATCAATCAAGCAATAAATATCAAGTGAATTCTTCCTTAAAAATCAAAATTCTTGAAGAAATAATCAAAATGAATCTTGATGTGAAGAAGGCATCTAAATTAATCTGAAGAGAAATTTGAGAATAAAAAATAAAAAGATGCCTGAATTATGATTGGAATGAGATTTGATGATTTGAAATTGAGAGTTAAAAAAAGATAAATAAGAAATAAAATAAAAAATGGGTCAGATTTCAATTTTCAAGAATGAATAATTAATGAGAGAAAATTGAGAAGTGACAAGGAATCATTAAGTTAATAAGCATTAAAGAGTCATAATTTCGATGAATGAAAGAATGAAAATGGTAAAAGGATGAATGAACAGAATGAAAGTAAATTATGAGCTAATTAATATAATTTCGCATGGGCTCTTGGACAGAAACAAGTGTGGCCTGGCACTCAGGAATCAAGAACTCACTTGGAAGGCTCCAAAAGGATAAAGAGATAAAGCAGAATGAATTTCTTCAAGAAGAATAAGAGTAAGAATAAGGACAATTATGTCAAAGATAAGAAAGAGTAAGTGAAGCCAATGGACAGAGAAATAAGAAAGCCAAAAGCCAAGAAGCCAACAAAGTTAATCCCCAATTCACTGTTTCAACCTGCCAGAAAAGGAAATGGAATTGTTAAAGGATATGACCACCAATATCCACTGACAGGAAAAGAAGAAAGGTGCAAGTGACTTACTTAAGAATATCAGTATTTACTTTCATAAGTGAAAAGAAAAATAAAGATAAAAATAAATCAAATATATTAATTAACTGGGGAAAAAGTCCCCAGGTGATGAAAGGTGGCCAGTATATGTGCAAAACTGAGAGGCTGATCCTGGAAGGTGAATCATCCAGCTGTATTGTCTGAATTGGGTCAATACAGCTCTGGCCATCTTGAGAATTGATCTGTGTGATTGAATTCCCATGGTGGAATATGAATTGGCCCAAGGACATACAGGTATAATTGATTGCTTTGTGTATGGAGCAATTGAGTTGTCCAGGGAGTATCAAAGTACTTGATGCCTTGACAACTGATTGAATAATGAATAACCTCTGGGAATGGCCCTTGGAATAATCCTGAAATAATTTCCAACCCAACTCCTGCAGGGCCAGGTGGTTGGGGTCCTTGAATAGTCCTCTGATAGCCACCATGTATTTCCAGACTGATGAGCTGAAGAGTCCTCCTTAAAAATGGGTGTTGGATTTTGGGACCTTTAGTTGGAATCATGGAATTTGGTCCTGAAAACGTCACCATTTAATTGCTGAGATAAAATGGTGCATAATTGTATATAATACCATTAATGCACCACTCCTGCAACCTTGAGTATGGGATGCATGGAAGAATGGGAAGAATCCCCCTTGAGTTGAGGGGAAGGGTTGCTGAGCTGATCTGGTGGTTACTAGAGGCCATGGGCTGAAAAGTGGTCCTTGGCCAAAATGGGTCCTGAGGGTCTTTATGGGATTTTAGGCCAAAAATGGCTCCGGTGGGCCCAATTGTGGTTTGGGACCCACCTGACCTTGAGGGCTAGTGGGCTGCCCCCTTTGGCCTCATTGAATTAGGCCAAAAGGGGCCTGATTGGCCCATGGACCGCAGCCGTAGAGGCTGTAGGGGGCCTAAATGGCCCAAAAAGGCCATTTAGGCCCTAGCCCCCCTAATGAAAGGGGGTGGCCCAAAACTGATGGTTATGGCTAGGGGGCCCAGAACCCCCTAGGAGACAAAAGGACACCCCCAGGCCCCAAAACAAAGATAGAGACCTGGGGGTTGGGGATATGGAAATTGGCCAGGGAGGCCAATGATGGCAGGATATGGCCTGAGGCCATAAAAGGCCAGGGGAAGGTGATATAGCCAAAGGGCCATGGAATACCAAAGGGGTTCAATTGGACATAAAAGATATGGTGTGGCCAGTTGGCCCCAACTTGGTCCCAGGCTAAATTGCCGCAACACCCATGGAGGAGGGTCATTACTTGTGGCTGTGACATTTTTACCCTGAAATTTGTGTACCTACAAGAACTTTATTCAGTGAAATTTTAAATCCATAAATGATATTAAAACAATTCATAATAAGAATAATTTAAAAAAACATATTAAAAAAATTCCTTTTCTCAAATTTTAAATATTTCATTTGTATTTTAGTTGGAAATGGAGCTTTTTGTATAATTCCTTTCTGATTTGATTTTTCTTTGGGGGGATTAGATTCAGAATATTCACCATGAAATCTAATCTGGGATAGGTTAATTTGTATCTTGCAGGCCTCAACTCAACCATTTCTTAAATTAAGAAAAACACTAGTCAAAACCCCTCCTCACAAAGGATATCCAAATAAATGTTGATATTTCTCACAAGCAGTTGTGAGGTCCAATTCTCAAGAACTCTTTTGATATTTTCATGTTTCATGAAACTGATTTTTTTGTTTTTCATTATGCTTCCTAAGAGTTTCTTTCAATATTTTTACAATATTCTAGTCAGTCCGATATTCAGGGCTTCTTGAAGCCAAAGTGAGGAAATATTTTTGAAAAATAACTTTCCATCTTAATTTTATTCTTTCTATTTATGTCATACCACCTCAGAATATCTACCTTTTGAAGGATTTTTGAATGCAAGCACAATCCTTCAATACTTTTGTCTTATTATTTTTTATATTATTTCTTGGCTTTTATTTCTTTTCATGATGGGTATTTTTACTTAAATTTCAAGCTGTATTGAGGTGGTTATTTTGGTTCACAGGATTTTTCCTTGGGTTTCTTATAATTTTATTTGATTTCCTAGCTTGAATTCCCAAGCAGTTTGAAGTTTTCATTGGAAATTCAAAATTGATTTCTTTGTTTATAGAAACAACAATTATTTTTATCAAATAGAATCATCTACTCAATATGATTAGAATAATTTTCAATTCACTTTTATTAATCTTCTGTTGATGATGTTTCAATGGATGGTTCATTTTTGATGTGAATCTTCTTTTTAATACTTTATGACCAATAAGTCTGAGAATAGTTCTAAAAAGAATTAATCACAATATCCAAAGTAATGGATGAAGAATTGGAATATGGGTAATTATCAATTAAAATGAAGATTTTAATCTTTGAAGCAAATAAATTAGTGGATGGGGGAAGAAGATTTTATTGAGATTAGTTGACAAATATATGAAAAACATCAAGAGAATTGGTGATCTTAATTTCATACTAAATGGGAAATTAATCAAAAAATAAAAAATAAAAAATCAAATAAAATGGAGTTTTTGTGAATTTTGTACAATTTGTTTAGGACTTTTTTCTGGAAAGCCCTTGGGGATTTCAGCCCTGGTTTCAACTTTTGGGACTATGGGTTACAGAAATTGACAGGCTTATGTTTTTTTACACAAGTTTCTCCCTGAAACAGTTTGGTGGAAAGCTTGTTTTATAGGCTTTAAAAGCTTATGGGCTAGGAAGAGACCTACCATATATAGAAAAAAATTTAATCATAAAAAAAAATTTAAAAACAAGAAAGTGTTTTTTTCCAAAAAACCCTCTTATTATATATAATTTGTGTTAAGCCTGAAAAATTCCATTTTATGTGTTATATTTATTTAAGTAAAAACTAAAACAAACTTAGCTTTATTTTACTAACTTGAGTCTTGATTTCAATTTCAAAAAAATCCTTTTTTTAAGACCCAGAAAAATCAATAACATATTAAATTCTTCTTTTATGAAGAAAAAACAAAGGAAAAGGAAAAAAAATTCTCAATAAGGAAAAGAAAGGAAATATTTTGATAATTATAAAAGAATATTTCCTCTTGATTTTTGAGAATTCAAATTCATAAGGTCAATTAATTATGTTATTCCTTGTGGAAATTTCATAGTGATGTAGTTGAAAAAATGTAAAAAAAAATTAGAATGACTTAAAAAACTTAATTAGATTAAAAAAATGATAATTTCAAAAGAGTTTTAATCAGCAAAACAAATAAAAATTTATTTTTAATACAAAACCAAATTTATAATAAATATTTCTATCAAATTAATACTTTGCTATTTTTTTTTGAAAAAAATAAATGCCTTTAAATTGATATGGTACAGAGTTGGTAAAGGGTTATTAATGAAAAAATTTAGTTAAGTTGAACTCTTATTACACTATTTTAATTATTTCTAAAGGAAATCTAACCATAAACTTGCAATTTTGTGAAAAAAAGATCTAAAATCTTGAAAAGGTCCGAAATTTCAAATATTTTAGACTTGAACCTCTTATCTTGTCACAATTTCAAAAATATTCCTTTCAATTAAGAGTTATAATTAAAAATAAAAGGGATCTGAAAAATTTATCTTCATGGTGAAGATTCAAAAAAACAATTATTCAGTTTTAAAGTTTTGATTGATGTAAATTGCAATTTTATATTCTCTTCATTGAAATTTTTTTTTTGCTGTGTGTTTTTAAATTTTTAATTAATTTTTCATATTTCTAAAAATTAATTTGCTATGTGTAATCTTATATCTTTCTACTATGAATTCTTAATTTTTGAAAAGTTTTTCTTTATCTTCATACCATTTGTTAATGTATTTTTCTTAAACTTGCAAAGTCTATCACATATTGAGAAATGATTATTTTTTCTTTAGTATTCTCTTAAGCTTGAATCAAAAATAAATTCAAAAAACTAAGGAAAATCTATTTTCAATTTTGAATAAAATTTTGATAGAATTAAGCAAATAATGAGAGAGAAATTGAAATTAATATCTTTAAATAACAAGAAATTTGATTGAATATATTTAATAATTCTAAATAAGTCAAATATTTATCCTCAGAGTTCAAAAAAAAAGATATTCTAAATTGGTTATGTCAGCTTATCATGACTTAATTTGTATTATTACTTAATAGATTGATTAGGTAAGAATTTTGATGCTTTATTTAAGTATTTTTTTAATCCTCCAAATCAAAACTTGAGCTAAATTGAAGATAAATTTTGAGTCTTCTTCATTATTTCTATTAGATTTATGATTTTTTGCATTAATAGTTAGGCTTTCTTCAAGAGAAATACTTATTTCAAATCAAAAAAAATAGAAATTTCAAAATTAATTCAGACTTTTAGAAGGTAGAAACAGGATTAATATGAAAAATGCAGAATTTTCTATGGCTTAGATAAAAATGAAAAAGATAAAAAGAATATTGATCAGAAAAAGAGGTTTACAAGTTTTATTTTGTGTTAGATTCTTGTTGTATAAGGTCTTTATTTTAAGAAAGTATTTCTGAAAAGAATTTTTTGGGAGAGATTTGAATAAAAATTATTACTATTCACCCACTACTTGATTTTTTCTTTATCAAGGCTGTATATTTCTGGTTCCGTAATTTTTAAGAAATATATTATTAATATTTTATTTCATCTTTTTATATTCAGATCTTACAATTTACTTTATGATTAAGAAATATAAGATAATTAATCTTTAAAAAATTGACTTTTGTGTTTTGGAAAAATATTATATCAAGTTCTTGAAAACAAGTTATGCAAGAAATTAAACAGTGAATCTTATAATGGTAATAAGTATATGGTTTCTCGAACTGAATATATTTATATCTTAATTGAGATTAAGCTCTAAAAATTTAAAAAAAATCATGAGATATTTCATCATTTTAAAATTCAAAACTAAAAAAGTTTATGAAATAACTTTCACAATAGTATTATTGAAATCCTCTCTGATAAAACAAAGTGCCTTATCCTTTTCATTGTATTATTTTAAAAGCTCAAATTCCCTTTGTATTTCATTTTTTCAAGTTTAATCTGATTCTTTTTTCATTTTACTTGAATTTGAATTTTAATTATTCTTTCTTCTTATCTTTATTAAATTCCATCTGAAATAACTCTGTTACACATATCAAGTTTTCCATTTAAATTATATTTTTTTTTTAAAAATAAAAAAAAACAAAGAGTTATTTTTTCCTTTAAATATAGTTAATAATTAATTAAACACCTTCCAACTGAATATTGGAAAGTCTTTCTATTTTACCCAAATACCAGAGTTTTTCTTATGACTTGAAGTATGAATATTATTTATATTTGAGACTTTTTTCTTGAATAAAATATTGAGAATCAATGGAGAATGTTCATGAAATTCCTTTAAAAAAATATAGTTTAACAGTGTGAGTAATTTCCATTTATTAATTTACTTAATCAGGGATTAGATCTTAATTAGTCAAAAACTTTAATTTCAAGAGCTCCTTGCAGCTAGTTTATGTGTTGAATTTAACAAAATGTTTTTTTACAGAAGGGCCTGTAAGAACCCATGAGTTTTGGTGAAACAAATTTCTCATATGTTTTAATAAAGTTACCTTTTCAAATTCATTACTCAACCACTACATTGAAAAAACCCTCAAAAACTAAATTTCCTTTTAAAACCTATACATATTTAAGCTATGAATCTACCAAAATTTCATTAATTCAATATAAAAAAGTAATTTTATTAAAGGAAAGATCTTTGAATTTGAAAATTTAAGAGTTTATTATTGCAGATTTTTGAGGTCATGGCATATAGTGATTAATGAGGCTGTGGCCCGATCCCAAAAAATTGGCAGATTCCAGCAGGAAACCCCAACCAGTCCAGGCAGGACATGATCCACCTTTTGTTAGATTCATGAAGGGAATGGGGCACCGGAAACACAATGGGGTTCTTGAAACCAGTAGAATATGAAAAAAATACAAAAACTTGAACATAAAGTAAAAAAATGGAAAAAAATACAAATTCACTTTTGTACCTCCTGGTCCTGTAAATCCTGGGTATGCAGCCCCTAGGATAAAAAAGAAAAACCCCACAGGTTTTTAATTTGTGTCAGGCTGAGTCTATGATAAAAGTACTATAAATGTATTTAAAACTTTTAACTATGACTGTGACATGGTAAAAAGGATTAAAAATGGTTTAATTTAAGAATCAAAGGGCTTTACTATATTAAATATAGTGGTGGTGAGCGCTGTTGAAAGCCCTGGGTGCAGCTTTACCTGTTGGGTTACAATAATAAAGACTACAATAATTAAGATTATAATTATACCTGTTTATCACCCAAGAGTAAAACTGTTTTTGACAGTTTACTACGTAGGGTATTCAAGAGCAGGATGAGGAAAGCTATTCTGGCTGTGAAAAGCCTCCTTTTTATCTCGAAATGGGGTGGAAGGGCTGTTAGACCTTTCCACATAGAGGAAGTGAAGATTTTTTCACTATCTGAGACAGGCTTGTGGCTTTCAAGAACCTGTATAGCCTGTATTGGGCTCAGATGTGGTTTTTAAACCACATCTGGGCAGTTTTCACCAATACAGGGTGAAAGGTTTCATCTGGGGACCACATAGCCTTCTTCTGACATGTATGACCCATAGGATGCTGTACAGAGACTGTATGGAACCCCAGTATTGACTTACTTATGAGATATTGAAGTATGATCATGCTTCTTTGCCAGTTTGACACCTCATAATCATGGTTATGGGATATTGTCCCGTGGTAAAGCTGTATTGGTCAGAATGTGGGATTTTGACCTTAAAACAGCTATACCTTTTGCAGTTCTTGAGATATAAAACTCAAAACTTAACCGGTTTGTATCCCTGTATGTGTTCTACACAATGGTACCTTATTTGATATGGCTATCATTAAATATGGCAAAGTTATTCCATGTACAAGATTTTTGTACACATGCGTGGTTTAGGCAAAAAGCTGTATTGGGCTTGTTTTCCCCACAACTTCTGGTATAGTGGAGATATGAGGAAATGGGCAACACCATCAGATAGCGCTGATTGTGCTCTTTCCAAAAAGACCCCACTTTAGGTATCTCACACTAAAACTGTAGAAGTTAGATGAGAGGTGAATGTTTTGTTCACCCTTATTTGGCCTGAATTTGACCATAACTTCTGTAATGCTGGTGATAGCGCAGTTTGGCTGGTACCATTGAATAGCCCTTACATAGAGCTTCATTCTGAATACCCATTTGATGGGGTTAAGCCTCTTACTCTGTATTTCTGATGAGAGGTGAAAACTAAGGTTTATGCTCAGAAATAGCTTTGAGCATGAATAACTTTGTTATTCTTTGTCCTATGATGATGGGACTTGTATATTTTGAAAGGGGTGAGTTTCCCCCTTTCGTTTGATAACTTTTGAGCTAATTTGGCTAAGCTCCATGTTTTGGTGGTATCTCGGCTATACCATTGGTTTATGGTATTTTGGCTGTCATGCTTGTGCTCTGGTTTTGAGTCACAGGCTGACAATTTGGGTGGGGTGTAGAATAGGCCAAACCCTCCGTGAATCCCATATATGGAAGCCTTAGTAATGAGCAGGCTTGCTAGCGTCAAAACCTTTTGAGAAGTACACAAGCTTTGTCAGTCAGATTTTTCATGGGTTTGTAAAAGCTTAACTTTATTTAAATTCTCCCCAGCTATATGATATCCATTTCTTAATAGAATGCAAATAATAATTAAAATCTAGATTCAATTTTGAAGAGTCCCTGTGAATTATCATTATCATTTATTCAAAATCCAGTTTAATTGACTAATTTATTTTCTTTCTGGTTTATTTTTTCTGGTATGTTTTGATTTTTTTTCAGTTATCTGATTCTTTATCTTTAATTCTATCTTCAAGCCCTTTTCCATAACTGTCAGGATGAAACTATGAAAGAGTGGTAGTGTAGGCTATTTACAACTCAAACTATGCTTGTGACACGGTAAAAATGCTTTAAGAAGGTTTTTAGATGATTAAGAATAAATTTAAAGGGTTTTACTATAGTGGTTATAGTGGTGGTGAGCGCTGTTGAAAGCCCTGGGTGCAGCTTTATCTGTTGGGTTACAATAATAAAAGACTACAATAATTAAACCTATAATAATACCTTATTATTAACCAAGAGTAAAACTGTTTTTGACAGTTTACTATGTAGGTTATTCAAGAGCAGGATGAGGAAAGGCTTTTGACTGTGAAAAGCCCTCCTTTTATCCTGAAATTGAGGTGGAAAGGCTACTAGACCTTTCCACGTAGAGGAAGTGAAGATTTTTCACTCTCTATGACAGGCTTGTGGTTTGAAAACAACCTGTATACCCTGTATTGGGCTCAGATGTGGTTTTGAAACCACATCTGGGCGGATTTCACCAATACAGGGTGAAAATTTTCATCTGGGGACCTCACAGCCTGATTCTGACATGTATGACGCGTAGAATGCTGTACAGAAACTGTATGGGACCCCAGTATTGACTGACATATGAGGTATTGAAGTAAAAGCATGCTTCTTCGTCTATTTGACACCTCATATTCATGGTTATGGGATATTATCCCATGGTAAGGCTGTATATGACAGCAGGTGGGATTTTGACCTTAAAATGGTCATAACTCTGTCAGTTTTTGAGATATCAAGCTCAAAATTGGTTCATTGAATAGCTCTGTATGAGCTCTACACAATGGTACCCAACTTGACATGGTTATCATTAAATATGACAAAGTTATACTATGTACAAGTATTTTTGTACATTGGCGTGGTCTGGGCAAAAGCTGTATTATGCTTGTTTGGCCAATAACTTCTGTTGTAGTTGAGCTATGAGGAAATGGATGGCACCATCAGATAGCCCTGATTGTGCTCTTTCCAAAAAGACCCCACTTTAAGTATCTCACACTAAAACTGTAAAAGTTAGATGAGAGGTGAATGTTTTGTTCACCCTTATTTGGTCTGAATTTGACCATAACTCAAGTAATACTGGTGCTAGCTCAGTTTGGCTAGCACCATTAGATAGCCCTGGCTTAGAGCTTCATTTTGAATACCCATTTGATGGGGTTAAGCCTCTCCTTCTAGATTTTAGATGAGAGGTGAAAATTAAGGTTTATGCTCAGCAATAACTTTGAGCAGGAATAACTTTGTTATTTCTTGTCCTATGGTGATGGGACTTATATTTTCAGAAAGAGGTGAGTTTCCTCTTTCTTTTGATACCTTTTGAGCTAATTTGGCTCAGTTCCAAGTTTTGGTGGTATCTTGGCTATACCATTGGTTTATGGTATTTTGGCTGTCATGCTTGTGCTCTGGTTTTGAGTCACAGGCTGACAATAACCCAAAATCTATTAAAATTAATTTAAAAGTTGAATCCAATATTTTTGCACCAATCTATACTAATTCATTTTTACACTAACTCTTATCTTAATCTGATAAAAAATGATTTTGTAATTTGGTCAATTTATCTGATTAATGAAAGCTTTCTTAATAGATAAATTTGATATATAAATCTCTTCTTGAAATTGAAGTTTTTTTTTTCAAGAGTTATAAAAAAAGACTATCTGAATATCATGATAGAAATATAAATATCTTTTGAATTTATAATTTGTGAGAGATCAGTTATAGAGAGGGGTTCAATGTTAGAAAACTATAGTTTTTTTTGCTCAATAGAATGTATTCCCCCTTCATTTGAGTCAATTAAGTATTCAAAATAAAAAAAATATCAAAATAAACAATTTATTTCATCAAAATAAATTAATTTTAAATAAAAGGATCATTTCAGATATTTTTTATATCCCCACAATATACATATAGGTTTCTGTTTCAATTGAAAAAGCTTAAGTATTTAATTGAAAAAAGATTACTAAATTATTCCCAATATAAAGGGAATAAAAGGTCTAAAAATCTTGTCCCTTTGAGAAATTATTTCATAACTTTATCTTCATTTATTCTTTTCCTTAATAAAGGTTCTATGAAACAATATTTGTATTAAGTATTTTGTTAAATTTAAAGATATTTCTACTTTTGATGAAAAAAATGGAAGGATTATATTGATAAAAGATATAATAAAATATTTTGTTGAAGAAAAGGATTCTATATAAAAAAAGACAGCTTTCTTAATATAAAACAACGTATAAGCTATATTATTAGAGCTTTGAGAAAAAAAGCTATTGGATTGGAGAATCATTCCTAGTATGATATAAAATATACTTAAAATATTATGAATAACATTAAAGATAGTATTAAATAATAATAGGGACTTTTTTTGGTTAATTAATATTTTTTTAAAAATATTTCAATATTTTCAATTACCATTTTTTATTAAAAAAAATAAATATTGGATTCTAAAAGTACCTTCAAAAAAGGGTTTGGAGAGTTATAGGATATTCTATATATACCACTTCATGAAAAATGTCCTTTAAGGGTTCTTGGGCTCAAATTACTGAAATGAAATATTATTCATATGAAATTCCCAAACAGAAATATTTCCAAAAACTCATAAGATTTTATATATATCCAAAATTTGACAAATTTGAATTATTTCTCTGAGATAGCTATTTTATTTATTAAAAGATGCCCAGGCCCTTTATAGTTTTAATTTGAAGATCTGCAAGTAGACTAGAATTTCCAATATTTTTGAAGGAAATTTTAGATTGAAGTGATTTTACATTAAAGCTATAGTAACTTTTAGAAGAGCTTTCAATAGGAATACTTAATATTTATGTGTCTACTCTTTCAAAATTTTTATGGTATTTTATAATAATTATGATCCAATTCTTAATTGAAAAAAGATAATTAAAGAGAATATAAAATCAGGCTTTCTGTGCCATTACAAGGAATGGTATAGCTCAAACCCATCCAATTCTTATGCTCAAGCAGATATAAAAATTGTATTAAACTTTTTTTGACCATTGTTTTTAGAGCTCATGACACAGCTCATGAACCACCAATCATAATAGCTCATGAGCTTTCTCATTGCTTGCGCAGATGGAATTACTTCCATTTCAAAAATTATTGACCAATGAAATCTGCCCTCATTCACATTTTATTTTGGAAATTTATATTCGATTTTATTTTAGAGCTGAAAAAAACTAAAGATAAATATCATAATACAAATAATAATCTTTTTAATAATCTTAAGTATATGATACTATCTCTATTCTTTGAAAAGAACAATTTATAACAAAATTACATGTTTTTTTATTTTATTACTTAGAATTAAAATGGAAAATAAAAAAGGGAAACCTGTATCAGCTTCTTTTTAATAATTAATTTTGGCATGAAACCTTATACTTTGGGTTAAGCTTTGCTTTGAAAGTAAGTTTTTTGACTAGATTGTCTTAAATTTTTTCATACTCACAGACTGTGCATAAAATTTCAAAGCTATTTTTAAGCTAAAAATAACTCTCTCTTTATGAGTCACAAATAAACCCATTATCTAGCTAAAAGAGATTCTTTGACAATGGTATTCCTTCTCAAGCTCATCTTCAATTTGGCTTATGGGTTGAACGTTTGAACCTCACTGATGAGAATGTATTTATTTCAAGGAAGTTCAATCAGAACTCCCTTGATAGAGATTCTCAAAAAGAAAATCAACCATTTTACTTTTTTCTTATTCCTTGTATTTATTTGAATTTTTAACTCTTTATTTCAAGAAAAGAAATGAGTTTCTATCATCTACCAGTTTGAATAATATGAATGAAATCCAATATATTATATATATATATGGGATTTAATTCTTTAACCTTTATTCTTATTACAGATCAAATATTTTTCAATGAGGGGTAGAGATTAAGCAATGAATAATATATACAGCTTTCAAATGAAGGAGAAAAATGATATAACTTTTTATTGAAAGAAAATATTTAACCTCTACAAAACAATTATAACAAATTTTCAAATGAAAAGTTTATTCTTAGGTAGGGTGTGGGGATGATAATAAACAGGATCTGATATATATATATTAAAGAATTTTTTTTTATCTTTTGGAAAGTAAAACTTTTTTAAAATATAATTTATTCATTTTTACAAGTAAAACTAATCTTATGTACAAAATGTTTTTCTATTTCAAAAAAGAAAAATACTTAACAACTGGCTTTCCATTTTTTTTATGAACTTTCAATTCTTTTTTTATGAAAAACCAAAGACCAAACTATTCAAAACAATGAATTCATAGCTTACGGGTGTTTTTTTCAGCTTAAGTCATATCATTATCTAATTTGTATTCTTCCAGTTTTCTTAATCCTAGTTCCAAATTTTCATAAACCTAGAGATCCTCATGAATTTAATAATCATTTTTAGTTTTTTTACAATATACTGAGCAATCTGAATTCATAATAAAGTTGAAGATAAAATTAATTTACTATTTTCTCTAGTTATGGTGAGTAATCTTATACAATCTTTATGTAGAGTAAAAAATGAATGGTGTCTTGAAGCTTAAAGAAGTAATTAATCAAGTATAAATCAAGGACTATGTAGCTCAATACACATTATAATATTCAATTTTTGATTTTTCAAATTCAAAAAACTGAATTATAAATGATATACAAGCTTCTATTTGTAATTTTTTGGAACTGAAGGTTTTTATTCTCACAAAATAAACAAATAATAGCAATTAAAAACAAATAAATAAGGAAACTTACCTGAAGGTGAACTTCAAAGTGAAGTACAGCAAATTTGACAATACAATTGTGTAGGACAAATAACTAAGAAGCTGTGCTTTAAGTATGAGTTAGTATACATACAACAATAAAGAAGCAAAGAGCTTAAGCACTCTACCTGGTTCAATGTTTCTGAGATAGTATAAAAAAACAATGATTAATTAATGAAAGAGGAGAAATGTAATTTAGACTTAACAATAAGAGTTTAAGTGAATGAGACAAATAGTGAAATTTAGAACTCTAATCAGATTGAGAAGTGAGAGAAAGAATGATGTTCCTTCTCTTTTTAACTTAATTCCATCCCCTGAGTGAGCTTTTCCTTTTGTTTCTCATGAGTCAGTGCAGTGGGATTTGTGTGGCCCCTGTGACAAATAGAGCTAGTTTGGCAGTCTATGCTTTGTGCTGTGCGTAGCTTAAGGGACATTGGTGATAGGAGTGGTCAGTGTGGCTCTTACCTAAAGCATTTTGGGTGAGGAATTTTGACATCCCCACTCACTCCTATTTCACAAATGTGTAAGTTTTTGAGGGTATGGTGAAATGCTACTTGGCTGACTGACTTTGTTTAGAAGTCAGCCAGCATTTCTGAGGAAGAAATGTTTTGTAAGGTTTTACCATGAAACAATAAGTAAATATTACTATTATTTTACTTATTTTACTTTGCATGTCCTTATCAAAATGATGAATAAGATTCAAAATAATCATGATAGTAAAGAAATATATATATTATTTAAATAAATAAAATAATATAAACTATATCATAAAATTAATATTTGATAATTAATATATTTATGGCAATTCATTGTTGTTACCAAAAAATAATAAATGCAGAAGAAATTGTTATTTAATAATAAATAACAATTTATAAAAATAATATTACTAATATTAAAGTTATATCTAAATAAAAGAATTATTAAAAATGATAATGAAGAGGAAATAACCTACTTTTAACACTTAATATAATAATTTTGGATAATTTCAAACCAAATAATGTAAATACAACCTATTTAAATTTTATTTACAAATCAAAATAAAAGAAATTTCAAATATTATTTATTTTACATGGAATTAAAGATTTTAAAGGGAGTTTTAACAAAAAAACTAAATATTGAGAGAATCAAGTAAAATCTGGTGATTGTAACAATTATGATCTTTGGTCTTTAAAAATATAATATATTTATATATAAATAATAAAGATATTACCTTTTGATTTAATATTTTTATTGTTTTTGATGCATCTGAGGGGAAAATAGAGGAAAGGGAGCTCTATTTATAGTAACGTCTTCCCTCTTAGAGTCCAGAAAGCTTCTAGTAGACATTTACTCATTATATAAGCTGGAATTGATCAGTATTTTGAGGCTTAGTGATTATTACATGATAATTTAACCTTCTTATCTCAATTAACCCATCATTTAGAGTCATCACTGTAGCTTTACATTTTCTGACATCATAGCCTTTCAAAAAGGCTAAAATTAGTGGATTTATTAGTATTAGTCTGTCACAGGGGCTCTTTGAAGTGAAGAGGGCCTGGCAGTCAGTAGACTGGGACTCACTTATCGAGGGCTCAAAGATATGGTAAGAAAGGATACACTTAAGAGTGTTAAAGATGAATTACTAAAAGAATGAATATAAGAAAGCAGCAACAAAAGAATAAGAATAAAAGAATAGAAGAGACAACCACAAACAAGTCCAAGTCCACTGTTTCAACCTGTCAGAATGGAAAGAGAAGGGTTAATAAGGATATGGCCACCCAACTCATACTGTACAGGCAAAAAGAGAAATGCAAAGACTAACTTAAAATCAAATAATTATAATACCCAAAATAAGGATAAGAATAATTATAAAATAATAAATAAACTAAATTAATTAACTGGGGAAAAGTCCCCAGGCGGGAGAAAGAGGGGCTGGTATATGTGAGAAACACCAGCCCTGATCCAGAGGAAGAATTTTGATGAGAGGATTGAATTATTGAATTGAGTCTGGCCAATACAGGTCCTGTACAGCTGTACAGAACCTGTACAAGAGGTGTGGTGTATTTAAGTGATCATACAGTTTCATGCTGGTGTATTGAAACTGTATTGGGTGAATCCAACCTGTACAGGTATTGACAGGCTGTATTGATGTACCTAGCTGTATGCATGTTTCAGAATGAAGATTGCTGAAACTGAATGCTGATGCAGATACTGGATCTTCTGATTTGAGGTGTTTGAGTGGGTGTATTGATGAATACCCTTACCCCTGGTAAGTGGTTGTTACAGTATCCCCCTCTTGAAACTGGTGGGCTCCTGAAAACCATAATACCCTGCCACTGTTGAGTGGCATCTCAATATCCCCACATTTTTTTCAAAAATTTTCTTTTTAATTTTCTTTTCCTCTCGACCATTATCCTGAAAATCCTTCTTCAATTCTTCTCTGTCAAATTCAATTGATTCCCCCCTTCTTTCAAGTTTTGATTAAGTATTCTGCTTCGAAATATGCTTTTCCTTTCTTCTTATTCAATCAATCTTGCCCTTGGGATATATCCCAAAATGATGGCCACTGAGCTCTTGTGCTCAAAAAATGATGCCCAATGAGTATATGAAGTGTACTCGTTGGGCAAGGCTTAATCCAAATGAAAGATTGAAAAAATTCCTCCAAGGTGTCTTGTCCCTATTGTCCATGGAAATTCTGTCAAACAGCCCTCTATAATGTTTTTTGGGCTGTGGCCTCTTCCCTGATGAATCTTGATTTTATGGCCTTTTGGGCCTTTTTGGGGGTTTTGGTGAATTTTAGTGATCTTATGATTTATGGCCATTTTTTGTCTTTGGGGTCCTACGGTCCGTACGCCGCAGTCCATGGTCCGTGGGGGCTATTGGAGGCCCCCTGGGCCCAATTTTGCTGGGGACCCAGGGTGACCAAGGGGCCAAGAATTGGCCCAAACCCAAAAGTTCACCATATATGGGGTCCAGGACCATCAAGATCCTGGCCTCCCCAAAGTTGCAGGGGAGGCCCTGGGTGATGAGTTCAGCCCCAAAGGGGTATGAATATTCACCTTAGAGGCTTTGAAGGGGGCATAATTGAGTTATGGCCCCCATTTCCTTGATCTGAAGTGGATTGATTCTGACGTCTTGAATCTTCTGCTTGCATATTCTTCAGTTATGAGTTGCAAACTGACTGAACTCACTGAATATTCTCCTTCTGCACCACCACCGTCTGTTCTTTGTGGTTCTGGCATCTTCAGTCAATTATCCTCCCCTTCCATGGCGTCTTCTGGTCATTTTGATCCCTCCCAAACCTATGATGGTTTCAGAGCAGTTGAATTCCTTGATCCTGCCTGTACTGAATGTTTGGCCAAGGGTAAGGATTTCTTTCAACATTACAATCCCCAATCATCAAAATGCTATTTTTGCTTCATTGGAAAGAAACCATGTTGTCGTACCGGGTTAACTTCTTCCAACGTCAGGAGGCATTTATGCAGCAGAAAGGATGGGCCTTTTGGACAGGAATTCCCCATTTCTGAGGAACCTACTCCTGATGCAACCGCAGGATTTTCTCAATGTGAGTGATTTGCATATCTTGATTGAATTGGTACTGATATTTTGATGTAGTGACTGGTTCCAGGCAGAGGGATGTGGCAAGATGGACTAATGTTGGAGGGCCAATTCCAGTTGGTGGTAGGCCCATACATTACAGCTCAGAAGTCCCCATCTCCAGGACCAATACTGATGGAGTAGTGAAGGTAGTGAAAAAGATAAGAAGGATTGCTGATTCCCCATCCGATCCAGATGCTGAGGGGAGTGATGAGTTGGATGGTTAAGAAGTTGAAGTTGGCCATCCATTCAGCAATTCCTCTGCTCAGCCTCTTGCCAACAGATTCCAAAGCCAAGTAATTCCCAGTACCCCCAGAGCCTTCCAACCAATGCTTGCCTCTATGCCTACTACCATTCCTCCTCCTTCACCCAGTACTTCCCATGCCAGGCCTGCCTTGAATCCAGCAGTAAGACCATCACCAGTTCAGCAATCCAGGAACTCACCCATAGCCACCTCCTGTCAACTCCAACCTGTGGCCAGCTCCAGCAGAAGAAGAGATGGATTGTCCCCTTTGCCATTTCCTGCAGCTCAAGTTTTTCAAAGAAGGGATTGTTGGCCTATCCCAGTTACCAGAAAAGACCCCAATGCGGCAAGTGAAAATCAAGATGCTGTGGCCAGATTATTCAGGAGGGTTGATAGAAATAGCAGAGAGGTTATCATTTATGCCAATGATAGAATGATTCCAGGGACTGCTTCTGAAGAGATGGCTGCTAAATTTGCCTGGTATGAAGATGAGTTGATAAATGACTTCCAGAGAACCTTTGATGATTTAGGTAGAGATAACTAGTTTTTCTTTTCCTTGTTTGTGTTTGGTTTGACTTCTATCCCCACTCTTATAAATACTAAAATGCAAAAAAGATAATGGAACCTCCCAATACATGATTTGGGGAGGGGATGCTGCTGCTTTAAAGAAATAAAAGAAAGAAAATTATACAAGTAAAGAAAGAAAGAAATAAAAGAATAAGAGAAAATGAGAGTAAAGAAAAGAAATAAAGCAAAATCCTGATGGCTGGTCCTCCTTGTGGTGAGCTGCTTGATTCTGGACAAGAAGTGTCTGAAAAATGAAAACCAAGCATTTGATGCTCACAGAGTGGCCAAGGTAATGTTTTACAAGAAGTAGAACCCTTAGGGATGCATACCAGGAGATGGAACTTACTTTAATAGCTTCTACTCCCCACCAAGCACCATAAAACTGAAATGAATTGCCATAAATGACTTATGAAATAAAATTCCATGAATGACTTGTGAAAAGATATGCCATAAGTGACTTGAAGTAATTAAGGTCTTGAATTATGATGATTGGAATAAATGGAATGATAAATAAAAAGAAAAGAAAAAGAAAAAGAAAGAAAGAAAACATTAGGCTATATCTTGATAAGGTCCAAATGGAGGGTATTGATGTCATATGCTTCCTGAACCTGTCCAAAGAATTGACAAGTGCTCACAAAGTGGCCAAGGTGATGCTTACAACAACATATGGGTAGAATACCCCCTTAAAGGTGCATTCCATGAGAGGAACTTACTTTCATAACTTCTTCTCCCCACCAAGCACCATAATCAAACTCTTGAGGTATTTGGACCAGGCTTGTCTGGATATAATGAATGGAAATCCTTGACAAGGTCTGGTGAGTTGGTAAGGCTGGAAGCTGGTTCCCAAGTGGTTCTTTCTGGGTCTTCACTGAATCCTTTCCACTCTAAAAGATACCATAATTTGCCTCTTTTGAGTTTTGAGTCCAGAACCTGAGCCACTTCCCATTCTTCTTGCTCCTCCACTAAGACTGGTGGCGGCGGCAATTGATGAAGATTTGGGATAGTTGAATGCTTGGCTGGTTCTAATAAGGACACATGGAATACAGGGTGAACTGTCTTCCATTGCTGAGGCAGCTTGAGGTGATATGCATGGCTGCCAATCTTCTTAAGAACTTCAAAGGGTCCCAACCATCTTTCTGATAATTTCTTGGTGGGTCTTGTTGTCTTGATGTTCTTGGAAGCTAGCCATACTTTGTCCCCAGGTTGGAAATCAGGTGGAATTGCCCTATTTCTATCTGCATACTTCTTGAATCTCCTTATTGCTGACTCTAATTCTTCTTTGACAACTTGCTGTACTGATTGGAGTTTTGTTGATAACTTTCCAGCAGGTGAGTCTTGAGAAATATGGATTGAGTCAAAGCTGGGATTTCTTCCATAAATGGTGAAAAAAGTATTTCTTTATAGTCTTTGTCTTGTCAACTAAATCTGAAAACACTTCCACTTTGATTGAAAAGAATCTTGACTCTTGAATTCCATCTTGCTTGATTACTTGATGAAAATTTTGAGGATTCTTGCTGATGAAGTCCACCCCCCTCTCTGGGTACATGTTGTCCTGACATGACAAGGCATCTGGAAAAGTGGCCAGCCTGCCTGGGCAGTAAGTGATAGTGAAGTGAAATTCTGAAAGGAATTCAGTCCAACGGGCCTGACGACGAGTAAGAACTTTGGAAGACATAAAATACTGCAAGGAAGAGTGGTCTGTCAAGACCTCAAAAGAATTGGAAAGAGAGAGAGAAGAAATGCTCTCCAGCACTTGAGAGCCCAAACTATGCCAAGGAGTTCCTTGTCATGTATTTCATAGTTCAGCTCAGCTGGGAGAAGCTTGCGACTATCAAATGCAATGGGATGCTTTCCTGAGTCATTCACCTGGCTCAGTACAGCACCCAAAGCATAATCAGAAGCATCAGTCTCTACTATAGTAGGTAGAGAAGGATTGAAGTGAGATGAGATAGGAGCAGAGGTGAAAGCTTCTTTGAGTGCTTGAAACTGACTAAGAGCTTCCTCATTGAAGATGAAAGGAGAATCTTTTTTAAGGAGGGAAGTGAGAAAAGTGATTTTTTTAGAATAATTTTTAATGAAACAACAATAAAAATCGGCAAAGCCAAGAAAAGATTGAAGGGCCTTGATGTTTTTGGGCTGAGGCCAATTCAGGATTTTCTGAACCTTTGAAGAATCTATCTTGAGGCCATTCCTTGAAACAACATAGCCCAAGTATTCCACACTTGAGGCATGGAATACACACTTGGAGGATTTGGAAACCAAATTATTGTCCCTCAGTCTTTGGAGGACAGAGGCCACATGTTTGACATGTTCCTCCTCAGAACTGGAAAAGACCATAATATCATCTAAATAAACCACAACAAACACATCCAAGAAATCTGAAAAGATATCATTTACTAGATTCTGGAAAGAAGCAGGAGCATTGGTCAAACCAAATGGCATGACCAAATACTCATAACTACCATATTTGGCTCTAAAGGCAGTTAAGTGCCCATCCCCCTCTTTGATTCTCAGAAGGTTATATGCACCACGCAAGTCTATCTTGGAGAAGATAGTGGAACCGTTGAATACGGTAAGGAGCTGGTTCATAGGAGAATCAGGGTACCTGTTCTTCCTAGTAACAGCATTAAGTTTGCGGTAATCAACACACAAACAAAGACCTCCATCCTTTTTCTTAACAAAAAGGACAGGTGCTCCTGTTGAAGAGGAGCTTGGTCTAATGAAACCTTTCTCTACATTATCTGAAATGTAGGCCCGTAGTGTTTCTGACTCTTGATTTGATAAGGAGTAGATAACACCAATTGGAGGTAGAAGACCCTCCAATTCGATATGGTGATCACAGGCGCGGTGTGGAGGAAGTTTCTCTGCTTTCACCTTGGAGAATACATCCAAATATTGGTGATAAGCAGGAGGGACTACCTTCAACACAGTTTCAATTTCTTCTGGCTCTTCCTCCTCATCCCACTGCTCCTCCAGGGAGGCATGAAAAGATAAAGGAGGAAGGTCCATATCCCCTTGAAAGAGATGAAGTGAAGATATGGCAACATCTTCTCCAACATCCTTTATCTCTTTGAAGACTTCATCTCTTAATGGAAGTAATGACTGAGAGGGAATGATGGAAGGGATATGGACAGAAGAAGGAAGGGAAGGTTTCTCAAGTTCACCAACCAGAGCAACACTGTTGACAGCAGTGGCTAAGTCATTACTAGTAGAAGGAATAATACCACTAGAATCCTTATGACTAGAATCATAGGTGATCAATCCATTTTTCCAATCAATAATGGGATTAAAATGGTATAGGAAATCATAGCCCAATATCAGGTCTTCTCCCTTGGGTGAATCTATGATAAAGAAGTCCCATTCAAAGCTTGGGAAGGAAGGCAAGTCAACTACCCACTTGGTATAATGGGTGATGAACAAGGCAGGGGATTCATTAGAATCCAGAATGTAAAGAGGAATCTTTTCAGGGAGCTCTGACAGAGTCAATGAGTACTTGAGAACAAAATTCTTTGCAATAAAGGAGTTTGTAGCACCAGAATCAATGAGAATACTATAAAAAATATCAGAGACAGAAGAGAAAATAAGAAATTTTAAAGATTTCTTGACACTAGTATTCAGAGTGCACAATTGTGCTCTTGAAGGAAATAAGTGAGAACCATTGAACACATCATGATCCCCACTCAGGCTTTTCCCTGCTTGCTAGGGAAGCCTCTTGATGATGACCCAGGCTTGTTCTGAGGTCTCTTGAAGCATTTTTCAATTGGGTGCTTTCCACCACAATAAGTTCACAGCCCCTCTTTAATCCTCCTCTCCTTTTCAGAACTGATTAATTCATTGTCCTTATTGAGGAGAGCAGCATGAGGCTTGTCCTTTTGAGATTGAAACTGCTTGCCCTTCTTGTTCTTCTTCTGGTGAGGCCTCTTTGAAGATGAGTTTTGAGGAGGCCTAGATTGATTGGATCCATTTACAGTAGGCTTCTTCTCTTGATTGCCACCCTTTTTTTTGCCTCTCATGATATCTTGTGTCTAACTCTAAAGTGACATCCATAAGTTCTTGAAGAGTATCAAAAGTTCCAGGGTGAGAAGCCAACTGATCCAATAATATTGATTCCAATCCTCTTCTGTAAACATGGATATAAGCTCTTTCCCCCCAATCTCCAATTCTTGACATTAAGCTTCTGAAATCAGCGATGTACAAGGATACATGACCACTTTCCTTCATCCTCAAATTGTCCAACTCTTGTTCAGCTTTCCTGACTTCATTGGGGTCACCAAACAGAGTAAATAATTGAGATTCAAATAATGGCCAATTATTGAGGAGGTAGGGAGGGTCTTCATTGGAAATATTTGAGAGATAGGGTTCAATCCACTTTCCAGCTCTACCAGTGAGAAAAGGAGTTGAGTAAAGAACTTTCTTCCTGTCAGAGAAGAAATTTGCTGGATCATTATGGAAGATTAATTGACAGGATTGGATAAATCCTCTCAATTTATGAGCTTGAGTACCATCAAAATAATCATATGCCTTTATGGATGGAGTCTTGAAAGCAGGGGCTTTGGAATTGTCCCTGGGAGCAATTGCTTGAGTGAGTTGCCCCATGAATTGAGTCATCTGCTCCATCATCTTGAGGAGACTTGGATCAGTTTGAGAGACAAGAGGTTGACTAGAAGGGGCTAGATTAGAACCCTGAGGCACCTCTGGAGCATTTGCCAAGGCATCTGCCACTTCAGTTTCCCCAGAATCTTCCTCTTCCACAGACTCTTCCCCCTCTTCATCTTAAACTTCCCCTAATCTTGCTCTTGCAACTTCAGACATGCCAGGGTAGCCACCCAAAAGTCCAGAAAAGGATCTTGATCTTCTAGATTTTATTCCACCTCTTCTTGAGGGTGCTGCTCCTTCCATTGGTGGTCCTCTGTCCAAGCTTGCACTCAGTTGATGAATTGATGGTGTGCGGTCAAGAGGAGCCCTGGCTGTAGGAGTGAGAACAGCTGGAATTTTTTGGGATCTAGTTTTCTTTGCTGGGGGACTATGCTGAACTGGCATTGTGAACAGAAGTTGAATAAAAGAAACTTGATGGTATTGAGAACAGAAATCAAAACTTGGCCAAATCAATCACAATAACATCTTGATGAGTCTTGAGGAATCAATTCAATTCTTGAGGTGAAATCAGCTTCAATCAACAATAAATCAATTCAATCAATAATCAACAATAAATCAAATTCAAATCAAATATCAATAATCTTGAGTAAATTAACAATCAATCAATATTCAATCAATAATCAATAAATCAATAAATCAGTGTCTTCAATATGAAATCTGGGTCTTTAGGAAATAATCAATCAATTCAAATATCTTGATGAGTAAAATCAATCAATAATCAAAATCAATTCTTGAGGATCAATAAAATATCTTGAGAATTCAAAGTCAATCAATCCAATCCAAATGAAAAATCCTGAATTGCTGGATCAATAAACCCAATGAATCCCAATGAATAATCCAATCAATTAAACCAATAAATAAATCCTGAATAAGACCTGAATGAGAACACAGAAAAATTTTATTTGATAAAAATAAAATAAAGTGATGAAATGGTCAGCAATGATTAAGAAAGAAGAAAGAATCAATTTTTATATAAATGAAATGAATGAGATGAAAATTGATGGGAGAGAAAATCATAATCACTAAGAATCATAAGATCATTAAAAAGTCATAATTGATGAATGAGAGAAATGATTATAAAAGAATGAAAAGAAAGAATCATTATGAGTTAATTAATTTAATGTCACAGGGGCTCTTCGAAGTGAAGAGGGCCTGGGACTCACTTATGGAGGGCTCAAAGATATGGTAAGAAAGGATACACTTAAGAGTGTTAAAGATTAATTACTAAAAGAATGAATATAAGAAAGCAGCAACAAAAGAATAAGAATAAAATAATAGAAGAGCCAACCACAAACAAGTCCAAAACCACTGTTTCAACCTGTCAGAATGGAAAGAGAAGGGTTAATAAGGATATGGCCACCCAACTCATACTGTACAGGCAAAAAGAGAAATTCAAAGACTAACTTAAAATCAAATAATTATAATACCCAAAATAAGGATAAGAATAATTATAAAAAAATAAATAAACTAAATTAATTAACTGGGGGAAAGTCCCCAGGCGGGAGAAAGAGGGGCTGGTATATGTGAGAAACACCAGCCCTGATCCAGAGGAAGAATTTTGATGAGAGGATTGAATTATTGAATTGAGTCTGGCCAATACAGGTCCTGTACAGCTGTACAGAACCTGTACAAGAGGTGTGGTGTATTTGAGTGATCATACAGTTTCATGCTGGTGTATTGAAACTGTATTGGGTGAATCCAACCTGTACAGGTATTGACAGGCTGTATTGATGTACCAAGCTGTATGCATGTTTCAGAATGAAGATTGCTGAAACTGAATGCTGATGCAGATACTGGATCTTCTGATATGAGGTGTTTGAGTGGGTGTATTGATGAATACCCTTACCCCTGGTGAGTGGTTGCTACATAGTCATAATATACTGGTATCCACCAGCTTTATCACTTATATAACTGTTGAACTTAGAATAAGATTTCAGTTTGTGATCATAAATGATCAGTTTTAAGCTTTAACTTTGATCATTAATAAATCTTAAGTCATTCATTCTAAAGCCATTCAGATTGTCAATTCTGATATCTTTTCATGTCCTTACTAAGCTTCCAAGAGGATTCTATTGCATAATCAAAAAAATATTCTGGATGATTTTTCTTGTAACTCAGCTTTTCTGTTGAAACTTACTATTTTGAACTTCAAGCCAAGATTTCAAGGGGTTACACCTTGAATATGAAATTGAAAATACATAATTCTTCACGTATAAGCTATTAGTATCCCAATATCCACTTTTTTTAAGTTTGAACTAATTTTGAATTAAAGTGGTCAACAGCTATTGCTATTTTACTCAATAAAACCTTATAAGTTATAACCTTGTTTATAGCCTGTCAAATAAAGTTTGGATTTGTATTATTACAGTTCCTTTGGGGTAACTTTACTTTTGGATAAAGTATTTATCATGCATAATTCAACACATATGAGCTAAAAACCATGAGTATATGTACTGATCATAAAAGTGCATATATTCAGGTTATCTCAGTAAGTATTAACTTTACAGATATGAAATAAAAAGGTTATATGTTTAGTTCTTAATGGTAAATTCCATGGTGTAATTCATTTCACATTCTTATGAATTTGTCTCTGAGAAAAGAAATATTTTATGCCTTTTTATGGAATTTTTACTTATTTCAAGATAATAATTTCAATTCTTATTATTAAAAGAAGTATTGTAAGGTGGTTTGTGAAATTTTCGGATATTTGATCATATCTCCAATACTCACATGTATTTTAAGGCAATAATGGATTACTGTACAGCCTCCTTGATTAAGTGCAGTTGTATATCAACATGCTTCATTTGTTTATTGTTAAAGCTGAAGTCACTGTTGGTGGTATTGATGCAGCGCTGGTTGTAATCCCAGACTATTATTGGTGCTGCAAAATTAAATATTATTTCCTCTCCACACCATTTCTTTAACCAGAGAAATTTGGAAGTAAGGTTTCTGAGCGCCTTTTACTCTGCTTGTGCAGTGGAAGTTGAGACTGATGGTTTTATATGTGTCTTACAGAGAATCAAGATGCCATAAAATGAGTCCTGAAAGACTGAAACTGACCTCCTTGCTTCCTGGAAGCTTTCCCAGTATTCATTTCTCCAGGCTATTATGCCCTTAGGCAGACCATACTCCTGTGTCCCCTTCAAGTATGAATGCCAATTGTGTATGCCTGGGAGCTCAAGGTATTGGAACAGAGTGCTTAATTCAAAGGATAATTTAGGAAAAGTGGCACTTATTAAGTATTTGATGCTTCCTGCTGCGCTTTAGAATTTGATTTTTGTAGAGTTGAATTTCTCTACTCCCTCACTCATGGCAGGGCTGAGGGGTTCATGTGCAACAAGTGGAGTCAGAGAGGGTTTGCATTCTCCCATTCCATACATCTCTAGTAGCAAGCTGGTGATTTTTTGCTATAGTGTGATTTCATTGTCATATTGGCTTATTTCCACACCTAGCATCAGGTCTTCTTCCCCTAAGTCATTGATGTCGAATTTTTTAGCCATTTCTCTCTTAAATTTTCCAAAATCTTTCCCAAACGCCCTTATTTTGTTAAAATGAAGATAAATACAAACTGGTGCATAATTGAGCCTTAAGAAAATACAGGGCTCAAACACACATGCTTGGAAACCTACACTCACAAACCATTTTTTTGGGTATTGATACCATGAAAGCGGTGCTTGTTTAATCCAATAGAGGGCTTTATTTAGCTTCAGGAAGTGAAATTTCTTGTAAACGTCTACCCCTTGTGGAATTCTTAGGTAGACATCTTTGGTCTGAGGTGCCTTCATAAATACACTCTTTACATTTAGTTGGGGAAACTGGATACTTTGTACTGCAGCAAGAGAAATCAATTCTTGAAGAGGGTTGAGCCTCCCAGTAGTAGCCTAGGATTTGTCAAATTAAACCCCTGTTTTCTGGGAAAATCTCTGAGCACATAGGCATGCTTTATACTCACAGGAGCTTTTTAAAGGGTTCCTTTTTATCTTGAAAACCCAGGTAGTGCCTATTAGTTTGTAATCTTTGTTAATCTCTGTTATGTCCCATACTTTTAATTCTGTCATTGTGTCTAATTCTTTGCTGATGGAAGATTTCCACAAGTTTCTCTCCTTTGAGCGTAGAGTGCCCATGTATGTTTCAGTTGTGCTGTTTTATGTTGTTATTAAGGCATTAGTTCTCCTGAAATTGGGTAAGATGGTGAGGCTGTCTACGTCTGAGTGAATTATAGTAGGAGGTCAAGGTCCAATTATGTTAATTCTTGTGGCTACTGTTCCCATGGTCTCCTCTTCAAGAAATGGAGTTCCTTCAGAATTAACTTCATCTACCATGTATGAAGGATTCTCCTTATTCATAGTAATCTGAACTTCATCTACTGGAGCTAGCTGAATCAGGTATTCCTCACTAGCTTCTTTGATGTGGTGAGATTCATCCACTATTACTGATGAATCTTGATTCACCATGCTTAGACTTCTTCTTTGAATGATCTGTTTGTCCAGTATTGGGAAGAAGTCTTATTGAAGGTGTCATTTTGGGTAAAAAATACTTTTTGATCATGAAGCAGAAGTATTCTTTATGAGGTATTATAATTTTCATACCCAAAAAGTATGCCTTCTAATACAGCCAGTCCTAAATTCCAATCTCAATATTTTTTAGGTATGGCTATAAAGGTAAGGAATCCAAATTTCCTGGAGTTATTTATCCTTGGTTTTTGGTTATTCCAAATAAAATAAGGCTATTTGTTTTTTCTGGTCTTGGTTGGAAACATATTGAAAATTAGTACAGATGTATTCACTGCCTCTACCCAGTATTCATTTGGTAATCTGCATGCCCCCACAATAAATCTGGTCTTATCCAGTATTTTTCTGTGGGCCCTTTCAGAGAAACTATTGTTTTGAAGGGTTTCTGATGGCAAAAAAAAGTTTGAAAATCCATGTTCCTTTGCTAGTAGGCTAAAGTTTGTGTTAAAATATTTGTCTCCCTGGTCGGACACTACTCTTTTTATCTTTTGGTCCTGTTGATTTTCCATGTAAGTTTTTGCAATGGATAATTCCTCAAGCGTTCTGAATTTTTCAAGAAATTGACAATCTTGAAGGAGGTTACTTGATTGATACTTCATAGGAAGTATTGATATCCCAAAAGAAAAGAAGGATGGATTGATCCAACCAAGTCAATATGGAAACAACCTACTGGACATACATGGTTCATCATGAGTTGAAAATCCTAGGTTTTTGAGAGCAGTTGGACCAGGGTGTCCTATACTTTGATGCCAGAAATTCCCATTGATTTTGGAATATTTTAGTCTATCTGCATTATTTTGTTGATTATTTTTTTATTTAGTAAGATAGATTTGTTGGACTCGAGGGAGAAAATCCAACTGTTTTGATTAATAGTACGTTTCCTTTCAAATAAAGCAAGTAAATTGACTAGGCTTAAGTTGAGATTAGGAAAGTAGAGGTATTTGTCTAGGTTTAGAAGTTGATTGTTACAGAACAAACCAGATTTTCCTACTCCTAAAGCTACCAGAGAACTGTTGCAGTCTCCAGTGGTGACAGAGACTCTAGTGGATTTAGAAAGAGAATTGAAGAATTTCTTTGAGTTGAACATGTGGTGAGCTGCACCAAAATCAAGAATTATTTGATCATTCGAGATGTATTTTAGTGTGTTTATGAGGGCTTTTGCAAGGTAGGAATTTGAGTCTATCTTATTTCTTTTTTTTTCTCTTTTATTGGGTCTGAGATGAGGGTTTTCATCCCAGAATTGTTTTTTTTGTGACTCGTACTGTTCTGATTGTGTTTGCCATTGTTACAGTAGTAGATAATTTTGTAGGGTTCATTGGAGGTTGAGACAAGAGCTGTGGCTGGGTTAGAAGCAGAAAAATGGTTTTTGGTTTGGGTAAGATGTACGTAATCCTGTAACTTTGTGAGCACAAAATCAGGTTTCTCAATGAAGTCCTCATTAAGAGTAATGAATTCAATGAGTTGGTGTAGTTTTAGATCTCCAACCAATTTTTCTAAAAGTTAGTAAGAGAAAAGCTCATTTAGAACCTTGATTCTGACTTATTCAAGCTCTAGCAACAACCTTTGGAAGGAATCAACGTAAGATTGGAGATTTCCATTGTATAAACCTCTCTGCAAATCCATCCATATACATCCTCTGTTGATGGCTCATACTGATACATATTGATCCTTGATTTTTGACCAAAGCAGGTTGGCTTCCTCAGTAGTCATTGGATTAACTACTTCTAAGAATACTCTGTTTCTTATCAAAGAGATCATGATTTTTACGAATTCATAGCTTGCCTTAGTCCATCTGTTTGTTATAGTTGCATTGGCATCTTCAGAAAGTGGTTTTTCACATATATCCAATAGGCCTTTTTAACGAAGGTGAATTTTCATGTGAATGTGCCACTGGCTGTAGTTGGTACCATCAAGTGTTGGTATGTTGAGCTCTTTGGTGGTTTGTACCCTTTTCAAACATTCTGTATATGTTGCAATCCACCGTTCCAAGTATTTTTGTGCTGGAGTGTTGAGACTGTAAATCTGTAAAGTTTTAGAACTGAAGTTTTATATCAACACAAAATGAACAAAAAATAGCAATCGAACAGAAAACCAAATAAGGAAAATTACCTGAAGGTGGACTGAAAAGTGAAGTACAAAAAATTTGACAATACAACAGTTTAGGAAAAATAACTAAGAAACTTTGTTTTAAGAACGGGTTAGTATGCACACAACAATAAAGAAACAGAGATATTCAGCACTCTACCTGGTTCAGCCTTTCTGAGATAGTACAAAAAAAATGATTAATTAATGAAAGAGGATAAATTTAATTTAGATTTAAAAATAAGAGTTTAAGTGAATGAGACGAATAGTGAAATTGATAATGATAATCAGATTTAGAAGTGAGAGAAAGAATGAGGCTCCTCCTCTTTTTAACTTGATGACATCCCCTGAGTGAGTTTGTCTTTTTTTTCTCTGGAGTCAGTGCATTGGGAGTTGTGTGGTCCCTGCGAAAAATATAGTTAGTTTGTAAGTCTAGGCTTTATTCTGTGAGTAGCTTAAAGGACATTGGTAATAGGAGTGGCCAGTGTGGTTCTTCTCTAAAGCGTTTTGGGTCAGGAATTTCGACACTATTGTCATTTGGAAAATTCAGGTTATCTGGGATTGAGACTTCCATTTGATTAGGTCCAATACCTAGTTACAATTAGGCTAGAAGGAACTTGATTTCAAATTAACCAAATACCACTCCAAAATTCTTATAAAAAATCTTGGTTCTTCACCTGAGCGTCCTGTTGGCCAGTGTGTGGGAGAATCAAATCCGTCACACTTCCAATGAAACGATCCCAATCAGCTAGAAGTTATTTCTGCCTAAATTTCCGACGTCCTTTCCATACAAAAGTTCTGTTATTACAAATATGCCACCAATTGAAAGAAGTGATCTAAGTAGTATCTTCAAAAATAGTGCGCGTGTTAAATTGTGCACTGATACCATAATTGATAGTTTACCTGAGTGAAAGCTTCTCAAGTTGGGGCGGAAGGAATTAAAGAGTCATTTGAAAGCTCACAGAAAATTCTGTTTAATGATATCACTCCTAAAAAAGAATATTGTATTTATCAAAAGCTTTTCGAAATTGGGGAAATATTTTATTTCAAAACAAATAAGATTATTGAAGTGAAACTCAAAATAATCCTTAGCTAGAACAGGTAACGGGGAAGTGGGTTCATGAGTTCCCCTGGGTCTTTGATAACTAAATTTTTTTTCCGTGTTTAGACCTCAATAGAAAGTATATATTTGGGAGAAATTGAACTTGAATTTCTAGATTTTTTAATAAGAAATCTTAACTAATTTCTTTTACTTGACATGATGTGTATATTACCAAAAGAAATTTAGTTCATTTCACAACCATATACCTAAAGTTTGAGAAAACTAATCTCTTAATTGACAATTTCCTCCAAAAATAATTTCCTTATGACTATCAATTAGAGTTATCTCGAGTACTCATTTATTGTTACTTTAAATTTGAAATATTATTATACCTGTTGATCAGAATTTGTCGGAATCTATTTAGCTAAGAAGCATGCTTTTTTTGGAGACAAAATTATAATGAAAGGTGTATGTATTATGAGACACATTATCAATCTTTCAAGAGCTTGAATGATTTCATTCAATTGAGTTTTTTAATCCATTAATACATACAGACCTTTTATTATCTATTCTTACTTTTAAGTTGGATTAGTGTATAAATTCTTGTGGTAAATTATTTATTGGAAAATCAATCAATTGATAAAATTAATTTTCTTTCCTTTGAGAGAGTTTGAAACAATATTATAAAAAAACCAGATAAATGAAACTAGTAATAGCTCTTAATAGTTTATAAAAACATTTTTCATATTAATTTGATAAGAACAATATATTTTAATAAATATTATAATACATGAAGTGAATCATATGTGTAATAAATTGAAATCCAAGGCTTTTAGGCTTGGAGTCATTGAGATCATTAACAGCTTATTCTGATCTTGTTTTTCTCACTATTCTTTAAAATCTATTTCATCTCTTTAATCCTCTTAGTTTTTATCCTCCTATCTCTTGTTTATATTAAAAATGTCCATATTTGTGCCTTTTATTCATTATTAACAGTTCATCTTGTTCCGTTTCTGGTTTTCGGTTTTTATAATCTTTTTGTTGGGAAAATTGTGTATTTTATTCCATTTAATTAAAGAGACACCTGTCTTTGCATTAAGGTTCTCTTATTCTTAAATTTGAGCTTCTTTTTTACCCGAATCCCTATGATCATGAGTAGTATACTAATCATTTCAAATGTAAAATTGTGTTTTTGACTGCAATTAAGATGGGGTAAATGGTTCCTCTTTCCACATCCCTATCAAGTGAGTGAGATAAGGTATTTCTAATTGAGTAAAACTATCAAGTTTTAGAAATAACGACCCTTTCGGTCAATAATAAAGGTGAAGAGAGCTGAAATTTTTACTCTTGTCACCAAATCTTATAGAATAATCATAGTGTTTCAAATGAACATTGTGTTCCAATAATTTGATATTTTCTTGGTCTTTATTAGTACTAAGATAAATTTTTTAATCTGGCCCATATTTTCCACCACTTCATTCTACTACCGAGTTTATTTAGTCTATGTGTTTGAATATTTCAACTTCACAAAAAACTGACCTTTATTTCAAATATTTTATTTATTTCTTATCATTCATATATGTCATCATTTGAGCCTTTTCCAATTGTTAATTAAATTTGAATTACCTTCAACTCCATGAATTATTAAAGAAAATTAAAATTCACTTGAAAAAGAATCAAAGAATAACTTTGAAACTGCAAGAATTCAAAACTCTCATTTATTTTTCTCTAGATGGTACAAAGTTTTACTTTATAAATATAGCTAGGGTGTTAATTATTCACTTCATTATCTTTCAAGAAGAGATTCTAGGTTAAGCACACTATATCACTTTCATAACCCATTTATATCTCTTTCATGTAGTTTCCTTTCAACTTCAATCCTTTTCTGTAATTAAGCCTAATTTTTTTCTCAATATGTTTCTTGTTTCAATTTCATAACCCTTTTTTTCTTATTTAGTTCATGAGCATCTTTTCAGAATTTTATTTAAATATTCTCACTTTTTCTATGTTCCTTTTTCCTTTTTTTGATTAAAAACTGAATTCTATTTACTTGAAGTTATAATCTCTATGCATTGATTTCTATTTTTCAAAACTATCTATTTATTATATTATTTTTATTTTTCATTTTTGTTTTTTTCATCTTGAAAAAATTCATTTCTTATAATATTATAAAATGTCAAAAACTTAAATCCTTAATTTTTTTTTAATTTCATATCTTTCTTCATTTTTAATATTTCTCTTTTTCTTACTATCAAAGCTAATTTAATTAAAAAATATAGACTAATCTTCTTGCTAAAGAGTTTTTTCAATCTAATTTCTCAAACAAAATTTGAAAGTTTTCTTTTTTGATAATGTTTCAATTTTTTCAAAATTCATGTCTTGAGAATATTAATTTGAGAAAATCTTTTTAAAATGGAAAACAATCACTTGATTGATTTACCGTAAATATTTTTCCACATAAATCTATCTCCAAAAAAATTGTTTAAATCTTTTTTATAAGAAAAATACAAACAATTTAATTTAATCATAATTTTCATACTTTTGCTTTATTAATTTGATTTTAAAATATATACTATGCAGTTTGAAAAAAAACGTTTTTTTTTGATAAAGTATTTTTAAGTATCTGAAAAATATTATTATGAAAATGCCAGTTTTATGATAAGTTTTGGAATTTTGTTGTTTTTTTTTGAAAATTTACTTTGAATTTCATTTAATATGAATCCTCATTTTATTTAAATCCAGTTTTCTTGTTTTAAACAATTCAAGATTATTTAAAATTTCTCAACAGCTGAAGTCATATTTGAAATAGTTTTAAGTTTCTACCAAATATTTTTCTTATAGAGCTTATGAATTTTTATTAAAAACTTCCAAATACAAATAGAGTAGTTTTGTTTTGATCATGTCTAGAATAATAGTAATAATTAATTTTCAATAATAATTTCTAAATAAAAGTTTTATTCAATAAATCTCCTTTCATTTTCCATTTCCAAGTGAAAGTTAAGATTATTTTACATTAGCACATTCATTTATTCCTCATATTATGAATGACCCTCAGCTAAATTAATGTGTCACGAAATATATTTGAAGCTATTTTTTTGGAATTGAATTATTTTAGAATATTTTATGCTTTTGTTTTTCTTGATTATGAATTTTTATTGAAATAAAATACTTTCACACAATGCCTTTTAGGTTTAAGTTGAAAAACTGAGCTAAAATTTCAAAACAAAACTTTTAAGAGAAGATGGAGGCTTTCCAGAATTATTTTTGTTAGCCTGTGACTCGAAACCAGAGCACAAGCATGACAGCCAAAATACCATAAACTAAGGGTAGAATAAAATACCACCAAAAGATGGAGCTGAGCCAAAACATCTCAAAAATTATGAAAAGAAAGAGGAAACTTACCTCTTCCCAAATATACAAGTTCCATAATTATAGGACAAAGAATAACAAAGTTATTCAAGCTCAAAGCAGTTTCTGAGAATAAACCTTAATTTTCACCTCTAATCTAAAATCCAGAGAAAGAGGCTGAACCCCATTAAATTGGTGTTCAAATTGAAGCTCTCAATTAGGGATATCAAATGGTACTAGAAAAATTGAGCTAGCACCAAAACTACAGAAGTTATGTCCAAAATAAGGTCAAATAACGGTGAATAAAATATTCACCCCTCATCTAGATTCTACAGCTTTAGTGTGAGATACCTGAAGTGGGGTCTTTTTGGAAATACCTTCATCAGGGCTATCTTATGGTGCCATCCATTTCCCCACAGCTCAACTGGAACAAAGGTTATGAAGCAAACTAGTTCCATACAGGTCTGGAGAAAAATACATATCTGGATAATAAAAATTGAACATGGTATAACTTTTCCATATTTGATGACACCCATACCAAATGAGATACCATTGTTTATATCTCATCCAGGGCTACTAAATGAACCAACTTTGAGCTCAATATCTCAAAAACTGACAAAGGTATGGCAGTTTTGAGGTTAAAATCCCACATTTTGGCCAATACACCTTTACTGTGGGATACTTTCCCATATCTTTGATTATGAGGTTTCAAATAGACAAATTAGCTTGTTTATACTTCAATTTCTCATAGTTCCTTAAATAATGGGGTTCCATATAGGTTCTGTACAGTATTCTACACATCAGAAGAGGGCTATGTGGTCCCCAGATGAAAATTTTCACTCTGTATTGGTGAAAACTGCTCAGATGTGGTTTTGAAACCACATCTGAGTCCACTATAGAGTATACAGGCTGTGAGAAAGCCACATTCCAGTCCTTGCAAGTGAAAATTCTTCACTTCCTCTATGTCAAATGGTCTAGAGGACCTTTTCACCCAATTTCAGGATAAAAAGGGACCTTTCTCTGCCCAAAAGAGAAATCCCAATTCTGCTCTTGAATTTCTACATAGTACAACTGTCAAAAACAATTATAATCTTGGAAAATAATCAGGTATACTTATAATACAAAATATTGTAGACTTTATTATGATAACCCAATTGGTAAAGCTGCACCCAGGGTTTTCAATAGTGCTCACCACCACTTCTTTTCTATAGTAAAACCCTTAAGATTATTTTTTATAATCTTTTTTATTATAATACACTGTGTCACAGTCATATCAAAACTTCTTAATAGACTCATCCTCACAATTTTTGAGATTGACATCACTAATATTCCAATTCTTCCACCACCAAAATATCCACAGACCTTAAATTTAAGCTCCAATTGATGGCACTTTTTTTGGTTTTCAATGACTTTCAGATTAAAATAGAAATAATCTTCACAATTTATGCTCTAAATCCAAGGTTATTTATTTACTCTTGATTTTCAAAGTGATTTCAAATATGTTTATGGTGGCCCCTTAGAATCAGTCAATGATAGTCAGATTTTTAGAAAATTTCAAATTGTAAAAGACTTTTTCAATTGAACTCCATGGGCCCCTCAAGAATTCTTACTTAATAGTGATTTATAAAAATTGTATTCTCATTTTTTTAAACTCAAGTAAGTAAAATAAACACATTCCTTTAATCTGACTTTAATTTTGAATTAAATAGGTTTAAATTGATGAAAAAATATTTCAAATTATCAGTATATTTCTTAGAAATATGTCTTCCAAAAATACATTCAAAAAATTCAAACAAATATTAGATACCACTACTCATCTATTTTTTCATTTCAAATTTTATAAATTATAGCAAATTATTTTAAAATGATTATTTGATGGAAGTTGATCTAGATTTCTCTGTATTTAACATTATTTCTAGTTAATTTTATGTATTTCAAAGATAATTTATACTTGAGCTGAATAAAAATCTCTTATAATAAATCAAAATCTATATAATCATTTCATTTTCCTCCCAAATCTTACACTCCTCTTCTCTTTCTATTCTTCTTTGTTTCCTATTTTGAAATTAAGATATTCTAGTCCCATTCTCTTCCTCTTTGTGAGCCTTTGAGGTATGTATGACATACCCATAATGCCACGAATAGGTTTCTAGAAATTTCATTTAGTCATAAACTGACTTGTCAAATTAAATTAGAACAATAAATAACAAAAAAAAAGATAAATTCATTTTTTACAAACAAAGCCATCAAAATTATGTCATTTTTGGATTCTAAAGCAAAAATAACGTAGGGTAGACCCATAGATTGTTATACCCAAAAATGGCTATTTCTAGTGACATTGGAAGGTTTAAGAAACTATCAGTACAATTACACAATTTAAAAAAAAAAATATATTGTCAAATTTAAGCTTAATTTTAAAGTGTTGCATGAAGTTTATGCAAACTTACAAAAATTCAGTTAGACTTGAGGTTTGGTGTATATTTACTGAATTGGCTAAGGATTTGTCATATAGGCTGTAAATCCTGTATGGGCTCAATTCAAATTGGTTCAAAGCCATTGTATGTCTTTAAATAAATAAAAGGGAAAAATTCATGCATAAAGTTTGGTTAAAGGGAAAAGGCAAAAAGAGCCAGTGTAGCCAGCTTTTGGGATCTGAAAAGCCCAAAGAAAGTTGTCCTCTTGTATTAAATAATTTTCAACCTTACTTAAGCTTTAATATTAGACTTGAATTGAACAGTAAATCTTAAAATTTTTATCCCTCTTTTTAATAGGAATTGAAAGCTTCTAAAGGTTAAATCCCTATTTGCAGGATTTTCATCAAGGTTTTAAGAGCTTTAAAATCTTATTTAATCTTAAACAAACTTTAATTGAAATCTGAAAGAATTTAAATCTTATCAAAAGCTAAGCTTTAGTGTTTAATTCTATTTTTACAGGGAAAAATAGAAATACCTTTAAAGATTCATAGAAAATGAAATTCTCAATGGATTTACTTGAAACTTTCACACAGATTAGAATTCAAAGATATCTGTTCATAAATTAAATTTTCAGTATATTTTATCAGTATCATTGTTTTGTTTTTTAGCGTTTAAAATACCTCCTTTAATTATTCTTTATAAGATAAAGATTCTTATAAACATTAATCAAAAATCTGATCTAAAAGATATTTGCTTGAAATTTTATTTTTAATTTATACATTTAATGAGCTTTAATATGAATAAATTAACTTTAAATCAAAACTCAAAAAATAATAAACTTAATTGAGGGTAAATCTACTTGGAGCTAAGAATAACACTGGTAACTTTAAATGAAGCTGAAAAAAGAGCTACTTTACATTAAGAACCTCATTTTTACATATTTCTTTTCAGTTTTGATCTTAAAAATCCTCTAATATCCATTATTAATCCTGAAAGGTGTCCTGAAGGCATAAAAGAATCCTCTTCATTACTGTTTTTTTCAATCATCATTTAATCAATTAGAAATTTTAAAACACATAATATTTCATTATATATAAAATCTTGTAATATAAAAGTAATTCTTGAATTTTTTTCTCTTGATAAATTGTATATTGAAGATCCTGAATAATATGCTTCATATTATATTTTTGTAATCACCAATAATTGGTTTTATCTTATAGATTTGTTACTTTAAGTATATTTAAAATCCACAAATTCCTCTGAAAATCCTAAAAATCTTATAATTATCATAAATTTTGTTTTTATTCTTTAAAAATATTTATTCTTGGTGTTCTTTTAGCTTATAAAGATTATTTAATACTATAACTGTTGTATTTTGCTTATTATATTCAATAAAAATTATAAGTGAGTTTTTCTCTGAATCTCTATATCTTTTTTATATATAATTTCTCTATAAAAATTATCTCTGCACAGAGTGTGTGATCAATTCTTTAATAAATGAGAACATTATTATTATTTATAAGGCTAAATATTTTCATTCTCCATGGGAAACTGTCTCATCAATAGCTTTACACTTCTAATCATTATAATTGTCAGTGACTATGATAATAATAGAATAATTATAGCTTATTTTAATTATCAGGAATTTTTTATTATTGAATACATTTTAAATAATAATTCCTTTATTTTCATAATTATTCTCAATAATTGTATCAATTTGTGGCTATAATAATCAAATTTATTACATTTTCTACTGAGGAGAGTCATAGTACTCTTGTTTTTTACTAATATAATCAAGTGTTTAGAACACAACCCTTACACTCTTACTATTATTTTTTTTGTATCACCATAATTAATGGGAGAAGATCCTTTTGAATTTTGTTCTCACATTAGCCATGAGAAATTGATTTCTCTTTATATATACTAAGCTTAAATTCTATTCTTTTATAGTTTATTTAAAATCACTCAATGAATAGGTTTCTGCTTGTATTTCAGCTCTTGTAACCTCCGTCATAAAATTTAGCTTATTATTTATCCTTAAATGCAATATTTCATCATTTTCCCTAGTACATGAGATTTAATGTTTATTTAATAGTTGATACTATTCCTAGCTCACTTAGCTCTTTCTTAAATACCAATTCATATTATTGTCACATGAAGTATTCAAAAAAATATATCTTATGAATTAGGGATATTTCCCAGCTCATACCATTTTTATTTCCATTTGATTTTTAAAAAGCTCATATACCTTCAAAAGAATTAATTAGTGAAAACTCTATGTAAAATTTATTTTTCAATCAACTGAGTAATAAAAATAAATATCAATTTAAAAAATAAACCCCCTCCTCTAGTTGTATTTCAGGTTCAGTCAAAGATCTACAGAGAGAACTCAATAGAATTAGAGAGCCAATATTGGAAAATTCAGAAATTGCAAATCTGTATTATTTTATTAATTCATCGTATTATTGGTAAGAGTTTCAAAAAATGAATTCTTAAGAAGATTTATTCTTTAATTTCTTGAGTTTTGGAATATTACTACTAAGGTACAAATACTGTCACAGTTACTTTTGCAATTTTATAATCCATCCTTAAGTCCAAGACCTCCTTTGTGCTAGCTTCTGTCCAGAGGAAGAAGTATTTTGTGATTTCTATGAGTCTCGTGATAATAATGAAAGCTCTTGGCTTTCATATTTCCGAGATTTTATGGTATTCTACATCAACACAAAGTCATCAGTTTTTTCATTTCTGAGATATTTCTCATGTTCCATTTTTCTCAAAAAAATTTGAGCCTCCTCAGGTGTTAAGTGCTTTCATCTTAGTCTCAAGCCTTGAATAATAATTTCCTCAATGATTCCTTGGATTTATTTTATCTAAAAAGTTCTCTTAGAATTCTGGCTCCCAAATTAATTGACTCTATACCTTTTTCAGATTAATTTCCATGCCAAACAGTCCTTTCAAGTAAGCTCATAAAATTGAGTTTTGGAATTGAGGCTTTCTATGATCAATTTTTTGAGTTAATTAGTATTATTGAGCTATAGTATAAACTTTCAAATCTCATTATAAAGCCCATTGAAATTTAGATATATATATATATATATATATATTGAGCTTATTGGTAAAGTATATATATACTGTTATACTATATATCTTAGAAAGATTAAAGATCCTTAGTAGCTATTGATAAGTTACTTTTAGCACCCCTAAGTACTTCTTTCTACTTTATTAACTACCTTGTATTTACAGCTTAATGGTGAATACATTAAAGCCCCATATTTTTACTTACCAATCTCTCAAATTGTTTGACCATAAATTAGTATAAACACATGAAGAAAAACCTGGGCCCTTATTCACTTGACAGACTGAAATTTTACCACATTGAACAAACCACAAAATAATATTAAACCTATCGATTCCCACCCCAATCAGAAAACTCACAAAATTTAAAAAACCGCAATTGTTTAATTAATGTCTTTTTTGAATCAATTCATATGATTTTTTATGAATTATTATATATAATTTTCATTTTTCCTCACTTTTGTATTTTTTATTTCATTTCTACGATTTTATGGGCCTTAAAGACCCAACTTCTTTTTCATATTTTATATTTTTGCAAAAAAAACCAATTGGACAATTTTTCAGCAAAATTGGAAAACCCAAAGGGAGAATTTCATGAATTGGAATTCTACTGTTTTATTACTTCATTTTAAAAAGAAATTAATTCAATTATTTGAGGACTTTGCTACATAAAATATCCACTTTGAAGAGAAATATTTTATCTTAAACATTTATGGCCGCATTTGCATTCTTTTTTGGTCACAAAACCAAAGCATACAGATTTGACCATGAATATTTATACCAAAAAATGTACCAAAATTTCCGATTATTTCAAATTCAACCTTCATATTATAATCTTTAAGCTTATAAAAACCTTTTTATTGAATTAATAATCACTTTTTCTTATTATTTTCATTATATTTACAAAGTGGCTATTTTGGCCATTTTTGGCCAAGTTTAATTTGAATAAAAAGGAGTAAGTATAGAAGCCTTTTGAAGATATTTTAGACCTCAGAAATTTATTAAAAGAGAAATGAAATTTAAAATGGTTAAAAAAATGATAATTTTATGGGAAAAAATGTTAATTCTTACATTAATTTACCACTTTGGTCGTTTCTGAAAAGAAAGACTCCAGTTTGGTCCCAGAGATTCACCCAACCAAACCCCTTCAAGTATTTTGAAGCTTTTATTTTGGGCTCTTTAGGTTATTGAAAACATTAAAAAGAGATTCATAAGTGAAATAATTTTTGAATTATTTACCCAAGAAATTTTTTGGTTCAAATCACACAATTCCCCGAATTTTTACAGAAAAATGGGAAAATTTCAGCTGCTGAAGAAAGGATAAGGTGATTTTTTTAATTCTTTTGGTAGAATTCCTTTTGAGGTAGGATTTCTTTCAAAAAGAAGGAAGTTTTACATTTTTTGGAACAAAAATTGGTAATAACACATACATTTTGATATATACACATAAGGATCTTACATTTATTGACCTTTTTTCTTATATTAACTTATCGTTAACCTATAAGTATATCTGTAATTTATACCAAAAAAGCTGATATAGTGTAGCTGAAGAGCTTTATTTCGGGCTCTGTGACCCCTTTTTGAGAAAAAAGTGAAAATTTTGTGTATAGCCTGAGCTTTGTGATTAGAGAATTATTATTCTAATTCTATTGAATTAATTTCAAAATCTTTTTGGTTTAATTTTTTGAGCTTTGCTTCATCCATCAGTCAGAAGTTACTGAATTGTAAAAAGCAGGGAGTTAAGTAAAGATTTTAACCAAACTATAATATTCAAAATTAGTTTTATTACTATTTCTGTTTCTTTTTTGCAATCAAGAAGTCCATAAAAGCTCTTCGTTTGGAATTTTTCAGTCAAAATTAAATTTTTTTCTTTGACAACCACATTTGAATAAATAAAATTGTAATCTTTCTTCTTTTATTTGATTAAATCTAAAATATATGAGAATTATTTACTTTCTAAGTGTTATCTGATTTTCTCATCCAAGCTGAAGAAAAATATTTATAAAATGAAATCAAAAGTTCTTTCTGAAAAAATATTTATTGGGGGGTTCAAAATCATTTCAAATTGGGATTGAATACTTATATATATATGTATTTCTTTTCTAAGTTGTTTAAATTTGAAGCAGAAAGTTTGATTTTTATTCATACTTTTGAATTTTCATTTGGAAATTCTCATTTCCATTAGAAAGATAAAGTTCAGTACAGGAATAATGAAAAAAATGTTTGTTCAAAAATTTGTTTTTTTTACTGTTAAGAATTCAGTTTTTTTAAAAATATAAAAGGAGGAGCTTTTGAAAAATTTATGATGTTTGCTCCTTTTTTTTCTTAGGAATCGAAAGTTGAATTAATAATTAGCTAATTGAATAGAGAGTTTTTTATTCAATTTCTTTTATTCAATTGAGATATTTCAGCTCAGAAAAACAGATTTTTTAGATGTTAGAGGAAAATGTTTACTTACTTTTAGTTACTTTTCAAACCAAAACCAATTCAAAAAAATGAAAAATATATTGGTCGATCATAAATTTCAATTTTCATTTAGTTGGGCCAACTTTTTTTGTTTTTAATTTCAATCAAGATTGATTTTGAATTCAGAAAAAGTCACCAAACTGAATGAATGTTGATCATTATCTATTTTAAATTTAATTAAAAATTTGAACGCATTTTAATTCTTCTTACTTTGTAGTTTTTTTCATTTTAAAATGAAAATATATATGTTGAACCTTAAAAAAACTTCATACAATGTTTTTGTTAAGCTGAGAATCAGTTTTTTCTCCATGGATTTATAATTTAAATATTTATTTATTTCTAATGAAAGCTTAAAACTTACTGATCAATCATAAAAAAAATATTTTTTTGAGATCTTTCAATTTTCCATATATTTGATCAATTAAATTTTTCCCAGATGATTTCAAAATCAATTTTTTTTATCTCAAAGAAAAAAAATCTTTATAATTAAAATAATTTTTCCTTACTGAGAGAATCAGTTTTCTGATCAGTTAGGATTTCTTTTTCAATCGTTCAAACAAAAATTACTATTTTTACTTTGTAGATTTCGCCATTGTTTTTTCTTTGAAAATTTTTAATATATCAAGGGAAAAATTCTAATTATCTCAAAAATAATCTTTTTTTTCTTCTATTTGAAAACAATTTGATAATTAATTAGCTCTAATTATAAAATAAATTCATTAAAATCAAAGTTAATCCCAATATAGTAATGAAATTATTCTCATTTTCTACTTTTTATATAAATATCAAACATAAAATTTATTCAAGTGTAACTATATAATTTTTTTCTGAAAAAAACAAATGAAACACTTTATGTTTAAAATCTATTTTAGTAAGCTTTTGAGATCTTTGAATCACATTTTTCTTCATATTACTTTCAATCATAAATAAACAAAATTCTTTTACTTCTTTCTAAAGGAAATTTTGAAAAATTATCACCATCTATTTTCTAATTGAGAAAGATCATTATTAACTGGTTTTGTTTTTTTACAATATTTCTTAAAATTATTATCTTTGAAATTAAAATTTAAGATTAAAACTAATTTTAATTAATTATCGAAAGATTGAATGATTTGTAGATTTTATAGATGTAAAACTCAATTATATTAATAAAATATGTTGTTTTTATCGAATTTACTTTGATTTAAAATCAAAATCTTCTATTCTTAGGGATTAATTTCAACAATTGAGAATCTGTTAGCTTGGTATGTAGATACATATTTTTGTCATGGCTCTAGTATACCTATTATAATATTTATTGTATAAACTTAAATCAAAAAAATAAATAATTCTTATTTATCAACCTTGAATAAGTTACTTTTTTTGAAAATATTTTTTTTAATTTTATATTATACACAACTATGAAAGGATCATAATTCAAAAAAGAAGTATTAATTTCAACTTCTGCATGTTACCCATTAATTGAGTTCACAGTTTCAATTTTATAAATACAGAAGCTTAAAATTTCAGTGTAACACTGACATAAGTCAATATTCTCATCAGACGTTTTTCTCTATTTTTCAATTATTTGGAATCAATTGAGTTCATCCCAACAAGTATCAATTCAATACTTAGAAATCACTCCTGCAAAATCTCCATTTTCTCATATCTGGGAAGTTATTTAATTAATTGTTTAATGTCCAAGCTTAGATAGCAAATGTTTTTGTGGGATGAAAGAATATCAAAAGCACAAATAATTCAAATATTCTTTTACCGAAAAACTCAACAATGAGAGCTGAAACTATAAAAAACCAATTAAATCTCCTCTCATGATGACATAGCCACTATTTGATTCATTTAAATATTAAAGTAGACTCCACAGTTAGATTGGATCTAAATTGATATATGAGTATTCCACTTTGTAAGAGAAATGCTTTTACTGAAGCCAAAAAAAGACAATAAAAGAAGGATTACATAAGCCTAGTACTCATAGATTATAAAAATTACCTGAGTTTATTTGCAGCTTGGAACATATATTATTATATCAGAATTCATAATTTCAATATCAAGGAGATCAAAAATTAATATTACTTACCTTTCAGTATGCTTCAATTTCGCTATAGGGGTCAAAAAGCCATTTATTTCCAAGGTAGTACCTCACTCAATATATATTTCAATCAAAGTATAATTGGAATTGATTATTATTCATGGATACTTTCAAATAATGTACAAAAATTCAATAAAAATTAACTCTTTAATTGATGGTAGGGTGACTTGAATTGAAGGAAACCCATTCTCTTTCCTGAGAGATACTAGCTACATACTATTGTAGTAAGCTCTAATAATCTGGTAATTTTCCATTCTGAAAGACTTGAGGTATATCCTAAATACCCAAATAGGCCACAAATAACCTAAGATTAGTCTTTTAATATTAAAATCCCATAATTCATGCGCATATTCAAAATTTATTATCATTTACGAAGAAAAGTATAAATAGCTCTTCCTTTACTAATTAGATCCATTCATTTAAGACCAGATTCGTATTCTACACAAAAAGTGACCTAGGGTAGCTCTATAAGGCTCATAAACTTAAATTAACTCTATTAGATGTTAAAATTTAGAATACTTCAGAACCTCATCATTAATTAAACACAGGGTAACCCTGTAAATTAATGTTTTTTTAATTTCCAGGCTAAAATCATAGGTTTTTGGAAAATAACATATTCCATCTACACTAAAGTTGGTTTTATTAATTTCTTTGGCACTTAAATTTACTTTCTTATTACATAAATTCTCTCTAAAACCATACAGAGTATCATCTTTATAGCCTTAATTCCCAATTTTTTGACATAAAAATGGCTAAAGGGGACAAAAGATAGTGAATAGAGCTAGTTTACCCAGATTTGTGAGGCCTCTGAGGCATCTTAAGCTCCAAAAATAGAATAAATTATTTATAATTACTTAATTATCCAGTTAATACTGTTTTCTAACCTTGTTGATAAGGCTAATTCCCATTTAATCATGAGAAAAAATAAAATGAGCTTCTATTTTCATATTCTAACAAGTTGAAGAGAATCTCTGACACCTGTAATCATTCCTATCACTTATTTTTTTCAATGAAGAGGCTAATAAAAATAGATTTAAACAACCTTTGGACCTTTATTCATGTAGTTACCATATGGAAACCAGATTTTATTATTCTATTAACCCGCACCACATAGAAAATGAGGTAAAACTTACAAAATTAATTAAAAATGGAATTTTTTATTAATCACTATGCGATCTTTGTGAACAATAGAGAAATTGGTTATTTTAAATTGAAAAAAAATCATTACTCAATAGTCTAAACTAGATATTTCAATTAAAAACCATCTTTGGTGATTCCACATGAAACACTGAATCTTCAAAAACTCACATATATTGCAACCTAAGATGAAATTTAAAATACAATTGATAAATTTGAGAAATAAAATTCTTCTTTAAATCAAATCATATCTAAAGTGGAATATTTATCATCTCTTAACCATAAATGGGTTTGTATCCATATAAAATAACCTAACTAGGTGGTTATAATAAATTTATGTGACAACAAGAGATGCAATAATAAATCCAGTGAATTTAATTGATCTTTCACCTGGTTTTCTCGTTCAAAAAGCTTTCACCCTTAGTGAGCTGTTTCATACTTCAAATAAGTCCACTGTCTTTTTTTCCCACATTATTTATCATTATCATTTAGTAAACTCAATATATCATTTATATAATCTTCCATATTAGATCAAATTCATTATTGAGGTTTGTTAAGTCTAAATTAATAATAAGGAATTTAAGTTGAAAGAATTCTGATATTTTAATTTGTTTTGTAACTAAAGCCGTTGTATTGATTATCTTGTATCTAATTTTTATTATTCAATCCCACAAATAACCCATAAAATCACTCCTTCAAATCCTCTAATGGTCTTTTTGAAGTATTGGTGAGGGTTTTCTTTTAAATTATTAAATTCCTTTCTCTAAATTTTTTGTTTTTATTTTAAAATCATAAATATTTACTATTTAAAAATATAAGTATCAATTGAAATAATTTTATTCTATTGTAATTTCTAGTAGAAAACTACTTCTTACTGTGATACTACTAGTAGTATGTAAGAATTAAAGGATATAATCAAGGAATTATTTCTTAAATTTTTTTCATAAAAGTTTACCTTTCTATATTTTGTAACAGAAGTCAGAGTAATTTTGATTAATGGGAATATTTTCAAGAGTTTCATGGACCAATATTACACAGTTTTTTTCTATACTTCTGGTTTGCCATTTTGAACTGAGTTTGACTTAAAATAATTTGGACAAAAGGTAAACAAATCATGGAGTAAAATATTTGGATTTATACTTGCATATATCTTCTTCAAATACATTTCCTGAAATTTCAAATTAATAAGCTCAAGCTGTTGAGACATTTTATGTAATTTCAAGGAATTCAATTTTTATAAAATGATAAAGCTGTAATAATAAATATTTTATTTGATGATAAAGCTTTAATTAAATCAAAAAAACTTCAAGAAGCTTCAATATTGGCTCAATAAAGTACATGAACAACCAAATCTCATTTTATAGTGAAAATCTAGGTGATTCAGATTATTTTATGTTCAATAACATCAATTAATTCAAATAAAATCCCTAATTTTATTTTATGATGAAACCAATTCCAATATTTAATTTCCATTTTGAGTGGAATTAATTTTGGATCATGAATTTGATTCCTGAAGCTGTTTAAAAGGTTCCTCTTTCTAGGTGAACATTGTATTTGAGAGAAAATATCAAGAAAATTCTTCCTAATGGTGACCCTCTTTACAGATTTGTTTGTGATAATAAATTTAGATTTTGAGTTACCGATTCTACATTGGCCTTTTCAATTACAATTTTAGATTACAAATCTAGTTTCTCAATTTTTCCTCACTTTCAGAGGGGAATTTTTTTCTTGTTGAAGGAACATCATCCCATTCTTCCAATGCCTTCAGGTAATTTGTAATATAGTGTCCGAATTATTTCTAAATTTCTGTTTTCATTGATATTTTTATTGATTAATTTTCACCAGTAATTAAATGAAAATGTTCGATTATGGGATATTCTTGTAAGAACTTCCAAAATAAAAACACCCAGTTTTCTTCAGTATTAGATCCCTTTAGTGTTTTGAAATTTAATATTATATGCTTGAAGATGAATGTTTGAGGATCAAAAAATTGAGTTACCAAATCCATGTAGCCAATCTTAATATCCTGATCCATCCAAAAATTAATTACACATGAAACATACCTTGAGAATTTTAATTCATCCAATTTTTTGATTCACCAATATTTGTATTTGTAAGACTTCTATCTTGTAAGTCAGGCTTGCTTTCTCCATTGTGGCCATTTGAAATTGGGTGCAATTTCATATGCCTCTCTCCATACAGTTCCCTTTTCCAAAGTGTAAAAATGCATATTTTTTTATTTGAGAATTGAATAATATTTGAAATTCCAAAATATTTCAAAATAAATTCCCCGCTTGAGTTATTTTTAAATAAAATGTAGGATAAAAAAACTAGAATTTATTTAAATATAAAAAAAAAATTAAATAATTTTTTATAATCATTGGAGAATAAAACCATTATTTCACCATGCAATTTTAAACCAATTTTTACCTATGGCTGTAATATAGTATATTTAGCCTAAATGTTTTATTATAGTGTATTTATCCTAAAAATACTTTTTTTTGAATCCCCATGGGCCAAATAAGAGAATTTAGGTAAATTCAAAAAAAAAATAATTATACTTGAAAAAAGCTTAGTTAGCTATAGCTTAACTTAAAAATCTTTGGTTAAATTTTAGGAGTGATTTTTAGTTTTGAAGTTAGTTTTGGATTTATAATAAAGCTGGTGAATCTTGTGAGAACTTTATCCATAAACTAAAATAGTAACATATTATGGCTTCAAATAAATAAAGAAAGGTATAATTATTGGGAAAAGAGGGTACAGAGGTATTTTGGAAAAAGGGGTGAGGGGACCTAAGCTCTTGGATCTGCATATAGTGATTTTCTACTTTGGCCAACCTTAATTAATACTGTGTTGTAAATTTTATTTATCAATAAATTTTTAAATTTTCTTTTAATTTAGTTAATCATTTGATATAAAATATCAAATAGCTATATTGAACTATAAGGTGAGTTTAAAGCTGAACTAACCACACAATAGTGAAATTTTATTTAAAAAGTCAAATTTTTACCATAATTAAACAGTTTTTCTTTACTAATGAACTATCTTTCAAATAAAAAATATATCACTTTCTTTCAAACCATCAATCAAAAATTACAATCTTTTTATGTATAGTGAATTTCTCACATTTTCACCAAAACCTAAATTATGAGTACAAATTAAATCATAATTAAACCTTCTTTTCTTACTTATGAAAACTTGTTGAAACTTCTTAACATAGATTTAGGTTAAAAAAAGCTCAATAAAATATTATTTTTGGTTCATTTCAAAACAAAATTTAAACATGTTTTTCCACTAAGAAAATTGAGTCATTCATTTTTGAAGTTGTGATAGGATTCAGATTAATTGTTATAAAAGAAGTTTTCATAATTGAAATATAGTTTTTATCAGTAGTAAAATATCTTCAAAACTCGCTAAAAATTCAAAGCACTTAAATTTCATTTATGTAAATATTCCACTCCTTGGCCCATGAAATTCTGGAAGATAGTAATTTTTATATTGCTATTTAAAAATAGTGTTTTTAATTCTATAAGCTCTCATTTTCAAAATCTTTTGAGATTATCATGGTAATATTAATAAATAGTGGTACTCTTATTCACTAAGGAGAATGAATTCAAGGTAAAAATACCCTAAAAATTAGCCAAGATGCTTATAGTATGATATCTTCATATAATATATTCAAATGAATTAAATAAATGTATCATAATGATAAAGACTTTGATTTTTTTTTATTTTGAAATGAGTAGAAGATATTATTTCAAAATCTTGTATCAACTCTATCATTTTATTATTAAGTAATAAACTCAATTATCTCATTTATTCATTCATTTCTAATTTCTCTTTTATCCACTATTATTTATATTTCTGAATTTTTCACTTATAAATTTCTATTTTTTGGAATATTTTTTTGTTATTTTTTAATAATATTCTAAAAGCGACTAAGTGTCGCTTATTATAGATTATTTTTATTCATAAACTATATATTGGTAATATTTAACTTAAATATGTATATCTATTATTAGTCTTGCTATTATTATTATAATTATCATATCTTGATTATTTTTCATTCGTAATAAACAATAAATTTCATTATTGATAATAATTATTGGTAATATCATTAGCTTTGGCTTATTTTATATCTATTATCTAGACCTTTCTTCTTTTAAATAAACTTAAAGTGAATAAGTATTATCACTTTATTATTCTTAATCTGATTATGATGATATTGGTAATAAGAAAAAAAACTGTACTATAAATTAAAATTATTATTCATTGGAGTGTATAGTTTTTATATTCAAAGCTTACACTTTATGAGTGAAAAGGTTAATTTATTTTGTAATTTTTCATGATCTTCATTAAGTCTTTCTAAATCAATTAATATATTAATTGCTCTGTAACTATTGCATTATGAAATATAAAATTTTGATTTAAATTTATTTTAGTTTTTTTCTACTTAAGGCTCCTTTAACTTCTAATATTACACTTATCATTAGTTTCTTCAGAATTTATATATAAAATTGAATCAATTTTTTTCAATAAATTTCTGAAATTTCATTTTTTCCTTTAATACATCTCTTTTTTTAAAAAAATAAATTAAAGCTACTAGAAAAACCATAATAATTTATAGTTATTGTACACATCATCTTTAATAATCAAACTTACTTTTCTTAATTATAATTTAAATTGAAAAAGGTAGAATTTTGAAAGTTGAAAGTTGAGAAGTTTGCAAATTTTGTTTTCATAATCAACCTATCTTTCTTTGCTATAATTTTATAAATCAGTAATAATTCATTAATTCATTCATTTAATTATAATTTTATATTTATTAATTGAATCAATTAATTAATGTTTACTTATATATATATTAATTAGTTTTTATAAAAGGAAAAAAGGAAAAAAGTTCCTTTTATTGATTAATTATTGACTGTTTTTAATAACAAATAATTATAATCAAATTGTATTTGCATTAATTCAATAAGTTTTACTTTTTATTTACTTTAATTCAGCTGAATTTTAATAATAATAATAGCTATTCATATTTTCTTTAAATTTGTATTATATATATACAACATGAATTTTCAATTAATTTAAAAGTTGAATTTTAACCAAAAAAACTATAACATTAAAGAATAAATAAATAGGGTAAGAAAGGTACATAACTGTACTTTATTACATGTACACTGTACATCATATATAGCTATTTGCATAATAATAATTATAGGAAGAATATTTTTTAAATTTGATTGTATTGGATTATATTAAATTATATAGTAGAACTTCTCCTAACGCGGACTCTTAAAAGGCCATAACCCCCTATTAGAAACAGCAAAATGAAACCACCATCACTGTGTGCACTTAATTCTAAACTGGGTGCATTGAAAACATTCTTTAAAATACTGGACAAAAGTATCAAAAAGGAAAGAGCCAAATTAATTGACACACTAAAGTCAATGGAAGCTACCCCTCAATATGAGGAGTGACTTGAAAATAACATGATTTGAATCAAACAAAATTTCATTTTTAATTTTTATCTTTATATAAAGGACAATTGAAAGTAAGCCATCAAGATTTGAAATATGAATTTTGAGAAAATAAAACATTTTCTTTAGCATGGGGACCAAATTACTAGCATCAATGCTAGCTCACAGAAGAGTTGATCGGATAACGGGGAGGCAATAAAATGAAAAATAATCCAAACATAGCCACTGGAATGAGAAAAAAATTATTTTAATATTATTTTAGAAGCTCATAACCACTAAAATGGTAAGAGCTAATGAGTATAAGCAGAAGACTTCAATTAAATTTATCCAAAGTCATGTCTCAATCATCCATGAACATCAAAATGGTTAAAATAAATAAAAAAACATTTTAAACAACAATAATCTGACAAATTGAAAGGATGTTAAAATATTTTTGCCTGTGAAGAACTCTTTAGTTAATTAAATTCTTGAATAATTGAATCAACAAGCATTAGAGGAAACTATCATCATAACTGGCAATTCCTTATGATTAAAATGGAAATATTTTGCAAGAATTCTGGGCTTCCAAAGCAGAAACTGGCTTCATTTATCAAATGGTTGGCTGGATCACTTCAATAATTGAAACAGTCTCAGAAATCATAAGTAGCATGGTGAAAGTGCGGAAACAGATTTTTCTTATGTTAAATATTAAATTTCATTTTCTGCACAAATTCTGAGTAAATTTTACTTTTCCAAAATTTCTAATATTGACAAAAACCAGTCTTTTCTATACGTAATACCTTTCTTTGATTTCTAAATTTCCCCTAATGTTTTTTAGAGCTGATTTTTTTATATGTTACGTTTACTATTATTATACCTGGTAAAGGTTTGGCATAAGCTCAAGAAAGAGCTAAATAACCATCTTTCTGACCTGCAATGCCACAGGTATATAGAAGCTACCATTACTTTAAATTGAAAGATAAAAAAGTTCATATTGCTTCAATCATAAGTTTTGCTTTCAGAATGGCTATCAGTACTATAAATACTCCAAGGAATATATGATGAGCCGGATTTTTCAAAAGTAGATTACCTCTTTGAAAAATTATATAAAAGGAAAAATTGTAAGATTTATTTACTCCTTGATATTTCTAAGGGCCATGACCCCCGAAACAAAGGCCTTTCCGAAATTAAAATCGTATTTTTTCTAGCCGAATCTCACTCATCACATGAAACCCCTTGATACAATAATCATATAATATTTCAAATCCAAATATTGTAAAATATTCAGCTTTCTGAGAGTTAAATATTACAACATTAATGTCAATTCCAATAAAATATACAATTTTGACTATATAAGTGCAATGCACCTATCCTTTCTGGCTTTTAATTCAATAAGTAAAGCAGAAATAGGAAGTTTATTTAATAAAACAAAGATAATCCTAAGTTTAAAACCAATATCAAATAATTTTTGAGTGTCTATTTCAGATATATTACTTGAAAAAGGTAATCACTTACAGGATTTTGGGATAATCAGTATTCAAAGCACATGTCAATTATGGAGCTATGTAACCCGGTCAAATACAATGAATGAAAATTTCTCTTGACAGCTAAGATACTTTATCAAAAAAAACCAATGTATCAAGAAATTTAATATAATGCCCTTGATGAGCCGGTACTACCCCTACCCTTAATAGGTGATTTGTACAAGGCTATATCATTTATATTAACTTATGAAGCTTATGGATAAACCAAAAAAACCTATAATGTGATCTTTTTTTTTTATTGCTACTTTAAGGGTGTAGAATTAAGACTATTAAAATATTTCAAGTAAAAATAATTGATGGATTATTTGAATACCACATTAAGTTTCTATTTATTTATTTATTAAAAAGTTGTTTTTAAACTTTCAATCTACCAAGAAATCATGTACTTGATTGTTTTACTTTTATAAATTTCATATTATTTGAAATATTAAAGCTCTACAGTAATCCTTCACCTGTGGGAATCTTTGTTTCACACAATTCCTCTCTGATCTCTTTCTACCCAATTTTCCTATTTATATTAGGCAGAAATCTGGTTCAGTTCCCAATAATCCATCCCCAAATTGAGTTTTTGTGGTGATACTAGGGGAATATAAAAAAAACAATTTCCATTCAATGGTCTTGTTCATACCCCTCTAAAATTGTTCTTTATTTTATGATTTTTTTGTCTCTTTCTCTTACTTTAATATGGACTTTGTTTTGATATTTTCAACTCTTCAAAATTTAATTAATATTTTTTTCCCAATTCTTATTACTTTAAAACATAAAAAATTAAAATTGTTTGGATTAATTATCAAGATTTATTTCCCCCTTTTTTTACTATATTAAATCTTTAATTTATTATATTTATATTACTCCAAAAACATGAACTCAACTTTATCATCAAGATTCATTTTCATTATGTCTTTGACTCAACTTCCAACCCCCAGAGGAACTAATTAAGAAATCTAGGCCTTAATCAATGTACAACCAAGTTTTGGAAAGCAATAATGGGTCGGGGATTATTTTTCGGAAGCCAATGCAAGCCATGTATAATTTAATTTTATTGAGTCAGTTGTAAAAATTTGCTACAAGAGATTAAATCAAGACAATACTTGAAGCATCAAGTCAATTAGTGATGATATCAATTCCCTCCATTTATTAACCCACCCAAAGAATCAATCTTTGAGCATCCAAGATTTTTGTGCACCACTCAAAAAGTTTGCTTTAAAATTTAATTTTCAAAAGGCAAGATATGTTTCTCCAAAAAAAAATTCATTCAATTTGTCATTGTACTACTTTCTGGAATCCAGACAATACCAATAAAAGTTCCAAAAACTTCCCTTTTTTACTTCATATCCAAATTTAATCTACCTCTTTCAATAACATGGTCAAAATCATTCTAGATTCTATTTCAAATTTTTGACACCAAAACTCCCAGTATATTGGTTAGGTGAATAGTAATAATGGTGAATTTATCAAATATATTTTTCTAACCTAAAGAGAATATCTGAAGTTTGTTGGCTACCAATAGGGCTCATGTCAGATTTACAACAGATTCATTGACTATCCCAACTTCTTCAGCCTATTTGGCTCTAAAAGACAACTTTTTTGACCAATAACACATCCTGGAATATATTCTTTTTTAATTAAGTAAATCTTAAGGTATTTGTTTCTTATTATCAAATTGGTTAATTTTATTTGAATTAATTTCTAAGTGATCATTCATTTTTGTCTCTTGAAAATTTATTAATTGAAATTCTTGACTGATTGATTATATAGAACCATATAAAATTCATCATACTGGAAAAAACCTTTTTCAAAAATTTAATATAAAAGGAAATAAGACATCAGAGTCAAAAATTCCATAAAAATACCAATTTTATTGGTTTTATATCTCACGTCCTCAACCTAGTGTCCCGTGATGGACTCAAGGAACTTTAAAATTGTCTAACAACTCACTAGAAACTTAAGAACCAATTGGAAAAATGGAAATATCCAACCTTTTTGACCCACCTAAAGCTTGAATCTCCAAAACAACTCAATACAGTAGAACTTATCAAAACCCATATGTGTTGGTAAAAACTTTTGTCATGGACTAAGACAATTTATGGGACTTTAGAGGACCCGCCAAATCCCATATTTACAAACCCATGAGCCAGTATGAATTTTTTTTCACACCTTCAAAAAACCATACATGAAAACCCATATGTTTTATGCTAAGAAAGAAACAATTTAAAAATTCATTTCCAAAGTCAATCAAAATAGAAAGCTTCACAATCCATAATAAGGATATAGTGTAGCACACAAATATTAAACATCTTATTTTCACATGCTAAAAAACATAACAGTAGAGAATTCATTCAATAATTAAATAGATAGTGCAGAAGGGACTACTTCTTACAATTATCAGGTGTCTGAGATTCTAATGGACAATTAAAATCCTCTAAGCTTTTACTCAACTTATTAGTCTCTCTTGAAGATAAATAAGGAATTTAGTTAATAATTAAATCAATTTGATTTTGATCTTCATATAAATGAGGTATTGGTATTGATAATTAATCAAATTTAAGATCATCCTCCTCTTTTTTAAATGACTCTTTTTGATCAAAAATCTCAGCTTTAGATAATATTTAATATTCCTTTTCACGTTCTGGATTGAGAATCTATTAAATTTAAATTTTGTTTCACTTTCTAATTAGACCTAGGTATTACAATCTCTTATTTTCTTAATCAAAAATTTCTTCAGCTTTATTTATTCCATGATCAATGAGGATTTAATCAGGTTTACAAAGAATCTTTTTGATACCAGGAATTAGAATTTTTTGAATTTGTAATTGCATGGAATGCAATACAAAAAAAGGTGAATTTCACTCAGTTTATATATGTTTTATATGTGGTTTTCTTTAATATTGGTTTTATAATACTTAATATCCAATGAGATAAACCTTTTTTTGGTAATGATCTTTGAATTCTCTTATTATTCTTGAATCCAGGGGCTTGATGTGTGACATAAGTTTTGGACTAAAGAATTTAATTTAAACATCAATTCAATTGTAATTCAAGTTTTTTTTTTTAGTTTATTTCATTTTCTTGAGTATAACCTCAGCCTTTATCAAGTGGAATCTTAAACAAAATATTCCAAAACAATATTTTTGTTAAAGCTACTTATGCATAGAAGATCCCATTTTTATTAATATTAAAAACTTCTTCATGTTTTAAATTTGATAGAATTGGAATTAAATGGCTTACTTGATTCATAACCTCAATTTAATTGTTTGAAGCTTATTTTACATGCTTCTTAAAATTCCATGAACCTTTTTCATCATTTAATGAATATTTTCACCAATTGGAAATACTGATCCAAATAGTTCTTGGTATATCACATAATTGTGTAAAGTCCTTCAATTTTGCATGGAGGATATCACCATTTAAAATAAATTTTTTTCTGAAATGCTTTCTGCATCTATTCCTCCAAAATCTCATAAGCTTTCAAATTCTTGACCAAAATGATTCTTTTCATTTTTTTTTTTGAACTATTATTCTGAGCTTCTGTTTCAATTTTAATCTAATCCATTAACCAGGCAGATATATGGGGCTTTTTTAGTTGTAAGTTTGGATATCTTTGATTTAAATTCATTTTTGTTTCCTGATATTTCTTCCTATTCTTTTGATTCTTATCAAAGATCTCAACTTTTTGGGAAAATGTTGCAACAAATGAGTTCGAATCCTTTTCTTTGACTTCTTTAGCTTTCTCTTCATTGTAATTTGTGCAAGGTTTTTTTTTTGATGAATTTGATTCAAGATTTTCTTTATCCTTATCAAAGATGTTAGTCAATGTAATTAATTATTTCTTGGTGATTCAAATTTACTCATTTTAGTTCTGATTCATTTTAATGAAATTTCTGAGAATTATATGATCTTCAAAAAAAAAATTCCTTTTTGATCAAGCTACTCTTCTTTTTCAGTTGTGAGTCCTCCATTTTTTTGTTTGTCCCAAAGATATTTTTTCTCAACTGATTGATCAAGTGCATTAATACTGGCCTCCAACTGATCAAGTGAGATTTTTTTAAGCATGTTTGAAATAATTCAAAAGCTTATAAAATTCAATTAATTAAGAAAAGAAAATGTGTTTCCACTTCTTGTGGAAATGAGTGGAAAGTCAGGTGGGAGCTTAAAATTAAGAAATGGAATTGGGGCAGGACAGTAAAAATAAAAAGAAATTGTTGAGAAAAAATGTGATGGATCAGAAATTGATGGGTCTGAAGAGGTTTAGGAATTATTTTTCAAATTGTTGACTATAAAATTTTCATGAATTACCACATTGGGCAGTTTATGGGTTCAAGGTAATTTTTAAGCAGGCACCAACATGGTGGACCCACAACTGCACAGTTTCATGCAATTTATGGGTCTTTAGAGGTATGTATTTGGACAGGTTCTACTGTAATAGCATGTGTCACATAATTAACTCCATATCTATTCCAAATTCCTCGGAGGTGCAAATTCTCCAGTAACAAAGTGAAGCTGGTTTATTATGAAGCAAAACCAGCCAAAGAAACAGCACTATGAAACCATGTTGGCACTTGTTGGAATTAAACCTACTTAATTCTTGAGAAAGTGTTGTCATTAAAGGATTCCCATAACCAGTACTAAAGCCTGGAAAACATTCAGATCTATTTATTATCCTCATTAGAATGAGAAAAAATTAAGTGTAATGTTCAAATTCTTTCAGCCTATTTATGAAAAAACTGTGAAAATTTTTGGCTCAACATAAGTCAAAAATTACCCCTTCATATCTTCCTCATGAAGAAAAATCTTTGTTTAATTATTGTTTGTTTGTTTTTGGTACTAAAGTTTATTTCTTTTTGTAGGCAACTGAGCAGGATGATTTTACTCCTATTGAGCCAGAAGTGATTGCAATCTTAACAAAGCTTTCAAAATACCTTGTATTGCTTTTGAGAAAGATACCAGTTATTTGCTTCTAAATCCTTAATCCATGACTTATTCTGATTATTTCTGACGCATAACTCAAATATGCAGCATTTTAGAACCAGTGAAACTCAACTTGAAGCAATATTTGAAAAATAGGCCCAGAAGACTCTTGTCATGGCCAATGGACCAACAGACATTACTATTGTACCAGAAGAAAATCATACCAACAATAATAAACTAGGTGATATCTTTGATGAGATGTACCTATTGGTACCACCAGGTATCAGTTCACTCAAAATAAAGCTTTATCAATACTTTGATTAACCTTTGGAGCCCAAGATCACTTATGCTTCATTGTTTTGGAAAATTAGGGGTGCAATGTTTCCTATGCTTGTGCAAATGGCCCATCAGTATCTTTTAATTCCAGAAACTAGTGTACCTTCTCAGCTGGTGTTCTCTTGTAGTTGCAAGCTTCTTAATTATCATCAAGCCTCACTTTCCTTTATTTATTTGGAACAGCTTTCCTGCTTTAAAGATTGGCGTCATACCTTTGGTCATATCTATTCATATGACTTACTAGTTAGCTTATTGACTTATTACAAGTGTTTTTTATTTCAATTAATTTTTGATGTTTTTTTTTCTTATAATTTTTTTGTATCATTTTGTGAATGGGGTCTCCAAGTAGGCTTGGGCCTTTTCTGACCATCATCTTGTCACCTACCCCAACAAAAAGCTTGGCCTTTATGAAGCCCCATCTTCATGCCCCAAAAGGGAAGCCTAAGGTGAATCATTGAAATCCTGGGGTTGAGCAGCACCCTTATGCTACAGTACAAAGTATGGGTTTAGGGAGGTTGTGAACTTTTTTTGCAATATAGCTATATGGCTTTAGTAAATGGGTTAAGAGGGGACCTCCCCTAAGCCATGCAAAATGGTATCCACCAACTAACACATATGGCTTAGTAGAAGTTCTACCATATTTTATATCATTGATTTAATTTATACTTTTGAAATTAATTATTATTATTTTATTTTTATTTTTTGAGATTTTAAAATTAAATTTTTTTAAATAAACAAATAAATAAACATAACATAATAACAGTTTTACTAAAGTTTATAATATTAATTATAATAAACAACTTAAAAAAAGTTGTGATATATAAAAATTAATCAATTCAAAACTTAAAAACTTAAATTTTGAAAGTATTAAATATTTATTCATTTATTTATTTAATATTATTAACCTTTTTTCATATAATATAATATACTATAAGATAAGTAGGTAGGTAGGTAGGTAGGTAGGTAGGTTAGGGAGGGATGGGAGTGTATTTTATTTATTTAAGGAAATATATTAAATCAAGGTCAAGTCAGTTAGATTGATTGATTGATTAATTGATATAAATTATATTTTTAGCTAACTATATTATAAACTATTGCTTAATCCTTCGTTTTTTAAATTTTAACTTATACTGACTGTACTTTTATTTTATTTTGCTTCATAAAAAAGAAGAAAATTATCTAATTTATTTAAATAATTAATTATAAAATAAAAATAAATGAAGATTCTCGTATTTTTTTTTGATATTTTAATAGTTTACTTTTAATTTGTTTGTTTCTTGAACGTTTTTTGTAAAGAAATTTAATAATAGAAATTGTTAAAATTATTATTTATTATTTAAATCTAAAATTAAATAAAATTGGATTTATCTCCATCCGTTATTATCTAAGGTCACTTGAGATCATAAGAATAAACCTCAAAATAGATTTGGCTTCCAGCTCGATCAGCTTCCTGCTTGGCTTTTCCAATCAAGTTCAACGTACTTTTATCTAATAAACGTTGAATAAATCAAAAAAAAATTAATTGCCTATTCGCAAGTTGGCAAACTTGAATGGGCCACGGCTATTTAGCCAAAGCTCATCGTCATCATGGATCAAATCGAGCGCTCGTTTAATTCGTGGACAAATTTGACAGAAACTTTGCTCTAGTCCATCCTTTTCATCATCTACAACTATATGACTAAAACATTTGAAAGCCACTTTGAATCAAAAAAGAAAACAGTCAAATCAAAGTTTTTCTTGTTTTTACTTGATGAAAAAACGATTAAAGGTTTTCTCATACTCAAAATCGTCGCAACTCAGTGTTATATTCCATAGATCATCATTATCTCTTTTTACTTATGTACATATAATAGTCTAGGAACACACACTAGTTAACTTGGGGTTTGATTTTTTTCTTTCGAATTTCACATGTAAGTTTTCTTTTTCATCAACTAAACAGTTTTGTAAATCAAAATAACCTTCTTCGAAATTTCTGATGACCTTTATGACATTAATGGTATTGTTGTCATTCATCTTCCACCTTGAATTTGATTTAGTTGGCCAACTAAAAAAAATCAAAACAAAAACAATAATTATGGCCATTTTTCGATGATCGATGATTGAATTGAATGAGTTGAAGTGATTAAAGTATTACTATATCATCATCATCATCACGATCGGCTAAAGCAGCAGGTGAATGAGATGGTACTGGAATATCGTCTTCATAGATTGAATCCTTTTGAACGCTTTTTTTTTGTTTCTTTTCAGCCTCTTCTTCATCTTCAGATAATGGGATTGACTTTTTGGGTTTTTGAGTCGTTGTGACTTTTCCGTTCTCATTCTTTTTAGCGTCTCCATTACGTTTTTGAGATTGCCAAACATCTACGGCCGCGCAATCATCCAATGTATTGGCAAATTGCCAAGTTGCTTCAGATTCAGGGTATCCAGCCTAAAATTTACAAAGATTAACTTTAGATTTTTGAATCAAGAATTTTGGTTTAAAGAATAAAGCTTACCCAAAGTACTTTGTAGATAACTTCTCCATTAATATCTACACTTTCACCAATTATTTTTTCAATTACAAAAAGTTCTTCTTCTTCCTCCTCTTCACCTTCATCGCCTGATTTAGTTTTCTTACCAGTCGATTTCTTTCGCTTTGGTCGTTTTCGTTTTGATGAATTGCTTGACGTGTCTTTTTCGACTTGTGATGCTAATTTTGACCGTTTACGCTTGGAATTAGCTGAATTAGGTAGGGATGTTCGAGTTGCTGACTGTTTTTTTAAACTAGAAGTAACTGATTCTACAGATCAAGAATCACAAAGCAGGTTAGACGCGAGAAAAAAAAAGGTTGAATTATAGTTATGAACTATTCTAACCAGGTTGATGAGATTTTCTCCTAGATTTAATAGTTTCAGCCGCGTCAGAATCTGAAGTGGATTTAGCACTATTGAATCCAAGTAAAGAAAATGTTAAAATTTGAGATTCAAGTCGATATTTTTTAATAAAAGCTGTAAATAAAACTTACTCATCTGCAAAAGCCAGTTTTCCAGGTGGTGAAGGTTCCTCTTGTAAAAATGGATCTATATGAGTTGAATCCAGATCATCGTTTGCAGGTGCAGTTGATTGAATTGAAGTTGAACGTTTAGTTTTTGAAGTGGATTCTGTGACGTTAACGATATCTTTTTGATTTGGAGTAGAAGATTGTTTAATTATTTTTTTAGTACGAGTTGAAGGTTGACGAGTCAATTGGCCTATTGAGATGGAAATGAATTTGGTTAAAATCAAATAAAAAGAAAGCGAAAAAAGCGAAAAAAGGTTTTGATTGAATAGATTGATTACCCACCACCAGACATGGTTGATTTAAGTTTTGATAATTCTTTAAATTTTTCACTTTCCATGAATTGATCGATAGCGGCTTCTTCGCGACCGAATCTACCATGTTTTTTGATTAAGATTGTACTAGATTGAATTGTAGGAAACATGGTACGAAAAGTTTGAAGTTCAGTTTTTCTTTCGTTTAAATGATTAACTTCTTCAACTAATTTAGCCGGTTCTAATAAAGCCCTTGATTCGAATGAATGTTTCAAAAATTTATCGATCGAAACAAAAGCTTGATAGAAGCCTGAGTTAGTAGAATTAGCAGCATAGCTTAATTCGATTTGATCGTTTGAATTTGAGTCTTGATTTGAGTTTAATTGATGACGATCTTGTACGGCTAAATCGAATAAACGACGTTGAATTGGTTCTAATAATTTATAAGATAGATTCCAAGCGTCTATCTCATGATAAGCTAATTTAAAGATTTCACCGCTATCGATCATATCAATTAAGCCATGAATGAAATCAATGAAATCTTCTACTTCGCTCAAGACCGTTTCAGCTGAATCACTTAGATGTTGTGAAGTAGAAATATTTTGATCTATAGAATCTAAGAAGCTATCGATTAAAGTATCAGGTTTTTTTAAACAAAAATTCAAAAAGACTCTAACCCCAACAGGATCTGCTATCTCAGGTTCATCTACTAAAGCTTGAAGGAAATCATAACAATAATCCTTTTGAAAGACTGATGTGGCCTTTTGCACGGCCAGTCTTAATCCTGGAGTGATTTTTGTATCGGATGATTTGTTACTGATTGGCAAACCAGTAGCGAGTGTGGTCATTTTCTCGTTGGGTTGATGTGTTTTTTGGATTTTTTCTTGTCTTGATTGGATAAAAAATTTGAAATTAAAAATTAAAGATTAAGAAAAGAAAAAATTTAATGAAAAAGTTTTTGAAATTTTTAAATTTTTAAAATTTTAAGAAATCAAAATAGCGAAAATCTCTTGAAAAAAATTTCGAGAGGAGCAAAAAAAAATCTCGTACAATTTTCCAAAACTGTATGTATACTCTACTCTCTACGCAGGCTACACTGGCTACACTGGCTACACTGGCTACACTGGCTACACTGGCTAGGCTGACTGTTAGTGTAAATTTTGACTCCTCTTCACTTTAAGCTGGACTTCAAATAAGCTCATGATCATAGTAAGACAAAAAAATGCAGAAATAAAGGAATTTTTTGACTCATTAATCAATTTTATAATTTTAAATTGACATTTTTAGGAAAAAAAAATACAAGAATATCTTTTAACTTATTAATTTTTGATTATATTAAATTTAAAATATTGAATCAAAATAATTTTAAAATTAATAAATTGAGAATAAAATTTAAATTCATCCTTATATTTTAAACTTTTTGTTTTTTAAGAAAAAAAATATAATAATTAGAATTATAGAAAAAATTATCATTAATTGAATATATGAATATATTTAATATTAAAATTCAAAAAACAACAACATGAATTATCACTTAATTTATTAAATTAATTAAAGAAAAATATTTAATTCAAAAAATAAAAAAATATAGTGGTGGTGGTGAAAAAAAAATATTATTTGAGATATGATAATTCTTTATTAAAATTTAAGATATATATATATATATATATATACTTAATATTAATAATTAAATGTTTTAAAATCTAAAATAAACCATTATTCAAGATATTTTGATATCATTTAATAATTTAATTATTTTTTAAATATTGAATCTCAAAATTTTTGATTTTTAATTTCAATTTCAATTTCTGTTTCTTAGTTTTCCAAATTTTGATCATAAAGAGAATTGATAAGTGATTAGGGAATAGTTCAATTCAAGAAAAGGAATAAACAAAGATAAATGAATTATTTTTACAAATCACATGTTTCATTCATTTCATCCAAAAAAATGACCATTAGAACTCTTCAATTAATCAGGATGATTGGAATTCCATTTTTGATAAGGATGTAAATTCTATAAACTAAAATCTTACATATCTTTATCAATCAATTTCATTTATTTTAAATCTACTTTGTGATGTGTTTAAATTGTGGTTATTATATAAGGGGGAAAGAAGCCTGGGGTTACCATTAATAAATAGCATAATATACTAGAAAAAAATCCAATTCTTATTTCAAGGAATGTACATAATGTGCGTGAAATTACATAGCTAGCTGCCATTGCACACAAGCTGGGAGAAAGTAAGTCCTTCAACATATGCAATCAAGGCTCTAACTGTACACTGTCACTAGTACAAACTAATAATGAAATCATTTAAATTTACCAATGGTTGAATAATATAACCATTCTGAGGACAGATTCTGGACAAAGGTAGGCAGGGCTCCAAGATATCTTATGGTTAGTACTAGGAGGGCCAGGAAAGGGTAACTTAGGTTAAGAATGGGTTCCAGGGGAACCACTAATTGAAACTAGTCCCAATTCTCTGACCTTTGATGTAAAAATAGAGAGAGTTACACAGAAAAGAAAAGGTCTCCTTTTCAAAGGGAACATTTTGGAGACTAACAGGAAACATACCACTAGCCATTTTTTCAAAAAATAACTTTTTTGGGTAAATATATTTTTTAATTTTAAATTTGGCTTCAATATATCAAAGTTTTATTATATAAATCTGAGTAAAAAAAGATTAAAATAATGAAATAAAGAAAATAATTCGAATGATAGAAAATTTAACATTTAAAATATTAACTATTTTGAGTTTCCTCAATTAAATTTAACCAAATAATTCAATTGTTAATTTAATTAAATTTTTCTATCAATTTATAAAAAAATATCATTTAATTTTAAAAACAATTTTAATTAAAATAATTTTTCATTTGAAAAACTTTTGAAAAATATAATATATATATTTTATTCTAAATAAACCATTTCAAAACTTATATAAATATAATTATAAGGTCAAAAAAAAATCCAAAAAGTAAAAAGATTTTTTTTTCATAAATTTTTTCCTTTCTTTTTTTTTCTTTTTTTTTCTTCTATTTTTGTTTTTAACTTTTAATAGTCTTATTAATTAATTAAAATTGAAATTTAATTTCCTAATATAATATTACTATTTATCAAATATAATCATGATTCTTTTTCTTTTTGGAAAAAAAAGTTAAATCACCAACAAAAAAACCTTACTTACTTACATGTTTTTTTCATGAGAAACTATTACAAAGCGAATTATATTGAATTTATTAGATTTTGATCAATTTGAATCTTTTTTGTTTTTTGAAAAAAAAAAATTATGAATTCAATTTTTTTTTTCAAATTAAATTGAAAATATGAATAAAAACAAACGTCTTTTTAAGAAAAAAATCAATAAGAAGATCCTAATTTTTTTTTAATGTTGGGAAACCTAATATATATATATATATTAAGTTTTACAAAATATTTTTCATTCAGTTTTGATTGTATTATTCAAAGAGATATATGTAATTTTTGGGATAAATAATATCTATTATGGAAAGTATTGAAATCAAACATTTAGGGTTATGAATCAGATTGTTAATATTGGAGAAGTTATCTGTACAATATTTAGCTAGTTAATATTAAATTTAATCCTTGATATAAAACAAAATTCAATTAAAAATCCAAAAGATATTATATTATTAAATTTTTTTAAAAAATATCTTGAATTGGATAATTTTAATAATAAATTAGGATAAAATCTTGCTTCTTTTGAAGGAAAATTTTCAAATATTTTTCATTCCATATCTTTAAAAAAAGGGAAATATTTTACAGTTTTTCCTTTTGGTAATACCTGTTACTCAGGAAATAACTTCAAGCCTCTTTTTGAATATTCTTAAACAAATATTTTTATGTATACTCGAAATAATTCCTTTCTATCATATTTTTTTAATTTATTTTTATTTAAATAAGATAAATAATATTGAAAATTAAGAGCTTTATTCCATAATATCTATATATATCAAGTTCTTAGCTTAAAGATATACATAACTTGAAAAAAAAATTAATTTAAAAATTTTTTGACTGCCAAATCTGAAGAACATTATTTTAACTTGAATATAATTAAAAAATCAAAAGTTACTTAATCTTTTTATTTAAATTTTTTTACATAATTAAAGGATGTAATTTATTCTCTTAAAAAAGTCTATGTAAATAATTGTACTTAAATTTCAAAAAAAACAACTTGACTTCCAAATAGAAAATTGAAATAATAGAAAATCCACACCACCAATTTCATATCTAATTCTTATTCATCTATTATTTATTATTGTAACTTAATTTTTCTTGATTGGAAAAAACTCTTAGGATACTTTAATTAGTATCTTTGATTTCAATCGCAAAAAAAAAATATCAAAATCAAATCTTTTGCGTCAGAAAAATTAAGTAATAAAGACTTAAATCAAATTTTGGTATCAATAATATTGAAAATAAATTTCATTTTTCCATGTAAAAAAATAAATAAAAAATATATTCATATTTAGAATAAATAATTTCACCAAAAAGACCCATTAAGAAAAATATTTTTTATCTTAAGAATAAGAAATAAAATTAATTATTAAGAATTCTTTATTTTATATATTTAGAAAGATCACTCAGATTCAATATTTACTATTAATTTAATATTGAAATTTACTTCAAATTTTCATGGTATATTTAATATGAAAATCCAGAAAAAAATATAATAATATATTTATTTACATCAATTATTCAATTATAATCAAATTTTGAAAGATTTTTTAAATTAATTTCAAAAGGATAGGATAAAATGTGATAAAAGTTGATATTTAAGAATAGACATAAGATTAGATATCAAAATATTTTCAGTTATTTTAATTTATAGAAAGGATTTTTTCAATAAAATAACTAAGATTTTTTATTAAAAGGATGGAATCTGGGTAGAAAAAACTTGTAAATAATGCTAAAGTAATTAATAATATTCTATAATATGACCACCAGGATCCTTATAAATCCATAAAAATATGAAAGAAGATTTATTAAATATCCTTATTTGAGTTTTTTTAATGAAAAAAATCCTTGATAATGAAGCTATTATCACCATTATATATAATTAAAACAATTAAAATAATATATCAGGTTTATATCTAGGGTTTTATTAATAAATTATATATTCAAAATTAGTGTTCTGTAATATATTATAATTGGTTTGAAATTTATATTATTACTAAAAGTGTTTCTAAAATAAAGAATAATAATATTAATTGACATGTTATCTATAAAGGTCTTAATAATTATTATTATGATTAAGAGTAATATAGATTTTTTAAAATGAAAATATTACAGGCCTGATAGAAATATGATTATTATTGATATTGATGAATTCAATATTACAAAGATATTATACAAAAAAAATGATATTATTTAAATTTTTAATAATAAAAATTATGTTTATTGAATATGATAATAATATGATAATTTCATTATCATTATAAGTCTATGACAATTCTAACAATAATTATATTAAATTTTTCCTAGATACATTTATATTTGGTTTAAATAAGTTAAAAAAACCTATAAATAATATAAATACTATTTGTAAAGAAACTTATAATAAAAAAATGTGTAATCATAAGTTATGAAAGTAATTACATAGAAAAACAACAACAAAAAGTTTCAGAAAATTGAAAATTTATGAAAAAATCACTTAGAAGTTATTATTTAATGAATACACACCAAAGAATGTAAAAAAAACTTATCGAAGAATAAAAATAAGTAAAAAAAAAACAAAAATTAATAATGAAGCGATTCTTAGAGTATTTCTGGAAATTTCAAGATATATTCAAAAAATATTTTCCAAAATAAAACAAAATATTAAATAATATACATTTATAATGATCAAGTTATAAGATTTCAATTTTTTCTGTTGATAAAAGCTATAAAGAATAAAGCACTGAATAATTATCTATAATGATATATGATTTTTAAGATCTTCTGTTATTGTTGATAGGAAAAATTCAGTAATTTAATTTCTCTTTTTATGAATACAGAAAACCCCTCTGTAATAACAGGAAATCTCAAAGGGTGTGTACTAATCAAAACTGAAAAAAAACATCATTAAAAATTGGGGTTTGACCAAAAAACTATCCATTTTGAATTACAACCCAAGTTGAAAGTGTTACTATTAAATAAAAGTAACTTTAAACTTCATTTTTGTGTTTTTTATTGAAGTTTTTATTTAAAAATAATTAATTTACTTCAAATCTAAGTTTATGAAGATCTTAAAAATAAAATTTCAAGCCAAAATCTTCTAATTTGAATTCTTAATTCATCTGGAAAGAAATCTTAATTTGATATAAGAATAATCAAATGAGGTACTTAAAAGGTTAAATACAAAATAATACTATTTATAAAAGAGGTTTTTTTATTTTATTCACAGATAACAACAATTTTTCATCTTTGTGGAACTTTCAAGTAAATCCATTGAGAAATGGATTATATGTAGATTTTTGAAGTCATTGCTCTTTTCTCCATGTAAAAATGGAAATATACTACAAGTTTCAGCTTTTAATAAGTCTTTGATAAATTAAGAATAAAATTTGACCTTATTTAAGCTTTATTAATCTTTTCAAGTTCTCAAAACCTTGACTACAACATTTCACAATGGGATTTACCCTTTGGATGATTGTAATTCCTGTCCAAATGGACAATAAATAAGCTTAAGAGTTAATATACAATTAAAGTCTAATATTAAAGCTTAAATAAGGTTAAAAATTCTTCAATAAAATAGTAAAACATTAATTGGGTTCCTGCAGATCTGAAATGTTGTGTCAGCCTGTGACTCCAAACAGAGCACCAGCATGACATCCGACATCCCATAAGTGATGGGATGAAGAGTATTGGAAAAACATAGCCAATAAAGGTGTAATATAAAGAGGGAAATCACCCAAATATCAATACACCAACCTTACCCAAATAGGATAAGAAAGGACAAATATATGCCCTGTCAAAGATCATACCAAATAAGCAAAACCCTTATTTTCACCTCTCATCTAGCTTATGAATATTCAATGAAAAATAAACAAGAATGGTATATTTAATGAAGATTATAAGGAGAGCTATCCAATGGCACTATCCACTCCTCTTTAGAATTCCTACTTCAGAAAATACCATTATACCACCTTTTTCAACTAAGAGCCCCTCAGAAGTCCAAGAGGGCTTGTAAAAACCTGTAAAAAAATATAAACATATTAAATATACAAGTTATAGATGTAATTTGAGATACATTAGCCCTCTTAATTTCCAAAATTGGCAAAGGGATCTTAATTCAAAAGTTTACTACTCAAAATACAGGATTTCTGAAAATGACAATATAAAGAAACCCCTGTATCTTTGATATATATGCATACAGATGTACTGTAAATTATACTGATATGTAGAGCTAATAAAGGCTTAAATATATGTATAATTAGAATATTGATATTTTTTAAATTGAAAGAGATATATGGCTTGGAAGTTTTTTAAGTCACATACTTATGTACAGAAATATATCAAAAAACTTGACACCCTTACAGCTTTTTCTATTTTTATGAGGGTAAGCATAAGTCATAAAAAATTGAAGCGCTCATGAAGTAATTAAAATCTGTGCTCTTTGATTATTGATATCTCAAAAACTGACTGAGATATGTTGGTTGGAAGGTTTTTGAACAATAATGGTCTGTACCAAACCTGTACCAACCAGTACTGTCTTAATACTTCAAATAATGGTTGTTTAAATATCAAAACTGCCTATAAGGAAGTCATAAAAACACTCTTGAAACTTCATAAAAGCTCTGATGTGGCCTGTGAAGAGTTTTTTCACCCTGTATCAATCCAGAATGATCATTTGTGGTCCCAAAACCACAATTTTGACTATGATGATGTCAGAATTGATGGTACAGAAACACAATCCAGCCTCCAGAGTCAAAATTTCTCACTTTTAAGAATTTTTAAGGGCTTAAAAGCCCCTAAAGGTACCCAAAGAAGATAAAAGAACGACTTTTATCACTTGAAAAGGATCCCATCATCATTAATTAGCCTCCTTATGTAGTAAAACTGCCTTATACCAGTAGTAATCTCAGGATAATATTGATATAATTAAATTGATTATTTATTGTAGTGATTTTCACATTCAATTTATATTAAATAATTTTAGCCAAGTCTCTCAGTAGATTCATCACCACTGTTATAATATAAAAGTAGAGACTTTTATCTATTTTGATTTTTTTTTGTGTCACAGTCATAGTCTTAGCTTTCATTTACTCTTTTTGAGCTATGACATAGACTCACCCTGACATGTTGGGTACCCTGGAACCTTTCACAATTTTTATATTCCCCCCTTTTGCATAGATTTTTCCAATTAATTTATTAAAATCCATACCATTACTTCTGATAAAGCTTGATTGAGTCCAAGTACCGTTGAAACTCTGTATGAAATATCCTTAGCCAATTCATTAAGTAAACACAACACCTTAATTTTAACAAAATTTTTGTAATTTTATATATACATTGTGTATGTAGCTTTCTTTAAATGTTTAAGTTAACAATTCCAAGAGTTTATCAAAATTTTTAACATTGGTTAACTACTATGTGGAACTCTTAATTTTTCAAATAAAAACAAAAATGACCATGTTTGGGTTCAACATACTATGGATTTGACTCAGGTTATTTTTTGGTGTAAAACCAAAAGATTAAATAAAAGTTATAGCTTTTCTTATTAAAAATAAGATGATAATAGAGTTCCATTATTCTCCCTTTAGAATGAATTTAAGCATAAGATAATGAATAAATAAAATGTGTAAAGAACTAGTTGTGGATTTATGGGTGTCTCATGCATATCTCACAGGCTCACAACTTCCAGAATTCATGAATATTATATTATGTATTACACAAAATCTCGTGAAAATAAATTTTTAAACCTAATTTTATCTTAAAAGCTTTTTATTAAACAAATTTTAAATAAAAGGGATATTCATAAATGGGTATATTTTGTCTCAATAATATAGAGTGAATTATAATATGTCAATATCAAGACATTTTTTTGTAAGAAGAGGTGCTTTAAAAAAAGATCAGTTCAAAACAAAATATTCATTGAAGCTGTGATTAAATGGTTTATTATGTTATTATCATAAAACATTGAATAAAATTCTTTTAAGCTATTATTTATAAGGATATATGTCATTTTTATTATATGTCTGGGTTAAAATAATAAAATTGAGGTATTTTTTTCTCCTAGTTTCTATTATAGCAGTAATAGATTATTATAAAACCATTACCAAAATACTATAATAGGCTTATTTGGTATGAGATAATATTGTGTTTCTAATTATTATGTCCTTTTTATCATTATTGTAAAATTTAATTAAGCTTGGCTACATAGCTTAAATATCATGAGCTTAGAGATTAAAAAGATAACTTGAAATTATCATTATTTTTTGGAATATATTTTAAATTCATATTCAAGTTAGTCTTAATTTATAAGGATAAATGATATAAAGAAGGGTATTATTACCTTTTACTAAGAATATTTTAACTGAAATAATGTCACAGGGGCTCTTGGACAGAAAAACAAAAGTGGCCTGGCACTCAGCAATCAGGGAAATCACTTGGAAGACTCCAAAAGAATAAAGAAAATAAAAATAAAGAATTGAATTTCTCTAAGAAGAATGCAAGTACAAAGATGAGATGCAATAAGAGAAATGAGAAGCCAAATGGCCAAAGAGCCAACCAAGTAAATCCTTAATCACTTTTTCAACTTACCAAAATGAACAATGGAATTAGTAAGGATATGAACACCAAATATCCATTGACAGGTGAAGAAAGAAAAGAGAAAAGGTGCTAAATGACTGACTTGATAATATCAGTATTCACTTAACAAAAATGGTAAGATAAATAAAGATAAAATAAAATCAAAATATATTAATTAACTGGGGGAAAAACCCTTCAGGGTCAAAGGAGGCTGGTATTTGTGAAAAGTTGAGAGCTTTAATCCTTCAGGCTGACAGATGGTCTGTATTGATTGTCTTATGGAGTGTATACCTTGCCAGATTGGTAAATGAACTGTGTTGAATGATTTTCCCATGATGTATGGTGGAAATACAGGTCTTGATAAATCCAGAATTTATTGAAATAAATGTGGTTGCCAAGTTGGATTGATGGAGCATTGACACTTGACAACTTGTTTTGAACTGCCTCTTGAATACCCCTTGGGAATGAATTGGCAGTATTCCCTTGGAGGGAATACTTGAAGTGAGAATAACCAATGAATTCCTGATGACGTCATTGGTCTTTGAGAAATTACACCTGCACTTGAGCCTTGATGAGTCCTCTGGATGTCATGACACTTTGGTGACTTATGGAATGTTGAATTACCCCTCTTATATTGACACCATTGGATTGCTGGTGAAAAAAGGTGCAGAATGGTGTATAACACCATTTATGACAATTTGAGTTTCTGGAGGGTGAAAGTGGCGAAAGGTCTTTGTGAGTGAAAATTGGGTTTTGGGTGACTTCAGAGGTGAGAAGGTGTTTCTGGATGTATTGGCCAAATACAGCTCATACAGCTTTAAAACGGTATTTGCGCAAAGTGCGCAAAATCAGCAAAACTTGCAATTAAGCCCCCAAATGACTTTTGGAAATATTTCCCATAATACATGGGAAAATGCTATTTAAAGCTTAAAAAGCCATATACAGGCTTTTGGGCTGAATTTTCCCTGTTGACTGGAAAATACCTGAAGGTGCCTAAAAGCAGAGAATGGCCTCGAAAGGCCTGATGATAGTGAAGGGGCCAGGTTGTCCCAAGGAGTGAAATGACCATAAAAGGCCAGAAAAGATGAGAGGGCCAATTTGGCCAGTGATTATGGATATGGCCAAATTTCCATAAGATTGATATGGCACTGATATGCCATATGGAGTCCAGGAGGGTAATTTCCATGGCTGTGAAAGTACTGTCAAATGGTGGAATGTGATCTAAAACTTTTCAGTATTAATTGGTCTTTCAACCGGCAAGAGTTTGCTTTGCTGAGGTCTGTCAGACAGCATTGTGACAATAAACCGGTTACCAATGTCATTGGTTTGATCCCGGTTGGAGACAAGAGGAGGTCTCAATCAAACAACCAGAGATTGATGGGTTTTCTGCTCCATTGGCGTACAAGGGTTCCACCCCTTGGGGGTTCCTTGTAGGCTCCTGTTGTGACTAATGTAGCTCCATGAGGGTGACATGGGTAATACCATAAGCTACATGCACTTCGGAATGCAGTGCTCTAAACCCGGGGGTACTGTCACATGGTGGAATGTGATCTACAGCTTGCAAGTAATAATTGGTCTTTCAAATGGCTTAATAGCCTTTTTGGCAAGAGTTCCCTTTGCTGAGGTCTGGCAGACAGAATTGTGACAAATAATATGCAAAAAATGTATTATTAGAGAAAAAAAAACTACTAACATTTCTTTGATATAACTAATCTGATTCCTCTTACATAATTAAAAATGGGATATCAATGCATTCTTTCCTGAAGGTTATTTTATCACAAAGCTTACATTATTGAATTTATGATAAAATTTGAATATTTATTCCAATAAGATAATGCAAAAATACAAATTTATTCAAAACCTATCACATGGAACTGTTATTTTGATTTTATATGTATTGTGGTAAATTTAAATTTGAATTTTCAAATGAAAGAGTAAAATTAAAATAACTTTTAGCTTTTATCTTCAAAAATAAAATCCAAATTCCTGGAAGAAATTAAATTAATTGTTTAAAAGAGATAAGAACTTCTGTATATCTCTTTTCTCAATATTTTTCTCAATGAAAACAATAAAATCCCAAATGAATTATATATTGATTTATTTACCAAAATTTTCTATACAAATTTATATCCATAAAAACTGTGTGGTAAGAATTGAGATCAATTCCAAGTATCCAGTCATACTTGAATTTATTCCTACAAATTCAAGTCTAGAATAAAATTAGTACCAGACTGATAAAAAGACAGTGAGTCATAGAAGAATCTAAAATACTGCATCTTATTGGAGTAATTTCCAAATAGAAGTCAAAAACACATTAATTAACAGCCCTTTCACATAGTTTCAAATTAAATATAGTCATTTTCCAGATTGGCTGTATTTAAACTTAACTATAATTCCACGCCACAACAATAAATGAGTCTTTTGGTATGTACTGCACTGAGTTTTAGATTGATTAAGTATGGAATAATTTGATTCCATAATGAAAAAAAGAGGTTTAAACTGACCCCAATAACAATTTGAAACCAAGTTCTTTCCAAAATTCAATTCTTTTTGTATATATAGAGAGATAATCAAGAGTTTAATATATGTAAAGCTTTATGTGTAATAAAATTTTTCACTTATATTAACAATATAAAATTATTCCTTTCAGCTTACTGAGGGATTGATGGTTTGAGCCTATGATTATTATTCTTCTATTGTGATAAAATGAGCTACATATCAATAATTTATGACTCTAAATCCATATCTATAATAATAGAGACTGTGTTAATTTTCGTTACAGAAAAGGTGTTATTACAAGTTTAAAGTCTAAAACCAAAAATCTTGTAGAGCTTTCAATGGCTTATCTATCCTATAAGGAGAAATCCTGGAAATAATTGGTATTTTATATCTCAGGATTTTTCCTAGAAATAAAATTTTCTTTTGTATCTTGAGGAAATAACAAAAAGGTGAAACACTCTATGACAAATTTTATAGGTCAAAGACCTTATTAAGACATTAAAATAAAGAATTAAGCTCAAAAAAATACTCAATAAGATAATAAGTTTTTTAAATTATTCCTATGTCTTATTATCACCATAATTATATGGTATGTGAGATCAAAGATAAATTTTTCAGTTATTGGCTATCTACGAGTTATTGAAAGTTAAGACAATCAGCTCAGGATTTCAACCATGAAAAAAATTGAAGACACATACAAGATTATCCCTCATATTTTCAAACAGCTCAATTAACTACAGCCATGTATTTATTACCATCATCAGATAATAAAGACCTAAATTCCTTTTTAGTTAACTATTTTCCACCAAGCTATGATCAAATGAACTTCATGGGATGGAAAAAATTTCTTAACCAAACCCTGGAAAGAATTTCCACGAGAATTAGGAAGCCTATCAACTACCAAGAGAACCTAATTTTTCTTTTACTTATAAAATAAATAACCATTAAATATATCATTTTACACATAATAAATGATAGGTGTTTGGAATACTTACTAGCGAATGGGGGTAGCTCAATGGAGCTGTTACAATTAGTGCCAAACAAACAAAAGATCTGTCATTGGTCCCAGTTAATTGAGTAAATCTGGAAAATAATTTTAAAATTTAAGATGAACATACCAAGAAAAGAGACTCGATGTGGTTGAGAATATATTCAAATGCTCACCGTAAACTAATTTCAGAAAGTAAGATAGATGAGCTTCTTAGGAAATACGTGAACAGCTCTCCCCTTCCAAAAGAGTTTACGGAAGGTCTAGTATAAGTACCCTTCCCTCTTCTCTATTGAGAAAGTATGAAGAGCTATTAGAAATGAGGCCAAAGACATCAAATTAATATAATATAACAGTAAACCCATACTTATAACCACATCACATCCCTGGTACTTTTATTGAAACCTATTTCGGTAAATCATGCTACATAAATTCATAGAAAAGTCAACTTATTACCATAAGACAAGCCATTTTTGTATTTAATCTCTCCTTTATGAGAAAGTAACCATAGATAAGGTTTTTTGATCTTTTTTGTTTCTAATAAAGTATAAAAATCTTGTCCTACATAATGATTCAAATAAATTCATCATATACATAATTCTAACAGCAAGATAAGTTAATTATGAAGGAGAACACTCAAACTAAGGAAACCTTGGAGAAAAAAGTATTGGTGAGCTGAATTATGGAAAAATACTCAATTATATAGGTAATTAAGATCAAATAAGTAGTTCTTCTCCTTTTAAGGGAAATATTAAACAATTAAGAAGGCCAGTAAGGTTATTTATGGCAAATATACAGAATTTAAAGAGGCTAGTCAGCTCATCTATGAATTATAGAAATTCTTCTATTTCAGAATACCATTTTTGAGACCTTAAGAATCCCCTTATGGACTTTAAATATTTTCCGTTCCATTTCTATCTATGTGACAGGTTAAGTATTTTTTCTCTATCTTTCGGTTTCAAATACAGACAGGGTATTTTATTTTATTTAAAATGCATTTTGATTCCAATAAAATCTCCTTATGGCTTAGATTTCTCTGAGTATTTTTGATACAGTCTTTCGTGGAAAAAGGTATCACCATGGAAAATTCCCTTTAGAATTTAGTACATTGAAGTAACAGATAACAAGCAACAAAATGAAGTCGATTCACTTTGATAATTGCTTCATAAATAGGAAAAAAGAAGGCCATGGTAAAAATTATACATTTAACTTTTGGGCTTTATATAAGCTCTTAATCTCTATGAATGAGATTTATTTAATACTGACAATAATTACTATAGACTACTAATAAATGGGCTCATCCATGAAAACTCTTTTAAGGATAAAAATTTCTTAAAACTTTATGCAGAAAAATTGGAAGCTAGTAATACACAAAATGGAAATATGTAAATGTTAAGAAATAAATATATTTTTGAAAGAATTAATCTGAGAGAAACCAGGGTCAGCTCAAATTAAAATAGACTCCTCAAAAAATGAACTGGGGGTTGGAAAATTTGTGAAAAATATATTTTCCACTTCCTCAAAAGCGAGTAAGAGTCACATTAAAAAAAAGAATGGTTATCAACTTTTTATTAATTTTATTCCAAGGGTGCATTACTTCTAGCTGAAGATATCCTTATATGAGCGGAAATAAATCTTAATCTTCTCATATGTAATTTTTATGCAAATAAATACATGAAATTTTGTATCATTCTCATTTCAATCATTTTTAGAGGTAAAGGGGGAGGTCAGTTATTATGAGGACTTATATAACAAATAATCATTATAAGTTGTGAAATACCTTCAATCAGCTTGAATTATGATAAATATTATTTAAGGATTCATTTTTGGTTCAATAATAAAATTTTTGATTCTTAAAATTAATTTGAATTAATTTTTCAAAATTTTCGATTAATTATGTATTGAATACCCTACTGGAACCAATAATCACAATCAGAAGGTCAGGGTTTTTCATATTAAATAATGATTAAAAATTGATTCACAGAAAGAAAAATACTCAAGTAAAGCATATTGATTGAGGAAATAATTATTAGAACAAATAATTGGTGATAAAAAAGATCTAAGGTTAGGAATTATGATCAATTGGGTATGAATCAAATAATAATGGAAGAAATCCTTATACCCTAAAACTAATGCTTTTATTTGATCATTTTCATTTTAGTATTGATAAATATTTCAAAACTCCTAAGAAGAGGTGATTTTTGGATAATTCATTCCAATACCAAAATAAAGTCATAATCATTTAAATATAAGAGGAGAAGTGTTTTACCAAAATACGAGAGTTTTTAGAGTACAAAAGCCATATTTAAATTCCTTTTATGAAAATTATATTTTTATTTTATGAGTAAAATATTCATCCTACACATATCCTCAAGTTTTTCTTCCTCCTTGAACAACCACCCTCTTTCAGTTACGTTTATAAATATGTATGAAATTATTTCAAGTGAGTGTATCAATATGGATCATGTTATTATTATTTATATGGTCTTGATAAACACTAAGTTCCATTGATTTTTATTGAATTTTGGTATATTATCATAGCATATTACTATGATTTTCTCCAATAATTACATAAATACGAATTCAGCTGTGTATATATTGACCTTTTTACCAGTACACTGTTCCAGTAAAAGCGTAAATATGAATTTATGTGGTTGAGAATTATGACTTTTTTCCAATAAATGGCCGTTTTTTAAATTTCTCGTGGCCTTAGAAAGCTTTGGCAAGATTTCATGAATGTGTAATGAATTTGAATATTAATCTCTGGGGCTTTTCATGGAGATTTGGCTCAATTCCACAAACATAAATTTGAGTTTATATTTAGTATTTATTCTGAATTTTTTTCAATTATTGATTATCTCATTTCCATCTACATAGCCTGGGGGAATTTTTTAATGCTTCGATGACAGGATAAATAGCTCAAATTTGTATCTCTGGGACTTTTTCCAAGACATTTTTCCCCATTAAACATATATATATTGGTTTATGAGGTTGAAGATGTCCTTCCCTTGTTCAATCATTTTCTCATTTGTAGCTATTAAAATTAAATTTACATTTGATCCTTTATCTCTGGGCCCTTTTCCCAGAGAGCTGGGAAATCTCAACCATATATATTGATTGGTGTTAATCTAAGAGTACTGAATATGTGTTATTCTATGGACGTTTTTGACTATTATGATTCCATTAAGATGGTCTAGAGTACCTTTATTATCATTTAATACAAATTTGATTAGTTTTAGCATGTAATTGTGGCAATTTTTCCCAGTACTCAAACCTTTTGACACCATATATTGAGATTCATATTAACTAAAATTACATATTTGGGCCAAGACTATGATCATGAAAAGTATTTGAGGTAAATTAATAATACTAAAGGTAAGTAATTGACTATCATGTGAAAGCTTAATTCTTTCAACCTGTAACTTTGTGCGTTTTTCCAAGTAATCAACCACGATACCAATATACATTTGTGTTTAAACAGATGACAAAGTCTATATTTTAATGAGACTTTTGGCCACTTATATGGACAAAGGTATATCTATTCTTCTTAAATTCAATAATAATAAATCATAAAATATATCTTCAAGCTTTTTTCCAGTAATTAACCCCGATTCCAGAATATATTTGAGCTTATATGTAAGAAAAAGCGTTATTTTTTCTATTTCTTGGGACTCCACCAAACATTTGGTGCCATTTTAATATAAAAAGCTATATTACACTTTCATGAAATAGTGATGAATTTTAATCTCCTTTTATGGGTATTTTTTCCAGTACTTTAGACAAATCCCAATGTAAATTTGAGTTTATAATAATAAAGAAGCTTATATTTTTGGCCAGTCTTTAATCAGTTTTTTGAGTATCAGAAATTTCTGTAATTCTTGGATTCAAGAAAAATCAATTAAGAAATATTTCCTAGTATTTTTCCCAGTAATTCCTTTCAATTTCACCATATATCTGGAATCGTGTAGATGTAAAAAAAAGTTTTGAATATTCCTTGAAGAACTCATATTTCTTTTACTTCCTGGCCTGGTTCTCAGTACTTTTTTCCAATTTAATCATATATTTATACTCTTTTGGATTCCAAATTAAATATTTTTGCCAGTCCTTTGGTAATTTATAATTCTCAAAAATTGATTAATTACACTTTGATCAAAAAGTAAAAAAATTCAACCCCATATTTCTGTGCCTTCTCCCAGTAATTAATCAAAAATTCCACCATATACTTGGATTTAAATTTATGAAAAAAACAGATTTTGGCCCATTCTTGGGCCAGTTATATCTCCCAGTTCAATTTAATTAATATTTGAAACAGCTTCAATAATCTTGAAACAAGTTTACTCAGCCTTTTCTCATAAAATATGATGTGCTTCTAAAATGAATTTGGAGTTTTAAGCCTATAGAAATTTCAGTTTTGTCTATTTATGGGCTATTTTTTAGTCTTTTTGATTTTTTTTGAGCTTAAAACAATATTTATTACACTTTTATTGAATAATAATAAGATAAAACATACATATATTTCCCTTTTATAAATAATTTCTTACCCTTATCTTATATCTTTGAATTATTGTGGATGAAAATATATAACCTTTTTGATTTTTTTTCAAAGCTTTTTGAGCATCTTTGATCCACATTTATATTTGATAGAATTTCAGAAATAATTATAAAAACATAAATTTCATTCAATATGATATATTATGAGGCTTTTGGTTAGCTATTTGTCCCTAACCCACTTTACACTTACACTTGTATCAAGGTTTTAGTACTATCTTCTGGGTATTATTTTGCAATAATTTCTGTATTTTAATGAAGATATACACTAGATTCAGGAAATGAAGCTATTCCTTCATGGTTTTAAATCTCAGTATAATGATTAAATCAAAATGAAATCTATTTTATATATCATTTCATGAAATAAACTCCAGATAATCAACAAGTATATCTATTAGAATATTGATATTCTTATTAATAGGAATTTTTCATATTAATTACATTTACATCCCATAATGAATAATATTCTAAAAGAAAAAGGATAACCCATTTAGTCTATTCTAATCATTTTGTTCATCTTATATTCTGTGGAAGTGAAACATATATGAATAGAAGATAAATCATTATTCTTTTCAAGTGATTAACCATTGAAAAAAGTGTGATCTCACAGTGATCTCCAATAGTTTTCTGGAAAGTGACTGAAAATCTCCCCTGGTGTATATAGGTCCTGAATACTAAGCCAGGCCCAGCCTACAATAAACTTGCATGAAATTGGCTCTTGTTTCATTATTTGCCTCAGCGAGTGAAAACATTGATAAATTAACTTTAAGCTCAGCTTGAAATATAAATTCAGAATATTCTTGTATGTGAAAATATTGTCAAAGTAAATTCTGATAAAAAAAATAATCAAACCCAGACAAAAATACTATAAAATATGAAAGAGTAACAAACCTAATTTTTGAGGAGACTTTAGGACCCATAAAAGCTGAGAATTTTGATTTTAAATATCTTCTACCACTGAAAGATAACAAGTAAGCTTATTTATTTCATGGATAACTTCCTTCATGATTAAAGGTTTCCTCCTGTTAAAATAATTGGTTATATTCTGTTAGAAACCAGTATAAACTATTTTCTAAGGAATTCTGAACAGATAATTCCAAGGAGTAAATGTTCATATCCATAAATATTCTCTATGATAATAATTTAATGAAATTTAGTCCCTCTAAACCATATAATCCTTTAAAAAATGGTGAGGCCAAATTTCTTAATTGAGTTTTGGGTGAGATAACTAGGACCATTTCAAGTGCAAGTAGTATTTCAGTAAATATCTGAATATGGTTTCATTTTTTTTTACCTGCCACAATAGTCTCTTTCCCAAAAAAGAAATGATATACATTTTAATATGAAAAAATTAACCCAATTGATAAAAATGAATAAAAAGACAACTAAATACAATGCAAAAGATAAAATAAGAGGATAAAATCAATTAAATTGAAAAATAAAATAAGACAAAAAGTCAAATCCATTTAAAAATATAAAATAAAATATCAAAAAACAGTAAAATTAATTCTATTAGGAGATGAGATAAAATATTAAATTATCATGAGTGATTTGAATCAATTTCTTGTATTCATTTGGTCTTTTACCCTATTCAGTCTATTTCATCATAGTATATGTAAGTTTTGTCTATGAAAATCTTGATGATAGTAACAATATCAAGAGTACTATGACTGTCCTCAGTAGAAAAATATAATATAATAGAATATTATAACCCCAAATTTAAATATAATTATTAAAAATAATTATATATAGAAAAATGAATTTAATTATTATTATATAAAATAATAATAATTATTCTATTATTGTTATAGTCACTGACAATTATAGAAATAAGAAGTGTAAAGCTCTTAATGAGACAATTACACATGAAAAATATAGATATTTAACCACTTACAAATAATATATAAATATTTTTTATAAAAGAATTATAACACACACTGTGCAGAAATAATTCTTATAGAAAAATTCTATATGAAAAAACTAATAACAGAAAAAAAAGATATAGAATTTTAGATAAAACATACTTATAATATAAATTCAATACAACAGTTATTATATTAAATAATTATTATAAGCGGAAAACACGGCAAAAATAAATATTTTAAATGATAAACCAAATTTTTATGATAAAAAATATGATTAAAGAGTTTTTGAGAGAAATTTGTGGATTTTAAAAGATATTTTAAAGACAATAATTTTATAAAATAAAATAGATTATAGGTGATTACAACAATAATCTAATTTCTATGATTTCAATTCTATATTTAAGATTTATAAAGAATAAAATACTTAAGAAATACTTTAATAATAAGATTTCATATATAATAAAACTTTACCTGTTTTGAATGTCTAATATGATTGGATTGATAATTGATGATGGACAAAAACTGTGATGAAAAGACTCTTTTTATGTCTACAGAGCAGTTCTCATGATTCATAATGGATATAGAGGGCATGCTCAGGTCAAAACTGAAAAACCATGCTTAAAAATAAGGTTCTTAACTTGAGGTAACTTATTTTTAATTCCAATTCAAAGTTACCAGTGTTATTCTTAACTCCAAGTATCTTTAATCCTCATTCAAGTTAATTACTTTGAGCTTTAATATAAAATGAGTTTATTTATATTAGAGTTAATCACATGAACAACTTAAAAATAGAGTTTCAAGCAGAAATCTCTTAAACTCAATTTTTAATTAATTTTTAAAGAAATCTTATTTTCTTTAAGTCTAATTAAAAGAGTAAATTTCCAGGAAAATTACCCAGGAAATCTGTTTATCAAAAATACTTAAAGTTTGATTCATATATAGATAATACTAAATTGTAAGCTGTGTAAAGGTTTCAAGCAAATCCATTAAGAATTGGATTTTTAATAAATTTTTGAAGTTATTACTATTTTTTAAATAAAATAGCAATACACACTAAACCTTAGCTTTTGATAAGGTTTTAATGCTTGTAAACTTAAATTTTTAAGTTTATTTAAGCTTTGAAAGGTCTCAAAACTTTAATTTCAAGACTGCATATTAGAATTTACCCTTTGACAGCTTGAAATTCCTGTCCAATTTGGGATAAAACCAGTTTCAACTTTAAGGTTGGATCAAAGTCTAATCTCAAAGCTTAAATAAGGTTTAAAATACTCCAATACAGGTGGACATCCTTAATTGAATCCTTGCAGATCCAAAAAGCTGGGTACCCCAGCTCTGTTTGGTCTTTTTCCTTTGTCCCACATTTTTCTGTGGATTTTGCCCTTTTATATATTTAAAGCCATACTATGGCCTTAAACACTTTTGAATTGAGCTCAAGCAGAATTTACATTCTGTATGGTAAATCCTTAGCCAATTCAGTAAGTATACACAACACCTCAATTTTAACTAAAATTTTGGTAAGTTTGCATAAAACTTATGCAACTTTAATTTAAGCTTATTTAAGCTTAAATATAACAATTTTAAAAAAATGTTAAAAAAGTTACATTAGTACTGTGAGATTCTTAAATCTTCCAATAACATAAGAAATAAGCCTTTTTGGGTATAACACCCTATGGGTGTGACCTATGTTATTTCTGGTGTAGAATCCAAAAATGACATAATATTCATAACTTTGTTTATCCAAAAAAATTCATACTTATTTTTTGTTATTTTTCATTTTAAATTCAATTGAAAAGTCTTTTGAAGACTAAATCAGCTGTATATAAGATCATTTGTGGCCTTATGGGTATGTTATACATACCTCACAGGCTCACATTCCCTATCACCAAAAAAATCGTACCACCATTTTCTTTTAGTAGTATACCCCCAAGTTAGTTGGGGGGGTGGTATTATCCACTGTCCAACCTCTCTACTTATACTTTCAAGTATTTAAAGCACACAATTCAGATTTCTCATTGAGGAATTGGTCTCCTCTCATGTCTGAATCTTCTGAGAAACCTTTGAGAATAAGGTATCTTTTCTGCTACAATCCATTCATCTTAATGTTGTGGATTTCTGTACCTGACCAAGTATTCTCTTTCATCTTTCCCCCTAAGTATTTTTTCTTTCAAGACTTTTAGTACTTTTTTCTCTTCACTCTGATCAAGCAGAGGTACTTCTAAGGGTGTTTCATTTCTCAAAGGAAATCATTCCTTATCACTTGAAGTGTAATGCTTTACCAGACTAACAGGAAAAGCTGGATGTTTGTTTTCCAATTCTCCTGAAAGTTCTACCTGTACTGCATTTGTCCCATGAAGGACTTTAATAATAAATGGTTCTGCAAAGGAATCTTTCAATTAATTTGGACCTTTAATATTATTAAATTTCAAGTTTGAAACTAGTATTAAGTCCCCTAATTTGAATTCTGGGGTTTTATTACTTTTATCCCATTTCTGTTTAGCATATTCAAAGGCATCATTCATGCTTTGATTTTAATGATGCCTTGCTTTATCAAGCAATAACTTAATGCTTGAAGCAGCTGTATGAATATAAACTAAATCTTTCTTCAAAGTATCAACTGGAAGTTTAGGGTTCCATCCTTTTTCCAACATTGCAGGAGTTTTGCCTGTTGAATCATGGATGGAGGTCTTGTAGGCTAACTCCAATGCTGGTATAAGAGTACACCAATCATGGGTAAAGCCATAAGAATCTTCAAACTCCAGGCCATAAGCACAAAATCTTCTGATCATGTCCTCAAGGGTTTGTATAATTCTTTCTGCTAGCCCATCTGTTTGTGGATGGTATGCTGTTGAGAATGATAGTTTTGTACCCAAAAGCTTATGTAAATTGGTCCATAAGGCTGATGTAAATTTTGGGTCTCTATCACTAATGATATTTTTAAAGAGACCAGTATGAGATATAACTCTGTTCCAAATCAAAAGAGATGTATCCATAGCTGTGTCATCTTTATGACATGGTAAAAATATTGGTGTTTTTCTATATCTGTCTACAATGACAAGACATGCATTGTAACTTTTATCACCTCCAGGTGGTAAGGCAGATACCCAATCCATATGAACCACTCCCCAGGGGTACTTGGTTCTTGGATATGAATCATCAAACCAAATCTTTTACCAGTAGCTTTATTGGCTTTCTAACATCCATCACAACTATGACAGTACTCAATGACATCTTTTCTCCAAGATGGCCACCGGGCACATGTCTTAATTCTTTCCATTGTTCTGTCTTCAGAAAGATGTCCAGAATAAATTTTATCATGCAATTCTAGCGGTATTGTGTTAATTAACATTATACTACACAGGACCATGACACATGTGTGCTTATATCTATGATATAATATACCATCAAGTAAATGAAATCTTCCATTGTCATAAGATGTTTTCCAAATGACATCCAGAGAATTAGCCAAAGATGCATTTTTGCAATCTTTTTCAAGTATAGAAGTAAGAATATAACAATTATTATCCAGCTTATAGCTGTCTCTAACTTCTTCAAAGAACTCTGTCCCAACATCTGTGATGTTAATTCCTTCAATTGTAATTTGAGATTCTGCACCTGTGGGAAAATAGGCAGGATTGTCAGGTGTATTGGGTAATTCCCATCTACTTAAGCCATCAGCATTCTTTTGAATATTTCCAGCTTTATCTACTATGGTCATATTACCTCTATAATCCTGTATAGCAATCTGCCATCTTAACAAGTGTCTGTTTGGAGTTTTCATGTTAAGAAGTGATTTAACTGAATTACAATCAGTAATTACTTCAAACACACTACCATAAAGATAGTAATGAAGTTTTTTCCATAGCCCAAACAAGGCAAAGGCACTCCATTTGGCTAGCTCCATATCTTGCCTCAGTAGGTTTGATTTGTCTTTAAATAAAACAAATTGGAACTTCATAAGGGTTTTCATTGACAATTTGAACTTGATGAAGAGCTTCACCTAGGCCCTCACCACATGCATCAATATACAGCTTGAAAGGCAGTTTCCAATCTGGCATAAAGAATAATGGTGCATTAGTCAAGGAATACTTGATTTTTTCATATGCTTGAATTCTTTCCTGTGTCATTTCAAAGACAGCTTGTTGATAACAAATTCTGTACAATGATCTGGCATGGATTGCAAAATCTTTAAGGTGTTTCCTGTAATAAATGGAAAACCCTAAGAAAGACATCATATCTTTCTTGTTCTGGGGCATTTGTTTTTATCAACACCAAAGCTCAGTCCTGAGGCTACATGTCCTAGAGCTTTCAACTCATGAAACCCAAAATTACATTTTTTAAGAGATATTTTCATGTTCACTTGAAGAATTTTCTTAAGTACTAATGAAAGTCTCTCTAAATGCAATTGCCAGGTTTCTGAACAAATGATAATGTCATCAATATAAGTGATTAACCATCCCTCTGATAATTCATGTGGGAAAATAGTGTTCATCATTCTTTGATAGTGAGAGGGTGCATTTTTAATACCAAAAGGCATCCTCAAATATTCATAAGTACCACAATGAGCAATCATTCTGAATGATTTCCTAGCATGAGGTCTTAAAACATTCTGATGGAAACCTTCAAGAGCATCCATAGAAGTGATAAACTTTGCTTTGGATAATTGAGTCAAAGTCTCATGGATTCTAGGCATTGGATACCTATCTGGAATAGTGTAGGTATTTAATGCTCTAAAATCACCAACCATCCTTGATTTATAATTATGCCAAGTAATGATTACAGGAGTTGTGACTTCTACTTCTGCATTGTGTCCAACTTTTCTAAGAACTCCCAGTCTTATTAGTTCATTTATATGACTTTCTAATGCTTCTCTGGCCCTAGGGCTAGCTGGGTAAACTTGTCTTCTTAAAAGTGGAGGGTAAGGCCTTTCCACATTAAGAATAATGTCCACTTCATGGCCTTTGATAGCCCCAAGTGGTTCATTATCAGAAGCAAAGGCTTCCCTGTACTGAAATAAAATTTCAATAAGTTCTCCTTTCATTTCTGGTGTTAATTCAGGACTAATTTGTGCTTCAATTAATTTATCTGACACAAATTTCTCTTTATTAACATTTTTTACTTGTATAATAACAGTTATTTCTCTTTTTTCTGGAGGAAAAGCAAATTTTTGCCTTTTATTTTCTCCTATAGTGAAATGCCTGTCTTTATGATTATTAATATAAATACCATAAATATTGAGATAATTGTTTCCAAGTATAAAGTGTTGTGAAGTACAATTATTCATAGCAACAAGTTCAACTTTTAATCTGATACTTCCTGTAGGATGAGGGAATATCATTGCTGCTTCAAATATACCCAAGGGGTGCATATTTTGGCTGGTACTGCTGAATTTTATACCTTCAATTGGCATTAACTTGTTTTGCCAATTGGTATCAGTCTTGTCAAGATAATATTTTCCAACACAAGTACAAAAAGCACCTGAGTCAAGATTTATCTTGGCTTCTCTGTTGCTTATCACAATATTACTGATACAAGATGGTCCAGCTGTATAACCTTTACCTCTGGCTGGTTTGGTTTTCTGCATTTGAGCATCTTGCACATGTATGAGATACATACATTCATCACTGTACTGTGGTAAGTGGGTATGCAATTCTGTGACATCAAAGGAAACATTAATATTTTCTATACTAAGTTCACCTGGTAATTCCTCCTCCTCAGAAGGCTCAGAATCACTTTCATGTACAGGGACATCATTTGTTTCTTTTGTGTCATATTTTTCAATTTCTATCTCATTGATTCTTGTCTTTTTGGGACAAGTATTAGCCAAATGAGATGTACTTCCACACTTATGACATTTCAAAGGAGCTTTGTAATGTGGTTTATTGGGCTTTGGGATTGGTTTCCCACTGGTTTTGTTGTCCATTTGAGGTTTATACAAATTTCTACCAATTTTTTGTTCTAGTAGTGATGTCCTCCATAGCATTGATATAATCTTCTGTAGAGAAAGGCTCAATACATCTGCTTCTTATAGCATGCTCAAGGTCACCACCACACTTTCTTAATATCCTTTTATGAAATATTGTTTCAGAAATCAGCATGAAGGGCAGTTAATCTGTCCTTTTGTTTAAGAAACCAAGACATGGGCCTGTCCCTGTCAATATTGAAAATGGCTTCTTCAAAGGAATTCACCATTTTAAATCTCCAGGAATCATTTGCCCATTTGGAAATAATTTGTTCTTTACACCAAGGCCAAGAATGTTTACCATGGTCTTGTCTCATTTTGTAATACCATTTCTTTGCTGATTTGGTAAACAATGAGTGTAATATGGCACTTATGTATTCATCTGGTATGTTAAAGTCTTTTTTAAACATATCAATTGTTTTCATAAATTCCATATGATTATATTTCCCTTCACAACTGAAGGTTGGCCATTCCTCTAATCTTTGAATGTCTTTAAGATTGCAAGCAGTTTCCCCTTTTGCATTACTTGAAATTGTATGATGTAAGTCATTATTCAATTTTAGCACATTTCTGTCAAGAATTGGTGTAGACTGTCTTGGCAAATCATTCTTCAGTAATATATTATTAATACTTGATTGAATATCTTCTTTCAATTAAAGTCTTTCTTTATCACTTTTTTCCAATTGTTCTTGGAAAAAAGCTGCACGGTGCCCAGTTGAGTTTTACAAGTTTTGAACTTGTATTCTTAATTCTTTTAACTGTCTAGCTATAAAAGAAATAAAATTTTCATCTGGTTTATTGAGTAAGGTAACCTTAGACTCAATTCTTGCACAAATTTGTGCCAAAGACAAAATATTTTCTTTATTAACATTTTCAAGTCCAATAATGTTCTTTTGTGATTCTTTTACTTGTAGTATCTCATTACCCAGCTTTTGTTGGCTATACTCAAATGTTTTAAGCTTTGTTATAATTTCTTTATTACAAGTTTCAATTTGGTTTACAAGCTTTACAAGATCTACTCCTTTCAAAAAGATTGGTTCAATCTTTCCTCCTCCTTGTTTTTGAGTTCCATCAGAGTTATTGCCATATTGAACACATTGTCCATGGCTGTCTTCTCTTTCTTGGTAATCCTGTAATTCTGCAGGTAAGGCTTGTTCCACTTGGGATTTGCCTTTCCCTTTGCATTTTGCTTGCCCTTCTTGTTGGTCTTTGGGGTTTTCTTGGGCTTGTTTGGCACTTGTTGAGGTGGAATTTTGCTTGTGGAGGCTGGGGCGCTTCCACTGGGCTGTTTTCCTTCCCTTGGGCCAACTTCTTCTTCTGGTCCTTTGATAACATGATTTGGTTTTTCAACCAAGCTTTTATCCATTGACTTGGCCTTTGCAAGACATGGGTGTCCAACCCTTCAGAAATTCTTCTGTCTTTTCTGGCCCCATGAACTTCTTCACTTGAGGATATGAGTTCATGGTGCCTATCCAAAGACTTGGTAGAAGTTCCCACTCTTGCTGTTTTTCTGCCATAAACCAGTTCTTGTACTGAGACTGGTATATCTCTATTGTTGCCTGTTAAAAGTGATTCAGGTCTAACAACAGCAATAGCAGTTATGTCAGCTTCTGGACTCTCAATAAGAGTGTCAAAGGTTCTGGATAACCTTTGGGAACTGGTGGAAGTTCCGGAATCCTCCATTTGTGCCTCTCCTCTGGGCTTACATTCTTGTCTTTTGGATTTATGACTTGAATGTCCTGGTCCAGATCCATTTGATTGGATGGAGTAGTTACTTCCACTTCTAGTAGTAGTCATTTCATGTCAATATAAAGCAATTAAGACTAAGAAATGGATTGAATTCAACTTCTGTACCTTTAAAGGGTTCTTTGATAATTAAACCCCTTGGTTCTGGGCTAGTTTGAATTTCAATACTAGATTCTGAGGCTTCAGAGTCTGAAGAACTTTCTCTGATGGATGACACTAGAGAAAGAAAAAAAATATAAGTTATTTTATCACACAATAAAAATAACTTATAAACTCAACTTATTGGACAAAGTTGTTTTAATGTCATTTATGGCAAATTACATCAAAAATAAAGAAAAATGTCTAAGATTGAAGAAAAAATGTTTTTAGTAAAGATTTTTAATTTTTAAATTTTTTATTTGATTTTATATTTTTTTTAAAGAAATAATAATTATGCAATTAATGAGCTATCAATCAAAATTTTATTATTATTCACTTTATACTAGAATAACTCAAAGAATAAATTTCAAGTCTGTGATGTGAAAAACCCACTAGTTAGACAAAAGAAATGTATTCCAAGTCACTCAATAGTATATTGTTTTAAACAATACTCTTAAGAAAAAAATAATTTTATTAATATTATGAAGATTATTTATAAGGGATAAGTCCCAAAAAAGCCAATATTAAAGTAAATATGGCAATTTTACGTCAAAAAACAGTAAAATAAGGTCTAGAACTTTATTTGTGTCCCAAAAATCGGTTAAAATCACAGCCAGGCCCCCAAATGTAAGGTTTGTCTATGAAACTCTTGATAATAGTAACAATATCACGAGTACTATGACTGTTCTCAATAGAAAAATATAATATGATAAAATATTATAACCACAAATTTAACTATAATTATTAAAAATGATTATATATAAAAAATGAATTTAATCATTATTATATAAAGTAATAATAAATTATAATTATTCTATTATTGTTATAGTCACTGACAATTATAACAATAAGAAGTGTAAATCTTTGAATGAGACAATTACATGTGGAATATATATATATTTAACAGCTTATAGCTAATATATAAATATTATTTATAAAAGAATTATAACACACACTGTGCAGAAATAATTCTTATAGAAAAATTCTATATGAAAAAACTAATAATAGATAAAAAAGATATAGGGTTTTAGAGAAAAATTACTTATAATATGAATTTAATACAACAAGTCAAATACAACAGTTATTATATTAAATAATTATTATAAGTTGAAAACATGTCAAAAATCAATATTTAAAATGAGAAAACAACTTTTTATGATAAAAAATCTGATTAAAGAGTTTTTGAGTGGAATTTGTGGATTTTAAAAGATATTTCAAAGACAATAATTTTATAAAATAAAATATATTATAGGTGATTAAAGCAATAATCTAATTTCTATGATTTCAATTCTTGAACTTAAGATTTATAAAGAATGAAATACTTAAGAAATACTTAAATAATAATATTTTATATATAATAAAACTTTAACTGTTTTAATTGTCTAATATGATTGGATTGATAATTGATGATGGACAAAAACAGTGATGGAAAGACTCTTTTTATGTCTACAGAGAAGCTCTAATGATTCATAATGAATATAGTGGGCGTTCTCAGGTAAAAACTGAAAAACCATGCTTAAAAATAAGGTTCTTAGCTTAAGGTAACTTATTTTTAATTCCAATTTGAAGTTACCAGTGTTATTCTTAACTCCAAGAAGCTTTAATCTCCACTTAAATTAATTCTAAGCTTTAATATAAAATAGTTTTATTTATATTAAAGTTCATCACATGAACAACTTAAAAATCAAGTTTCAAGCAGAAATCTCTTAAACTCAATTTTTAATTAATTTTTAAAGAAATCTTATTTTCTTTAAGTATAATTAAAAGAGTAAATTTCCAGGCTAATTACCCAGGAAATCTGCTTATAAAAGATACTTAAAATTTCATTTACATATAGATAATATTAAATTGTAAGCTGTGTGAAGGCTTCAAGCAAATCCATTGAGAATTGGATTTTCAATGAACTTTTGAAGTTATTACTATTTTTCCATGTAAAATAGTAATACACACTAAACCTTAACTTTTGATAAGGTTTTAATGCTTTTAACCTTGAAGGTTTAAGGTTATTCAAGCGTTGACAGGTCTCAAAACTTTAATTTCAAGCCTGCATATTGGGATTTACCCTTTGGAAGCTTGAAATTCCTGTCCAATTTGGGATAAAACCAGTTTAAACGTTAAGGTTGGATCAAAGTTTAAATAAGGTTGAAAATCCTCCAATACAGGTGGACAACCTTAATTGAATCCTTGCAGATCCAAAAAGTTGGGTACCCCAGCGCTGTTTGGTCTTTTTCCTTTGTCCCACCTTTTCATGGATTTTGCCCTTTTATTTATATAAAGCCATACTATGGCCTTAAACACTTTTAAATTGAGCTCACGCAGGATTTACATTCTGTATGGCAAATCCTTTGCCAATTCAGTAAATATACACAATGCCTCAATTTTAACTAAAATTTTGGTAAGTTTGCATAAACCTTATGTGACTTTAATTTAAGCTTATTTAAGCTTAAATTTAAGAATTTTGAAAAAATGATAAAAAAGTTACATTAGTACTGTGAGATTCTTAAATCTTCCAATAACATAAGAAATAAGCCTTCTTGGGTATAACACCCTATGGGTGTACCCTAGGTTATTTTTGGTGTAGAATCCAAAAATGACATAATATTCATAAATTTGTTTATCCAAAAAAAATTTATACTTATTTTTTGTTATTTTTTATTTTAAATTCAATTGAAAAGTCTGTTAAAGACTAAATCAGCTGTATATAAAATCATTTGTGGCCTTATGGGTATGTTATACATACCTCACATGCTCACAGTATAAATAGAATTAACTTTAACTTATATCTACTATTTTAACTTAAAAATTAATTAAATATATATATATATTCATATATCTTGCAGTTTATTTATTAATCTTAACAATAAATATCTTATTTTAGCTTCATATATGTCATTTCAATGTTAAGGGTGAAATATTTCAGTTATCCTTTTCTTTGAGTATTTAATTTATTATATGAAATTTTTAGCCTATTTTTTAGCTCTTTGGTTTTTGTAAAAGATATTCTTTCAGATTGAATAATTAAACACTATTTTTCTCCTATAGTTCTTGATATCTGAATTATCTGTTATTGATATTGCTTGATAAAGAAGATTCTGGTTTCTGTTTTTTAATATTTCAATTCACACAAAAGCTTAAATGAATTTTTTTATCAAGACTAAAATTAATTCTTGATCTCTCAAGGTTCAGTCAATTTCTCTTACACCATCAAAAATGTTGTTTTTTCAATAAATTAAACTTTTGTTTCTTTTATAAATTTCTAATTTAAGCCAATATCATTATTATCCAATCAGTTCAATTTATTATAATTATTTTTTAAATGAACTATATTTTTTTTAAAAAACTTTTAACTTTTGAAAATTAGATTTTAATTTAATTAGCTATTATTGAAAACCATGATTTTGTTTTTTCTATTTTTTTTGGGTTTCTTTCAATTCTTTGATACATAAATAAAGTTTATTTGGACCACCCAATAAATCTGAACCTTTACATATATATATATGTAAAGAAATGTATATGTAAGTATGAATGGTAAGAGAGTCACCATTGTGTTTATTCTTGTACTTGATTTATAATAATATTTCTTCATACTCTACACTAATAAATCAGAAATTTTAATCAAAATCAACTTTTTTTTTTGAATATTTTCCTCATCTTTTTATTTTTAAATTTATATTCTATTTTTCTTTCTATGTTATAATTGAATTCAGTTTTCCTACTTAAATTTACTTTTTTTAATGAATTAAATGAATTCTTTTCACTCAAGGTTTAAATTGGATTTAAAATTAAACAAATTAATTTTAATTTAATGAAAAAACAAATGATTGAAGAACCCATTTTCCTTAAATTCTTTTGTTTAATTCCTGCATTAAGAACTCATGTTACTGTTAAAAATGAATAAATAAAACAAAATTCATTCAAATATATTAAATTTGGAAATTAATTTGATTAGTAAAAAAGAAACAGATTTATGATCAAATTTAATTCAATTTTCAAATTCACGTGTAAAATATAAAATGGAAAAAAATTAGGTTAAATTGATTTTTTTTTATTCAAAATTGACAAGAAATGAGCGGTGGTGATAAGTAAAAAGTAAATATTATAATTCTTAGTATTAAATTTCAAAATAAGAATATTTTTTAATTAATTTAATTAATTTAGTGTTTTTAAAGTTCCTGGTTTTTGTTGATTGCTATTTCTCTACAAATAAATTTTTTCATAAAATTAATATTTATTTATTTATCTTGAATAAAAATTTAATGAATAATTCATTAATTAATATAATTATTTGGTTGGAATGCGAAAAAAATACAACCAATTTGATAGAGATATATGAGCAATATTTTCGTTATTTCTTTTAAATGTATCTCTTTTGGAATTCTTTTTTTCTGTAAGTATATGTGGAAACAATTTTTATAGTTACTTTAGGGCTTTGAATAAAAATCAATTTGTGTAAGCTTCTTGCCAACATCACCAGTCTTCGACCAAAATTTGACCTTTCTTTTCAGAAGCATCTTATTGGGAAAACCCATGTATAGGAAGATTTTCGCCTACCAAGGGATGTAAGAATCGTGTAATATGTCAAGTTTTGAATTACATTACCAAATCATCTGATCGAACCTCACTGCTTCTATCATGTACCAGCCAACATTTGATTTTATCATACGAAATAACTTTTTATGTAGTAAAGATTTTCAAAATTATGTCTTACATGTTTACACCAAGCTTGAAATATGTATAAACTCTAACATAATATATTAACAATTGGATAGAGTACAGTATACATTGTTATCTGTATTAGGATCTAAAATGAGCGCATAAAACTTGAAATATCAATAGTTGATTGTTATTCTGCTGTTTACTCTTGCCTGCCTTTATTAGTCATTCTTACAAAGTGTTGAATGTCAAATCATATTAATGTCCAAGTTAAGTCAGCACGAATGCCTTTGAAATCTGAACAAGCGCCGACTTTTCTTAAACCTCAGTCCAAATGCTCCACCCACAGGTAGGTGCACCCAATTTGACCATGGCGGGATCCGTTGAAGGGATGAACCTATCATTTGCTTGCAGTCAGGGGTATTTTTTTTGGTCGGATGTCAATTTTTGTCCTTTGCGTTACTTGAAGCCTAAAAAATGTTTTTGATCAACATTTAACGTGAAAACAAAGTCAAAATGTTTGCCTACCGAAAATGGCTCTTGAGGAATGTGGTGAGAATTTGAAGAAGACAAAGTAGCACGATTTGTGGACCTTTCTTTATCTTTACTAATCAAACTACCTACCGAAAATGGCTCTTTAGGAGTACGTCGAGAACTTGAAGAAGACGATGACGAGCCAGCACGATTTGTAGATCTTTCTTTGTCTCTACTAATCAAACTATTGGATTTTTGATTTACCAAATTCTCTAAAGCATCTGCTCTCTTTCTTTCATCAATCAATTTTTGCTTCAAAGTTTGTTCAATACTTTTCGCTTGATCTAGTTCAGCTTGCAATTTTTCAATTTGGGTTTTTGCCTGAATTAACTTTTGGTCCACGTGAGAGCAAAGTTGATTGTGAAGTGAGAAAACTTGTATGTAAAAAAAGTTATAAATGTAGGGTAATCAATTCATATTTTCAAAACATACCTTCGAACGCTGATCTTGCAATTTGTCTTGTACGCGTTCGGCTACTTGTTCAAATTCAGCCTCTTGTTCGGCAATCTGTTTTTCAAGCCGCAAAACTCTCGACTCCGATTGAGCTAACAAGCGGTTCAGTCTGCAATAGAATGGGCATTCGAATACATAAAATAAAATTAGATAAGAAGTCGTGATAGTGTAATGAACAAAATGAATTGGACTATGCTTGCCTATTGGATTCAAATTGCGAACGGTTTAAAGCGTCTCTCAACTCGTTTGTGGCCTCCTTTTGTTCCTGTATTTAAAAAGAAAACAATTATTTTGCTGGTTAAAAGCCATACATATAAAGGTGGAAGATGTCTACCGAATCTGGCTGAGATGAAGAGCTTGATGGCGAAGATCGTTTTTTCCTAGACCTTAGACGTTTCAATACATCGCGCTCATCACTGACTTCTTTCAATGCTGACTTGAGATCGACCACCTGATTTGAAAGGTCTGCTATAGCTCTAGACAATGCCCGATTGTCACTATCGATACCGATTTGGTTTGAAAAAGCGACCCATGAAGAGAGAGGATGAGTATAAACAAGGTTTCAGGACGAACAACCTTCAAATCACTCACGATGAGTTTCCGGAGTTCAGGTAAGATGTATCATCTGTTGTTGATTTGTCTGATTGACTAGAGTCTAAATCAAAAGAACAACTTTGATTTACAACCGTTCGAGAGGAGGAATCAGGGATGAGATTTTGACTAGGGTTACGAATTGCTTCTTTTAGTTGTGACTCAAGTTGTTTGATTTCGTCTTGAAGTAAGCGTTGCTGATCTAATGGACTTGTTATAGCGGTCCTAGCAGTTTTGTTAAATGAAGATGATCGAGTTGGCAAGATGTTTTGACGTGAGTTAATTTGATGAGTATGCTTTTGACGTGGGGTGATTTCCTAAATAATAAGTTGGTTAAAGGAGTGAGTGAGCGGTAGTCAAGTTAAATTGAATGAGGCGAGTCAAATCAAAAAAGCACCAGATCACCCTTTGGTCGGCCTAGATTATGATCTAACTCACGCTCCGACCGTTCGTGCTCGTTGGAATGGACGTAAAAGCCATCTAGACCCATGAAATGTTCCAATCTACCCATCAATTGCTTGATTTCATCATCGCGATAATTGATTAAACTTTTCAATGTGTCAATTTCATCTTGTTTTGATTTGAGTTCAACTTTAATTTCTTCGCGTAGAGTTTCAAGTTCTTCAGTGAGTTCGACAATCAACGTCAAGGAGCGCGGATTTTGACGTGAGTCTTGAGTGAGATTTTGAGGATCATTTTGAAAAGTTTTTGATGAGTAATCGAGCAAATGCGGGGGCGGAACCGATTGATCCTCTTTGAGCTGGTTGGAATGAGATTGTTGGGAAAAATGTGTACGTTGATCATGGCCCAAAGTATCGAAAGATGGTGCTAGATTAAGTTTGAAATGTATAAGATGAGCTGATTGAATCAAAAAATAAGAAAACGCTTATCAAGACATCTAAAAAGTCATTTTACTTGATGGTATAGGTTGATGGACCTGAATGACACCGTGTTGAACAATGGACCAATCCCCAGCATTGACGACATTGACGCGTTCTAAGACTGATTCCATTACATCTTTGCTTTGGCTTAATTGATTTTCCAAATGGATGATCTTTCGTTTCAAAACTTTGTTGACAGCTCTTACACCATCTCTCTCATCTGCTAGCTGTTGAGTTTCGCGTTGATGAATTTGTTGTAGATTAGAGAGTGTGTCCACGGTAGTAAGTAGACGTGATTGAAGCGTGGAATGAAGGTTAGTGAGTGAAGATATTGATTTTTTCAAATGGTTGACCTTGAATTGAATCCCAAGATCAATGGTTAGCGATCAACTGATTCAAAGAAAGAAAATTCAATGATGAAACGCTTACTTTTTGATCCTCTAACCATCTTTCCCTAGTTTCCTTTGAGTGAGCTTTGTCATCAGTTTGATTAGTGGTAAAACTAGAATCTTGAGTGGTCGATTCTAAATATATCCAAACGTTTCAATCAATCAATCCATCGATCCATCGCAACAGCCTATCTTGGTCATCCCAAACGATTAAGAGGAAGTACCTAAGAAATTTTTTTCTCTTAAAGCTTTAAGTTCTTGAGTTAATAAGTTTATAGCATTGATGACATTGGGTGGTAAGGTGGATAAACTTGCTGCCAACAAAGGAAGATTGATGGATGAAGTCGATGATGGAACCGAAAGATCCGAAGGCAATAAGGGAATTAAGGAGATAGCTAAAGTGGTAGGATCGATAGAATCAAGAGAATTATTTAAATTCAACATTTCAATTCAGTCTTTCATACCAATTCATTCGAAAATTTGGATAGAAAAGGATGTTTTGTTCAAGTTTTTGATTTTTGGCTTGAGAAATTGCTAAAATCGAAATTATCGCCATAAAATCTTCAAATTTTCTTGTTAAATCAAGAGATCAATTCACAAGTAGCTCACTAAATCTTTACTTATTCTCATAAGAACTCTTTTATACCTCTCAAGTCTGCTTTTTGACCATTTAATAATCTGATCTTAATCAACTAATGAGTTAACAGTCAAACTCTTGCCTCAAAATGACTGCTTTCTTGGCTGATGATAATAACTACTCCATTATTCAAATAAGCACAATTTTATAGCAATATCTGACTCTAAAGTAACCCCCATTCTTGAAAATGATTAGGCCTTTCCACTTGCCTCTTGCTTTTGGAAGCTCAGCAACAGACTTCCCCTTACCAAAACTGAGGTAGGAAAACCTATATCTAAATATATGGAAAGCTCTCTGAATGAACTGAATTTTTCATTTAATTTCATGATTTTATTTTGATAGCCTTATATGCTCAAAAGTAAAGAAGAAATATTTATGATAGGACCTTCTCAGCTGGACAAATAATTACAAATCCCTAAACGTTTTACAAGTACTACATTTCTTTGAAGGGATTTTGGAAAGACAACAGGCCAAAATTGATCTTTTTGTCACAAAATAGGAGCTGCAATTGAGAAACTAAAACATCACTTTTAAATAACCCATAAGTTGTCTTCTTTCATATTGGATGCATTAAAAGTGTCCAGAGTGGAGTACGAGATTGAAATACCTAATGAGTTAATTCCAAATTTGAATGTTGAATTGAAACTTCTTTTACTTTGAGAATTTTGGAATTGAGTTTTGAAAGATTAAAAAAATAATTACTTCAAAGTTTAATACTTTTTGAGCTATACTATTAAGTATTATTTTTAGGTATAAGATTATCTTTTGAGTAATATTTTAAGATCTATGATTTATTTTCATTCAAAATATCTCATTTAATTTAATAAAAATGATTATAGAGTTGATTTAAGTAGATTTTTCAAGAAAAAAAAAATCTATAGCTTAAATTTCTTAGGAACTTATATTTTTAATAGTAATTCTTAATGAGTTTATTTTTCTAAATTATTATATTGATTAATGTATTTACTACAGTATTGTTCTTTATTTCAATATTTTGCTTCTATTTTATTTATTTTCATCTATCATAATATTCCATATTCAAATAATTCAATATTTTTTTGGAGTTGGCATTATTTGATAAAATTTGTAGATTTTTTATAAAGGTAAAATTCTTTTTGTCTAAAAAAGTTGTTTTACAATTAAAATTGAGCCAAGTAAAGTTGAAAACAATTACAAATGAACTCCTTAATTATAATCAGAAAATAAATTTAATTTAATAATCAAATGTTGTTTCTGAATTATTTCAAATACCCTTATCAAATTCACTAATAGAATTGTTAAAAATCAACATATAAGGTATAATTCTTGAAGAAATTCAAATGATCTTATCATGTTTTTTTAAGAAATTGATGATAAAAGGTGATCAAGTTGCATAATAAAATGAAATTAGGGTAATATTAGATGCATGAAATTCAAATGGTACGGAAATTTGATTAAGCCCCAAGCCTCAATTAAAGCAAGGAATCAGATCTTTCCAAAATGAAACCACCTCAAACAAGTTCTGATGCACATAAAATCCCCCCAAAAAAGTGTCATAATCATCCTCAAAAGTCCTGGAATTGAAACAATCACCCTTATAATGTTTTTAATTCTTGAAGTTTTTCAATTTCTGTTATAAAATTTATATTTAATAATGAAAAACCATTAAAATCTCAATACTTTTGTTTGATTTTGAATATTTCCATGAAAAGTGCCCTTTTCTAAATTGTTTTTGGAAAAATTTCACCTCTACACAAAACCAATCTCATTTTTTTATTCAAAAAATCCTCCTAGTTTACCCTTTTTATTCTTTTTAATCTCCTATACTGGCTGAAATTTACCTAAAGTAACCCCTTTTCACTTCAAGCCCCTTAATTCATATTCAAAAAAAGCTACAAACCCCAACAGAGGAATATTCTGAAAATCTTGAGAATCTCTGGAAACAAGTTCATAATGTTTCCAGAGAAGAGGGTTATTCTGTTTCCACTTTGAGGCAAAACTTTACTCAAAACTAAACCAAAATTCGCCATGACAGATGTGGAAACCCAACTCATTAAAGTTTCCACAGGATAAACTAAGAGAAAGAAAGTTAATTGTTTTAGGGTTTTTTCAAACGAAAATGATAATAAATTATGCTTTAATATGATCCTCAGAGAGCCTGAAACTAATCATTACAACTCTTCAAAGCCTATTTTTATGCCTCACATTTAGAAATATTGATAATAATTAGACTTCCTATATTTCGGAAGTATCTTCCTCCCTCCTTATTCCCAGGGAAATACTAGCTCAATTTTGCAATTAAAGGGTGGAATAAAGAGAAACACTTCAATACATACATAAAAAAAGAAGAAAAGTCAATAAGGAAAATATCCAAGCTGAAAATCATAGTGTCTCCCTTATTAATATCCTCCAGGTAGAACATTTATTGTGGGCCCATGAAAGAAAATAAGAATATAATATTATTCTTTTTTTTGCTACTTTTCTTGAGCTTAAAGTCAAAAAAGGCCTTTAAGCTTTCATTATTACTGGTTCCAAATAAAAAAGTAGTAGATTTCAAATTCCCTTATTTAATATTGTTGGATTTTCCTCTGCCCACAGGAATTTCTCTACTGCCTTATTTATCATGAGAAAGGAAGATAAAAAAGAGTATTAATAGGATTGGAAATAAATAAATAAATTTATTCTCCAAAAAATCAAAATTCCTCCACCTAAATCTATTTTCATTGAAAGATATTAGGCTTGAGGGAATTACATACATAGAGAAATTATCTTTCAACTAAATAATTTTTTCTAAATGGAAATTGTTTTCTTCTTATTTCATGAGTAATTATATTTTGAAAAAGTAATTGAGTGACTTGTTACAGAATCAGAATGAAGTAAATTGATATTATTTTTACTTTCTATGTTCATTTTAATTTTGAAAACTGATTTTCCTCTTTAATTCTCATATTATGTACCCTCATAACAAAAGACTTAATAAATAATTAGAATAGAATGGAAAAAATCAATTCAAAATTCTAATTGAATTAAATAGTTAAAAAATATATTTAAACATTTTTAGGATCAGTTCATAACTGGCTGGACTAATCACTAACCTCATCTGGTACTTCCACAACTTGCATAGATAAAAGGGCCAGTACCATGGTAAAAATATGGCTGCAAATATCCACTGAAAGACTAATGGAAATAATAAAGCCTCTTAAATTGGCAGCTAAGAGCTAATTTAATCAAATCATCAATATAGTATCAAAAATAATGGATAATGAATTTTAAAAATTACTAACCCAATATTTGAAAACTTAATTGATAGAGTTCTCACCATGAACTTCAAATTCATTCAAAAAGAACAGGCCAAAAGCTTCACTAAATGAGAGATTAACCCAAAAATACATTAATTATGTATAATATTGTTTAAAAACTTTAATTGAAGTTCAGTTTCATCTTTCAAAGAACTTCAAAAAAAATAATGTTACCTTTTAGTATATAATTGTTACTTTGGTGGTTTGTTCCTGCCATTTTTCTTTCTTTAGGATTGATATAAAGGTAGCTTTCATATTGAAATAAAATTGGAATCCAGAAGTCTTAAAACCTCATTGAGGTGTACCTTTTGTTGTAAGGTTTGACTATGAAACAATAAGTAAAAATTACTAATATTATAGTTATTGTACTATGAATGTCCTAAATAATGAATAATAAGATTAAAAATATTTATAATAATAAAGATATATCATGATTATGGCATAGAGCTGACTATATTATTAATAAAGAATGCTATAATCAACTAAATATATTAATATATTTATGGAAATTTATTAATGTTACCAAAAATTAATAATTGTGTAGAAAATTGATATTTAACAATAAATAACAATTAATAATAATAATAATATTACCAATATTAAAGTTATAAATTAATATAGATACTATTTATATTGATATTAAAATTATCAAAGATAATAATAAAGAGAAAATAAACTACCTTCAACACTTAAGATAATAATTTAAATATAATTGATTTGAATTGTATTTAAAATAAAAAATAGAGAGAATTACAAATTATACTATTTTAACATGGATTTAAAGAATTTAAGAGATTTTTGGCAAAAACAATGAAATATTGGAGTAAACAGGTCAGAGTTGGTTATCACTAAAAGATGTATCTTTGTTATTCAAAAATATAAGAGTTTTATATTTAAAGGATAAAGAAATCACATTTTTATTTAATTTTTTATTGTATTTGATGTGTCTTAGGGGGAAACAGAGGAAGAAGAGGTCCTTTTCTAGTAAAGATCCTTCCTTCTAGTAGAATCTTACTGATGCTATCCACTGGCATTGATCAGTATTTTAAGGTTTGGTGATGATTACATCATTATTAAACCTTCTTATATCATCACTACATTACTTTTTAGAGTTATCATTATAGCTCTAATTTGATGACATAATATTCTTGGAAAATAATTTGTTTTGGTGGATCATAGTAGTTTTAATCATAAAATACTAATATCCACCAGTTTTATCTATTATTTAGCTGTTAAACTCAAATTAAGATTAGAGTTATTGATCAGAAATGATCATTTTTAAGCTTTAACTTTAATCATTAAAAATATTTAAGTTTTTCACACTATGGAAATTCAGAGAGTTTGTTCTGATAGCTTGGCATGTCCTTACTAAGCTTCCAAGAGGGCTTCATTACATTATAATAACTATATTTTCAATGGTTTTTCTTGTAACTCCACTTTTCTGTCAAAATTTACTATTTTAGACTTCAAACCATGATTTCATGAGGTTTTACCTTGAATATCATGATATAAATTATGACATTCTTTATGTATGAGCTGGTGAAATCTTGATATTTTTTTTAAGTTTGGACCACATTTTATTTTAAGTGGCCAACAGCTATTGCTATTTTTTCCAATATCCTCTTATAAGTTTTGTCCTGGTTTATAACCTGCCAAAGGAAGTTTACATCTTCATTTTTACAGCTATTTGGTGGTAGATTGAACTTTTAATTAACCATTTATCATGTGTAAATCAGAAGATATGAGCTAAAGACCATGAATCTATGCACTGATCATACAAGTGCATATATCAATGTTATCTCTGTAAGTGTTGTTTTTAATATATGGCATAAATAATTCATATATGTAGGTTTTGATGGGTAATCTAATGGTGAAATTTATTTCAAGTTTTTTTTCATTGGTGTCTGAGATAATCAGGAATTTATACCTTTTTATGGAATTTTTACTTATTTTGAGATTATTATTTCCATTCTTAGTATTAGAATAAGTATTTTGTGACATTTTTGGATATGTGATCATATCTCAAATACTAACATTCCCTACCACCAAAAAAGATTTTACCACAATATGATATAGATATTTAGTGTATCATCCACTGTCCTACCTCTTCAATAGGCTCTCTTAGCCTTGAAGCTTAATGATGCTTAATTTTCTTATTCCTTAGGTCTCTTTCACATCTGAACCTAATTAGTTATATCTTTATAATTTTTCCATTTATCTCATTGAGCAGGGTTTCTTTATCTCACAAGTTATTCCCTTTCTTTTTTGTTTCTCATCCTCCTTTCTTTAAGGAATTTCAAAATTTTAGTCTCTTCTCCTTCTTCTAGAGGGAGAATTTCAAGTGGTGGTTTATTTCTCAGGGGAAATAATTCCTTATCACTTAAGATTTAAGTATTTATGAGACTTATGGGGAAAGTTGAGTTCTCTTTCATTAATTCACCTGTTAACTCCAGTTGTACAGCACTAGGGCCATGCAGGGCTTTTATCATAAAAGGTCCTTCAAAGAAAAATTTTAGTTTCTTTGGTACTTTAATGTTGGTTTAGTTCAAAGTTGATACTAAGACTAAGTCTCCAATTTAAAATCAGGTAGCTTGTGACTTTTTTCCCATATTTCTTTTGAATATTTGAAATATTCTTGCATACATATATTTGAATGATGTCTTGCATTGTCAAAACTTATCTTAAAACTTCTTGATGTTGGATTTATATCAAACAAGTCCTTTGTAAGGGTGCCATAAGTTAGTCTTGGATTCCACTCTTTTCCCATCATTTCAGGTGCTTTACCAGTTGAAGAATGAAATGATGTATGATATGCCATTACAGAGCTGGAGTTAAAGTACACCAATAATGGGTAAAACCATCAGAGTCTACGAACTCTAAGCTATAAGCACAGAATTAGATGATAATTTTTCTAATTTTTGTATCATTTTCTCTGCCAGTCCATCAGTCTGAGGGTGATAGGCTTTTGAGAATGATAGTTTTGTGCCAAACAAGTTATGGAGATTTGTTCATAAAGCTGAAGTGAATTCCAGATCTCTATCACTTGTGATATTTTGGAATAAGCATATATTTCTAATAAATCTCTTCCATATAATTATGGCTGTGTCCATAGCTGTGTCATCTTTATGACATGGTAAGAACATTGGGGTCTTTTTGTACCTATCAACTAATACTAGGCATGCATTAAAACTTCTATCTCCTCCTGGAGGTAAAGCTGTTACCCAATACATATAAAGTATTTCCCATAGGGATTTTGGTTCTTGGATTTTGATCATCATTCCAAATTTCTTTCCTGTTTCCCTGCTTCCTTTTTGGCCCCTGTAACCAGTTTGGATGTGTTCTGCAACATCCTTTCTCCAGGCTAGCCACCAAAAGCAGGTTTTCACCCTTTCTAATGTCCTATCTTCTGAGAGATGTCTAGAAGCAACACTATAATTTAATTAATGTAGTATAGTGTTTATTAAGACTCTATCAGTTAAGGTGATAACAAATATTTTTGGTTCTATGATAAATAATTCTATAAAGGAAGTAGAATCTTCCTTCCTCATAAAAGTTTTTCCATAATCAATCTAGTTTGGAAGATAATAATAGGTATTTAAAGTCCTTCATCAATAGTTGGCATAAAATGTGGAACTTCTTGTCCATTATATAGCTCTCTTTGACTTGCTTAAATAATTATGTGCCAATTTCTGTAACACATATTCTTTCTATATAATTTTCCTCCTGTGATACCCATGCTGGGTTTTCAGGTGTATTTTCTAGAGCCCATCTTCCAAGACCAGATTTGTGGACTATGGTAATATTTCCTCTATATTCTTGTATAGAAATATGCCATTTCAGCATGCTTATTTGGTGTATTCATATTTAATAAAGATTCTAAAGCATTAAAGTATGTAATCACATCAGATAATGTTCCATCTAAATAATAGTGTAGCTTTTCTAAATTACACACTAAGAAAAGGAATTCAATTTGGATTGCTCAATATCTTGCTACTGTTGACTTAATTTTCCTTGAAATGAAGCAAATTGGTCCTTCAACAGGCTTATCACTGATGATTTGTGTCTGGTGTAATGCATAACCTACTCCTTCTCCACAGGCATCAATTTATAGCTTGAAAGGTAGCTTTCAATCTTGCAGTGAAAGAAAAGGGGTATTTGTAAGGAATTTTCTCAGTTATTCATATTCCTTAACTGTTTCTTCGGTCATTTCATAGACTGTCTGTTGATCACAGAGTTTATACAGAGATTTTTTTTCAAGGAAATTTTCATCTTTATTTGCACTATTTTTGGTAAGACTCTTCCAAGTATTTTCAGGTGTTTTCCCCAAGTTTTTGAGAAAAATATAATTTCATCAATGTAGATGCTTAGCCATCCCTCTGATAGTTCTTCAGGGAATATGGGATTCATTATTCTATGATAGTGGGAAGGGGTATTTTTTATACCAAAAGGAATTCTTAGTTATTCATATATGCCAAAGTTGACTATTATTCTTAGTATTTTTCTGGAATTTTGTGTGAAGAAATTTTGATGGAAACCCTTTAGAGAATCCATGGCTGTAATAAAATCAGCTTGTGAAAATTATGTCAATGTCTCATGGATTTTAGGTATTGGATATCTGTCAGGGATGGTATAGGTATTCAAAGCTCTAAAATCACCTACCATCCTTTATTTATCATTATGCTAGGTTATAATAACAGGTATAGTAACCTCTAAATGTTCATTATGTCCCACTTTCCTTTGGGATTCTAGGTCCATAAATTATTTAATGTCTACCTCTAAGCCTTCCATAGCTCTTGGGCTAGCTGGATAAGCTGGTCTTCTCAATAGGGGTGGATAATGTTTCTCTAAATTTAAAATAATGTCTACCTCATTTCCAAAAATAGCACCTAGTGGTTATTTGTCTGTTGGAAAGGAATGTTTGTACTTATATAAGAGATCAATGAATTTTTCTCTCATTTTTTCTGTTAAATATTGATTGAATTCTGCCTCTTTTAGCTGTTAACTTACAAATAATAATTTTTCTGAGCTTGTATCTTCATCTTTTATAACAGTAATGAGTTTTTTGTTATTTAGGAAGCCAAATTTCTGTATTTTATTGTTGCCTATGGCAAAATATCTGTCTTTTTGGTTAGAAATATCAATGCCATAGACTGACAAGTAATCATTTCCAAGTATGAAATGTTTACTGGTACAGCTTTCCATTACTAAAAATTCCACTTTGATTATTATATATTGAGAAGGATGTGGAAAACTTAATGTAAAGTAAATTCTCTCAAGGGGCTTCATGCTTTCACTTGCACTACTAAATTTGACCCCCTGTATTGGTATGAGTTTATCTTTTCAATGTGGTATAATTGTTTGTAAGTAATCTTTTCCAACACATGTGCAGTATGCACCTGTGTACAAATTGATTTTTTCCTCTTTAATGTTTATCATAACAGTACTTATACTTTATTTTCCATCTGTATGGACCACTCCCTTCTTCAGGTTTGGCCCTATGCAATTTGAAATCTTGTATATATTTAAGGAATGTGTCAGATGTTCCAATTTGTGGAAAATTTGAATTTACTTCTAGCACTTCATAGATCAAATCAATATTACTAATCTGGGAATTAATTATATCAATTTAATCACTTTAAGAGGTCTCTGATTCTTCAGTATCTTTTCAGAATCAGATTATTCTTCTTTGTTATTATGGTCTTCTGTTTTTGAAATTTAATTTATCTTTGCTTTTTTAAGACAATTATTGGCTAAGTGTCCAAGACCACCACATTTATGGAATTTTATCTGCTGATTTGTTTTATTGAGTTTAAAGGGTTATTTTGGTTTTTCCTTCCTAATAAATGGTTTATTTGGGATTTTTATGTTCCATTGTTTCCATGTTCTGCCAATTTTGGTTCTTTTCACAATTTACTCTAGTGAATTGATGTATTATTCTATGGAAAATGGCTCTATGCACCTAATACTTAGGGAATTTTCCAGTTCTCCACACCTTTGGAGTATTTTCATATGAACCATCTTTTGTAAAATTTCTGGATATAATGCATTCAATCTTTGAGCTTGTTTCAAGAACAAAGTTAAAGGTTTGTCTTTTTATGAGTCAAAAAATTATTTTTCAAATTAATTTTCTATCTTATATCTCCAGGCATTATTTGCTCACTTGGTGATTATTTAATTTTTCCACCAAAACCAGCTATTTTTGCCATTTTTGTCTTATTCTATAATACAATATTTTTTCAGATTTTTCAAATAATGAACTTAATCTTGCAGTGATTAGTTTATCAGGTATGGCATAATCTTCTTGCAAAATGTTGATTGTCTTAATGAATTACATATGGTCATATTCACCTTCAACTGTGAATGTTGGCCATTCTTCAATTTGAGGTTCTTCTTTAATTAAGAATTGATTGTTTTCTTGATCAATTAAGTCTATTATCAAAGTATTTGTTATTTCTTCTTTTGGTTTAACAGGAATTCCCATGTGGGAAAATGGGGCTGAGAACTTTGGAATATATAAGTTAGCCTCATTTATTTTATCCATTTTATCTGTAAGAAGTCTGATTTCACTTTAGATATATGATCTTTGGGATTCATTCTTACTTCATCACTATTTTCTACATGGTCTAGTAGTAGTTTTTGGTGTGATGAAGTCTTTTATTTGAATTTTTCAACATAAATGGACAATTTGTTCAATTTTCCTGTCAAACTGTCAATAATCTGGTCATAATTAATTTTTGAAGTATTTTCTGTAATATCTTTTATGTATTTATACAATTCCTGTTATCCTTGTATTAATTTTTGAGTATTTTCAATCAAAATTTCGGCTTTATCATTTACAACCATAAATTCAATATTGTCTATTTCTTTTTTGTTTTTTACAACAATTTGGCCTAAAGATAATATACTACTGTTTATTTCATTTAAGGATAATAGACTTTTGTTAATATAATTTTTTTAATTCCTGTTAAGGTATTTATCACATCAGGAGACAAATACATTTCTTTGGGAAAGATGGTTGTCTCATCCTTTTCTCATCTTTGTACTTGAATCACATCAAGGTTCTGGAAATGTTGAAGAAATTTACCATGACATCCTGTAGCTGGGGGAATATGGTTTCCTCCAGTTCTTTTTATTTCTCCTCTTCCCCTCTTGGGGAGGTCTTCTGGCTTGTGGTTTTCTGGTAGAAGCTACTGGGGCTTCTTCCTTGCCTGCCTCCCTATTTTTGTTGTGCCAATCCTTTATTTCTTTTATTCAAGGTTTGGATTATAGTGAATTCCATCCATTGGAGTATTTAACTATTTCCTCCTCCTTTGAAATTTTTTTGAGGATGTTCCAGGAGTTCATCTTGGTTAATTTGTGGCAACATTTCCCAGTATTTGTCTTTGTACGCCATGTAATACTGTTTGTAATGGCCCATGTAGATGTCTATCTAAGCCCTCTGAATGTGCTTTGTCTCTTTTTTAATGACTAATACTTAGTTCCAATTCAGGCTCAGAGATAATGGGAATTTCAGTGACTTGCCTTTGGGATATGGAAATTCTTTGTGTGGATTCTGTTCCACTGGGGATTTCCCCCTTCCTTTTCCCTTTTGTGGGATCATTTCTACTTCTGAGTCCACCTACATCTCCTTGGATAGAGTATTGGGAACCTCTTCTAGTAGTCATATTGAAAAGAGATAGTGAAAACAAAATTGAAATAAAATTTATTTTTATGGCAATTTAAGAGAGGTGCTCACCCTCGGAGTCCTGAATTATGGGTCTGGGAAAAACTAATTTCTTAGCTTTTCTTTTCTTAGTAATAATTGGTGTTGGAGAAATTTGACAAGTTTCTTCCACCAATCATTCAAAAGTGGTTTGATTTTCCTCTTTTGTGTTTCTTTCAAACACTAAAAAAGACAAATAAATATAAGTCTTCTTATAAAACTGTTATTTTTTGCAAGATATGGAAATTTTCACATAAAAAATTCCTTTTCATTTTTGTATAAGAGAAATAAAGAAAGAAAAAAACTTTTGTTATTTTATTCTATAATATAATATTTTATGGTTTGTTATTATTTATTTATGAATAAAAAATAATGTTATTTTTTTTAATTAAGTTAAAATATAAATTTATATTTTTAACTTATAAATATCTTTTTTCATTTCTAGGGTAACTCAAAGAAATTCCTTTCAAGCTTAAGAATGTGACAAACCACATGTAAGACAATAGAATCACTTTCCAACTCAATAATTATAAAATTCTTACATTCTTTTATGATTATAGATATAATTTATTATTAGATAAACGGAAATTTAATCTTCTTGAAGGTCTTTTAAGTAAATATAACAGCCAGGCCCCCAAATATAAGGTTTTACTATGAAACAATAAGTAAAAATTACTAATATTTTACCTATTTTACTATGAATGTCCTAATTTAATGAATAACCAGATCAAAAATAATTATGATAATAAAGATATCTTATAATTCTGGCATAAAGTTGTTATCTTATTAAGAAATAATAATATAATATAAATATATTATAGAAATAATATAGTAATATGATATATTTATGTCAATTTATTAATCACAATAAAAAGAAGCTACCCCTGCCAGCAGAGGTAGCAGGTCTAACCCAGGTTAAACATGATTTTAACCCAAGTCCCAAATTTGGTTCTAACCTTGAAATATTTTTGCAAATAATTTCAGCCACAGCTTTGGAAATTCAGAATTTTATACAATTGAATTAGAAGATTTTGTATTTCTCATGATCTTTGTTTGCCTCCATGTAAATAACATATCCCCGACTCATTAATTCAAGAGGGTCTTGAATAAAAATTATTTCCAACAGGGAAAAGATTTCTCTCACTGAGATCTGTGGAGGATTTCTATATGAACTCCATTTTCCTTGCTAATTGGATGAATCAACTCTATCCACATGTGCCCACAATTACAGAAGAATATAAAAAGAATCTTTTAAGAAATTAAACATTTTACAGCCAAATCTCCTACTATATGGCTTTTTACTCTCCTCTTACATACTTTAAATACGGTTGAAAAGGTATAGCCCAAGAATTAACTATTTTCTTGGTAAATAAATAATTTTTCTCTTATTACTCATTAATCTCCCATTTTTATGTTGAAAACATTATTTACACCAGTCTTTTGAGCTTAAATACTAGCCATTAATTTCTCTTAATAAGGAGTATCATTCTTTCTTTTGACTATTTTTACTCTTATCTTAATTGTTGAAAATATTAATCTAATTCTATTCTTAAATCTGCATAATTGCTTCCAATTTATAGAAAAATTTTCATTATAAAGGGTCTTTTCCAACATGAATACTGCTTTGTGTTGAGGTTAATAATTTTTGAAAGAAAGCACAAAGGTACTCACCAAATTCGACTTGATTTCTTTTCCAAATTGTCAAATTTTGTTTTGAATTCCCCATCATTGTTTTTTATTAATCCCTTTTCTCACAGATCTTCTATATGTGATTTTGCAAGGAATGAAAGTGTTCAATTTTTGCGTTCCTCATTTCTAGTTCAATATTATTCAGCTTTTAGCTCAGCTAAGTATTTCCATAAATTTGAATTTCTTCTTTTCAATTTTTCTGAGTAGTTGAAATCTTTTTGATTGCAAAATTTTCTCTGAAAAAGTGCAAATAATCATGATGAGGAATTTTGATCAAAAGGAAAAATCACCCTTTTTTCCAAATTTCAATTTTCTATTTTGATTCAAATTTTTTTTGGAACTTGTGCTCTTTTAATTAAGTTTTGTGTTTTTCTTAAATATTTATACTGATATATTTTTCCAATTATTAGAAAAAATCCAATTCTTTTTTGTTTCTTTTTTTTTTGCACAATTTTCTTGAAATTTTTCCCACTATTTTTTTGTCCTTTGATATTTTGGTTTTTTGTGTATCTCATTATTTATGTTAAGTATGTTAAGAAAAAAAAAGAAATTGAATTGTGTTTTAATTTCATTTTTTCTATTTTCTTAAGTTCTTGTATTGTTAATCTATTTGTTTTGTTTCTTTTTTTTTCTCTACTTCTTTTTTTGATTTTTCAATTGTTTTGATTTTTAATGATATCATTCTTTTCAATTTTTTTTTCATTTTATTATTTCTTTTTTCTTTTGAATTTCTTTTGAAATTTCAATTTTTTTACTTTGGATTCTTTTTGATTGTTTATTTTTTTGTAAATTTTGAATTTTTGAATATTTTTCTTTTTTTTGTGAGGTGCAAACACTCCAAATCAGTGTTTTTACACTGATTTGGAGTTTTTATTTGGTTATTTGTTTGAAATCGTGCTATCATTCCAAAATAACCAAATAACACTCCAAATCAGTGGTTTTGCACTGATTTGGAATGTTTGCACCCCTCAACAAAAAAATAAAATAAAATTGAAAAATGAAAAAAACTAAATAAAAATTGATCAAAATTTTCATGAAATTCAAATATAAAAATTTAACGTAAAAGTTGCGAAAAATTAAGAAAAATTGACAGAATTCAAAGGAAAAATCAAAAAGAAATAAAAATAAAACCAAAAAAACAAAAAAATGAAAAAATAGAAAGTTAAGAAGAAATAAAATAGAAACAAAAAAAGTTACCAAAAAAGCTTACAAAATGAACACAAATGAAAAAAACATGAAATTGAGATTATAAAAAAACCAATAAAATGAAGAATTGAAAAAATAGAGAAATTCACAAACGCAAAAGAAAATAAGAGAAATGGGAATTGTCATTCAAAAAAATGAAGGTAAATACTGAAAAAAATTCTCCAAATTAAAAATATAAATATTATTGCAATCATATTGATCATATATGGGAATATTGTTGGAGAAAATTAGAATAACAGCCAATAAAATAATTTGGACTAAGCTTATATAAATTAAAAGCTGGTTTGAAATATTCCTGAATCATTAGGAGGAATTTCTATTTAGTGTTTGTTAAATATATAAAAAATCATACATTTGAATGAGATAAATCCATGTGTATCAAAATATATTTGATTTAAATCAACTTTAAATTTGACAAGGTCAAAGGCCAAAAATATTACTAGTTTCAAATTGATTGACAATTTGATAGACAATCTTTCTTGAAAATATTTCAAAAAATTTCATGTTTCAGTGATTTGAATGAATAACCTCAAACATACTCTTAGTGCTTTCTCAATTCAGTAGTTGGTAATAATAGTGAATTGCTAAAGAATCCTTTATCCAGCTTGACTGCAACCTGGCCAGTTAATGTGGGTTGGAAAAAGGTTTGAGCCAAATTTGAATGAAGTTGCAAAAAAGTTTCATCAAAGCTCCAAAAAAAGCAAAAAACCACCACAAAAAGGTCTGTAGGGGTCAATTTAAAATATTATCACTTCTTGAGACATAATCATTTTAAAAGATGAACAGAACCTTTGACCACTTACCCTTTTATTTAAGGGTTTCTAAGGAAACTCCAAAGGATGGTATTATATTATTTGACTTATATATTCAAATATTTTACACTAAGTGTTTCTATTTATATGAAATTTTTTTATCAGATTGAAAAATATTACATGAAGAAATTTATTAAAATATTACACTCTCCAAATTTTACAAGTCTTCCACTTCAAAGATTCCCTTCATAATTCTTTATTCAATCTCTGAAGCAGGATTATCTATTAATGATAATTGAATCATTGTTTCCACTGGTCTGAAGAGCCAAAAAATGGGTTTGAAAATTTACTTCATTTGTTTTTAAGATTATTTTTCTCAAAGAAGAAAAACAAAAAATTACCATAGATCATTACTGCAAAATTCTTTTGCATTTTTATCCAATTGAGTAGCAAAATCCTCAAAAAAAATAATTTCAAGATAAAATGATAATTTTTTCTGCATGAGAAAATATCCCAGTATGAAACAATCTGATAAAGTGAAAATACACCTTTTCACCTTGAAATATTCCATTTCCAAATGTATTAAGAGCAATAATATTGGAATGAAGGAAGCAAATAATATTTATTTTTGACATGTTCAGGTCTTGCATATATACAGGCTGAATTCTTAGTTGATAAGAAATTTAAAATCACAAGCTAGCAGAAAGTTATAATTCGGAAATATATGAAAATAAATATATAGATGCATTTTGTGAACTCTGAAATGAATTTCTAGCTTAAAGGAAGTATTTGAAAATTCCACCACAGCTATGCAATTAGAATATTACCTTGATGGTCCCTTTTGAGGGAATTAAGAGCTTGAGTATTCCCTTTTTTAAAACTCACTAATTTCAGAAAACCAAATTAATGTTCAAATTGATATCTTTGTGTAAATTAGTTATTTTTTCAAAACAAAACAGAAAAGTAAATCTCAAGATTTCTGCTTATAAACAACACTTTAACAGTATAAATACTTTGAAATATCTGGGAGATGGATTCCTGGAAGCAGGATACTTTAGACCTTTTGGGCTTGATCGATATATATAATTTGAGAAAATCCACAACCTAGGAATAAATTAGCTTATTGAAAGAGATAAGTTGTACCACCAATTTGAGCTCATTATATTTATCTGAATATAGCCCCTGAAGGCATCGGAAAACTATAATAATTAATGATCTACTTATTCAAACTGATACATTGGAGGGGGAGGCTTTAGAACACGTATATTATTTTCAAAAAAATAAGGATTTTCATATGATTATCATTATTATTCTCTTGATCTTGTAATAAATATTTATAAGATTAATTAAATTTCTATGATGGTTAACCTATTTGATCAAGATACTTCTTTTTTTAATTTCCATTTGAATCCTAATATATATATAAAAGGGCAATTTTTTTTCCAAGAAATCTTGAAGCTTGATACATATTATTTATAAACTGAATATTTTGATTGTGCATCATCTAATATCAAAATTGTAATGAAGTTACTATTACTAAAAAAAATGAAAAATCAAATAAATTGCAAGGATTTTTTTTGAAAAAAACAATTCACTATGAAAAGATAAGTATGAGAATATTTAATACTGATATCATGAAATGAAAATTTCATTGAAATAATGACTTCCCTAAACTGACATTTAACATTTTACAAAAACTTACATATTGATACTTAATTTTAATACTATTGAAAGCTTGGTAAATATTTGAATCCCAAAAAAATATTTTTTACATCAAAATTTTAAACATATAAGTGTAAAATGTATTGTTCAAATTTTCATTTTTATGGAGGGTTAATAATAAATTAACATTTCTTGAATTTGGAAAAATTCTTACAGGCTTTCTGATTTTCCTGTGGAAAATAGAAGAATATTAATAGCCTGAGATAAACTTTATTCCAAACAGCAGTAGGATATGATGAATTTTTGTTTCAAAAAGAGCATTTTTCATGAAATGAGTAATACTACAAAAAAATCACCATTAAGTAGTTTATTTCATAATGTCTTTGTACATTAAATGTTATGTGATTTGGCAGGAAACATTTTTTTTGGGTCACAAGGGGTCTCAGGTTATTTCGATCATGGGAAAAAGGTGTGAAAGTGATTGAAACTTGATTTTCGGAAAAGTGAAGGTGATATTTGGTCCAAAGTTTGACCAAAATAATGGATTCCACAGATAAGAAATAGAGGAAATTATACTTGGTGAATGTTTTTTGGGATGTATTTCTTTTGAATCTGATATTGATAAAGACTTTCAAAATTGTTTCCTGATGCATAAAAAAGGACATAATATATCTTGATTTTTTTTTCAACTTTGAGATATCAAGATAAATTAAGCTTTTGGAAGAATATTTTAATGAAATATACAAACTTTGTTTCTGGTTTTCTGAGTGAGTGAGAGAAAATGACAAGAAGTAATTTTTTTGAAGAGAGATATTTTTTTTGAAGATTTTCAACATTGGAAATCTTGACATCTTATGAATTAAGTTTCAGAGAAAGAAAATACATGAAATGAAGTATATTATAGAATATAAAAAAAGAGGGTATTCTGTTTCTGGAAGTCATAAAAAAGAATTTCATGACTAATGGCTTCCTATTTATTTCAAATTTGTTTATTTTTCTCTCAAAGAATTTTGTGGAATAAAGGATTATTTGGGATTTTAAGAAGCTATATAATTAAATTAATTTTGTGAAGTATTTCTGAATCTTGAAATCTGGCTTAGAAGATCACCAAATAATAATAGCAAATTAGAGCCCAGTATGAAGCAAGTTAGAAGCTGGGTTGGACCTAGGTTGGACCTGTTACCCCAACTGGCGGGGACAGCTTTTTTTCATTGTGAGTGTTATCAACAATGAATAAATGCATAGAAAATTGATATCTAATAATAAATAACAATAATATTACCAATATTAAAGCTATATATTGATATTAGAATTATTAAAAATGATAATAAAGATAAAATAACCTACTTTAAACACTTAAATACAGCTTATTTGAATTGTATTTACAATAAAAAATAGAGAGAATTGAAAATTATACTATTTATATGTGGATTTAGAGATTTTAAGATATTTTTAAGAAAAAAACATTGGTTCAATAAAATAAAAGCTAGTGATTACTAAAAGGTGTATCTTTGATCTTTAAAAATATGAGAGTTTGATGTTTAAAGAACAAATAAATTACCTTTTTATTTAAGATTTTATTGTATTTGATGTTCCTGAGGGGGAAAAAGAGGAAGAAGAGATTATTTTCTAGTAAATATACTTACTTCTAGTGATCAGGTGCCTTCTAGTAGAGGTGAACTTATGGTATCCACTGCAATTGATCAGTATTTTAAGGTTTGGTGATAATTACATCATTATTAAACCTTCTTATCTCATTATTACACTATTTTTTAGAGTTATCATTATAAATCTAATTTGTTGAAATAATATTCTTAGAGAATGATTTATTCTTGTGGATCATAGTAGTTTTAATCATAAAATACCAATATACACCAGTTTTATCTCCTATTTAGCTGTTAAACTTAAATTAAGATTTCAATTATTGATCAGAAACAATCATTTGTAAACCTGAAATTTAATCATCAATATGTCTCAAGTTTTTCATGCTAAAGAAATTCAAAGAGTAAATTATGATAGCTTTTCTTGTCCTTACCAAGCTGCCAAGTGGACTTCCTTAAATCATAATAACTCTATTTTTGATGATTCTTCATGTAACTCCACTTTTCTGTTGAAATTTACTATTTTAGACTTGAAACCATGATAAGAATTATGTCATTATTCATGCATGAGCTGTTAGAATCTGAATATATACCTTTTTTTAAGTGGTAAAAAGCTATTGCTATTTTGTCCAATATCCTCTTATATGCTTTAACCTTGTTTATCACTTGCAAAATAAAGATTATATCTTTATTTTTATAGTTATTTAGTGCTAAATTCAATTTTGAATATACTATTTATGATTTGTAATTCAGAAGATATGAGCTAAAAATCATGAATATATGCACTGATCATAAAAGTGCATATATCCAGGTTATCTCAGTAAGTATTGGTTTTACAGATATGGAATAAAAATTTGAACTATGTAGTTTTTTATGGGACATCCAAAGGTGTAGCTTATTTAACATGTTAATTAATTGTTTTCTGATATAATCAAGAATTTATTTATTTTATGCAATTTTTATTTATTTTAATATTTTAATATTCTTATTATTAGAATAAGTGCTTTGTGAGCTTTTTGGATATGTGGTCATATCTAAAAGGCTCACATTTGGAAAAAACTAAATATTAATATTGTGATTTAATTGATATCAACTTGATAAACTTACTATTACTGCTCTACTTTTTAATATAAAGCCCCTCTATGATAAGCAATATATATATATGTATAATATTTATTATAATATAAAAATCAATGGAATAATTTATCCAAAAAATTGAATCACTAATAGAATAACTATTTCTATTCAATAGTTAATATATAAAAACATATCCAATAATTATATCATTCCAAATAGCGATTATTTATAATATGAAACTACTTCTCATTACCAATATATCTTCTGACTCAGCTCAAAATTCGATTTTTTCACTTAATAAAACTGATCTCAAATTTTAGGCTACTAGTATTATGAATTGGGGCTAAATAAAGTATTTTCACTTTTAAAAATCCAAATTTAAATGATTGATATCATTTAATTAATCTATTTATTTCTTGAGGGGCTTTCAATTTATCATCAAGATCATATGAAATATTTCTATAATAATTTTTAGTGATTTAACTAGAATTTTGAAGATTTATCAAGATTTCCAAAATGAAGAAAGGGTTTTCAATTCTTCTTTAAATTTTCTTTTTTAGTTATATTATGCCAAATTTAAGTCAAGGAAAAAAAATTCAAAAGTACTTCATTGAGAAACTAAAGGGTTTTACTTATAAGGTAATATTAATATTATTTCATCATTTGGGCTAAATTCTCTTTATTTTATCATAAGTAAAGTTCCATCTGATCAATTTGAAGTGACAAAGGATTTGGAATATTAAATTTTAGGAAGAAAATTTAAAATGAACCGCTTCTAGGAAAATAAATAATCACTTGAAAAATATTTACATATGGGTAAAGTATGTCATTTTACTCAAAATTTTACCTTTAATGATTAATTTAAGGTTTGAGATTAAATGGAAGTTTGATAATATTATTGTAAATTTATTATGATTAATAATCTACAAAAGAAGAAAAAAAGCTTGGTTAATATTGGAAAAATAAAAAAACTTGGGTATCCTGAATCCTTTTTAAAATATTCATTTGTACCATCTGTTTCTGCCACTTATAAGCTTTGTATATACTTTGTTGAAAAGGAAATCTGGAAAGATTTAACACTATGGTAGATCTAAATCTAAATCAAAAGCTACACACCACACCTCTATTTTAACAAAACTTTGGAAAGTCAAGCTATACAGGATGTAAATTTGATTTTATTAGAATTAATTAATTTTGAGTTAAATATTCAAAATTTAATTTTTTAATCTAGGTGCCAAGTAACCTATGGTATACTACTAGGTAAAAATATGGTGTAGAATCCAATTTGGTAATACTTATCATCTTTCTAAGTATTTGTGAAAATTTTCTGAAAAGGACTTTTGTATTTGAATGATTTTTACTTTTGTTGATGATTATTTTTAACAAAAGAACATTTTGATAAGGAATCATGTGATATATTTAAGAATATAAAATATTCATTAGGGATCAGCATGCTAAATAAAAGCCTTTAGCTGAGCTTAAACTGATTCTTCTGAATTTTTAATAAATTTTCAACAAAAAGGGCAAAGTAAACATAAAGCTTTCCACATGGGAAGTGAATATTATTAAAGGGTAATTTTGATATAAAATAATCAGAGGAAGAACCCTGGTGAAGAAAGAAGGAATAAATTAATCCATTCAAATTTTGAATAATTGAGAAAAGAATTCAGAGGGAAAGGAAGAAACCCATCCAAAAATACCAGTGTTAGGAATAAATATTCCAGTCAGAAAAGTCTCTTACCTGAAACATAATGGATATAGATTAAAATTTCTCTGAAAATAAAGTTTCTTCCTTCTTAACTTTAGATTCTCAGACCATCAGCCACCCTGAAGAAATAATGGCCAAGCTAGAAGATCACAAAGAGTGTTAAAAAAATGATCACTTCAGCAGATTAACATAAGCATGAAACCATTTTGAAACACTTATATTAAATTAGTATCAGATTTAAAGTTTTCTAATGAAGTTATCACAAGTAATGAGTGCTCGAAAATTTCATATTTCATTTTTCTATCAATAATTTTTGAAAATCCCCTTATTTCTTCATTATTCAGTTTCCTAGTGGATAAGAGCATGAAATATATTTGAGAAATAATCTCCAACATCTCAGTTTACAAGCAGATAGAAATTTTTGTTTAAGAACTGTGGCCTATTTTATTTATAATACTGAAGAAGGATTGGAAGATATAAGGGGGTATATTAATGGATAAAATAAAAAAACAGCTTCATTATTGATCCATGAAAATTTTCTCCCCTCACCTCAGAGAGACTTGTACAGGATGAAGTGCTATGAGTTTTCTTGAAAATTGCCCAATAGAGAATGAATGGAAAAAATATGTAAGATAAGTATTATTTCATTCATAAATCAGATAATTTACCTCTTTAATTAATTTCTGATCTCAAAATGAAAATCCCCAAACAATTTCTTTCTATTAAGAAATATCTCTCACTTCATCTCTTTTGATTACATTGCATCCAAGAGATTTCCCATCCTAAGAGGTATTCCTAATTGAAATATCAATTATTTACCACTAGTTCCTGGGTGAGATAATTAAATATCTGGATAGTATTAATCTTATAAATAGAAACTTTGTTATATGACAAAGGATCCACCAAGGAAGTTGAAATTGGACTGTGAGCTTTAGAGGTATTTGCATACACCCAAAAGAGCCACCAACTGAAATATAATTAAGAAATAAAAATGAGATAACTATTCTTTATCATTAAAGCGACATTCATAATAATGTCAAACATTCAAATTCTAATTCTTCTAATAATTACAGAAACTCACAAAATTGTAAAAATAATATAACAAATATAACCAAAAGTGTAATTTCGACAATTTTTTCTGAATATATAGTATTTTTTTGAAAAAGCCCTGATAAATGTGATTTTAATTTATTTTTCAATGAATAAGATCATTAATTTTATTCAACCATTGGATTCCCTTTAAAAATCCAGGTAAGGTCACCTCTGGATTAAATCTCCTCAATTCAACTCCAAATGAGCTTGAATTCAACTTCAAGTGTTTTCTGAATGAAAATCTGAAAATAGCTGAAATATCAATTCAAACCAAACTAAATACGGCTTTAATAATCAATTTCTGTATTAAAATTGAGGTGTGGCTTGCAGCTTAGAAGCTATGAGAAGCTAAAGTAGTTTAAATTGAAATGTCAAAATGTGTAAATGAATTACATAATTGAGCTTAAAAGTAAATATGAGAAATTAAAAATTACAGATGTTTGATTTGGTTTTTCAATTGAATTAAATAGGTAAGATTTGAGTATAATATATGTAAAGGAATTGAAGAGCAACAAATTAGAAAGATCAATTTTTTTGGGGAAAAGGAATCTTGGCTCCAAGGGTTCCATACTCCTCAAAATTCCTTGCTGACAGGCATGGGATGTCAACTTAAACACAAGAGCTAATTGTCACAACTATAGACACTCACCTCTTTGGCCACTTTATGGCATACCAATGCAATATTCAATTCATGGAAATTTGGAAGAATCCATCATTCTTTGGCCAAATTGGCCACTTGAACCTTTTTTGCTTCTTATGGCCAACCTGGCCCATCTTTGCCACTTTTTGGGAATTTCACAGGAAAAAGGGGAAATACAGCCCAAAGTTCTGTATTATGATTTTAAGATTTAAATACAGTTTTTGACCATTTTGAATTTTTCCATATTATGCCTTTTCCCCATGAAACATGGGACATTCTCAAATTGCCATATTAGGCCATTGTGGCCATTTGGGGCTTAATTCTGTACTTTAACATTTTTGCGCAAATAAAGCTTTAAACCTGTATAGGCTTGTTTTTGCCAAAGAGACCAAAGATGGCCAGAAAACCCATCCAGTGTCTGAAGCCTTCAACACCACAATTTTCAATGTTTTTCAAGTCCATCCTCCAGAGGTCTTTGAGCTTCCTTTTCCCTTAAAGAAGGAAAAGTACCATAAATGGTGTTATACACCATTATGCCTCTTTTTTTACCAGAAATACAATGGTGACAAAATCAAGGGGTCATAACTCAAATTCAAAAATACCTTTTCAGAACTTATGGATTGATATTATCAGAAGGATTAATCAACAATCAAGATCAGTGTTTTTCTTCCATAAAAATCCTCCCAATCATCAGGTATTGGCTTTTTTCAAGTATGAAGTATTCCCCTGAGGGAATACTTGAAATTTAATTTCAAAAGAAATTCAAGAAAAAGTCCCAAATCAGTTTTCAAGTTTCAATTCTCCATCAATCCACCTTGTAAACCACATTAATTCAATATAGTCTTGCTCATAGAGGCCTGTATTTCAGCCATAGACCATGGAAACATGATCCAACCAAGTTCATTTCCATATTTGGCCAGGCTTACATTTCATAAAGAAATAAATGGGTCCAGTTGTCAGACTAAAGGAGTCAAGCTCTCAGCTTTCCACATATACAAGCCTTTCTTTCAACCCTGGGGGGCTTTTTACCCAATTTAATTCATGTAGCAGGATTTATTTTACATTTAATTTTATTTCATCTTGATATTGAATGATGATTTTATTTGGTAAGTAATTTGAACCTATTTTATCACCTGTAATTGGATATTGGTGTTAATATCCTTGAATATTCCATTTTTTTCTGGAAGGTTGAAACAGTGAATAAAGGACCTACTTGGTTTTCTCTTTGGCCATTTGGATTTCTTTCTTATTTTGCATCTCATTTTTTTACCTGCATTATTCTTGTTAAAGAAATATATTCTTTCCCATTTCCTTAATTCACTGGAGTATTCTAAGTGAGTTTTCTGATTCCTGCGTTACAGGACACTTTTGTTATTCCCAAGCGCCCCTGTGAAATTAGATTAATTAGCTCATAATTGATTCTTTCATTATTTATTTTTCATTTTTAAATTAAAAACTAATTCATTCATCAATTATGAAATTCTTCTGATATTAATGATTTTTTCTTCAAATATATCAATTTTAAATCAATCCTTCCTTATTGAAAATTGTTTTCTCTGTATAATTTTTTGAATTCTTTTTCAAGATTTTTCTTTTCTCTTAAAATTGTGTGGCTGACCATTTCTAGCCATTGTTTATGCCACTCAATTTTTATTAAGGTAATAGGTTAATTTTAATTTTCAAATTGATTACGAAATTTATTTCATTCACAAGCTTCATTTTAATTTGTCCTTCAAGAATTTAATTTAATTTTAATTTTGATTGATTGATTTGACATAAATTAGATTTCAATTTCAAAAAATTGATGAAACTGAAGAATTAATTCTATTTGATTGATTTTAATCAAGAATTATTGATTGAATTCCTCAAGATTCACTGATTGATTGATGAAACTCAAGAAATTGTTGATTTTGATATTGACTTGAAGCTTCCATATTTGATTTGCCTCAAATCTTCTATGCTCAAATTTTTATTTTATTTTATTCTGAAAATCATAACCTCCTGTAAGACAGGCAAGATCTCAGGCCAGAGCTTGAGCTGTTCTCACTCCAAAACAAAGAGTTCCTCAACTGAGGACCCATTTGGACAAAGGACCAACTATGGAAGGAAGGAAGAGGGCCAAGAAGATCAAGATCTTTCTCAGGAGTTGTTGGCTCTTTTCCTGGAATTTTAAAGACCACTTTCAGCGGTCTTGGTGAAGATGGTGAAGAGGAAGATGAGAATTCTGTGGAAAAGGAAGAGTATGAAGATACTGAGGTTGTCCCTGCTTCTGTGGAGCCATCTGAGGGTACTGGAGGGAAAAATCTATCCCATTCTAATCAGCCTATCTCTCATCAGTCTGGCCCATCACTATTGGCCATAATGCAACAGATGATTTAAATTATGGTCAATTTTAAAGAAAAATCATATTCTGAATCTTCAAGACCACCAGCCTTAAGGACTCCAACTATGAAGGCACCACACTGTTTTGATGGGACTCAACCCTTCAAAGTCGGAATTTTTATTTATTCCTGCAAACATATATTTCATAAAAATCAGGAATATTTCTCTGAAGAAAAGAAGAAAGTTCTTTATGCCACTTCATATCTAATTTGCAGTGCTGAGAAATGGATTGAGACTTGTCTTTTCAATCTCACCAATAAAGACCCAAGCTACCTCCTCAATAATTGGACACTATTAAAATATCAACTTTTTACTTTATTTGGAGACCCAAATGAAGTCAGAAAAGTGGAAGAAGAGTTGGATGCCTTAAGAATGAAGGAATGAGGGAATGTTTACTTATATATAGCTGATTTCAGAATTTTGGTGTAAAGATTGGAGATAAGGGTGAAAGGTCTTTTATAAATAATTATAGGAAGGGATTGGCCTCCAAAATTTTGGATCAATTGGAATTTCATCCTTCAATTATTGAATCTCTTCAAGACATAAGGTACTTTACCCTAGAGCTTGATACCAGGTACCATTAGAGGCAGAAGGAGAAGAACCATTTACAAGAAAAGAAGACCAAAGCCTCAGAGTCAAGTTCTTATACTCAAAATTCTTCAAGCTTAAGTCTTAAGAAGGAGAATTTTAGGTTTCAGAAAAGGGACAAGCCAAATTCTTCCCTCTTGAATAAGGACCAAAGGTTTATGGGTCCTGAAAAAGAAAGATGATTGAAGGAGGGCTTGTGTGCATATTATGGTGGGAAGCATAGTATTGAGGCTTGTGTTGAAAGTACTCAAAAACAGCTTACACAACCAGAAGGCATATCTCCCAGACAGGGGAAATCCTGAGTGAAGATCATTCTGTGTTCATTGGTCTTCACTGCTTTTCACCCAGAGAATCATTATGAATTCTGAATACTGGTGTTAAAAAATCCCTCCAATTTGCGTGTTTCATCCTCTCTCTCATATGTTTTATCGTATTTTAATTGATTTGGGTGCTACCAGCTCATTTATTACAAAGCAGTTTTCTCACAAGTATTTTCTGACCATGTCAGAGCTTCCAGAGAAGATTCCTCTTATAATCTTTGACTCCTCAGAGTCCCCTTCTTTATTTGTGACTAACCAGACCAAATATATGGTTGAGCTCCCTTCTTTCCCAAGCTTTGAATGAGAAATTTTAGTCATTGATAAACCCAAGGGCCAAAAAAGATTTTACCACAATATGATATAGATATTTAGTGTATCATCCACTGTCCTACCTCTTCAATAGGCTCTCTTAGCCTTGAAGCTTAATGATGCTTAATTTTCTTATTCCTTAGGTCTCTTTCACATCTGAACCTAATTAGTTATATCTTTATAATTTTTCCATTTATCTCATTGAGCAGGGTTTCTTTATCTCACAAGTTATTCCCTTTCTTTTTTGTTTCTCATCCTCCTTTCTTTAAGGAATTTCAAAATTTTAGTCTCTTCTCCTTCTTCTAGAGGGAGAATTTCAAGTGGTGGTTTATTTCTCAGGGGAAATAATTCCTTATCACTTAAGATTTAAGTATTTATGAGACTTATGGGGAAAGTTGAGTTCTCTTTCATTAATTCACCTGTTAACTCCAGTTGTACAGCACTAGGGCCATGCAGGGCTTTTATCATAAAAGGTCCTTCAAAGAAAAATTTTAGTTTCTTTGGTACTTTAATGTTGGTTTAGTTCAAAGTTGATACTAAGACTAAGTCTCCAATTTAAAATCAGGTAGCTTGTGACTTTTTTCCCATATTTCTTTTGAATATTTGAAATATTCTTGCATACATATATTTGAATGATGTCTTGCATTGTCAAAACTTATCTTAAAACTTCTTGATGTTGGATTTATATCAAACAAGTCCTTTGTAAGGGTGCCATAAGTTAGTCTTGGATTCCACTCTTTTCCCATCATTTCAGGTGCTTTACCAGTTGAAGAATGAAATGATGTATGATATGCCATTACAGAGCTGGAGTTAAAGTACACCAATAATGGGTAAAACCATCAGAGTCTACGAACTCTAAGCTATAAGCACAGAATTAGATGATAATTTTTCTAATTTTTGTATCATTTTCTCTGCCAGTCCATCAGTCTGAGGGTGATAGGCTTTTGAGAATGATAGTTTTGTGCCAAACAAGTTATGGAGATTTGTTCATAAAGCTGAAGTGAATTCCAGATCTCTATCACTTGTGATATTTTGGAATAAGCATATATTTCTAATAAATCTCTTCCATATAATTATGGCTGTGTCCATAGCTGTGTCATCTTTATGACATGGTAAGAACATTGGGGTCTTTTTGTACCTATCAACTAATACTAGGCATGCATTAAAACTTCTATCTCCTCCTGGAGGTAAAGCTGTTACCCAATACATATAAAGTATTTCCCATAGGGATTTTGGTTCTTGGATTTTGATCATCATTCCAAATTTCTTTCCTGTTTCCCTGCTTCCTTTTTGGCCCCTGTAACCAGTTTGGATGTGTTCTGCAACATCCTTTCTCCAGGCTAGCCACCAAAAGCAGGTTTTCACCCTTTCTAATGTCCTATCTTCTGAGAGATGTCTAGAAGCAACACTATAATTTAATTAATGTAGTATAGTGTTTATTAAGACTCTATCAGTTAAGGTGATAACAAATATTTTTGGTTCTATGATAAATAATTCTATAAAGGAAGTAGAATCTTCCTTCCTCATAAAAGTTTTTCCATAATCAATCTAGTTTGGAAGATAATAATAGGTATTTAAAGTCCTTCATCAATAGTTGGCATAAAATGTGGAACTTCTTGTCCATTATATAGCTCTCTTTGACTTGCTTAAATAATTATGTGCCAATTTCTGTAACACATATTCTTTCTATATAATTTTCCTCCTGTGATACCCATGCTGGGTTTTCAGGTGTATTTTCTAGAGCCCATCTTCCAAGACCAGATTTGTGGACTATGGTAATATTTCCTCTATATTCTTGTATAGAAATATGCCATTTCAGCATGCTTATTTGGTGTATTCATATTTAATAAAGATTCTAAAGCATTAAAGTATGTAATCACATCAGATAATGTTCCATCTAAATAATAGTGTAGCTTTTCTAAATTACACACTAAGAAAAGGAATTCAATTTGGATTGCTCAATATCTTGCTACTGTTGACTTAATTTTCCTTGAAATGAAGCAAATTGGTCCTTCAACAGGCTTATCACTGATGATTTGTGTCTGGTGTAATGCATAACCTACTCCTTCTCCACAGGCATCAATTTATAGCTTGAAAGGTAGCTTTCAATCTTGCAGTGAAAGAAAAGGGGTATTTGTAAGGAATTTTCTCAGTTATTCATATTCCTTAACTGTTTCTTCGGTCATTTCATAGACTGTCTGTTGATCACAGAGTTTATACAGAGATTTTTTTTCAAGGAAATTTTCATCTTTATTTGCACTATTTTTGGTAAGACTCTTCCAAGTATTTTCAGGTGTTTTCCCCAAGTTTTTGAGAAAAATATAATTTCATCAATGTAGATGCTTAGCCATCCCTCTGATAGTTCTTCAGGGAATATGGGATTCATTATTCTATGATAGTGGGAAGGGGTATTTTTTATACCAAAAGGAATTCTTAGTTATTCATATATGCCAAAGTTGACTATTATTCTTAGTATTTTTCTGGAATTTTGTGTGAAGACATTTTGATGGAAACCCTTTAGAGAATCCATGGCTGTAATAAAATCAGCTTGTGAAAATTATGTCAATGTCTCATGGATTTTAGGTATTGGATATCTGTCAGGGATGGTATAGGTATTTAAAGCTCTAAAATCACCTACCATCCTTTATTTATCATTATGCTAGGTTATAATAACAGGTATAGTAACCTCTAAATGTTCATTATGTCCCACTTTCCTTTGGGATTCTAGGTCCATAAATTATTTAATGTCTACCTCTAAGCCTTCCATAGCTCTTGGGCTAGCTGGATAAGCTGGTCTTCTCAATAGGGGTGGATAATGTTTCTCTAAATTTAAAATAATGTCTACCTCATTTCCAAAAATAGCACCTAGTGGTTATTTGTCTGTTGGAAAGGAATGTTTGTACTTATATAAGAGATCAATGAATTTTTCTCTCATTTTTTCTGTTAAATATTGATTGAATTCTGCCTCTTTTAGCTGTTAACTTACAAATAATAATTTTTCTGAGCTTGTATCTTCATCTTTTATAACAGTAATGAGTTTTTTGTTATTTAGGAAGCCAAATTTCTGTATTTTATTGTTGCCTATGGCAAAATATCTGTCTTTTTGGTTAGAAATATCAATGCCATAGACTGACAAGTAATCATTTCCAAGTATGAAATGTTTACTGGTACAGCTTTCCATTACTAAAAATTCCACTTTGATTATTATATATTGAGAAGGATGTGGAAAACTTAATGTAAAGTAAATTCTCTCAAGGGGCTTCATGCTTTCACTTGCACTACTAAATTTGACCCCCTGTATTGGTATGAGTTTATCTTCCCAATGTGGTATAATTGTTTGTAAGTAATCTTTTCCAACACATGTGCAGTATGCACCTGTGTACAAATTGATTTTTTCCTCTTTAATGTTTATCATAACAGTACTTATACTTTATTTTCCATCTGTATGGACCACTCCCTTCTTCAGGTTTGGCCCTATGCAATTTGAAATCTTGTATATATTTAAGGAATGTGTCAGATGTTCCAATTTGTGGAAAATTTGAATTTACTTCTAGCACTTCATAGATCAAATCAATATTACTAATCTGGGAATTAATTATATCAATTTAATCACTTTAAGAGGTCTCTGATTCTTCAGTATCTTTTCAGAATCAGATTATTCTTCTTTGTTATTATGGTCTTCTGTTTTTGAAATTTAATTTATCTTTGCTTTTTTAAGACAATTATTGGCTAAGTGTCCAAGACCACCACATTTATGGAATTTTATCTGCTGATTTGTTTTATTGAGTTTAAAGGGTTATTTTGGTTTTTCCTTCCTAATAAATGGTTTATTTGGGATTTTTATGTTCCATTGTTTCCATGTTCTGCCAATTTTGGTTCTTTTCACAATTTACTCTAGTGAATTGATGTATTATTCTATGGAAAATGGCTCTATGCACCTAATACTTAGGGAATTTTCCAGTTCTCCACACCTTTGGAGTATTTTCATATGAACCATCTTTTGTAAAATTTCTGGATATAATGCATTCAATCTTTGAGCTTGTTTCAAGAACAAAGTTAAAGGTTTGTCTTTTTATGAGTCAAAAAATTATTTTTCAAATTAATTTTCTATCTTATATCTCCAGGCATTATTTGCTCACTTGGTGATTATTTAATTTTTCCACCAAAACCAGCTATTTTTGCCATTTTTGTCTTATTCTATAATACAATATTTTTTCAGATTTTTCAAATAATGAACTTAATCTTGCAGTGATTAGTTTATCAGGTATGGCATAATCTTCTTGCAAAATGTTGATTGTCTTAATGAATTACATATGGTCATATTCACCTTCAACTGTGAATGTTGGCCATTCTTCAATTTGAGGTTCTTCTTTAATTAAGAATTGATTGTTTTCTTGATCAATTAAGTCTATTATCAAAGTATTTGTTATTTCTTCTTTTGGTTTAACAGGAATTCCCATGTGGGAAAATGGGGCTGAGAACTTTGGAATATATAAGTTAGCCTCATTTATTTTATCCATTTTATCTGTAAGAAGTCTGATTTCACTTTAGATATATGATCTTTGGGATTCATTCTTACTTCATCACTATTTTCTACATGGTCTAGTAGTAGTTTTTGGTGTGATGAAGTCTTTTATTTGAATTTTTCAACATAAATGGACAATTTGTTCAATTTTCCTGTCAAACTGTCAATAATCTGGTCATAATTAATTTTTGAAGTATTTTCTGTAATATCTTTTATGTATTTATACAATTCCTGTTATCCTTGTATTAATTTTTGAGTATTTTCAATCAAAATTTCGGCTTTATCATTTACAACCATAAATTCAATATTGTCTATTTCTTTTTTGTTTTTTACAACAATTTGGCCTAAAGATAATATACTACTGTTTATTTCATTTAAGGATAATAGACTTTTGTTAATATAATTTTTTTAATTCCTGTTAAGGTATTTATCACATCAGGAGACAAATACATTTCTTTGGGAAAGATGGTTGTCTCATCCTTTTCTCATCTTTGTACTTGAATCACATCAAGGTTCTGGAAATGTTGAAGAAATTTACCATGACATCCTGTAGCTGGGGGAATATGGTTTCCTCCAGTTCTTTTTATTTCTCCTCTTCCCCTCTTGGGGAGGTCTTCTGGCTTGTGGTTTTCTGGTAGAAGCTACTGGGGCTTCTTCCTTGCCTGCCTCCCTATTTTTGTTGTGCCAATCCTTTATTTCTTTTATTCAAGGTTTGGATTATAGTGAATTCCATCCATTGGAGTATTTAACTATTTCCTCCTCCTTTGAAATTTTTTTGAGGATGTTCCAGGAGTTCATCTTGGTTAATTTGTGGCAACATTTCCCAGTATTTGTCTTTGTACGCCATGTAATACTGTTTGTAATGGCCCATGTAGATGTCTATCTAAGCCCTCTGAATGTGCTTTGTCTCTTTTTTAATGACTAATACTTAGTTCCAATTCAGGCTCAGAGATAATGGGAATTTCAGTGACTTGCCTTTGGGATATGGAAATTCTTTGTGTGGATTCTGTTCCACTGGGGATTTCCCCCTTCCTTTTCCCTTTTGTGGGATCATTTCTACTTCTGAGTCCACCTACATCTCCTTGGATAGAGTATTGGGAACCTCTTCTAGTAGTCATATTGAAAAGAGATAGTGAAAACAAAATTGAAATAAAATTTATTTTTATGGCAATTTAAGAGAGGTGCTCACCCTCGGAGTCCTGAATTATGGGTCTGGGAAAAACTAATTTCTTAGCTTTTCTTTTCTTAGTAATAATTGGTGTTGGAGAAATTTGACAAGTTTCTTCCACCAATCATTCAAAAGTGGTTTGATTTTCCTCTTTTGTGTTTCTTTCAAACACTAAAAAAGACAAATAAATATAAGTCTTCTTATAAAACTGTTATTTTTTGCAAGATATGGAAATTTTCACATAAAAAATTCCTTTTCATTTTTGTATAAGAGAAATAAAGAAAGAAAAAAACTTTTGTTATTTTATTCTATAATATAATATTTTATGGTTTGTTATTATTTATTTATGAATAAAAAATAATGTTATTTTTTTTAATTAAGTTAAAATATAAATTTATATTTTTAACTTATAAATATCTTTTTTCATTTCTAGGGTAACTCAAAGAAATTCCTTTCAAGCTTAAGAATGTGACAAACCACATGTAAGACAATAGAATCACTTTCCAACTCAATAATTATAAAATTCTTACATTCTTTTATGATTATAGATATAATTTATTATTAGATAAACGGAAATTTAATCTTCTTGAAGGTCTTTTAAGTAAATATAACAGCCAGGCCCCCAAATATAAGGTTTTACTATGAAACAATAAGTAAAAATTACTAATATTTTACCTATTTTACTATGAATGTCCTAATTTAATGAATAACCAGATCAAAAATAATTATGATAATAAAGATATCTTATAATTCTGGCATAAAGTTGTTATCTTATTAAGAAATAATAATATAATATAAATATATTATAGAAATAATATAATAATATGATATATTTATGTCAATTTATTAATCACAATAAAAAGAAGCTACCCCTGCCAGCAGAGGTAGCAGGTCTAACCCAGGTTAAACATGATTTTAACCCAAGTCCCAAATTTGGTTCTAACCTTGAAATATTTTTGCAAATAATTTCAGCCACAGCTTTGGAAATTCAGAATTTTATACAATTGAATTAGAAGATTTTGTATTTCTCATGATCTTTGTTTGCCTCCATGTAAATAACATATCCCCGACTCATTAATTCAAGAGGGTCTTGAATAAAAATTATTTCCAACAGGGAAAAGATTTCTCTCACTGAGATCTGTGGAGGATTTCTATATGAACTCCATTTTCCTTGCTAATTGGATGAATCAACTCTATCCACATGTGCCCACAATTACAGAAGAATATAAAAAGAATCTTTTAAGAAATTAAACATTTTACAGCCAAATCTCCTACTATATGGCTTTTTACTCTCCTCTTACATACTTTAAATACGGTTGAAAAGGTATAGCCCAAGAATTAACTATTTTCTTGGTAAATAAATAATTTTTCTCTTATTACTCATTAATCTCCCATTTTTATGTTGAAAACATTATTTACACCAGTCTTTTGAGCTTAAATACTAGCCATTAATTTCTCTTAATAAGGAGTATCATTCTTTCTTTTGACTATTTTTACTCTTATCTTAATTGTTGAAAATATTAATCTAATTCTATTCTTAAATCTGCATAATTGCTTCCAATTTATAGAAAAATTTTCATTATAAAGGGTCTTTTCCAACATGAATACTGCTTTGTGTTGAGGTTAATAATTTTTGAAAGAAAGCACAAAGGTACTCACCAAATTCGACTTGATTTCTTTTCCAAATTGTCAAATTTTGTTTTGAATTCCCCATCATTGTTTTTTACTAATCCCTTTTCTCACAGATCTTCTATATGTGATTTTGCAAGGAATGAAAGTGTTCAATTTTTGCGTTCCTCATTTCTAGTTCAATATTATTCAGCTTTTAGCTCAGCTAAGTATTTCCATAAATTTGAATTTCTTCTTTTCAATTTTTCTGAGTAGTTGAAATCTTTTTGATTGCAAAATTTTCTCTGAAAAAGTGCAAATAATCATGATGAGGAATTTTGATCAAAAGGAAAAATCACCCTTTTTTCCAAATTTCAATTTTCTATTTTGATTCAAATTTTTTTTGGAACTTGTGCTCTTTTAATTAAGTTTTGTGTTTTTCTTAAATATTTATACTGATATATTTTTCCAATTATTAGAAAAAATCCAATTCTTTTTTGTTTCTTTTTTTTTTGCACAATTTTCTTGAAATTTTTCCCACTATTTTTTTGTCCTTTGATATTTTGGTTTTTTGTGTATCTCATTATTTATGTTAAGTATGTTAAGAAAAAAAAAGAAATTGAATTGTGTTTTAATTTCATTTTTTCTATTTTCTTAAGTTCTTGTATTGTTAATCTATTTGTTTTGTTTCTTTTTTTTTCTCTACTTCTTTTTTTGATTTTTCAATTGTTTTGATTTTTAATGATATCATTCTTTTCAATTTTTTTTTCATTTTATTATTTCTTTTTTCTTTTGAATTTCTTTTGAAATTTCAATTTTTTTACTTTGGATTCTTTTTGATTGTTTATTTTTTTGTAAATTTTGAATTTTTGAATATTTTTCTTTTTTTTGTGAGGTGCAAACACTCCAAATCAGTGTTTTTACACTGATTTGGAGTTTTTATTTGGTTATTTGTTTGAAATCGTGCTATCATTCCAAAATAACCAAATAACACTCCAAATCAGTGGTTTTGCACTGATTTGGAATGTTTGCACCCCTCAACAAAAAAATAAAATAAAATTGAAAAATGAAAAAAACTAAATAAAAATTGATCAAAATTTTCATGAAATTCAAATATAAAAATTTAACGTAAAAGTTGCGAAAAATTAAGAAAAATTGACAGAATTCAAAGGAAAAATCAAAAAGAAATAAAAATAAAACCAAAAAAACAAAAAAATGAAAAAATAGAAAGTTAAGAAGAAATAAAATAGAAACAAAAAAAGTTACCAAAAAAGCTTACAAAATGAACACAAATGAAAAAAACATGAAATTGAGATTATAAAAAAACCAATAAAATGAAGAATTGAAAAAATAGAGAAATTCACAAACGCAAAAGAAAATAAGAGAAATGGGAATTGTCATTCAAAAAAATGAAGGTAAATACTGAAAAAAATTCTCCAAATTAAAAATATAAATATTATTGCAATCATATTGATCATATATGGGAATATTGTTGGAGAAAATTAGAATAACAGCCAATAAAATAATTTGGACTAAGCTTATATAAATTAAAAGCTGGTTTGAAATATTCCTGAATCATTAGGAGGAATTTCTATTTAGTGTTTGTTAAATATATAAAAAATCATACATTTGAATGAGATAAATCCATGTGTATCAAAATATATTTGATTTAAATCAACTTTAAATTTGACAAGGTCAAAGGCCAAAAATATTACTAGTTTCAAATTGATTGACAATTTGATAGACAATCTTTCTTGAAAATATTTCAAAAAATTTCATGTTTCAGTGATTTGAATGAATAACCTCAAACATACTCTTAGTGCTTTCTCAATTCAGTAGTTGGTAATAATAGTGAATTGCTAAAGAATCCTTTATCCAGCTTGACTGCAACCTGGCCAGTTAATGTGGGTTGGAAAAAGGTTTGAGCCAAATTTGAATGAAGTTGCAAAAAAGTTTCATCAAAGCTCCAAAAAAAGCAAAAACCACCACAAAAAGGTCTGTAGGGGTCAATTTAAAATATTATCACTTCTTGAGACATAATCATTTTAAAAGATGAACAGAACCTTTGACCACTTACCCTTTTATTTAAGGGTTTCTAAGGAAACTCCAAAGGATGGTATTATATTATTTGACTTATATATTCAAATATTTTACACTAAGTGTTTCTATTTATATGAAATTTTTTTATCAGATTGAAAAATATTACATGAAGAAATTTATTAAAATATTACACTCTCCAAATTTTACAAGTCTTCCACTTCAAAGATTCCCTTCATAATTCTTTATTCAATCTCTGAAGCAGGATTATCTATTAATGATAATTGAATCATTGTTTCCACTGGTCTGAAGAGCCAAAAAATGGGTTTGAAAATTTACTTCATTTGTTTTTAAGATTATTTTTCTCAAAGAAGAAAAACAAAAAATTACCATAGATCATTACTGCAAAATTCTTTTGCATTTTTATCCAATTGAGTAGCAAAATCCTCAAAAAAAATAATTTCAAGATAAAATGATAATTTTTTCTGCATGAGAAAATATCCCAGTATGAAACAATCTGATAAAGTGAAAATACACCTTTTCACCTTGAAATATTCCATTTCCAAATGTATTAAGAGCAATAATATTGGAATGAAGGAAGCAAATAATATTTATTTTTGACATGTTCAGGTCTTGCATATATACAGGCTGAATTCTTAGTTGATAAGAAATTTAAAATCACAAGCTAGCAGAAAGTTATAATTCGGAAATATATGAAAATAAATATATAGATGCATTTTGTGAACTCTGAAATGAATTTCTAGCTTAAAGGAAGTATTTGAAAATTCCACCACAGCTATGCAATTAGAATATTACCTTGATGGTCCCTTTTGAGGGAATTAAGAGCTTGAGTATTCCCTTTTTTAAAACTCACTAATTTCAGAAAACCAAATTAATGTTCAAATTGATATCTTTGTGTAAATTAGTTATTTTTTCAAAACAAAACAGAAAAGTAAATCTCAAGATTTCTGCTTATAAACAACACTTTAACAGTATAAATACTTTGAAATATCTGGGAGATGGATTCCTGGAAGCAGGATACTTTAGACCTTTTGGGCTTGATCGATATATATAATTTGAGAAAATCCACAACCTAGGAATAAATTAGCTTATTGAAAGAGATAAGTTGTACCACCAATTTGAGCTCATTATATTTATCTGAATATAGCCCCTGAAGGCATCGGAAAACTATAATAATTAATGATCTACTTATTCAAACTGATACATTGGAGGGGGAGGCTTTAGAACACGTATATTATTTTCAAAAAAATAAGGATTTTCATATGATTATCATTATTATTCTCTTGATCTTGTAATAAATATTTATAAGATTAATTAAATTTCTATGATGGTTAACCTATTTGATCAAGATACTTCTTTTTTTAATTTCCATTTGAATCCTAATATATATATAAAAGGGCAATTTTTTTTCCAAGAAATCTTGAAGCTTGATACATATTATTTATAAACTGAATATTTTGATTGTGCATCATCTAATATCAAAATTGTAATGAAGTTACTATTACTAAAAAAAATGAAAAATCAAATAAATTGCAAGGATTTTTTTTGAAAAAAACAATTCACTATGAAAAGATAAGTATGAGAATATTTAATACTGATATCATGAAATGAAAATTTCATTGAAATAATGACTTCCCTAAACTGACATTTAACATTTTACAAAAACTTACATATTGATACTTAATTTTAATACTATTGAAAGCTTGGTAAATATTTGAATCCCAAAAAAATATTTTTTACATCAAAATTTTAAACATATAAGTGTAAAATGTATTGTTCAAATTTTCATTTTTATGGAGGGTTAATAATAAATTAACATTTCTTGAATTTGGAAAAATTCTTACAGGCTTTCTGATTTTCCTGTGGAAAATAGAAGAATATTAATAGCCTGAGATAAACTTTATTCCAAACAGCAGTAGGATATGATGAATTTTTGTTTCAAAAAGAGCATTTTTCATGAAATGAGTAATACTACAAAAAAATCACCATTAAGTAGTTTATTTCATAATGTCTTTGTACATTAAATGTTATGTGATTTGGCAGGAAACATTTTTTTTGGGTCACAAGGGGTCTCAGGTTATTTCGATCATGGGAAAAAGGTGTGAAAGTGATTGAAACTTGATTTTCGGAAAAGTGAAGGTGATATTTGGTCCAAAGTTTGACCAAAATAATGGATTCCACAGATAAGAAATAGAGGAAATTATACTTGGTGAATGTTTTTTGGGATGTATTTCTTTTGAATCTGATATTGATAAAGACTTTCAAAATTGTTTCCTGATGCATAAAAAAGGACATAATATATCTTGATTTTTTTTTCAACTTTGAGATATCAAGATAAATTAAGCTTTTGGAAGAATATTTTAATGAAATATACAAACTTTGTTTCTGGTTTTCTGAGTGAGTGAGAGAAAATGACAAGAAGTAATTTTTTTGAAGAGAGATATTTTTTTTGAAGATTTTCAACATTGGAAATCTTGACATCTTATGAATTAAGTTTCAGAGAAAGAAAATACATGAAATGAAGTATATTATAGAATATAAAAAAAGAGGGTATTCTGTTTCTGGAAGTCATAAAAAAGAATTTCATGACTAATGGCTTCCTATTTATTTCAAATTTGTTTATTTTTCTCTCAAAGAATTTTGTGGAATAAAGGATTATTTGGGATTTTAAGAAGCTATATAATTAAATTAATTTTGTGAAGTATTTCTGAATCTTGAAATCTGGCTTAGAAGATCACCAAATAATAATAGCAAATTAGAGCCCAGTATGAAGCAAGTTAGAAGCTGGGTTGGACCTAGGTTGGACCTGTTACCCCAACTGGCGGGGACAGCTTTTTTTCATTGTGAGTGTTATCAACAATGAATAAATGCATAGAAAATTGATATCTAATAATAAATAACAATAATATTACCAATATTAAAGCTATATATTGATATTAGAATTATTAAAAATGATAATAAAGATAAAATAACCTACTTTAAACACTTAAATACAGCTTATTTGAATTGTATTTACAATAAAAAATAGAGAGAATTGAAAATTATACTATTTATATGTGGATTTAGAGATTTTAAGATATTTTTAAGAAAAAAACATTGGTTCAATAAAATAAAAGCTAGTGATTACTAAAAGGTGTATCTTTGATCTTTAAAAATATGAGAGTTTGATGTTTAAAGAACAAATAAATTACCTTTTTATTTAAGATTTTATTGTATTTGATGTTCCTGAGGGGGAAAAAGAGGAAGAAGAGATTATTTTCTAGTAAATATACTTACTTCTAGTGATCAGGTGCCTTCTAGTAGAGGTGAACTTATGGTATCCACTGCAATTGATCAGTATTTTAAGGTTTGGTGATAATTACATCATTATTAAACCTTCTTATCTCATTATTACACTATTTTTTAGAGTTATCATTATAAATCTAATTTGTTGAAATAATATTCTTAGAGAATGATTTATTCTTGTGGATCATAGTAGTTTTAATCATAAAATACCAATATACACCAGTTTTATCTCCTATTTAGCTGTTAAACTTAAATTAAGATTTCAATTATTGATCAGAAACAATCATTTGTAAACCTGAAATTTAATCATCAATATGTCTCAAGTTTTTCATGCTAAAGAAATTCAAAGAGTAAATTATGATAGCTTTTCTTGTCCTTACCAAGCTGCCAAGTGGACTTCCTTAAATCATAATAACTCTATTTTTGATGATTCTTCATGTAACTCCACTTTTCTGTTGAAATTTACTATTTTAGACTTGAAACCATGATAAGAATTATGTCATTATTCATGCATGAGCTGTTAGAATCTGAATATATACCTTTTTTTAAGTGGTAAAAAGCTATTGCTATTTTGTCCAATATCCTCTTATATGCTTTAACCTTGTTTATCACTTGCAAAATAAAGATTATATCTTTATTTTTATAGTTATTTAGTGCTAAATTCAATTTTGAATATACTATTTATGATTTGTAATTCAGAAGATATGAGCTAAAAATCATGAATATATGCACTGATCATAAAAGTGCATATATCCAGGTTATCTCAGTAAGTATTGGTTTTACAGATATGGAATAAAAATTTGAACTATGTAGTTTTTTATGGGACATCCAAAGGTGTAGCTTATTTAACATGTTAATTAATTGTTTTCTGATATAATCAAGAATTTATTTATTTTATGCAATTTTTATTTATTTTAATATTTTAATATTCTTATTATTAGAATAAGTGCTTTGTGAGCTTTTTGGATATGTGGTCATATCTAAAAGGCTCACATTTGGAAAAAACTAAATATTAATATTGTGATTTAATTGATATCAACTTGATAAACTTACTATTACTGCTCTACTTTTTAATATAAAGCCCCTCTATGATAAGCAATATATATATATGTATAATATTTATTATAATATAAAAATCAATGGAATAATTTATCCAAAAAATTGAATCACTAATAGAATAACTATTTCTATTCAATAGTTAATATATAAAAACATATCCAATAATTATATCATTCCAAATAGCGATTATTTATAATATGAAACTACTTCTCATTACCAATATATCTTCTGACTCAGCTCAAAATTCGATTTTTTCACTTAATAAAACTGATCTCAAATTTTAGGCTACTAGTATTATGAATTGGGGCTAAATAAAGTATTTTCACTTTTAAAAATCCAAATTTAAATGATTGATATCATTTAATTAATCTATTTATTTCTTGAGGGGCTTTCAATTTATCATCAAGATCATATGAAATATTTCTATAATAATTTTTAGTGATTTAACTAGAATTTTGAAGATTTATCAAGATTTCCAAAATGAAGAAAGGGTTTTCAATTCTTCTTTAAATTTTCTTTTTTAGTTATATTATGCCAAATTTAAGTCAAGGAAAAAAAATTCAAAAGTACTTCATTGAGAAACTAAAGGGTTTTACTTATAAGGTAATATTAATATTATTTCATCATTTGGGCTAAATTCTCTTTATTTTATCATAAGTAAAGTTCCATCTGATCAATTTGAAGTGACAAAGGATTTGGAATATTAAATTTTAGGAAGAAAATTTAAAATGAACCGCTTCTAGGAAAATAAATAATCACTTGAAAAATATTTACATATGGGTAAAGTATGTCATTTTACTCAAAATTTTACCTTTAATGATTAATTTAAGGTTTGAGATTAAATGGAAGTTTGATAATATTATTGTAAATTTATTATGATTAATAATCTACAAAAGAAGAAAAAAAGCTTGGTTAATATTGGAAAAATAAAAAAACTTGGGTATCCTGAATCCTTTTTAAAATATTCATTTGTACCATCTGTTTCTGCCACTTATAAGCTTTGTATATACTTTGTTGAAAAGGAAATCTGGAAAGATTTAACACTATGGTAGATCTAAATCTAAATCAAAAGCTACACACCACACCTCTATTTTAACAAAACTTTGGAAAGTCAAGCTATACAGGATGTAAATTTGATTTTATTAGAATTAATTAATTTTGAGTTAAATATTCAAAATTTAATTTTTTAATCTAGGTGCCAAGTAACCTATGGTATACTACTAGGTAAAAATATGGTGTAGAATCCAATTTGGTAATACTTATCATCTTTCTAAGTATTTGTGAAAATTTTCTGAAAAGGACTTTTGTATTTGAATGATTTTTACTTTTGTTGATGATTATTTTTAACAAAAGAACATTTTGATAAGGAATCATGTGATATATTTAAGAATATAAAATATTCATTAGGGATCAGCATGCTAAATAAAAGCCTTTAGCTGAGCTTAAACTGATTCTTCTGAATTTTTAATAAATTTTCAACAAAAAGGGCAAAGTAAACATAAAACTTTCCACATGGGAAGTGAATATTATTAAAGGGTAATTTTGATATAAAATAATCAGAGGAAGAACCCTGGTGAAGAAAGAAGGAATAAATTAATCCATTCAAATTTTGAATAATTGAGAAAAGAATTCAGAGGGAAAGGAAGAAACCCATCCAAAAATACCAGTGTTAGGAATAAATATTCCAGTCAGAAAAGTCTCTTACCTGAAACATAATGGATATAGATTAAAATTTCTCTGAAAATAAAGTTTCTTCCTTCTTAACTTTAGATTCTCAGACCATCAGCCACCCTGAAGAAATAATGGCCAAGCTAGAAGATCACAAAGAGTGTTAAAAAAATGATCACTTCAGCAGATTAACATAAGCATGAAACCATTTTGAAACACTTATATTAAATTAGTATCAGATTTAAAGTTTTCTAATGAAGTTATCACAAGTAATGAGTGCTCGAAAATTTCATATTTCATTTTTCTATCAATAATTTTTGAAAATCCCCTTATTTCTTCATTATTCAGTTTCCTAGTGGATAAGAGCATGAAATATATTTGAGAAATAATCTCCAACATCTCAGTTTACAAGCAGATAGAAATTTTTGTTTAAGAACTGTGGCCTATTTTATTTATAATACTGAAGAAGGATTGGAAGATATAAGGGGGTATATTAATGGATAAAATAAAAAAACAGCTTCATTATTGATCCATGAAAATTTTCTCCCCTCACCTCAGAGAGACTTGTACAGGATGAAGTGCTATGAGTTTTCTTGAAAATTGCCCAATAGAGAATGAATGGAAAAAATATGTAAGATAAGTATTATTTCATTCATAAATCAGATAATTTACCTCTTTAATTAATTTCTGATCTCAAAATGAAAATCCCCAAACAATTTCTTTCTATTAAGAAATATCTCTCACTTCATCTCTTTTGATTACATTGCATCCAAGAGATTTCCCATCCTAAGAGGTATTCCTAATTGAAATATCAATTATTTACCACTAGTTCCTGGGTGAGATAATTAAATATCTGGATAGTATTAATCTTATAAATAGAAACTTTGTTATATGACAAAGGATCCACCAAGGAAGTTGAAATTGGACTGTGAGCTTTAGAGGTATTTGCATACACCCAAAAGAGCCACCAACTGAAATATAATTAAGAAATAAAAATGAGATAACTATTCTTTATCATTAAAGCGACATTCATAATAATGTCAAACATTCAAATTCTAATTCTTCTAATAATTACAGAAACTCACAAAATTGTAAAAATAATATAACAAATATAACCAAAAGTGTAATTTCGACAATTTTTTCTGAATATATAGTATTTTTTTGAAAAAGCCCTGATAAATGTGATTTTAATTTATTTTTCAATGAATAAGATCATTAATTTTATTCAACCATTGGATTCCCTTTAAAAATCCAGGTAAGGTCACCTCTGGATTAAATCTCCTCAATTCAACTCCAAATGAGCTTGAATTCAACTTCAAGTGTTTTCTGAATGAAAATCTGAAAATAGCTGAAATATCAATTCAAACCAAACTAAATACGGCTTTAATAATCAATTTCTGTATTAAAATTGAGGTGTGGCTTGCAGCTTAGAAGCTATGAGAAGCTAAAGTAGTTTAAATTGAAATGTCAAAATGCGTAAATGAATTACATAATTGAGCTTAAAAGTAAATATGAGAAATTAAAAATTACAGATGTTTGATTTGGTTTTTCAATTGAATTAAATAGGTAAGATTTGAGTATAATATATGTAAAGGAATTGAAGAGCAACAAATTAGAAAGATCAATTTTTTTGGGGAAAAGGAATCTTGGCTCCAAGGGTTCCATACTCCTCAAAATTCCTTGCTGACAGGCATGGGATGTCAACTTAAACACAAGAGCTAATTGTCACAACTATAGACACTCACCTCTTTGGCCACTTTATGGCATACCAATGCAATATTCAATTCATGGAAATTTGGAAGAATCCATCATTCTTTGGCCAAATTGGCCACTTGAACCTTTTTTGCTTCTTATGGCCAACCTGGCCCATCTTTGCCACTTTTTGGGAATTTCACAGGAAAAAGGGGAAATACAGCCCAAAGTTCTGTATTATGATTTTAAGATTTAAATACAGTTTTTGACCATTTTGAATTTTTCCATATTATGCCTTTTCCCCATGAAACATGGGACATTCTCAAATTGCCATATTAGGCCATTGTGGCCATTTGGGGCTTAATTCTGTACTTTAACATTTTTGCGCAAATAAAGCTTTAAACCTGTATAGGCTTGTTTTTGCCAAAGAGACCAAAGATGGCCAGAAAACCCATCCAGTGTCTGAAGCCTTCAACACCACAATTTTCAATGTTTTTCAAGTCCATCCTCCAGAGGTATTTGAGCTTCCTTTTCCCTTAAAGAAGGAAAAGTACCATAAATGGTGTTATACACCATTATGCCTCTTTTTTTACCAGAAATACAATGGTGACAAAATCAAGGGGTCATAACTCAAATTCAAAAATACCTTTTCAGAACCTATGGATTGATATTATCAGAAGGATTAATCAACAATCAAGATCAGTGTTTTTCTTCCATAAAAATCCTCCCAATCATCAGGTATTGGCTTTTTTCAAGTATGAAGTATTCCCCTGAGGGAATACTTGAAATTTAATTTCAAAAGAAATTCAAGAAAAAGTCCCAAATCAGTTTTCAAGTTTCAATTCTCCATCAATCCACCTTGTAAACCACATTAATTCAATATAGTCTTGCTCATAGAGGCCTGTATTTCAGCCATAGACCATGGAAACATGATCCAACCAAGTTCATTTCCATATTTGGCCAGGCTTACATTTCATAAAGAAATAAATGGGTCCAGTTGTCAGACTAAAGGAGTCAAGCTCTCAGCTTTCCACATATACAAGCCTTTCTTTCAACCCTGGGGGGCTTTTTACCCAATTTAATTCATGTAGCAGGATTTATTTTACATTTAATTTTATTTCATCTTGATATTGAATGATGATTTTATTTGGTAAGTAATTTGAACCTATTTTATCACCTGTAATTGGATATTGGTGTTAATATCCTTGAATATTCCATTTTTTTCTGGAAGGTTGAAACAGTGAATAAAGGACCTACTTGGTTTTCTCTTTGGCCATTTGGATTTCTTTCTTATTTTGCATCTCATTTTTTTACCTGCATTATTCTTGTTAAAGAAATATATTCTTTCCCATTTCCTTAATTCACTGGAGTATTCTAAGTGAGTTTTCTGATTCCTGCGTTACAGGACACTTTTGTTATTCCCAAGCGCCCCTGTGAAATTAGATTAATTAGCTCATAATTGATTCTTTCATTATTTATTTTTCATTTTTAAATTAAAAACTAATTCATTCATCAATTATGAAATTCTTCTGATATTAATGATTTTTTCTTCAAATATATCAATTTTAAATCAATCCTTCCTTATTGAAAATTGTTTTCTCTGTATAATTTTTTGAATTCTTTTTCAAGATTTTTCTTTTCTCTTAAAATTGTGTGGCTGACCATTTCTAGCCATTGTTTATGCCACTCAATTTTTATTAAGGTAATAGGTTAATTTTAATTTTCAAATTGATTACGAAATTTATTTCATTCACAAGCTTCATTTTAATTTGTCCTTCAAGAATTTAATTTAATTTTAATTTTGATTGATTGATTTGACATAAATTAGATTTCAATTTCAAAAAATTGATGAAACTGAAGAATTAATTCTATTTGATTGATTTTAATCAAGAATTATTGATTGAATTCCTCAAGATTCACTGATTGATTGATGAAACTCAAGAAATTGTTGATTTTGATATTGACTTGAAGCTTCCATATTTGATTTGCCTCAAATCTTCTATGCTCAAATTTTTATTTTATTTTATTCTGAAAATCATAACCTCCTGTAAGACAGGCAAGATCTCAGGCCAGAGCTTGAGCTGTTCTCACTCCAAAACAAAGAGTTCCTCAACTGAGGACCCATTTGGACAAAGGACCAACTATGGAAGGAAGGAAGAGGGCCAAGAAGATCAAGATCTTTCTCAGGAGTTGTTGGCTCTTTTCCTGGAATTTTAAAGACCACTTTCAGCGGTCTTGGTGAAGATGGTGAAGAGGAAGATGAGAATTCTGTGGAAAAGGAAGAGTATGAAGATACTGAGGTTGTCCCTGCTTCTGTGGAGCCATCTGAGGGTACTGGAGGGAAAAATCTATCCCATTCTAATCAGCCTATCTCTCATCAGTCTGGCCCATCACTATTGGCCATAATGCAACAGATGATTTAAATTATGGTCAATTTTAAAGAAAAATCATATTCTGAATCTTCAAGACCACCAGCCTTAAGGACTCCAACTATGAAGGCACCACACTGTTTTGATGGGACTCAACCCTTCAAAGTCGGAATTTTTATTTATTCCTGCAAACATATATTTCATAAAAATCAGGAATATTTCTCTGAAGAAAAGAAGAAAGTTCTTTATGCCACTTCATATCTAATTTGCAGTGCTGAGAAATGGATTGAGACTTGTCTTTTCAATCTCACCAATAAAGACCCAAGCTACCTCCTCAATAATTGGACACTATTAAAATATCAACTTTTTACTTTATTTGGAGACCCAAATGAAGTCAGAAAAGTGGAAGAAGAGTTGGATGCCTTAAGAATGAAGGAATGAGGGAATGTTTACTTATATATAGCTGATTTCAGAATTTTGGTGTAAAGATTGGAGATAAGGGTGAAAGGTCTTTTATAAATAATTATAGGAAGGGATTGGCCTCCAAAATTTTGGATCAATTGGAATTTCATCCTTCAATTATTGAATCTCTTCAAGACATAAGGTACTTTACCCTAGAGCTTGATACCAGGTACCATTAGAGGCAGAAGGAGAAGAACCATTTACAAGAAAAGAAGACCAAAGCCTCAGAGTCAAGTTCTTATACTCAAAATTCTTCAAGCTTAAGTCTTAAGAAGGAGAATTTTAGGTTTCAGAAAAGGGACAAGCCAAATTCTTCCCTCTTGAATAAGGACCAAAGGTTTATGGGTCCTGAAAAAGAAAGATGATTGAAGGAGGGCTTGTGTGCATATTATGGTGGGAAGCATAGTATTGAGGCTTGTGTTGAAAGTACTCAAAAACAGCTTACACAACCAGAAGGCATATCTCCCAGACAGGGGAAATCCTGAGTGAAGATCATTCTGTGTTCATTGGTCTTCACTGCTTTTCACCCAGAGAATCATTATGAATTCTGAATACTGGTGTTAAAAAATCCCTCAAATTTGCGTGTTTCATCCTCTCTCTCATATGTTTTATCGTATTTTAATTGATTTGGGTGCTACCAGCTCATTTATTACAAAGCAGTTTTCTCACAAGTATTTTCTGACCATGTCAGAGCTTCCAGAGAAGATTCCTCTTATAATCTTTGACTCCTCAGAGTCCCCTTCTTTATTTGTGACTAACCAGACCAAATATATGGTTGAGCTCCCTTCTTTCCCAAGCTTTGAATGAGAAATTTTAGTCATTGATAAACCCAAGGGAGAAGACCTCATATTGGGATTTGACTTTATTGATCCCTTTAATCCATCTCTCAATTTGAGGCAAGGGCTGATTACCTTTGATCCTGATTATAAGGAATTCAGTGCGTCTCCTATTCCCCACAGTAATGACTTTTCCACTTCCACTACTTGTGTAGCTCTGGTTAGTCATTATAGAACACCATCATCCCCATACTCTGTCAATATTACTTCCTTGAATTCCCCTCAGTAATTGCTACTATTTATAAATGAAGTCTTCAAAGAGATAAAAGATGTTTGAGAAGATAATTCTATATCTTCACTTCATCTCTTTGAGGGTAATGCAGATCTTCCTTGTTAATATTAAAGTGAGTCCCTGGAGAAGTTGTGAGATGAAGAGGAAGAGCCAGAAGAAATTGAAACCATGATTGAGGTTTTTCCTTCTGTTTATCACCACTATTTGGATGTATTTTTCAAGGTTAAAGAAGAAAAACTCCTTCCTCATGCTGCCTGTGATCATCATATCAAATTGGAGGGGTCTCTACCTCCAGTTGGGGTCACTTACTCATTGTCAATGCAAGAATCACAGAAAATCAGGGCCTAAATTTCAGAGAATGTAGAGAAAGGTTTTATCTTGGAAAGCTCCTCTTCAAAAAGAGCACCCGTCCTTTTTGTAAAACAGAAAGATGGGGGCCTTTTTTTGTGTGTTGATTACCAAAACGTAAACTCTGTTACTAGGAATAAAAATATCCTGTTCCTCCTATTAATTAGCTTCTCACTGTTTTTGATGGCTCTCATATATTCTACAAGATTCATTTGAATGAAGCATATAGCCTTCTCAAAATCATTGAGGGTAATGAAAACTTGACAGCTTTTAGAGCTAAGTATGGCAGTTATGAGTACTTGGTTATGCCATTTGGGCTCACAAATTCTTCTTTCAAAATCATGTCCATAATATTTTCTCTGATCCTCTAGATGCTTATGTTGTGGTTCATTTGGATGAGATTATGGTCTTTTCCAAGTCTGAGGAAGAAAATGTCACTCATGTGTCCACTTTTCTTGGGAGACTTGGAGCCAATACCCTCTTTGCCAAGGCATCCAAGTGCCTTTTTCATCCTTCAAGTGTGGAATATTTGGGTTATATTGTTTCTTCTAAAGGCCTCACAATGGACCAAGAAAAAATATGGCAAGTTCTCTATTGGCCTCTGCAAAGCAACCTCAAGGATCTTCAATCATTCCTTGGATTTGACAACTTCTACTGCCACTTTATCAAAAATGATTCAAAGAAAATCAGTTAGCTCACCAAGTTCCTCAAGAAAGATTCAGTTTTACCCTCAATAAGGAAGCTGTTATCTAGCTTCAACAGTTCAAAGAGGCTTTTATCACAGATCCAGTTCTCTCTCACCTCCACCAATATCTACCCACCATTGTAGATACTGATGCCTCTGATTATGCCTTGGGTGCTGTACTGAGTCAGGTGACTGACTCAGGAAAACATCCCATTTCATTTGATAGCTGAGGGTTAGTCCCAGAAGAGCTCAATTATGAGATTCATGACAAGGAACTACTTGGCATAGTCTGGACTCTCAAGCACTGGAGGTATTTTCTTCTTTCTCACTCTTTCTCTTTTGAAGTTCTCACTGATAGTTAATCTCTTCAATACTTCATGTCCCCCAAGAATACCAGTTTCTCTCAAGCCTGCTGGCCTGAATTCCTTTCATAATTTCACTTTTAAATAACCTAATTCCCTGGCTTCGTGGCAGACCTCCCAGATGTCTTATGACATCAGGACAACATATACCTAGTGTCAGGCTGAGTCTATGATAAAGTGAAAATGAGAGTATTTAGAGCTCTAACTATAAATGTGAAACAGAAATCAATAATAAAAAATAGCTTTTAATAGTGGTGATAAGGGCTTTACTATGAGTCATAGTGGTGGTGGGCACTACTGAAAGCCCAGGATGCACTTTCTATCAGTTGATTAACTATAATAAGCAATAAAATAGTAAGATAAGGGTATAAACTGATAATTTTTCAAGAGTATAGCTGTCTTTGACAGCCATACTATGTAGTAATGTAAGAAAAGGATTGGGATTTCTCTTTTGGGAAGAGAAAGGTCCCTTTTTATTCTGAAAATGGGTCAAAAGGTCCTCTAGACCTTTTCACATAGCAATAGTGGAGATTTTCACTTCCAAGGACTGAAATGTGGTTCTTACCACTCCTGTATACCTTTTGTTTGTCTCATATGTGTTTTTGAAACCACACCTGGGCAGGTTTCACCAATAAAGGGTGATAATTTTCATTTGGGGACCACACAGCCCAATTCTGATGTGCATGACACATAGAATGCTGTACAGAACCTGTACAAAGACCCCATATTGACCAAACTATGAGGTATTGAAGGAGAAAAAGCTCCTCCCTGGATTTTACACCTCATATCCAAGGATATGGAAAGGTATCCCACAGTAAAGGTGTGTTGGCCCAACTGTGAGATTTTAACCTTAAAAATGACATAAATTTGTCAGTTTTTGAGATATTGAGCTCAAAGTTGGTTCATTGTGTAGCCTCAAACAGTTTCTACACAATGGTTCCTCATTTGGTATGGATAAAGTCAAATCTGGAAAAGCTATAGTATTTGTGATTTACACTATTCAGATATGGATTTTTACAAATCTTGTATGGAACTTGCTTGTTCCAAAACTTTTGTTTTAGATGTGCTATGGGGAAATGGATGGCACCATCAGATAGAACTGATTTTCCTCTTTAAAACATAACCCCACTTCAAGTATCTCACAATAAAAATGTAGAACCTATATGAGAGGTGAATAGTTTATTCACCCTTATTTGGATTTAATTTTACCATAGCTTCTGTAGTCCTGATGCTAGCTCAGTTTGACTAGTACCATTAAATATCCCTTACTGAGAGATTAAATTTGACCCCTCATTTGATAGGGTTCATCATTTTTTTCTGGATTTTAGATGAGAGGTGAAAATTCAGGTTTATGCTTAGAAAATTCTTTGAGCCTAAAAATGTTTGTTATTCTTTCTCCTATGATGATGGGAGTTGTGTATTTGGAAAGAGGTGAATTTCATCTTTCTTTTGATATATTTCCAGCTGTTCTTTCTTTCCTCCATGTTTTGGTGATATTTTGATGTACCATTGGTTTATGATATTTTGGCTGTCATGCTTGTGCTCTGGTTTTGAGTCATGGGCTGACACCTAGGGAGGGGGGAGGATTTAATCAGAAAGAATCCAATGAAGTTTTAAAAAATGATTAAGAAGGAGGAAATTTAATCCCCAAAATTATTTTTAGTCAATGTGAATTCATTTTCAAATTTGGTTGAATCAATACAGAAGGAATTATGGCAAGATTATTAATATGGAAGTATTATTCAAGATCTGGGTAAAGGTAATTTTTTGCAAGATCATTCTCATTGTTCCTCTTCCCAACTTCTTCTCTTCAAAAATTGTGTGGTGGTCCCAAATTATTCCACAATTAAGCTTAATATACTTCAAAATCACCATGATTATCCTCTAGCTGGTCATCCTAGCCAAGAGAAGACTCTCAAATGTGTTAATCAGGATTTTAACTGGCCTGGCATGACTCAATCTATCAAGTATTATGTTTTATCCTGTCAACTTTGCTCAAGAAACAAGAACATTGATCACAAGATGTTGGGATTTCTAAATCCTTGTCCAATTCCAAAAGGTCCTTGCATTTCTTTTTTAAATGGAATTCATCACGAAAGTGCCACTGTCAAGTTCTTTTGACTCAATTCTGGCCATAGTGAACAGATTCTCAAAAATGGAAGTATTCATTGGAACAATTCCTTCAATTATTTCATTGGATTTGGACAATTTATTTATTAAGAATATTTTCTCAAAGAATGGCCTTCCTTCAAGCATTTTCAATGATAGAGGTTCACTTTTTTTTCTTCCTTTTGGACCAGTCTTTGTCAGGAGCTCAAGATTTCAAGAGATCTGGCACCTGTTTATCATCCTGAAACTTATGAAAAGACAGTGAGGGTAAATCAGATACTATAGAAGTATGTTTGGATGTATGTTAGTTACCCTCAAGATGATTGGCACACTTGGCACCCTCTGGCTGAATTTTGTTACAATAACTCTGACCACTATTCAACAAAACAATCACCATTTCTCACTGTTTATGGAAGAGATACTCAATTTGGCTCAGTTCATATTACTAAAGATAATCCTTCTGAAAAGCTATAAAAAAATTCAATCAGTAAAGAAAGATTTCAAGAGAGAACTTGAAGTTTCCCTTAACAGGTTTAAGAGATATGCACATAAACGTAGAGCAAGTCCACCTGTTTTCATTCCTGGTGACAGGCTATGTCTTTCCTCCAAGAAAATAAAAGCAAATTAAACCAAAAATAAACTTTCAGAAAGATGGTTGGGTACTTTTCCACTATTGAAGAAAATCAGAGCTCATTCCAACCACCTCAAGCTCCCATCTCAATGGAAGTTGATCCACCCTGTGAGCCTGTGAGGTATGTATAACATACCCATAAGACCACAAATGTTTTATATAAAGTTGATTTAGTTTTAAACAGACTTTTCAATTGAATTTAAAATAAAAAATAACAAAAAATAAGTATAACTTTTTTTTGGATAAACAAAGTTATAAATATTATGTTGTTTTTGGATTATACACCAAAAATAACATAGGGTACACCCATAGGGTTTTATACCCAAAAAAGCTTATTTCTTATGTTATTGGAAGATTTGAGAATCTCACAGTACTAACATAAATGTTTTAACATTTTTTCAAAATTCTTAAATTTAAGCTTAAATAAGCTTAAATTTAAAGCTGCATAAGGTTTATGCAAACTTAGGAAAATTTTAGTTAAAATTGAGGTGTTGTGTATATTTACTGAATTGGCTAAGGATTTGCCATAAATAATGTAAATCCTGCGTGAGCTCAATTTAAAATTGTTTAAGGCCATAGTATGGCTTTAAATAAATAAAAGGGCAAAATCCATGCAAAAAGGTGGGACAACAGAAAAAGACCAAACAGAGCTGGGGTACCCAGCTTTTTGGATCTGCAAGGATTCAATTAAGGTTGTCTACCTGTATTGGAGTATTTTAAACCTTATTTAAACTTTAAGATTAGAATTTGATCCAACCTTTAAGTTTAAACTGGCTTTATCCCAAATTGGAGAGGAATTTCAAGCTGCCAAAGGGTAAATCCCAATATGCGGGCTTGAAATTAAAGTTTTGAGACCTGTCAAAGCTTAAATAAATTTAAAACCTTAAGGTTACAAGCATTAAAACCTTATCAAAAGTTAAGGTTTAGTGTGTATTTCTATTTTATGTGGAAAAATAGTAATAACTTCAAAAATTCATTAAAAATCCAATTCTTAATGGATTTGCTTGAAGCTTTCACACAGCTTACAATTTAGTATTATATATATATAAATAAAATTTTAAGTATCTTTTATAAACATATTTCCTGGGTAATTAGTCTGGAAATGTACTCTTTTAATTATAGCTAAAGAAAATTAAGATTTCTTTAAAAATTAATTAAAAATTGAGTTTGAGAGATTTCTTCTTGAAACTCTATTTCTAAGTTTTTCATGTGATCAACTTGAATATAAATAAGCTTATTTTATATTACAACTTAAAATAATCAGCTTAAATGAGGATTAAAGTTACTTGGAGTTAAGAATAACACTGGTAGCTTTAAATTGGAATTAAAAATAAGTTACCTTAAGTTAAGAACCTTATTTTTAAGGATGGTTTTTCAGTTTTGACCTGAGCATGCCTCTATATCAATTATGAATAATGAGAGCTTCTCTGTACACATAAAAAGAGTCTCTTAATCACTGTTTTTGTCCATCATAAATTATCAATCCAATCATATTAGACATTCAAACAGGTAAAGTTTTATTATATATAAAATCTTATTATTAAAGTATTTCTTAAGTATTATATTCCTTATAAATCTTAAATTGAAGAATTGAAATCATAGAAATTAGATTATTGTTGTAATCAACTATGATATATTTTATTTTAAAAAATTATTGTCTTTAAAATATCTTTTAAATTCCACAAATTCCTCTCAAAAACTGTTAGTCATATTTTTTATCATAGAAAGTTCTTCTATCATTTAAAATATTGATTTGTGGCATGTTTTCAACTTATAATTATTATTCAATATAATGACTGTTGTAATTTGACTTGTTGTATTAAATAAATATTATAAGTAAGTTTTCGCTAAAATTCTATATCTTTTTTATCTATTATTAGTTTTTTTATATAGAATTTTTCTATAAGAATTTTTTCTGCAAAGTGTGTTTTAATTCTTTTATAGATAATATTTATGTATTATTTATAAGTGGTTAAATGTTTATATTTTCCATGTGTAATTGTCTCATTAAGAGCTGTACACTTCTTATTGTTATAATTGCAAGTGACTACAAAAATAATAGAATAATTATAATTTATTATAATTACTATATTCTTTTATTATTATTTTATATAATAATAATTGAATTCATTTTTTATATATAATTATTCTTAATAATTATATTTAAGTTTGTGGTTATAATATTTTATTATATTATATTTTTCTACTGAGGGCAGTCATAGTACCCTTGATATTGTTACTATTATCAAGCGTTTTATAGACAAACCTCACACACCCAGTCTTTCATATTCCCCCCTTAGAACCAGTCAAGACATCAAGAGCCTCCTCCTCCAATCATCATTGAAGAATAAGAGGAATAGGAAGTCTCTCAAATATTGTATTAAAAGCTGAAGAGACAAAAAGCCTGGTACTTGGTGGAATGGAAAGGTTTCAGTTGAGACGCAGAAAGATCCACTGGGGAACCAACTGAAAACCTCAAGAATTTTCCTGAAATTGTAAAAGATTTTGATTGATTGTATCCTGAAAATCCAGGAAAATACTCTTCAAGAGATTCACTTCTTATGGTGTTTGGTGGGGAGAGGAGTTTATGAAATTAAGTTCCCACTCCTGGTATGCACATTTAGGGGTATTCTACTCCTTTTGTTTTATGCATCACCCTGGACACCCTGTCAGAACTTGCCAATTCTTTGCACACAGGACTCTGGCAAATATTTAGACATTGATTCCAATCTTGATGGAAATGGACCATTCCTTCTTAATTAAAATTCAAAGAGATTCCTTCAGAAAGTCATTTTCTTTTATGGTACTGGTGGGAGTCGTGATTACCAAAGGTAAGTTCCTCTCCTGGTGTGCACTTGCCTGAGGGGTCTAAAATCTGTCAAGAATCACCTGCTCCACTATGTGAGAGCATGAAATCAATCTTCCTTTCCAGGTCCTTGCCCAATTAAATCAATTATAAACCTCTGATCAAGATTGGAACCTCTGCAACATTCATTTCTTGTCATTTGTTTTCTTTTGTTATTTCTAAGTTGTCTTTTATTATGCCACATTTCAGTTCATTAATTACCAGCAATAATTAAAAACTTATCAAGTCCAAAAATAAATGTAAAAATAAGACAAAGAAATCCCCACATTTTTTGTCAATAATAATATCAGTTTTCAACTTTTTCTCTGAAAGTAATCCTCTTTGAATCCATGTATCAAACTGTTTTTAATTAGCCTGAAAAGACTATACCTTGTATTGGTGCCCGGGAGCTCACCATTGAAGGTGGGGGGTACTGTCACAACAATTGACGCTCACCTCTTGGACCACTTTATGGCATATCAATTCCATATCCATCTTTATCTGGCCAAATTGGCCACTTCCACTTTTTTGGCCTCTTATGGACATTTTATAACCTGGGGCCAACCTAACCCTTCTCCTCCACTTTTGGAAATTTCCCAGTCAGAAGGGGAAAAACAGCCCAAAAGGCTGTATTATCATTTATAAGCTCTGAATACAGTTTTGTGAATATTTCACCTTTTGATGCATTTTTACATATTATAACTTTTCCCCATGAAATGTGGAAAATGTGCCCAAATGGCCATAATAGGCCATTTGGGGCTTAATTTCTGGATTTGAAAATTTTTGTAAAAATACAGTTTTAAGGCTGTAAAGGCTTGTTTTGGACAAAGAACCCAGCCATCCTCTCAAGCCTTCAAAACCACAATTTTTAACTTTCTTTAAGGCCATCCTCCAGAATTCATTTGGCCTCCTTTTCTCTTAATGAACTGAAAGTGCCATAAATGGTGCTATACACAATTATGCCTCTTTTTTCATGTGCAATCCAATGGTTACCAAATCAAGGGGCCATAATTCAAATTCAAAAATACCTTTTCAGACTGTATGTCTTGATATTTTCAGGAGGATTAATCAAGGCTCAAGATCAGTGTTTTTCTTCCATACAGATCACCTCAATCATCAGGTATTGGCTATTTTAAAGTATGAAGTATTCCCCTGAGGGAATATGTGCAGTTTAATTTCAAGAGATATTCAATAAAAAGTCCCAAATAAGCTGTCAAGTGTCAATTCTCCATCAATCCACATTGAAATCCACATTTATTCAATATAGTCTTGTACAGAGGCCTGTATTTCAACCATAGACCCTGAAAATATTTTTCAACCCAGCTGATTTCCCAATTTGGTCAGTTGTACCTTTCCTCAAGAGATAAATATAGCTCAGTTATCAGTGTCAGGCTGAGTCTATGATAAAAGGTATATAAGGGTATTTACAGCTTTTAACTATGACTGTGACACAGAAATAAAGGTTCTAAAAGATTATAAAGGGCTATAAATGATTTTGATTTAAGAATAAAAGGGCTTTAATATATGAAATATAGTGGTGGTGAGCACTGTTGAAAGCCCAGGGTGCAGTTTTACCTGTTGGGTTACAATAATAAAAGCTACAATAATTAAAATTGGAATTATACCTGTTTATTACCCAAGAGTAAAACTATTTTTGAAAGTTTACTAAATAGCATATTCAAGAGCAGGATGAGGAAAGCATTTCTGGCTGTGAAAAGCCTCCTTTTTATCCTGAAATGGGGTGGAAGGGCTGTTACACCTTTCCATGTAGAGGAAGTGAAGATTTTTTTACTCTCTGAGACAGGCTTGTGGTTTGCAAGGACCTGTATAGTCTGTATTGGGCTCAGATGTGGTTTTGAAACCACATCTGGGCTGTTTTCACCAATACAGGGTGAAAATTTTCATCTGGGGACCACACAGCTTGATTTTGACATGTATGACATGTAGAATGCTGTACAGAAACTGTATGGGACCCCAGTATTGACTGACTTATGAGGTATTGAAGTATAAACAAGCTTCTTAGTCAGTTTGACACCTCATAATCATGGTTATGGGATATTATCCCATGGTAAGGCTGTATTGGTCAAAATGTGGGATTTTGACCTTAAAGCAGCTATAACTTTGTCAGTTCTTGAGATATCAACCTCAAAATTGAATCAGTGTGTAGCCCTGTATTTGGTCTACAAAATGGTACATTATTTGGTATGGTTATCACTGAATATGACAAAGTTATCCCATGTACAAGATTTTTATACACATGTGTGGTTTAGGCAAAAAGCTGTATTAGGCTTGTTTGCCCCATAACTTCTGCTATAGTTGAGATATGAGGAAATGAATGAAACGATCAGATATCCCTGATTGTTCTCTTTCCAAAAAGACCCCACTTTAGGTATCTCACACTAAAACTGTAGAAGTTAGATGAGAGGTGAATGTCTTGTTCACCTTTATTTGGCCTGAATTTGACCATAACTTCTGTAATACTGGTGCTAGCTCAGTTTGGCTGGTACCATTGGATAGCCCTGACTTGGAGCTTCATTTTGCATACCCATTTGATGGGGTTAAGCCTCTTACTATTTATTTCGAATGAGAGAGGAAAATTAAGGTTTATGCTCAGCAATAACTTTGAGCATGAATAACTTTGTTATTCTTTGTCCTATGATGATGGGACTTAAATTTTCAGAAAAAGGTGAGTTCCCTCTTTCTTTTGATACCTTTTGAGCTAATTTGGCTCAGCTCCATGTTTTGGTGGTATCTTGGCTATACCATTGACTTATGGTATTTTGGCTGTCATGCTTGTGCTCTGGTTTTGAGTCACAGGCTGACAATCAGCCTGAAGGAGTAAAGACATCAAATTGTAATATATACCAGCCTCTCTTTCAACCCTAGGGGGTTTTTATCCCAGTTAATTCATCTTCTAGGATTCAAGCTATCTCTTATTTTCTTCCATCTTGATAGTGAATACTGATATTATCAAATCAGTCATTTGCACCTCTTTTATTGCCTGTAAATAGATATTGGTGTTCATATCCTTCACTAATTTCATTATTCTTTATGAAAGGATGAAACAGTGAATAAAGGAATTACTTGGATTCCTCTTTGGCAATTTGGCTTTCTTTCTTATTTTGCATCTCTTTTTTGTACCTGCATTATTATTTTCAAAGAAATATATTATTTCTTATTTATTTAATACTTTGGAGTCTTCCAAGTGAGTTATCTGATTACTGAGTTCCAGGAAACTCTTTTCATCCCCAAGATCACCTGTAACATTTCTGTCACATTGATTCCAGAAACCATCAACAAGAAATCAATCTCTCCACTCAGAGTCATGTTGGAACAGGTGGTCCCCCACCACCATCAGGGCTAGACCCTAGGTTTTTTGATGGCACAATAATAAAAACAAAGCAGAAAAGGCTACAAGATCAAGGTTGAATTTCCTTGATCTTTTGCTGATATTATAGCTCACAGTTCCCCCAGGGTATGAATAACTGAATCCTGAAGTGCATTAACACAGATGGGAAACCCTGTTCTCAATCAGGCGCCATAAGGGTTATGGGTAATAACTCCCAAGACCCTTCTACCAATGGGTTCCAAATCCACAAATTTCACAATGTGCAACTCCTCCACAATTGTGATATCTACCCATGACAGTAAAGCTTGATAATCTGTCACATCAACTCCAGAAACCATCAACAAGAAATCAAGCTCTCCACTCAGAGCTATGCTGCAACAGGTGGTCCCCTACCACCACCATGACTAGACCTTAGCTTGTTTGATTGCAAAATGATAACAAACAAGCAGAAAAGGCTACAATATCAAGGTAAAATTTCCTTGATACTTTTTTTAGTATTATAAATCACAGCAACACGGTCTGTGAAACTCATTAATTGTGTCCCGGTATTGAATTACAAGGTCTGTGATCAAATTTATTATGAGGTTTTGATACCAAACAGGGCATTTTTAACTGTTTCCAAGAGGGTAAATAAACCATTAAGTCAAAAAAACCTCACCAAGGAAGCTGTTAAACTCTTTGAATGTCTCTTAATCACATTATGATTTTTTTAAACCCATTTACCAACTATCACTATAGTACTGGCTGGTTTGTGGGTCTGAGATGGCTAGAGAAAGCCTTTTTTTGGTCTAAACCAGGGTTCAGTGATGCAACAATTGGCTTTTATATTTCCAATACATTCATCACAACTGGTGAGAGCAATACTTACTTTTAGAGGAAGAAAAAATTTGGCTATAAAAGAATTTCTTCTTTGTCCAAGATTTTCTTTTCATTTCAGAATTCTTTCCTTTAATAATTAGTTTTCCACAGTTAAAAAAATCAATTGAAGAGTCCAAACAGCATTTTTCAATAATGAAAAGACTTTCAATAATTTGAAAAAATTATAATAATTGGTTATAGATCTTATAATTATTTTTACTCTTGAACATCCCTAAAATTAAATTGAAGCATATTTCATCACTTTAGACTTTGTAACTATGTTTCCAAATGCAATCTGGTCCCTTTTAGGTATTTTTATCTTTAGAATTTATTTTGGAGAGTCTGTTGTCATATTAATTCTATCAATCTCCTTTCCCAATTAACTCATATTGAAAATCATCCTGAATAAAATTCTATTTTTAGCTGTAAATGTCTTTTGTAGAGTGTTTATGGATAAACTTTAATTGTTGGTAAGACAATAAATATTCATCATATTACTTCTTCATAATAATGAATTAAAAACCAACAAAATTTGACTTTCTTTCTTTAAAGACTCTTAAAATTACTACTTTAACTCAATTTTACCTTCTAAAAATTCTGAGGAAAGGAAAATACTTGATTGGTTAATGCCATAAATGGAATTTTCAATATGACTAATGCTATAAATCAAATATTCAATTACATTCATTTCAGAAGTGGAATTTTCAATTTGTTTACAAACATGAACAAAAATAGTAAAAAAACACTTTTTGGGCCTACAATTGTTTCACGCAAAAAAATTTCCAAAAATATGGGCTTCTGGTTTTTGATTCTCAAGATTCTCACCTTCATTATAAAAAAAATTATGGAATTTCAGAAGTGGGAAGATTTAAAATAAGTTTTCAAAAGAGTGGCTATTTTGGAGAAATTTGGCAGAATTTATTTTAGAACAAATTAAGGAAGCTTGAAATCCCATATTGGAAACAATATGGCAAAAAAAATGAAAAAATCCTCAAAACTTAGCCTGGGAATCTGTTTTTTAAAAAATAATTCACTTACGTGCTTTAACCAGCACATTTTTTTATTCTTTTTTGTGTTATGAAGTTACCAATTAAGAAATTACTCTGCAGAAAAAAAGATATTTTAACTATCCATGACTTCTTAATAAAAATTTGGGCTAAAACATCTCAGATTGCAGAATTTTTAATTTTTTAATAGAGGATTTCCTCAATTTAAAGAGCCAAATACATAGGCTTAACATAACCCTCAAAACCAATATAAATGAAAGCTTCAAATTAAATAATTTGAAATTAATTTGAACAAGGTATTTGATTACCAAATTAGTAGAGGGGAAGAAAAAGACCCCATTTAGCCCTGCAAATTTTGGAATCTGAAGTCTCTCCAAAAATATTAACAAATATTGTGGGGGTTCCTCAAGTTATGAGTAACATTTTTCAGAAACACAGGGTCAAAAGTTTCAGATAAAGAGGATCTTAATTCATCCACAGCAATATCATCCTGGATAAATTCACCAAATTCCCCTAATCAATGATATAAAAATTGTGTAAGAATGTATCCGTTTAAGTTCATCCAAAATTATTATTTTGAATTTTCAAAATTCTTGAGAGCTTCTATGTGGGAAGCTTTTTTATTATAAATAGGAAAATTGATGCATTTTTTCCCAAACTCACATTTTTATGCCATAAATTTGTCAAAACACATCAATCTTGGTAAGTAAATACAAGGTATTACATGAATTAAACAGGATGATTACATTTATTAGCCATTAAATTATATTTATCCTGAAAATTTGAATGAAATAATTAAATATATTGATTATTTCATTACAACTCAACTGATAATATACTCCAATAGAACAAATAATCAATAATCAATGCAAGCTGATAATTAAAATAATTTCAATGAATCATAATCAGGTAATAAGACAGTTTGATCCGAATAATTATAAACAGCTATAATATAAAAATTTAATTTATTATATATTTTCATAAAAAAAACCTTTCTGATTAATCCTATTCTCTGAATAGCACTTTGTGATTTTTATTTCCTTCAAGATATTAAAAAGGAAAGATTTATTGTGATAAGAGCTATTAATAAATATAATATAGGAAATAGAGCTAGAGATATATTAATAATTTTATAAAGCCAAAAAATTAATAATTCAAAAATAAAACTAAACTGAAAATATGATGCACGAGAAAGGATTTGATTAATCAAAAGTCAAATTCATAATTAGAATCAATGTTTCATTTTGAAGAATTTACTAAGATATTTCAACTAGCATAGAAAAATTCATTACCAAAAAATGGAAATATTTTTACAGAAAATCTATAAAAAATTGAAACAAAGGATAAATTTGATTAATAAAGCTCATTCTATTCTTGACACAGGAATAATAATAAGAAAAAAGGTAATCCATGAAATATACAGATAAATTTGAAAGTACCAGAGCTCCTAATTATACCTTTCTGAGGAGATTATATCTAGGGACTGAAAAAGGAGACCTTGAGGTAATCCCTCAGACTTAGGAGATAACTCTTCTAATTATAAATTGGGGTTTTATCAAGCCACTGAAAAAAGGGTGTTAGAATATCTATCTTCAAGAAATATTTACTTTATTGGAAAAATGGATTCATCACCTATGACTCTAGTGATCTTATGCCTTATGTTAGTAATGAAATAACAATTGGGGTTTGCATTTTTTCTCTGTTTTGTGAGCTTAAGTAACCTTCCACAAGATATTCTTTCCACACTCATACCAAAATTCTCTCTCCATCATTACTTACATCTAGAGATGAAGTCTTCAAAGAGATATAAGATGTTGGAGGAGATGTTTTTATATACCAGCTTCCTCTCTGAGAAGGGATTACGGCACCTTTTTTCTTTATAATTTTCTGAATCCTGTGAGGAGAAATGTCTAGAATAAATCAAAACTGCTTTGCAGATAGTCCTTCCTGCTATCACCAATATTTGGATGTATTCTTCAAGGTGAGGGCAGAGAAACCGCCTCACCATGCATGTTCACACAATAATTGACCTTATATTTTTTTTTGGAAAAATAATCTATTGGTGTGAATGAATATCCTCCAGTCTCTGAAGAATCCAAGCTTGATACCCAAATGTCATCATATTGATAATGTTATTATAAAATCCTGAGTAATAGTAAGTTTAATCTACTAAGAATCTCAGTTTAGTAGCACGGATTTCAACAGAGGAATGATTAATAATTTGAGAGATAATTTTAAATAAAAAAGCCATAATAATTGAGAGTTTTTTCTCCTTATTTGAAGACCTTTAATCTCTTTTGAATATTGATAATAGCCCAAAGGAATGAACATGAAATTTGATATTTAATGAAACAAATATCCAATCTTCTTATCAAAATAATTGTAATCAAAATCATTAAATAACAAAAGACAAACTCCCCATTATCTTTAGAAACCTTTTATATTCAAAATTTTGATATTATTTTACTGGATTTATCTTCAATTAAGCTATTATCACATATAAATATTCTAATAATTATCCACTTCTTGATAATAGGGAATCTAAAACTTTCCATATCCTGAAATTTATATGAGTTAAATACCAAATTTGAATTCTGGGAGCTTAAAAATCACACACCACCTTAGATATGAGCTTTCACAAACCAAGAGAATATGCTTTTGGGTACCAAATCCCACATTTTCTCCTTCATGATTGTCAATATTCTTCAATAATAAGGCATACGCACCTTAAAGCTCATTCAAAAAATATAGTAAGCACTAAGTCAAGGTTCTTTTGATATTTTTCTGAAAAAGAACTCTGGGTAAATCCCAATTCAGATTTCATTATGTTTCTTAATCACACCACATATTTAGCTAATGAAAATTCTAAATACCAAAAAAAAATATTTTAAAATTATCAATTAGATCATTTACTACCTGTTCTAAAATAATTATGAAGAGCTATGATCTTGAAGTATGAAAATATCATGAGTTTTTTCTTTTTTTACATTATTGATTCAGCTTAATTAGAAAATTGACTTTCAAATTTCTTTGGTTTTTTGAATCTTCAAAAAGGTACCAAAGATCATATATTAGACATGATTGATCAATAAGTCTCCAAAAATAATTTGCTATCAAAATTCAATTAAAAGTAATTAATTAAGATTATAGATTGAATTTCTCATTTAGAGGTCAAATATGATTAAAAAACTGATGTTTCAATCATGCATTACTCAGAAAACTATATGAATGATGGGTTTAATTCTGTTTTGTTGAAACAATTAAATTGAAAAATTGTCACAGGGGCTCTTAGAAGTGAAGAGGGCCTGGTACCTAGTAAACTGGAACTCACTTATGGAGGGCTCAAGGATGGAATAAGATTGAGTACACTTAAGAGTGTAATAAGATATAATTTATAATAAAGTAACTATAAGAAAGAAGAAAAAAAATAAATAAGAGTAAAGAAGAAAAGAGCCAACCACAAACAAGTCCAAGTCCACTATTTCAACCTCTCAGAAAGAAAGAGGAGGTTAATGAGGATATGGCCACCACAACTTTACTGAAAAGGTGAGGAAATGTAAAGACCAACTTAATAACAATAAATTTAATACTTAAAATAAGTAATAAGAATATTTATTAAATAATAAATCAAATATATTAATTAACTGAGGAAAAGTCCCCTGAGGGAGGAAGAGGGGCTGGTATATGTGAGAATCCACCAGCCCTTATGCAAAGAGTGAATTTTCTTGAGAGGAATATTCATTTAAATTGGTTTGAATAGTAAAGCCCCTTTATGGATGTACAGGGTCTTTAAAAGAGGTGTGGTGGAGCTGGGTAATAATAAAGCTTCAGTCTTGTGAATCCAAAACTGTATTTGGAATAACCAGCCTGTAAAAGCATTGACAGGATGTATTGATGAACCAAGCTGTATACATTTTTTAGCAAGAAGATTTGCTGAAACTGATTCCTGATACACATAATAGATCTGCTGGTTCCATAAGCTTGAGTGGGCTCAAGTTTGAATACTCTTACCCCTGATAGTGGCTGTGACGGTACCCCCCTCTTGAAACTGGTGGGCTCCTGAAAACCATAATATCCTGCCACTATTGAGTGTCATCCCCAATTTCCCACCAAATATTTTAAAATATTCAATTTTTTAATTCTCTTTCCTCTTGAAAATTATCCTGAAAATCTTTTGCCTCATTCTCCTTTTTCTTTCTTCCTTTCTTTGAAAATTCTTCTTCATTGAGTAAGTGATTCTTGTTCCTAAAGTTATTTCCTGTCTGGAGTCTTTTTCTGCTTTGAGTCAAGGAGTGCTGGTGGCCATGGGCTGAATCCCAAAATGAATACCACCATAATCTCCAGCCTGAAACATGGTGAAGAATGGCCATATGAATGCCTAGCCAACCCCAAGAACTTGCCATAACCTCTTGAGGCCTTTTCTTCCACCATATCCTTCAATATGTGCATCTGAAAAGGTGTCCTGTCCCCATAATTCCTGAAACAATGGGCTCAAATGACCTTAAAAAGGCCATTTGGGTACCCTGTGGTTCATTTCTGGTCTTTTTTGAATTTTGGCCATTTTTGGCTTTTGATGGCCCATGGCCTGTGCACCATGGTCCATGGGGGAAATTGAAGTTCCTTAGGACCCTTTTTGCACCTCTGGGCCCAATTTTGAAGGGGTTTCTAGGGGGCAAAATTGTCCCATATGGCCTGAAGCTGCTGAGATTGGTCCAGGACCATAAGAAAGGGACCTCCTAAAGATTGAAAGGGAGGTCCAGCCTTGCTGATTGGGGTCCCATATTGAGGACCTTGAAGGGGCCATGACTGAACATGGCCCCAAACCCTTGATGTAATTCAGGACTTGATATGCATATCTGACCCTCTTAACCTTTTTCCTCCCATAACTCCAGAAACTGGTTCCAAACTGACTGAAATCACTGAATCTTCCCCTTATTTTCCGCCACCATCTGTCCTTTGTGATTCTGGCATCTTCAGCTGGTTGGGTTCCCCTTGGTCAATTGCTTCTTCAGGTCATTTTGATCCTTTGCAGACTTATGATGGGTACAAGGCAGTTGAAGTTCTTGATCCTGCCTGTTGTCAGGTTGAGTCTATGTAGAAGCAGTAATTGCATTAGTTACAAGTTTAACTTTGACTGTGACACGGAAATAAAGTGATAAAATAAAGGTATTTATTGGTAATAAGGGCTTATAGATGAAATAAAAGGGCTTTACTATTTTGCAATAGTGGTGGTGAGCGCTGTTGAAAGCCCTAGGTGCAGCTTTACCTGTTGGATTACAATAATAAAGACTACAATACTTCTAAATTAAGAGTATACCTGATTATTTTCCAAGAGTATAACTGTTTTTGACAGTTTTACTACGTAGGAATTCAAGAGCAGGATGAGGAAAGCAATTCTGGCTGTGAAAAGCCTCCTTTTTATCCTGAAATGGGGTGGAGAGGGTGCTAGACCTTTCCATGTAGAGGAAGTGGAGATTTTTTCACTCTCTGAGACAGGCTTGTGGCTTGAAAAGACCTGTATTAGCCTGTTTTGGGCTCAGATGTGGTTTTGAAACCACATCTGGGCAGTTTTCACCAATACAGGGTGAAAAGCTTCATCTTGGGACCTCACAGCCTGATTCTGACATGTATGACGCGTAGAATGCTGTACAGAAACTGTATGGAACCCAAGTATTGACTGAAATATGAGGTATTGAAGAAAAAAAAGCTTCTTTGTCTATTTGACACCTCATATTCATGATTATGGGACATTATCCCATGGTAAGGCTGTATATGACAGCAGGTGGGAATCTGACCTTAAGCCAGCCATAACTTTGTCAATTATTGAGATATCAACCTCAAAATTGGTTCAGTGTGTATCACTGTATGTTCTCTACACAATTGTACCTCATTTGATATGGGTATCATTAAATATGGCAAAGTTATCTCATGTACAAGATTTTTGTACATTTGCTTGGTTTAGGAGAAAAGCTGTATTGAGCTTACTTTCCCCATAACCTTTGTTCTAGTTGAGCTATGGGGAAATGTATGACACCATCAGATAGCCCTGATTGTGATCTTTCCAAAAATACCCCACTTTAGGTATCTCACACTAAAACTGCAAAAGTTAGATGAGAGGTGAATGTTTTGTCCACCCTTATTTGGCCTGAATTTGGCCATAACTCAAGTAATACTGGTGCTAGCTCAGTTTGGCTAGTACCATTGGATAGCCCTGGCTTAGAGCTTCATTGTGAATACCCATTTGATGGTGTTAAGCCTCCCCTTCTGGATTTTAGATGAGAGGTGAAAATTAAGGTTTATGCTCAGCAATAACTTTGAGCAGGAATAACTTTGTTATTCTTTGTCCTATGGTGATGGGACTTATATTTTAAGAAATGGGTGAGCTTCCTCTTTCTTTTGATACCTTTTGAGCTTATTTGGCTCAGCTCCATGTTTTGGCAGTATCTTGGCTATACCATTGGTTTATGGTATTTTGGCTGTCATGCTTGTGCTCTGGTTTTGAGTCACAGGTTGACACCTGTACTGAATTCTTGAAGAAGGGGAAACAGTTTTTCCAACCTTATAGCCCCCAATCTTCTAAGTGCCATCATTGTTTTGTTGGGAAGAAACCTTTTTAATGTCCAGGGGCTCTGCTTTCCAATGTCGGGCGGTATTTGTGGAGTAAGAAGGATGGTAGTTTTGGGAAAGAGGTCCCTACTCCTGATGGTACTTCAGTGTATTCCAGCTGTAAGTGTTGTGGTTTTCTTGATTTATTATGATAAAGATATTTTGAATTAGTGACTGGATCCAGGCAGAGGGACGTGGCCAGGTGGACCAATGTTAGAGGGTCCATTCCCACTTTTAGTAGGCCTATTTATTCCAGCTCAGAGATCCCAATTTCAATGATCAATAGCCAAGGTGTGGTGAAGATATTGAGAAGAACTTCATATTCACCCACTGATCCCAATGCTGAAGGTAGTGATGAACTGGATAGTGAAGAGGTTGAGGTGGTACCTCATTCCATTGGCCACCAATTAAGTACTTCACCTTCCCAACCGGCTTCCAGAATATTTCAAAGTCAAGTCATACCAAGTACCCCAGAAGCTTCCAGCCAGTCCTTTCCAAAATCTCTCCTCCTTTACCAAACCTTCCCTGGTTTCACCAGTGAGGTCATCACCCATTCCACAGCCCAGAAACTCTCTAATGGTCACCTTCCAACAACAGCAACCTGTGGCCAGCTTCAGCAGAAGAAGAGAATATCAATTGCCTTTTCCATTTCCTGCCACCCAAGTATTTCAGCACAGAGAACTTTGGCCTATCCAGGTTACCAGAGAAGATCCAAATATGGAAAATGATGGACAAGATGCTGTCCCCAGGTTTTTTAGAAGAGTTGATAAAAATAATAGGGAGGTGATGACTTATGCTAATGACACAATGATTCCTTGCACTGCTTCTGAGGAGATGGCTGCTAAATTTGCATGGTATGAGGATGAGTTTATTAATTATTTACAGAGAATGTTTCATGATTTGGGTAAAGATAACTAGTTTATTGTACTTGTTTTTGTTTTGTTTTTCTTTTATCCCAACTCTTATAGCTACTAGAATTAAAAAATAAATGGAACCTCCCAATACATGATATGGGAGGGGATTCTGCTGCTTTATAAAGAAATGAAAAGATAAAAAATTATAAAAGTCAAGAAAGAAATTTAAAATTAAGAGAAAAGAAAGTAGAGAAAAATAAAAAATGAAAGAAACTTCTAAGAGGTGTCCTTCTTGTGGTGAGCTGCTTGTATTTTGGCCATAAAATTTCCTGAAAGATAAAACCAAGTATTTGTTTCTCACAGAGGGGACAAGGTGTGGTTTTAAAAGAAGAAGAAACCCTCAGAGATGCATACCAGGAGATGTAACTTACTTTCATAACTTCCACTCCTCACCAAGAACCATAAAAGAACAGAAGGACTTTCCCATAAATGACTTTGAGTTAAATAATGTCTCAAATAACAATGAATTGCATAATTTGGAAAAGGAAAAGGAAAAAGAAAAAATCAAATTTGGCCATATTTGGATAAAAGGTACAAATTTAAGGATATTGATGTTTAAAGGCCTTCTGGATATGTCCAAAGGATTGAAAAGTGCTCACAAAGTGGCCATGTTAATGCTTACAATAAATTTGGGTAGAATAACCCCATAAAGGTGCATTCCAGGAGGGGAGCTTACTTTCATAATTTCTACTTCCCACCAGGCACCATAAAATCAAACTCTTGAGGTATTTGGGCCAGGCTTGTCAGGTAACAAAGTATGGAAGTTGTTAACAAAGTCTAGTGAGCTGTTAAGGTTGGAAGATGGTTTCCAATTTTTTCTTTCTGGGTCTTCACTGAATCCTTTCCACTTTACAAAATACCATAATTTACCTCCCTTGAGTTTTGAGTCCAGAACCTGAGCCACTTCCCATTCCTCTTTCTCTTCCACTAAGACTGGTAGTGGTTTCAATTGATGTTGGTCTGGGATAGTTTATTGCTTGACTGGTTCTAATAAGGACACATGTAAGAAATGGTGAACTGAATTTCATGGTTTAGGAAACTTGAGGTGATATGAATGGCTGCCAATCTTCTTCAAGACTTCAAAGGGTTCCAACCAACTTTTTGAAAGCTTCTTGGCAGGTCTTTTAGTCTTGATATTATTTGAGGCTAGCCATACTTTGTCCCTAGGTTGGAAATAAGGTGAAATTTTCCTATCTCTATCTGCATAATTCTTAAAACGCCTTATTTATGACTCTAATTATTCTTTGACTACTTGCTGTACTTATTGGAGTTTGGTTGATAACTTTCCAGAACGTGTGTCTTCAGAAATGTGAACTGAATTAAAACTGGGATTTCTTCCATAAATTGTGAAAAAAGGTGATCGCTTAGTTGATGAATGTTCTGCATTATTATAGCCAAATTCAGCCAGAGGGAGCCAGATGTGCCAGTCATCTTGATGGTAACTGAAATACATCTATAGAAACTGTTCTAGGATCTGATTTACCCTCTCTGTCTGTCCATCTGTTTTAGGATGGAAAGAAGTTGAAAGATCTCTGGATATATTGAGCTGCTGAAATAATTGTGTCCAGAATGATGAAACAAATAAGGATCCTCTATCACTGACAATACTGACTGGAAGGCTATTCTTGGAAAAGACATTACTGATGAGGATTTGAGATATGTCCAAGGCATTAATTTCTGAATAATTTGTAATGAATATTGAAATTTTTGAGAATCTGTCCACAACTACTAAAATTGAGTCAAAGTTGTTGGACAATGGCAATTGAGTGATAAAGTATATTGATAGTGAATTCCAAGGACCAGCTGGAATTTTAAGAGGCTTAAGTAATACAAACCTCTTATGATGAATTTTCTTGTTTCTTGAAAATTTCTGACATGAGGAAACATAGTCCTTGATGATTTGTTTCATGCCAGCCCAATAAATATCCCTCTTGATGAGCTTGGGGGCCTTCTACTGGCCAGGGTGGCCATCCAATGGTGAGTCATAATGCTTTTGAAGGATAACCAATAGAATTTATTTATTTCTTGGAATAACAACTCTGTGTTTGAATACCAATAACTTGGCTTGAGGTTCAATACAAGAATGTGGTACTGATTCACCTCTTGCTAGTTTCTTGAGTACTTCTTTATAATATTTGTCTTGCGATACTTCTTTTTGAATTTGGTCAACTAAATCTGAGAAAATTTTTACTTTCATTGAAAAGAATCTTGAATCTTGAATTCCATCATTCTTAAGAATTTTATGAAAGGTTTGAGGATTCTTGTTGATGAAGTCCACCCTCTCTCTGGGTACATGTCTTCCCAATGTGACAGGGCATATGATAAAGTGGCCAACCTGCCTGGGGGGTAAGTAATAATTAAATGAAACCCAGAGAGCAATTTAGCCCAGAAGGCTTGATGAAAAGTAAGAACTTTGGAAGACATGAAGTATTAAAGAGAAGAATGGTCTGTCAAGACTTCAAAGGAATGAGAAAGAGAAAGAAGGAAAGCTCTCCTATGCTTGAGAGCCCAAACTAGGCCAAGGAGTTCCTTTTCATGAATTTAATAGAAGAGCTCATCTGGGAGAAGCTTGAGACTATCAAATGAAATGGGATGCTTTCTAAGTCATTCACCTGACTCAGTACTGCACCCAAGGCATATTCAGAAGCATCAGTCTCCACAATAGTTTGTAGAGAAGGATCACAATGATAAAGGATAGGAGTAGTGGTGAAGGCTTCTTTAAGTAATTGAAACTGACCATGAGCTTCCTCATTGAAGATAAAGCGAGAATCCCTTTCAATAAGGGAAGTGAGAGCAGTGATTTGTTTGAAGTAATCTTTAATGAAATGACAATAGAAATTGGCAAAGCCAAGAAATGATTGAAGAGCCTTGATGTAATTGGGCTGAGGCCAATTGAGGACTTGTTGAACCTTTGAAGAATCCATCTTGAGGCCATCAATTGAAACAAATTAGCCAAGGTATTCTCCACTTGATGCATGGAATACACACTTTGAGGCTTTGGTAAACAGCTTATTTTCTCTCAGCCTTTGGTGGACAGAGGCCACATGTTTGACATGTTCCTCCTCATTGCTTGAGAGGACCATAATATCATCTAAATAAGCTACAGAAAATATGTCCAAAAAAACTGCAAAGATATCAATTAAAAGATTCTGGAATGAAGCAGGAGCATTTGTTAAGCCAAATGGAATCACTAAATACTCAAAAATACCATATTTTCTGTCAAGGAAGTCAAATGCTCATCCCATCTTTAATTCTCAGGAGATTATAAGCACCACACAGCCCTATCTTGGAGAAGATAGTGGAACCATTGAAGATGGTAAGAAGCTGGTTCATAGGAGGGACAGGATACCTGTTCTTCCTAGTGAAAGCATTGGGTTTGTGGTAGTCAACACAAACACGGAGGCCTCCATCCTTTTTCTTAACAAAAAGGACAGGTGCCCCTGTTGAAGAGGAGCTTGGCCTAATGAAAATCTTCTCTACATTCTCTGAAATGTAGGGCAATAGTGTTTCTGAATCATGATTTGATAAAGAGTAGATAACAACAACTGATGGTAGAAGACTGTCCAGTTTGATATTATGATCACAGGCATGGTGTGGAGGAAGCTTCTCTTCTTTAAACTTAGAAAAAAATACAAATTATGGTGATACGCAGGAGGGACTACCTTCATAAAAGGTTTTAGCTTATTCTGAAACTTCCTTATCATTCCACTGCTCCTCCAGGGATGCATGGAAGGATAGAGGAGGAAGGTTCATATCCCCTTGAAAGGGATGAAGTGCAGATATAGCAACATCTTCTCCAACATCTTTTATCTATATTAAGACTTCATCTCTTGATGTAATTAATGACTGAACAGGCATGATGGAAGGGAATTTGTCTTAAGCTCACCGCCCAGAGCAACACAGCTGACAGCAGTGGCAAAGTCATTAATAGTAAAAGAATTAATACCACTTGTGAGCTTTAGAGGTAATTTCATATACCCAAAAGACCACAAATACAAAAATAACATATTAATATAAATAAAATAAATTTATTTATATTATTAAAATAAAAATCAAAATATAAATATAAAATTATATTAAAAATAAAAAAATTAATTACAATTTAAAAATAAAAATACATTAAATTTTATAAGTGTAAAATTACATTTATACTTGAAAAAATTAAGTAAAAATGAAATTTTAACAAAATTGTGAAAAAATAAATAAATTTGGAAAAAAGTTAAATAAAAATTATTATAACCTTTTATCCAATAAATAAACATATAAAAATTATTTCACCATTGGATTCCTCATAAAAAATCAGGTGGGGTCACCTCTGAGTGAAATTCTTGTAACTCAACTCTAAATAAGCTTGAATTAAGTTTTTAGTATTTTCAATACAAAAGTTGAGAATCCTCAAAGCTTTAATTTAATTCAAACCAAATGTGGTGTTAACCATCAATTTTTGTGTTAAAATTGAGGTGTTGTGTTTAGTTTAGAAGCTGTGAGGAATTGAAGTATTTTCAATTGAATTCAATTGAAATGTCAAAATGTGCGCATGTATTACATAATTGAACTTTGATTTACATATGAGGTGTCAATTATTACTTTATTGTACTGTACAATTGAATTGAATTACATATGTAAATTATAAGTATAATACATGATGAGGAATTAAAGGAAAAATAAATTGGAAAGATTAAATTTGGGGGGAAAAGGAACTCCAGCTCTAAGGGGGAGCTAGACCCCCAAAATCCTTGCTGACAGGTGTGGGATGTCAAAATTCACGCAAAAGTTCATCACTTTTGGCCTGGAATTGAGTTACAGGGTCTGTGGACTCAATTGATGATGAGGTTTTGATACCAACTGGGGTAGTTTTGGCTGTTGCAAAAAGGGTAAAACTACCCTTAAGATAAAACAATCATAGTAAAAACAGTTTTAACTGGTTTCTACGCCTCTGACACACATGCTGATGTGTTTTGAAGGCTCTAAGACTGGTATTGCTATGATAATGGCTGATTTAAGGGTCTAAAATGGCTAAAAATGGCTTAAACCAGCCCTTTTTGGTCTAAACCAGGGTTCAATGATACCATAATTGGCTTTTCTGTTGTCAGACTGTTCTTCACGACTGACAAGAGTAAATTTTACTTTTGGAGTAAGAGAATTGATGGCTATAAAAGAATGTCTTCTTTGCCCCACTTTTCTCTTCATGTTAGAATCTTTTCCTTTTATAATTAGTTTAAACATTGTTAAACCAATCAATAAGAGATTCCAACCACCTTTATTAAATCATTTCAAAACTTTTAACCACGTGAAAAAATCATTATAATCATTTTTACCCCTGAACCACCCCAAAAGTGAATTAAAGCATCTTTCATCACTGTAAACTTTGTCACTTTGTTTCCAAATTCACTCTGGTCACTTTTGGGCGTGTTTTCTCTTTAATATTCTTTTTAAAGAATTTGTTCTTTAATTAATAGCTTGCAGTTCTTTGCTCAATTAATTCCAATTGAAATTGCTCTTGAAGAAATTTCTTTTGTAGCCTTAAAATATCTCTAGTAGAGTATTTTTTGGATAAATTTTTATTGTTGGTAAAACAATAAATCTTTATAATATTATTGTTTTATAATAATAAAGTTATAAGCAATAACATTGGCGTGTTTTATCTTAAAAATAATATTTCTTACTATTTTTAATTGATTTTTACCTTATACAAATTTTGAGGACAGGAAAAGTACTTGATTTTTAATCAAAGTTTCATATCCACACCTTACATTTGGGGCCCAGCCGTGATATTTTACCTGTGACATATTTTTTTACTCTTTTTAAATATTTTTTCTTATATTGAAAAATTTAAAAACATATAAAAAATACTTATAATTCAAAAAAAAACCCATAAAAAATGATTTTTTTATATTATAAGTGAGGCTTATATTTTTATTTCTTTTTTGGAATATCCTTTTTTTTACTTAATTAATTGGTTTTTTCATTAATTTTAGTGTCTGACAACGTGGTAAGACAAGAAAATATTGAAACAGCCTCAACAGTCACCAGCATTATTCCTGCTAGTACTATTAATTCAGACCATAATAGTACTGTTATTGTGACTCAAAATAACCAACCTGAACCAATATCTTCTGAATTGATTAACTTGGACATAAGTAATACCCTTCAGAAAGGTAAGAATTTAGCCAATAGTAAGTTTTTTGACGTAAAAATACTATTTTAAGCCTTTTTAAACCATAATTATGCCTTCAACCAGGTCAGGAGCCAGCTACAACCCCTCAAGCAGCTCCCAAAAAGGTAATAGACGTGATTATGGCAGAGGCCAATCAGGTACAGAAGGAAAAGGGTCAGTTTATGACTTCCAAACAACTAAATTGGGTTATTCTGAAGCTGATAATACTTTTTTACCTTCTAAAAGAGCTGACACCGCCACATCAAGCCTCTGTGGACATATACAAAGCCAGCCAAAGTGCATACAACAATGCACTTCAATTCAAAGAGTACCAGATCCTTGCAGACCTGTGGAAGAATTGCATGAATTCTTACCAGACATTAAGGAAATTCCTGGGCCATCCCAACAATTGCAAATTGCTCAATGGATGGCATCCATTGATGGAGAAGAAAAACATGATGCTGTTGACACTAGAATTGAGGAAAAACAACCCTTCACCACCCAAGCCAGTGCCAAAAACATCCCCAGTGGCCAGCAGCAGCAATTCCAACGTGAAAAAGCAGCCACAAACTCCAAACAAGGGCAAAGGGAAGGCACCAGCCCCAAAAACTTACAGCCAGGGCTACAGAATCCCAAAGATTCAGCAGGATGCCATGGAAAATGTATTTCAAATTGCCAGAACCATGATGGAATTACAGAAGAAGGAGGAAGCCAGAGTAAGATTCCAGAAATGATTTCTGATATATTTGATTCCATCCCAGAGTTGTATGATGCTATAAATGACATGAAAAAACATCTTTCTGATAAAAATGAAACAATTTGTAACAACATTAAAACAAAAAACCTGAGTCTGTGCCAAATTAATGAAACACTTATGTGTTTTGAAAAAGGTTTAAGACCAATTAAAAATTCCAATAATGATAATTCTTCTAGCAATAAAATAAATGAACAATCTGCCATTATTAAAGAATTAACAGATAAATATTCTAAATTCAATATTGACGACATAATTCAAACAAGAATTAAACAAGCCATAAATATTATCAAAAAAGATAACAAGAAAGTCCTTGATGACATTTCAAATTCATTTACGGAAGTAAAGACATATACCATTGCCTTGAAAAAGTGTTTTGATGCTTCACAAGAAGAAGTATCAAAATTATCAATGAAATTGAATCAAGTCACTGCTAATAACACAAGACAGACAGAGTTATGGCAAGAACTAACACATAAGGAAGACATGTATAAAATTGAAGTAATAAATTTAATACAAAGCTTCCAACATGAATACAGAAATTCCCAAAGGTGTAGCAACAGTAAAATAAATGACATTGAACAAATACTGAACACCTTAACAAGAATGTCTACACCTCTAAATCAAAATGAGGGCACAAGAATTCCAAATCCACAAGTATTGGATCCTGATAATTCACAATTAAAAAATGAATTATCCACTTCTTTTCATAACTTGGAGCCATCAATGGGCCAAGAACTCTTGAAAGAAGTTCCAAAACTTAAAGAATGGCCTCACTTCAGTGGTGAAGGAGAGTATGACCATATGGAATTCATTAGAGGTATTGACATGATCAAAGAGGATTTTGAATTACCAGACAGATTGGTAACAGACAGGTTTAACACCTTATTTACCAGATCAGCTCACAGATGGTGCATCAAAATAAGACAAGCACATGGACACCAGAGTTAGACTTGGTGGAAAACCCAAATCATCAACAAATGGGCAAATGATGCTTGGAGGTTTAAAGTTGAAACAGCCTTTGAATCTTCCAAATTTAATGCTGATAAAGACAAAGCTTTACCATTGTTTTGCCAACAAAAAGACAGATTAACAGCATTATATCCTGACATTTCAGAATTTATGATCCATAGAAAAATTCTGAGACAATGTGGAGGTGACTTAGAGCATGCTGTCAAAAGCAGGACTACTGAACAATCTTCAGCAGAGGATATTATCAATATACTAGAAGAAGTAACCACCAGAACCAAAATTGGTTCTAGTAGGGTGAATCTCAAAACAAGGTTTAATACACCTTGGAAAGATTCTGTGGACAAAAACCCCAAAGAAAATTCTAGTAATATTAAGTATAAATCTGCAGATACAGTCAGAAAATGCCATATTTGCCAAAGCACCACCCATTTAGCCAATATATGTCCAAAAAGGGGGAAAATCAATGAGATTGACATTGAAAAGGAACCAGATGTTGAAAAAGAAGACATAATTGAAGACAATTCAGATGATAAGTCATCCATATTTTCTGAATCTTCAAAAGATATAGAAAATATCAATGCCACTTTTGAAATCATGGAATCTTATTCCCACTTACCACAATTGAGCAATGGTCAAGTTGATTTATCAAAAGTTCAAGATGCACAACTTATGAAGACCAGACCAAAAAGAGGAAAAGGCTATACAGCTGGTAACTCCTGTATAACAGGGGTGGTGATTGACAACAAGCCCACCAAACTTTTGCTTGACCCAGGAGCCTTCTGCTCTTGTGTTGGAAAATCTTTTCTTAAGACTTGTGTACCAAATTTTGAAGACCAATTGTTACCAATTGATGGTATAAAATTCAACAGTGCAAGTAACCCAATGAAAGCATTAGGAATCTTTGAGACCAATGTCATATTCCCACACATAAATGGGAATTTAAGGATCACAGTTGAATTTGTTGTTATGGAAAATTGCTCTAGTACCCATTTTATATTGGGAAATGACTATTTAATCATGTATGGGATAGATTTACATAATAACAAAGACAGATACTTTACTATTGGAGAAAATAAGCGCCAAAAATTTGCCTTTTTACCAATTAAAAGACAAATTACAGTAAACAAAGTATCACCAGTCAACTTAGAGTTAGAGAAACTCAAGTCTGAACAGGTAAATGAGGCTGAAATAAGCCTTCATCGGACTGATAAACAAGAAAATGAACTTTCTTCCCTTTTGTATGACCACAGAGGAGCATTTGCTACAGACAAAGAACCTCTAGGAGCAATTATTGGTCATGAAGTTGATATCATTCTTAACATTGAGAGACCTTATCCACCACTCTTAAGAAGACCTGCTTATCCAGCAAGTCCAAAATCAAGAGAAGCTCTAGAAATTCATATCAAAGAACTTCTGGACCTTGGTGTAATAAGAAAAGTAGGCCACAATGAAGAGGTAGAAATAACTACACCAGTCATAGTGGCGTGGCATCATGGAAAATCCAGAATGGTTGGGGACTTTAGAGCTCTGAACACTTACACTGTTCCAGACAGATACCCAATACCAAAAATCCAAATTGCCCTTACTCAAATATCTCAAGCAGTGTATATAACCACTATGGATGCCCTTAAAGTATTCCATCAAAATGTGGTGACACCAAGAGCAAGAAAATACTTGAGAATTATTGTTCATTGTGGAGTGTATGAATACTTGAGGATGCCCTTTGGTATCGAAAATGCACCTTCACACTTCCAAAGAATGATGAATGAAATCTTCCCTGAAGAACTCTCAGAGGGATGGTTAATCATTTACATTGATGACATTATTGTCTGTTCCAAGACTTGGGAAGAGAACATGTACAGATTATCCAGAGTTTTGACAAAAATTCAATCAGTAAACATGAAAATCTCCTTGAAAAAATGTCATTTTGGATTTAAAGAACTTAAAGCACTAGGACATGTTGTATCTGGTTTGTCCCTTGGAATTGACAAAAAAAAAGTTGCAGCAGTATTGCTAAAACCCATGCCTCAGAATAAGAAGGAAATTCAGTCATTCTTAGGTTTTGCAGGATATTACAGGCAACACATTAAAGAGTTTGCATCCATAGCAAGACCACTTTATAAATTGTGTGACAAAGACACAGTATTTGAAATGACTGTTTACAGAGTCAAAGCTTTTGAATCTCTAAGAGAAGCCTTGACCACTGCCCCACTCTTACTGATGCCAGACTTTAAATTACCTTTCAAACTGTATATTGATGCATCAGGGGATGGGCTAGGTGCTGCACTTCACCAAGTTCAGATCATAAATGATAAACCTGTAGAAGGACCCATATGTTTCATATCCAGGCAAATCAAACCAACTGAAGCCAGATATGGAGCAAGTCAGATGGAATGTCTATGCCTTGTCTGGGCCTTGGAGAAATTGAACTACTTCTTAGAGGGATGTGTTTTTGAGGTGATAACAGATTGTACAGCTGTCAAATCACTTTTGAACATGAAAACACCCAACAGACATATGCTCAGATGGCAAATAGCCATACAAGAATACAGAGGCAATATGACTATTGTTCATAAGGATGGGAATATTCATAAGAATTCAGATGGACTAAGAAGATGGCCATTACCAAATAATATTGATAATCCTGCTTATGTGCCAGAAGAAGCTTCACCACAAATTCCAATAGAAGGAATAAGTGTTACAGACTTGAGCACCACCTTCTTTGAAGAAGTCAGAAGTAGTTACACTCAAGATATGAATTGTAGCATCTTATGCCAATTACTTAACAAAGACTGTAAAGACAACTCTCTAATACATGCCTTGGATGAAGTATGGAGAAAATCTTATGATGAAGGAAGATTTCACCTACTGGATGGTATAATTTACCACAGAACCAGGCACACATGTGTCATGACAGTTGTAGACAGGTCATTAATCAATCTTGTACTGAAAGAATGCCATGATAGTACCTTTTCAGGACATCTGTCTGAAGACAGAACAAGGGAGAAAGTAAAGACCTGCATATGGTGGCCAATGTGGCAGAAAGATGTTGCAGAGTATTGCAAAACCTGTGACAGATGCCAAAAAGCAAATAAATCCACTGGCAAGAGACTTGGAAATATGATAAAAATCCAAGAACCAAGCAGACCTTGGGAAATTGTCCATATGGATTGGGTAACTGGCCTACCACCAGGAGGTGACAGAAGCTATAATGCTTGCCTAGTAATTGTGGACAAATTGAGTAAAACTCAAATCTTTTTACCATGTCACAAAGATGATACAGCCATGGATACAGCTCTTCTGATATGGAATAGAGTAGTGTCATGGACTGGGATATTTACAAATATCATTAGTGATAGGGATCCCAAATTCACTTCAGCACTATGGACAAATCTTCACCAATTATTTGGCACTAAACTGTCTTTCTCTACAGCCTACCACCCACAAACTGATGGCCTGGCTGAAAGGATGATCCAAACCTTAGAGGACATGGTGAGAAGATTTTGTGCATATGGCCTTGAATTCAAAGATTGTGACGGATTTACCCATGATTGGTGTACTCTGTTTCCAGCACTGGAATTAGCTTATAAAACATCAATCCATGCCAGTACCAATCAGACTCCTGCTATTCTAGAAAAGGGATGGAACCCCAAGTTACCCCAAGATTCCTTGAGGAAAGACTTAATTTAAATACATCCCACAGCTTCTAGCTTCAAAGGAATGCTAGAAAAAGCTAGAAAGCATGCAGTAAGGTGCATGGAGGACTCTTTTGCATATGATAAAGACAAATGGGATAAATCAAATGCAACTCCAGATTTCAAAGTGGGGGACCTAGTTCTTGTACCCACCACTAACTTCAATAACATCAAAGGATGTAAAAAGTTGAAAGACTCCTTTGCAGGACCTTTTGTGATTAAGGCCCTCCATGGAGAAAATGCTGTTGAAGTAGAGTTATCTGAAGAACTTAGCAATAAGCATCCTAAATTCCCAGGAAGCTTGAGAAATCCATATAAATCTAGTGATCCTGAGAAATTTCCCTTGAGGAATAAGATTCCCCAAGTTATACCTCCTATTGAGACATCTGGTACTAAGAAAATTACCAAAGTTCTTAAAGAAAGGAAATTAAGAACCAAGAAAGTAAGGGAATACCTTGTTAGGTACAGTGACCCAGCTTGTGAAGATGAATGGTTAGAAGAAAAAGATATACCAGAAGCTACCAAACTCCTAAGGAGATTCATACACACTAGAAATATCAATATTACAAAGTAATATTCTTTTTTAGGGGGAGGGAATGTGAGCCTTAGAGGTAATTTCATATACCCAAAAGACCACAAATACAAAAATAACATATTAATATAAATAAAATAAATTTATTTATATTATTAAGATAAAAATCAAAATATAAATATAAAATTATATTAAAAATGAAAAAATTAATCACAATTTAAAAATAAAAATACATTAAATTTTGTAAGTGTAAAATTACATTTATACTTGAAAAAATTAAGTAAAAATGAAATTTTAACAAAATTGTGAAAAAATAAATAAATTTGGAAAAAAGTTAAATAAAAATTATTATAACTTTTTATACAATAAATAAACATATAAAAATTATTTCACCATTGGATTCCTCATAAAAAATCAGGTGGGGTCACCTCTGAGTGAAATTCTTGTAACTCAACTCTAAATAAGCTTGAATTAAGTTTTTAGTATTTTCAATACAAAAGTTGAGAATCCTCAAAGCTTTAATTTAATTCAAACCAAATGTGGTGTTAACCATCAATTTTTGTGTTAAAATTGAGGTGTTGTGTTTAGCTTAGAAGCTGTGAGGAATTGAAGTATTTTCAATTGAATTCAATTGAAATGTCAAAATGTGCGCATGTATTACATAATTGAACTTTGATTTACATATGAGGTGTCAATTATTACTTTATTGTACTGTACAATTGAATTGAACTACATATGTAAATTATAAGTATAATACATGATGAGGAATTAAAGGAAAAATAAATTAGAAAGATTAAATTTGGGGGGAAAAGGAACTCCAGCTCTAAGGGGGAGCTAGACCCCCAAAATCCTTGCTGACAGGCGTGGGATGTCAAAATTCACGCAAAAGTTCATCACTTTTGGCCTGGAATTGAGTTACAGGGTCTGTGGACTCAATTGATGATGAGGTTTTGATACCAACTGGGGTAGTTTTAGCTGTTGCCAAGAGGGTAAAACTACCCTTAAGATAAAACAATCATAGTAAAAACAGTTTTAACTGGTTTCTACGCCTCTGAAACACATTCTGACGTGTTTTGAAGGCTCTAGGCCTGGTATTGCTATAATAATGTCTGATTTAAGGGTCTAAAATGGCTAAAAATGGCTTAAACCAGCCCTTTTTGGTCTAAACCAGGGTTCAATGATGCCATAATTGGCTTTTCTGTTGTCAGACTGTTTTTCACGACTCACAAGAGTAAATTTTACTTTTGGAGTAAGAGAATTGATGGCTATAAAAGAATGTCTTCTTTGCCCCACTTTTCTCTTCATGTTAGAATCTTTTCCTTTTATAATTAGTTTAAACATTGCTAAACCAATCAATAAGAGATTCCAACGACCTTTATTAAATCATTTTAAACCTTTTAACCACGTGAAAAAATCATTATAATCATTTTTACCCCTGAACCACCCCAAAAGTGAATTAAAGCATCTTTCATCACTGTAAACTTTGTCACTTTGTTTCCAAATTCACTCTGGTCACTTTTGGGTGTGTTTTCTCTTTAATATTCTTTTTAAAGACTTTGTTCTTTAATTAATCGCTTGCAGTTCTTTGCTCAATTAATTCCAATTGAAATTTCTCTTGAAGAAATTTCTTTTGTAGCCTTAAAATATCTCTAGTAGAGTATTTTTTGGATAAATTTTTATTGTTGGTAAAACAATAAATTTTTATAATATTATTGTTTTATACTAATAAAGTTATAAGCAATAAGATTGGCGTGTTTTATCTTAAAAATAATACTTCTTACTATTTTTAATTGATTTTTACCTTACACAAATTTTGAGGACAGGAAAAGTACTTGATTTTTAATCAAAGTTTCATATCCACACCTTACACCACTAGACTCCTTATGACTACAATCATTGGTGATCAATAAATTTTCACAATCAATAATGGGATTAAAATGGTAAAGTAAATAATAGCCAATATTAGGTCTTCTTCCTTGGGTTAATCTATGATAAAAAGGTTCCATTCAAAGCTTGGGAATGAAGGCAAGTCAACAACTCACTTGGTATAATTGGTAATGAACAAGGAAGTGTATTAATTGGAATACAAAATGAAAAGAGGAATATTTTAAGGGAGCTCTGGCATATCCAATGAGTACTTTAGAAAAAGATTCTTTGAAATAAAAGAGTTTGTAGTTCCAGAATCAATGAAAATACTATAAAAAATATCAGAGAAAGAAGAGAAAATAAGAAATTTTGAATATTTTTTGACACTTGTATTCAGAATGCACAATTGTGTTCTTGAAGGGAATAAGTGAGAACCATTTAACACATCATGATTCCCACTCAGGCTTTTCCATGATTGCTACAGAAGCCTCTTGATGACCCAGGTTTGTTCTGAGGTAACTTGAAGCATTTTTTGATTTTCCACCACAATGAGGGCATGAACCTTGTTTAATCCTCCTCTCCTTTTCAAAAAAAATTCATTGTTTGTTCTTATTGAGGAGAGAAGCATGAGGCTTATATTTAGAAACTTGAAAATTCTGCTCCTTCTTGTTCTTCTTCTGGTGAGACTTCTTGAAGTATGAGTCTTGATGAGGCCTGAAAGAGTTGGATCCAGTGTCAGGAGCTTCTTCTCTTGATTACTACCCTTTTCCTTCTGCCTCTCATGTAGCCTGGTATCTAGCTCCAAGGTAATGCCCATGAGTTCTTGAAGTCTATCAAAATTTCCAGGGTGAGAGGCCAATTGGTACAATATCCTTGATGTCAAGCCTCTTCTATAAACATGAATATATGCCCTTTCTCCCCAATCTCCAATTATTGACATTCAACTTCTAGAATAAGAAATTCAAAAAGATATATGAAAACTTTCCTTCATCCTTAAATTGTCTAACTCTTGTTCAGCTTTCCTGACTTGATTGGGATCACCAAACAGAGTGAATAAAACTGGGTTTCAAAAAACTGCCAGTTATTGAGGAGATACAATGGGTCTTCATTGGAGATATTTGAGATATATGGTTGAATCCATTTTCCAGCTCTAACTGTGAGAAAAAGAAGTTGAGTAAAGAACCTTCTTCCTGTCTGTAAGGTGTGGATATGAAACTTTGATAAAATATCAAGTACTTCTCCTGTCCTCAAAATTTGTATAAGGTAAAATTATTTCAAAATAGTAAGAAATAGTATTTTTAAAGAGAAAACACACCAATTTTTTTGTTTTTAACTTTTCAAGTATAAAACAATAATATAATAAGAATTCATTGTTTTACCAACCATAATGATTTATCCAAAAATACTCTACAAGAGATATTTAAGGCTACAAAAGGAATTTCTTCAAGAGCAATTTCAATTGGAATTAATTGAGAAAAGAACTGCAATCATTTAATTTAAAAAAAAGTCTTTAAAAAGATATTTAAAGAGAAAAAACACCAAAAAGTGACCAGAGTGAATTTGGAAACAAAGTGACAAAGTTAACAGTGATGAAAGATGCTTTAATTCACTTTTGGGGTGGTTCAGGGGTAAAAAATGAATGTAAGAGTTACAAACAGTGATTATAATGATTTTTTCACGTGGTTAAAAGGTTCAAAATTTTTAAAAAAGGGTGTTTGGAATCTTTTATTGATTGGTTTAATTGTCTTTAAAGTAACTATAAAAGGAAAAGATTCTAACATGAAGAGAAAAGTGGGGCAAAGAAGAAATTCTTTTATAGCCATCAATTTTCTTACTCCAAAAGTGAAATTTACTCTTGTCAGTCGTGGAAAACACTCTGACAACAGAAAAGCCAATTATGGCATCATTGAACCCTTTTTTAGACCAAAAAAGGGCTGGTTTAAGCCATTTTAGACCCTTAAATCAGCCATTAATATAGCAATACCTGGTATAGAGCCTTCAAAACACGTCAGAATGTGTGTAAGAGACGTAGAAATCAGTTAGAACTGTTTTTACTAACATCTTTCTAACTTAAGGGTAGTTTTACCCTCTTGGAAGCAGTTAAAGCTACCCTGGCTGGTATCAAAACCTCATCATCAATTGAGTCACAGACCCTGTGACTCAATTCCAGGCAAAAAGTGATGAACCTTTGCATGTATTTTGACATCCCACACCAGTAAGAAAGGAATTTGGGGGTCTAGCTCCCCCTTAGAGCTAGAGTGTCTTTTCCACCCCAGAATTAATCTTTCCAATTTATTTTTTCTTTAATTCCTCATCATGTAATACAGTTATAATTTACATATATAATTCAATTGAGTTTTTAATTACACACCTTTAATGATCGATACCTCATATGTAAATTAAATTTCACTTATGTAATACAGGCGCACATTTTGACATTTCAATTGAAAATACTTCAATTCCTCATAACTTCTAAGCTAAACACAACACCTCAATTTTAGCACAAAAATTGATGGTTAAACCCACATGTGGTGTGAATTAAATTAAGGTTTTGAGGATTTCCATACTTTTGTACAAAAAAAACTAACAAATTAATTGAAGCTTATTTAGAGTTGAGTTACAGAAATTTCATCCAGAAGTGACCCCACTTTATTTTTTATGAGGAATCCAATGGTGTGATAATTTCTTTATGTTTATTTATTGGATAAAAAGTTATAATATATTTCATATAAGTTTTTACCAAAAATATTTTAATTTCATAATTTTTATTAAAAATTCATTTTTACTTAATTTTTACAAGTCAAAATGTATTTTCATAATTTTAAATTTTAATGTAATTTTATTTTTAAATTATAATTAAATTTTGAAACTTAAATATAAATCTGTATTTATATTTCAATTTTCATTTTCATAATATAAATAAATTTATTTTATTTATATTTATATCTTAATTCATCATCTTTGGTCTTTTGGGTATATGAAAATACCTCTAAGGCTCATCCTGTCAGAGAAGAAGCTGGATGGGTCATTATGGAAAATTAATTGACAGGATTGGATAAATCCCCTCAATTTATGGGCTTGAGTACCATCAAAAGAATCAGGCACCTTCATGGATGGAGTCTTGAATGCTTGGGCTCTTGAAGAATCCCTGGGGGCAACTTCTTGAGTGATTTGTCTCATGAATTGAGCTATTTGCTACATCATCTTGTGTAAGGTTTGACTATGAAACAAAGTAAATACTACCAATATTTTACTTATTGCACTATGATTATCCTTATGAAATTAAAGAATAAGATCAAAAATAATTATAATGATAAAGAATTATTATAATTATGTCATAAAATATTTATATTATTAAATAATTAACATAATATAAATTATATTATAAAAAAATAATATGATAAGAAGAAATATTTTAATATATTTATGAAAATTTAGTATTGTCACAAACAAATGAGAAAGGTGTGAATTTAATTTTCAATAATAAAAAACAATTTATAACAATAATATTACCAATATTAAAGTTATATATTAGTATAAATACTATTTATATTGATAAAAGAATTATTAAATTAATAATAAAGAGAAAATTATTAGAAAAGATTGAAATAGCATACTTTTGAAACCTAATATAATAATTTTGGATGTATTTACGCTTAAAAATGTAAATACAACTTATTCAAATTGTATTTACAATAAAAATTAGAAGAAATTACAAATATTTTATTTTTATGTGAAATCAAAGATTTTGGAGAGAATTTAACAAAACCAACAAAGTATTTAATGAATCATGTCAAAGCTGGTAGTTATAATGAAGATGATATTTTTTATTCAATGATATAATAGATTCATATATAGATGATGAAGATATTACCTTTTATATAATGTTTTTATTGGTTTTGAAGTGTCTGAAGGGGGAATAGAGGTAAAAAGAGCTCTATATATAGTAAAGTCCTCCCTCCTAGAGTCCATAAGTCTTCTAATAGACATTTACTTATGGTATCCACTGGAATGGATCAGTATTTTAAGATTTGGTGATGATGACATCATAATTAAACCATCTTGTATCACTATCATGCCATTATTTAGAGTTATCACTGTAGCTCTAAGCTTGCTGACATAATGGGCTTTGAAGAAGACTAAATTTTGTGTATTTTATTAGTTCAAATCATAATAAACTAGAATTCACCACTTCTATCACTTATTTGTCTTTCAAACTTAAATTGAGATTACATTGAGTGATCATAAATGATCAATTTTAAGCTTAAACTTTGATCATTAATGAATTTTGAGCTATAAACCCCAAAGCCATTAAGATAGTGAGCTCTGCTATCTTTCATGTCATTAATAAACTGCCAAGAGAATTTCATTACATAATAAAAACTCTATTTTTGATGATTTTTCTTGTAACTCATCTTTTCTGTTGAAATTTATTATTTTAAATTCAAACCACAATTTCAAGGGGTTATACCTTCAATATAAAGATAAGAATAATATTATTATTCACAAATTAATTATTATACTGTGAATATCCACTTTTTTAAGCTTGGACCAATTTAACAACAAAGTGGTCAACAGCTATAACGATTTTGTTCAATCAATCCCTAAAAGCTATAGCCTTGTTTATAGCTTGTAAAATGAAGTTTATATCTGTATCCTTACAGTAATTATGGGGTAACTTTATTTTTGGCTCAACTCTCTACCCATCATTTATATCACAAGAGATATGAGTTGAAAACCATGAATATATGCGTTGATCATAAAAGTGCATATATTCAGGTTATTTCCTTAAGTATTGACTCTAAAGATATGAAATAAAAGTTTTATATGTTTAGTATTTCATGGAAAATCAAATGGTGAAATTCAATTCACATGGTATTCCATTGGCTTCTGAGATAGACAAGAATTTATGCCTTTTTATGGCATTTTTACTTATTAAACAGTAAGTATTATCTTTAAAGATATGAAATAAAAATGCTATATGCATATTTTACCATGGGAAATCTAATGATGAATTTTTTTAATTAGATTCTGAGTTAATCAAGAGTTTATGCCTATTTATGGAATTTGTACTTATTTTAAGATAATATTTTAACTCTTATTATTAGAATAATTGTTGTAAAGTTATTTTGTGCCCTTTGTTGGGATATGTAGTCATATCTCAAAGGCTCACATCTGAAGCCTCAGGGGCACCTGCCAAGGCAGCCACCACTTCATTTTCCTCATACTCTTCTTCTTCCACAAACACCTCCCCCTCCTCATCTTTAGCTTCCCCTGATCTTCTTCTAGGCCCTTGAGAAATACCAGGATAGCCACCCAACAAAACAGAAAATGATCTTGATCTTCTTGATTTCATACCTCATCTTCTGGAGGGTGTTTCTCCTTCCATTGGTGGTCCTCTGTCCAAGTTTGCACTAAGCCGATGAGCTGATGGTGTGTGGTCAAGGGGAGCCCTTTCCACAGGAGTGATAACAGTTTAATTTCTTTGGGATCTTGTATTCTTGGCTGGAGGGCTATGCTGAACTGGCATAATTGAAGAATAAGAAAGTAAAGCTTGATGATATGTGAGAACAAGAAGTAATTCTTGACCAAATCAAATTAAATTAGAGTCTTGAGGAATAAATCAAAGTTTTGATGAACTTCAAATCAATGTCAATCTGTGAGCCTTGAGGTATATCTTACATACCCAAATAGGCCACAATTATCCTAAAAATAAATTCTGAACCATGCATAACCCATAAGTCATGCATATATTTGAAATTAATCATTTTTGGTTTAAGAGAATATTAATAACTTTTTATTTAGTAAGTAAATCCATGGATTTAAGGCCAGATTTGGATTCTACCCAAAGATTTACCTAGGGTGGCTCCATAGAGTTAATAAGCTCAAATCAACTCTTTGCGGTGGCAATATGGAAAATACTTCAATACCACATCATCAATACCACATAAAAGATCTGTGAAAATTTTTGTTTTTCTCAATTTCACGCCAAAATAATGGGAATGTGAGAAATCTCATGCTACATATACACTGAGAATAGTGTTATGCATTTTTTGGGCACTTAATATCATGGTATTCATACATGCACTTTTGGTACACCCAGAGTGGATATCTCACTTGAAGCTTAAACTTCTATTTTGACATAAAAAATAGGCAAGGGGGACAAAAGACATTAAAGAGAGCCAGGGTACCCAACTTCTGAGGCCTCTGAGGCATGGACAGATGCAAAGCTTAGATCCATGGCTGATATTGGCCCAATTATTAAGCTAAAACCTTTTGGGAACTTGGTTACCATGTTACAACTTCAGTAAATCATAAGAAAATAGCAAATAACCTGCTATTTTGACATGCCAAGGAGGTAAAGAGCAACTTAGACTCCTGTAGCCATGTCAATTCTTAATGAATTACCATGTATAAACCTTAAACGAGTAATTGAAACCCTTTTTGGACTAGTATCCATTGATTTAACTCATAGCAACCAGCCATAGACTGCTATTTGCAATTCTACATAGAAATGAGGTAAAACTTCAAAAATTCATTAAAAATACAATTCTTGATGAATATTTCTGAAACTTACAGACCAATTGAGAACTGTATAATTCATATAAAAACCAAAAAGAATTATACTTTTATATGTAAAATTGAAAGTTTAACTTACAGTCCATTTTTGAGGATTCCACATGAAACACAGAATCTTTAAAAATTTACAGAAAATACATTCTGTCATGAAATTTCCAATAGCATTGATAACTTTGCAAAATAAATGATTTTTTTGGAATAAAAGAAGATTTACAGTTGTTACTCCTTTTATTCTTAACCATAAATGGGTTAGTAGCCATGTAAAAGCCTCAATTAAGCAATTATGATAATCTTACATGTCAACTGATGATGCAATCAATAATCCAAATTTAAACCTTTGAGATATGACCACATACCCAAAAAGGTCACAAGAAATATTTAATATAATTGTACATTAAAAATAAGTACCTTGAAACTACAAAAATACCATAAATTGGTATAAAACTTGGTTTAACTTGAACCCCAATGAATAAACATGTGAAATAAATTACACCATTGGATTCCCCATGGTAAAATACACATATACCATTTTTATTTCATATCTGTAAAGTCAATATTTAATAAGTTATAAGTAATAATACCTTATAAAAAACACAAATCTTTATTTATTTCAAAAATAAATGAAACAACATGTGAAATAAATGGAACCATTGGATTATCCATAAAATTCCACACATAAAACAATTAATAAGCTAAGCTTAAAAACCAATACTTAAGGAATTAACCTGAATATACGCACTTTTTTGGTCAACACATATATTCAAGGATTTTAGCTATAATCTCTTGAATTATGCATGATAGAGTGATGAACCAAAAATAAAGTAATCACGTAATTACTGTAGGAATACAGATATGAAGTTTATTTCACAAGTTATAGACAAGGTTAAATTCTGTAAGGAATTATTGATTAAAATCAACAGAGCTGTTGACCACTTTGTTGTGAAAGTGGTCCAAACTTAAAAAAGGTAGACAGTTGGATTCTAATACCTCATTTGTGAAGAATGATGTATTGTTTATTACAATATTCAAGATATAACCCCTTGAAATCATAGTTTGAAGTTTAAAATATTAAATTTCGACAGAAAAGATGAGTTACAAGAAAAATCATCAAAAATAGAGTTTTGATGATGTAATGAAATGCTCTTGGCAGAATAATATGGTTATGCCAAGCTATCAGAATTCACTCTCTGAATTGCTGTAGCGTGTAAATCTTAAAAGTTATCAAGGATAAAAGTTTGAGCTTAATTTGATCATTTATGATCACTCACTGTAACCTTAAATTAAGTTTAACAGTCATATAAGTGATATAAGTGGTGAATACTATTAGTTTATGATTAAAACTAATAAAATACACGAAATTTGGGGTTCTGCCGAGCCTTCGACGTCATCAAACTTAGAGTTATAGTGATAACTCTAAATAATGGCGTAATAATGATGTAATGAGGTTTGATCATGATGTAATCATCACCAAACCTTAAACTATTAATCAATACCAGTGGATATGATCAGTACACGTCTACTAGAAGCCTTTTGGACTCTAGGAGGGAGGTATTTACTATAAATAGAGCTCTTTTTGCTCTGTTTCCCCCTCAGACGCATCAAAAACATTAAATCAATACAATTAAAAAGGTAATTTCTTTATTCTTTATATATAAAACATTTATATTATTAAAGACCAAAGATCATCTTATTATAATCATCTATTTTGAGGTGATAAAATAATTTGTTTACTTGTTTTTGTTAAAAATCTCTCTAAAACTCATTTCCACATAAAAATCAAGAATATTTGTAATTTTCTCTATTTTTTATTGTAAATACAATTTGGATAAGTTGTATTTACATTATTTGGCGTAAAATATCTCAAAATTACTATATTAAGTGTTAAAAGTAGGTTATTTTCTCTTATTATAATAATTTTCTCTATATTATTCTTTTAATAATTCTTTAATTAATATAAATAGTATTTATATTAATTTATAACTTTAATATTGGTAATATTATTGTTATTAATTGTTTTTTATTGATAAAAAACAATTTTTTACGCCTTTATTATTTGTTTGTAACAATAATAAAGTGCTATTAAATATATTAATTATTTTATATTAATATATTTATTTTATTATATTATATTTTATAATATAAATTATATTATCATATTTTATTGATAATATACTTACTTTTACGCCATAATTATAATAATTGTTTATTATTTTAATTATTTTTATCTTATTTATTTCATTTATAAGGACATTCATAGTACAATAAGTAAAATATTAGTAATTTTTACTTATTGTTTCATAGTCAAACCTTACATTTGGGGGCCTGGACGTGATATTTACTCTAAAAGACCTTTAAGACAATTCTAATTGGGCTTGTCCAATAATAAATTATACTTATAATCATAAAATTATATATTAATTTTATATTTATTGATTTTAAATGCTAATGAGGCATTTGGAAAGCAATTGTACTGTCTTACACGTGGTTTTTCACATCCTTAGACTTGCAAAAACTTTCTTTGGGGGACTCTAGTGATTAAAAAAGATATTTTATAAGTTAAAAATAATTTTATATTATAAATTAATTTTATAAAAAGAATCATATTCATTTTTATTTTATTCTTTAAAAATAAAAACATAAAAAATATTAAAAACCAATAAGAAAGTTATTTTATTCTTTTTAATTTCATTTCTTTAATTATTTTCATTTTTTCTATAAAAAAAAGATATAAAAGCAATTTTTACGTGGAAAATTCCCATATCTTACCAAAAATAACACTTTTATATAAAAGACTTATATTTATTTATCTTTTTTAGTGTTTGAAGACAACCCAACAGAGGATAACCAAACCACTGTTGAAAGATTGGTGGAAGAAACTTGTCAAAGTTCTCCAACACCAATAATTACCAAAAGAAAGAAAGCAAAGAAATTGGACTTTCCAGGACCCACCATTCAGGACTCTGAAGGTGAGTACCTCATTTATAAATTGCCATAAGAAAAATTCCTGTTCTGAAATCCTATTATTTCTTATTTTTCTTATAATATGACTACCAGAAGAGGCTCCCAATACTCCATCCAATCAGATGGAGCTGTACTCAGAGGTAGAATTGATTCCTCAAAAGGGAAAAAGAAAGGGCAATATCCCCAGTGGAACAGAATCCACACAAGGAAGTGCCTTATCCCAAAGGCAAGTCCCAGAAATTCCCATGATATCTGAACCTGAATGGGAACTACGTATGAGTGACTCAAACAGGTACAAATCACATTCAGAGGGCTCAAATGAACATTTACATGAGCCAATACAAACAGTACTACACAGTGTACAAGGACAAAGATTGGAAAATGTTGCCTCAAATACACCAAGGACTGATGAACTCCTGGCACATCCTGAAAAAGTTCCTCAAAGAGGAGGAAATAGTGAGATACTCCAATGGATGGAATCCACTACCATCCAAACCTCAAATCAAAAAGATCAAGGAGTATCATGCCAAAAAGAAGGAGGCAACCAAGGAAGAAGCCCCAGTAGCTTCTACCAGCAAGCCCCAAGTCAACCCACTTCCCCAAGAAGGGAAGAAGAACAAGAAAAAGAACTGGAGAAAACCATATTCCCCAAGCTACAAGATCCCCAAGATCCAAAAAGATGCCATGGACAATGTCTTCAACATGGCCAGAACTTTGATGGAATTCAAAGACAAAGAGGAACAAAGAATGAGACAACCCCATTTCCCAAAGAAATACCCTTGTATCCTGATGTTGTAAATACTTTAACAGAGCTTGAAAATAGGATTTTAAATCTTAAAGACATTAAAAATAGTTTCTTATCTTTCCAAGAAATAAATAACAGTTTATCATCTCTAACAAAACTTGTTGTACAAAATAAGAAAGAAATTGATAACATAAAATTTATGATTGAAAATAATAAACCAAAAGTATTAATTGACAACACTCAGAAATTAATACAAGGACAACAAGAATTGTATAAATACTTAAGTGATATCAAAGAAAAAACTTTGACAATCAGTTATGATGTGAGTATTGACAATCTTACAGAAAAATTAAACAAATTAAGTATTTCTGTAGAAAAATTTGAAGAAAAGACTTCATCACACCAAAAATTACTTTTGGACCATGTGGAAAAGAGTGATGAAGCAATAATGAATCTGAAAGATGACATTCAAAGTGAAATAAGGCTTATTACTGAAAAAATGGATAAAATTAATGATGCTAATTTAAATATGCCAAAGTTATCAACACCATTTTCTCACATAAGAAGCCCTGTTAAACCAAAAGAGGAATTAACAAATCCATTCATAACAGACTTGAGTCACCAAGACAATAACCAAGTCTTAATGAAGGAAGCACCTCAATTAAAAGAATGGCCAACATTCACAGGAGAAGGTGAATATGACCAGATGTCATTTATCAAAACAATTGACATGCTACAAAGAGATTATGCCATACCAGATGAATTAATAACTGAAAGATTACATTCATTGTTTGAAGAATCTGCAAAAAGATGGTATTATGGCATAAGGCAAACAAATGGCAAAAATACCTGGTCTTGGTGGAAACAAGAAATAATCACCAAATGGGCTAATGATGCCTGGAGGTACAAAATAGAAAATGCATTTGAAAATTCTTTCTTTGACCCAGACAAAGACAAACCTTTCACTTGGTTCTTGAAACAAGTTGAAAGACTTAATGCATTGTACCCAGAAATGTCACAAAAAATGGTGCATATGAAAATACTCAAAAAATGTGGAGGAGAGCTAGAACATGCCCTAAGAAGCAGGTGTATAGAACCATGCTCCACAGAAGAGTATATTAATGCACTAGAAGACATACTGACAAGAACAAAAATTGGCAGGACTTGGAAGAAATTGGACATTAAAAGCCCAAATAAACCATTTATCAAAAAAGATAAATCAAAAGAATCCTTCAAGCCCAATACATCCAACAATAATGAGCAAAGAAAATGCCATAAATGTGGAGGTTTTGGACACTTAGCCAATAATTGCCTTAAAAAGGGAAAGATTAATGAAATTGTGGAAACAGAAAACCACAATGACAAAGAAGAGGAATCTGACTCTGAAAAAAGAGACAGAAGAGTCAGAAAGCTCTGAAAGTGATTAAATCAATATAATTAATGCACAAATTAATAATATTGATATAATTTATGAAGTACTGGATGTTAACTCAAACTTACCACAAGTTGGGACATCTGACAAAAACCTGACAAATAAACAAGATGCCAAAATGTATAGGACCAAACCTGCAAGAGGAATGGGATACACAGCTGGAAAATAAAGTATAAGTATTGTTATGGTTGATAACCAAGAAGGAAAACTTAACTTAGACACAGGAGCATATTGCACCTGTGTTGGTAAAAGTTATTTAAAAACCATTGTCCCAGACTGGCAAGAAAAACTTATTCCAATACAAGGTGTCAAATTTAGTAGTGCAAGTGAGAGCATGAAGCCCCTTGGAATAATTTATTTAACACTAATTTTTCCTCATCCCTCACAATGTGTCAGAATCAAAGTAGAGTTTGTATTAATGGAAAACTGTACTAGTAATCACTTCATACTTGGGGATTATTACTTATCAATTTATGGTATAGATATCTCCAACCAAAAGGATAGATATTTTACCATAGGAGACAACAAAAGACAAAAGTTTGGCTTCTTAAATAACAAAAAACAAATCACAGTTATTGAGAATGAAGAAAAAATTCCAGAAAAGGAACTTTTTATATCTGAACAACTTAAAGAGGCAGAATTCAATCAAGAATTAACAGAAAAAATGAAAGAAAAATTGATTGACCTCTTATTTAAGTATAAAAATGCCTTTGCAACTGACAAAGAGCCACTAGGTGTCATAATTGGACATGAAGTGGATATAATTCTTAATGTGGAAAAACCTTACCCACCACTACTAAGAAGACCTGCTTACCCAGCTAGTCCAAGGGCCAGAGAAGCCTTGGAGGTACACATTAAAGAATTAATGGACCTTGGAGTATTAAGAAAGGTAGGACATAATGAACAGGTAGAAGTCACTACACCTGTCATTATAACTTGGCATAATGGAAAATCAAGGATGGTAGGAGACTTCAGAGCTCTGAACACCTATACCATTCCAGACAGGTATTCAATACCCAGGATCCGTGAGACATTGACACAATTGTCACAAGCTAAGTTCATCACAGCCATGGATGCCTTAAAGGGCTTTCATCAAAATGTCTTAACAGACAATTCCAAAAAACTACTGAGGATAATAGTCCACTGTGGAATTTTTGAATACTTAAGAATGCCATTTGGCATTCAAAATGAACTTTACCATTATCAAAGAATTATGAATACCATATTTCCTGAAGAATTATCAGAAGGATGGTTAATTATCTATATTGATGATATCATAGTTTGCTCAGAAACTTGGGAAAATCACCTTACAAGACTAGAAAGGGTACTACAGAAAATAGTCCAAGTGAATATGAAAATTTCCTTGAAAAAGTGTCATTTTGCATACAGTGAACTAAAAGCACTAGGAAATGTTGTATCTGGACTTAGTTTAGGCATAGACAAGAATAAAGTAGCAGCAGTACTACTTAAACCAATGCCTCAAACCAAAAAAGAAATGAAATCATTTCTAGGATTTGCTGGTTACTATAGAAAGCATATAAAGGACTTTGCAGAAATTGCTAAATCCTTGTATAAGCTATGTGACCAAAAAAAGTCTATGAAATGACAGAAGAAAGATTCAAGGCATATGAGGAATTGAAAAATTCCTTAACAAATGCCCCATTTCTTCTAATGCCAGATTGGAAACTACCCTTCAAACTTTACATTGATGCTTGTGGAGAAGGACTGGGTGCTGCACTACACCAGACACAAATTATCAATGATAAACCAGTGGAAGGACCAATTTGTTTTATTTCAAGACAGATAAATCCAACAGAAGAAAGATATGGATCAAGCCAAATGGAATGCCTCTGCTTAGTGTGGGCTTTAGAAAAATTACATTACTATTTGGATGGCACAGTATTTGATGTGATTACAGACTGTAATGCTGTAAAATATCTATTAAATATGAAAACTCCAAGTAGACATATGCTGAGATGGCAGATTGCTATCCAAGAATATGGAGGAAATATGACTATTGTTCATAAATCTGGTAATATTCACAAAAATGCAGATGGTCTTAGCAGATGGGCTCTAGCAAATACCCCTGACAATCCAGCATGGGTACCACAAGAAGAACACCATAAAGAAGGAATATGTGTTACAGACATTGGCACAGAATTCTTTAACCAAGTTAAAGAAAGATATAAGATAGACAAAAATTGCCATATCTTAAGCCAACTTCTAATGAAAGACTGTAAAGACCCATCACTTTCATCAAAACTAGATGAAATATGGAAAAAGGCATATGATGAAGGAAGATTCCACCTCTTTGATGGAATCCTTTACCATAGAACAAAACACAAATGTGTTATGACCTTAACAGATAGAACCCTGATAAACACTATTTTACATGAGTGTCATGATAGTGTTGCAGCTGGACATCTTTCAGAAGATAGAACACTAGAAAGAGTGAAGACCTGCTCTTGGTGGCCAAATTGGAAGAAAGATGTTTCAGAATACTGCCAAACCTGTGACAGATGTCAAAAAGCTAACAGAGCCACAGGAAATAAATTTGGAATGATGATCCAAATCCAAGAACCAAAATCCCCTTGGGAAATAGTTCATATGGATTGGGTAACAGCATTACCTCCAGGAGGAGACAGAAGCTATAATGCATGCCTAGTATTGGTTGAAAGGTATAGCAAAACTCCCATGTTCTTACCATGTCATAAAGATGCCACAGCTATGGACACAGCCATAATAATATAGAATAAAGTTATTAGCCATACAGGCTCATTCCAGAATATTATAAGTGACAGAGACCCAAAGTTCACTTCAGCATTATGGACAAATCTCCATAACTTGTTTGGGACAAAGTTATCATTCTCAAAAGCTTACCATCCTCAAACTGATGGTATATCAGAAAGAATGATACAGACCTTAGAGGACATGATCAGAAGATTCTGTGCTTATGGGCTAGAATTCAAAGATTATGATGGTTTTACCCATGATTGGTGTACACTAATACCAGATATTGAACTGGCATATAAAACATCAATCCATTCTTCTACTGGCAAAACACCAGCAATGCTAGAAAAAGGTTGGAATCCAAGACTTCCTTATGATACCCTCAAAAAGGACTTAGTGGATATACATCCAACAGCAAGCAGCTTTAAGATAATGCTTTACAAAGCAAGACACCATGCAAACAGATGTATGCAAGACTCTTTCAAATATGCAAAAGAAAGATGGGATAAAAGTCATAAGCCACCTGATTTCAAAATAGGAGACTTGGTTCTAGTATCAACCCTTAATTTCAATAACATAAAAGGCCCAAAGAAATTGAAAGATTCCTTTGCAGGACCATTTATGACAAAAGCACTTCATGGACCCAATGCTGTGAAATTGGAACTCACAGGTGAACTAATGAACAACCACCCAACTTTCCCTGTAAGTCTGATAAAACCTTACAGTTCAAGTGACAAGGAGTTATTTCCACTAAGAAATAAACCCCCACTTGAAATTCCCCCTTGGAAGAAGGAGAGGAAAAGAAAATAGTAAAAGTCCTTAAAGAAAGAAGGACAAGAAACAAAAAAGAAAGGAAATACCTTGTAAGGTATAGAAATTCAACTCAAGAAGATGAATGGCTACTTGATAAAGATATAACAAATGCTGATGATTTACTAAGAATGTTCAGACATGAAAGAAAGCCTGAAAAATAGAAAAGTTAAGCATTATTGAGCTTCAAGACTAACAAAGTCTATTGAAGAGGTAGGACAGTGGATGATACCCTAATTACACATATCAGATTGTGGTACAATATTTTTTGGTGGTAGGGAATGTGAACCTTTGAGATATGACCACATACCCAAAAAGGTCACAAGAAATATTTAATATAATTATACATTAAAAATAAGTACCTTAAAACTCTAAAAATACCATAAATTGGTATAAGACTTCGTTTAACTTAAACCCCAATGAATAAACATGTGAAATGAATTACACCATTGGATTCCCCATGGTGAAATACACATATACCATTTTTATGGCATATCTGTAAAGTCAATATTTAATAAGTTATAAGTAATAATACCTTATAAAAGACACAAATCCTTATTTATTTCAAAAGCCAATGGAGAAACATGTGAAATAAATGGTACCATTGGATTCTCCATAAAAATCCACACATAAAACAATTAATAAGCTAAGCTTCAAAATCAATACTTAAGGAATTAACCTGAATATATGCACTTTTTTGGTCAACGCATATATTCAAGGATTTTAGCTAATATCTCATGAATTATGCATTATAGAGTGATGAACCAAAAAATAAAGTCATCACGTAGTTACTGTAGGAATACAGAAATAAAGTTTATTTCACAAGTTATAAGCAAGGTTAAAATCTGTAAGGAATTATTGATTAAAATCAACAGAGCTGTTGACCATTTTGTTGTGAAAGTGGTCCAAACTTAAAAAAAAGTATAAAGTTGGATTCTACTAGTTCATTCGTGAAGAATGATGTATTTTTTATTATAATATTCAAGGTATAACCCCTTGAAATCATAGTTTGAAGTTTAAAATATTAAATTTCAACAGAAAAGATGAGTTACAAGAAAAATCATCAAAAATAGAGTTTTGATGATGTAATTAAATGCTCTTGTAAGAATAGTAAGGTTATTCCAAGCTATTAGAACTCACTCTCTGAATTTCTGTAGCGTGTAAATCTCAAAAGTTATTAAGGATCAAAGTTTGAGCTTAATTTGATCATTTATGATCACTCACTGTAACCTTAAATTAAGTTTAACAGTCATATAAGTGATAAAATTGGTGAATACTATTAGTTTATGATTCAAACTAATAAAATCCATGAAATTTGGGGTTCTGCCAAGCCTTTGATATCATCAAACTTAGAGTTATAGTGATAACTCTTAATAATGGCGTAATAATGATGTAATCATCACCAAGCCTTAAAATATTGATCAATTCCAGTGGATATGATCAGTACACGTCTACTAGAAGCCTGTTTGACTCTAGGAGGGAGGTATTTACTATAAATAGAGCTCTTTCTGTTCTGTTTCCCCCTCAGATGCATCAAGAACATTAAATCAATACAAATAAAAAGGTAATATCTTTAGGGTATTGGTAAAAACACGTAAGCAAATTGGTAAAAACACGTAAGAGCTTACATGTTTTTACTAAAAACTTACGTGTTTTTACCATCAATTGGTAAAAACACGTAAGGGATGGTTTTTAAATGAAATATGGCTATTTATGGCATGTATGATGCCATTAATGCCATTTGTGCCATTAAAAATTCCATTTATGGCATTAACAGTGCCATTAATGGAATTATAAATGAAATATTTCTGATGCCATTAATGCCATAAATGGCATTAACAGTGCCATTAATGGCATTAACAATGCCATAAATGGCATTAAAAATGCCATAACAAATGGCATTAACAGTGCCATAAATGGCATTAACACTGCCATAAATGGCATTAACAGTGCCATTAATGGTATTAACAGTGCCATTAATGTCATTATCAATGAAATATTATTGATGCCATTAATGCCATTTATGGCATCAACAATGCCATTTGTGGCATCAAAAATGCAACATTTCTGATGCCATTAATGCCATAAATGGCATTAATAATGCCACATTAACAATGCCATTAATGGCATTACTAATACCATGAATGGCATTATCAATGCAATAAATGGAATAATGCCATTTATGTAACACCATAAATGGCATTGTTAATTCCATTTATGTAATGCCACAAATGGAATTTTTGATTCCATAAATGGCATTTTTGATGCCATTTATGTTATAGTTAAGGCCATTAATTCCATTTTTAAGGCCAATGTTAAGGCCATTAATGCCATTTTTAAGGCCATTTATGGCATTTTTAAATGCATAAATGGCATTGTCAAGGCCATTAAATTCAATTTATGGCATTGCTGTAATGCTATTTATGCCAATTTTCTGGCCATAAATGGCATCTGTATGTCATTCTTGATGCCATTTATGGCATTATTATGTCATTAGTGATGCCATTTATGGCACTTTTGATGTGATAAATGGCACTCTTAATGCCAAAAATCAAATTTTAACTTTCACTCATCATAAATTAAATTTTGAATTCAATTTATGTCATAAATGGCATTTTCAATTCAACTACAAACATGAACAAAAAAACATAAAAAAACATGGACTTTTTGGGCCTACAAATGTTCTTGCAAAAAAAATACCAAAATGTTGGGCTTCTGGTTTATTATTCTCAACATTCTCACCTTCATTTTAAAAAAAATTCTTGAAATTCATAAGTGGGAACATTTTTAATGAATTTTTTCAAAAAAATGGGCCATTTTACCAAATTGCCCAAAATAGAAAAATTGGGCAAAAAAAAAATCTGAAAAAATTTGGGGACCTTCACATCCCATGTTGGAAAAAATATGGCAAAAAAAAAATGTTAAAAATTCTCAAAAATGAGCCTGAGGAGTTTTTATAAAAAAATTAGGTTACTTACGTGTTTTGGCCATAATTTGGTAAAAACACGTAAGGGCTTACGTGTGTTTACCAACACCCTATCTTTATTCTTTATATATAAAACTTTTATATTATTAAAGACCAAAGTTCATATTTATTATAATCATCAATTTTGACGTGATTAAATCATTTGTTTAATTGTTTTTGTTAAAAATCTCTTTAAAACTCATTTCCATGTAAAAAATCAAGAATATTTGTAATTTCTCTATTTTTTATTGTAAATACAATTTGTATAAGTTGTATTTACATTATTTGGCATAAACTATCTCAAAACTATTATATTAAGTGTTAAAAGTAGGTTATTTTCTCTTATTATAATAATTTTCTCTTTATTATTCTTTTAAATAATTCTTTAATTAATATTAATAGTATTTATATTAATTTATAACTTTAATATTGGTAATATTATTGTTATTAATTGTTTTTTATTAATAAAAAACAATTTTTTACGCCTTTATTATTTGTTTGTAACAATAATAAAGTGCTATTAAATATATTAATTATTTTATATTAATATATTTATTTTATTATATTATATTTTATAATATAAATTATATTATCATATTTTATTGATAATATACTTATTTTTACGCCATAATTATAATAATTGTTTATTATTTTAATTATTTTTATCTTATTTATTTCATTTATAAGGACATTCATAGTACAATAAGTAAAATATTAGTAATTTTTACTTATTGTTTCATAGTCAAACCTTACACTACATCAATACCCTGGCTTGGGAATATGAGCTGGAAGGATACTCACCAGCTAACACCCCACTTAAACCAAACCTACAGCTCCATATTGCCACAAAAAAAGAGGAAACCGCTTTCGCAGACCTCAACATCAACTATCAAAGTGCCATAGGTGCCCTTAACTACATAAGTACCAATACTAGACCCGACATTACTTTTGCAGTAAGCCACTTATTCTGTTTTTTGGAAAAACCTGGAATCACACACTGGACTGCGTGCTTACAGGTCCTAAGGTACCTACACCATACAAAAAAGCTTTTGCTGCAATATTCCAAAGGAGCTAAAGAGGGTATAGTGGCATATGCGGATGCCGACTGGGGAAATTCAGTAATTGACAGAAGATCAACATCAGAATACATTGTTATGGTGAAAGGACACTGAGTCTCTTGGAGAACAAAGAAACAACCTACTGTATCACACTTAACAACAGAAGCGGAGTACAAGGCTCTGACCGACATGACAAAGGAAGTGGAATGGCTAATAAAACTAATAGAAGAAATTGATTTAAATGAAGGTAATCCAACTCCTCAACTCTTCAATGACAAGGGAGCCATTGACTTAGCTTTGTCAAACGCAAATCAAAATGGATTCAAAACCAAGCATATGGACATCAAATACCACTATATTTGCAATCTACTCAAGAATTCAGTCATCAATCCAAAATACGTCTCTACTAATGCCATGGCTTCTGACTTCCTCACTAATGCAGTTGGCAAAACAATCCTATTACGATCTCGAAGCTTCCTCAACCTAAAGTAAGTGCTTAACTCCAAAGTTGTTTGCAAGGTGGGCTATTGGTATTTGTGGTAAAACCACTATAAGCTAGCAGTTCAGATTAAACACAATCCATCAGTGTGTCTAATCACACATCAGATGATAAAGCACGGTCATCCCTATCCAACCGCTTAGGACAAAGCTGGAGGAGCTCATTCCTTTGTGTGCTATAAAAACATGTTCTACTCATAATTTTCCATCATTCTCATCATCAATCCTTATACTTGTTCTCTTTATTTATTCTTTTACTTCTCTTATTTTTTCTCATCTCTCCTCCTATGTGTTGTGTGTGTTGTGGTAAGATCTCTCAATCACGCTTTACTATAGTTGTCAACCTTCTGGTTAATTATGTAGCTCATTACTAGCACTACGTCAAGGGATTACCCTGTTATTCTCAGTCTCATTACTATTTAACACAGTTGCAATATCCTTCAGGTATTTCTAACAGTCTCCTCATTTGTACTAATTCCCATGTTACTGAAATATAACTTTAGTTTATATGTTCAAATTTATCAGGAATTAGGATGGGGTGGAACAACGCAGAGTAAATTAACAAACAGAAAGGAGTGGCAAGGATAGTGTTATTAATACACTATTACTTAATCATTACGGAAAAACTTGAAAACACCTAAGCATGTGAGAAACATTGGTGAGTAAGTCAGATAAACAATGATAGATTAAGAAACAAGATGTTAAACAGAGGTATTAATATATTTACATCCAATTCCTTAATCCTTTGTCTATCTTGTTTCGTACTAAAAGAGTAATTATAATCCTGCCAGTGTGAATTGTTAGTATAACTAGAGAAACCTACTTATCTAGTACTGTGTTACCTTTGCCATTGTTGATCTTTAGCTCTAAGCCGACTGAGTACTAGTAATAACTATTGTTACTGAGATCCATTGTTCAATTTAAATAGCATTGTTAGATAAAAAGCAGTCTCTTCAAGGTACAAAAAAGATTCCTTGAACGTTGTAAAGCTTGAATTAAATGTAAGAGTTTAGTTAATAAAATCTTTTCTATTGCGATAAAAGTTAACCAGTAGCAATAACTGACATTGTACATATGTTAGTGTTAAGATTATATATACATTGGGATTAGTTAGAGATGATATTACCCTGGTCCTCTAGCTTAACGTATCTGTAAGTTAATCTAGATAGTTCACTATGTTGTATATATACTGAAATGTATACTAGTTAACAAACTCGTAAGTCAAATGAATGTACAATGGTTATAGTGAGATCAATAATCAAATACCTCAACAGTTCAATTGTTCTTGTCTGCATATCAGAGAGAAGTGAGAAGAGAAAAGAAATGTCTTTAAAATGAAGCTAGACAGACAACACGTTAGCTAATTGACGAGTTAAGAATAGGACGTTGGATATATCATCTACCTTGGTTTAAGTGACAAATTAACTACTAGTTGGGTTAAACAGTAAGAGATAGAACACTCTAATGTGGATATAGAGAAAACAGATTTTATCGTTCAACTATTTCTAATATTCTCAGTAGATGAGTAGTACTTATATATATTCATGAAAACAAACATTCATGTGATAAGATCACTGTGATCTTATGACATAGTCAGCCAAGACTTAGTTTTCCATTCTCAGAATGACTTGGTTAAATCATTTCACCTCCTCTGATTTCAACATTAAATACATGGAATAACAAATCAATGAACACTATACGAACAACTAGTGATCTGATAGCATGACTCCAATGCATCAGAGTATAGCTAATGGCATCCATAAAGATGTTCGCTTGGCTATATTAAACTGGCAGGGTTATACAATTTTTTCATTGATTCTGATAACACACTTCGATAGTATTGAAATATTGAAACCAATGACCGGGAGGTCGAGGCCATATCCTCGTTCTTAGAAGTCAAGCTTCTAATCATAATCCTTTGAGGCGGCTCAAAATTATCCACTATACCGGTTTTCTGGACTTTATGGGTGGTAAAGCCCATTACTGGTAAACCCTTTTGAGGAAAAAAAAACTCCTTGAATAGCCATTTGAAAAACTCAAGCTTCGCATTTGCGATGCTTTTGGCGTTCGCTTCATTTTCCTCCAAAAGGCAGTTATTATGGTGATCAATTATCCGCCTCAGCCAAAGCGCTACTGCTTGATCGAATGCCAAGAAATTACTATACTCGCATCCATTTTCTTGAAGCAACCGCACAATGCCTTGTGGAGTTTGGTTTTGAGTGCCCGTATGTGCCTGGGAATACCTCACGGGTAAATTTCGAATTTTTCGGTCATCCTTCCAACGCATCGCTTTAGCTTTCTCTCGAATTTCATGTATCTTGGTCCAAAAAGTATCGATGAGTAGAAAAGCATCTTGAAACTCCTCAGTTGAATCATCTTTTAATGCTCTCAAGACCAAGTGTATCTGATTAAGAGCACGTCGGTCGTTGGGAGTCAGAGAGTCACCTTCGTCAAGGTCTTGGGAATCCTGATCGTATTGTAAACAAGGATCCATGAATCTAATTAGGAAAATCTTAATTCTGGGGGAGCTTCTTGCTATAGGTTCTTCTTTTTTGAAAAAAAAAAACACTAAATACTAACTTCATTGTGGGGTCGCTTCCCAGCCATAAGTTGATATGTTTCATGGTTTGATGGTCGTCGATTTACATAGAAGTCAATTACTTAGAAATTGAGGAAAAGAAGCTTAAGGTCAAAGATAAATTTGAAAATGGAGAAAATTGCTCCAAGTAAGATAGATAAATACCACACCTGGTCTAAGACGAGGTTCATAGACTGTGGATAGGCAATTAAGGGTTATTTATGATTTTGAGTGCAAAGAGCACGAGACAAGTACAGGAAGGAAGATGCTATTAATCTTGATGATAACTGTAGAACTGTACCTGAGTTGTCGTTTGGATAATGCATGCTTTCAACCAATTCTGGAGGCGCCTCTTGGGAGGGGGAGAGCTCAGCTGTAGATCAGATGGTTATATAATGACAACAGGATCGTAGGATTAAACACCACCATCATACGTGATTATGAGAGTGTTGGGACTAGCTCAGCGGACCTTCAGGCCTCATTTGGGTGGTGTGCCTTCCAAGGCTCTGTGGCTCATAGTCAGTTGTGCTTTGAGAAGGAAGACCATGCTCGGAATTTGGAATGAGCTGGTGAGCTTCATCGTCACCTAGCTGACAACCCCAGTGCGCAAAAGAAGACTCAATGGACACGATGAAAAAAAGCCAAAAAAGAACAAGAAATAGGAGCATTTTCTTGTTTTCTTGATGAATGGGTCGTATCATGAGCAACCAAGCCAAATCAAACATCAGAAAGACCCAATAAACCGGAAATATCAAAGAGTAAAACTCAGGTGGACAAGATGATGAGGACTGATGGTTTATTGTCGATGAAGTGAGCAATCTAGAGCTTTCAGCAAGGTCGATTCCAAACCTTGCTTGAGACCGAAATAGCAAATAGTCCGACCAAATCAGAGGGCATAAAAAGCTATCAATCAATTCAAGAAACCGGCCGATTCCTTTCAAGGGATTGTCTTATATGTTTCAACCTGAAGCTGAGAAATCTGCCTGCATTGAACTAGGGAATAACAAACGCACTGCAAAAAAGATGTTGTTTCTTGAATTCTTACTCTTACACTACTCCTAAAACCTGGAAACTGCAACAAACCACTCAACCAGATAAGTCCAAAAAGATCTAGAAAGTTCTGCTTACGGCCCCTAACGAAGAAAATAATCTAGTAAACATGACCCAAATCGGCTCGGACGGGCGGAAAGTCCTTGTATCGGGACATGCGTTACAAGTTCTTTCTAGCCACTCAACTGCGATGTATAAGTATCTAGACCTAGACTTGGACTATGCATAATTGCTTTTCGGGGTCAAAGTCAGATAATGGCTTCATTCTAAGTTATTCAAACTTCATTCAAACACACCTAGCTTGATGTTGGCTGCGACCTGTAGCGGACCGATACAGCAGCCGGAATTAAGGCTGCTGCCCCAAACTAAAAATTCAAGGAATCCTAGTTTCCTTACCCTGTTTGGGTGGGGACAAGGGGATTTTTGTTTGGATTTTTCTTGTCAAATTCCATGCGAGGGTGGGAGCACAGAAAGAGAATAGCAATCCAATTAGGCGCTGATAAGCAGAAACCAACATTGCGAAAAAAAAGATATCTACAGTGCCCCGAAGCATATATTCGGACACTGTCTGCACGGATACAAAGCGCATGGACAGTGCGCGATCACGTAACGTTTTTTTTTAAGTTTTCGTTTTTGTTTTTAAATGTTTTTGTCTCACGTAACAAGTTGTTTTAACACTTCGTTTTTTTTTTCTCACATTTTCTCTCATCTTCAGCTCCTCCCATTGGGAGTGAATCATCGTTTTCTTATATTGGGGGTTGTTGGTATGTCCTTTATTTTTTTTTATTTTTTTTTGGAATTCATGTTTTGTTTTCTGTTTGTAGGAACTCACCTTTCATCCATAGTCATGCCCGAATACCTTGGGTTGGAGCAGCGGAGCCAAATAGTGGGCATGTGGAATGCTGGCTTATCAATACAACAAATATCACAGCAAGTGGCAATACCCAAATCAACGGTTTACGATACAATCCGACGATTTTGGGAACGTGGGACCTGTGCAAACCATCCAAAATCCGGTCGACTGAAAATCCTCAACAACGAAGACTGTCAAGACCTGGACAGGGTTTATCAGCGTAAACAGATGAGCGAACCTACGTGAAATCAAACAAGCAATTCAAAAGGAAGTCAGTCCACACACCATTAGCAAGGCAATACATGATCTGGGCAAACAATCATGTATTGCCCCAAAAAAGCCATACCTGTGCATGTTGGATTTTGAAAGGCGATTGGCCTTTGCCAACCAGCAGTGGGCCTGCATAATTTGGACAGACGAATTGTCATTTGAACTTGGAAAGAAATGTGATTGAGTATGGGTTTGGCAGACAACGCAAGAGAAACACATCCTTGAAAACCTTCAAGTCAACCATTGATCAGGCCAACAATCAATAATGGTTTGGGGTGCTTTCATTGGCAGGACAAAGGGGCCCCTTGTTTTTTTAGATGGCAACCAAACAGCCAAATCCTTCATGCAACAGGTTTACAACCCCCACCTCCACCCATTTTACGACTATATGGTGGACACACCATACATTTGTACCCAAGAACGCATTGCAATGATGGAAGACAGGGTGCCGATTCACACTGCAAGGATCTCAAATGCATGGCGTGCAAGAAATCAAATTGATAAGCTGCCTTGGCCAGCCCACTTGCCCAATCTGAACCCCATTGAGAATGTGTGGAAAATGATCAAGACACAAGTGAGCAAGCACCACCAGCCTCACACTATGGACAAATTACAAGCCGCCATTCAGATGGCATGGAACAAGCTCTCACCAAGCTTTTTTGATAAGCTCCTCCTTGGTATGCACAATCACATGCAGGCAGTTATTAGTGCCAATGGGGGACCCACAAGATGGTAGGTCATCTACCACAGCCTCCTTTTGTATCATAGGTTATTGCTGGCAAATTGCCACTTAGATGTATTTTTTTTCTTTTCGCATTTGATCTCTATGTACAAAAAAAGCCACAATGTAAAAAAGTACAGTGTAATGAAAAGAAATGTATAAATAACAATTTTTTGGGTGCAAGAGAAGTGATTGTAAAGCCGCTAAACTGTTTTAGGCACATGCATGTGCAATCTCCAAAAAAGAGTCCATGTGACTTTTTCTTTCTTTTTTGGAAAAAAAGTGTCCAAATATTTTCTTTGGGGCACTGTACATAGAATTCAAGTGTAAAAACAAGACTAAAATTACAAGATGAAGCTTATAATACTCATGAAAGTAAAAAGGGTGAAAATTGAGAAAATATTCACCCAAAAGGGTTTAGGTGAGCACAATCTCACTCCCAGTGCAAAAGCACAAGCACACTTAAGACTGACTGAGCATTGTTTACTCAGCTCAGTAAGTCTGTGGACAACCGTCCATAATGGCAAGCTATGACTAATAACCATGGCCTTGATTCGCTTAAAAGAAGCTAGAAACTTCCACCTAGTAGAAATATTTTCCGCATTCTTGTCTTAGAATAGTTTATTACTTCTCCTTCTCATTCATTCTCTGAATATATTTTATTCATTGTAACATCTTCCTATTACTTACATTTCAACAGCAACATCAATTTCTTATCCTTCATTTAATAACATTAAGAACTGCTCTAACCACAGGTATGAGAAACAGTTCCTACTCACTAACTGACGTTGCGACCTTTTGACTAGATCATCACTCCTCTGTACCATTACTTTGCTTACTCTTATTATGATTAAATAGCTGTATCAACTGAATCCACCTTTGAGGTACATTTGTTATCTTTGTCTTTTATACAACGTGCTCTTGTTAATAAAGAAATCTTTTAGTTGCTTAAAATTTTACAAAAATCTCAGGCCTGATTGAGACACATGCAAGTTGTTCTATATGTACTCAGGGAAGTGAAACTCATTGATAAGTCAATATTTTGAACCCACCTGAAAACACTTTTTATGATGGCTCAATAGCTTTAGGTATTGCCAAAAAATTGTATTCCATGAGCTAGAGGGCGGGAAAGAGCCTCTTTTGCGATTTGAAAAAGTGCAATATGTTGGCTGTCTTGGGCTTATATGGTTCAGCAAAGAGTCATTCCTGCTTGATTTCAAATCTACTGACCTCTAAAGAAGATCATGGCTACATTTCACTAGAAAATCCTACATCTTCCTTGTCAGTGATTCCAGTTGGCGCATTAATTGAATTTTTGAAGTGTCTCTTTGCTTTGTAGTTTAAGATGTTAGCCAACATGATGGCAAATGTACCAAATGAAGACAATATTTAATCAATTGTGTAGAAAAATTTGAATTTAAATCAGGGGTCCAAGATTTTTACAGAGCACTGGGGTCTTCAAAATTGAAATATTTAATTAATTTGTAATTTTAGTGGACATTGCATCAGAAGCTAGTTCCCCTGGACCCACATAATACTATTCAAAAAACCATCAAAAGGGAAAGTGAATATATGTTCATGTCTTCAAGAATAATAATCCAAAATTAGAAAAACTTTACCTTGTAAATGTGCTTAATCAGAGGGACATAAAGCGGTGAAGCATTGTTGATAGTTGGGTAGCTTCATACAGTGGCTGAAGGAATTCAATTATATTTTTACCTTTTCCCATTCAAATGGAGCAAGCTGAGATAAATGAATATTTGATGTACTACAAAATGGGTGATGGGCCTTTTTTCTTAATAATTTTTACATTAGCTTATGATACGCTGAGTTCCACCTTGTGCACACATAAAATGATAGATTAGTAACTTTTCTTGGTGGCTTTCCATCAAAGAGGATCTTGAATGTTGGAATTGCTTTCTTGCATTTCTACGGACTTTGATGTGGGGGTGTATATCCTCTAGTGATGTGCTTGGAGAACATGGGGAGTAATTGAAAAAGACATTCAGGCCATCATGTTTTCCATGTAACCAATAACATGTTCTTCAGATAAGAAGGAAGGGAATGAGAATTGATCTTATTTACATGCACAGTTTTTTACTTACACATTTTAAGTCATAATACAAATCAGTTTGCTTTCAAAAATGTATTTTTATATCATATTAATAAAATATTTATCATGGGAATAAAATAAGGGATAATTTGAAGCACAAGAGCCATATCAGAATTGATACAAAAATTGACAAAAGGCCATATTTACCCCCAATTTGATTGGATGCTAAAATTAGGAATGTCATGTTGAATTTTTCATAAAGAAAGTGACCAGTGACAAACATATAGGCTGGTCTATATGCAAATATAGGCAAGATTTATTCAAATTCCAAAGATCTCTAAGCTCAATTTATTCAAGTACTAACTTAAGAAGAGAACAGTAGTGGTAAATCCTATTGTCTTAAATACATAGATAAATAAAATGTGGTTAGATACGACTGGGTAAGATGATGAGATAAAAAAAAGCTTAATGATATGAGCTAGCTAAATTCTAGGATCAAATACTCCCTATAAAAACTGGATCAAGATATATTTACTACTTTCTCAGCTACTTATGGTACAATCTAGCATGATAGAAGATGATTAAAATTAAAATTATATACTTTATTATATAAAGCTAAGTAATTAGCTTAACACTAGTGGACCATGGCATCACTCAGAGTGGATAGTTTCTCTTGCTCTAATTTTGGTAGTTGTACTTTTTGGAAAAAGTGAGGGAAAGAAATGAGAATAATTAAATTCAAATAAGTAATTATTAGTTGAATTGTGTCAAAAAACTTATGATTCAGATGCGTGAGACTTAATTCCTTTCTGAAGTTAACTAAATCATCAACTATAGATCATAATAGGGAGCCCTAGATTATTCTAGATGAGATCACAATTGCTTCACTATTTACTGGTTGTAACTGATATATGATTTCAATTCATCATCATGAGTTGTAAAAGCTTCTCCTGATAAAAGCAAAATATATTAAAATTTGGCACATTATCAACATGTGTCAGACCATAGTCTTGATGTTATTTGAATCTAATATATCTAAATGAGCTATCAAGAGTCTTGATTCAATGATAGAAACAGGGGTATGATTTTGATACTTAAAGTACAGAAAATAATGTGGTGGAGCTTCCAAACTCGATTGTTTTATGTCCAATATCTATCTACTCATTCCTTATCATAAGTTTTTCTCAGTTAGATCACAATAAATTCGGAAGGTGCAGGTATAAAGATAGATTTATAGTTTGGAAAGAAAAAATGGAAACTTCTTATTATTTCATCTTCGAGGTAAGAAATTCATATGGTGTGTCATAGACTATATTCTTTAAGTAATACACCATTAGAGATTCTGCTTGTATGGCTTCAAAAAAAAAATCTACAATTATTAAAGTGAGCTCGGACCGATGAGCATTCAAAAAGAAATTGAGTTTCAATTATTTTCCTGATTAATTCCTGCTTGTTATTTTTTGTTACCTCTTAGAGTGGTTATCTGTGATTGTGTCTCTGATGAAATAAGAAAATTGAGTAAGGTAGGAAATTTGAAAAAAAAACTGTGAAAAAGGAAATTCGACCAGAAATAACAAGAAAATGAGAGACAAATGAGAGGTTCAAGACATTCAGTTAATGATAAGAGATAAATACTAGTAGTTATAATGAAATCAAAGGATGAAGGAATGGTGTGGAAAGTAGCTTCTTAAAAATGGCACAAATTAAGATCAAGGATTAAAGAAAAATTGAAATATTGTTTTATTTATGATGAAAGTCAAAGAAATATATATTTTTTTACGAATATTTAAGAAAGAATTTAAATTAAAGTGAAAAGAAGGGGAATTGGATCTTTTTAAGTCCTCCTTCGCCTCCTGAAGCTAACATAACCTGGAAAGTATTAACCATATTCTGAATTCCATGGGAAAAATTCCCGCATTTGGGTTGCACTCTCAGTGATGTATGCGCCAAACACCTCTGGTATCAAGAAACAAGGAATCCTTAGCCGGAAAAAGTACTTGAATTATCTTTCCGGATACAATTAAAGATTAAAATGAAGCATAATTGAACTTTTGAGCAGGGAAGCTAATGAACTCATACATTTTTTATGAGAGGCACACACATGAAGGAAGTGTTTTACTCCCTTTGGAACACCATCAGCCACCAAAGATAAATTGTTTTTATCAAGGACATATCTTATAATTTTGAAATCAAATTTATGGATCGAAAAATAAGTCATCGTAGTTGCTTAGATTTTGTATTCAATCTAAATAAAAAATCAACAAAAATTCAATCATAAGAGATGGTTACAGGTTAGAGAGCAATATGGTATGGCTTTTATATTTCTGTTTGTCATGTTTCATTAATTCAGCCACCTTCGGATTTCCACTGTCCCGAGCTGAATTTCTTATTCCATTTATCCTATAAATTAGAGGTAGTGGATGTATCTATAAAGGTCTACCTGAGGGTCGATTTAGATTCCAGTCAGAAAAGATCTCCTCCATGAAGAGTTTAAACTAAAGTATTCAGGAGAAGAGATACATAAACATGTGCCTTTTTTTCATGGATACCACATAGAAAAGTCTTCTTCCCCTTTTGAATATAGGAGCTTGAAGCTCCTTTTAAAAAAATTGATCTGGATTTTGATGATTTTTCAATGGAGAATAGCATATGCCTAAGAAATAAGCAACAAAGCCTTTCTATCATTTAACTAAGGAAAGGTTTTCCATGTCACCAATAAGGAGCCTTCAGTGCTTCCATGTAATTTCCAGCCTATTTTGTTAAGCTGAAATATTGTTGTTTTGGATAGATTTACATTGAATATGATATCACAAGAATGATATATTAGAATATGGCTTAAGAATTAATACCTGCTCAGATAATTTCCTTGTTTTTGAGGTATTTAAGCTTTAAGAAATATCAATACAGTCAACGGTTTCATTATATAATCTTTAATAAGATAAATTTTTCATGTTCACCAAGCTTAATAATATTCAATAAAAATGTGTGAGAGCTGAATTTATTAAATAGCCTATCACATATGTTAACCAAAACTAACTGATACATTAATTATTTCTATTGATTGGTATATTTCAGTTTTCCCAATAACTACTGGGGTTATATGAGACAAATAAGCTGGTCCGGTTTCTAATAATTCATTAAAGTATTTGATAATAGCTTCTAAATACAATTAAAGAAAGATATATTTTTACATTTTTTGAAGCTTTAATACATATATAAATAATGGCGATGTTTGAGGAATTTTTAAAATTAAAAATTATCATCAAATAAGAAAACTGACTTTATATTACATTTAGAATCATTCAAAGAAAATCTCTGAAATAATGAGCTGGAAAATAGTAGCAAAGAGTTTATTCATATGTTGAAAATTAACAACTCCCCCTTGCAAAGAGCATAAAAAGTCACATAAATTTTTGGAATAATAAATGTTGAAATATATTATTGAAGAAACAAAACATTGTCATCATAAAGTTAAATAACTTTCACTGGATTGATTCATTGCTCAAGAAATTATGAAAAAAGTTCACAGGAGACTTCAATTGAAAATTAATTCTTCTTATAAACTATAGAGATAGACTATACAGTAATCTGAATACTTAAGAAGGATTTCCAAAATTTCAAATATATACTAAATAAAGCATTAAGATAATGAAATATATTGCATAAAACTTGGGTTGTGCTAAGAAATACTGGAAGAAAGCTCAAAAAAATAATTTAGTATTCCTTATGTATAAATTAATATAAAAGCTATATTTTGAGGGTATTTAAATATGAGTATTAAATTTTTCAGTTTAATATCATGAGGAAAATGGAAACCATTAGAAAGAGAAGAATAGAATTAGTGTTGAGCTCTTCAATGAATAGAGATTTCAATTTAGTTGTTATCAATGTAAAGAATTTGAAAATATTCAAATGAAAAAGATCTTATCAATTCATGACCTGATTTTTGGATAAAATTTGAAAATATAAAGAGGGTTCATTTAATAATCATAAGAGAATCTTGTATATTTGGTTGCTTTCCACAATTCATTCAAATAAATAATAAGCCACAACAAAGAAATAAGATTCTCTCATATGATCCATTAATTTGGAGAAAAATACTGAAAAGGTAAAAGGATTTATTAGCCAGCTAATATATATTTCAACAAAAATAAAAAATAACTATTTAAAGATAAAATATCTGAAATGTACAACTGAAATCTTGATAATTTATAATCTGACTTCCTTTTACTGTCAGAGCTGACTTTTTTTAAGGTTCAAAAGCTGATTACTAGTAATTATTGAAGCCATGAATAATTTTTTTAAAGAAATTTTGATAAAAATTAAAAATTGAGGAATACCATGATAATATGTGTGAAAATTTGAGAGAGAAATACATATTCAAATAAGGTCACAATAAAAGATGAAGACCATAAATATAAATTAAACTCAGAGTATGACATAAGATATACTATATAGATTGATAGATAATATACTAATAATTATTGAAAGCATAGAAAATGTATCATAAATAAATATATCAATTTAATCTAATGGTAAGACTTGAAATAAAGAAACAAAAATTATCAAAAATAATGTATTTTACTTGAATAATTTAATTATACCAAATAGAAGTAAAAAATAAACTAAGAAATGATTTAAAATACATTTCACATTTCTTGAGTTTTATGTCATATATTAAAAACAAATAATTTCCAACATTTCTGGATATATGAACTTTTTACTATTTTCTGCATATAAATGGCTTTCAAATGCTAGTTATTTTAATATTGATCATAGAATATTCATTTCTTTCCAAGTAAAGATCTTTTAGGTCAAAAAATGAATCAATTGGATTTAACAAACCTAAAAATAAGTAATATTTATAGTTATGGCCCCTGAAATGAACAAAACTGACTGTTATCAATGATCCTATTCACCATTTCATTTGGAAAGTGCTCAAAAATTGGAATAAGCTCCAAAAAGAGATTATAATGACTGATATGTGAATAATGTATCTGATTTTCCCAAGAGAATATTGTATTCTATTTTTATAGTTAATTTTGAAGTTTTAAATAGAAAATTTTGACAGAAATTAGCTATTACAAGAAAAGTTTCAGAATACAGCATTGAAGCTATAATTGGATTCTCACAGATTTATTTGAAGGAAGTTTGAGGCTTTTAGAGTAAATTATCATACTAGTTTGGAGCACAAAAAAATTTTAATTGTTGTTATTTTAGCATAAGGTGCGAAAAAACGTATTCTGTAACTATCTATGATCACTGTGAAGGATTTTTTGCAATTATAAGCTCAAAATATGATTTAATACGGATTGAGTTAATTCTTCTCAATGATCAAAAATTTATGATAGGAGGAGGAAAAGAATGTGAGGGTACTAAATTATAATCCTCAATCTAGCTCTCCATAAATGGTAAAATAATATGAAAAGATTATTCAATAATGATTTAATCAGATTTACACCTTAAGAATTTGATTCATCCTTGTAGGATAAAATTTTTGATTGCCAGTTCTACCAGTATGATCCCTAGGCAGGAGTTCAAAATAAAAAATGCCTTCTACATCATATTCACCTCCACCCTTAAAATGTTACCAAATGATTTACTTAAATTTATATTAAATATTTCATCCAAAAAAATATTTTTAAGTTTCTGTGAAGAGTAAAGCTTATTATAGTAGCTGATCATAGCTCCTATAGCTGTATAATACAATATTTTCTATATAGTTTTTATCTCTCAAAACCATCATTTACATGTGGACTTCTAATTTTTCATATTGAATAAGTGTTTATTGTATGAAATATAACAGATCTCTTTTATTTACTATTGCTAAACAATTAACTCAAAAAATTAATATTTTCAGTCTTGAGAGAAGTAGGTTATTTCCTGAAATAAAAGAAATCCTCTTATTTGTATAATTTTCAGGCTAATATAGCATTATCATATTTTAAATTTGTGATAATAATGATAGTAATAATACTATTGTATATCTTGTTTTGTTTATAATCTCAATTTTGAAGTAATAAATTTCTGTTCATAAAAATCAATAGTTGAATATATCAATATATTCTACTATTACTATTATTATCTATATTGATTAATTATAATATTTTATTATATTTATTATTCTTTTATATAAAAAATTTCATTTTTCACACTTAAAATGACTTTAAAACAGTTATTAAATCATTATTTTTACCCAAAATAAGGAAAATCATAGTAAAAATTTATATAAATAGCAAAGTATTACATATTGTTTCATAGAAAAAACTTTCAGTCTGTGTTAATTTATTTGTTGATCAGGATTTTTTATAAATTAATTCATGAGGTGTGTCTTAAACTCAAAACAATTCATGAACTATTGAGTTTTTATGAGGTTAAATTTCAAATATTTGAGAGTTTTCATGATACTGGAGCAGAATATCTTTCAATTTATCTCATGCATTGCTAAATTATAAAACCCTCTCAATACACTCATAATGAAATGGAAAAATACAATGGAGGATGTCAGCCTATGACTCAAAACCAGAGCACAAGCATGACAGCCAAAGACCATAAACCAATGGTAGAGCCTAGATACCACCAAAAAATGGAGCTGAGCCAAACCAGATAAAAAAGTATCAAAAGAAAGAGGAAACTCACCTCTTTCCAAATATACAAGTCCCACCATCATAGGACAAGGAATGACAAAGTTATTCCTGGTCAAAATTGTTGCTGAGCATAAACCTTATTTTTCACCTCTCATCTGAAATACAGAGGAAGAGTCTTAACCCCATCAAATGGGTAATAAAAATGAAGCTCTAGGTCAGGCCTATCCAATGGTACTAGCAAAGTTGAGCTAGAATCAGAATTACCGAAGTTATGAGCAAAATAAGGTCAAATAAGGGGGAATAAAATATTCACCTCTCATCTAGCTTCTACAGTTTTAGTGTGAGATACCTGGGGGGTCTTTTGAGAAATATCACAATAAAGGCTATCTGATGGTTCCATCCATTTCCCCATATCTCATCTAGAACAAAGGTTATGGGGCAAACAAGCTCCATACATATGTACAAAAAATCTTGTAAATGGCATAACTTTGCCATATTTAATGATAGCCATACCAAATGAGGTACCATTGTGTAAAACACATCCAGGGCTACACAATAAACCATCCTTGAGCTTGATATCTCAAAAACTGACAAAGGTATGGCAGTTTTAAGGTCAAAATCACACAATTAGACCAATACAGCCTTACTGTGAGATATTCTCCCATAATTATGACTATGAGGTGTCAAGCAGAAAAATAAGCCTGTTTATACTTTCATACCTCATAGTTTGGTCAATACTGGGGCCCTGTACAGGTTCTGTACAGAACTCTATGCATCATACACGTCAGGGGAGGGCTATGTGGTCCCCAGATGAAAATTTTCACTCTGTATTGGTGAAACCTGCCCAGATGTGGTTTCAAAACCACATATGAGCCCAATAAGTTCTATACAGGCCCTGTGAAAACCACAAGCCAGTCCTTGGAAGTGAAAAATATTTACTTCCTCTACATGGAAAGGTCCAGAAGCCTTTTTCACACAGTTTTAGGATAAAAAGGGACCTTTTCTCCACCAGAAAAGGTTTCCTCATCCTGCTTTTGAATTACTACATGGTACAACTGTCAAAAACATTTATAATCTTGGAAAATAATCAGGTAAAATTATAACTTTAATTATTGTAACCCAGCAGGTAAAGCTGCACCCAGGGCTTTCAACATCGCTCACCACCACTATTTCTCAATAGTAAAGCCCTAAAAATTTTATTATTAACCTTTATTATCATCAATTAAAACCTTTTATAATAAATCTTACTGTTTCACAGTAATAGTTTAGGTTGTAAATACTTCTATTATCACCTTCTCATAGACTCAATATGACAGAGGAAATATTGCTTCTGTATAGCAAGATTATAAACATCACAATACATCAGTTTTGGCTGGAAAATATTATTGATATTGTAAGTAATATTCATTGAAACTCCCAGATATTAAAATTATCCTTTAATTGAGAAGAAAGGTAAGTCTTTTTGATTGAGAACTCAAAAGGAATAATGAGAGAATGACTGAATGTTGAGTATTCAAATACAAAAAAGCACAAAAATAAAAAATACTTCTATTGATTATTTAAGTTCAATTAAATTGTTTTTCCTGTTATAATGTATGTTTCAAATAATTAACTTCTCATTTGAGACACATCTGATCATGTAAATGAATAATTACTTAATCTATAATAACTATAAAATACAAGACAAAAAATCTTTCAGAAAAGCATTCATAAGATTGAGGTTTTTATTCATTCTAGGAAAATGATATATAGAAAGGTATTGATCAATAGCCCAGAATTTAAGATAAAAGCACCTCTTTTATGTGTAATCTGTTTATATTGATTATTATAAGTAAAATAAATGGAATGTTATCAGATTTATTCATATGAGTTTTCAAGCAGGGATTTTATCTCCAAAAGTGTTTTTTATCAAAAAGATTTTTCTTAATAAGTAAGTAGAAAATTATGATGATCTGTTGTGAATTTTTTAAAGGAAAAATACCCCCAAATTCAAAATATCTCAAGATTTCACTTTGAAGGTTCCAAACTGACATTTTATTTCAAAAAATCCTTGGAAATATGAATACTAATGAGAAGTATATACTTAATTTTTGTGCTCATATCTTCCTTCATAATAAGAAAATAATTTCCTTTAGCTGATAATTTTTTATGATTAATTGAAAACTCAGAGAGATCTATGAGCTTAGAATCATCTTTTATTAATTTTTTCTTTGAGTTACAAACTTACTAGAGATTTCAAAAAAGTAATCCATGTCAAATTAGAGCTAGCTAGAATTGATCTTGATATCATAACTTAGTCTCAAGAAAAATGAAAAAATATCTTTTTAATTGTGAAGGAAACTCAATGCAAGGTAATCTACTGTTGATAGCCTCTCTTGCAATAATTATGAAATATTACAAACATACCAATGCTTAATTTGAACTATGGTGTTGGAAAGCTATATTGAGGTATATATTCAATAGATTTGTTTCAGTTAAAATAGAAAAATTAATATGAATGAGACTTGGTTATATTCTAAAATAATTTTAAATTCCAATATTTTATTGGATTTATGTTTTTTTTTGGCTGAGAGGGGATACACTGAGTTTCAAAAACAATTTTCTGTCTCTTTGGTAAAAGATTATATCCTTGTTATCATGTAGAATTTAATATAAGAAAAAAAGTTATTTTCACGTATTTAATCAAAAGGAGGGAGCCTATATAGTGAGCTTAAATATTCTTTTTCATGGTATTAAAATTATTTATTATTAAGAGGTACTTATGGTAATTAAGATCTAGTTATTTCTCTCAGGAGAGCTTCAAGGAGCTCAAAATTATATCTACACACCATAAACGATGCTATAAGGAATATTAAGGTGTATTAGATTACAATATTTAGAGTATGAGAAAAAAGGCTCTGATTCCCATTTTGACGTCAATGAGCTGAAATGATCTAGATCATTGAGGAAACAACTATAGAGTCTATCCATATTAACATGGAGAGAGCTTCTTCAATATACTTTAAAATAACTTGCGGGGACTTTTAGCAATTCCATTTGAAGTGAATATAAGAAATATGTGGGAGATATTTATTTATAAAATATTGAAATATTAAGTTATTTTACTTGAAAAAGGTAGTAAGTCTATAATTAGTAATGAAATTGAAACTAAAAAAACATCTCACTAATAGTTATCAACCTTTTATGGTGGTTTTAAAGCATCTTCTTGGTGGAATTACTGTGAATGCTTGTGAGTTTAAATTAGATGATAAAAAGAGGAGGATAGATGAAATACTCAATTAAATTTAAAAAAATAGCCATTCTTTAAAGTGTGTACAATAATAATTTATAAAGAATCCTGTGAGGGTTAGTCTATGTAGTAGCTTAAAACAATAGTAAATAAAAGCTAGCATTATGATTGTGACACAGTAAAAAGAATTTTGAAAATAGCTAAAAGGTTCTAGTGTTATATGATAACAGTGGTGATGAGTCTACTGAGGACCTTTCTTGCAATGATTTAAAATCAATTGAATGTAAAAGTCACTACAATAATCGATTAATTTGATTATATAAATACTATTCTAAGAGTACTACTGGTACAAGACAGTTTTACAATGTAAGTATGTTAATTAATGATGATGAGGTACTTTTCAGTGAGAAAAGACCTGCTTTTATCCCTTCTTGGGGACTGTGAAGGGCTGTCAAGCTCCTCACACATCTGAAAACTGAAAATATTCACACTAGAGGCTTGTTTGTAGCTATGCACCATCAATTATGACATCAGCATAGTCAGAATTGTGGTTTTGAGACCACAAATGATCATTCTGGATCAATACAAGGTTGAAACCTCTTCACAGGCCACTTAAGCACTGTTATGACATTTCCAGGGTTTTTGAATGACTCATATTAGTAATTATTTGAGGTTCTAAGCTTTAAAAAACCATTTCAAGTATTAAGATAGTACTTTTTGGTACAGGTTTGGTACAGAGCAGTATTGGTTCAAAACCTTTCAACCAAGATATCTCAGTCAGTTTTTGAGATATCAAAAATGCAAGAGCATAGAGTTGAAGGTCTTGATGTGTCAGCCTGTGACTCAAACCCAGAGCACAAGCATGACAGCCAAAATACCATAAACCAATGGTATAGCCAAGATACCACCAAAACATGGAGCTGAGCCAAATCAGCTCAAATAGTATAAAAAGAAAGAGGAAACTCACCTCTTCCTGAAAGTATAAGTCCCATCACCATAGGACAAGGAATAACAAAGTTATTCCTGCTCAAAGTTATTGCTGAGCATAAACCTTAATTTTCACCTCTCATCTAAAATCTAGAAGGAGAGGCTTAACCCCATCAAATGGTTATTCAAAATGAAGCTCTAAGCCAGGGCTATCCAATGGTACCAGCCAAACTGAGCTAGCACCAATTTTACTGGAGTTATGGTCAATTTCAGGCCAAATAAGGGTGAACAAAACATTCACCTCTCATCTAACTTCTACAGTTTTAGTGTGGGATACCTGAGGTGGGGTATTTTTGGAAAGCGCACAATCAGGGCTATCTGATGGTGCCATAAATTTCCCCATAGCCCAACTAGAACAAAAGTTATGGGGCAAACAAGCTCAATACAGCTTTTTGCCTAAAACACGCAAATGTACAAAAATCTTGTACATGGGATAACTTTGCCATATTTAATGATACCCATATCAAATGAGGTACCATTGTGTAGAGCACATACAGGGCTACACACTGAACCAATTTTGAGGTTGATATCTCAAGAATTGACAAATTATGGCTTTTTTAAGGTCAAAATCCCACCTGCTGTCATATACAGCCTTACCATGGGATAATATCCCATAATGATGAATATGAGGTGTCAAATAGACAAAGAAGCATGTTTTTACTTCAATACCTCATATGTCAGTCAATACTGGGGTCCCATACAGTTTTTGTACAGCATTCTACATGTCATACACGTCAGAATCAGGCTGTGAGGTCCCCAGATGAAAATTTTCACCCTGTATTGGTGAAAACTGCCCAGATGTGGTTTCAAAACCACATCTGAGCCCAATAAAGGGTATACAGGCTGTTTGCAAACCACAAGCCTGTCCTGGAGAGTGAAAAATCTTCACTTCCTCTATGTGGAAAGGTCTAGCAGCCTTTCCACCCCAGTTTCAGGATAAAAGGAGGGCTTTCCACAGCCAAAATCATCTCCTCATCCTGCTCTTGAATACCCTACATAGTAAACTGTCCAAAACAGCTTTACTCTTGGGTAATAAACAGGTATAATTATATATTTTAATTATTGTAACTCTTATTATAGTAACCCAACTGGTAAGATTGCACCCTGGGTTCTCAGTAGCGCTCACCACCACTATAATCCAATAGTAGAACCCCTTAATTATCTTATAAATCATCTTAAACTTCCAAAACCCTTATTTTAAATCAGTTTTTCTACGTGTAACAGTCATAATTCTAGTTGTAAATACTTTTATTACCACTTCAATATAGACTCAGCCTGACATTTTGGGGGCCTGGCCGTGGTTTTTACTTATTTTTTGGACCTTACAAGTAAGTTTTTCTTTTCTTTATCATTTATTGACACCTGTTTTACTTTTTTAGGCGTCATTTTCTCTTCAAAAATATATTTTATATATATTTTTTCTTTAAATTTTGGAAATACTCACATATTATAGAGTATCTGTCATGTGGCTTATAACCACAAGACTAGTATTTTTGGTGTGTTTTGTATATAAAAACACTTTGAGCCACTAATACAGCCTTAATTCTTAAGTGAATTAAGACAACTCATACTGATAAACCAACAGTTGAGGCGTGTTTGGGCACATTGTTAACTCAATTACCCTGTAATACACCATTCTTTTGACAGATTATACTTGCTAATTACAAGTATTCTGTGAGATATTGGCATACAAACAGTATACCATATATCAGTAAGCTGTATTTTTGACGTGGAACTGTCAATTCAATTACATTGTCATCATACAAGGGCATCTGTAGTAACATACAAGCCCAGAGGCCATTCTTAGACGTGCAAAACCAGCCTTTTAAGAAGTCTTAACTGACATAAGCCCTCTTTTTTCCTGCTTTGATTCAGTGGAAGAAAACTTCATACCACTTGAGACCCAGTCACAGGCCAACATACCAGTGACACCCTCAGAACCAGAGGGCAGCAAGGGAAAAGGAAAAAGACTTAGTGAAGGCCTCATTACAGCCAAAAAGTGGACACAAATAGCCACTCAGAGGAGTAGAAAACCACAAAACTCTGCTTCTATACAAGGTAAACCAACCTTAACCACTTGTACAGGAAAGATTACAATTATTAACCCAGTTGTAACTTCCAAAGGCAAACTGCCCAAGTCAGCAGACAATAAATTTGTACAAGGCACATTCAAAGGTAAATACCCTAAGAACATCAAGTTTTTGACTGCTTGCAAACACTGATATGTCCCCTGCATACCTCAGAGATCTTGGCTTCCAAAGGAACCTGCCAGAGGACAGAGAAGGATTGTCCAGAACCAGAAGACCTGGAAGAGGACACCTTGGACACAGTGGTGGATGGCAAAACAATGAGGGAGATAATATCAACCTTGCCATTCACACTCCAATTCAACAGAAACCTCAAACCAGAGGACTGGAAGGATATGGATCAAGTTCTTCAGATCCACCAACTCCTCAAAGACTTATTTCAATGGAGCATGGACAACAAGAGGTTCAACCTAGCAACTCACTGGGAAGAACTTGGATTAAGTTGTCAGAAGATCTGTCTCAGAGAGATAGACTTCAAAGACCTTAGGGAAATCACCAAAGGTTGGAATCCTACCAGGCAACACAGACTCCTGGAGGCAAGGGCACAGAGGATAAGGGAGAATCAAGCCACTATCCAAGCTATAGAAGAACAGTTAACCCAGACAGGGCCTACTCAGATTCCTTCAGGTTCACAAGGAGCAGGCCAGATCAGCTCTCCAGTGGCTTCACACCATTAAGAAACCAGCAGATCAGTGGCCAAGAGTCACCATTCTTCACACTTGCAGGAAGTTTCCAGGAGAAGACAAGGGAACAAGGGAAAGAACAAAACCTCCTTCAACCAGAGGAGGAAAGAGTCAGATCCCATGATCCAGAAGCTGTTAGATTTGGTAAAAGAAGTACACAAGAACCAGAAGTAGTTGTAAACCACTCTAGAATCAGTAGTCCTAGTAATAGGAACATTACCCCCACTCAGACTGAAAATAACATTGTCACATCTGAGAGTAACATCAACAGTGATACACTGTGGTTACAAATGTCCCAATATGCTGAACAATCTGCAAAGCAGTTTGCAGAAATTAAAGTTAGCCAAGAGAGGATGAGACAAACTCAAGCCTCCTTGGAACAAATAGTTAAAAATCTTCAAGAAGGATATGCTCAACTGAGCAAAGCCTCTGAAGAAACCAACAAAAGACTGAATGTAGTCTTTGAAGAACAACACCACAGCACAAGGGACAGGGAGTGTCTGGATCAAGACATTAACAAATTTTTTAATGCCTATCATAGCTTGAAGCCCCAACCACAAGGCCAAGCTATGGAGAATCCATATCAACCAGATGCCATGTTGTTGAATAAGGCAAGATCTCCATCACAATACCAGGATGGAGATGGCATGTCTTATTCAGAGAAGGAAGCCTTGAAACAGCTTCCTGAGGCCTCGAACTGGCCCAAATTCTCTGGATCAGGAGAATATGATTATATGGAACTCATAGATTATATTGATGGACTCTTCATTGATGTACCAAGCATACCAGACTACTGGATTACTGCTAGATTGAATACTGCATTTAAAGGTCATGCAAGTATATGGTACACAGAAATGAAAGAAATCCATGGCAGAAGAAACTGGCCATGGTGGAAGAGTCAAATCATCCAAAAGTACAGTAATGGAACTTGGATATGGCAAAAGACCATGTCATTTGAGAATGACAAATACTCTGTGGACAAAGATCCATATGAGTGGTGTCTTAGACAGTCTAAAAGACTTAAAGCCATTGATCCTCAGATGAACATCCAAATGAGGAATCACAAACTTCTGACACAACTGCCAGGAGAACTAGAGCATGCAGTAAAATGCTGGTGCAACCAGAATTGCACTCTAGATGACATAGCCAACACCTTACAAGACATAAGGAAGAGGACTAATATAGGGAAATTCACCCTATATAGAAGCAGCAGTTTCAAAGAGAAACAACCACTCAGGGTAGAGTTTAAGGACAAACCCAGAGAAAGAGTGGCAGAAGTGGCTAAGAAGAAAAATTCTTGCCACAATTGTGGTTCAACAGATCATTATGCCAACAACTGTCCAAAGGCAAAGAAGAAAGTCTATGCCATAGAGAAAGTCCCTGAGGAAGAACCTCCAACAGAGGATTCTGATTCAGACTCTATGGGTGATGCCATCAGAGAACCATCTGAGGATGATCAAGACCCAAGAGAGGAGTTTCTAGTGGAATACCAAGAGGAAACACCACTGGAAATCCAGGACATACAGTTGGAAGCAGGCATGCCACAAGACACTGCTAACAAGAACTTGTGCAAACACACACAAGATGCACAAACATTCCTGGTTACACCAACCAAAGGAATGGAATATATACATGGAACAGCCACAAAAATGACTGTTTTTATTGACAATGCTCAGCATCCACTGATCATTGATAGTGGAGCACACTGCTCCATAGTGGCCAGAAACTATCTGGATACCCACTTCCCAAACTGGGATAAACAGCTCTTGCCCACTAAGGCAAAGAACTTTAAAAGTGCATCAGGGAAGATTACTTCCATTGGGACAATTATCAAAGAGATAATTATACCCCATAGGAAGGGTAATATCAGACTCAATCCAGAGTTTGTAGTGCTTAATGATGCCCACATCCAAGGATTTTTACTGGGAACAGATTACCAGAGGACGTATGGCATAGACATTTACAACAGTAAAAATAGGCACATCACCATTGGTACTAACAAGGAAAAGAAATTTTCACTTGAATATACCAGATATCTTCTCAAGATCCACTAGAAGAACTTCTGAAGGAATTCAGAGAGGAGCAGTTTAGCACTACCCTCACCAGTAAACAAAAACTAAGTTTACTGAAGATGCTGAGAAAGAACAGACCAGCATTTGCCATTGGTGAAGAACCATTAGGCAAGATCAAAGGCCATGATATAGAACTATATCTGGATGTGGAAAGGCCTTATCCACCCATGCTGAGGAGACCTCCTTATCCAGCAAGCCTGGAAAAAAGGAAAGAAATTGAGAAAAATATCAATGAACTCCTGGACATGGATGTTATCAGAAAGATTGGACATAATGAAATAGTGGAAATCACCACTCCTGTCCTCATCACCTGGCATGATGGCAAGTCTAGATTGTGTGGGGACTTCAGAGCCCTGAATAACTACACAAAAGCAGACAGGTACCCTATACCAAGGATACCTCATGCCTTGGATAAGCTGGCCAAAGCCAAATACATAACCAAGATGGATTGTATGAAAGGCTTCCACCAAAATGGAGTTAAACCAAACTCCATGAAATTACTCAGAATAATATGCCATATGGGCATATATGAGTACACCAGAATGCCATTTGGCATCAAGAATGCACCAGCCCACTTCCAAAGGATGATGGATACAATATTTCAAGATGAAATATTGGAAGGCTGGATGGTAGTATATATTGATGATATCATTATATACTCAGAGACATGGGAAGATCAGGTGCAATACATAGACAGAGTGCTAAGTAAATGCACACCCATAAATCTGAAAATTTCACTTAAAAAGTGCAATTTTGGCCAACAAGAGTTACTGGCTCTAGGACATAAAGTCTCAGGTCTTAGTCTGGCAATTGACCAGAATAAAGTAGCAGCAGTACTGCAAAAACCAGTACCAAAGAGCATCAAAGAGATGCAATCTTTCCTTGGGTTTGCTAGCTACTACAGAAACCATATCAGAAATTTTACACACATAACTAGTAGTTTATACAAGTTATGTTCAAAAGATGTAGTTTTTGAAATAACCAAGGAAAGGAGGGATGCATATGAGAGGATCAAATATGAACTCACTAATGCACCTGTGCTCATCTTACCTGACTTTGAACTACCATTCAAGTTATATATAGATGCAGCATGCAGTCAAGGCCTAGGAGCAGCCCTTCACCAAAGACAAATTGTGGATGGTGAACCAAGAGAAGGAGTAATTTGCTACATCTCAAGGCAGCTGAAAGATTCAGAAGCCAGGTATGGGGCCACCCAGACAGAATGTCTATGTCTAGTCTGGGCTCTAGAAAAACTCCATTATTATTTGGAGGGTGCAGTCTTTGAAGTCTACACAGACTGCACAGCCTTGAAGTCTTTACTAAACATGAAGACTACTAATAGACATATGCTGAGATGGAAAATAGCTATCCAGGAGTATAGAGGGAGCATGACCATCATATACAAGGAAGGTAAAAGCCATACCAATGCAGATGGCCTCAGCAGATGGCCACTGGACAATGTCAAGGGCAATCCAGCTTATGACCCAGAAGTTGCAGCCAAAATCCCTATCCATTTCATGGAAATAGATAGGAGGAAGAACTTCAGATTTTCTGAATGGGCACCAGGAAATGGTATCCTTGACAGTGGAAACACTGATTCAGAAGGAACAGAAACTCCCATACTGGGAATAAGCTCCTCAGAACTGCACAATGAATTCTTCAGTGCGGTACAGAAGTCTTATGCCAAACACAAACACTGTAGCATACTACTCCAACTCCTTCAACAAAAGTACAGGAGCCCAGAACTGGAAACCCAGCTGGAAGAACCCTGGTTGAGGGCCTATAAGGACAATAAGTTTTTTCTTATAGATGGCCTGCTCTACCACAGAGAAAAGCACACAAGTGCACTCACAGTGGTAGACAGAGACCACATCTCATTGATCCTACAAGAATGCCATGACTTCCCCTATATGGGACAAATGAGTGAAGACAGGACCAGAGAGAGGGTAGCAAGCACAGCTTGGTGGCCCAAGTGGGAACAAGAGTTGAGTGAATACATCAACACTTGTGAAAGATGCCAAAAGGCAAATAGGAAACATGGGAAGAAGTATGGGTTACTTCAACACATAGAAGAACCCAAGCACCCATGGGAAACCATCAACATGGACTGGGTTACAGGACTTGTCCCAGGAGGCAAAGAAAACTACAATGCCTGTTTGATCATAGTTGATAGGTTCAGCAAGAGCATGAGGTGTCTACCATGCCATAAAGAAGACACAGCCATGGATACTGCTCTGTTGTTTTGGAATAACATCATATCTACCTGTGGAGTCCCTAAGATCATCATTAGTGATAGGGACCCAAAATTCACATCTGAATTTTGGACTAACTTATATGACATGCTTGGTACCAAACTTGCTTTTTCCACAGCTTACCATCCACAAACAGATGGCCTAGCTGAAAGGATGATCCAAACAATGGAGGACATCCTCAGAAGATTCTGTGCCTATGGCATGGAATACAAGGACCATGAGGGATACACCCATGATTGGGTTACCCTCTTACCAGCTGTCCAACTGGCTTATAACACAAGTCAGCACTCCACCACAGGAAAAACACCTGCCTTGGTAGAGAAAGGGTGGAATCCCCTGTTGCCTGTGGATCACTTGAAGAAAAACCTTCTGACCATCCATCCCACAGCCAAAGACTTCCATGATATGTGGAAGAGGGCCTGTGACACAGCTGCCAAATGCATAGCTGAGGAAAAAGAATACAATAAGCAGAGGTGGGACAAATCACATATGGAACCTGACTTCAAAGAAGGGGACCAGGTGCTAGTGTCTACACTGAACTTCAACAATCTCAAAGGACCTAAAAAGATGAGAGACTCATTTGTAGGACCTTTCACTATAATTAAGTTTATAGGAAAAAATGCAGTGGAAGTCAAACTCAGTGAGGAATTTTCAAGGAAACATCCAGTCTTTCCAGTGAGTTTGGTCAAACCATACTTCCAGACAGAGGAGGACAAATTCCCCTCAAGGAGAAAGAACCCCACACCACAGGAAATAGTGGAAGTGGAAGACTCCCCTGGACCTGTGAGTAAGATCATCAGGGCCAGGAAGATCAGACTGAATGGGAAGGATCAAAGACAATACCTAGTCAGATTTAGGAACCAGACAGCAGATAAAGACAAATGGTTGGCAGAGGATGCCATACCAGATGGGAACCTTCATTTAAGGAGATTCAGAGCCTCTAGGAGGACTGAACAGTCTCATCAATGATGAGCCTTTTTTAGAGGGAGGTTATGTCAGCCTGTGACTCAAAACCAGAGCACAAGCATGACAGCCAAAATACCATAAACCAATGGTATAGCCAAGATACCACCAAAACATGGAGCTGAGCCAAATCAGCTCAAATAGTATCAAAAGAAAGAGGAAACTCACCTCTTCCTGAAAATATAAGTCCCATCACCATAGGACAAGGAATAACAAAGTTATTCCTGCTCAAAGTTATTGCTGAGCATAAACCTTAATTTTCACCTCTCATCTAAAATCTAGAAGGAGACGCTTAACCCCATCAAATTGTTATTCAAAATGAAGCTCTAAGCCAGGGCTATCCAATGGTACCAGCCAAACTGAGCTAGCACCAATTTTACTGGAGTTATGGTCAATTTCAGGCCAAATAAGGGTGAACAAAACATTCACCTCTCATCTAACTTCTACAGTTTTAGTGTGGGATACCTGAAGTGGGGTATTTTTCGAAAGAGCACAATCAGGGCTATCTGATGGTGCCATAAATTTTCCCATAGCTCAACTAGAACAAAAGTTATGGGGCAAACAAGCTCAATACAGCTTTTTGCCTAAAACACGCAAATGTACAAAAATCTTGTACATGGGATAACTTTCCATATTTAATGATACCCATATCAAATGAGGTACCATTGTGTAGAGCACATACAGGGATACACACTGAACCAATTTTGAGGTTGATATCTCAAGAATTGACAAAGTTATGGCTGTTTTAAGGTCAAAATCCCCCCTGCTGTCATATACAGCCTTACCATGGGATAATATCCCATAATCATGAATATGAGGTGTCAAATAGAGGAAGAAGAATGTTTTTACTTCAATACCTCATATGTCAGTCAATACTGGGGTCCCATACAGTTTTTGTACAGCATTCTACATGTCATACACGTCAGAATAAGGCTGTGAGGTCCCCAGATGAAGTTTTTCACCCTGTATTGGTGAAAACCGCCCAGATGTGGTTTCAAAACCACATCTGAGCCCAATAAAGGGTATACAGGCTGTTTGCAAACCACAAGCGTGTCCTGGAGAGTGAAAAATCTTCACATCCTCTATGTGGAAAGGTCTAGCAGCCTTTCCACCCCAATTTCAGGATAAAAGGAGGGCTTTCCACAGCCAAAATCATCTCCTCATCCTGCTCTTGAATACCCTACGTAGTAAACTGTCCAAAACAGCTTTACTCTTGGGTAATAAACAGGTATCATTATATATTTTAATTATTGTAACTCTTATTATAGTAACCCAACTGGTAAGATTGCACCCTGGGTTCTCAGTAGCGCTGTAAGGTGTGGATATGAAACTTTGATTAAAACTCAAGTACTTTTCCTGTCCTCAAAATTTGTATAAGGTAAAATTCAGTTAAAAATAGTATGAAATATTGTTTTTAAGAGAAAACACGCCAATTTTATTGTTTATAACTTTATTAGTAGAAAACAATAATATAAAAATTTATTGTTTTACCAACAATAAAGATTTATCCCAAAAAATACTCTACAAGAGATATTTTAAGGCTACAAAAGAAATTTCTTCAAGAGCAATTTCAATTGGAATTAATTGAGCAAAGAACTGCAAGCAATTAATTAAAGAACAAAGTCTTTAAAAAGAATATTAAAGAGAAAACACGCCCAAAAGTGACCAGAGTGAATTTGGAAACAAAGTGACAAAGTTTACAGTGATGAAAGATGCTTTAATTCACTTTTGGGGTGGTTCAGGGGTAAAAATGATTATAAGAGTTACAAACAATGACTATAATGATTTTTTTTACGTGGTTAAAAGGATTAAAATGATTTAAAAGTGGTGGTTGGAATCTTTGATTGATTGGTTTAACAGTTTTAAACTAATTAATAAAAGGAAAAGATTCTAACATGAAGAGAAAAGTGGGGCAAAGAAGACATTCTTTTATAGCCATCAATTCTCTTACTCCAAAAGTAAAATTTACTCTTGTCAGTCGTGAAAAACAGTCTGACAACAGAAAAGCCAATTATGGCATCATTGAACCCTGGTTTAGGCCAAAAAAGGGCTGGTTTAAGCCATTTTTAGCCATTTTTAGCCATTTTAGACCCTTAAATCAGCCATTACTATAGCAATACCAGGCCTAGAGCCTTCAAAACACGTCAGAATGTGTGTCAGAGGCGTAGAAACCAGTTAAAACTTTTTTTATTATGATTGTTTTATCTTAAGGGTAGTTTTACCCTCTTGGCAACAGCTAAAACTACCCCAGTTGGTATCAAAACCTCATCATCAATTGAGTTCACAGACCCTGTAACTCAATTCCAGGCCAAAAGTGATGAACTTTTGCGTGAATTTTGACATCCCATGCCTGTAAGCAAGGATTTTGGGGGTCTAGCTCCCCCTTAGAGCTGGAGTTCCTTTCCCCCCCCAAATTTAATCTTTCCAATTTATTTTTCCTTTAATTCCTCATCATGTATTATACTTATACTTTACATATGTAATTCAATTCAATTGTACAGTACAATACAGTAATAATTGACACCTCATATGTAAATCAAAGTTCACTTATGTAATACACGCGCACATTTTGACATTTCAATTGAATTCAATTGAAAATACTTCAATTCCTCATAACTTCTAAACTAAACACAACACCTCAATTTTAACACAAAATTTGATGGTTAACACCACATGTGGTGTGAATTAAATTAAGGTTTTGAGGATTTTCAACTTTTATATTGAAAATACTAAAAACTTAATTTAAGCTTATTTAGAGTTGAGTTACAAGAATTTCACTCAGAGGTGACCCCACCTGATTTTTTATGAGGAATCCAATTGTGAAATAAAATTTATATGTTTATTTATTGGATAAAAAGTTATAATAAATTTTATTTAACTTTTTTCCAAATTTATTTATTTTTTCACAATTTTGTTAAAATTTCATTTTTACTTAATTTTTTCAAGTATAAATGTAATTTTATATTTACAAAATTTAATGTATTTTTTATTTTTAAATTATAATTAATTTTTTATTTTTAATATAATTTTATATTTATATTTTGATTTTTATTTTAATAATATAAATAAATTTATTTTATTTATATTAATATGTTATTTTTTATATTTGTGGTCTTTTGGGTATATGAAATTACCTCTAAGGCTCACATTCCCTCCCCCTAAAAAAGAATATTACCTTGTAATATTGGTGTTTCTAGTGTGTCTGAATCTCCTCAGGAGTTTGGTAGCTTCTGGTATATTTTTTTCTTCTAACCATTCATCTTCACAAGTTGGGTCATTGTACCTAACAAGGTATTCCCTTACTTTCTTGGTTCTTAATTTCCTTTCTTTAAGAACGTTGGTTATTTTTCTAGTACCAGATGTCTCAATAGGAGGTATAACTTGGGGAACCTTATTCCTCAAGGGAAATTTCTCAGCATCACTAGATTTATATGGTTTTATCAAGCTCACTGGAAATGTAGGGTGCTTATTGCTAAGTTCTTCAGATAACTCTACTTCAACAGCATTCTCTCCATGGAGGGCCTTAATCACAAAAGGTCCTGCAAAGGAGTCTTTCAACTTTTTACATCCTTTGATGTTATTGAAGTTAGTGGTGGATACAAGAACTAGGTCCCCCACTTTGAAATCTGGAGTTGCATGAGATTTATCCCATTTGTCTTTAGCATATGCAAAAGAGTCCTCCATGCATCTTACTGCATGCTTTCTAGCTTTGTCTAGCATTCCTTTGAAGCTAGCAGCTGTGGGATGTATTTCAATTAAGTCTTTCCTCAAGGGGTCTTGGGGTAACTTGGGGTTCCATCCTTTTTCTAGAATAGCAGGAGTCTGATTGGTACTAGCATGGATTGATGTTTTATATGCTAATTCCAGTGCTGGTAACAGAGTACACCAATGATGGGTAAATCCATCACAATCTTTGAATTCTAGGCCATATGCACAAAATCTTCTCACCATGTCCTCTAAGGTTTGGATCATTCTTTCAGCCAGCCCATCAGTTTGTGGGTGGTAGGCTGTAGAGAAAGACAGTTTAGTGCCAAATAATTGGTGAAGATTTGTCCATAGTGCTGAAGTGAATTTGGGATCTCTATCACTGATGATATTTGTAAATATCCCAGTCCATGACACTACTCTATTCCATATCAGAAGAGCTGTATCCATGGCTGTATCATCTTTGTGACATGGTAAAAAGATTGGAGTTTTACTGAATCTGTCCACAATTACTAGGCAAGCATTATAGCTCCTGTCACCTCCTGGTGGTAGGCCAGTTACCCAATCCATATGGACAATTTCCCAAGGTCTGTTTGGTTCTTGGATTTTCATCATATTTCCAAGTCTTTTGCCAGTGGATTTATTTGCCTTTTGGCATCTGTCACAGGTTTTGCAATACTCTGCAACATCTTTTTGCCACATTGGCCACCATATGCAGGTCTTCACTTTCTCTCTTGTTCTGTCTTCAGAAAGATGTCCTGAAAAGGGACTATCATGGCATTCTTTCAGTACAAGATTGATTAATGACCTGTCTACAACTGTCATGACACATGTGTGCTTGGTTCTGTGGTAAATTATACCATCCAGTAGGTGAAATCTTCCTTCATTTTAAGATTTTCTCCATACTTCATCCAAGGCATGTATTAGAGAGCTGTCTTTACAGTCTTTGTTAAGTAATTGGCATAAGATGCTACAATTCTTATCTTGAGTGTAACTATTTCTGACTTCTTCAAAGAAGGTGGTGTTCAAGTCTGTAACACTTATTCCTTCTATTGGAATTTGTGGTGAAGCTTCTTCTGGAACATAAGCAGGATTATCAATTTTATTTGGTAATGGCCATCTGCTTAGTCCATCTGCATTCTTATGAATATTCCCATACTTATGAACAATAGTCATATTGCCTCTGTATTCTTGTATGGCTATTTGCCATCTGAGCATGTGTCTGTTAGGTGTTTTCATGTTCAAAAGTGATTTCACAGCTGTACAATCTGTTATTACTTCAAAAACACATCCCTCTAAGAAATAGTTCAATTTCTCCAAGGCCCAGACAAGGCATAGACATTCCATTTGACTTGCTCCATATCTGGCTTCAGTTGGTTTGATTTGCCTGGATATGAAACATATTGGTCCTTCTACAGGTTTGTCATTTATGATCTGAACTTGGTGAAGTGCAGCACCTAGTCCATCCCCTGATGCATCAATATACAGTTTGAAAGGCAATTTGAAGTCTGGCATCAGTAAGAGTGGAGCAGTGGTCAATGCTTCTCTTAGAGATTCAAAAGCTTTGACTCTGTCAACAGTCATCTCAAATACTGTGTCTTTGTCACACAACTTATAAAGTGGTCTTGCTATGGATGCAAAGTCTTTAATGTGTTGCCTGTAATATCCTGCAAAACCTAAGAATGACTGAATTTCCTTCTTATTCTGAGGCATGGGCTTTAATAATACTGCTGCAACTTTGTTTTTGTCAATTCCAAGGGACAAACCAGATACAACATGTCCTAGTGCCTTAAGTTCTTTAAATCCAAAATGACATTTCTTCAAGGAGATTTTCATGTTTACTGATTGGATTTTTGTCAAAACTCTTGATAATCTGTACATGTGCTCCTCCCAATTCTTTGAACAGATAATAATGTCATCAATGTAAATGATTAACCATCCCTCTGAGAGTTCTTCAGGGAAGATTTCATTCATCATTCTTTGGAAGTGTGAAGGTGCATTTTTGATACCAAAGGGCATCCTTAAGTATTCATACACTCCACAATGAACAATAATTCTCAAGTATTTTCTTGCTCTTGGTGTTACCACATTTTGATGGAATCCCTTAAGGGCATCCATAGTGGTTATATACACTGCTTGGGATATTTGAGTAAGGGCAATTTGGATTTTTGGTATTGGGTATCTGTCTGGAACAGTGTAAGTGTTCAGAGCTCTAAAGTCCCCAACCATTCTGGATTTTCCATTATGCCACGCCACTATGACTGGTGTATTTATTTCTACTTCCTCATTGTGGCCTACTTTTCTTATTACACCAAGGTCTAGAAGTTCTTTGATATGAATTTCTAGAGCTTCTCTTGATTTTGGACTTGCTGGATAAGCAGGTCTTCTTAAGAGTGGTGGATAAGGTCTCTCAATGTTAAGAATGATGTCAACTTCATGACCAATAATTGCTCCCAGAGGTTCTTTGTCTGTAGCAAATGCTTCTTTGTGGTCATACAAAAGGGAAGAAAGTTCATTTTCTTGTTTATCAGTCAGATGAAGGCTTATCTCAGCCTCATTTAACTGTTCAGACTTGAATTTTTCTAACTCTGAGTTGACTGGTGATACTTTGTTTACTGTAATTTGTCTTTTGAATGGTAAAAAGGCAAATTTCTGGCGCTTATTGTCCCCAATTGTAAAGTATCTGTCTTTGTTATTATGTAAATTTAACCCATACATGATCAAATAGTCATTTCCCAATATAAAATGGGTATTAGAGCAATTTTCCATAACAACAAATTCAACTGTGATCCTTAAATTCCCATTTATGTGTGGGAATATGACATTGGTCTCAAAGATTCCCAATGCTTTCATTGGGTTACTTGCACTGTTGAATTTTATACCATCAATTGGTAACAATTGGTCTTCAAAATTTGGCACACAAGTCTTAAGAAAGGATTTTCCAACACAAGAGCAGAAGGCTCCTGGGTCAAGCAAAAGTTTGGTGGGCTTGTTGTCAATCACCACTTCTGTTATACAGGAGTTACCAGCTGTATAACCTTTCCCTCTGTTTGGTTTTGTCTTCATAAGTTGTGCATCTTGAACTTTTGATAGATCAACTTGACCATTGCTCAATTGTGGTAAGTGGGAATAAGATTCCATGATGTCAAAAGTGGCATTGATATTTTCTATATCTTTTGAAGATTCAGAAAATATGGATGACTTATCATCTGAATTGTCTTCAATTATGTCTTCTTTTTCAACATCTGGTTCCTTTTCAATGTCAATTTCATTGATTTTCCCCCTCTTTGGACATGCATTGGCTCAATGGGTGGTGCTTTGGCAAATATGGCATTTTCTGACTGTATCTGCAGAATTATATTTAATATTACTAGAATTTTCTTTGGGGTTTTTGTCCACAGAATCTTTCCAAGGTGTATTAAACCTTGTTTTAAGATTCACCCTACTAGAACCAATTTTGGTTCTGGTGGTTACTTCTTCTAGTATATTGATGATATCCTCTGCTGAAGATTTTTCAGTAGTCCTGCTTTTGACAGCATGCTCTAAGTCACCCCCACATTGTCTCAGAATTTTTCTATGGATCATAAATTCTGACATGTCAGGATATAATTCTGTTAATCTGTCCTTCTGTTGGCAAAACCATGGTAAAGCTTTGTCTTTATCAGCATTAAATTTGGCAGATTCAAAGGCTGTTTCAACTTTAAATCTCCAAGCATCATTTGCCCATTTGTTGATGATTTGGGTTTTCCACCAAGTCCAACTCTGGTGTCCATGTGCTTGTCTTATTTTGATGTACCATCTGTGAGCTGATCTGGTAAACAAGGTGTTAAACCTGGCTGTTACCAATCTGTCTGGTAATTCAAAATCCTCTTTGATCATGTCAATACCTCTAATGAATTCCATATGGTCATACTCTCCTTCACCACTGAAGTGGGGCCATTCTTTAAGTTTTGGCACTTCTTTCAAGAGTGCTTGGCCCATTGATGGTTCCAAGTTATGAAAAGAAGTGGATAATTCATTTTTTAATTGTGAATTATCAGGATCCAATACTTGTGGATTTGAAATTCTTGTGCCCTAATTTTGATTTAGAGGTGTAGACATTCTTGGTAAGGTGTTCAGTATTTGTTCAATGTCATTCATTTTACTGTTGCTACACCTTTGGGAATTTCTGTATTCATGTTGGAAGCTTTGTATTAAATTTATTACTTCAATTTTATACATGTCTTCTTTATGTGTAAGTTCTTGCCATAACTCTGTCTGTCTTGTATTATCAGCAGTGACTTGATTCAATTTCATTGATAATTTTGATACTTCTTCTTGTGAAGCAAAAACACTTTTTCAAGGCAATGGTATATGTCTTTACTTCAGTAAATGAATTTGAAATGTCATCAAGGACTTTCTTGTTATCTGTCTTGATAATATTTATGGCTTGTTTAATTCTTGCTTCAATTATGTCATCAATATTGAATTTAGAATATTTATCTGTTAATTCTTTAATAATGGCAGATTGTTCATTTATTTTATTGTTAGAAGAATTATCATTATTGGAATTTTTAATTGTTCTCAAAACTTTTTCAAAACACATAAGTGTTTCATTAATTTGGCACAGACTCAGGTTGTTTGTTTTAATGTTGTTACAAATGGTTTCATTTTTATCAGAAAGATGTTTTTTCACGTCATTTATAGCATTATACAACTCTGGGATGGAATCAAATATGTCAGAAATCATTTCTGGAACCTTAATCTGGCTTCCTCCTTCTTTTGTAATTCCATCATGGTTCTGGCCATCTGAAATACATTTTCCATGGCATCCTGCTGAATCTTTGGGATTCTGTAGCCCTGGCTGTAAGGTTTTGGGGCTGGTGCCTTCCCTTTGCCCTTGTTTGGAGTTTGTGGCTGCTTTTTCACGTTGGAATTGCTGCTGCTGGCCACTGGGGCTGTTTTTGGCACTGGTTTGGGTGGTGGAGGGTTGTTTTTCCTCCATTCTAGTGTCAAAAGCATCATGTTTTTCTTCTCCATCAATGGATGCCATCCATTGAGCAATTTGCAAGTGTTGGGATGGCCCAAGAATTTTCTTACTGTCAGGTAAGAATTCATGCAATTCTTCCACAGGTCTGCAAGCATCTGGTACTCCTTGAATTGAAGTGCATTGTTGTATGCACTGTGGCTGGCTTTGTATATGTCCACAGAGGCTTGTTGTGGCGGTGTCAGCTCTTTTTGAAGGTAAAATAGTATTATCAGCTTCAGAATGACCCAATTTAGTTGTTTGGAAGTCATCAACTGACCCTTTTCCTTCTGTACCTGGTTGGCTTCTGCCATAATCACGTCTATTACCTTTTTGGGAGCTGTTTGAGGGGTTGTAGCTGGCTCCTGACCTGGTTGAAGGCATAATTATGGTTAAAAAAGGCTTAAAATAGTATTTTTACGTCAAAAACTTACTATTGGCCAAATTTTTAGCTTTCTGAAGGGTATTACTTATGTCCAAGTTAATCAATTCAGAAGATACTGGTTCAGGCTGGTTATTTTGAGTCACAATAACAGTACTATTATGATCAGAATTAACAGTACTGGCAGGGATAATGCTGGTTACTGTTGAGGCTGTTTCAATGTTTTCTTGTCTTACCACGTTGTCAGACACTAAAATTAATGAAAAAGCCAATTAATTAAGTAAAAAAAAGGTTATTTCAAAAAAGAAATAAAAATATAAGCCTCACTTATAATATGAAAAAAAGTTATTTTTTATGGATTTTTTGAATTATAAGTATTTTTTATATGTTTTTAAATTTTTCAATATAAGAAAAAAGATTTAAAAAGAGTAAAAAAATATGTCACAGGTAAAATATCACGGCTGGGCCCCCAAATGTAAGGTGTGGATATGAAACTTTGATTAAAAATCAAGTACTTTTCCTGTCCTCAAAATTTGTATAAGGTAAAATTCAGTTAAAAATAGTATGAAATATTATTTTTAAGAGAAAACACACCAATTTTATTGTTTATAACTTTATTAGTATAAAACAATAATATAAAAATTTATTGTTTTACCAACAATAAAGATTTATCACAAAAAATACTCTACAAGAGATATTTTAAGGCTACAAAAGAAATTTCTTCAAGAGCAATTTCAATTGGAATTAATTGAGCAAAGAACTGCAAGCAATTAATTAAAGAACAAAGTCTTTAAAAAGAATATTAAAGAGAAAACACGCCCAAAAGTGACCAGAGTGAATTTGGAAACAAAGTGACAAAGTTTACAGTGATGAAAGATGCTTTAATTCACTTTTGGGGTGGTTCAGGGGTAAAAATGATTATAAGAGTTACAAACAATGATTATAATGATTTTTTTTACGTGGTTAAAAGGATTAAAATGATTTAAAAGTGGTGGTTGGAATCTTTGATTGATTGGTTTAACAGTTTTAAACTAATTAATAAAAGGAAAAGATTCTAACATGAAGAGAAAAGTGGGGCAAAGAAGACATTCTTTTATAGCCATCAATTCTCTTACTCCAAAAGTAAAATTTACTCTTGTCAGTCGTGAAAAACAGTCTGACAACAGAAAAGCCAATTATGGCATCATTGAACCCTGGTTTAGGCCAAAAAAGGGCTGGTTTAAGCCATTTTTAGCCATTTTTAGCCATTTTAGACCCTTAAATCAGCCATTACTATAGCAATACCAGGCCTAGAGCCTTCAAAACACGTCAGAATGTGTGTCAGAGGCGTAGAAACCAGTTAAAACTGTTTTTATTATGATTGTTTTATCTTAAGGGTAGTTTTACCCTCTTGGCAACAGCTAAAACTACCCCAGTTGGTATCAAAACCTCATATTCAATTGAGTTCACAGACCCTGTAACTCAATTCCAGGCCAAAAGTGATGAACTTTTGCGTGAATTTTGACATCCCACGCCTGTAAGCAAGGATTTTGGGGGTCTAGCTCCCCCTTAGAGCTGGAGTTCCTTTCCCCCCCCAAATTTAATCTTTCCAATTTATTTTTCCTTTAATTCCTCATCATGTATTATACTTATACTTTACATATGTAATTCAATTCAATTGTACAGTACAATACAGTAATAATTGACACCTCATATGTAAATCAAAGTTCACTTATGTAATACACGCGCACATTTTGACATTTCAATTGAATTCAATTGAAAATACTTCAATTCCTCATAACTTCTAAACTAAACACAACACCTCAATTTTAACACAAAATTTGATGGTTAACACCACATGTGGTGTGAATTAAATTAAGGTTTTGAGGATTTTCAACTTTTGTATTGAAAATACTCAAAACTTAATTTAAGCTTATTTAGAGTTGAGTTACAAGAATTTCACTCAGAGGTGACCCCACCTGATTTTTTATGAGGAATCCAATGGTGAAATAAATTTTATATGTTTATTTATTGGATAAAAATTTATAATAAATTTTATTTAACTTTTTTCCAAATTTATTTATTTTTTCACAATTTTGTTAAAATTTCATTTTTACTTAATTTTTTCAAGTATAAATGTAATTTTATATTTACAAAATTTAATGTATTTTTTATTTTTAAATTATAATTAATTTTTTATTTATAATATAATTTTATATTTATATTTTGATTTTTATTTTAATAATATAAATAAATTTATTTTATTTCCATTAATATGTTATTTTTTATATTTGTGGTCTTTTGGGTATATGAAATTACCTCTAAGGCTCACAAGCGCTCACCACCACTATAATCCAATAGTAGAACCCCTTAATTATCTCATAAATCATCTTAAACCTCCAAAACCCTTATTTTAAATCAGTTTTTCTACGTGTCACAGTCATAATTCTAGTTGTAAATACTTTTATTACCACTTCAATATAGACTCAGCCTGACATGATGAGTTCTTAAATTTGATATGCTTCATATTTCTTCTTCCCAACAATAGCAGAATTTATAAGGGTTTCAAGCTTTTTGATGTATTTCTGTACATCAGTATTTGGCTTCAGAAACTTCCAAGCCAGATATTGTTGTAAATTTAGAAGATATCAGTATTATAATGATAAACATTTGTTGATATTAATGAGCTATGCAGTTTGGTACACCTTACAGTACAGATTTATCAATATATGGCAAAGATACAGGGTGTTCTTTATATTGCTATTTTCAGAAATACTGTATTTTGAGTAATAGACCTTTGAACAACAATCCCTCTTTCCATCTTTTATATAAGAAGGTATATGGTATCTCAACTTGAAGCTCTAATTCAGATATTCAATTTTGTTATACTTTTTTACAGTTTTTTACAAGCCCCCTTGGACTTTTAAAGGGTTTCTTTGGTGAAAAAAGGGGTTATAATGGCATTTCCTGAAGTGATAATGCTACAGGGGAATTAATTTTACCACTTTATTGCTCTCATTGAGAGCTTCAAGAAAAATAAAATTTTGTTTGTTGTTGAATTAAATATGCATAATCTATCTGAGGTTAAAATAAGGGAATTTACTTATTTTGTCTTATCTTTGCCATTTCTTGTCTTCTTTGGATAGTAATGGTATTTTTAGATTTTGGTATTTTCCCTCTTTATAATTATACATTTATTTTTTATGTTATTCCAATACTTATGGTATTTGGATGTTGATCTAGTTCTCTTTTTGGAGTCACAGGCTGACAAGTCCTATGATTGTATCAGAAAGGATATAGAGAACTTGTATTTATTATTACCAAATTATTCAATATTTTTTGAGAAAAAGAATATAAATATTTATTCTATGCATACTTCTTTTGATTTATTGAGCTAATAGCTTTCATGAAACATAATTATGCTCTTTTCTCAAATTGTGTAGATAAGGAAAATATAACATCAAAATGAGACAGGATTCAAAACAATATCCTTCAAATAAAAAATATGGTGATGGAAGATTTAGTAGCTTTACTTTTGGTTAATTCAGGAGGAAAGTTGCTTATGAGGGCTTTATGAAAAGAAGTTGAGATTAAATCTATATATCTTTAAAAGGCTTGAATTCATATCACAAATTAACGCCGGATCCCTTCAAAAATTATTTCATTTTCATTGAATTAAAAGACTTCGGATACATATAGATCGAGATAAATAAAGAGCTTCTTCAAAAAAATGAAACATAATATTTTTTGCTCTTGTAGATTTATGCTTTTGGTAAAACTCTAAAACAACTCATTAATGATTTTTATCATTGAAACTACTCCTGATTTAGCTTTTTACAAAACAAAACAAAACATTTTCAATAGACCTAACCAATTTTTAATTTTTATGAAGTTGTTTTCTGTTCCACGGATTCCAAAGGACATCTTATAGCTCATTCAATAATCCTCAAGTTGTTGAAAGTGGGTTTGGTATAATTAAAATATTTTTTTTTGTGTATTACCCAAACTATCTCTTATCTATATATTTCAAGATGATAATTGTATTTTTTGAGGTTAAATTTGAGATTCATCAAATCTGTAAGTATTCATTACAGTAAAAGGTGGATAAATTAATTGAAAATAGTTGAAAGCATAATGTTTGAGGAGAAAAATGATCTATGGCCCCAAAAATTCCAGAACCTCCCAAAGTGATTGATTAAGGGCTTTTATAGTATAGTCATATTCCAAAATAAATATAGATTGAACCCATAATAGCAAAAATAGGATGTGTAATACAAATATATGTACTTGAAATGAATAATAGATCTGTGTTTTTCATGAGTGGTATGCTACTATCAATTCCTTTAAGACAAATGTAAAGTGTTTCAGTAGCTTTGAAAGAGCTTCCAAAACTATCTTGAGAGTTTTTCCACCTGTTATAGGCCTCTATAACAAGATAAAAACAAGTCTGAGAAATAGAATAGAATCAAAACAGCCATTTTGAGGCTAAAAAAATGATAATATATTAAAAAAGACATTCAATAAGGAACCAACACAGTTTGAAAACATATTTATTCACTTAATATTAATATAGAGAGAGATTGAATGAATAAAAATAGTACTTTCTTTTTTTGAATGGTATCTTCAGAATAAGTGTTTAAATATATGTTTTCTTTTAATAAAAATAAATTCAATTACTGAGAGTTTATAATGTTGAGAACTTACAACACAGCTGGGACTTATCACTATTTTTACTTTAAGTATCACTTTTCATAGTAAATATTTCAATTTTAACCACCAGCAAATAGGTCTATATCATCTTTTATCACAAGGATAGTATTTTGACTCTGGTATTCTTTGGTAATTATATGTTTTCAAACACATATTTCAAAAAATATTTGCATTTGTGATCAGTAAATCTATTAGCACAATAAAATACAGAGGAATAAATATAGGAGAAATACTTAATGTTATTCTATTTTGGAAAGTAATAATATACTTTTCTTAACACCATATCAAAGCTCATATTATCTAAAAAAAATGTTAAAAAATTAAATTATCATGGATACTGACATTGAATTTTATACTTTTTTATTTCATTCTTTATCTTATATAGGAAAAGGAAAGATTAAGCAGATTATATGAACAATTAATCTTCAAACCTTGAATTCATACCAGATTTTTCCAGAAATATTTATTTGGAACAAATATCCTTCCATCCAAGATTACATCCTGTACATAATTAAATAAAATATAGTGAGGGTTTTATGGACTCAAATCCACTGTAAAATGTTCAATAAAAGGTATAAAATATACTAATTGAGAGCTTTACATTTAAATAACTTGCAGTCTTTATGAATATTTATTGACAATAGATTGAAAGGGAAATTTCTTAATAATCATATATACTTGTAAATACATATTGGCTGTGAGCCTTGAGTTATATTTTACATACCAAAATAAGCCAAAACATCTTTAAATAAGATTTGGAATATGAATAACCTATATATCATGTGAATAGTAAATATTACTCATTTTCAAAAAGGAAAAATACAACTAAATTTTTGTGAGTAAGCTAATATCTTCATCAGAGGCCAGATTTGAATTCTACAAAACAATTCACCTAGGGTATATCCATAAGGAAAGTAAGCTCAAATCAACTCTAGGGGGTTTCAATATTGAAAAAAACTTGAATACCTCATTGTAAATACCACATAAATTAGTTGTGTAAATTTTTGGTTTTTGTAATTTTATGCCAATATAATAAGATCCTGACAAAAAACATACTATATATGAACTAAAATGGGCTTTAGGTTTCTCAAGGACTTGAAAAACATTCTTGTTACAAAAATAGTGTAAATCAGTCTTGAAGGCTGATTTACTCTTTTAATGCAAAAAATACTCAGGTTGGCAAAGGACATAATCGGGAGTCAGGGTACCTAAATTCTGAGGCCTTTGAGGGGTATCCAGCTCCAGATCGTGGATCAGTATTTGATCTTGTCCCAATTAGTTTATCAAAATATTTTTGGAGCTTTGTTACTAAGTATAAGTCCCATCCACTCATGAGAAAATAGCAAATAAGCTTCTATTTTGATGTTACAAGGATGTAATAAGCCCTTTTTCCTCCTGTTACTATGTATATTCTTAGTGTTTCAGCATGGAAAGGGAAAAAAACAGCTGATAAAAGCCCCTTTGTACTAGTATCAATGGAATTACCTCATGGAAAACAGTTTTCAATATGCTATTTGCCTTCACCAAGTATAAAATGAGGTCAAAATTCAAAAATTCAATTATAATACAATTATGGATTAATCTCTTTGAGCTTCCAGTACTAATGAAGAAAATTGGAATACTTGCTAAAAAAAGAATAATGAATTTATAATCCAAATTAAATGATTCCATGTGAAATACTGAATCTTGAGAAAATCACATAAAGCACAATCTATGGTCAAAACTACAACAAAATTGATAAAAAATTATTTATTTTTGTATAAAATATGATTTAATCTGGTGAGCTCATTATTTCTTAACAATAAATGGGTTGTTATTCATGTAAAATCACATAATTAAGTAATTATAATACTTTACATGAAAACAAATGGCTCAACCATAAATGGAAATACAATAGTTGGTTAGCCACCTTTTTTTCTTTATTCAGCTTACTTTCCTTCCTCTGGAGGTTTTCTCCATTTCAAAGACGCCTAACATTGTTGTTTTCTAAAGAATAATCCTATAATCACTCAAATTTATGTAGGTTTAAATTAGTATACTGCCAAAGTATATTAATAATGGCTATAAATATTCTGAATATTTTGGATTAATTATAAGGTGTGAAATAATTGATTTAACTCCTACTATTGATATTATCTCAATACTTACAGCTTATATTATTTGAATATATAAGTCATTGTTTTAAATAAACAATTACTCTCTTTAGACTTACTTAAAAGGCTTCAGCTGTATGATTATACATGTTTAAGGGTTCTTGCCTCAAATATTTTTTGATTCAACTTCTGTTATAAATTTCTTATTAATATTTAGACTGATATAAAGTTTTCTTCCAAAATTAATTAAAATTGAGCTTATAAATTATTTTTATACTTAATTTATGTATAACAAGAATCTCTCTTATATTATTATTTTGAAATAGTATTTTCCAATATTTTTATTCCATAAAGCTCTATTTTTAGGGTGTTGGTAAACACACGTAAGTTTTTAGTAAAAACACGTAAGTGACCTTATTTTTCAAAAAAAATTCCTCAGGCTCAGTTTTGAGGATTTTTTTAATTTTTTTTGCCATATTTTTCCCGACTTGGCATGTCAATAAGCACAAATTTTTTCAATTTTTTTTTTGCCAAATGTCACCAATTTGGCCAATATGCCAAAATGGCATATTTTTCTCAAAAATTCATTTAAAATCTTCTCACTTATGAATTTCCTTCATATTTTTTAAAATGAGAGGTTCAATGTGAAGAATAAAGCACCAGAATCCCATAATTTTTGGGAATTTTTTTGGGTGGGACAAGTGAAGGCACAAAAAGGGTTTTTTTCAAATGTTTTTTCCTGTAATTGTAATATGCCTATTTTTAAAAAGTGAATTTAATAACTTCCCACTTATGAATTTCCTTCATTATTTTTGTATTAAATGGTTCAATCTGGACAATAAAGAACCAGAAGGTCATGAACTGGGAAATTTTTTTGGTGGGACAACAAGTGAAGGCGCAATGAGTGTTTTTTTTCAACTGTTTTTTTCTTGCGTGTAATATGACTATTTTCAAGTACAAAAGTTCCACATTTTTGATAAAAAAGGAGACTGAGGTGGGATTTAAGCAATAAATATGACTGAGGAGGGGGATAATTGGCATAAATTGTATATACAAAAATCATTCAATCAGAATCAACCTCCAAAATAGTGGGTTTTTTCTGAGAGTGGGGAGGAAGATTGGACAAATACAACCTTCTGTGTTTCTTAAATTTATCAGCCTGCCCCAGGGCTTGTGTTTGGGAATGAATCTCCCAGTTCACAGTAATGGTGGGGGGACTGGATAAACTTTAGAAATGATGATGTCCAAAGGAACAAAATGAGCACAATTATTCAAGAAGCAGATGAAAATGCGGGGATTATCATTTGGAGGACAGAAATAAGGGGAAAAAGAAAAATATTGGGCTGTGGAATAAAAGAAAACTGGTCTTTCATACTTGTTTGCAATTGGATCCCCCATGTCAGGCATGGACATCCACTTGCTTTTTGGAGCCTGGCCAACATCTTCCCACCATTCAATTCTTTCCAAATAAGAGGATACTAAGGGAATTAAGGTGTTCATGGCTTCATAAAGGTCTTTATTTTGGTGAATTTCTTCAGCCAAGTCACCTCTGACATCGGCCCATTGATCTTGAGTCTTGTAAATGAAGTGGGATACTGTTCTGTAGCCAGAGTTTCCATCACCCTGGAAATTGATGGCCTTGAGGGTGTATTTCAATATAAGCTTGGGCAAGTCTTCTGAGCCAGTTATCTGATAAAATAAGTTCAAAAAATGAATAAATATCAAAATAAACAACAGAAAATTACATTAAAAAGAATCAGAAACTCACAAACAGCTTGGAGCATTCATCACTTGTGTGATAATTGCTTTGACAATGCTCACAGGTCAAGTCAATTTCATCATAAATATTCAAACTGGTGGCAGGCTTGTGTGATTTTATTTGTGAGGTTTTGCTTCCAATTTCCAATCTTCTGGACCTTCTAAGGGTTACTTCTGATTTATTTAATTCAGTCGCTGAGGGTAGTGAATCTGATGAACTGATGGATTTGGATAATGAGTCCTCAGAATCTTCAGAATCTTCAGATTAGTCCACTTCCATAATTGGAGAGGGGACATCAGACTGGGATCTTGACGTTGTTTTACTGGTCACTTTTGAGGGGGGTCTTCCTCTTCTCTTGGATTGACTTTCAATAATTTCAAATCTTGAAGGTTCTCTTTTGTTTTTATTTTTGTTTTTATTCTTGGCTCCTTGGGGTCTTCCACGGATATTCTTGCATTCTAGAGGGTCTTTATAATATTGATCATCTCTTGGGAATCTGATCAAATGGGACTTTTCCAGTCAAAACATCTTGAAAATGTTGAAGTATTGGAGTGACTTCTGCCATTGGTCTTTGAAACAGGTCTTCCCCAATGTCTTCAAATATGTTCTTTGCTTCATTCTTTCTTTCTTTTTCAACACTTTGATCATCACCTTGAAAACCAGCCTGAGAAGAATATGACAAATACAATCAGTTAATAAGAAATTAAAAAACCCTCACAGGCAAATTCAAATGCCATTGAGGATGGAAGTCTGATAATTCAAGCCTTTGGCGCTTGGAAAATGCCTTTTGGGTCTTATGCTTGCAAGGAATGCCTTTATAATTGTTGTATTTGTTGGTGCATTTTTAATTTGGAGGAAATTTTGTTTTGGAATTTTCAAAGGCAATCTGAAGAGCATAATGAGACACCTTGCCATTGAGGGCACAGATGTGGGGAGGAAAATTCTTGACATGGACAATCATTTCTTTGGAGATTCTGTTGATTATTTCAATAAATTGTTTTCCAAATGCCATGTGGAGAGCCCTGACTACCTCCATGATAGTACCACTGGACTTTTGGAGCCAATGTTTAACCATGGCATGGGCACCTTCAACTATGGAGGTGGAGCCCACACCCAGGTGGCAATGGTGGCTGGTCCAGGCTGGCACATAATACTCCTTTGGAGGAAGCCACATCTTTTCCAAATATTGCAAGACCTCAGGATTTTTGACTTGCTTTTGAAGCTTCTTCCAGTTGTCTTTGAAAGACTTTTCAGTGGATGAATACATAAGCTGAGAAATGAATACCAAAGTCATTAATAAAGACAATAATAAGAAAAAAAGTGAAATAAAGTGAAGAAGTATATTACTTGATTCCAAAGGCCCATAAAAGTTTTAAAATCAGTTCCATGACCAATTTTCTTCATGCAATGAGCAGATACATCCTTGTTGATGTTCCAAATGCATAGCATGACTTTGTAGTCTGGGAAGAGCTTCTTAATAGAGTTTTTCAAGGCCAGATACCTGTCAATAACAATAACTGGAGGGGGAACAAGATTGGTGTTGTTGAGGACCTTTTCTATGTATTGATTTAATTCCCAATTATATGAAGGTTCATTTTCATTCTTCATCAAACAAAAAGCCCCAGAAAAGGTCTTATTGGTTGAGCTGAATCCAAAAATATGAAAAATGGGCATTTTGTACTTATTGGTTTTATAAGTACAATCCATAAGAATGACATGAGGAAAGCCATGAAGAAGTTTTATGGCCAGGGGGTGAGTAAAAAACAAGGAGGTAATGTGTCCCTCAGAATCCCTTGCAGAGGACCAAACAAGATTTTCTTCTTTGAGAGTGTCAATAAGAGCATCAATGGGCCTTCTGCCTTGCAGTTTGTCTTTCTTGATTTTCTTGACTTGGTTGTAAATGTCTTGAAGGATTACAGGCCTGTCAGACTCCCTCTGGCTGCATAATTGGGCCTGAATTTGCCTTGGAATGAGCATTGATTCAGACATTTGAGCAATTTGGGATGTTTCTTGCTCATTGAATTTCCTGAAAGCAGGATGTGCCATGATATTTTCAGTGGCATCATGGCTATGTTCAGGATTTTTGACTTTAAGAGTACAGGTTGTACTCTTGGCATATTTCCTGGCATAAAGTCTAAAAGGACAGTCAATCTTTCTTGAGGTGACTGTTTTGGAGGGGCTTTTGTTGGGATTTGGGGTGCCAGACCTGTCACAACATATTTCAATTTGGTTGTGGGTCATATTGGACCTCAAGGTGGACACAGCATACCCCTGAGCCCTGGCAACATTATGCACATGTTGCCAAAGAAGCTCAAGGGTCTGAAATTCACCTTCAGTGGGGGGCTGAAGCATATTTTAATGAAAAATATGTATAAAAGTGAAAAAAAGGGGGAATTGGGGGATTTGGAATGGGGTAAGAACCTTTCCAAATGTGAAAAAGAGGTTCAAAAAGGTGTGAAAAATGAACAGAAGTGGTTAAGAGTGAAATAAAGTGGTTTAAATGTGGGATTAATAGATGAGGGAAGGTAAAAAATTGAAAATTGAGAGGCTTGAAAGCAGGTTGTTGTGGTGGAAAATGCAGTCTTTGGGGGAAAAAAAGAAAAAAAAGTGTGAAAAGCTTTGCAAAATGGCTTTGGTAATGCTGTTTTCCAAAAAACAACAATGTTTTGGGGTGGGGATAATGTGGATTATTGGGGTGTTTGGGCTTGTTTTTTTGGGGGGGCTGGGCAAAAAAATCTGAAACAATTTGGAGTTAGAGAGGTTTTGTGGGGAAAAAACCTCTTTTGGGCATGTTTTGGCCCAATACAGGCCCAATTGTGCTTCATTTTTAATTAAAAATGGACCCAGGGCACCCCTTACGTGTTTTTACCAATTTATGGCCAAAACATGTAAGCTCTTACATGTTTTTACCAATTTTGTTATGTGTTTTTACCAACACTCTATTTTTATGTGAGAACCTTTTTTAGTATTATTGCCTCTGGTAGAGCAATATTACCATTACCTCAATATTGTTGGTAAAACCTTTTTGTTATAGAATAATTGGTTTGGAAAATTATTGAATAATTTAATTTCTATTGGATATAAGTCTTTATCTCTTATTATAAATAAGATAATATTATCAAATTTCAAATATTCAAAAGGCATGATATTGCGTTCTACTCAAAATTTCCTTCTTATACCAATTTTGAGGACAGTCACAGCACATTGATTCAGTTATGACCAATTGTTTCATTGAAAAGTCTTATAGTAGAATAGGAAATAACCCCCAAAGAATTTTCAAATTTGTAAAAATTTGAATAAATAATAACCTTTTTCTCAAATTGAAAAATTATTTTACATACAAGGAAGGTCTCTAAGTAACACTATATGTATTTAGTATATTCTTCATATCATAATATATAATATTTAAGATTATATTTTAAGTCTGAAATTGACTTTCTAAAACAATAAAAATAATTCAAATCTTATTGAAACACATTCTATATAGTGAAAGATCTACCATGTATTGAAATAACAAAAGAACCTTCATAAACTCCAAAAACACATGTGATGTAAAAGATAATACATCCAATTGTAAATTTAAATCCTTTGAAAAATTTTGAAACAAACAAATTCAGTAATTCCCAGATCAACTCATAAATATTAATAAATTCAAGAATAATAGAAATTAACAAGATAAATCAACATGAACTTTGGAGGATTACACAATAAAATGTTACCTTGACCATGTATAAAGTAATTCTCAGCTTTTACATAGCCTCCAAATTCATGAAAGAAAATTGAATTTGTGGTGGTTTGAATTTTCTTTTGGATTTTAAGACTTCTTTATCCTGACTACTGGTCAGCTTGAAAAGAGAAATTTCCATAAGACTGGGTATCACATATCCTCAGGGTTCCTCACCCAGAAAGCTATGAAATCTGTAATATCAACTCACTATTATATGAATTCTCTTTATCAAAAAATGAAATAATTCATCTGCTCTGATATTTTCAAGGCTATGGAATAATGATATTAAGACATTGATGATTATATAAGGCTTATCAAATTATTTACCAAGCCAGGATCATTGTTTAATACCAGCTTAGTTTGTTGCATATGAACTACTTTTAAATTACTGTGTGAAGAGAATGGCTATAGTTACATATCTTGTTTCTTCATATTCACTATCATTTTTAAATAACTAAATTCTCATTTTTATTCTTTCCTTTGAAATTCATTAATTTTATATTTTTTAAAATATGAACATCCATAAATAGTAAGAAAATATTTTGAAATATACCAAGGATTATTAAAAAAAAGAGCTTATCTAAGAGCCCCTAAAAATAACTCTGAATATTCTCAAAACTAGAAAGTTCATAACATTGAAATAGAAAAGATAAGGATATATTTGACTATTGGTATGAAAACAAAGCTATTTACTCCTAATAAAGAGTAAATCTCCTTGAAGATTTTCTGGATGGATCTCTATATTGCATAATATATTCATTTATACAAGAATTTCAGCTCAATATTTTTAAAAAATATTTCTAAGAATCAAAGAAATTATTTAAAAATGTGTGAAGGAAAGGTGGTTATTTCAGTTTTAGGGAATTTAAATGTATAAAAAAGAGATATTTGTGAGCTTGAAATATTTTAATATATCCTGGAGTAATTTTCTTGATAAAAAACCTCAAGGAGCTTTCATTTTTATCTATAATACAGCTCAAACTCAATTTCAAATCTTTATTAAATAAGGAATTATTTCCATCAAATAATCAATATTTTATCAAGCCTAAAGTATTTATTAATATAATAAATTCAATTCAATTAATCAGTTTTATTATTCCTAGATAATTGATTCCTTGATAATATTGATTATTTTATCTCTATGGAGTCTAAAAAGTTCGTAATACTGATATATTAAGTCTTTGTGTTCCAAAAATATATGTTACATGAAGTTGGATTCCTGAAATAAATCATTCAATGTTATTTGTAATAAGATATCAATAATCCCATGTTATATAGCTAAATAATTAAAATATAGAAAGATTCTTTTGGGGTTATATTTCAGATGACATCATATATACAATACTAATGATGAATTTCTAATTGAGTATTAAATGGATGATAAACTTTTGGTTAATTCTCAATTGAGTGAGAGAATCAGAAAAGAAAAACCCTTTTTCAAGAAAAAATGAACTGAAAATAGAAATCACTTTTAGGAATCTTCTATATGTAGATGATAATCCAATTGGAATGTATTTTACCAATATGGATGCAAACTTAGAGAATTATGTATTGAGATCTTAATGAGCTTCTTAAGTAAGATTTTATGTTTTGAAGGGCCTTTTAATTATCTCATCAAGAAGGCTTAGCTTATTAAAATCTTAGTCTTTCTAGAGAGTCCTAGTCTGTATGAGATTGGCTAAAAACTACACTATGCAACATAGTCTTTTGAAAAAATTAAATAGAGAAATAATACTAAAATACTTCTGTATAATTTTGATAATATCTCTTTTCACTTGAGTGCTTTCAGACACCCAAAAGATCATTTATGCAAAAATAAAAGCGATAATATCCACCATTCCCTACATCAGAAGTTGAAAATGACTGAAGATAAAAGAACATAAGAAAAAAGATGAAATAAGACTTTTCTCATCAGAATAAAAAAATATTAATAGTTCTTCAGGATATAAATAATTTCATGAAAAATACATACAGTTTCTTCATCAATGAATATATAGGTTCTATTTAAGCATTGGGTTCCCAATGCAAGTTTACCTTGGGTCTCCTCCCAGTAAGATTTCTATTACTTTAATGCTAACAGCCTTAAATTAGGCCAAGAGAATTCTCAATTTTTAGCTATAAAATCCATGTGAATAATTTTTTGAGTGACAGCATATGAAGTTTTGATTATCACCTTTGATCCTGAAGATGCCATTTGATGGGTCACTTATGAGTTGTGGGAAATCAAAGTATTTAGAACTGGATTGTGCATTTGTCTTGCACATATGAGCTTTAATTTGAATATTAGGTGTGAGAGTTTGAAACAACTCAATGAATTGAGATAAGAATAAAACTGGGAGGATCAAAATGAAGTGGGAAAAGGATTATTGGGTGAAGGGATGCCAGAATTTCCCAAAATCCTTGAACATTGGAATGGAGTGTCCAAATTCATGCAAAACTTAATTGATGTTTCCCTAGAGCTGATTCAAAGGGTCCAAAACTCAATTAAATATGCGGTTTTCTATAACCTGAGGAAGGGTTGATTATTTAAAAAGAGGCACAAAATAAACTTGATATGAAAGAATATCTAGAAAAAAAATCTTGAATTTTGAGAAAGTCCTTAAGAGAATTCTTATTCCTTTTCAGCTATTGAAAGAAGAATTAAATTATTCCATGAACCACGTTTATGTTGCAAGAATTATCCTCATAAATTTCGGAAGAATTTTTTTTAAAAAAGGTCTGCAAGAAAATGTGAAACTATAGAATGATTTTTTTCCCCATAATTTCTTTTCATGGTAAAATACTTTTAGTTTTATAATTTATTCACTTAATTATGAATAAATATCAGATAATACCTCAAAAATAGTTTTTTAAATAATTTATTTACATGAAAAAAGTATGAACATTGTTTTTATCTTTAAGTCACAAAATAGTGTAGTAAAGAAAGCTTTATAATTGAAATTATTTTGACTAACTTATATCTCAGATTAAATATTTATTTGTGCATTTTCTCTCTTTAAAATCAATTCTAAATAATATATTCCAATGTTATTTTCCTGTAGTTTCCTTCTTTATTCATCTAAAATAATTGTTATTGAGGAGATCATTTTATATCACAAAATATGACTTGCATATTATTTTTGAATAAATATCCTTTGTTGTCATTGACAAAATAAATTTCAATGGTATTATTGGTTTATACTAATAAGATCAAGTCCACTAATGTGGGTGTGCTTTTCTCTTGAATGTCTTTAATTTTCCTTTCTCAATTAATTTTAATATAAAAACCATTTAGAGGACAGGGAAAGTACTTGTTTGAACAAAAGATTCATATTTACACTTGACAGATTTGAGCTCAAAGTATTAGGTCAGTTAGGGATTTTACTTTCCCCAATGCAATAAACCACCAGACCATTATGTGTTGACTGAATTAAGCTTCTTTTTTAAGGAGTAAAAGAGTAATCAAAATTAATAATACAGCATTAATAGTTTTGAGTTCTCAACATTGTTTGAGACTTTTCAAGAAAGGGGTCTGGTGGTGATGGTTCAATGAGATTTAATAAGATGGAATTTATCAGTAAGAATGGAAATAAAGGATTCCACTCATAATCTTAACTCTATCCAATCTTTTCCTATCTATTTTTTCAAAGAAAGATAAAATTACGTCTGATATCTTAATGGATTCGAATTTGACACTACAACACATGAGCTAACATGATATATGAATTGATTTGTTTTATACAAGTTAAGTCCAAAACAATTTTTTAACCAGAAAAAATATCTGAAACAGTGGATTAAGTTAAATTTTTCAATGATCTCCAAAATTATGAGTTTTGAGTTGAACGTCCTGTAGAATTATAAGGAGGAAGATAGAGGGTAAAGTGAGTTTATTTTCTAAATTTTATATTAAAAATAAACACATGGTGCATGAGTGATGAATAATTAGTCATAAAATTAATAAAAAGCCAATATTATATCAAACTCTTGAGAATTCAATATTGAGTAAGATAAAAACCTTATAAAACTACCACAAAATGGATAACTATATAATCTCATAAAGATTCTAAAAGAAAAACTAAATTATCAATATATTTCAACAATATTAATTGTATTTAAAACAAATAGGTAGAGAAAGATTTTATAAAATATGATTGATTCTTATTTCTTTCAATACTCTTTTCTTCCATTATTAGCGAAAATTTACTTTAAGCTTTCTTTTAGAACAAGCTAATAATAACATATTGATAAAAAAAATCTTTTTAATCAAAATAACCCATCCTTTTTAATAAAAAGAAAACAAATATATTAAAAGGAAGAGAAAATAAACTTACTATAGCCAAAATAACAAATAGGAAAAGGAATGGTAGTAATAATATCCTTGGAGAATTAATAATTATAGTATTTAGATTAAAAAAACTTGGGTTTAATTTTCAGGCCAAAAATATGGATTTAATTATCAATTATTTTGGCCAAAAAATGGAATCATTCTTTTACTTATGTTGAAGGGAAATATTTCATTTTTTTTATTATAAAAACTCACTTTGAAACAAGTGTATTGATAATTTTTTAATTACTGTACAAATTGAAATGATATCCATCATTTTTTATAGCAAGCTATCAAAAAAATCCAGATAATATAGATTCAAAGGAGAATTTTAAAGGAAAAATGTGGAGTTAAAATGTGTTTTTAGAGAAATGTTCAAGATATTTTATCCATTTTTGAAAATAATTTCTGCAAAAAATATCAAATGAGATTTAATTTATTCTTTATTTCTGATAAGCCACTTCTTAAACAAGTCATTCATATTGAAATTGAGCAATTTTTTTAGTAACAAAGATTCAAGACCAAATCAATGAAATTTTGAATCCAAAATACTTGATTATTTTTTTTCTGTAAATACAAAAATTGTAATTTGAAGATAAAAATTAAAATATAAATACAATTTCTGAAAGACTAAGGTAAAGAAAACTTGCAAAATTTGAATTTCATTTTTGAGGAGAATTCCTTGAATTTAATTTTCATTAATCAAAAATTTAATTTATGTTTATAAATTTTTTCTTTTTCAACCCCTTAATGTTAGATATTTTGATTGAAAATACCTTTTTTAATGAGAAATTGTAATTATAAAGAATGAATTGTGGATTAAGATAAGTTTAAGTGAATATTTCAATGACTTTAAAATTGAATTTATATTTCAAAAAATACCTTTAAGAAATATACAAAACTAGTAAACAACAATATTTTTTGTATTAACCACATAAGTCTGTTGAAAACATAGTTTTTAAATACAAAGGGTTTTTTTCTATAGCATTTATTTAAAATCTGATAAGAGAGAAACAAAATAAATTAAAATGAGGAAATTTTAATTTCTATCCTATAAATATAATTTCAAATACTCTTCAGTATTAACTATTCTTTAAAAACCTTAAATATATCTGAAAAACTCAAGATAATATTTCTTAATACCAATTGGAAAGCAAATTCAAAGAAATAGAATCTAGTAATGTAATATATTCCTGGTGGTAAGGCTTTTCAAGTATATGGGGTTGATATTTTCTATAAATAGAGAAATTTCAGACAGATTAATCTTATTATTTAAATATGAAGTTTTCTATTTTTGAGTCTGACTTTTAATTCATGTTTAATAATATGATGATCTGATAAATGATTTTCTTAAGATAAATCTTTTTAATTCTAAAAAAGGTTTATAAAAGTTTCAAATTTCTTAATCTTGGGTTAGTTTTATTTGATAAATAAATTTTCAATGTCATTAAAATACATATTTTGAGGGGATATTTTCCCAGTTGAAATTAATTAATATGATACTTTATCAGTGGATTTGTTTTCTTCTTAATAAAGTGATAGGCTTTATTCCAAGTAAAACAAGATTGTTAGTTCATTGGTTAGTTTTTTTGAATTTGATAAAGTATTTCAGAGGCTCTTTCAATTTTTGATTGAAAATTAATTGAAACTAAGGAAGGTTCAATATAAATCTTATTTCAAGTTTCAATTCTAGTAAGAATTGTTTTTAGTAGGGAATTTATATTTGAAAAATTATTAAAAGGATCTAGATATTACATGTTTAATTTAACTTAAATGACTTTGTGGTCAATTCCCAAGGAAAATGTAAATTATTTCAAAATCATTTTCAAAGAACTCACGAAAGTTTGAGCGATAACATCTTTTATAAAATGGGGAATTTTTCATTTTTATAGTAAGTTGTAATTTAATATACACAAATGAAGATACTCAACACTGCATAAGTCTGAATGATACAGTAATTAATAATTAGAAAAGGCCAGTTCAGGTAAAGAATATCTGATAAATCTTAAAAGTACGTTGAAACCTTATACTAATAGTGAGCTATGATATCCTCGATCTTGAAAGCTAAAAAAATACTTGTAATTCTAGTTAGCTTTTGTTTACTGAATTATTTCCTATATAAGTACAGTTTTGGGTTGAATGATCTTTAAAAAAATAAAGCTGGTCTCATGAAAGTCTAGAAGAATTCTTTCTAGTTTTTTTGGAATTAAAGCAATATCCAAGGGATCATCATATTTTTAAAGTGTAGGGTGTTAGTTTCTTGATACACCTCATGGAAGCAATATTCTTTTACCAAAATTAAATCAAAATCTTTTCCTCATTTTGATTTAATCAATCATTCAAATACCTTAGATTAAAGACATAATATGAGGTAGTTTATCTTCAAGCTTATGCTAAAATTAATATTTTTATTATATTACGTATTATGTTTTGAAGCAAAACAGATGTAAAATTGCTTTTGAGAAGGGGTAGGTAGCTATTTATTCTGAAAAATTCATCAAGCCATGTAAATTACTTGGAAGGGATATCTTATACAGGTAAAATATCAACCATGCTTTTAATAAAAAAAATACATTCAAAGGGCCGGGTAAGGTATAAAGTTTATGAGAATTAGGGACTTTGCGTGATGTTGTATCTTGAAATTAAGAAAGTGTATCTATTAAGAATCAATAAAATTGATAGCTCTCAAAAATTTAAATTGAGTGTAATTTAAGTATAATGAACCATGTATTTCTTCTTTATAATTTATTTTACCCTTATTTCTTAGTTATCTTCCAAGTATAATTTAATAATTATAAGCTATATATTAGTATTCAACAGAGGAGCTTTAATTATAGTATCTATATTTATCATGAAGCGTGAAATTGAACGGGGGAAGTCTAATAAATAATTGAAGAACATAAAAGAATACTCATTTACAATAAATAGAAAAAGTATTTTTCCACTAGTCTTCTAGCTAAAATGTTATTGGTAGAGAGACATGATTTATATATGGAAGATTTGGAATATGAGTAAAAATGCTTTTTTTTTCAAAATATTGAAAGAAAGAAAAGATTAAAATCATGAATCATGGTGTAAGTAATATTCAAATGGTTTATTATAGATTCATTCTATTACTCGACCTAATATTGAAGATATATTCAAATAAAGATGATATAGATCAAGGGTATATAATAAGGTACAAGAATAACGAAGGAGAAAGTTATTTTTCATAAAACAGAAAGGGAATCCAGAAAATTCAAATATCCTTCTGAAGCAAATTTAAATCGTTAGTTGACTATTATATAGGTTAAGAGTCAAATACCTCTTATCGCAGACTAAAACAGGAATCTTCAATTTGTATAGCTTTGATTATGGATAGGCTAAAATATCTTATCGATCTGATAATTCGAAAAAAATGGAGTTTGGGATTTTAGTTTTTTTTTCAAAATAAGGGAAAAACATTATTGCTTCACAATTCATTGATTTGTGAGTTAATAGAATTTTTCTTGAAGCACTCTAGGTTTTGATAGAAAAATATTGAAATCAAGAAATTGAAATTTTGTAAACGATATTTTTTTACTAAAACAGCATTAGATATAAGGAACTTCAAGATTGAATCATAAGTCCAAAAAATCTCATGTGAAGCTCTTTGGTAAGACTATATGAGCTGAAAATACTTCTTTCTCTGATTTCTTCTTTGTATTATTAATGAAGTAAAATCTCTTATTAGAACATACAATCAGAAAACTTATAAAAATAGAAATTGACAACTTTTTTTCAAGAATGGATTTTTGAACTAGCTGCAGATTCCAGTTTTTCAAATCTTGAAAATAATTAATGTTAAGTAACTCAAATCTGTCTTATTTGATAAGAAATTTTTTATTGAAAAAAAGGGAAAACAGCTGAAATGATACTGCACGCAATCTGCCTGTCCATTTTATTTAAAATTAATTTATTATTCCTTAACAAAATATAAGAGTTTTAATGAAGGTTTTTTAGGTACTGTGATTTCCTCTTTTTAACTATCTTAAGAATCAGTTTGCAATTTTGGGGCCTACAAAAATTAAATAGGGTTTCAATCGTTCCGTTGTTTTTTTTTTTAAAAAAAAACACTCCCTTTATATTTCCCTTTTTTTAAGAATTGAAGTTTGAGAAAAGCTTTGTGTCTAGAATTACTTGATTTATTAACTTCTGAAAAGTTTATCAAAGTGTTTTCTTATTGAAAGTATTAAATGGAGTCCAGTTCAAAAATTATTCGAGAAATTTTCCACACTACAAGTAGGTATCAAATCTTGAGAAAGATGTGCTGACAAGAAGAATTGTAGCTTGAAGATGTGGAGAGTTTTATTCAAAATAGAGGTACCATAGCACGAACGCAAGTTTTGATTTCAAAAAATCAGGTGCAAATTTTCAAAGCCAGTCTTCCGATTTCTTTGTTTTTGTGCGTTTAGGTTTTGATTTTATGTTTGCTTTTATTTCAGCTAACCTTTGGTAGTTGTAAAGGTTTTTTATTGATTGTGTTTCATCAGCTTGGAGCCAAGAAAATACCAAAAACCCTAAAGTTAAGTTTTCATTGACCTCTTCGCTGGCTTGAGTTAAGTATTCAATAATTGTTCTTTGAACCCATCCAAAATTCTTTGCAGCAGAGTGCCTCCCCAGTACTTCCCGCCAAGTGAACCCCATCACTGGTAATCCTTGTCGAGGAAAAAAAAATTCGTTGAATAGCCATTGTTCGAAGTTGCGTTTTGCAGTTTCAATGTTTGGGTGGTTGGCCTGATTCGTCTCCAAAAGGCAGCCTTCGTGGTACTTGAGTGTCCGCATCAACCAAAGCGCCATAATTTTGTCAAGCGCCAACAAATTAGTATAGGCACCTCCATCTTCCTGAATCAGCCACAAAAGGCCCTTGGCCTTTTTATTTTCTGGGGCATTTTGTACCTTGCAATGGCTAACCCTGAGCTCTCCAAACCTAGCCCACTGACACATACTCTTCAGCTTTTGACTTTTTTGCCGGATTTCGGCTATTGCGCTCCAAAAAGGAATGACCGCTTCGAGTGCCTCTTGAAATTTGACAGTTCCGCTTGACCCATTAGTTTCATGTAATTTCTGGAGCCATTCTACCCGTCGCAACAATTCGGGGTCGTGGTGCGACAAAATCTCGGCATGACTTTCCTTGGGGTTGGTAGAATACAGATAGTATTAGAAACAAGGATTTTCAAACCCCACAAGAATAGAAAGTTTATCAAGATGTTTTCTCAGAAGATTTTATCGTAATCATATTAAACATGAAGGCTTACTTTTCTGAGGAGTTGATTTTCCGGAATAAGTTGTTATGGTTGGACATTTGATGGGGTATATGGCATGGAACGATGGTTTCATGATTAAATCATAAGAGATCAACAAAAAACGCCAACGAGGAATTCCAAGTGTACGGGATGGGTAGGGATAACCTTAATTCAAGCCTCACCAGATGGAAATGGTTTTTGAGTGAGTTTGAGCCAAAAATTAATGATTCTGTATGTATGTCGAATTAAAAAAGGGAAAAATCAGCATATTTTGAAGAATTTGGCCTTGCTAAGAAGTGAACCATGTTATGAAGGATGATGGCTCTAGGATTGCACCTGGTTTGTCGTACGCAGAATATCTTTGTCTAGGAAATTCCTGATGCAGTCCTTCTGAGGGAACGTCACTAGCTGTGGCTAGGAAAGTAAAGTATCCATCAGCACTGCCATCGCAATCGAATTTGAAAGCGTTTGTGCTCGTTGCGCGCACCCTCAGAATTTATCAAAGTGTGCTCCCCACTGCTGTAAGAATTATCACCAGGGGTAATACCATAGCCTAAACCATTATGATCTGCCTTTGGAATGAGAGAGTCAAGGCTGCTTTTGCCTAGGTGACGACTGCAATCCTGATAAATTGCCTTTGCTAAAGCGATAAACAGAAGAGAAGGGATAACTTTGAGGCGCAACATCACATCCGGCATAGGGTGCGTGAGAAGAGCGCCAAAGCTAACCACAGAGCAAAATAGACGTGACAAAGCGAAGTGAGACGTTCACTCTATCCGGGGATGGTGGAACGATTGGGTATTCTACTTTCAGCAGTGCAACCATGCATAGAGCTTGTAGCCAGGTCAACTCACCAAGCCTTGCCATTACTCGAGAATTCTTGAAAGTACCCTGCTGAGCTGTATAACAAAGCATTAACACAAGATGATCACGGATTTCTCTTGAGGCTCTTTCGCGTTACACCTAAACAACAGCTGAGTAATTCTCTAACACTAAGCCCAAGGAGGTTGGAACTGCACTACAGAAAAAGTGATATTCAGCTTTTGCTTTGAGGAGTGTATATTCCAATGAAAATAAATAATGTTTCAGAAGTTTACAGACATGTTCCCGATTTGAAGAGGTCAAGCTTGTTAAGGATGATAATCAATGTTAGACAAGAAGTATAAGGAAAAATAAATAGCACCCCCGGAGAAAAGAGATCTTTTGCCGGATTGTAGTTACAATTCATCTAGGGTTTGTGTAATTTGATACTATCATCGTAATCTTCTACTTTCTTCTTAACAAAGCTCACTGAGACAGAAGAGATATCGATTATCTCGCTCTGCCCCTTCAGACGCTACCTCCAAATCCTAGGCCATTGTTTCACCGGCAATGGCGTCCGTGCGGAGGCACAAAGCAAAGCAGAGCTCTACTCCTTTAGGTACCAAAATGACAAAGGAAAGGCTGCTTATATTTTAATTTGTTTCTCGACTACAAGCTTGCGTTATATCATTTCTTTGATTGTCTCCACCCCCTTTCTATGTGAAGACCCGCCTCAATACCATATATGAGAGGCAGAAACTGCCATTGTCTCTTTAGTTTATTCCTTCTCCATCATTTACTTCGATCCTGCATTCTCTCACTTGTTTTTCTATCACATTTTCATCCTCCCGCGTGATTCTTTTGGACAGATTAACATCAAGTTTACTTTTTACTATTATAAGTGACTCACAACTTTTCCGTGGCTTCCATTTCCACTTGACGATTTCCATTTCTGAAACCTCTCGCTACATCCTATATTGATAATAACCCTATCATTTTTAATTATATTTTATTTTTCCTTTTTCATTGTTTTCGAAATTATTTCAAATTCATATGTAAATAAAATATTCTATATTGTTTTGAAGAGGTCACAGGTTTAAGCTCTTGAGTTACTCCAAAAAGAGATAATAAAGATATACAGTGAACCCCTGCAATAAGCACTCACCTTATGTCACAACAATGGCAATCACCCTCTTGGACCTCCATATGGCATATCAATGCCATATCCAATTTATGGCAATTTGGCCATATCCATTGTCCTTGGCCAAATTGGCCATTTCATCTTTCCTGGCCTGTTATGTCCATTTCAACATCTGGGGCCAACTTGGCCCATTCATCATCATCAGTCCCTTCCTGGCCATTCTTTGCTTTTGGGCACTTTTGAGTATTTTCCAGTCAACAGGGAAAATAGAGCCCAAAAAGCCTGTATTTGGCTTTTTAAGCATTGAATACAGTTTTGAACCTTTTTGGTTCATACAGCCTTTCAATTCCATTTTCCCATGTTATATGGGAATATATGCCCAAATGGCCATTTGGGGCTTAATTGCCAGATTTGCACATTTTGCGCAAATACAGTTCAAAGACTGTATAAGCCTGTTTTGGCCAAAACACTCAAAAAAACTTTGAAAATTCTGATGCCACTCAAAACCAAAATTTCATGCATGACCCTCCTGCCCTCCTTTCAAAGACCTGTGGTGACTTTCACCCTCCAATAACCAAAAGTGCCATAAATGGTGTTATACACAATTATGTATCTTTTTCACCAGATATACAATGGCACCACTATCAAAAGTTTATTTCAAAATTTCATAAAGTCATCAAGGCATCACCTCATCCAGAGGATTCATCAAGGCTCAAGGACAAGTGTTACTCTCAGATACCAATGACCCCATCAAGCAGTCATTGGATATTCTCATTCACAGTATTCCTCCAAGGGAATTCTGGCAGTGCATTCTCAAGGGATATTCAATAGGTAGTTCCAAAACAATCTCTCAATTGTCAATGCTCCATCAATCCACCTTGGCTACCACATTCATTCAATACAGTCCATTTCAATCAAGACCTGTATTTCAATTTTACACCATGGGAAGATCATTCAACCTAGTTCATTTCTCAATTTGGAAAGGTATACATTCCATCAGGAAATCAATACAGCTTTCAGTATTCAATACAGATCAGCTTCTAGCCTGAAGGAGTCAAGCTCTCACCTTTTCACATATACCAGCTTCCCTTGAACCTGGGGGGTTTCCCCCAGTTGCTGAATATATTTTGATTTTATTTTATCTTTATTTATTTTTCAATTTTGTTTAGTCAATACTGATATTATAAAGTCATTCATTTAGCACCTTTTCTTTTCTTGTTATCCCCAAGAGCCCCTGTGACACCTTATTATCATAATTTGTGGTAAGTATGAGTAAAATGTCAACCATTTTTGGTATACACAGATTTCCTACTTGGAAATCCAAAATATGCATAGAAAATTCTTGAAAAATTGGAAAAGATGTTTATTCAAGCAATATTTTCCCCCCAATTATTTTTTGTAACTTATCCCATGTTTTTTGTTCCTCTTCTTTTTTTATTTTGACTACAATATTTTGAATCTTTCTTTCTTAATATCAAACATTACATTTCTACTGTAATTGATTCCTTAACAGTTACAATTGAATCCTTATTTTCAAACCTACTAATTTAATTCACCAAATTCCTTTCATGTCAGGTGTGGATATGAAACTTTGATTGAAAATAAAGTACTTTTCCTGTCCTCAAAATTTGTAAAAGGTAAAAAATTTGATTAAAAATAGTATGAACTAGTATTTTTAAGAAGAAATTCCGTATTTATTGCCTTTAGCTTTTATGAGTATAAAAAAATAATATTATAAATATTTATTGTTTTACCAACAATACAAATTTATCCAAAAATACTCTACAAGAGATATTTAAAGCTACAAAAGAAATTTCTTCAAGAGAAATTTCAATTGGAATTGATTGAGAAAAGAACTGCAAGCAATTAATTAAAGAAAAAAGTCTTTGAAAAGATTATTAAATAGAAAACATGCCCAAAAGTGACCAGATTGAATATGGAAACAAAGTGACAAAGCTTACAGTGATAAAAGATGCTTTAATTCACTTATGGGGTGGTTCAGGGGTAAAAATGATTATAAGAGTTACAAAAGGTGATTATAATGATTTTTTCATGTGTTTAAAAGTTTTAAAATCCTTAAAAAAGGGTGGTTGGAATATTTTATTGATTGGTTTAACAGTGTTTAAACTAATTATACAAGGAAAAGATTGTAACATGAAGAGAAAAGCGGGGCTAAGAAGACATTCTTTTATAGCCATTAATTTTGTTACTTCAAAAATTAAGTTTACTCTTGTCAGTTGTGGAAAAAACTCTGAAAACAGAAAAGCCAATTATGGCATTGTTTAATCCCAGTTTAGACCAAAAAAGGGCTGGTTTTAGTAATTTTAGACCCTTGAATCAGCCATTCCTATAGTAATACCTGATCTAGAGCCTTAAAAACACATCAAAATTTGTGTAAGAGCTGTAGAAAACAGTTAAAACCTTTTTTACTCAGAGTGTTTTAGCTTAAGGGTAGTTTTACCCTCTTGGCAACAGTTAAAACACCCTGGTTGGTATCAAAACCTCATCATCAATTGAGACACAGACCCTGTGACTCAATTCCAGGCCCAAATTGATGAAACATTGTGTGTAGTTTGACATCTCACACCTTTCAGCAAGGAGTTTGGGGGTCTGGCTCCCCCTTAGAGCTAGAGTTCCTTCCCCCCCCAAATTAATCTTTTCAATTCTTTTTCCTTTAATTGCTCATCATGTATTATACCTGTAATTCACATATTTAATTCAATTGAGTTTCAAAATAAACTTACTGTAATAATTGACACCTTATATGTAAATTAAAGTTCATTTATGTAATACATGTGCACATTTTGACATTTCAATTGAAAATACTTCAGCTCCTCATAACTCTAAACTACACACAACACCTCAATTTTAACACAAAAATTGATGGTTAACAACACATGTGATGTGAGTTAAATTAAGGCTTTTAGGATTATCAAATTTTGTACAGAAAATACTAAAAACTTAATTTAAGCTTATTTAGAGTTGAGGTACAGAACGTTTACCTAGAGGTGACCCAACCATATTTTTAATGAGGAGTCCAATGGTAAAACAATTTTCATAAGTTTATTTTTAGGATAAAAAGTTATGATAATTTTTATTCAACCTTTTTCCAAAAATATTTTAATTTTGGTATTTTTGTTGAAAATTCATTTTTACTTAATTTTTTCAAGTAAAAATGTGTTTTAATAAATTTAAAATTCAATGTAATTTTATTTAAAAATTTTAATTATATTTTAATTTATATTTTATTTCTATTTTGATAATATAAATCAATTCATTTTCTTTATTTTTCTATCTTATTTTATTATTTGTTGACTTTTGGGTATATGAAAATACCTTTAATGCTCACATTGCCTCCCCCTAAAAAAAAAATTACTTTTTAATATTGTTAGTTCTAGTTTTTCTGAATCTTCTGAGAAGTTTGGTAGCTTCAGGTATGTCTTTTTCTACTAACCATTCATCTTCACAGGTTGGGTCACTGTACCTAACAAGGTATTCCCTTACTTGATTGGTTCTTAACTTTATTTTTTTGAGAAATTTGGTAATTTTCTTAATAGCAGATGGTTCAATATGAGGTATAACCTGGGGAACTTGATTCCTCAAAGGCAATTTTTCAGCATAACTAGATTTATATGGCTTTATCAAGATGACTGGAAATGTAGGATGCTTATTGCTAAGTTCCTCAGATAATTCTACCTGAAAGCATTTTCTCCATGGAGGGATTTAATAAAAAAAGGTCCTGCAAAGGGTCTTTGAGCCTTTTACATCCTTTGAAGTTATTTAGTTAGTGAGGGATACAAGTACTAAATCCCCTACTTTAGAATCTGCAGTGGCATGTGATTTGTCCCATTTGTCTTTAGCATATGCAAATGAGTCTTCCATGCACCTTGATTCATGCTTCGTAGCTTTGCCTAGCATTCCTTTGAAGCTAGCAGCTGTAGGATGTATTTCAACCAAATATTTCTGCAGGGAATCCTGAGGTAATTTGGGATTCCATCCATTTTCTGGAATAACAGGAGTTTGATTGGTACTGGAATGAATGGATGTCTTATATGCCAGTTCTAGTTCTAATTAAAGAGTACACCAATCATGGGTGAATCCATCACAATTATTGAATTCAAGGCCATATGCACAAAATATTCTTACCATGTCCTCCAAGGTTTGGATCATTCTTTCAGACAGACCATCAGTTTGTGTGTGGTAGGCTGTAGAGAAGGATAACTTTGTCTCAAACAGTTGGTGAAGAGTTCTCCATATTGCTGAGATGAATTTGGGATCTCTGTCACTAGTTATGTTTGTGAATATGCCAGTCCTTGATACTACTCTATTCCATATCAGAAGAGCTGTCGGCATGGCTGTCTCATCTTTGTGACATGGTAAAAAGATTGGAGTCTTACTAAATCTGTCAACAATCACTAGGCAAGCATTACAACTTCTATCACCCCTGGTGGTAGTACAGTTACCCAATCCATATGGACAATTTCCTAAGGTATGCTGGGTTCTTGGATCTTGATCATATTTCCAAGTCTTTTTCCAGTGGATTTATTTGCCTTTTGACATCTGTCACAGGTTTTGCAATACTCTGCAACATCTTTCTGCCACATTGGCCACCATATGCAGGTTTTTATTTGTTCTGTTGTTCTGTCTTCTGACAGGTGTCCTGAAAAGGGCTGTAATGTAATTGCTCAAGTACAAGATTGATTAAGGACCTGTCAACAACTATCATAACACATGTATGCTTAGTTCTGTGGTAAGTTATGCCATCCATTAAGTGGAATCTTCCTTCATCATATGATTTATTCCATATCTCATCTGAGGCATCTATCAAAGAATTGTCTTTACAGTCCTTAGTAAGTAATCGGCATATAATGCTACAATCTTTATACTGAGTATAACTGTTTCTTACCTCCTCAAAGAATCAAGTCTGTAACACTGAGTCCTTCTATGGGGATTTTTGGGGAAGCTTCTTCTGGAATGAAGCAGGATTATCAATATTATTTGGTAATGGCCATATGCTCAGTCCATCTGAATTTTTATGAATATTCCCATCTTTATGAACAATGGTCATATTGCCCCTATACTCTTGTATGGCTATTTGCCATCTGAGCATATGCCTGTTAGGAGTTTTCATGTTTAAAAGTGACTTGAAAGTGGTACAATCTGTTATTACTTCAAAAACACATCCTTCCAGAAAGTAATTTAGCTTTTCTAAGGCCCACACAAGGCATAAACAATCCGCTTCAGTTGGTTTGATTTGCCTGGATATGAAGCATATGCGTCCTTCCACAGGTTTATCATTGACAATATGGACTTGATGAAGTGCAGCACCAAGCCCATCCCCTGATGCATCAATATGAAGATTAACAGGCATCTTAAAGTCTGGAATCAGTAAGAGTGGAGCAGTGGTTAAGGATTGTGTTAAAGAGTCAAAGGCTTTGACTCTGTCAACAGTGATTTCAAAAACTGTGTGCTTGTAACACAATCTATACAGAGGTCTTGCTATTAATGCAAACTATTTAATATTCTATCTGTAATATTGGGCAAACCCTAAAATTGACTGAATTTCTTTTTTGTACGGAGGCATCCATTTCAGTAGTACTGCTTCAACTTTATTTTTCTCAATTCCAAGGGATAAATCAGATACCACATGTCCCAGTGCTTTGAGCTCTTTGACTCCAAAAAGGAATTTCTTCAAACAATTTTTCATGTTTACAGATTGGTTTTTGGTTAAACCTCTGGATAATCTGTATATATGTTCTTTCCAAGTCTTGGAACAGAGACTAATGTCATCAAAGTAAATGATTAACCCTCCTTCTGAAAGTTCTTCAGGGACAATTTTACTCATCATTCTTTGGAAGTGTGAAGGTGCATTCTTTATTTCAAAAGGCATCCTCAAATATTCATTTACTCCACAATCAACAGTAATTCTCAAGTATTTTCTTGCCCTTGGTGCCACCACATTCTTATGAAATGCTTTGAGGGCATCCATAGTGCTTATATACACTGCTTGAGATATCTGGGTAAGGGAAATTTGGATTTTTGGTATTCGGTACCTGTCTGTAACAGTGTAAGTGTTCAGAGCTCTGTAGTGTCTAACCTTTCCAGATTACCCATTATTCCATGCCACTATGACTGGTGTAGTTATTTCTACTTCCTCATTATGGCCAACCTTCCTTATTACACCAAGATGCAGAAGTTGTTTGATATGAATTACCAGAGATTCTCTTGCTTTAGGACTTTCTGAATAAGCAGGTCTTCTTAAGAGTGATTGATAAGGTCTTTCAATATTAAGGATGATGGAAAATTGATGACTAATAATTTCCCCCAAGGGTTCTTTGTCTGATGCAAATGCTTCTTTGTGGTTATATAAAAGGGCAAAAAGTTCACTTTCCTGTTTATCACTTAGATGAAGGCTTATTTAAACTTCATTTAGCTGTTCAGATTTGAATTTCTCAAGCTCCAAGTTGACTTGTGATACTTTGCTTACTGGAATTTATCTCTTAAATGGTAAAAAGGCAAATTCTTGATGCTTATTGTCTCCAATAGTAAAGTATCTTTCCTTGTTGTTATGTAAGTCTATGCCATAATTAATTAAATAGTCATTTCCCAATAGAAAATGGGTACTAGAGCAATTTTCCATAACAACAAATTCAACAGTGATTCTTAGATTTCCATTTATGTGTGGAAATATGATAGTAGTTTCAAATATGCCAAATGATTTCATTGGACTACTTGCACTACTAAATTTTATGCCAGAAATTGGAAATAGGTAATCTGTAAAATTTGGTACACAAGTGTTAAGAAAAGATTTACCAACACAAGAGCAGAAGGCCCCTAGGTCAAGTAAACATTTAATGGTTTTTTTGTCAATTACCACTTCTGCTATACAGGAGTTACCAGATGTATAAACCTTTCCCATATTTGGTTTGGTCTTCTTAAGTTGTGCATCTTGAAAGTTTGAAAAATCAATTTGACCATTGCTTAATTGTGGCAAGTGTGAATAAGATTCCATGATGTCAAAAGTGACATTGATACTTTCTATATGTTTTGAAGATTCAGAAAATATTGATGATTTATCATCTGAATTTTCTACATCATCATCTTTTTCAACATCAGGTTCTTTTTTAAAGCCAGTTTCATTGTCACAACCACAAGTAATGACCCTCCTCCATGGGTGTTGCGGCAATTTAGCCTGGGACCAAGTTGGGGCCAATTGGCCACACCATGTCTTTTCTGGCAAATTGGCCCCCTTTGGTGTCCCATGGCTCTTTTGCCATATCACTTTCCCCTGGCCTTTTCTGGCCCCAATCATCATTTATAGCCTCAGGCCATATCCTGCCATCATTGGCCTTCCTGGCCAATTTCCACATCCCCAACCCCCAGGTCTTTATTTTGTTTTTGGGCCTGGGGGTGTCCTTTGTCTCCTAGGGTGATTCTGGGCCCCCTAGCGGTAACCATCCTCTCTGGGCCACCCCTTTTTATTAGGGGGTCTAGGGCCTAAATGGCCTTTTTGGGCCATTTAGGCCCACTACGGCCTCTACAGCCCGTGGGCCGGAAGCCACGGCCCATGGTCTGTACACTGTGGTCCCCGGTCAGTGTGCCAATCAGGCCCCTTTTGGCCTAATCCAATGAGGCCAAAGGGGGAAGCCCACTAGCCCCCAAGGCCAGGGGGGTACCAAACCACAATTGGGCCCACCTGAGCCAATTTCGGCCCCAAATCCCATCAAGCCCAAAATGGCCATAAAGACCCTCAGGACCCATTTTTGGCCAATACCACCATGGACCACTTTTCAGCCCATGGCCTCTGGTAAACACCAGAGGCCACCAGATCAGCTCAGATCAATCTTTCCCCTAAACTCAAGGGGATTCTTCGCATTCCTCCATGCACCCCATACTCAAGGTTGCAGGAGTGGTGCATATATGGTATTAAATACCATTATCCACCTTTTTTTCTCAGAAGTTCAATGGTGACGCTTTCAGGACCAAATTCCATGATTCCAAATCAAGGTCCCAAAATACAACACCCATTTCGAAGGAGGACTTTTCAACTCATCAGTCTGGAAATCCATGGTGGCTATCAGAAGGCTATTCAAGGACCTCAACCACCTGGCTCTGCAGGAGTTGGGTTGGAAGTTCAATTCAGGATTATTCAAAAGGGCCATTCTCAGAGGTATTAAATCATTTCAATCAGTTGTCAAGGCAGCAAGTACTACAGCATCCCTGGACAATTCAATTGGTCCATACAAGTAATACTCAAGTATCCTGTATGGCCTTGGGCCAATTGGGCCAATTCATTCCCACTGTGACAGTTCAGTCCCACAGTTCTGTTTTCCAGATGGCCAGAACTGTATTGGGCCAATTCAGACAATACAGCCGGTGACTCAGCTTCCAGGATCAGCCCTTCAGCTTTTCACATATACTGGGCGCCTTTCATCACCTGGGGACTTTTTCCCCAGTTTATTAATATGTTGGATTTTTTTTATCTTTATTTGCTTTTCATTTATTGAAGTAAATACGGATATTCTTAAGTCAGTCATTTGCACCTTTATTCTTTGCCTGTCAGTGGAGATTGGTGGTCATATCCTTTACTAATTCCATCTCCTTTTCTGGCAGGTTGAAACAGTGAATTGGGGATTCACTTGGTTGGCTTCTTGGCTTTTGGCTTCCTTATTTTCCTGGCCATTGGCTTCACTTACTCTTTCTTATCTTTGACATACTTGTCCTTGTTCCTACTCTTATTATTCTTAAAGAAATTCATTCTGCTTTATCTCTTTTATCTTTTTGGAGCCTTCCAAGTGAGTTCTTCATTCCTGAGTTCCAGGCCACTCTTGCTTCCATAAGAGCCCCTGTGACATGATAATAATTAACTCATAGTTTCTTTTCATTTTGTTCATTTTTTCTTTATAATTTCATTCACTCATTTCATCGAAATTATGACCCTTTAATGCTTATGAACTTTATTATTCTTTGTCACCTCTCAATTTTCTCTCACTCATTCTGCATTTTGAAAATTGAAAGCCTGGCCCAATTTTATTTTTGTTTCTATTTTTTAAAATCTTATCTCAAATCATCAATTCCAATTCATTTATAATTTATGTGTCATCATAATTTTCATTTGATTTTAAAATTTGTCATCAAGTTATTCAGACACATTCTTCACATCAAGATTCATATTTGATTTATTCTTCAAGAACTTTGGTTTTTAAGGAAGAACTCACTTGATTTTGATTTAATTGATTTATTTGACATAAATGTATATTGACCTCAAGAAAATCAATTGACCTGAAGATTTCATTGACTTTGCTGATTGTTCACATCAAGAAATTAGACATAAAATTGATTTTTCTTCAAGAATTAATTTTGATTGAGTGATTTTCTGCAAGATTCTGATTTTGATTGATTTGAAATATTGATTCATTTACTTCAAGTTTTCATTTGATAATCAATTGATTGATTTACCTGAGATCTCTTTTCAATTTATTGATTTTCTTCAAGATTTTGATTTTGACTCTTGACTTCAAGCTTTAATTCAAATTGCCTCAAGTTTTTATCTTCAAATCTCCATTATTATTCATTTTATTTCACTTTATTTTTATCCTGAAATCATGCCCATCCAACAGTCACCTCCTGCAACACAGACCAGATCTCAGGCCAGAACTCAAGCTGTTCTTACTCCAACTGCAAGAGCTCCTCTTGATGGCACCCCAGCAGTTCCTCAACTGAGGGCCCAATTGGATAGAGAACCCCATATGGAAGGAAGGAAGAGGGCAGAGTCCCATGAACTTCAAGGACCACTTTCAAGGGTCCAGGTGAAGATGGTGAAGAGGAGGAGGACAATTCTGTGGAAGAGGAAGAGTCTGATGGTACTGAAGGTGCTCCTGCTCCTGTGGGGGTACCACAAGTTACTGGAGGACCAAATATAGCCCAGTCTTATCATCCTTTCTCTCATCAGTCTGAACCATCCTTATTGGCCATTATGCAGAAGATGACTTCAATTATGGCAAATATTCAAGAAGCTTTGGTTTCTGGTCCTCAAGACCACCAGCCTTCAAGAATCCATCTATGAAGGCACCAGAATGCTTTGATGGGACTCAGCCCTTCAAGGTCAGAAGCTTTATTCAGTCATGTCAATTAATCTTTCATAATGATCCGGCAAATATCTCTCAATATAGAAAGAAAGTTCTCTATGCCACTTAATTTCTTAATGGCAGCGCTGTAAAATGGATAGAGCCTTATTCTTCCAATCTCACTAATCAAGACCCAAGATACCTTCTTAATTCTTGGAAATTATTTGAATCTCAGCTCTTAACTTTATTTGGGGACCCAAATGAAGTCAGAAAAGCTGAAGCAGAGTTGGATTCCTTAAGAATGAAAGAAGGTGGACATGTATCCTTATAAATTGCTGATTTTAGAAGTTTGGTGTCAAGAATTGGGGATTGGGGTGAAAGGGCTCTCATTCATCATTTCAGGAAGGGATTGCCATCCAGGATTTTGGATCAATTGGCTTCCCATCCTTCAAGAATTGATTCTCTTCAAGACTTAATGGAAATTGCCCTGGAGATTGATACCAGGTACCAGGAGAGGAAAAAGGAGAAGAATCATCATCAAGAGAAGAATCCTGAAGCCTCAAAGTCAATTTTTTCTTATCCTCAAAGTTCTTCAAGCTCAAGTCATAAGAAGCAGAAGTTTCAGAAGAGGGACAAGCCCTATTCTTCTTTTCTGAATAAATCTTCCAAGTTAATGAATTGTGAAAAAGAAAGAAGAATCAAGGAGGGTCTATGTACCTATTGTGGTGGGAAGCATAGTCTTGAGACCTGTTTCAAATGGCCTCAAAACAAGCTTAACCAACCGTCAGGCCAATTTCCCAGCCAGGGAAAAGCCTGAGTGAAGACCATGTTGTGTTCAACGGTCTTCACTGTTTTACATCCAGAGCAAAATTGTGCATTCTGAATACTGGTGTCAAGAATTCTCTTAAATTCTTTGATTTTATTCTCTTTTTGATGTTTTTTTAGGGTATTCTAATTGATTCCGGTGCTACCAACTCGTTTATTGCAAAGCAGTTTGTTCACAAGTATTCCTTGACTACGTCGGAACTTCCAGAGAAGATTACTCTTATCATTTTGGACTCCTCTGAGTCCCCTTCCTTATTTTTGATTCACCATACTAAATATATGGTTGAGCTTCCTTCATACCCAAGCTTTAAATGGGACTTTTTAGTCATTGATACTCCCAAGGGAGAAGACCTCATATTGGGCTTTTGAGTTTTTCAATCACTTTAATACTTCTCCTGATTGGAGGCAAGACCTGATCACCTTTACTGCTGATCATAAGGACTATTGTGATCCTTAAAAATATTTCAGTAATGACTTTTCTTCTGCCAAATCATGTGCAGCTCTGGTTGGTTATTCTAGAACACCAATCTTTCCATCTTCTGTCCATATTCCTTCCCTTAATTTCCATCAGTCATTACTATCATCCAGAGATGAAGTCTTCAAAGAGATTCAAGATGTTGGAGAAGATAATTTTGTATCTTCACTTCATCTCTTCCTTGGGAATATGGACCTTCCTGCTTCATCTTATCATGACTCCCTGGAAAAGTTGTGGGATGAAGAAGAAGAGCCAGAAGAAGTAGAAACCGTTTTGAATGTTGTTCCTTCTGTCTATCACCAAGATTTTGATTCATTCTCCAAGGTTAAAGCAGAAAAACTTCCTTCTCACTGTGCCTGTGATCATCATATTGAGCTGGAGGGGTCTTCACCTCCAGTTGGCGTGATCTACTCTTTATCAAACCAAGAGTCAGATACACTCAGGGCCTACATTTCAGAGAATGTAGAGAAAGGTTTCATCCAGACAAGCTTCTCCTCAACAGGAGCTTCTGTCCTCTTTGTTAAAAAGAAAGATGGTGGCCTCCATTTGTGTGTTGATTACCGCAAACTCAATGCTGTGACTAGGAAGAACAAGTATGCTGTTCCTCCTATGAATCAGCTTCTCAATGTATTTAATGGTTCTTCTATCTTCTCCAAGATTGATTTGCCTGGTTCCTATAACCTGCTCAGAATCAAGGAGGGTGATAAAAATTTGACAGCTTTTAGAACTAAATATGGCAGCTATGAGTACTTGGTTATGCCATTTGGGCTCATCAATGCTCCTTCCTCTTTTCAAAATCTTGTCAATGATATTTTCCAAGATCTTCTAGATGTTTATGTTGTGGTCTATTTTGACAGCATTATGGTCTTTTGCAAATCTAAGGAAGAACATGTCACTCATGTGTCCATTGTTCTTTCCAGACTCAGAGCCAATAACCTGTTTGCTAAGGCTTCAAAGTGCCTTTTTCATGTTTCTAGTGTAGAGTATCTTGGTTATGCTGTTTCTTCTGAAGGCCTCAAGATGGAGCAAGAAAAAGTCCAGCAGATTCTCAACTGGCCTCCCCCAAGAAACCTCCAGGCTCTTCAATCATTCTTTGGGTTTTCCAATTTCTACCACCGTTTCATCAAGAATTATTCAAAGAAGATCAGTTCACTCACCAGTTTCCCCCTAAATGAGGAAGCTCTCAGTCAGTTTCACCCACTCAAAGAGGCTTTCACCACTGCTCCAATCCTTCTCTACCCACCATTGTAGAGACTGATGCATCCAATTATGCCTTGGGTGCTGTACTGAGTCAGGTCTCTGACTCAGGAAAACATCCCATTGCATTTGACAGGCGCAAGCTTATTCCAGAAGTGCTCAACTATGAGATTGATGAAAAGGGACTCCTTGGCATAATCTGGGCTCTCAAGCGTGGGAGGGCTTTTCTTCTTTCTCTTTCATCTCCTTTTGAAGTTCTCACCACTCATTCTTCTCTTCAAAAGTACTCACTTGCCGTCACGCCTGCTGGGCTGAATTCCTTTCTGAATTTCATTTCTCAATCACTTGCCGCCCTGGCCACCTAGCTACTCTTCTGGATGCTCTATCACGTTGGGACAATGTCTATCTGGAGAGGGGGGAGGATTTCATCAGCAAGAATCCAATGAAATTTCAACAGCTCATCAAGCAGGATGAAGTCCAACATTCAAGATATTTTGCAGTCAAGGTGGAATCTTTTTCAAATTTGATTGACTCAATTCAGAAAAAAATCATGGAAAGATTCTCAGTACAGAAGTATTCTTCAAGATTTGGGTGAAGGTAAATTTGTCCAAGATTATTCTCTTGATTCCTCTTCCCAACTTCTTCTCTTCAAAGATTGGGTGGTGGTCCCAAATGACCCCACAATTCAACTCAGCATTCTTCAAAAGAGGCATGACTCTCCTCTAGCTGGACACCCTGGCCAAGAGAAGACTCTCAAACTTGTCAAGTGGGATTTCCACTGGTCCGGCATGAATCAATTCATCAAGGATTATGTCTCATCCTGTCAACAGTGTTCAAGAAACAAGAATATTCATCACAAGAAGTTTGGACTCCTCAAACCTCTTCCAATTCCAAATGGTCCTTGTATTTGTCTTTCAATGGATTTCATCACTCAACTGCCACTGTCCAATTCCTTTGATTCAATCTTTGTCATAGTGGACAGATTCTCAAAAATGGCGGTTTTTATGCGAAAAATGTCTTCAATCATTTCAGTAGATTTGGCCCATTTATTCATCACTAATATCTTTTCAAAGCATGGCTATCCTTCAAGAATTGTCAGTGATAGAGGTCCTCTTTTTTTCTTCCTCCTTCTGGACCAATCTTTGTCAGAAACTCAAAATTTCAAGGGATCTTTCAACTGCTTACCATCCAGGAACTGATGGACAGACAGTGAGGGAAAATCCGATACTAGAACAGTATCTTTGGATGTATTTCAGTTATTATCAAGATGCTTGGAACACCTGGATCCCTCTGGCTGAATTTGCCTACAATAATTCTGACCACTCTTCAACCAAGCAATCGCCGTTTTTCACTGTTTAGGGAAGAGATTCACATTTTGATTCAGTTCACATCACTCAAGACAATCCTGCTGGAAAGTTATTAACAAAAATCCAATCAGTACAGCAAGATGTCAAGAGAGAACTTGAAGCTTCCATAAACCGGTTTAAGAGGTATGCAGATAAAAGTAGAGCAAGTCCACCTGATTTCAATCCTGGTGACATGGTATGGCTTTCCTCCAAGATCATAAAATCAACTAGACCCACCAAAAAACTGTCTGAAAGATGGTTGGGTCCGTTTCCAATCTTGAAGAAAGTCAGTACTCATGCTTAACAGCTCAAGCTTCCATCTCAATGGAAATACATCCACCCAGTCTTCCATATTTCCCTCTTGGAACCAGTCAAGACATTAACAATCCCAAATGGGCATCAAGAGCCTCCTCCTCCAATCACCATTGAAGAAGAAGAGGAATGGAAAGTCACTCAAATACTGGATTCAAAGCTCAAGAGAGGAAAATCATGGTACCTGATGGAATGGAAAGGCTTCAGTCAAGACTTCAAAAGATCCACTTGGGAACCAGATGAAAACCTGAAGAACTGTCCTGAACTTGTCAAATATTTTCATTCTTTATATCCTGAAAAGCCAGGACCCAATTCTTCAAAAGCTTGATTCTTTATGGTGCTTGGTGGGGAGAGGTATTACCAAAAGTAAGTCCTACTCCTGGTATGCACCTTTAGGGGTATTCTAACCTTTCTTGTTGTAAGCATCCCCTTGGCCACTCTGTGAGCACTTTGAAATTTGGACACAGATCTTTGGCCTGGCTTCAACATCAATTCCAATTTATGGCCCTTTAAACTTGGGAAAATAGACCATTCTTTTTCCTATTTCCTTTCCAAGACATTATCCATTAAACACATTCCTTTAACAAGATTTTTCTTTATTTATGGCACTGGCAGGAGTGGTAACTACGAAACGTAAGTTCCTCTCCTTGTGTGCACTTCCCTGAGGGGTCTGCAATATTTCAAAACATCCCCTTGGCCACTCTGTGAGCACCTGGCATCAAATTCTGTTTTCCAGGTCCTTGGCCACTTTCAAAATCAACTGTCAAAATCTGTGATGAAGATTGGAATCCTCCTCAAAATTTTCTTTCTTTTATATTCTTTATTTCTTTCTTTATTCTTTGTTTTTCTTTTTGTTTCTTTCTTTATATTTCCTTAAAATTTCCTTTATCATAATCAATTCTGCCAAAATATTTTACACCAAAATCAATCTGTCAACATTTTGAAGCCAATTGTCAAGAGAAGACCAAGTCAACCCCATCTCATATGCCATCATCAGTATCAGCTCAAAACTTTCTTTTCAAAAATCAATACCTCTGGAATCCCTATGCCCAATCTGTCTCAACAGCCTCAACAGGCGCTTACCTTATCTTAGTGCTTGGGAGCGCACCATTCAAGGTAGGGAGGTACTGTCACAACTACGAGTAATGACTCTCCTCCATGGGTGTTGCAGCAATTTAGCCTGGGACCAAGTTGGGGCCAATTGGCCACACCATATCTTTTATGGTCAATCCTCCCCCTTTGGTGTCCCATAGTCCTTTGGCCATATCACCTCCCCCTGGCCTTTTATGGCCCCTATCATCATTTATAGCCTCAGGCCATATCCTGCCATCATTGGCCTTCCTGGCCAATTTCCACATCCCCAACCCCCAGGTCTTTATTTTGTTTTTGGGCCTGGGGGTGTCCTTCGTCTCCTAGGGGGGCTCTGGGCCCCCTACTCATAACCACCCTCCCTGGGCCACCCCTTTTCATTAGAGGGTCTGGGGCCTAAATGGCCTTCTTGGGCCATTTAGGCCCCCTATGGTGTGTAGGCCAGTACTGTGGTCTGTGGGCCAATCAGGCCCCTTTTGGCCTAATCCAATGAGGCCACAAGGGGCCAAAGGGGGAAGCCCACTGGCCCCCAAGGCCAGTTGGGTCCCAAACCACAATTGGGCCCACATGAGCCAATTTTGGCCCCAAATCCTATCCAACCCAAAATGGCCATAAAGACCCGCAGGACCCATTTTTGGCCAATAACAACCATGGACCACTTTTCAGCCCATGGCCTCTGGTAACCACCAGAGGCCACCAGATCATCTAAGCTTAATATTACCCCTCAACATAAGGGCATTCTTTGCATTCCTCCATGCACCCCATACTCAAGGTTGCAGGGTGGTGCATATATGGTATTATATACAATTATGCACCATTTTTGCTCAGAAATTCAATGGTGAAGTCTTCAGGACCAAATTCCATGATTCCAAATAAAGGTCCCAAAATCCAACACCCATTTTGAAGGAGGACTTCTCAACTCATCAGTCTGGCAATTGAGGGCGGCTATCAGAAGGCTATTCAAGGACCTGCAGGAGTTGGGTTGGCAGCTCAATTAAGGAACATTAAAAAGGGCCATTCTAAGAGGTATTACGTCAGTTTAATCAGTTTTCAAGGCAGCAAGTACTACAGCATCCCTTGGACAATTCAACTGGTCCATACAGGTAATACTCAAGTAACCTGTATTGCCTTGGCACAATTGGGTCAATTCAGTCCCACAGTTCAGTTTTCAAGAGGGCCAGAACTGGATTGGGCCAATTCAGACAATAAAGCCGGTGACTCACCTTCCAGGATCAGCCCTTCAGCTTTTCACATATACTGGGCACCTTTCATCACCTGGGGACTTTTTCCCCAGTTTATTAATATATTGGATTCTTTTATCTTTATTTCCTTTTCACTTATTAAAGTAAATACTGATATTCTTAAGTCAGTCATTTGCACCTTTCTTCTTTGCCTGTCAGGGGAGATTGGTGGTCATATCCTTTACTAATTCCATCTCCTTTTCTGGCAGGTTGAAACAGTGAATTGGGGATTCACTTGGTTGGATTATTGGCTTTTGACTTATTTATTTTCCTGGCCTTTGGCTTCACCTACTCTTTCTTATCTTTGACATACCTGTCCTTATTCCTACTCTTATTCTTCTTAAAGAACTTCATTCTGCTTTATCTCTTTTATCTTTTTGGAGCCTTCCAAGTCAGTTCTTGATTTCTGAATGCCAGGCCACTCTTGCTTTCATAAGAGCCCCTGTGACATTCATTGATTTTTCCCTTCCTGGGACATGCATTAGCTAAATGTGTGGTGCTTTGGCAAATATATCACTTTCTGATTATATCTGCAGATTTATACTTAACATTATTAGAAGTTTCTTTGGGATTTTTGTCCCCAGAATCTTTCCAAGCTGTATTAAACCTTGTTTTGAGATTCACCCTACTAGAACGAATCCTGGTTCTGGTGGTTACTTCTTCTAATATATTAATAATATCTTCTGCTGAAGATTGTTCAGTAGTCCTGCTTTTGACACAATGCTCTAAGTCACCTCCCTATTGTCTCAGAATCTTTCTGTGGATCACAAATTCTGACATATCAGGATACAATGCTGTTAATCTGTCTTTTTGTTGGCAAAACCATGGTAAAGCTTTGTCTTTATCAGCATGAAATTTGGAAGATTCAAAGACTGTTTCCACTTTAAACCTCCAAGCATCATTGGCCCATTTGTTGATCATTTCGGCTTTCCACCAAGTCCAACTTTGGTGTCAATGTGCTTGTCTTAAGTTGATATACCATCTGTGGGCTGATCTGGTAAACAAGGTGTTAAATCTTGCTGTTAAAAATCTTTCTGGTAATTCAAAATATTCTTCAATCATATCAATACCTCTTATGAATTCCATATGGTCATAATTCCCTTCACCACTGAAGCGAGGCCATTCCTTGAGTTTTGGTACTTCTTTCAGGAGTGCTTGGCCCATTGATGGTTCCAAGTTATGGAAAAAAGTGGAAAGTTCATTTTTGAGCTGTGAGTTTTCAACCTCCAATACTTGTGAATTTGGAATCATTGTAACCTCATTTTGATTCAGAGGTGTAGACATTATTGGTAAGGTGTTCAGTATTTGTTCCATATCATTCATTTTACTGTTGCTACACCTTTGGGAATTTTTGAATTCATGTTGGAAGGATTGTATTGAATTTATGACTTCAATTTTATACATGTCTTCTTTATGTGTCAGTTCTTGCCTTAACTCTGTTTGTCTTGTATTATCAGCAGTGACTTGATTCAATTTCATTGTTAATTTTGATACTTCTTCTTGTGAAGCCTAAAAACACTTTTTTCAAGGCAATTGTATATGTCTTTACTTCAGTAAATGAATTTGAAATGTCAGCAAGGACTTTCCTGTTATGTTTCATGATAATATTTATGGATTGCTTAATTCTTGTTTCAATTCTTTCATCAATATGGAGTTTAGAAAATTTGTCTGTTAATTCTTTAATAATGGAAGATTGTTGATTTATCTTATTTCCAAAAAAAAGTTTCACTATTAGAAGTTTTAATTGTTCTTAAAAAATTCTCAAAACACCTAAGTGTTTCATGTATTTGGCTCAGACTTAAGGTGTTTTTTTAAGATTGTTACAAATAGATGAAATTGTATCAGAAACATGAGTTTTTATGTCATTTACAGCTTCATACAACTCTGGGATGGAATCAAAACTTTCAGAAATCATTTCTGATATTTTAATCTGGCTTCCTCCTTTTGATGTGATTCCATCATTGTCCTGGCTATCTGAAATACATTTTCCATGGCATCCTGCTGAATCTTTGGGATTCTGTAGCACTGGCTGTAAGGTTTGTGGCTGGTGCCTTGCCTTTGCCCTTGTTCTGAGCTTGTGGCTGCTTTTTCATGTTGAAATTTATGCTGCTGGGTATTGGGGCTGTTCTTGGCATTTGTTTGGGTGGTGGAGGGTTGTTTTTCCTCCATCCTGCTGTTAAAAGTATCATGTTCTTCTTTTCCATCAATGGATGCCATCCATTGAGTCGCTTGCAAGTGTTGGGATGGCCCAGCAATTTTCTCACAGTGAGTTAAGAACTCATGCAATTTCTCCACAGATCTGCAAGGATCTGGTACTCTTTGTGCTGAAATGCATTGTTGTAAGACTTCTGAATGGCTTTGTAAATGTCCACTGAGGCTTCTTGTGGAAATTTCAGCTCTGTTTGAAGGTAAAACAGTATTATCAGCTTCAGAATGACATAATTTATTGATTTGGAAGTCATCAACTGACCCTTGTCCTTCTGTAACTGATTGGCTTCTGCCATAATCATGTCTATGACCTTTTTGGGAGCTGCTTGAGGGGTTATAGCTGGCTCCTGATCTGGTTGAAGGCATATTTTATGATTAAAAAGCTTATAATAGTAATTATACGTTGAAAGAACTTACTATTTGCCAAATTCATAGCCTTCGGAAGGGTATTACCTATACCCAAGTTAATAAATTCAGAAGAAATTGGTTCTGGTTGATTATTCTGAGCTATAATGACTGTACTATTATGGTCAGAATTCACAGTACTTGCAAGAATGATGTTTGTTACTGTAGAGACTGTTTCAATATTTTCTTGTCTTACCACGTTTCCAGACACTAAAGTTAAAGAAAAAGCCAATTGATTAAGTAAAAAAAGAGTTTTTTAAAAAGAGAACTTAAAAATAAAGCCTCACTTATATTATGAAAAAAATTATTTTTTCTAGATTTTTTGAAGTAGAGGTATTTTTTATAGGTTTTCAAATTTTGCAATATAAGAAAAAACAGTTGGAAAGAGTAAAAAAATTTAAGTCACAGGTAGAATATCACAGCTGGGCCACCAAATGTAAGCTGTGGATATGAAACTTTGATTAAAAATCAAGTACTTTTACTGTCTTCAAAAATTTGTATAAGGTAAAAAATGATTAAAAATAGTATGAAAGAGTATATTTAAGAGAAAACACACCAATTTTATTTTCTTTAGCTTTATAAGTATAAAACAATAATATTAGAAAGATTTATTGTTTTACCAACAATAAAAGTTTATCCAAAAATACTCTACAAGAGATATTTAAGGCTACAAAAGATATTTCTTCAAGAGCAATTTCATTTGGAATTAATTGAGCAAAAAATGCAAGCAATAAATTAAAGGACAAAGTCTTTAAAAAGATTATTAAAGAGAAAACATGCTCAAAAGTGACCAGAGTGCATTTGGAAACAAAGTGACAAAGTTAACAGTGATGAAAGATGCTTTAATTCACTTATGGGGTGGTTCAAGGGGTAAAAATGATTATAAGAGTTACAAAAAATGATTGTGATGTTCTTTCAATGGGGCTGAAAGGTTTCAAATGATATGAAATGGGTGGTTGGAATCTTTTATTGATTGGTTTAACAGTGTTTAAAATAATTATAAAGGGAAAAGATTCTAACATAAAGAGAAAAGTTGGGCAAAGAAGACATTCTTTTATAGCCATAAATTTTCTTACTCAAAAGGTAAAATCTACTCTTGTAAGTTATGGAAAACATTATGACAACAGAAAAGCCAATTATGGCATCATTGAACCCTGTTTTAGACCAAAGAAATGCTAGTTTTAGCTATTTTAGACCCTTAAATCAGCCATTACTATAGTAATACCTGATCTAGAGCCTTCGAAACACGTAGGAATGTGTGTAACAGACGTAGAAACCTGTTAAAGCTGCTTTTACTATGAATTTTATAACTCAATGGTAGTTTTAGCCTCTTGGAAACAGTTAAAACTTCCCTGGTTGGTAGCAAAACCGCATCATCAGTTGAGTCACAGACCCTGTGACTCAATTAAAGGCCAAAAGTGATGAATGTTTGCTTGGATTTTGAAATCCCACACCTGTCAGCAATATTTTGGGGGTCTGGCGCCCCCTTGAAGCTAGAGTACCTTTCCCCCCAGAATTAATCTTTCCAATTTATTTTTTCTTTTAATTCCTCATCATGTAATAAAATTTTAATTTACACATACAATTCAATTGAGTTTTACAGTACACAGCTGTAATAATTGATACCTCATATGTAAATTACAGTTCACATATGTAAGACACACACACATTTTGACATTTCAATTGAAAAAACTTAAATTCCTCATAACTTCTAAGCTACACACAAAACCTCAATTTTAACACAAAAAGGACTGTTTAACGCCACATGTGGTTTGAATTAAATCAAGGTCTTGAGGATTTTCAACTTTTGTACATAAAATACTAAAAACTTAATTTAAGCTTATTTACAGTTGAGTTACAGAAATTTTACCCAGAGGTGACCCCACCTTATTTTTTATGAGGAATCCAATGGTGGAGTAATTTTCTTAAGTTTATTTATTGGATAAAAATTTATAATATCTTTTATGTAAAATCTTACCAAAAATATTTTAATGTCATTAATTTCATTAAGAATCCATTTTTACTTAATTTTTCCAAGTAAAAATGCAATTTCACAATTTTAAAATTTAATGTAATTTGTATTTTAAATTATAATTAAATTTTTTATTTTTATATAGAAATTTGTATTTATTTATTTATTTTTTTTGATAATATAAATGAATTTCTTTATAGTTATATTTATATTATATTTTGTTATTTGTGGTCTTTTGGGTATATGAAAATAGCTCTAAGGCTTACAACTTGTTACCAATTGATAGCATGGAATTCAATAGTGCAAGTAACCCAATGAAAGAATTGGGAATCTTTCAGACCAAGGTTATATTTACAAATATTCATGGAAATTCAAGAATCACTGTTGAATTTGTTGTTATGGAAAATTGCTCTAGTACCCATTTTATATTGGGAAATGACTATTTGATCATTTATGGAATAGATTTACATAACAACGAGGACAGATAATTTACTATTGGAAAAAATAAGTGTCAAAAATTTGCCTTTTTACCATTTAAAAGACAAATTACAGTAAATAAAGTAGCACCAGTCAACTTTGACTTGAAAAAGGTCAAATATGAGCAGTTAAATGAAGCTGAAATAAGCCTTCATCTGACTGATAGTCAGGAAAATGAACTTTATGCCCTTTTATATGACCACAGAGAAGCATTTGCATCAGAAAAAGAACCCTTGAGGGCAACTATTGGTCATGAAGTTGACATCATCCTTAATATTGAGAGACCTAATCCACCACTCTTAAGAAGACCTGCATATCCAGCAAGTCCTAAATCAAGAGAAGCTCTGGAAATTCATATTAAAGAACTGCTAGACCTTGCTGTAATAGGAAAGGTTGGCTATAATGAGGAGGTAGAAATAACTACACCAGTCATAGTGGTATGGCATAATGGAAAGTCTAGAATGGTTGGGTAATTTAGAGCTCTGAACACTTACACTGTTTTAGACAGGTACCCAAAACCAAAAATCCAAATTCCCCTTACCCAGATATCTCAAGCAGTGTATATAAGCACTATGGATGCCCTCAAAGCATTTCATAAGAATGTGGTGGCACCAAGGGCAATAAAATACTTGAGAATTACTGTTGATTGTGGAGTATATGAATATTTGAGGATTCCTTTTGGTATCAAGAATTGAACTTCACATTTCCAAAGAATGATGAATGAAATCTTCCCTGAAGAACTTTCAGAAGGATGGTTAATCATTTACATTGATGACATTATTGTTTGCTCCAAGAATTGAAAAACATATGTACAGAATATCCAGAGTTTTGACAAAAATTCAATCTGTAAAAATGAAAATTTCTTTAAAGAACTGCCTTTTTGTATTTAAGGAGCTTAAAGCACTGGGACATGTAGTATCTGGTTTATCCCTTTGAATTGACAAAATCAAGGTTGCAGTACTGTTGCTGAAACCTATGCCTCAGAACAAGAAAAAATTCAATCATTTTTGGGGTTTGCAGGATGTTACAGGCGACACATTAAAGATTTTGCATCCATAGCAAGACCTCTTTATAGATTATGTGACAAAGACTCAGTATTTGAAATGAATGTTGACAGAACCAAGGCCTTTGAATCTTTTATACAAGCCTTTACCACTGCTCCAATCTTACTGATGCCAGACTTTAAGCTTCCGTTTAAGGTTTATATTGATGCATCAGGAGATGGGCTTGGTGCTTCACTTCATAAAGTCCAGATTATCAATGATAAACCTGTGGAAGGAGGCATATGCTTCATATCCAGGCAAATCAAACCAACTGAAGCCTGATATGGAGCCAGTCAAATGGAGTGTTTATGCCTTGTATGGGCCTTAGAAAAGCTAAATTACTTTCTGGAAGGATGTGTTTCTGAAGTAATAACATATTGTACCACTGTCAAGTCACTTTTAAGCATGAAAACTCCTCACAGGAATATGCTCAGATGGCAAAAAGCCATAAAAGAGTATTGGGGCAATATGATCATTATTCATAAAGATGGGAATATTCATAAAAATACAGATGGACGGAACATATTGCCATTACCAAATAATATTGATAAGACTGCTCCATTCCAGAAGAAGCTTCCCCAAAAATCCCCATAGAAGGAATCGGTGTTACAGACCTGATTCTTTGAGGAGGTAAGAAACAGTTATACTCAGGATAAAAATTGTAGCATTATATGCCAATTACTTACTAAGGAATGTAAAGACAATTCTTTGATAGATGCCTTAGTTGAGATATGAAGGAAATCATATGATGAAGGAAGATTCCACTTACTGGATGGCATAACCTACCACAGAACTAAGAATACATGTGTTATGACAGTTGTGGACAGGTCCTTAATAATTCATGTACTTGAGGAGGGCCATGAAAGCCCTTTTTCAGGACACTTGTCTGGGGACAGAACAACAGAACAAATAAAAACCTGCATATGGTGGCCAATGTGGCAGAAAGATGTTGCAGATTATTGCAAAACCTGCGACAGATGTCAAAAAGCAAATAAATCTACTGGAAAATACTTGAAAATATGCTCAACATACAAGAACCCAACAGACATTGGGAAATTTTCCATATGGATTGGGTAACTTTCCAACCACCAGGGGGTGACAGAAGTTATAATTCTTGCTTAGTGATTTTTGACAGATTTAGCTAGACTCCAATCTTTCTATGATGTCACAAGGATGATACAGCCATGGATACAGATCTTCTGATATGGAATAGAGTAGTATCATGGGCTGGCATATTCACAAAAATCATTAGTGACAGAGATCCCAAATTCACCTCAGCACTATGGACAAATATTCACCAACTATGTGGGACAAAATTATCCTTTGTTACAGCCGACCACCCACAAACTGATGGACTAGCTGAAAGGATGATCCAAACCTTGGAAGGTATGGTAAGATGATTTTGTGCACATGGCCTTGAAGTAAAAGATTGTGATGGATTTACCCATGATTGGTGTACTCTCTTACCAGCACTAGAATTGGAATATAAGACATCCCTCCATGCTAGTACCAATCAAACTCCTGCTATTCTAGAAAAAGGATGGAATCTCAAATTACCTCAAGATTCCTTGAGGAAAGAATTTGTTGAAATTACTCCCACAGCCAACAGCTTCAAAGGAATTCTATGAAAATCTAGAAAGCATGCAGTAAGGTGCATGGAAGACTCCTTTGCATATGCTAAGGAAAAATGGGACAAATCACATCCCACTCCAGATTTCAAAGTGGGAGATTTAGTACTTGTATCCACCACTAACTTCAATAACATCAAAGGATGTAAAAAGCACAAAGATTCCTTTGAAGGACTTTTTGTTCTTAAGGTCCTCCATGCATAAAATGCTGTTGAAGTAGAATTATCTGAAGAACTTAGAAACAGGCATCCTACATTTACAGTGAGCTTGATAAAGCCATATAAATCTAGTGATGCTGAAAAATTGCCCTTGCGGAATAAATTTCCCAAGTTTTACCTCCTATTGACTCATCTGTTATTAAGAAGATTACCAAAGTTCTCAAAGAAAGAAAGAGGAGAACCAATAAATTAAGGGAACACCTTGTTAGGTACAGTGACCCAGCTTGTGAAGATGAATGGTTGACAGAAAAGGACATACCTGAAGCTACTAAACTTTCCAGAAGATTCAGACAAACTAGAAATAAAAATATTACGAAGTAATATTCTGTTTGAGGGGGAGGTAATGTGAGCCTTAGAGGTATTTTCATATACCCAAAAGACAACAAATAACAAAATATAACATAAATATAAATAAAATTAGTTTATATATATTATCAAAATAAAAATTAAAATATAAATAAAAATTTATTTAAAAAATGAAAATTTAATTATAATTTAAAATAAAAATTATATTAAATTTTGAAATTGTGAAATTACATTTTTACTTGAAACAATTAAGCAAAAATGAATTTTTAATGAAATTACCAAAATTAAAATTTTTTTTGGTAAAAATCTACATAAAAAATATTATAGATTTTGATCCAAGAAATAAAATTAAGAAAATTACTTCACCATTGGATTCCTCATAAAAAATAAGGTGGGGTCACCTCTGGGTAAAATTTCTGTAACTCAACTGTAAATAAGCTTAAATTAAGTTTTTAGTATTTTATGTACAAAAGTTGAAAATCCTCAAGACCTTTATTTAATTCACACCACATGTGGCGTTAAACAGCCATTTTTGTGTTAAAATTGAGGTATTGTGTGTAGCTTAGAAGTTATGAGGAATTGAAATATTTTCAATTGAAATGTCAAAATGTGTGTGTGTATTACATACGTGAACTGTAATTTACATATGAGGTATCAATTATTACAGCTGTGTACTGTAAGACTCAATTGAATTGTATGTGTAAATTAAAATTTTATTACATGATGAGGAATTAACAGAAAAAATAAATTGGAAAGATTAATTCTGGGGGGAAAGGTACTTTAGCTCCAAGGGGGCGCCAGACCCCCAAAATCTTGCTGACAGGTGTGGGATTTCAAAATCCACGCAAAGGTTCATCACGTTTGGCCTGTAATTGAGCCACAGGGTCTGTGACTGAATTGATGCTGAGGTTTTGATACCAACCAGGGCAGTTTTAACTGTTTACAAGAGGCTAAAACTACCCTTAACTTAAAAAAATCTTAGTAAAAACAGTTTTAACTAGTTTCTACGTCTCTTAAACAAATTATGACGTTTTTTGAAGGCTCTAGACGAGGTATTATTATAGTAAAGGCTGATTTAAGGGTTTAAAATGGCTAAAACCAGCCCTTTTTTGGTCTGAACCAGGGTCCAATGATGTCATAATTGGCGTTTCTGTTGTAAGACTGTTTTCCACAAGTGAAAAGAGTAAAGTTTCACTTTTGGAGTAAGAAAATTGATGGCTATAAAAGAATATCGTCTTTGCCCCACTTTTCTCTTCATATTAGAATCTTTTCCTTTTATTATTCGTTTAAACACCATTAAACCAAGCAAAAAAAGATTCCAACCAACCTTTTGAAATAATTTTAAACCTTTGAACCACGTGAATAAAACATTATAATCCTTGTTTGTAACCATTCTAATCATTTTTACCCCTTGAACCACCCCATAAGTGATTGAAAGCATCTTTCATCACTGTTAACTTTGTCACTTTGTTTCCAAATTCACTCTGGTCTCTTTTGGACGTTTTCCTCTATAAATATAGCTTTAAAGACTTTGTTCTTAAATTTTTTGCTTGCAGTTTTTTTCTCAATTAGTTCCAATTGAAATTGCTCTTGAACAAATCTCTTTTGTAGCCTTAAATATCTCTTGTGGAGTCTTTTTGGATAAATTTTTATTGTTGGTAAAACAATAAATATTATAATATAATTGTTTTATACTTGTAAAGTGAAAAGCAATAGGATTGGAGTGTTTTCTTTTAAAAATACTATTTCATACTATTTTTAATCATTTTTTACCTTATACAAAGTTTGAGGACAGGAAAAGTACTTGATTTTTAATCAAAGTTTCATATCCACAATTTACAGGGGGTTCCTGAGCACCAACACAAGGTGAAGCTTGTTGAGGCAACTTGGAAGGATTTGAGACAGGGATTCAAGAGGAGTGATTAATAGAAAAATAATTTGATACTGATATTGAAAAGTTGGCATGTGACATGGGACCTTCTTGATATTCTTTTGACATTGGCTTCAGAATTGATGTAAGCTTAAAATGAATGACATTGGTTCATGAATTCATTTGGCATAAGTAAGGAAAATTGAAAATCAAAATAAAAAGAAAATTAAAGAATGAAAATGAAATTAAGAAAAAAAAAAAAAGAGAAATGAATCTTGAGGAGGTTCAAATCTTCATCACAGAGGTTGTTAATTGATTTCGGAATTGGCAAAGAACCTGGGAAGGAAAATTTGATTCCAGATGCTCACAGAGTGGGAAACGTGATGTTTTCACAGATTTTAGACCCCTTAGGGAAGTGCGCACCAGGAGAGGAACTCACTTTTGGTAATTAACACTCCCACCAGTGCCATAAAAACAAAATAAATTTGCTGAAAGAATGACCTGGAATTGGGAAGACTTGGAAAGAAATCAAGGAAAGGAATGGTCTATTTGTTCAAGTGAAAATGGCCATGATTTTTGGAATTGATGTTGAAAGAAAGGCCAAAGATCTGTGTGAAAAAAGTGCACAGTGCTCATAGAGTAGCCAAGGCACTGCTTACAACAGGGAAGGGTAGAATACCTCTAAAGGTGAATACCAGGAGTGGGACTTACTTCTCGTAATTCCTCTCCCCACCATACACCATAAAAAATCAAGCTCTTGAAGAATTGGGTTCTGGCTTGTCAAGATATAAAGAAGGAAAATCCCTGACCAGTTCAGGACAATTATTGGGGTTTTCAGTTGGTTCCCAAGTGAATATTTTCAATTTGCCTCTCTTGAGATTTGAGTCCAGTATTTGACAGACTTTCCATTCCTCTTCTTCTTCAATGATCATTGGAGGGGGAGGCTCTTGATGCCTATTTGGGATTGTTGATGTCTTGACTGGTTCTAAGAGTGAAATATGGAAGACTGGGTGGATGAAACTCCATTGAGATGGGAGCTTGAGGTGGTAGGCATGAGTTCTGACTTTCTTCAAGATTGGAAAAGGACCCAGCCATCTTTCAGACAGTTTTTTGGTGGGTCTAGTTGATTTGATGGTCTTGGAAGAAAGCCATACCTTGTCACCAGGATTGAAAACAGGTGGACTTGCGCTAATTTTATCTGCATATCTCTTAAACCTGTTTATGGAAACTTCAAGTTCTCTCTTGACATCTTGCTGTATTGATTGGATTTTTGTTGATCAATTTCCAGCAGGAGTATCTTGAGTAATGTGAACTGAGTCAAAATGAGGATCTCTTCCATAAACAGTGAAAAAAGTGATTGTTTTGTTGAAGAGTGGTCAGAGTTATTGTAGGCAAATTCAGCCAGAGGGAGCCAGGTGTTCCAATAATATTGATGATAACTGACATACATTCAAAGGTACTGTACTAGTATCTGTTTTACCCTATTTGTCTGTCCATTAGTTTCATGGTAAGCAGTTGACAGATCTCTTGAAATCTTGAGCTTCTGAGAAAGATTGGTCCAAAAGGAAGAAACAAAAAGAGAACCTTCATGACTCACAATTCTTGAGGGAAGGCCATGCTTTGAGAAAATATTCTTGATGAACAAATGGGCCAAATCCAGTGAGTTTATTGAAGACATTGTTGGAATGAAAACTGCCATTTTTGAGAATCTGTCCACTATGACAAGGATTGAGTCAAAAGAATTGGAAAGTGGAAATTGAGTGATGAAATCCATTGAAAGACAAATACAAGGACCATTTGGAATTGGAAGATGTTTGAGCAGTCCAAATGTCTTGTCATTAATATTTTTGTTTCTTGAGAACTGTTGACAGGATGAGACATAATCCTTTATAAATTGAGTCATTCCAGACCCATGAAAATCCTGCTTGAAAAGTTTGAGAGTCTTCTCTTGTCCAGGGTGTGCAGCTAGAGGAGAGTCATTTCTCTTTTGAAGTATGCTGAGTTGAATTGTGGGGTCATTTGGGACCAACACCTGATCTTTGAACAGGAGAAGTTGGGAAGAGGAATCAAGAGAATAATCTTGAACAAATTTACCTTTACCCAGCTCTTGAAGAATACTTCTATATTGAGAATCTTGCCATAATGCTTTCTGAATTGAGTCAATCAAATTTGAAAATGATTCCACCTTGACTGCAAAGAATTTTGAGGCTTGAATTTCATCTTGCTTGCTTACTTTTTGATAATTCATTTGATTCTTGCTGAGGAAATCTTCCCCCCTCTCTGGGTAAACATCATCCGGATGTGACAATGCATCTAGAAGGGTGGCCAGGCGGCCAGGGCAGTAATTGATTGAAAAATGAAATTCAGAGAGAAATTAAGCCCAGCAGGCTTGATGGAAAGTGAGAATCTTTGATGACATGAAGTATTGAAGTGAAGAAATATGGGTGAGAACCTCAAATGAGTAGGAAAGAGAAAGGGGAAAGGCTCTCCAGCGCTTGAGAGACCAGACTATGCCAAGGGGCTCCTTGTCATGAATCTCATAATTGAGCTCAGCTGCAGGAAGCTGGCGGCTATCAAATACAATGGTGCGTAGAGAAGGGTCAAAGTGAGAAAGGATTGGAGCAATGGTGAATTCCTTGTTGAGTTGAAGAAACTGTCTAAGAGCTTCCTCATTGAGGGGAAAACGGGAATCCTTCTTGAGGCTACTTGTGAGTGAACTAACTTTCTTTGAATAATTATTGATGAAACAGCGGTAAAAGTTGGCAAAGGCAAGGAATGATTGAAGTGCCTTGAGGTTTCTTGGAGGTGGCCAATAAAGCATTTTCTGGACTTTCTCTTGGTCCATCTTGAGGCCTTCAGAAGAAACAACATAACCTAAGTACTCTACACTAAAAACGTGAAATAGGCACTTGTAGGCCTTAGCAAAGAGGGTATTGGCTCTGAGTTTGGCAATAACAGTGGTAACATGAGTGACATGTTCTTCTTCAGATTTGCAAAACACCATAATGTTGTCTAAATAAACCACAACATAAGCATCCGGAAGATCTTGGAAAATATCAGTGACAAGGCTTGGAAAAGAGGCAGGAGCATTGGTGAGCCCAAATGACATTACCAAATACTCATAGCTGCCATATTTAGTTCTAAAACATGTCAAATGTTCATAACCCTCCTTGATTCTGAGCAGGTTATATGGACCACACAAATCAATGTTGGAGAAGATAGAAGAACCATTGAAAACAGTAAGAAGCTGATTCATAGGAGGAACAGGATACTTGTTCTTCCTGGTAACAGAATTGAGTTTGCGGTAATCAACACACAAAAGGAGGCCACCATCTTTCTTTTTTGCAAAGAGGACAGGTGCTCCTGTTGAAGAGGAGCTTGACTGGATGAAACCTTTCGCTACATTTTCTGAAATGTAGGCCCCAAGTGTATCTGACTCTTGGTTTGATAAAGAGTATATCATCCCAACTGGAGGTAGAGACCCCTCCAGCTCAATATGATTATCACAGGGGTGGTGAGGAGGAAGTTTCTCTTCTTTCACCTTGTAGAATACATCCAAGTACTGGTTATAAACAGAAGGAAAAACCTTCATCATGGTTTCTATTTCTTCTGGCTCTTCCTCTTCATCCCACAACTCCTCCAGGGAGTCATGATAAGATGAAGGCAGAAGGTCCATATTCCCAAAAAAGAGATGAAGTGATCATCTTCTCCAACATCTTGAATCTCTGTGAAGACTTCATCTCTAGATGATAGCAATGACTGATGGGAATTAAGAAAAGGAATATGGACAGAAGATGAAAATAATGGTGTTCTAGAATAACCAACCAGAGATGCACATGATTTGGCAGAAGAAAAGTAATTACTGAAAGGTTTGAAGGATCATAATAGTCCTTATGATCAGCATTAAAGGTGATCAGCCCTTGCCTCCAATCAATAGATGGATTAAAATGATTGAGAAAGTCAAATCCCAATTGGAGGTATACTCTGTTGGGAGTATCAAGGACTAAAAAGTCCCATTCAAAGCTTTGGAAATAAGGGAGCTCAACCATATATCTAGTATGGTGAGTCACAAATAAAGAAGGAGACTCAGAGGAGTAAAGAATGATAAGATGAATCTTCACTGGGAGTTCTGACATGGTCAAAGAATACTTGTGAACAAACCTCTTTGCAATAAAGGAGCCGGTAGCACCAGAATTAATGATAATACTGTAAAACATATCAGAGAGAGAAGAAAAAACAAAGAATCTAAGAGAACTTTTGACACCAGTATTCAGAATGCACAATTGTGCTCTGGATGGAAAACAGTGAATACCATTGAACACAACATGATATTCACTCATGCTTTTCCCTGTCTGGGAAAATTGCCTGATGGTGAGGTAAGCTTGTTTTGAGGCCTTTTGAAACAGGAATCAAGATTATGCTTCCCACCACAATAGGTACATTGACCCTCCTTGATTCTTCTTTCTTTTTCAGAATTCATCAATTTGAAATCTTTATTCAATAAAGAAGAATGGGGCTTGTCCCTCTTCTGAAAATTTTCTTCTTCTTTTGACTTGAGATTGAGGATGAGAAGAATTTGACTTTGAGGCTTTTGGCTTCTTCTATTGATGATTGTTCTTCTCATTTTGCCTCTCATGGTACCTGGTATAAAGCTCCAGGGTAATGTCCATTAATTATTGAAGAGAGTCAATTCTTGAAGGATGGGAGGCCAATTGATCCAAACTCCTGGTTGGAAATCCCTTCCTGAAATAATGAATAAGAGCCCTTTCACCCCAATCTCAAATTCTTGAAACAAAACTTCTGGAGTTGGCTATGTATAAAGAAACAAGGCCACCTTCTTTCATTCTTAGAGAATCCAACTCTGCTCCAGCTTTTCTAACTTCATTTGGGTCCCCAAATAAGGTAAAGAGTTGAGATTTAAATAAGTTCCAAGAATTGAGAAGGTAATTTGAGTCTTGATTGGTGAGATTGGAAAGATAGGGCTCTATTCATTTTGAATCCCTGCCAATGAGAAATGAAATGGCAAAGAGAACTTTCTTTCTGTCTTGAGAGAAATTTGTCAGATCATTATGAAAAATCAATTGACAAGACTGAATGAAACTTCTAGCTCTGAAGGGTTGAATCCCATGAAAGCCTTCTGGTGCCTTCATAGATGGAGTCTTGAAGGCTGGTGGTCTTGATGCTTCAGAGGATGAAGCTGCTTGAAGATTGGCCATAATCTGAGTTATTTGCTACAAAATGGCCAATAAAGATGGTTAAGACTGATGAGAGACAGGCTGATTAGACTTTACTAGAGTTGGTCCTTCATTACCTTGTGATGCCCCCACAGTAACAGGAACACCTTCAGTACCATCAGACACTTCCTCTTCCACAGAATTCTCCTCCTCCTCTTCACAATCTTCCCCAGGACCTCTGAAAAGTGTCCTTGAAGTTCCTGAAAATCTGCCAACTACTCCTGAAAATGAACTTGTGCTTCTTTTCCCTCTTCCTTCCTTCCTGGATGGTGCTGCTCCTTCCAAAATGGGTTCTCTGTCCAATTTTGCCCTCAGTTGAGGAACTGCTGGGGTGCCATCAAGAGGAGCCCTTGGAGTTGGAGTGAGAACAGCTTGAGTTCTGGCCTGAGATCTTGTCTTCCTTGCAGGAGGTGAGTTTTGTATGGGCATTATTTAAGGATAAAAATGAAATAAAATGAACAATAATCAAGATCTGAAGGTGAAAACTGGAGGCAATTTGAAATAAAGCTTGAAGACAAAAGTCAAAATCAATATCTTGAGCAGAATCAATAAATCCAAATGAGATCTTCACGTAAATCAATCAATTAAACATAAAATGAAAAGTTGTAGTCAATGAATGAAATAAGTCAAAATGAAAACTTCTGGAAAATCAATCAATCAATGTCAAATGAAATATTGATGTCAATAAATCAATAAGTCAAAGCATTCAAAATCAAAATCTTGGAAAATGAATAAATCAACCAAATGGATTCTCGAAGCAAAATAAATTTATGTCCAAATTCTTGATGTGAAAAATCAGCAAAATCAATGAAATTTTCAGTTCAATCAATTTTATTGAGGTCAATATCAATTTATTCCAAATCAATCAATTAAATCAAAATTAAGTGAGTTCTTCTTTAAAAATCAAAATTCTTGAAGAATGAATCAAATATGAATCTTGATGTGAAGAATGTGTCTGAATAACATGATGAAAAATTTTAAAATCAGATGAAAATTGAGCTTACACTTGGATTATGAATGAATTAAAATTGATGATTTGAGATGAGATTCAAAAAAGAGAAACAAAATAAAATTGGGTCAGCTTTCAATTTTCAAAATGAAGAATAAATGAGAGAAAATTTACAGGTGACAACAAATCATAAGTCTCTTACTCATTAAAGAGTCATAATCTCAATGAAATGAGGGAATGAATTTATAAAGAAAGAATGAACAGAATGAAAATAAATTATGAGTTAGTTAATATAATGTCACAGGGGCTCTTGGACAGAGAAGAAATAGTGGCCTGGCACTCAGTAATCAGGTAACTCACTTGGAAGACTCCAAAAGAATAAAGAAAATAAAAATAAAGAATTATATTTCTCTAAGAAGAATGAAATTACAAAGATGAGATGCAATAAGAGAAATGAGAATCCCAATGGTCAAAGAGCCAACCAAGTAAGTCCTTAATCACTCTTTCAACCTCCCAAAATTAACAATAGAATCAGTAAGGATATGACAACCAAATATCCACTGACAGTTGAAGAAAGAAAAGAGAAAAGGTGCTAAATTACTGACATGATAGTCTCAGTATTCACTTAACAAAAATGGTAAGACAAATAAAGTTAAAATAAAATCACAATATATTGAGTAACTGGGGGAAAGACCCCCATGGTCAAAGGAGGCTGGTATATGTGAAACGTTGAGAGCTTGACTCCTCCAGGCTGACAGCTGGTCTGTATTGAATCCTTGAAGCTGTATTAAAATCTTGATGAAGTGTATACCTTGCCAGATTGATGAATGAACTGTGTTGAATGATTTTCCCATTATGTATGATTAAAATAAAGGTCTTGATGAATACAGAATGTATTGAAATGAGTGTGGCTGCCAAGTTGGATTGATGGAGAATTGACACTTGACAACTTGTTTGGAACTGCCTCTTGAATACACCTTGGGCACGAATTGACAGTATTCCGTTGGAGGGAATATTTGAAGTGTGAATAACCAATGAATTCCTGATGGTGTCATTGGTCTTTGAGAAATTACACCTGCACTTGAGCCTTGATGGGTCCTCTGGATGACATGACACTTTGGTGACTTATGGAATGTTGAATTACACCTCTGATATTGACACCAATGGATTGCTGGTGGAAAAAGGTTCAGAATGGTGTATAACACCATTTATGACAGTTTGAGTTGCCGGAGGGTGAAATTGGCCAAAGGTCTTTGTGAGTGAAGTCAGGAGGATGGGAGTGAAAATTGAGTTTTGGTTGACTTCAGAGGTGACAAGGTGTTTCTGGGTGTATTGGCCAAATACAGCCTATACATCTTTAAAACTGTATTTGCACAAAATGCGCAAAATGAGAAAAACTGGCAATTAAGCCCCCAAAGGCCTGATATGGCCTTTTGGACATATTTCCCATAATACACGGGAAAATGGCATATACAGCTGAATACAGCAGAAGTGCGCAAAGTGCGCAAAAATATGCAAAATGCACAAAAGTGCACAAAAAGCGCAAAACTGTATTTAAAGCTTAAAAAGCCAAATACAGGATTTTGGGCTGTATTTTCCCTGTTAAGTGGAAAATACCTGAAAGTGCCCAAAAGCAGAGAATGGCCTGGAAAGGCCTGATGATAGTGAAGGGGCCAGGTTGGCCCCAGGAGTGAAATGACCATATAGGGCCAGAAAGGATGAGAGGGCCAATTCGGCCAGTGATTATGGATATGGCCAAATTTCCATAAGATTGATATGGAACTGATATTCCATATGGAGTCCAGGAGGGTAATTTCCATGGTTGTGACAATTGCCCATTGATGGTTCCAAATTCCGAAAAGAAGTGGAAAGTTCATTTTTTAATTGTGAATTTTCAACTTACAATACTTGTGGATTTGGAATTCTTGTGCCCTCATTCTGATTCAAAGTTTTAGACATTCTTGGTAAGGTGTGCAGTAATTTTTCAATATCATTCATCTTACTGCTGCTACACCTTTGATAATTTCTGAACTCATGTTGGAAGCTCTGTATTCAATTTATTACTTCAAATTTAGACATATCTTCTTTGTGTGTTAATTCTTCCCATAATTCTGTCTGTCTAGTATTATCAGAAGTGACTTGATTCAATTTCATTTTTAATTTTGATACTTCTTGTTGTGAGGTGTCAAAACACTTTTTCAAGGCAATTGTATATGTCATTAATTCAGTAAATAAATTTTAAATATCATCAAGGACTTTCTTATTATCCTCTTTGATAATATTTAAGGCTTGTTTTATTCTTGTTTCAATTATGTAATTAATGTTTAATTTAGAATATTTGTCTTTCAATTATTCAATAATGGCAGATTGTTCATTTAACTCATCTCTACATGAATTGTCATTATTGGATGTTTTAATTGTTCTTAAAAACTTTTTAAAAAACATAAGTTTATCATTTATTTTGCTCCGAACTAGGTTATTTGTGTCAAGATTGTTACAAATTGATGAATTTTTATCAGAAATATGACTTTTTACACCATTTATAGCTTCATACAGCTCTGGGATAGCAGTGAAAATGTCAGAAATCAGTTCAGATATTTTGATATGGCTTCCTCCTTTTTCTTTAACTCCATCATTGTTCTGGCCATCTGAAATACATTTTCCATGGCATCCTGCTGAATCTTTGGGATTCTGTAACCTTGGCTGTAAGGTTTGTGGCTGGTGCCTTGCCTTTGCCCCTGTTCTGAGCCTGTGGCTTCTTTTTAATGTTGGAATTGCTGCTGCTGGCTACTGGGGCTGTTTTTGGCACTTGCTTGGGTGGAGAAGGGGTTTTTCCTCCATTCTGCTTTTAAGAGCATCAGGCTTTTCTTTTCCATCAATGGATGCCATCCATTGAGTAACTTGCAAGTGTTGGGATGGCCCAGGAATTTTCTCACAGTCAGGTAAGAATTAACACAGTTTTTCCTCATATCTGCAAGGATCTTGTACTCCTTGTGCTGAAATTCATTGTTGTAGGCCTTCTGGCTGGCTTTGTATATCTCCAATGAGGCCTCCTGTAGCCATTTCAGCTCTGTTTGAAGGTAAAACAATATTATCAGCTCCAAAATTAACTAATTTATTACCTTGGGAGTCATCAACTGACCCTTGTACTTCTGCAACTGATTGGCTTCTGCCATAATTGCGTTTATGAGCTTTCTGGAAGTTTCTTGAGGGGTTATAGCTGGCTCCTGATCTGGTTTAAGGAAAATTAATGATTAAAAAAGCATAAAAATAGTAATTTCACGTCAAAAACTTACTATTGGCCAAATTTTTTGCTTTCTGAAGAGTATTGCTTATATCCAACTTGATTAATTCAGAAGAAATTGCTCTGGTTAATTATTCTGAGTTATAATAATTGTACTATTATGGTAAGAATTAACAGTACTTGCAGCAATAATTCTGCTTACCTTTGAAGCTGTTTCAATGTTTTCTTGTCTTACCACATTGTCAGACACTAAAATTATTGAAAAAGCCAATTGATGAAGTAAAAAATAGGATTTGTTCAAAAGAGAAATGAAAAAATAAAGCCTCACTTATAAGGTAAAGTTTTTTTATTTCTTATGGTTTTTTTGAATTATAAGTATTTTTTATATGTTTTTCAATTTTTCAATATAAGAAAAAAGATTTTAAAAGAGTAAAAATTATTTCACAAGTAAAATATCATGGCTGGTCCCCCAAATGTAAGGTGTGTATATAAAACTTTGATTGAAAATCAAGTACTTTTGCCATCCTCAAAATTTGTATGAAGTAAAAATTTGATTAAAAAGGGTATGAAATGGTATTTTTAAGAGAAAACACACCAAATTTATTGGTTTTAACCTTCATAAGTCTAAAACAAGAATATTGTAAAGATTTTTTTTTTAACAACAATAAAGATTCTTCCAAAAGTACTCTACAAGAGATATTTAAGGCTACAAAGAAAATTTCTTCAAGAGAAATTTCACTTGGAATTAACTTAGTAAAAAAATCCAAGAAATTCGTTAAAGAAAAAGTTCTTTGAGCATATTATTAAAGGGAAAACATGCCAAAAAGTGACCAGAGTGAATGTGGAAACAAAGTGACAAAGTTTACAGTGATAAAATATGCTTTAATTCACTTATGGGGTGGTTCAGGGGTAAAAATGATTATAAGAGTTACAAACTATGATTATAATGATTTTTTAAGGTGGCTGAAAGGTTGAAAATGAATAGAACAGTGTGTTTGGAATATTCTATTGATTGGTTTAACAGTGTTTAAACTAATTATATAAGGAAAACATTTTAACATGAAAAGAAAAGTGGGGCTAAGCAATTCTTCTATAGCCATCAATTTTCTTACTCCCAATGTAAAGTGTACTATTGTCAGTTTTTTGAAACACTCTGAAAACAGAAAAGCCAATTACGGCATCCTTGAACCCTGTTTAGACCAAAAAGGGCTGGTTTTAGCCATTTTAGAACCTTAAATCAGCCATTACTATAGCAATACCTGGTCTAGAGCCTTCAAAAAAGGTGAAAAGGTGTGTGAGAGTTGTAGAAACCAGTTAAAACTTCTTTTTTTACTAAGATTGCTTTAGCTTAAGGGTAGGTTCACCCTCTTGTCAACAGTTAACACTGCCCTGGTTGGTATTGAAAACTCATCATCAATTGAGTCATAGACCCTGCCACTCAATTCCAGGCCAAAAATGAGTAAAATTTGTATGGATTGTGAAATATCATGCCTGTCAGCAAGGACTTTGGGGGTCAGTCTCCCCCTTAGAGCTAGAGTTCCTTTTCCCCCCCAAATTAATCTTTCCTATTTAATTTTCCTTTAATTCCACATCATTTACTATGCTTTTAGCTTACATATGTAGTTAAATCGAGTTTTACAATACACTTACTGTAATAATTGATACCTCATTTGTAAATTAAAGCTCACTTTTATTTAATACACATGCACCTTTGGACATTTCAAAGGAAAATACTTCAATTCCTCAAAGCTTCTAAACTACACACCACACCTCAATTTTAACCCTAAAATTGATGTTTAACAACCCCTGTGGTGTAAATTAAACTAATGGTTTGCGGACTTCCAATTTTTCTACAGAACATACTAAAAACTTAATTTAAGCTTAGTTAGAGTTGAGGTACAGAAATTTTACCCAGAGGTGACCCCACCTTAATTTTTATGAGGAGTCCAATGGTAAAACAATTTTCATATGCTTATTTGTAGGATAAAAAGTTATGATTATTTTTATTTAACTTCTTCTGAAAAATATTTTAATTTTGGTATTTTTGTTGAAAGTTCATTTTTACTTAATTTTTTCAAGTAAAAATGTGTTTTCACAAATTTAAAATTTAATGTAACTTTATTTTTAAATTATAATTGAATTTTCATTTTTATATATAAGTTCATATTTATATCTTATTTTTATTCTAATAATATAAATAAATTTGTTCTATTTAGATTTATATCCCAATTTATCATTTGTGGTCTTTTGGGAATATGAAAATACCTCTAAGCCTCACAGGAGCTGACTGATCTAACAAATATCAAAATTCCATTCTGAAATTATCAATACTTGCAAAGATCACTATAAAGCCTCATTTCTTCAGTTTTTTTTCAGTTGATATGCTGAATAAAGCTCAAGCTCTGCTCAGGAACTTTACAATATCAATCAACTGGAGGCTATGTTAATTTTGCAAGAAGGTTGAGACTCAGTCAGCTAAGAAACCAGTTCCAAGTACTGGAAACATACAAAAGTCTACAGTGAACTATCTGATTCAACCAATTCAATCAATTTTGAACCACTTGTGAACAATATCTCTGCTCTTACAGATGCAATTCAAAATGTTCAAGCTTAGCCAACAAATTTAACTCACTGCAAGGGACTCCTTGAATCAAGCCCCTTGGCTCAGATGAGTATTGAAAACTTACTGAATCCAATTTCAGAACAAGCTGATAAAGATGTTACTCTACCAATTCCAACTGATGAGCAGTTGGCTGTTAATTTATCAAATACCATCATTACAAATGAAAAAAAAGATCAATAAGAGGTGGATCAAGATTATGATGATGACATTACCGAAGCTGAGAAAAAAACCTTGACCCTGAAAGAAGTAACCATAGCTTGCAGCCAAATTCACTATTCTCTTCCATGCCAAACTGATTCAGCAAAGCACAAAAACTGGAACTCCATCTGAATGAATTTTTAAAGCTGAAGAACCACTTAAATATTTCTCAAGAAGCAAATAAAGTGCAGAAAACTCTGAATTATTGTTTTGAACCTTGCTACTAAATTTCTTCATCAATTCTACACTTCTTATTTACTTAGTCCTTCTTTTGAAATGATTATTTTAAACTATCATTTTGTAATGAATTGTTTCCAAACTTTACCTTATTTTGCTTTTGATAAGCTTTCTTAAAAGAAATCCAAGATTATAAAGTAAATTACTTCTAAGAAGGGATTCCCCATTTACAATGCTCATCCAAGCAATAAGTATAATCATCAATAAGGGTCAAAATTGTGGTGAGAATCATGATGCGTATTACCTGGTGTAACTGTATTGGTAAAGAGTGGCCTGTATATATGGCACAGATTGTAGGGAATCCCTTCAGATTATTATGGAATAAACTGATGCCAAATCACCCTAAGCTTATTTCCATCCCTGGAGAGGTTAGCATATTTAACCCCGCCCCTTTTGAATTGATTACAGAGTTGCAAACAACCTTGAAAGACTTTGGAAGATAAATTCAAAAACCAGATATTTGGTAATTAGGAACCTCATTTCATTTCTAAACCATTTCTTGGAATCTATATGCTTATTATTTATCTCATCTTAAAAAAGGTTTTCAGTTTCTTGAAGGAATGGAAATAAAAGTATAAATTATGTACTAATGGTTTTCATGTAGACCCACTTTTTATCTCTTTTTATTAATCAATGGGAAGAATTATTGATAAAATTTCAAATTTGAAGTGCAAAAGGAGGATATAGAGCTAAATGATACATAAAAAGTTCATCCTTCTCCTTCAACTACATAGGAATTCAGAGACTCTCTTGAGATTTCTCAAAGTGCTTATGATTATTTGAATCAATCAAAGCTATCATTCAAGGTAGTATACTACTAATTTCATATTCTTAACAAAATATTTTGAGTGCATAATTTGGAAGACATATTTATTCATAAATTTCTTTTGATAAAAATTGAAAGAATGCTTTTGTTTTACTTTCTGAAAGACTTGAGTGTTTATATTTTCTTCATGATTTTTTTCTGCTGGATTCAGCAATTCTGGAGTACTATTGTGTGATGATTATCTCCAAAACTATGGTTTTCTCTACATTTCTCATATATCCCTGACTAAATATTCAATATCTCATGTGTTGAGGAGGTCTTGTATTTCCATTGAGCTCAAATGAGATGAAATATAAAAATATGCTCTGAATTACAAGCTTCATACAAGCAATAATTATTTGTTTTTCTTTTTAATCTCTTCCATTTTTACCTGAAGAATAATAATATTTAACAATCTCTTACTTTAAAAAGGACTTACTTATTAGATCCATTGAACCTCCTTAAAAATAAATTTGCCTTGTTCAAAGTAAATTCCTGTCACAGGGGCTCATTTAAGTGAAGAGATGTGGAAATCAGTAAACTGGAACTCACTTATAGAGGGTGCAGATGGAACAAGAATGAATACACTCCACAGTATAATAAAGCTGATATTTCTGATGGAAGTAAATATAGTAAAAAAGGAACAAATATTAATAACAGTAAGAATAAAAGAGTAAAACACAGAAAACTCCAAGTCCACTGTTTCAACCTGTCAGAAGGAAAGAGAAGGGTTAATAAGGATATAGCCACCACAACTCCACTGAACAGGTGAGGAAATGCAAAGACCAAATTAATACAAATAAAAAATATATTTAAGGAGTAAGAGTAAGAATATTCATTAGCTAATAAATAAAATATATTAATTACATGGGGAGAAAGAGGGGCTGGTATATGTGAGAATCCACCAGCCATGATCCAAAGAGTGAATTTTCAGGTGAGGAAGCTTGATTTGAATTCATTTGGATAATTCAGCCCCTGTTCAAGTGGCGTGGTGGAGTCAGGTTATCATATAGCTTCAGAATTGTGGATGCAAAACTGTGTTTGGTGAATATGACTTGTACAAGTGTTGAAAGGTTGTATTTATGAGCCACACTGTATTCATGTTTCAGAAAGAAGATTTTCTGAAACTGATTGCTGATAAACACAATGGATTTCTGGATTTCTGGGTTTTAGTGGAGTTAAGGTTGAATACCCTTACCCCTAGATAGTGGCTGTTGCAGTATCTCCCTATTGAAAGGGGTGGGCTCCTGAACACCATAATAACCTTCCACTGATGAGTGTAATCCCCATATCCCCACATTTCTTTAACAATCTTTAAATCTTAATCTGCTTTCATCTTGATCATTATCCTGAAAATACCCTGCTTTAATCCTCTTTGTTATTCTTTCCATTAACCACTTTCCCCCTTCATTAAGTAAGTAATTTACAATTCCTTTGAGCTATATAGCTTCCTTGAATAATTCTGTTAAGAATTTATTTTTGTTCATTTGTCTTGGGGTGTATCCCAAACTGGAGGCTTCCAAGCTCTTCAGCTTGAAATTTGATGAATAACAGATATATGGTTGTATAACCTTTCAAGAAGAGGTCAAAATGGTCTTCTGGGGCCTTTTCCTGTGTCCATCCCTAGTTATACATATCTTCATTTTTTGAAATGAGGAGTCTTGTCCCCAGAACCTTGATAAACTTCAGGATTGATATGCATATCTAAATTAATTGACTTTTTTGCTTCCATAACTCTAGAGATTAGTCCCAAAATGACTGGACTCACTGACTCTTCTCCTTCTGTGCCAACACCACGTGTCCTTTGTGGGTTCAGCATCTTCAGTCTATTGGGTTCACCCTGGTCCATGTCTTCCTCAGGAAACTTTGATCCTTTTCAAACATATGATGGGTAAAAGGAAGTTCGAATATTGGAACATCTTTTTACTGAGTTCTTGATGAATGGTAAATAGTTTTTTCAACAGTTTAATCCTAGATCTTCAAAGTGCCGTTTTTTGTTAGGAAAAAACCATGTAAACATCCAGGAGTAACACTTCCCAATGTCAAGGGATATTTGTGGAAAACAAAGGATGGGAATTATGAGAAAGAGTTTCAAGTCTCTGAGGCCTCTACTACTGATGGTACTTCAGGTTATTACAGTTGTAAGTGCTGTGATTTTCTTGTTTGACTTGATACTGAGGGCTTGATTTAGTGACTGGAGACAGGAAGAGGGAGGCTGCAATATGGACCAATGTTGGAGCGCCCATTCCCACTTGTGGTAGGCCAATTTACTCCAGTTCAGAGGTCCCCTTATCCAGAATCAATAATCAAGGTGTGGTGAAACGAATAAGAAGAATTTTTTATTCACAAACCAATCCAGATGCTGAAGGAAATGACAAATAGGATGGTGAAGAATTTAAAGTGATGAATTCATTAGTTGGAAACTCTTCAAGTACTTCACCTACGAATCCTCCTGCCAATAAATTCCATGCAAAAGTAATTCTCAGTACTACAAGAAACTTCCAACCTGTCCTGTCCATTTTCCCATCTTCAGTTCCTCCTCCTTCACCTCATCCCTCCACTGCCAGGCCATCACCAGTCCTCACGCCCCAACAATTAAAACCTGTGGCCAGCACCCATAGAAGGGAATATTGGTCAGCTTTTCCATTCCCCACCGCTCAAGGTTTTCAAAGCAGGGAGCAATGGCCTACCAAGGTTACCAGAGAGAATCCAAATGAGGTGAATGGAGGTCAAGATTCTGTGCCCATATTTATTATAAGAGTTGATAGAAACAATAGGGAGGTAATTATGTATTCCAATGATAGAATGGTTACTGGTACTGCTTCTGAAGATATGGATGCCCTTTGCTTCTGATACGAAGATGAATTTATAAATTACTTCAAGAGGTCTTTTGATGCTTTTGCTAGAGATAAATAGTTTGTTGGCTTTGTTTGTGCTTGGTTTGTCTTTTATCCCTGCTCTTATTGATACAAGATAATAATGGAACCTCCCAATACATAATATTGGAGGGGCTTCTTCTGCTTTCATATAGTAATAAAATAAACAAGAAACATAAAAGTAAAGAAATAAAGAAATTAAAAGAATTAAGAGAAAAAAGAGAGTAAAGGAAAAGAAATGAAAGAAACTTCTGAGGGGTGTCTTTCTTGAGGTGAGTGTCTTAATTTTGGCCATAATTTTCCTGAAAGATAAAAACCAGGAATTTGATGCTCACAGTTTGGCCAAGGTGTTGTCTTACAAGAAATTGAAAACCTCAGAGATGCATGCCAGGAGATGGAACTTACTTTCATAACTTCCACTCCCAACCAATTAGAGTAAAACAACAGAAAAGAATTTGTCATAAAATGACTTTATTTAAGAAATGTCTTGAATAAATATTAATGGAATAATTAATAAAGAAACAAATAACAAATGGATTTTGCCATCTCTGGATTAAAGGTCCAATTTTAGGCTATTTATGTTGCAAGGACTTCTGAATCTGTCCAAAGAATTGAAAAGCTCTCACAGAGTGGCTAAGGTGATTAAAACAAATTTGTGTAGAATACCCTGTTAAAGGTTCATGACATGAGAGGAACTCACTTTCATAAACTCAAATCCCCACCAAGTATTTTCAGGATACAAAGTGTGGACATCCTTTAAAAGGTCTGGTGATTTGGTGAGCTTGAAAGCTTGTTCCCAGGTTGTTCTTTCTGGGTCTTCACCAAATCCTTTTGACTCTACAAGATACCATACTTTACCTCTTTTGAGTCTTGAGTCCAGAACCTGAGCCAATTCTTATTCCTCTTTCTTATCCACTATGACTGGTGGTGGTGGAAATTGATGCCGGTTTAGAATAGTTGATTTTTTGACAGGCTCTAGCAAGGACATATGGAAGACAGGGTGATCTGACTTCCATTTTTGAGGCAACTTGAGGTGATGTGCATGGCTGCCAATCTTCTTCAATACTTACAAGGCTCCCAACAATCTTTCTGAGAGTTTCTTGGTAAGTATTGTAGTCTTGATATTCTTTTAAATTGGCCATACTTTATCCCCAGGTTTAAAATCAAGTGTAACTGTCCTATTTATATTTGCATACTTCTTAAAGCCCTTTATTTCCGACTCTAATTCTTTGACAAATTTCTGTACTGATTGGAGTTTTGTTGATACCTTTCCAGAAGGTTTGTCTTGAGAAATGTGAATTGAATAAAATCAGGAAGCTCTTCCATAAATTGTTAGAAAGGGTCAGAGTTTTGTTCATGAGTGTTCTGAATTATTATGGGAATATTCAGCCAGAGGGAGGCAGATTTACCAGTTATCTTGATGGTAAATGGCATAAATCCAAAGATACTGTTCTAGAATCTCATTTAAACTTTCTGTCTTTCCATATGTTTCAGGCTCAAAGGAAGTTGAAAGATCTCTTGATATCTTGAGATGCTGGAATAATTGAATCTAGAATGATCATACAAATAAGGAACACCTCTCCCTGACAATAGTGACTGAAGCTCCATGCTTGGAAAAGACATGGCTAACAAAGATTTGAGCTAATTCCAGCAAAGTAAGTTCTGAATAAATTGGAATTAAGATTTCCATTTTTGAGAATCTTTACACAGCTACTCAAATAAAAACAAAGTTGTTTGCAGGGGGAATTGATTGATAAAGTTTATTGATAATGAATTCCAAGGACCAGATGGAATTTGACAAGGCTTTAGTAATTCAAAATTCTTATGGTGAATCTGTGTGTTTCTTAAACATTTCTTGCATGTGGACACATAGTCCTTAATTCTTTTATTTATCAAAGCCCAATAAAAATACCTCTTGATGAGGTTGAGGTTCTTCTCTTGGCTAGGATGGCCAGCCAATAACCATGAGCAAATTGGCTACACCTGTCAGCTGGTGCACCATTTGGAATTAAGCTTGGTCCCATCTCAGGATGGGCTTTGACTGCTCTTCTGAAATTAATTGAGCCATGACTATCTCTTTTTGGACATATTCTTATATCTTCTCAGCCGCAAGAGCATTATAGAAATATCAAAAAAATATAATCATAGTCGTTTGTATCCCTTACCTACTTTTAACCACATTCTTATTTCAGCTTTAAAAATCCGGAATATAGAAAATTTCTTATATTTTCAGATTTTTGAAGAAAAAACCAATTCTCAAACTATCTTTTCTTTTTTTGTTTTTAAGTAACTATACCCCAATATTTCAATTCTTCATTGAAAATAACTAAGGTTTCCGACTTAAGAAGAGAAAATACGAAATCCAAGAGGCTTACAAGTGTGATAATTAATTTTCTTGAAGGGTATTACCAGAAGGTGTGTGTCTCAATGAAAAAATGTTGATAATAGATCTATACATTGTTTGAAGAGTATTTTAGGTTTGAATACACTTATTTCATATGGCTTCATTGACTAAATTGTTTTGGGAAATGACCATAGTTTGTTATACAGTCTCAAACATTTCAAAGAAATCATCTTAAAATAACCAACCTAAAAGGTGAGAACTAAAACTATTCATACCTTAAGCTTTAATGTAACTAATTGTCTTCTTTTTCTTTGATATTTTATGAATTAACATGATACATATTACATCATTTAGCTTCTTATCTTGGAGTATCTCAAATTAAAAAATCAGGAATTAGTCTTATAGGCTGCCTTTGTGATTTTTACTTTTCTCCTTGAATTTTTCTGCCTCTACCCCTCTTATCCCCTTCCACATTCATTACTTCACTCTATTATATTTTGATAGCAATATTTAAAATAATTTAAGTCTTAATATCATAGATTTATCATAAAATTCAAATCAGAAAAAAATATTTCCTATTTGGTTTAAAAAAGATTTCCCAGTTATAATAAATATACAATTATTTCTTATTTCCCTCATTTTAATTCTTAATTTCATTATCCCATTCCATTCATCCTCACAAGATATCAATTCTTTATTTCCTAGATCTTTTTATTTCATTGGAATTATATTACAGTTTCAATATGGTATATATTTGGCTACTTTGGGATCTAGTTTCAGTTTTGAATGGAAGATTTTTAAGGATATACAATGTGCTGTGGAAAAACTTAATATAAGAACAGGATGTCAAGAGAAATTAAAGCAGATCAGAAGAAATTAAATAAATATTTAATAATGACAACATAACAAAAATGGTGAACAGTAGAAATTTTGAATTTATTTTTTAAATTTGAGGAAGGAAATGGATTAAGTTTTCTTGTTGAATATTGGTAAATATAAACTAATTTCAACTTCTTTGTATCTATTTTTTGGGAATGTTAAGTTGTAAATGAATTCAAAATAAAAAACAGTTATCAAATAATTTGAATCTGAAGATCAGAGGTAAATGAAAATATATTTACTTTTTATATTTGAATTTTATAATAAATTTTACACAATTAGATTGATATATTCAATCTAATTGAATATTTTACCACTGCCTTGAAAGCTTTCAAATCAAAATAATGTGATAAATGATCAGGTTTTATTTCTTTAAGGTCTGCATATATGGAGACAAGCTTCCCAAGAACATTTGGGAAATATGAAATAAAATAAAGTATTTCTTTGGACCATTCTCTATTTTGGAATTTCAATCAATTCTATTATTGACATGATTATTTCACCATATGGTTTTATTTTATACAATGCAGTTTGATTGGTCTAGATATTTAAGTATGTTAAGTCAAAATAGTACAGCTCCTCATTAATCCTAATAAGAAATAAGCCAATTTCTATTATTTCCTTGATTTGTCACTGTAAAAATCAATGGAAAGGATGTTCAAAGACTCTGATTTTCTGATTTAGGTGCTTGAATTTCAAAATCTGGAAATTATTTAAGCTGTCAAAAATAATGCTAAGCAATCATAACATTATATTGAATGTTGGAAACCTATATCTCTCTTATGTACCTTATTGATTTATAGCTCATATATTCTATTGATCATATGCCAATTCCAAGAATTTTAAGATAAAAATACAGAATAATTTAGCCAATAGGAATTATTCAAGTGATTTTTTAACACAAAATAGTCAGTTCAACAATTATATTCAGATAATTAAAGCTCAAAACTATAGTGCACATGTTAAAAAAAACTTTCAGTAATGCATTTTCAGCCATCAATTTAATTCTTTATATCTAAAAAATAGATATGATTTGCTACTTTGTTAAAAATGAATTGGTGTTTTGATCATGATAAACAGAAATGGATTTGGGAAATTTTTTATTCCTCTTCAATGTATAAGAAAAATAATTTATTTTTTGTTTAAAAAGGACTCAATTATCACAAAATTTAATCTTATAAAGGACTTAAGAATTTAATCAAAGAATCTCTTCATTATTATTCAGAATGATCTAATATTTTCTAATTATAACCATATTTAGAAAAGTCAATAGCTTAACTAAGGGGAAATGGATCTGTTTCATATTTATTGATACTAGAGATTGGTTCCATCTCAATTTAGGTATCAGGAGTAATAATAAAAGCCTTGGAATCAAGATAATCCAATTGTGGCTGAATATTTCTGAATATTTGTTCAATATTGGAAATTGAGTTTTTATAAGAATTCATATAAAGGTTTGGTGGCAATTATGGGAATGCTTGACTTTCTGTTGTGTTTTTTCTTCTTTTGGGTTATATTCAATACTTCCTTCATCCTTGTCTTCATTTTCAACTTCATATAAGAGAATTAAGTAAGGGGAATCCAAGTTACGTAAAAGCAACTTGAATGCCTCAGTCCTCCAATTAAGTATTGCTGAAGAGTAATTTACCTTTGGATACTCTTCAGTCTGAGAGCACCAGTCAACAGAGGCAAGTATTTTTGAGGTTATTTATTTTCCAAGGTACCTTTTGGATGTGAAGACTCAATGTTTAAATAGTTCTCAGATGATTGATACAGCCACAATTTCATTGTTTGTATTCCTATTCCTATTGAATAATTACATAACTGTGCTCTTACATGATGCTTTGTCCTTCTCTTCCTGGGTATTTTTGGCTTCCTAGAATTTTCTTTTCGTCTTCTCAGCCATCTTTCAGAAATTCTGATAATTGTTTTATGCTGACATTGAGATGGATCAAGGGCATAATTTTTCAAAGATCCCATATTAAATGCATGAAGCCAGTGCTTTGTGATACCTCAAAGTATTATATTGTCCCAGGTTGTGATGATTTTGATGTTCAGATGAAAAGAAAAGTTTCAAATTCCATAGTCGAAACGCTCAGAAGTTCATTGTGCTTTGCGCATCCCTGGAATTCCCTTTCTTCCTCCATAATAGATTGTATCGGAAGATATTATTTCAAAGAAAGCTTCATTTCAAACTAGTTCTTCAGTAGCTGGATGAATTCAATAGGAGATAAGCTTCTTTGAAGGTGGTTCTGTTATCCAAGGATCATTCTAATTAAATCCCTCAGGAACACACAGATTTGATCATTTGAGCTTGTAAGGTACTATGAAACTGCTTTTTTTATTCTTCTACTTGAATTGGGGAATTTTCTATTATGAACCATTATATTTAGAGTTTTGAAAAGTATCAAAGGAGTTTTTGGAAATAATTGGTGAGTGAAGTTATGAGAGAAACTCATATATTAATTGTAGTTTTGCTTTTATTGTAATCCTCTTATTATGAAAAATGAGCTCCAAATTTTCACATACTATAATTGATTTTTAGAGTGAGAGGGGATAAACTAAAAGTCCTTGGTACTAAGCCTTGATATTATTCCCACTAAGGGGTGCATTGAATTTGAAATAGGACCTTTTTCTTTCTCACAATCATAAAATAACTCCAAATACTAAATCAAAACATCTCTTAGTCTACTAACTGAACATTTCGTACGGTATAAATCAAGAAAACTTGCCCAATTAATATTTCCTGAGAGACCATCAAATCCCATCTTGCCAAGTGTTTTTAAAAATGAACTCTAAGGTTACCAAAAAAATGCCATTGGGGGATTGAGTTGGATTCTTGAGATTGGATTCAATGAGGTATTTTCTAAGTTGAAGTCCCACCAAAGATTTCCAAATTGGGTAGTTCTTTTTCTCAGTTGAGCATATAAACATTGAAAATGGACGCAGAAGAAGGAGGATTGATATTTCTGGCATTATATTTGGTCTGTGATGATAAGCCCTCTTTACAGTGGGATTATTCTTTGGTAGAAGTTGATCTTTTGACTCATATGTAATGGACATAGTTCCAGACATTGCCGCAGTAATGTAGTCATGTACTGTGGGAACTCCTCTGCGTGTGGGATAAAATGAGGCAGTACCTGGAAGGGGAAATTACAAGAAAACATTTATGTATTGCTGTTTGAGACTTGTAACCCTTTCTCTGCTTGTGTGCTAGAATAATATAGACTGCCCTTCCTAAGATGCTACATTATCTTTACTGAGTTCACCAAATCAATTTATCTTATTGATAGTGGCTTGATCAGAAAATATTGTACTCAACAATCTCTAATAAGACTTTGCTCTACTTAAAACAATGGTTAGTTAAAACCTTAACAAATAAATAATTTACAAACTTCCAGAAAATCTGGTTGGATTACACCAAAATAATTTTACAAAAGATAATAAATGAAATAAGAAAAAAGAAGAACACAAATATGGGAGAGAAATAAATAGCACTTGATATCACTTATAACAGTATATGATTATTAAGGGAAAAATAACTTGAAATATATTCAGGTAAAATAAGTTAAATTGACTGAATGTTGAGCTATATTCATAACCTAAAAGAATTCAACTACTATAGTATAATATGTGAGAATTGTTGTGAGGTTAAAAAAAGAGTAAATTTATAGCTTATTATTTCAACAAACTCTTTGGTCTTATACAATGGTAAGGTGTTGGTTTTGAATATTGATTGTATAATAGGAGTAGTATTAATTTAATGTAAAGTTATTAATTTGGTGTTAGTTTATTACTGAAAGAAATATATTTCCAGTATAATATTAAAATTGTTACTTATAACTTCTGAATGGATAGGTGATTAATGTGAATAGGGATGTGAAAATGTTGTTGATTATGTTGAATAATTTAGTTGAGGTTGTTGATGGGTTTTATTTTAGTTCTATATGTATCTTGATGAAATTGAATTGATTTAAGGGGTTCTACTTTATCTCAAAAGTAGTACAATTACTTTTAAAAATTCAGGTTTTATTTTAAAATCTGAGAAAATTACTTTAAAGTGATGGTTTTATTTTAAAACAATCTAAAATTACTTTTAAGGTTTAATCACTAAACTCCAGAGATTCCTTACTCTTGAGCTTCAAGTGTCAAGATCCTAATTATTATGATTACTAGTCTGCCTGCTAGTGAGGGATTAATTAAGATCTTTTCACACTATTGGTTCCCTTGATCTATGCCAACAACAAACCTCAATTACTAAGCTTAATTTATCAAACAAATTTCTAATTTAACCTCTTAGATAAGGGATTTGGAAAAAATAGGTAGAAGTTACAATTTCCAGATGGGAAAAAGTCTGGAGAGGAAAAAAGTTGGACCATTCATATTCTTTAGGGGGAATAGGGTTAGGGTTTAGGGTTTTCACAAACTGTTTCATGCATATGCATATGAATACTATCTCTTCTTCAATTTCCCTTGGATTACTAATCGTTTTATAAACCCATAGCTAATTTACTACCACCAAGATAAGGTTTTATACCTTCACTCCACTCGTCACTCTTTTCACCCTTTACACTATACATCCTTAATTATTATTATTCTTTAATAATAATCAAAACTACTATCAACTCAATAATTTACACAATTAAAATGCAAAGCAATTCCCTTCCACTATCATCAGCTCAATAGAATACTTAAAATAATCCACACTACTACTATCTTATATCAAAAAATAGAATGACATCAAAATAAAATAAATATACCTTCACTAACTCATACTAATAATATATTTTTTTAATTCAAATAGAGCTCATCTCAATACTCTTCTTAACAAAAGCAACTAAATAAGGCTTCCTCAAAATATTTTGAATTAAAATCAACCACAACTGCACAATTTCCACCAATAAGGGAAATTAATTCCCATGTAATACTACAATAATACAGCTCTCAGAATATATATTATTATTAATATTTTTTATTAAACATTTACCCAAAATTAGAGTCCAAAAATTAAATAACAAAGTTTTTCTTTTCTTGAATTCAAATATTTGTTAAATCAGTAGAATACTGACTTGTTTTTTTTATAGAATGTGACTATTTAAGGTTACACAAACAGGCTATTTTGATTATGATATTTATTTCTTTTTTTATATTGGTCCATTAAGATAAACTGGTATAGGTATACCACATCCCCCTCTCCATTCAATGCTGTCCCCAGCATTTCCAGTGATGGTTAAGGGACAAAGCACTTTTTTTACCACTTTCTTCCTTCATCCACACCTTCCTCCTTGCAAAATGATAACACATAAGAAAATCTTGTAACATTTACAAGAATTCCCATGAAAAATTTCACTGTTGGCTCTTTATATTGATTTTGAATCTCCATTTTGTCTTCTTTAAGGCATAGATCTTGAATTTTTTAGTTTTATTTATTAATTATATTTTTTTCAAGAGATGAGGGATGCATTCCCTCTCCACTTAAAAAAAATGAGTTATACATAATTATTTTTTTATTCTTTATAAAAATAGGTGTATGATAAGAATACCTGTATGAAATTTAATAATGAAATTTTCTCAACTAACTACACAAACAAAGACCCAAGCTTAAAATTAATTGAAGGTTCACTTTCCCCAAAAAACATAACATCATAAGAAGTGATGGAAAGAAATAAGTTCCACCCTTATTTTTTAAAATTATATCATTATTACTTCTTGAGGGACAGTTTCCCTCTCCATTTGATTTTGTTAACTACTTATATTCCTTCACTAATACAATTATTTCCCAAGACTTGCCATAAAAAAAAGTAATAAACATGAAAATTATGGAAACTAAGAAATAGAAGATATTGGCACAGTGTAAGGCCTTATTGAGGACCTTGGATTTAGTCCTGAGACTATAAGGAAGATAAAATATATTGATGAGGCAGTTTAAGGTCATACTCACGACCTTTGATTTAGTCCTCAGACTGAAATTAGTATAAATTATGTTGATTAGGAAGTTTAAGGTCATACTCAGGACCTTTGATTTAGTCCTGAGACTGAAATTAGTATAAATTATGTTGATTAGGCAGTTTAAGGTCATACTCAGGACCTTTGATTTAGTCCTGAGACTGAAATTAGTATAAATTATGTTGATTAGGCAGTTTAAGGTCATACTCAGGACCTTTATGTACCGTTTTTTTTAATTTATATCTCAATCTATATAATAGTAAATCCCAAAAAATATCCTTTGAACATATTCCTATTATGTGAGTATGTCTTAGCCAATCAACTCAAAATTTAACATAAGATCACAGCCAACATAATATACAGGACCATAAAAAAAAATAAACCACAAGACAAAATACTATAAATAATAAAATACCAATAGAAATAACAATAATAATTATAAAATATATGTGAAATAAAGATATCTATAAAGGAAAAGGGATTAATACATCCCTTATTTATATATTTTTTTATCATGTTTTTTTTTATTTTATTTATATATATTTTTTTATTTTTTTTAAGTATACTCATTGATACTAAATATATTAGTTGTAAATCTTCATCTTATATAAGTATTCCTCAGCAAATTAATCTTAGATTTGGATTAAAATCAAAAAACATAAAAAAGGATAAAAAAAATAAAAAAAAAGAAAATAATAATAATAAATATGGAAAACTAACAAAGAAATAAGTATATAAAAAATAAATATAATTTAAAAAAAGTGAATTAATTAATAAATTCCTCCATAGTGCAAGTATCCTCTGTTTTAAATCAACTTCACTCTATTTGATAATAGTATTATTTTACTTAAGGTTTCATTCTTTTGTCCTATTAAGTTTTTTATATCTATTATTATTATTATTTTTTAAATATGAACCTATCTCTTTTTATTACTTTTATCTTATTAATTTTATTATTATTTCATTGTGTTATATCTTTACTATAAGTAAGGGTTAATAATTAATACAATAGAGATAAAGTATGCCCCTTTTGTTTGTCACTTTCTGTAATATCATATCTCACTGTCTAAATCTTTTATTTACTTATATTTATTTTTTATATTTTATATACATATTATGTTTTTTTTCATAATTATCATTTTTTTGTTGAAGTGTTATAGTTTTATAAATATATATATATAGTTTATTTACTTTATATTGCAAAAGAATAAAAAAAGCTGCTCAGCAATGCTGCGATACTTCAGCAGTGTCTCTTTTCAGCATCGCACGCTACTTCAGCAGTGTCTCTTTTCAGCATTGCATACAGGTTGGTTTGCTCAAATATATTGATTTATTAATTATTTTTTTTTTACTTTATTTTAATTTTGCTCTTCTTCTTTTTTTTTCCTTAAAAAAAATAATTCAAATATTTAATAATAAAAAAAACTAATTATAATGTTTTTTTTTATTTTTTATTTAGGTCATCCCATTGCAAAGGAAAACTAAAAAATAAAATGAATTGTTGTTGAGAATAGCTGCACTACCATAGAATTTCTTCGCATTCTAAGGTCACATGGTTTTTTTTATACTATACTTTATTCGGATATTGATATTATTATGATTTTGGTAAATTTATTCTGTTCTTTCTTCATCCATTATTTTTTTTTATCTCTATTATCTTTTAAAAAAATTATTTAAATATTTAATATAAAAAACTACTTTATAATGTTTTTTTTTACTAATTGCATCATAAAAGAAGAGATAAAATAAAAAAAGATTCCATTGAGAATTGCAGCGTTACTGTAGCATCGTTCTGCACTTCCATACTTGCAAGTTCTATTTCTTCTATTAATTTGTGATATTATATTAAACAGCATTTCCTTTATTAAATTATGTACTTTCCGCGATTGGTGAAATTTTAGATAGAGGGAGTTGAAAAAGTGGTGGCTGATAAACCGTGGGTACACAGACGCCATTGATCCCAATCCCCTTTGCGGCCATCTGTTGCTTTCCTTTACAGGTAATTTACAATTCTTTACTATTCTTTTTTTACTTAATTCTCTGCTATCTCCTTCTCAATGCTGATCAGTGATCTTCAACGCCAATGATGTATGCTAGCAAGTTTCTTTTCTTTTCTTTTTCTTTTTGCTTTTTTTTTCAAAAATTCTAATTAATATTTTATATTTTCTGTATTTATCTAGATGAACACCTAGACTTTGGGGGTGAGTTAATTTTCTTATCTTGTTCATTTCCTGATTTCTATCGCCCGATGACCTCATTTTTTTAATTTATTTAATTTACTAATTGTTTTTTTATGAGTTACAATAAGAACTCAAATTACAGTTAATTTCTTGAATCGCATGTAGGAACAAAAAAAAATATGGGGTGAGCTATATTTTTTTATCTCTTGCATTGTGCTGATCCCCCTTTTTTTTAATTTTGTCTAATGCTGATGTAAGTTAAGGTAAGTGGGTTTATAAATAGTTGATTGTTCCTTAAACTGTCCCATTACCATTTCTTCTTCTGTTGACATTCTATCCCAGAATGTTTGTAGTTTGCTTTTTTTCCATTTTTTTAAATTATTATTATTATTATTGAAACAAAACTATCATGCCTTTTACATTAGAGATCCAACCAATTGCTGATGGCGACCAAGAGGTCACTATCTCTCTTGACTTGATTAATTATAGTTTTACAATTCCTTCTTGCAGTCTACCAACTTTTAATCTATACACCTGCTCCAAACATGAAGATCCAACTCCAATTAACCCTTTAGTTGGCCATGTTGGCCTTGAACCCAGCTCTCCTCCAGCTCTCTTGACCAACACTCAACCCACCACACCAGAGTCGGAGAGTAACAACCCTTTTTTGGACAATATTACTACTCCTCCCTTGATTCAATCACTCAGAGCCAATTTTAGTTACTATTTCCACCTTTTCAATGGTGAAATGAATGATCTGTACTCGCAGATGCAGAACTTTTACTTAAATTGTACACAAAAGACTTTTTCCTTTCAACAAGAGCACCAAATCATAAAAGATTCAGTGCAATCATGCTTACATTGGTACAGGCATATGATTAAGTAAGTTCAAGTTTTCTTTATATATTTTTATCCTTCTTATTATATTTTCTTTATATTTTTTAAATAAATAAAATAGTGCCGCTGTACGTTGTGGGAACTCCTTTTGTTGTGGGATAAATAATAGGCAGTACCTTGAGGGGGAAATTATTGGTGAGTCTGTTTTGAATTTCAGAATTAACCAATAACCATGGGTGCTAAGGTGTATTAGCTGCCCCTCTAAATATACTGAAAAAGATACCCTTTTTGATGAGATCACAAATCAATTATTTAGTTTTGTGGCTTTTCAATTAGAGAATTTTCTTCAGCAGTCTCTATCAGTCTGTCAATAGAAGATCACTATGATAATAATGGTAATAGTTAATATTTTTTTAATAATTTAGGTTTGCTTAACTTTCTTGTTATTTGATTATAATTCTTTTTAATTAATTCTTCTAGTATTCCTTCTTTCAATACCTGAGATATTTAAAGAATATTGTTTAAGATCACTAATAATATTAATAATAATCTTGATAGCTAGCTATGCTTTTAAAGGTGATTTAATAATACTATAAATATAGCTATAATAATTTAAGGGTAAGATAATTCTTTAAGGGTGGTTTTGTTTAATATAAGGGTAAGATATAAATGATATAATATTAATATAATACTATTCGGATCAATATAAATATAATCCAATATACCTAAAAGGCTTATGATATAAGGTATAAGGGTAAGATGATATCCCTTCTATAAATAAGGGTTATTGATAAATTAGATAAGATCACTAATGATAATATCTTCAAACACTACTTCAACACTACTACTATAATGGTAAGACTATTAAATAATATTAAACTCTTTCATTAATATTATAAATATCTTTCATTAATTAATCATAAATAATACTATAAGATACTGAGCCTTGCTACTGATCTTTTTCAATATAAATACTAGATTATCCTACTAGAGAAGGGATGGATTGATCCTCAAGATTATTGTCTGAATCAGAAGCATGGGGGGAAAAACAGGGAGAGAGGCCCTTTATTTATACCTTTTGGGCCCTCCATAGAGCCTTCCGAAAACAAGGGACTTAGAAAAAATTCCACCTTGAGACATTTTTGCTGGTGGGTGAATTAAAAATGGTGTCATTTGATCAAGATATTGCACCATATGTTTGGTTGATTGCACCATTCTGAACCTTATTATTGTCAGTGCACAGCCTTGAGACATTTTTGCTAGTGGTTAAATTTGGAATGGTGTCATTTGTTCAGGATATTGCACCATATGTTTGGTTGATTGCACCATTTTAAATAACTGTATTCTTATCTCTACTAACCTTATTTTTCTTCTTCACAGCCTTGAGACATTTTTGCTGGTGGTTAAATTTGGAATGGTGTCATTTGATACAGATATTGCACCATATGTTTGGTTGATTGCACCATTTTTTTTAAAACTGTATTCTTATCTCTACTAACCTTATTTTTCTTCTTCACAGCCTTGATCTGTGTTTAGTTGAGTATTTCTCAATGTAAAATTTAATTTGTAAATAATACCTGTAATGTTTGGTTATGGGAGTTTAAGTGGGGATTGAGTAATGTAACACTATGTTAACTTATATGTAAGTGTTTTTTTTATGTCAAGAAATGTAACACATGATGTTGTAAGAGTAATGGTATCACCTATGTAATATTACACATGTTTATTCATATTGAATATTTAGACAAGCTGCAATATCTTTAAGCATATTCTTGTACCTAGTATAGAGTGTATATTATCATTTCTCTTCTTTAATCCATGATATCTAGAAAATTATTGACATTATGGGGTTGAGGCAATATGTGACTATAGGTAAAATTTGATGTAGATTCCAGTGGAATACTTATTTTTGTTATTTTAATATAATTATCTTCCTTTTTCTTGAATTTTTTTTTTTTTTTTTTTTTTTTTTTTTACTTTTATCTTTCACTTTTTATTTTTATTTTCTTTATATATATATATATTATTATTATTATTGATCAAATTTTTAGCTTTGAAATTGTGGATTTGAACCTTGGAAGAACTGGTATGGAATACCACATCCCCCTCTCCATTTAATGCTGTCCCCAGCATTCAAGGTGATAATCCACTTACTTTTTTCAAAAAACAATCAAACATTTCCCCCCCTTTTTTTTGAATAAAAGGATTTTTATTCATCAAAGTCCTCTTCATCTTCAAATTGAGATTCATCTTCAACTTCCTCTTCTCCTTCTTCCTCTTCCTCCTCTGAGTCCAACTCTTTTCCTCTTGGATAAAACTTCTTTATTTGACTTGCTGCAAACCTTCTTGCTAGCTTTGTACCATCTAATTCTTCCAGCTCATATGGACCATTGTTTATTTGTCTCACAACTCTATAGGGTCCATCCCATCTATTCTTGAACAATAATCCCCATTGTGCCTCTAATGCTTTATTGTATACAAGAACAATTTCACCTGGATGAATTGGCTTTCTTATTTGATGTGCTAATTTCCTGTCCCAATATTTTACTGAATCCTCCCTGGCCTTTTTTAATTTCTCTTTTGCCCTTTTTCTTATTTCTTCTTTTCCTGATAGCTGTTCAGCTCTTGCTTCCAATAAATCTTCTGTTGATTTGACTTTGTGCCATTCAATTGATAAGTATGTTTTTGCTTCAATGTCTATTGGTAGTACTGCCTTTTGACCAAATTGAATCTCAAATGGGGAGTAACCTGTTGTTCTTTTGGTTGATATTCTGTCAGCCAATGTAACCAAAGGTAAGTATTCTTTCCATTTTGAACCATTTTCACCACACATCTTCACCAATGCATCCTTCAATTGTTTATGCCCCCTTTCTACCATTCCTTGTGACTCAGGGTAGTAGGGTGTTGTTACCCTTATCTTTGAACCTGCTTTTTTTACTGCATCTTGTAGTTCCTTTCCAAACTCAGCCCCTCCATCTACTGTGACCTCTTTTGGGGCTCCATACCTGCAAATCCATTCAGAAGTGAACCATTCTGATATTGACTTTGCTGTAAGCTTTACTAAACCAATTGTCTCTGGCCACTACTAAATACTTCCATCTTCCTGCTTTTACATGTACTGCATCTATACTGACTCTTTCAAATAATGTTGAGGTGAATGAGATTCTCCCTTCCTCTTTTTGGTGATAATGACTTCTCTTTTGACAAGCTTTACAAGATTTGACCCATTTTTTGACTATTTTCTTCATTCCTTCCCACCAAAATCTTTCTTTAACTCTTCTGTATGTTTCATTTTCTCCTCTGTGTCCCATTTCTTCATGTAATGATTTTAATATTCTTCTTTGAGAACTCTGATTTGACACAACTACTTGTGGATTTGGTGTATTTCTTCTTTTGAGTTGGCCTTCCTCCAGAAAGAAATTTGATGACTTCCTTTTAATTTTTTTGAAGTCATCCTCTTTACTACCAAAGGGCCTTTTCAATGTATTTAAGTATTCCACCATTCTTTTCCAAAATCCTTCTTGCTTTGATGGTAGCTTTATTCCTGCCAACTTTATTATATTATTATGTTTTACTCCAAACCCTGGGTGTGGTTTTATCCATTCTTCTTCTTCATCAAAATCAGATTTTTCTTTTTCTTCATCTTCTGACTGAGGTCTTCTTGATAGCCCATCTGGCATTGTGAATGTTTTCCCTGGCTTATGAACTAAGTCAAAAGAAAACAATTTAATAAATGCAACCCATCTGGTCATTGGGGAATTTGGCAAACAGGGTGAGTTGATCATTTCAATTAAGGCTTTTGCATCTACTTGTAGCTCAAAATGGTGTCCCCAAAGTACTGTTTGGAGTTTCTTGAGCATTTTGGCCACTCCACATAGCTCTAGCTTTGGCTGTGAGTATTTTGATTCCAATCTTGAGAATGTGATTGATTCATAAAGAACTGGTCTGTCCTTTCCTTCTTTGTCTTCTTGAGTAAGTACTGCTCCTGCAGCTATATAGCTTGAGTCTACTGCTAATTTAATCTTCCCTGCTCCCTTTTCATAATCCGAATTTTTTAATGTTATTTCCTCCCCTACAATTTTTCTTAACTTTTCAAAAGCTTCATCACATTTAGTATTCCATTCCCATTCTTCATCATCTCTTGTTAATCTTCTTAGTGGTGATGCAATCTGAGAGAAATTTTGAATGAACATTCTAACATATGCACAAAGTCCCAAAAAGCCTCTTACTTCCTTTTTATTAAGGGGCTTTGGCCAACTTTGTATTTTATTAATCTTCTTCTTTGAAATTCTTCTTCCATTCAAAGAAACTACATGCCCTACTATGTCCAATGCTGGCACACAACATGCAAATTTGATACCTGATATGGTAAGTCCTGCTTCTTCAATTCTGAATAATATTCTCTCTAATGTAACTGCATATTCCCAAATGAATCTTCTTATCAAATTATTTTCTTTTAAAGTCTCATTATTATATGTTGATCTTGGACCTTTTATCCCTCCATCATCAATAAAAATTCCTACATTCTCTGGTATTTCTTCTTGAAGTATCCAAGTCATTTGGGCTTGATAAACTGAAACAGAATTGGTTGCTCCTTGTGGTAATCTTGTGAGTTGTAGCCTTCCAAGTGGTGTTTCAAATGTAGTTAAGGGTCTTGTAGAAATGTCTAATTCTCTTTCATCATACCCTCCCATTATGTCACCAAGTCCATAACAAGCTCTCCCTGAAAAGGCATCTACAAATTCTTCAATATGTGGTGGTAATCCTGCATCTTTAATTGTTACCTTATTAAGATCCTGTAAGTCATGGACAATTCTAAGTTTTCCATTTGACTTTGCAACACAAAATACTGGACTTGTATAGCTGGAGGTAGACTGCTCATACAAGCCTGTTATAATTCTTTCCCTTACCAACTCAATGAACTGGGGTATTATGGGCTTTGGTATTGGTATTGGCTTCTTTTGCCAAGGTGTATGTGGTATTACTGGTATTTTGTAGGGTTTTCCATATGAATGTTTCAGTAAACCCCTTTCCTCTGCACTGAATGCAATTGCTTTTTCTCTTAAAACTATGACACTCATAAGAAGACTCCTTTCTTCTTCTGAAAGCCATCCAGGTGGTCCAAAATTTATCAATTCAAATCTTTCTTGTGTTATTTTTCATGTGACCATAAATTTAGGTGGTTTTGGTGATAGTGGTGTATTATAAGGGTCTCTTGATAATGGTGGCCTTCCCAAAGGAGGATTTATGTCTTGTGGCATAGGCTCATTAACTGGTTTGACCTTCTTGAGTACTGATTTGTATTTTGCTGCACTATTTTGGTAATCCATTTTGTAATATCACTGAAATGATTCTGTTTTTCTCTTTGATATTTCTTTCTTTTTTTTTTATATATTTTTTCTTTTTAAAACTGGTTAAGTTGTAATCAATATTGTATCAATTCTTCTATTTTCTTTAAATATTCTCCTTATTTTAATAATTTATTAAATTAAATAAATCTTCACTTCTGTTATCTTTTTTTTTGTCCATACATTTGAGGTTGCAGTTTAAGGTCATACAGGACCCTACAACTCAGGTGTGCAGACCCTGTATATTAGGTATACAAAATCCTGCCTTTTTATGTCATACAAGGACAATAAGACCCCTTGTCCATTTCTTCACAAGGGAGCAGTTTCATGTCATGCTGAGGACCTCCTGGTCTTCAATTTGACTTGATCCAAGGGCAGTTTATTTTTTTTTTATATATATTTTTTTTTTGTTAAGTTGAAAGATTCCTTATTCTAATATCAACTTGAGCTACCTTGAGGCTTAATAATTCATAAAATGTTTGGGTTGATAGATATTTATTTCTTCTTTTCAGTCATTAAAAATCTCCTTGCATATTTCAATTCTAAATTTTTGGCCTTCTTTCTTCAATATTTTATTCTTTGGCCAATTTATCACATATATTTGAGGATTTTATTTGAACCATTTCAAATCTGACCTCTTCTTTCTTCACATTATTTCTTTAATACCACTACTCCTTTCATGGACTAAAATAAAGAAATAGATTATAAGCCCTCAGGTGTGCCACCCCTGTAGTTTTAAGTCATACAAGGACTTAACATTCCACTACTCCCTTCATGGATCATTAAATTGCCAATTTTATATATTGAAAGAAATTCTCATAATTTTAGAGTTCAATATGCCTTTAGGATGTTTTGATCATGAGTTTAAAAGAAAAACAGTCTATATTTATCATTTTCCATTAATTATTATGAAAATTCATCATATCATGATTGAGCTTTCAAGATACTATTAATATATAGTTTTTATTCTTCTTTCTTCTTTCTATCTGTAATATTAATCTTCAGGTGTGGGATAAGACCCCCTCTCCATTTAAATTTCTGTGGTTGGTTTCTCTACTTTATTTGTATTTTGTTCTTCATTCTTGCAATATTTCCTTGCCAAATTTTGAATTTTCAGCTTAATTATTATTATTATTTTGAGTCTTATTCATACTAAGAAGAGGGTTTTAATTTTTGTGGTGGCCTGACACTATATAGTGGCAGTCTACAAGGCTATAACTCCAATCAACTCAGAGTTATTTCCCCTCATCAGACCAGGTCTGACCTTGGCTGCTCAGTGTATATGTATTTTTTTAGCTACATATAGACCAGTTGTCCAAGTGCCACCTAGAGCAGGAAGACCATTATATCCTTTCTTTTCTGAATGAGATTTTCTTAATAATAATATTAATAATAAACATCATATTTATAATTTTTAAGGTATTGATAGTTGTTATTGTTTCTGCTTATTTTTTTTAAGTATATAAATATTTATATTCATTTATATGTATATACTTGAATATTTCATATATAATCTTATATAATATTGAGATTTTAATATTTAAAGTTTAAGGTCATGATGGACCTATATAATTGAACATTCATTTGTTTAAAAATGATAAATTAAAAGCTGCAGTTTATAGTCTTTGTGGACTTTGGATTTTTATTGAGTGAAAAAGAAATTCCAGTTTATAGTCTTGGTGGACTTATAATTTTTCTAATAATATCCTTTAAAATGGATAGAAAAAATTTTCAATTTTGTTTTCCAGTTTAGGGTCATAGAGGACCAATAATTGACTTGAAGGTTCCAATTTGAATCTAAAACCTATTTGATAAGCAATATAGCAATAATAAATGGATCATTTAATTAATTGTAAAATATCATTATTCTATTTATAATGATATAGTCATAAATGTATTTCAATAATAATAAATTAAATTAAAAAAGCAAATTTCCAGTTTTAGGTCATAGAGGACCAATAGAAAATATCTTATAAGTCTACTAAATAATCCAGTTTTACGTCATGGTGGACCCAAAAGAAAAAAAAACTTATGTTATAGTTCTACCAAATAATCCAGTTTTAGGTCATAGTGGACCCTGGTTATTAAATAAATATTAAAAAAGGTACTAGATTGACTAATGATAATCTAATATAAGAAAGAAGTCCAGTTTAAGGTCATAGAGGACCCATTTCTTTTGAATGAATTTAAAAATAAATACTTGAATACCATACTGATTATCAAGCTATTGTTAAATTAATTATTAAAGTAAATATTGAAAAAGATATTGTAATTAAGTGTATATATTAAGATATTTATTAACATGATTATGAAATAAGCAATAGAGTCATTAATTGTAATCCAAGTTAAGAAATAAGTCCAGTTTAAGGTCATAGAGGACCTAATTGACACTAATGAATTTTTTTTTTTTTTTTTTTTAAAAAAAATAAAAAATAAAAATCAAAAATGAATTAGAAAAAATAAAAGATAAATTTAATTATTTCAATAATTTTCCAGTTTAAAGTCATGGAGGACTTTTTTTTTTAAGGTCCTACTATAATCAATCTTATAGCTTATGTGGTAATGAATATTTCTTATATAATATCATATTATTTTAATTAGAAAGTAAGTATCAATTAAAATAGATAATAAGTAGAGGAATAATTTCCCAGTTTTAGGTCATGGGGGACCTATAAGAAAAAAACCATATCTTATAATTATACTAAATAATCCAGTTTTAGGTCATAGTGGACCTTTTTTTTTTTGAATTACTATCATTCTTTTTATTTATATATTTTTACATTTTTTTTATTATATAATATTTATAGCCACATGATATTTTTCTTCATTTATTTATTTGTTTTTTTATCTGATTGTATAATATCAACTAATTAATGATTAAATTTAAGTTTTAATTATAATCAATTGATTAATTCTACACTTTAGTTTTTTTTTTTTTTGTTATTATTATTTTCTTTTCACTATTACTATATGATTTATCTTGAATAATCTTTTTTTTTTCAAAAAAAAAACTATGAAGAATTATTTAATCATTATTTTTTATTGATTATCTTATTATCATACTTCTATAAGTTTTATCTTCTTATTTAATTTTATCTATAATATTACATATATACATTGTATGTAATTTAGTAAATATTTTATAATTATGATAGTTTCTATTTTATTATTCATTTTATTGCCTATTTTATTATTTTAGTACTTAGTGTAAATTACAGTACAGTACAGCCTTGTAGCTTTGTACTGTTTATTGCAAATTGTTTTTTTTTATTGTTCACATTCTTCAAAAAAAAAATTAACATTATGATTTATTCCTTTTTTTTTATATATTATCTTTTATTATATTAATTTTTTATATTGGATCGCATGAGTGATCTCTTTTTTTTTACTATAGTACATGTACAGTACAGCACTGTTTGCTATACAGTGGAGGAGAATTACAGTACAGTACACATGATAGTGCTGTACTGTAATGTAATGGATTGTGATTATTATTTTTTTTTTAGTACAGTACAGTAACTGTACTTTGTTTCTTTCCTAATCGCTTCTAGTCTCTTTCTTTATTTTTTTATTTTTTTTTATATGATGATGTTTTTTTTTAAAGTACTGTACTAGTGAATAACTGTACTGTACTATCTTTTTTTTTTAATAATGAACGTTATTGTTCTTTTTGTTTATTATTTTTCATTTAATCGCGTTTCACTCTTTTTTTTTTTTTTTCAAGAGAACATTTTACTAATTACTACTTTAAGTCGCATGTTCTCTGTTTTTTTTAATTTAAAGAATTTTTTTTTTATAATATTATTTATTTCTTTATATTTTTATGATATTATTTTTTTTATTATTTGATCGCATGAGCGATCATTCTTCTTTTTTTTTTATCAGAGTACTGTACATGTACAGTACATGTGTAGTGTACAACTGTAACAGCCGCGCAGCTGTTAAGACGACTCGACTGCGCAAACCACAAGCTGGGCAGCGAAGACAATTACTATATAATCAATGAACGCAAAGTAATGCATGGGGATTATTGGAGTTTATCCCTTCTACAGGTTATGGGCCCCCTAAAAACCCGATTTTTTCTCTTTTCTTCATAAATTTTTCATTACTGCTATCTTTTCTTTTCTTTTTCTTTTCTTCTTATTAAATTTTTTTTACCGATCATACTGTTATTTTTTTCCAAACTCGCCATCATCTCTATCTCATTCTTTTCTCTCTCTTGATCCAAGTATCGATAATCACATGAGTAACGATATTGGACGTTACTCTACATGTTCACATAACAAATCCGAGGTTGCTCACACGCCACTAAACGAAGAAAAAACCATGTCTGAATCAAACAAGGACGCTGACATAGCTATTGATCGTGGTATCAACATGCTTAAACCCGAGCAGATATTATGCATTGATGGTTCCAACTTCCAAGCCTGGGAACGACGATTGCGGCTAATTTTCGACACATATCTCCAAAACCCACTTTACTTGCAACAGTCTGATATCTGCGACAATAAACACGAGCGCTTTTGCCGCACAATACTCTTAAGCTCGGTACCAGACCCGATTCAAGATAGCATCATTACCATGCGGCCATGTCATGTGATGTATACATGGCTAAGAAATCACTACTTTGTAATGACCAGAACATCCCAATGTATCGCTTTCAACAAACTGATGGCAATCGAGTTAAGAGAAAATGAAGCACCATCCAGCCTGGTATTACGATTAAACGAGGCACTCATGGAACTCAAAAACCGATCTGGACAACTAGAGGAAGACCATATAATGGGGCAACTCGTTCAGCGCGCCGTAATACGGCGGCCTGAGGTATACAGGGCAATGATGGACAAATTAGACACAGAAATATTGTGCGGTAGATCTCCTACGTTTGCATCCTGTGTACTAACCCTTGAGTCTTGCTTCCAGCGGCCCGAGATAAATGATGTTACGCCATCGTTTAACTCAATGTCCTTACAACAACGAGCCTTACCTGTGACCGAAGGCGATGAACACAGTGCGATGCGGTCTGTATTCCAAATAACCTGCCACAACTGCAACAAACGGGGACACATGGCGAAGGATTGTCCTGAATCTAAATTAAGAAGAACTACCACCTCTACTCCGCTTCCGAACATAAAACCAGCGATAGCACCTGCAACTTTTCAAGCGCATTATCCTATAATTACACCACCAACAAATCCCCCTTTTCACAATTCACATCAAACCTCCCACAACAAACAACATACTGGATCTCAACTTACCAAACAGCCAGATTTTTACCGTCCGCGATACCAAGAGCGACCGATCCCTGCTATGAAGGCTAGAATCGTTGAAATTGGCTCATCGAACGAACCCGAGCATGAGATCTCTGTTGAGGACGTAACAAACCCTGGTGATAGGCAATCTGTCTATGATACTGGGGCAAGTCACTCACTGACAGGTGATTTGTCTGCTCTTTGCCGATATCGGAAGCTGACCAGACCAATACCTTTATCTGTTGCTACTGACACAGCCCAGCGAAGTTTTGTCACAGGCGTGGGCAGTCTGATATACCCGGGATACAACGGACGGCACGTAATCATTAATGGAGTCTTTTACTCTCCTCATGCGAGCGGCACTTTGATATCACCTGCTGCACTTATCAACTCGGGAAGCAAGATAGATCATATCGGTGATGATGTGTTGATCCGCGGCAATTGTGGGGAACCTTTGTTAAGAGCTAACTATAACAAAACTGGTCGGAAATGGCTATTGCCTTTGTTTAGTAGACTCTTAGCTCGTGCAATTGATAAAGTTGATTTCAAACCGCCCCATCCTACATCCCCTTGTATAGAAGGGATCTCCCTCATTGACGCGCCAGATTCTTTCTCTGCGATGACTGCTGAAACAGGCTATGCTGATCAGAACATCATTTCTTTTAACACTGATCATCAATCAGTGAAAGCTGAACTTATGAAGTGGCATTGCTTATTTGGACATATAGGTCTACGACGAATCCGGAAGCTACTTGGCAAATCAGCACCTGCATGCTTGACCGGCAAACAGGAAATCAGAGATTGTGAAGCTTGCCTGCGAGCGAAAAGTCTACGTCGTTCATCACTTTCGCCAAATGAGAGGTCAGTCATTCCGCTTAACCTGGTGGTTGCTGACTTGATGGGACCCTTTGATATAGCAACAATCCATGGAGGACGCTATGCTCTCAACATTCGCGAGGTAGCCTCTACTTATGGCGAATGCCACATACTGACGAACAAAAGCGATGCATCAACACGGTTGAAAGAGGTAATATTACGATGGCAACGACTGAGCGGCAAACTCCTTAAAACTCTACAAACCGATAATGGGGGCGAGTTCAACAGCACTGACTTCAAGAGATGGCTGAGTCATGAAGGTATCCATCACGAGAGAAGCATGCCCTTCTTTCACCAACAAAACGGGATTGCAGAACGTTACAATCGAACAGTCGCCGACATGGGGAGGACCATTCTATTGGGCTCCGGCCTACCAAAATCGTTTTGGGGGCACGCTTTCATGTGGGCTGCATATACTAATAACATTTTACCAAATACTCACACAGGCGATTCAACTCCGATTGAGATTCTTTTTGGCTCGAAGCGTAATTTGGATCGACTACGGACCTTCGGTGAAGTGGCTTTTGTACACATACCTCAAGAGAAACGACAAAAACTCAGCGAGCGAGCAATCAAGGCTAAAGTTGTAATGCACCTACCGGACGGAAAGGGATGGCTCTTCTAGAATGAGGAAAACAGACAGTTCCTGTCCTCGGCATGGGCTAAGTTTCCTGGATTGGAGATACTAACTAACCAGTTGTCGAAATTTTATGCAGGACCTAAGAAAGGCGACGTTGAATTCCTATTGAATACTTTAAAGCTCGGTGACTTCAGAAACGAGGACCTGATTGACACACAGAACAATTTAGTGGAAAAGCTGAGTCATCCGACTCATCTGACCATTTCACTGACTCCCAAAACCTACAAACAGGCCGTGAATTGTGCGGACAAAGCTGGGTGGATAAACGCGATTGACAACGAACTATCGAACATGAAGAAGCACGACGTATTTGAAGTCTTACCCATTCCCAAAGGCGTCAAACCAATAGGCGGGGGCTGGGTATTTGTGAAGAAACCATGTGTTGGTACCGAGCCTGCGCGCTTCAAGGCACGTTACGTGGCAAGAGGAAATTCACAGCTAAGTGGTCTGGACTTCCATGAGACTTTTGCACCAACAGCCACTTTTGCTTCACTGCGAATCCTACTGACTCTAGCTGCGAAATCAAAATTGATCACTGCTAGCTTTGACTTCACTGCTGCATATCTCAATGCTTACATTGAAGAAGAGGTTTGGATACGGCCACCTGATGGGCTGGTAATTCCTGCGGGCTCGGGTTGTAAGCTACGTAAAGCTTTATATGGGACGCGACAGGCAGGACGATGCTGGTGGAATCACTTAAAGAATTCGCTATCCTCGAGGACTTTCATACCAAGCAACTATGACTCAAGTGTGTACATCAACACTGACAAGGGATTGACGGTCTGGTTACATGTGGATGATGGTATAGTATTTGGACGAACACAAAGCGATGTCGACAATCTCAGAGACTCGCTATGTGAAGAATTCGACATCAAATGGAGTCATGGGTTAAAACACATTGTTGGAATCGATATTGATCAAACGGAAACCGGTTTTTGCTTGAGCCAACCTTCTCTGATTCAGATGATTGTTAACAAATATTGGGATGGACATCATACACCTCACACACCTCTGCCACCAAAGCATAACTTGGTAAGTTCAACTGAGACAGATGACATCATATGACAGGCGGAATTTATTGCGGCGATTGGGGCGTTAAGCTATGTAGCTACAGGTACACGTCCTGATATAGCTTTCGCTGTTAACCTGCTTGCGCGGCACTCCAAACATCCGGGTAAGGACCATTGGTTGTGCTTGCAATATCTACTAGGCTATCTGAACAACACTATTTCTAAACGGCTGTCTCTTATCCCTAATGTTGACGCAACCAATCTCGAGGTCTATTCCGATGCTAGTTGGGGTGGCGAGTTCTCTAGGTCTACACATGGCTATCTGACCCAGTTTTTTGGCTGCACAATATCTTGGTGTTCAAAACGTCTGTCCACTGTTGCCTCTTCCAGCTGCCATGCCGAATTCATGGCCCTTGGAATTGCGGCACGACATGGTCAATGGGTACAAAATCTCCTACAGGAAATCACTGACGACGCGTTGATACTCAACTTGAGATGTGACAACGCATCTTGCATGCGTATTGCTAACGACTGCATGTCGAACAAACGGACCCGACATTCCGACAGGGAATTTTTCATCACCAACCAGCTACTACACAGCGGCGTTGCTACGCTTGCGTGGGTGCGCTCAACGGAGATGCTGGCCGATGTGTTTACGAAGGCGTTGGGTCCTCAACAACATTCTGTTTTCACCAAGCGGCTCTTACGCTGATGACTGCCAACATTTTTTTCCTCCTTTGTCTTGCTACATGTTCTTTTCTCCTTTTCCCTTTCCCCCCCTTTTTTTTTTGTTTTCTTTTGTTTTCTCTTTTTCCTTTGTATCTATGATCTACATATTCTTCTGTTTTGTCTTCGCCAGGTGTAACAGCCGCGCAGCTGTTAAGACGACTCGACTGCGCAAACCACAAGCTGGGCAGCGAAGACAATTACTATATAATCAATGAACGCAAAGTAATGCATGGGGATTATTGGAGTTTATCCCTTCTACAACAACAGTATATTTTTTTTTTGGTACAGTACAGTACACTAATTATCTGTACTTTTTTTCTTTTTTAATCGCGTATAGTCTTTTTTTTTATTATTAATTTCTTTTAAATTTTGATCGCTTGAGCAATCTTGTTTTTTTTTTTTTTTTTTTTTTTTTTTTTTTTTTTTTTATTTTTAAAGAAAATAAATTATTAATTTCTACTTTGAGTTGCGTTCTGTTATTTTTTTTTTCTAATAATTGTTTAATAGTCATTTATTTTTTTATTTTTATGATATTTTTTTTTTTTTATATTTGATTGCATGAGTGATCTTCTTTTTTTTAATTAGAGTACTGTACAGTACATGTGTTCAACAGTATATTTTTTTTTTATTAACTTCTATTAAATTTGATCGCTTGAGTGATTTTTATTTATTTTTTTATGTATTTATTCATGTTTATATATGTTTATATATATTTATATTAATTTATTTAATGGAATTTTTTATCCATTTGTATTTATATTTATTTGTATTTATATATATTTGTATATATTTATTTAAATAAATTTATATTTATTTGTCTTTATATATATATATATTTGTATTTGTATTTATTTATTTATATTTATATATATATATTAATTTGTTTATTTAGTTGAGTTTTTATTTATATTTATCTATGTTTATTTATATTTATTTATATATATTGATATTTATTTATTTGTATTTATATATATTTATTTATATAAATTTATATTTAATCATATTTGTATTTAAATTCATTTGTTTGTATTAATTAATTTTAATTTTATTCAATTTTATTTATTTGTATTTAATTAAAACCTGTTTATACTTATTTAATTTATACTTATCTATATTTATATTTGTATATATTTATTTGTTTTTATATATATTAATTTGTATAAATTTATATTTATATTTATTTATATTTATATTTATTTAGATTTATTTATATGTATAAACATTTATTTGTTTTAATTGAATATTTATTTATATTTATTTATGTTTATTTATATTTATATGTATTTGTATATATTTATATATATTCATTTTGAAAAATTTAATTGAAGATAAATTAAATGTTAAAATTGAATTAAAAAATTAAATAAATTAAACTAAAAATTTGCAAAGAAACCACAAGTTTATTTTATTTCTAGTGTTATGATGATCAAGTTGTGGGTGAAAAAAAGCTCTTCTCTTCAATATAAAAGCAGCTACATTTTCAAGCTACTCTCCCATGCTTTTTATAATTATTCTTTTCAAAGTAATTTTTTATTTATATATTTAGAGAAAAATATTTTAAATTTATGTTATGCTTTAAACCAAGTGAGGTTAAAAAAATAAATTATGTAGGGTCAACCTGGCCAGTTGCCTCTGTATATTTATCTTTTGAATAACCTTGATAATATTTATCATTATATATATTTTGAGGTTAAAATTATATTCTAAATATTATAATGTTAAATTAATAAGATTATTTATATTTATTCATCATTCAGGGACATATCCCTTTTAATATAGCTGTTTTTTCATTTATTGAATTTAAAATTATGTTATTTTTACAAAATAACTTAAGGATATCCATATAATTTTTTTTTATCAAATAATAATGTTACTAAATTATAACAATAGTTGTTTCTTAAATATAATATGTTATTGGGATTATATATCATCCCTTAGAATATTATAGTATTATGATATTATTCTTATTTTAATATTATTTTATTTGCAATATTATAATATTATGATAATTACATTATTATAATATTATCTTATTCAAAATAGCTTCATATTGATGTGCTATATTTATTCCTCCTTCCTCATGAATTGGTTTTCTTTTTGTTTATTTCTGCTTCTTTTGATTTCTTTTTGAAGCAAGGGGGGGTGGCCAGTTTTTTTTATTAATTTTTGTTTTTAAAAAAAAAAATTAAAAAAAAATTAAAAAAAAATTAAAAAAAATTAAAAAAAATTAAAAATTGAAAAAAGAGAAAAATTAAATTAAAAAATCTGGTCATCCCTCCTTGTGAGTTGGATTCTTTGTATGTGCTATGTGTGTATGCATGATGTGTGTATGTGTGTAGCATGTATGTGTATTGAGTAGTTCAGCTCAATAATTTCCATTTTGGCTTCCTGATTGATTCAGTTCTAGAATGTTAAGATAAGTTTCTTTATAATTTCTCTTGAGGAATGACACTATACATAACTGATAATTGGCTTTTTTTCTTTCTTGTAAAGTATATTGTCTTCTTTTAGTGAAAAAAAATCTTGAAGTGTTTTTTTTATTCAACATTTTCTTTCTTTTTTTTTGTGAAAAATGAAGAAATTCTGTGCTGTATACTTGAGATCTTCAATATTAATTTGAGCTCTACTCCTGTATTGGTCAGTTAATGAAACTGCTTTTCATTTGTTAAATCTAAATATAATACTGATTAAATCTTCCTTGTTTCCAGATTATTTTTTTGAATTATGGTTTGAAATAATTATTTGAAATTATAACTTGATTTTTTTTCAAAAATGAACAATCTTCTTTGGAAGAAGTGCAATGATGAGGAACTTCTGACCTGATGAAAGGTAATTATTTATAAAATTGAGAATTCAAGAAACCTCTAAGTTCTTTATTAATGAAAAATATGATATTATTTAATAGAAAATTGATAATTCTTTATTAAAGTAAAATAACTGAAATTGATTTTCATTCATTAGAGCTATAAACTGATGTTTAATTATTAAAGTCCCACTTTCCCCAAAAACTTATAGCCACTTGTACTTTGGGTGGTATAAGAAATAGCTAACCACCCCTATTTTTTTTTAAGTATGAAAAACTACTGATACTATTACAGAATAAAAAAACTAAAACATTCTTTCTAAATGAATTTTATAACCAGCTCTTTTTTTTTTTTTTTTTATTACTGTAACTTTTTTTTATATCAATTGAGATATCTTAACCACAACTATCACTTCTGAACTCCATATCAATTCTTAATTTTTTATTGTTTTATTAGTTATATATAGATTTTTTTTTTGATTGATTTATTGATTATTACTAGATTTTTTTTTTTGATACTATTACAGAAAAATCATAAATTAAATTTGCAGTTTAAGGTCATGCTGGGCCATCATATATCATTATTACTTGCATGTGTTAATATTTTCTGTTTTTTTTTTTGGATATCTGGATTTAAAATAGAGTAAGAGAAACAGTAACTAAATAGTTGAATTGCAGTTTAAGGCCATGCTGGGCCTTTAATTTTCTGAAGGATAATTTTCTTGAAATAATCTTGATTCTTCTTTATTTTCATTTCAATCTTGCTGCTGACAATTTCTTTCCATAACTTATTCCATTCTTCCTTCTTCAAACAAAACTTGTGATTCTTCATTATAATTATTAACTGTAAGACTTTATCCTCTAAATCAAAATCCAATCCCTTTTCAATAATATAGCAGTCCCCTCTCCATTTAACACTTCTACCCTCAATTTGATATTCTTCAAGACAAAACCATCTCTGAGCTTGTATTGTTCCCCAGTAAAGACTACTCCTTATATCTGAATCCATATAGAAAATTTCATTCCAAAAGTCATTATTGAGATTTCCTTTAATTCCATCATAATTAAGTATATCCATAAATTCTAGTTTTGAAAGGTTTGATCCAGGAAGCTGGCTTAAATAGGCTTCTGCAGGGGTTTCTTGAGTAATATCTTCATTTCCAAATAAATCTTCAAATTCAATAAAGGGGAGACTTTGAATAATTGGTATCTTGAAGTATTCAATAATTGGTAAGCCCCATCTTTGGTCTTCATTGTTAAGTCCTTGAAAATGATAATTAATCGAGAGATCTTGGCTTTCTCCATTTGTTTCTGAGTGTGGCCAATAGATCCAGATGTTATTGTCTGCTTCATTAGTTTCAGACATGATGATTATAAAATATAAGATATGATAAAAAAATTGCTGATGGTTTCTTGATGTTAAAAAAAATATGAATAATTATAATAGCTTCTTGGTAAAGGTGAATGAAATAAATAATTCAAGTAAAATATTCCTTGAAGAATTAATCCTCTTTGATAAGGCAGGAAGTCACTGCCAAAAACTTGAATCAATTGAAGTTTTAAGTAATAAGGTAAGAAATATTTGGGTCCTCTTTGATAAGGCAGGAAGTCACTGCCAAAAACTTGAATCAATTGAAGTTTTAAGTAATAAGGTAAGAAATATTTGGGTCCTCTTTGATAAGGCAGGAAGTCACTGCCAAAAACTGAATAAATTGAAATTCTAAGCTATAAGGTGAGAAATATTTGGGTTCTTCTTTGATAAGGCAGGAAGTCACTGCCAAGAATACTGGACTTGATTATTTAAATTGAATTTCACTGATTTTCTTTTCTTCTTTCTTTTTGAACTATGTAAGCTGGAGGTTTTCAGAATTGGCTTCAGCTGTACTTTGCTCATTGATGGTAAGTAATTTCTATAATAAGCTAATTTTTCATTCAAAACTCTAAGTTCCTCCAATAACAACCTTATTTCTTCCAATTTTTCCTTTTCTTCTGTTGATTGGTGACTTGATGACTGACATTCTTGAAATTCATCTTCATACTCAAAAATGAATTCTTCATATTGCTTCTTCAATTGCCTTTGATCCAAACTCTCTTCATCCTCCAACAATTCATCCCCATAACATCCAAGCTTTGGCATCTTGACTTTTTGTTAATTTTTTTAAAGATTATGATCTTATCAATTTTTTTCTGTTTTTTTTAAAAGGTCTTTAAATTAATGATATTGATATTAAAATTGAATAGAAATTGATATTGAAATTCCCAAGGATTTCATCCCAAAAAACTTAAACCATTAGAGGTGGAATAAGAAACAGACACCCACCCCTATTTTTTTTAATTTAAACATAGCCTTATGATACTTTTACAGTTAAAACTCTTGCATACCCAAATCATCATTAATAAATTTATTTTTAATCTTTTAATTTTTGCATTTTTTTTTTTTTTTTTTTTTTTTTTTAAAAAAGGTTTATATCTTTTTTAATTTTAATTTTAATATTTCTTTTTAAGTTTTTTTTTTTTTAAGTTTTTTTTTTGTTCTTTTTTTTTTCTTTTTTTTTTCTTTTTTTTTTTACATGTGCAGAAAAATATATTCAATTCATGAAACCCATTTTCCTTTTTCTTTTTTCTGAAGAATTCTATTCACACATATATCCTTGGCTATTTCTCCCAGTATTTTTCTTCCTTTCTTCCTTTCTTCTAGGGTATTACCTTTCCAATTTCTTATGAATCCTTCTTCTTTGTGTATAAAGAGGTATCCATACTCTTCCCAGAAAAGATTTCCACCAAGAAGCTCCATATTATGCAAATTGAAGTCTTCTTGTGGCCAAATTCTACCATCATAAAGAGCCTTCCTTGTTTGTTCATCAAAGGAAAAAACTTCCTCCCAATACTGGTTTTCCAAATTACCCTTAATTCCTTCCTCATTCAAGAGTTCCATGAAGTCTAATTTAGACAGGTCATATCCTGGAAGATTCTTCAACCATTTTCCACCTTTTACTCTTGATGGACCCTCAAAGTATATATCTTTGAATTCAATGTAGGGAAGAATTATGAAATCTGGCTCTTCTTCAGGTGTTGGAAGTTGCCAGTAATACATTTCATCATAATACTTCCAGAAACTTTCTTTTTCCAAGTCCATTTCCTTGTCCTTATCAATTCTCCATGGGCTTTTTGGGTTTAAATCATATGACAGAATAGTGTTCATGAGATCTTTTTGCAATGGTGAGACTTCAACTTCTATCAAATTTGCTTCTGGCTTTGAATGTGAAGATAATCTTGGTTTAATTTCTTTTAAAGAGTCATGATTGTTGTAGGTCTCCCAAAGATTTTCATAAGCATGAGAGTGCTTTATTTTCTTCTTTGGAGGATCTTGAGAAATTTCATGTATTTGGAATTCATCAGTTTGATTAGATTCTTCTTTATTGTATTCCTTCATAAATTCTTCATCTTTGAAACAGTCATTAATTTTATTTCTAAGATCTTCCAATGTGTCTTCACAGTATTGATAACTGTTAATTTCTGGCTTCATTTCAATTTCCATATCTTGTGGGTATTTTTTCTTGGAAAATATGTCAAACAGATTCTTTCTACTATGTATTGGTGGTCCTTCTATTATTTCTGAGCCATTAAACAAAACCTGATATAACATACCATTGGTGTCAATTGGTTTATAAATAATTTCAATTTCCTTTTTCTCTGCTTCATTAACTTCTTCCATATACCAATTTGATTTTTCATCTTGTTTCCATATATAACTTTTGTTGTTTTCAGGTTCATCATCAATTTTCCAGAAGTCAGGGCATGGGCTTAAGCTTAAGTTGTTTACTTGAGGGTTTTTATTTTTGACATAATCTTCATATTCACTTGAAGGTGGTAGATTTCTGTTAATCCATTCCTCCCACTTTTTGGGATCAAATGTAGCCCATTCCTTGTTTTCTTTTATTGCCTTGTCTAAATACCAGGCTAATGACTTTGGTTCTTCTGATTTTATTTGGTTTGATAGTGCTTCTGTTGATGGTCCCTGTTCTTGCTCTTGTGTTCCTAACTCTTGGTCTCCTTCCACTTCCCCCTGAGGTTCATTCTCTATTCCCCTATCCATTATGGATAATCTTTCATCTAAATTACATTCCATAGACTTTATCTTTTGATAATCTTTGTTTTTTGTTGATTTTAAAATACTTTTTATTTTTGCTTTAGATTTATCTTCAGCTTCTTTTAATTTTACTTTGCTAAACCAATCCTTTATTTTTCCCATTGAACAAAGCTTCATTCCTCTTGGTGGTCCTGTTTGCCATACTAACATATGGGGTTTGCATATTGGCATACATAATCTTCTACCATCTGCTTCTTGATAGCTAAATATTTCACCTTGTTTCTGTGAAAAGTCCAATCTAATGTTATTGTCTGCCAAGAAGGGCCTTCCAAAGACTGTATGTACTGCTCCCTTGGCAATGAAGAAATGAATTTCTCTTTCTTCTCCAGAAGGCAAGAGTACTTGTGTGAATTCAGCTAATCCAATTAGTGATGTTGTATGTCCTCCAATTCCTCTTAAATTCATGTTGAGCTTTCTGTTTGGAAGAGAGGCTTTTATTGCTGCATCTTCAGTGATTATGTTGAGCTCTGATCCTGTATCTACCAGTGCCATTACTGGATATTCTTCTTTTCCAACAAATACTTGCATAAACCCAAGTGGACAGGCATAATGAAGTCTTGGTTTTTCAAAGTCTTTAATTTTTATAGAAATAACATCTTCTTTAATGTCCAAAGTGTTGACTGATTTGATAGCTTCCTTTTCTTCAAGAGAAATCCCTTGAAGCCTGTGAATGAAGGTTGGTGAAACTGATAATATTTCTTCCAAGGTTAAGTTAATTTTCTGTTCCAAGATTTTCTTTATTACATTTTCAATTGCTAATTTTGGCTTTAATTCTTTCTTATCCTTTATGAATTCTTTCTTTTCAGTTTTGTGGTGAACCATCTTTTTATTTAGCTTGTCACTTTCCTCCTCAACATTCTATTTTTCTTTACTTTCAATCCCTTCCAATGTTTCATCTCTTTTAGTATGTTTATCTTTATATTTGGTTGGAACAATTATCTTCATCTCTTCTTCAGCCTCATCCTCATGATAGGTTCCTGGTATTATAGGTTTTTTACTTTGAGAATCTTCTCTATTTTGGCTTTCTTGCTTAGCCACTCTTTGCTTTGTCTGTCTGAGAGTTGCATGTGTTTCCAACATCTCAGTGGGTGAAGATACTGTTGGTGGTTCGCAATTACCCCAGTCTTCTACTTGAGCAATTGAAACTTCTTTTTCTTCCTTTTTCAGCTCAACTATCTTTTGATCTTCTGGTCTTGATAGAGGCTTTTCCTTTTCAATTATCTTGTTTGAAATTTCTTTTTGTTCCTTATCAAATTCCCTGACTAAATCCTTTGGAGATTTGGTTCCTTCTGAGGGTACTCTTTGGAAATTAGGGTAAAGGAAATTTAATCCTTGCCTACTAACGATTCTTTTTTCCATATCTTCTGCCAGGTAGCTGCATCTTGTCAGTGAATGACCATTTTCAAAACAGTAATAGCACCTTAAGGGTGGTCTTGGATACAGTTGTGCTGGAACATAAGGTTGATAATTTGCAGGTAAAGGTGCCTGGGTATTTCTTGGTCTGAATGGTTGTGCATTTGGTGCTAAGCCTGATCCTTGTGTATTTGGTTTATCCTTCCAGACCTTCTTTGGTGGATTAACAGCCTCTGATAGTTCTTTCAGCTGGTCCAACACATCCTTCATTGGGTTCACTTCTTTTGGTGCTTCATTAACATGAGTCTCTTGAGCTGGTGGATTCTTTATTTTCTTTGTAATAACTTTCATTTGCTTGATAACCTCCTCCCAGCTTTCATCTTCAAATCTGGTTTTCTTTTTGCTTTTGATTTCATCTGACTTTGATAATTGTGATTTCCCTTTAATAACTACTGCTGCCTCCAATTCTGCCTCAATATAATTTCTGAGGATATCCATCTCAGGTAAGATATATCCTCCATCTCTTGCTTGAACCATGGTCCTGTCTTTGATCATTTCTTTAGTAACACTACTTCTAATTTCTGGTGATAAAGAATAAAAGACATCTTCATGATAATCATTTTCCTTTTTGATATACCCATACTTCAGCAGATATTTTGAAATTATGTCACATTCCCCAATAAACTTTCTGTATTGGGATAAACTTTTGACTCCTCCCTCCTGTTGAGTTTGATTAAATAGTCTTGTTAATGAATCTTTCCTGTGTCTTCTTTCTGGTTCCACCTTTCCCCATTTACTGATCATTTCCTTTTTTAATTGATCCCAATCCTCCATTTCATATCCTGGCATTCCTTCAATTTCATATCTGATATCCTTATCTTCACTCCAGAATGCTATTTGCATGGCCAAATCCCTTTCATTGGCTCCTTCAATTGATGCTATCCTTTCAGCTCTCTTGATGAAATCCTCAACATCACTTCCATCAAAGTTGAGGTTATAATCTTTTGCCTTTATTTTAACAATCTTTCTTGTAGGTATTGTAACTCTTTCAGGTTGGTGAGTTGGTGTTGTAATATGTACCCTTTTTGCAAATCTTGCAGCTCTTGGCAATGTTCCTGGTGTGGATGTTGCAAATGTCTTTGGGGTTGGTGATGGTGATGGTTTCTGGGGTCTGAGCATTCTTTCAATAGTTGCATCCCCAGTAGTTTCAGGTGAGAATTGACTTGATTTTGTCTTCTTTCCATGTCTTCTTGCAGCTCTTTCCATAGCCTTCTGTAATTCTAACCTTTTCTTCTGAAATTCTTCATCATTTTCTAAATAAGAAAAATCCTCTTCTTCACTTTCTTCCTGACCTAATTCCTCAATTCTGGACTGCTCTTTTTCCAATTCCTCCTCCAAGGTTAGAGCCTTCTTTGAGGATGATGATTCCTCCATTATAGTTGTGACCTGAACAATGATTTAATTTTTTAATTATATTTATTTTGATTGATTATTTTTGATTATTTTTGATTTTTTATGATTTTTAAGATTGATAATGTGATCTTATTAATGATACTTGAGATTTGAATGCCACTGTTGGGACACCAGATGTGGGAACTCCTTTTGTTGTGGGATAAATAATAGGCAGTACCTTGAGAGGGAAATTATTGGTGAGTCTGTTTTGAATTTCAGAATTAACCAATAACCATGGGTGCTAAGGTGTATTAGCTGCCCCTCTAAATATACTGAAAAAGATACCCTTTTTGATGAGATCACAAATCAATTATTTAGTTTTGTGGCTTTTCAATTAGAGAATTTTCTTCAGCAGTCTCTATCAGTCTGTCAATAAAAGATCACTATGATAATAATGGTAATAGTTAATATTTTTTTAATAATTTAGGTTTTCTTAACTTTCTTGTTATTTGATTATAATTCTTTTTAATTAATTCTTCTAGTATTCCTTCTTTCAATACCTGAGATATTTAAAGAATATTGTTTAAGATCACTAATAATATTAATAATAATCTTGATAGCTAGCTATGCTTTTAAAGGTGATTTAATAATACTATAAATATAGCTATAATAATTTAAGGGTAAGATAATTCTTTAAGGGTGGTTTTGTTTAATATAAGGGTAAGATATAAATGATATAATAGTAATATAATACTATTAGGATCAATATAAATATAATCCAATATACCTAAAAGGCTTATGATATAAGGTATAAGGGTAAGATGATATCCCTTCTATAAATAAGGGTTATTGATAAATTAGATAAGATCACTAATGATAATATCTTCAAACACTACTTCAACACTACTACTATAATGGTAAGACTATTAAATAATATTAAACTCTTTCATTAATATTATAAATATCTTTCATTAATTAATCATAAATAATACTATAAGATACTGAGCCTTGCTACTGATCTTTTTCAATATAAATACTAGATTATCCTACTAGAGAAGGGATGGATTGATCCTCAAGATTATTTTCTGAATCAGAAGCATGGGGGGAACAACAGGGAGAGAGGCCCTTTATTTATACCTTTTGGGCCCTCCATAGAGCCTTCCGAAAACAAGGGACTTAGAAAAAATTCCACCTTGAGACATTTTTGCTGGTGGGTAAATTAAAAATGGTGTCATTTGATCAAGATATTGCACCATATGTTTGGTTGATTGCACCATTCTGAACCTTATTATTGTCAGTGCACAGCCTTGAGACATTTTTGCTAGTGGTTAAATTTGGAATGGTGTCATTTGTTCAGGATATTGCACCATATTTTTGGTTGATTGCACCATTTTAAATAACTGTATTCTTATCTCTACTAACCTTATTTTTCTTCTTCACAGCCTTGAGACATTTTTGCTGGTGGTTAAATTTGGAATGGTGTCATTTGATACATGTCAGGCTGAGTCTATATTGAAGTGGTAATAAAAGTATTTACAACTAAAATTATGACTGTGACACGGTTAAATAAGGATTTAAAAGATAAAAATTTGTAAATGGTGTGATTTTAATAATAAGAGGGCTTTACTATAGTAGATATAGTGGTGGTGAGAGCTGTTGAAAGCCCTGGGTGCAGCTTTACCTGTTGAGTTACACTAATAAAGACTACAATTATTAATATTATAATAATACCTGGTTATTACCCAAGAGTAAAACTGTTTATGACAGTTTACTACGTAGGGTATTCAAGAGCAGGATGAGGAAAGGTTTTTGGCAGTGGAAAGCCCTCCTTTTATCCTGAATTTGAGGTGAAAAGGCTGTTAGACCTTTCCACGTAGAGGAAGTGAAGATTTTTCACTCCTCATGACAGGCTTGTGGTTTGCAAACAGCCTGTATACACTGTATTGGGCTCAGATGTGGTTTTGAAACCACATCTGGGCAGTTTTCACCAATACAGGGTGAAAATTTTCATCTGGGGACCTCACAGCCTGATTCTGACGTGTATGACGCGTAGAATGCTGTACAGAAACTGTATGGGACCCCAGTATTGACTGACATATGAGGTATTGAAGTAAAAACATGCTTCTTCGTCTATTTGACACCTCATATTCATGGTTATAGGGTGTTATCCCATGGTAAGGCTGTATATGACAGCAGGTGGGATTTTGACCTTAAAATGGTCATAACTCTGTCAGTTTTTGAGATATCAAGCTCAAAGTTGGTTCATTGAATAGCCCTGTATGGGCTCTACACAATGGTACCCAACTTGACATGGTTATCATTAAATATGGCAAAGTTTTCCCATGTACAAGTATTTTTATACATTGGCGTGGTTTGGGCAAAAGCTGTATTAAGCTTGTTTGGCCAATAACTTCTGTTCTAGTTGAGATATGAGGAAATGGATGCCACCATCAGATAGCCCTGATTGTGCTCTTTCCAAAAAGACCCCACTTTAAGTATCTCACATTAAAACTGTAAAAGTTAGATGAGGGGTGAATGTTTTGTTCACCCTTATTTGGTCTGAATTTGACCATAACTCAAGTAATACTGGTGCTAGCTCAGTTTGGCTGGTACCATTGGATAGCCCTGGCTTAGAGCTTCATTTTGAATACCCATTTGATGGGGTTAAGCCTCTCCTTCTAGATTTTAGATGAGAGGTGAAAATTAAGGTTTATGCTCAGAAATGACTTTGAGCAGGAATAACTTTGTTATTTCTTGTCCTATGGTGATGGGACTTGTATTTTCAGAAAGAGGTGAGTTTCCTCTTTCTTTTGATACCTTTTGAGCTAATTTGGCTCAGGTCCATGTTTTGGTGGTATTTTGGCTATACCATTGGTTTATGGTATTTTGGCTGTCATGCTTGTGCTCTGGTTTTGAGTCACAGGCTGACAATACAGATATTGCACCATATGTTTGGTTGATTGCACCATTTTTTTTAAAACTGTATTCTTATCTCTACTAACCTTATTTTTCTTCTTCACAGCCTTGATCTGTATTTAGTTGAGTATTTCTCAATGTAAAATTTAATTTGTAAATAATACCTGTAATGTTTGGTTATGGGAGTTTAAGTGGGGATTGAGTAATGTAACACTATGTTAACTTATATGTAAGTGTTTTTTTTATGTCAAGAAATGTAACACATGATGTTGTAAGAGTAATGGTATCACCTATGTAATATTACACATGTTTATTCATATTGAATATTTAGACAAGCTGCAATATCTTTAAGCATATTCTTGTACCTAGTATAGAGTGTATATTATCATTTCTCTTCTTTAATCCATGATATCTAGAAAATTATTGACATTATGGGGTTGAGGCAATATGTGACTATAGGTAAAATTTGATGTAGATTCCAGTGGAATACTTATTTTTGTTATTTTAATATAATTATCTTCCTTTTTCTTGAATTTTTTTTTTTTTTACTTTTATCTTTCACTTTTTATTTTTATTTTCTCTCTATATATATATATTATTATTATTATTGATCAAAGTTTTAGCTTTGAAATTGTGGATTTGAACCTTGGAAGAACTGGTATGGAATACCACAACGTTTGGCCGAGCAGCAAGAAACTCCACCACTATATTTTTGCTAAACGTTAAAGTACGTAATTTTAATAATTTTTTTTTTTGAATATTAAGTTTAATTCAAATAATAATTGCTCATCATCCCTGTTACTATATAAGTTTATAGGGGTCTAGTCCTAGTAAACCAAAAGAGCTTTCTGCTTTTTTATTTATTTATTTTTTATTTTCTATAATCAAAAAAAAATTCTTGATAAATCAAAAAAAAAAATGCAAATGTCTCACTTACTAAAAAAAGCTTCAAATCAAAAAATAAAAAAAGCAAAATAAAAATAACCATACATAAATAAAAAAATGTTCTTAGTTTAATCATGCCAGCTAGTGAAATGATTTTCTCTTTTTTTTTTTTTTTTTTGTTATTTTTTTATTGGGCTATGTTCTTGAAATGGAATAAGATTTAAATAAGAATAAGCATTATTATTTATTTAGTTTTTGATATCTTGGCTTTCAGCCTTCCCCCCATTAATGATATTGAAGCAAGCAAAGAAATAAATAACCAAAAGTTAACTAAATAACCAAAAATAAAAAAAATCACATAAAACTGAAAAAAAAATAAAAATAAAAATAAGAAATAAAGTCTATGTAAAAAGATGATTAAAAAAATAAGTAAAGGAAATCAGTGCACAAGAGCAACAAAAAGGAACCAAGAAAACAATTACTACATAGAAAGAAATAATAATAAATACTTGGTTCTGGCTTAAAGTTAACTGGATCTATGATAAATTTATTCTTTTTAACTAAACATTTTTCTTTTTTTTATACTACTTATACATTTTTCTATTTATTTTCCTCTGGTTTTTTATATCTTTCAATTCTTAAGAAAAAGAAACATTTGGAACATGATTTCCTTTCTCCAAATTTGTATTTGGATCGTCTACTTGATTTCTTTCTGCTTTCAAGTGTAAAACACATTTTACTTTCCATTTTAAAGTTGAAAAACCTATTTAACTCCTTTTCTAGGTTTAATTGAAGCTTTTTGAAGAAATATGGTCTTTCTATCTTATTACTTAAATCTAAGTTTAAACTAACACTGACCTTATTCACAGATATAAAATTACCTTTTTGACAATTTTTAGTAAATTGCTTGACCCTTCTATTTCTAGTAATTCTCTTTTCCTCAAGAATTGGCATTGGATAGTCTGTAGTATCATTCTGAGATTGAGATTGAGTATTTGGGATTTCTTCAGGGTAAGTGTATTTATTATTAAAGTAATCAGTATTATTTAACTCCATATTTTGGGCTAAAACTTTTGCTTCTGAGTTTTGAGCTTCAAAATTAAAAAAATCATTGAATAATTCTAGTATTTCTTTTTCCTCTTCTGTGAGCTGATTCTGATTATCTCCACCATTCTATTAATTTAATTTCCCTATATTGGTCCAGGATTCTCCCATATTTTCAGCTAATTCCTTAATTAAATTATCTTTGATTTCATCTTTTATTAATAATTCTTCATAATCTGTTTCCATTAGCTTGGAGCTATTTACATTGAACTGCTAATCTTCATTCTCCTTTTCCTCTTCAAATAGCTTATTGAACTTCTGAAATAAGTAAAAATAATCACAAAATTCTTTTCCTAAGATTAAATGATTTTCATTCCCCTCAATCATGAATAACATGTAGATTGTTTCATCTGTAGGTAGTACTATTTGAACTCTGTTCATATACCTTTTAGTGAGTTTATTTTCTAACTGTCCTTTTGATTTCCTTTTATTAGTACTTATTCCAATGTGTAAAGCCATTTTCATTGGTATAATATTCATGTCTAAGTTTGGATTCATTATTGCCATAACAGGATATTTCTCCCAACCTACTCTGACATATACAGGTGAAAAACTAGGAAAACTAGGATTCAAGCTATGATAAAATTCATTTTCTTTTTCACAAGACTCACCTTTCTCACTTCCAATAGATTTTTCTTCCATATTAATATAGCTTATGTTCAATTTTGGTTTGGGTTCAGGTGATATGATTTGTTTTCCTTCACAAGATTTGTGTTCCTTCAGTTCATTTGATTGATAAAAGGTTGGTTGCAATGTGGTTAAAACAGGTTGAACTTCATCCACATTCAAAGGTATAGCATTATCTTCCAATATGGTTGGTGTAGCACCTTTACAATGGAAATCAAATTTAATAACCTCATTTATATTCCTCTGCATTTTCCCAATTGCCTTTGATAACATCTTTTTGATTTTATGATATTCTTTCTCCTTTTTTATCACTGTAGGCTCTAGTTCTTTTTGTTCTTGGTTGACTTTGATTTGTTTTGAAAACTTCAATTTTTTAAAAAATGCTTTTAGTTTACTAGGTGGGTTTGACTTAACTGATACATTCTGACCTTGACTTGGAATATCACTCTGATTCTGATTATCCAATTCTTCTTTGATATAGAACTTAACATTTTTTCTGCCAGTTGAAGTGACAACATTTGATATCTCTCTTGGTTTAATTTTAGATTTATCCTCATCTGCATCTTTCTAGTCTGAAGCTTTCACCATGTTACATAATTCCTTCCCTTTTGGTGGTACTGAATGCCATCCTTTTTCTTCAGGTGAGCAATTTGGAATACAAAGTCTTTTACCATCTGATTCTCTATAACTCAATATTTCTCCTTGATCTTGAGAATGCTCAAGTCTAATTCCATTATCAGCTAAAAATGGCCTACCAATTACAGTATGAACTGCACCTCTGGCAACAAAAAAGTGAATCTTCCTCTCCTCACCCAATGGTAGAACTAACAGAGTATTTTCAGCAAGTCCAACAACTGCTGTACTATGGCCTCCAATGCCTTTTAGATGCATATTCAAGGCTCTCATGGTTAATTTTGCTTTAATAGACTCAATATCTGGGATAATATTCAGCTCAGCACCAGTATCAACAAATGCTTTCAGTTTATAGCCTTCTTTACCAATTGCTACTTCCATCATACCGAGGGAACAAGCATAGTGCATTTTCTCATCAATCATCACTCCTTATGGAGTTACTAATTGCTCTTGGTTGTTAATTGACTTCATTGACATTAAATACTTCTTTTCTTTTTCAGATAAGAACTTGAGTTGGTCTGTAAAACTGGGTGAAATTGTCAATATTTCTTCTAAGGTGAGAGGAATATTTTGATCTAAAGCTTTCTTCATAACCTTCTCAATTGTTGAATCTCCATCTTCTTCTTTTATTAATGATTTTCTAGGTGTCAAATCTTTGTCTGCTAGCTTCAAAAACAATTTTTCTGAGTCTTGCTTCTTCACAGGTGTTTTTTCTTTCATCACTTCAAGAATTGGCTGTTGAACTGTCTTAGCTTCTGGTTCTTTAATGATATTTGGCTCCTTAGCCACCTTGTATTTTGAAGGTATATTAACTCTTTCACCTTCCTCTGTATCTTCTTCTTCAATATATCCACCTGGAAAACTAACTTTCTTTTTTATTACCTCTTTAGATTGGACTGGTAACTTTTCAGGAATATTTAGAGATTTTGATTTATTTCTTTCTTCCCTTTCCATTCTTTGCTTTTTCTGTCTTAATCCAAAATTAATATTTGATTACTCTATTCCAGTAGAAATGAATGGTGGTTGCAATTCACCCCAATTTCCCATTGAGACAACAGCTTTTGACTTTTCTTCTTTCTTTTGTTCTTCAGCTTTTGATACTTTTTTATCTTTCTCTTCTAGAAACTTCTTGGTGAGAACCTCTTGTTCAGCTGCAAACTGTCTTACTAGATCCCTTGGTATCTGTTCTCCTTCAATTGGGACTCTTTGAAAATTAGGAAAAGAGAAAGAACTTCTGGTTTTACGTACAAGATGTTTTTCAATATCTTCTGTTAAAGCATTACACCTGCTAACAGTATGTCCATCCTTTAGACAATAGGTACAGTTATACTGTAGTCTAGGTCCTTGTTGTGCTGGAATATAAGGGAAATGACTTGATGAAGCTGGAATTTGATTAGCTTTTGGATTTGATTCCTGATTTGATGTCTGAAAGTGAATTGGGTTTCTTTTTTGAGGTGTAGCGAGACTTGTGAGTTCACTAAGTTGATCCATGAGCTGTTTAATATCATCCTTTTCCTATGATATTTCTTTTTTAAATGGTTCCTGCTGCTCTTTGAGGGATTTTGTAAGCTCTTTCCTCTACTTCAGTGCTTCTTGCATTCCTGGAAATGACTCTTATTTGAACTGTACTTTTCTTTCTTGCACTCCATAGCCACCTCTTTCTTTCCTATGTGGGGAAGAAATTATTTTGGTTACTAATATTCTAGCTTCCAATTCTTGCTCAATCTACTTTTTCAATACCCTCATAGGTGGTATAGGATCTCCTCCATCTTATGCTCTAACCATTACATTTTCCTTAATCATCTCTTTGCTAATATCTCCTTTGACATCAGAAGAAAGACAATCAAAAATATCTTCATGGTACAGATTATCCTGGGGAATATATTTATATCTTTGAAGGTAAGTGATAATTGTTTCATATTATCCAATAAACATTTTATACTGTGAAAGAGTACTACTTCCTCCATTATCTTGGGTATCATTGAATAAATTTAGAAGGGAATCCTTTCTGTATCTTCTCTCAGGTTCCACTCTTCCACACTTAGTAACAAGATCTTTCTTGAGCTGTGTCTAGTTTCCTTCTTCATAACCAGGCATAGCTTCTATTGCATCACTAATTTTGGAATATGTTGTCCAGAAGGCCATCTGCAATGCCAGATATTCTTCTTTTGCACTTTCTATTTGAGCTATCCTTTCAATATTTTTAATAAACTTTTCAACTTCTTCTCCATCCAACTTAAGATTATAATTTTTTGCTTTTATTTTTACTACAGATCTTTCTTGCCTTGGAATTTCATGATGTAGTGGATTTGGATGTGTTGGTGTTGAAACAAAAGCTTTTCTTGGAACAGTTGATGATCTTGGCTCTGTTGCTGAAGTAGAAGTTTCTCTAGGTTCAGGTGTTGGTGAAATTTGTGATTCTTCTGGTCTAACATGTCTGGGTAAAGTAGGTTCACTAAGGCTAGTTCCTGGTGTGTATGATGTTGATTCTTGTCTTTTACCTTTCTTCTTCTTTGTTCCTGTAAGAAGAATCTGCAATTGACTTAAAATATTTTTTACATGTTCAGATTGATCTTCTTCTTCACTCTCTTCCTCATACTGTTCTTCAATATTATCTTCAGGTAAAGGTGGTAACTTTGATGTTGACTGTTCCATTTTTTCTACTTTATAGGATCTTACTTCAAATTTCCCTTCTTTCTGCTTTGATTTATTTATTCCTTTTCTTGATTCTTGAATTAGATTGAAGAAGAACTTCCTTCTATTCTCCTTTTCCTTTTATTCTGTTCTTGGTGTTGAGATAAGATCACTATATTCTATGTGAGATTCTTGTGCTGATGGTGTTGAGTTTTTAAGTGGGTAATAATAATGATATGAGGATGATGATGATGATTGATGAGATGATGGTGAATTATGATATGATGCTTTTTTATTGGTTGATTCCAGTTTTTAAAAGATATTTATTTTGTTAATTTCATTGTTTTGAGAGCAAGCTGAAGAGATCCTAAGGATATTCCTACCTGACAAGCCACTGTTGGGACACCAGCTGTGGGAACTCCTCTGCGTGTGGGATAAAATGAGGCAGTACCTGGAAGGGGAAATTACAAGAAAACATTTTTGTATTGCTGTTTGAGACTTGTAACCCTTTCTCTGCTCGTGTGCTAGAATAATCTAGACTTCCCTTCCTAATATGGCAAGTTATCTTTACTGAGTTCACCAAATCAATTTATTTTATTGATTGTGGCTTGATCAGAAAATATTGTACTCAACAATCTCTAATCAGACTTTTCTCTACTTAAAAAAATGGTTAGTTAAAACCTTAACAACTAAATACTTTTTGAAGCTTCCAGAAAATCTGGTTGGATTACACCAAAATCATTTTACAAAAGATAATAAATGAAATATAAAACAAGAAGAACTCAAATATGAGAGAGAAATAAATAGAACTTGATATAACTTATAACAGTATATGACTATTAAGAGAAAAATAACTTGAAATATATTCAGGTAAAATAAGTTAAATTGACTGAATGTTGAGCTATATTTATAACCTAAAAAAATTCAACTACTATAGTATAATATGTGAGATGTTTTGTGAGGTTAGAAAATAATAATAAATTTATAGCTTATTTTTTCAACAAACGCTTTGGTCTTATACAATAGTAAGCTGTTGGTTTTGAATATTGATTATAGAATAGGAGTAGTAATAATTTATTGTAAAGTTATTGATTTGGTGTTAGTTTATTACTGAAAGAAATATATTTCCAGTATAATATGAAAATCGTTACTTATAACTTCTGAATGGATAGGTGTTTAATGTGAATAGGGATGTGAAAATGTTGTTTAGTATGTTAAATAATTTAGTTGAGGTTGTTGATGGGTTTTATCTTAGTTGTATATGTATCTTGATAAAATTGAATTGATTTAAGGGGTTCTACTTTATCTCAAAAGTAGTAAAATTACTTTGAAAAATTCAGGTTTTATTTTAAAATTTGAGAAAATTATTTTAAAGTGATGGTATTATTTCAAAACTATCTAAAACTACTTTTAAGGCTTAATCACTAAACTTCAGAGATGCCTTATGCTTGAGCTTCAAGTGTTAAGATCCTAATTATTATGATTACTAGTCTTCCTGCTATCGAGGGATGAATTAAAATCTTTTCACACTATTGGCTCTCTTTATCTATTCCAACAACAAACCTCAATTACTAAGCTTAATTTATCAAACAAATTTCTAATTTAACCTCTTAGATAAGGGATTTGGAAAAAATAAGTAGAAGTTACAATTTCCAGAGGGGAAAAAATCTGGAGAGGAAAAAAGTTCAACTATTTATATTCTTTAGGGGGACTAGGTTTAGGGTTTTAGGGTTTTCACAAACTGTTTCATGCATATGCATATGAATACTAGCTCTTCTTCAATTTCCCTTGGATTACTAAGCATTTTATAAACCCATAGATACTTTACTACCACAAAGATAAGGTTTTATACCTTCACTCCACTCATCACTCTTGTCACCCTTTACACTATACATCCTTAATATTATTATTCTTTAATAATAATCAAAACTACTATCAACTCAATAATGTACACAATTAAAATGCAAAGCAATTCCCTTCCACTATCATAAGCTCAATAGAATACTTAAAATAATCCACACTACTACTATGTTATATCAAAAAATAGAATGACATCAAAATAAAATAAATATACCTTCACTAACTCATACTAATAATATATTTTTTTAATGAAAATAAAGCTCATCTCAATACTCTTCTTAACAAAAGCAACTAAATAAGGCTTCCTCAAAATATTTTGAATTAAAATCAACCACAACTGAACAATTTCCACCAATAAGGGAAATTAATTCCCATGTAATACTACAATAATACAGCTCTCATAATATATATTATTATTAATATTTTTTATTAAACATTTACCCAAAATTAGAGCCCAAAAATCAAATAACAAAGTTTTTCTTTTCTTGAATTCAAATATTTGTTAAATCAGTAGAATACTGACTTGTTTTGTTTTTTATAGAATGTGACTATTTAAGGTTACACCATCAGGCTATTTTGATTATGATATTTATTTCCTTTTTTTATATTGGTCAATTAAGCTAAACTGGTATAGGTATACCGAAGTACTATTATTATTCCACCATGATAGGATTTGTATTCATCATAACTTTGGTTGTCCCTGATTTTTGGCCTTTTTTTGTCAGGAAAAATTTGGGTTACAGATGTGCCATCATGAAGACATTGGAACATTTTGTGAACCATAATGAAGGCCATTTTTGAAGTAGGATCCATATTCAATAAGGAGTCAGAGCCATTCACGAGCTCCTTGTGTCCAAAAAACATTGAAATATCCTGAGTTACCCCGTGAAGTCTTGGCCAGAGAGTATTGACAGGTATGTGAAGGGGCTCCAATATGGCTCTAATGACATCACTTGTATCTGACCTTGCAGTTACTTCAATTTTTTGTGATTTATTGATGAGGCTGTGGTCTAATATTTGGGTACCAGAAAAAACATCTTCACTATAATAATAAAGAATGTTGGATGATCTCAAATGTCAGTAATTTAATAATAATTTAACTATTTTAAAATTGACTGACTATCTTTTACCCTCATAAGAACAGTAGTAATATATGTCGTGAGGAGTTTACCAGTAACAGGTACTATGAGAACCATATACCCTAAGAATTTGGGAAAGTATTTCACAATGAGAAAATCATTTTTAAGGGAATTTTTGTAATATTCATTTCCTGTAATTTGGGTTGGAAATTGTGAAATCCTTCTCATGGGACCTTCAGAAACTTTCTTGATTTGTGGGTCTGTCCAACAAGCATGGTTAGTATGCTTGATTTTTACTTTAAAAGGATGATTAATTACTCTCAGGAAGACTTTGAGGAACCGGTGGGATATTAGATGAGGCCTTAAAAGGTGCACCTTCGGACTTAGGAACATAGAAATTCAGTAGGTTAGGGTGATTTGGATATTCTTGTCATGGAGCAAAAGTGAGAAATTCCTTGAACTAGGGCCAAGTAAGTGAAGATGTTGGAGAGATCTGTGGAGGATTTTCAAATTCAGAAGCCAAAGAAAGTATTGGGGTGGGTGAATTCTGATAATTTAAGCTGGTAGGGTTCTTTGAAAATATGGATCCAGTGTTAATCAAAGGTACAAGTGGTAAGGTAATAGAAGATGTTTGTGGGGATTGTATTTGCTGATGGGATTTCATTGATTACAAATTAGGTACTAATGATGATTCTTGAGGGGGACCTTTCTATAAAGAGTTGGCAAGTGATGGGATTTGAAAAGGTGGAGAAGAAGGAATAATGAGACAATTTCTCAAAACAATTTGCTCTTGGATTCTTTATGGTCTGTGCAAAAAGGTATTTTAATTGGTTTGGGTGGGGGTACGGGGGTGTGGTCATTCCTTGCATATATGGGAGGAGTGGGATTACACTTGGATCTTTAGAAGTTTGAATGATAAAGTTTTGTTGAATTTGAAGTAGCAGCTGCTTAATAAAGGCAGAAGGTTGAGCAAAGAGGATAATATTGGGTTTTTAACGTATCAAAACACCAATTAATTCTTATTAGTGGAACCTCTGCCTTTCAACTGCTGCTGTAGGACTTCTGAATGAATTGTTGGAAGTGAAGGTTTGTCCGCTCCATGACAAATCTGCTTCAAGTGAAACAGATGTTGATCTTCCAAGTATTTGAGGAGTTTCTTTCAAAAAAAACTGATCTCAAATTAGATATTTTATTGTATTTATAAGAAAGAGCATTTCCAGGAGGGCTCAGACTAATTTTGGTAGCTTCTTGGTCCATTTGTTTTACTTGCTCTTCAATAAAGGTTTTTCTTTTAAGTTTAAGATCTGAAAGTTACTCTGATTTTATTTCATCAATAAGATTTTGATTCTTTTTCTTGAAAGTGAGAATGGTTTGGGAACCTTCAAGGTGGTGTATGATAAGGGGTTCTGTGTTGGTGAATATCAGTCTCAATCTAGAAGGATGGGCGGTTGAGAATTGTAAGCTTACCTGAAAAATCTTCCATGGTGAATATAAGAGGAATTTTTTAATTGGAATTGGCTTGAAAAAGATACCAATATAATGGCTATACTGAGTGGAAAAAAACTAAATAGAAATTTAATTTCAAGGGGGGAGGAAAGTCAAAGTCTGATCAGGAGGTTTAAGGGGAAGAAATAAAAAATATTAAAATAAAATATTAAAGCTTTATGTCAGTTTTTGAAAATTGACACTTCGTTAAGGTCAATCATTGGAAAATCTCATTTGTGTAAAATACTTGTTAGAGTTTCATTGATTTTTACCTGGAATTGTTTCAGTCATTAATGTTTGCTGACATGGCCTACTAAATTTCATTATATCTCAATATTATAATGAAACAGGTTTAATCTCAACATGAGACCTGTTCATTAAAAGTAAATTCAGTAATTTCTTATAGATTACAATTTTTTATACAAAATTTAATATATGTTAAATTACACTACAGAATTGGTTTGTATAAGCATTGTAGCACAAACAATTTTGGTAAAAATACCAGTGTTGTGAATTTTACCAAATGTCCAAAGAAAAAATCCATTGGATTTTTTTTGAAAAAAAGATCTAACTATATGATTTTTCTTAAAAAATAAATGAAACTGAAATTTTTCTTGAAAAAATGATTGGATTTTTTTTGGAAAAATATCACCAAGATTTTATCACAAGGTAAAAATAAATAAATTTTTTTATATATTGGTTTGAATGGGGCAACATGCGCCATCCAAGCATAGTATAATTCTCGACAATCATTGAAAATCATACTATATTCCAGTAACCACCTCCAATTGGTGGTTACTGCAATAAGAGAGATTGTTGACTGTGACAGTCAATGATTACTTAAAATGATGTTAGAGCAAGACTGTAATGTGTATGTGATTAAAGAAGAGTCAAAAATCTGCTTATGTAAGATTGTCAATAGCTGCTTCCAGCTGCTGCAGTACAATGCATCGTCAACAATGCTGTTGGAAATGGTTAGAGCTATCAGCTCAAACCACTTATAATACAAAATATATATTTTAATCTAATAAATAGTTATTTTTGTAGATTGCAAAAAGTAAGTTTTTTTTTGCAATTGCTTTGAGATTTTAATTTTTATTTTCAAAAATTTCAAGCAGATATTTGAGTCCAAGAAAAAAGTTTAAATTTCCAATTTTTCATGTGTAATTAGAAGGAAGTTCACAAGCATTGATGTTGGAATATCAAAAAATAAAGTCTGGACCCTGGGACATAGTGAAAACTCAATTTGCATTAGTATTTTACATGAATTATTCCAAATTAAATGAGAATTTGAAAAATAAGCCCAAAATTAATCATAAAGAAAGAAAAAAAACTTTTTGAAAATATTTATTCTTCACTTATTTTGCCGATATTTGGAAAATTAGCCAAATTTGTGCATTTTTTATAGAATTTCCTTAAAATTCATGCCTTAGTGTGAATAATTTGGATAATTCTTTTCTAATACTCTTTCAATCCTTCGTGATTGGATATTTGGCCAAAAATTGGCCTAGTTTTGCAAAAACAAATCAAAGAACCTTTGGAAATGAATTTTAAGCCTGAGGGTTTTGATAAACTTGTGATTAAGGTGTTCTAAAGCTCTTTTTACACAAACATTTTGTACTTAAAACTTGAACTGTGGATTATCCCACCATAAAAGATATTCTCAAGCTTTGATTTCTTGATGATGATTAAGTTTTTATATGAGATTTTCTAAATAATTTCCCATTTGGAGATGTGAGTATTCCAAGTAATCACTGAGATCTTTGATTCAATTTATAATATTAAGTATGAAATTCAACATATTATTGTCCATTTGTCTCATTGAATATTGAGAATTTTCATTCAAAAAATGCCAAATTTGCAAAGATGAATTTGAAAAAAAAGGGATGGGTTAAAGAAATGGTGTGGGGGTAGCTTGGAACTCAGCTTGACATACTCTGGTCATAAGTACAAAGTAATTCTCAATTTGTTTCAAAACTAAATACAAGTTTAATTTATTTAATTACCCTCCCAAATTGAGCTTACCTCAATACTTTTGAAAAATATTTTGTCACTATACCCCTCATTGATATTAAAAATATATATGAATATATATATATATGTAATATTATTTAATATCACACCCCAAATCCATAATTGGGTTTTGATTTAAAGTAAAATCTTCAAATTCTGTGTATGGAACTCAAATTTTTCATCATTTAATTATAAACTTTAAGGTTCAATTAGCCTGGAATGGTAGTGAAACCTTTTTCAAACAGACACTTTCAATGTTGACAGAAAGTTTACTATTTACAATTTAACTTATTATCTGCACTAATGTAAGTCATTAAATAGACACCACTGAAGATACAATTCCTTTCATCAAATTTAGCAATCATGCTCCTACACTGCCCCTACAAAATTTCCCACAATTCACTTTACCAATTTTTCCCTTCCAAATATATACTACCTGTCTTTTTATAGCAAAATTTCTTTCAAAAGCTTATCAAAACCCAATTTCACTCAAATATTCAATTTATCCATTCTTGAGAAAGTAAGTATCCAAATATTACAGAGTGTCAGGCTGAGTCTAAGCTAAAAGGTATATAATGGTATTTAAGAATTTAACTATGACTGTGGCACAGTGAAAATAGTTTTAAAAAAGTTAATTTGTAATAATAAATGATTAAATTAAGATATTAAGGGCTTTAATATAATATTATAGTGGTGGTGAGCACTGCTGAAAGCCCTGGGTGGAGTCTTACCAGTTGGGTTACTATAATAAGAGCTACAAGACTCAAGCTTAAAGTATAACCTGTTCATTTTCCATGAGTATAACTTTTCTTGACAGTTGTACTACGTATGAATTCAAGAGCAGGATGGGGATTTTTTTTCTGGCAGTGAAAAGGCCTCCTTTTATCCTGAAATGGGGTGAAAAGGCTTTTACACCTTTTCACATAGAGGAATTGAAGATTTTTCACTCTCAAGGACCTGCTTGTGGTTTGCAAAAGATATGTATAGCCTGTATTGGGCTCAACTGTGGTTTTGAAACCACATCTGGGCAGTTTTCATCAATACAGGGTGAAAACTTTCATCTGGGGACCACACAGTCTGATTCTGACGTGTAGCACACGTAGAATTCTGTACAGAATCTGTAAGGGACCCCAGTATTGAATGAAATATGAGGTATTGAAGTAAAAACAAGCTTCTTCTTCTTTTTGACACAACATAATCATATTTATGGGATATTATCCCATGGTAGGGCTGTATTGGCGAAGCTGTGGAATTTTTACCTTAAAACAGCCATAACTTTGTCTGTTTTTGGGATATCAACCTCAAAATTGGTTCAGTGTGTAGCCCTGTATGCTTTCCACACAGTGGTTCCTCATTTGGTATGGCTATGTTTAAATATGGAAATGTTATGCCATGTACAAGAATTTTGTACAGAAGTGTGTTTTAGGAAAAAAGATGTTTTGGGCTTGATTGCCTTATAACTTTTATTCTAGACAATATATGGGGAAATGAATGGCACCATCAGATAGCCCTGATTGTCCTCTTTACAAAAAGACCCCAATTTCGGTATCTCACACTCAAACTGTAGAAGTTAGATGAGAGGTGAATATTTCTTTCACCCTTATTTGGGCTGAATTTGGCCATAACTTCTGTAATACGGGTGCTAGCTCAGTTTCACTAATACCATTGGATAGAACTGATTTAGAGCTTCATTATGAATATCCATTTGATGGGGTTAAGCCTCTTACTCTGTATTTTAGATGAGTGGTGAAAATTAAGGTTTATGCTCAGCAACAATTTTGAGCAGGAATAACTTTATTATTCTTTGTCCTATGGTGATGGGACTTGTATATTTGGAAAAGGGTGAGGTTCCCCTTTCTTTTGATACATTTTGAGCTGATTTGCCTCAGCTCCTTGTTTTGGTGAGATCTTGGCTATACCATTAATTTATGGTATTTGGCCCTCATGCTTGTGCTCTGGTTTTAAGTCACAGGCTGACACAGATAGGGATGAAAAAGAATCTCCATTCATCATTCATGAAATATTCTTAATGTTTTATATCAGATTCCTCATTAACAAATTAATATTTTCATTCCAACTAACCTACATTCATAAAGCTAATATAATCATCAAGATGATTTGAAAAGTAAATCTTTCAGAAATGTCTGAAAGACCAATTTCAGAGAATAATTACGATTTAATTTTACTTATCATTCTCATTGTAATATGACTATCCCATTTTTCTCCACCTGATCTTTATTTCATTCAAAGCTGCATTTTTAGCTCCAGAAACATCTACCAACCCCACAGAAGTCCATCTTTCTCCAAAAAATACAAACTCTTACCATGCAGCTTCCTTTTTGGTGCTTGGTCAAAATTACAAGCAAAAAGGAAAAAATAAATATTTCCAATTATCATAAAGTCTACCCAGACATGCCAGAAGCTTGGGGAACCCATCTTCAAACACAGGATTTGCCAGCTAAATTTTGGATTGGGTTAAGGCTATGTTGGAAAACCAACCCCCTTCCTTCTTAATTTCACCTCCACCCACTGAAGAAGACATTCAAAGTTTTGAGATACACCTTTCAGCTTTTAAGGAGAAATACACAGTCCACATGGAAGGCTCTCTGGAGTCAGCTGAAAGGGAATATGTAAGTCTTATTGAAAATTAAAAGGATTTCATTAAAAAAATCTTATTGAAGGAAATGGACAGAATACTTCCTCCTAGTAAATACTCAATTGGAACCTATTAAGCACACTCCAGAAATTCACAAAGTCAAGATTGGCTTTCCTATGGGAATTCTGTCAGCCTGTGACTCAAAACCAGAGCACAAGCATGACAGCCAAAATACCATAAACCAATGGTATAGCCAAAATACCACCAAAACATGGAGCTGAGCCAAATTAGCTCAAAAGGTATCAAAAGAAAGAGGAAACTCACTTATTTCTGAAAATATAAGTCCCATCACCATAGGACCAAAAATAACAAAGTTATTCCAGCTCAAAGTAGTTGCTGAGCATAAACCTTAATTTTCACCTCTCATCTAAAATCTAGAAGAAGAGGCTTAACCCCATCAAATGGGTATTCAAAATGCAGCTCTAAGCCAGGGCTATCCAATGGTACTAGCCAAACTGAGCTAGCACCAGTATTACTTGAGTTATGGTCAAATTCAGACCAAATAAGGGTGAACAAAACATTCACCTCTCATCTAGCTTTTACAGTTTTAGTGTGAGATACTTAAAGTGGCGTCTTTTTGGAAAGAGCACAATCAGGGCTATCTGATGGTGCCATCCACTTCCTCATATCTCAACTAGAACAGAATTTATTGGCCAAACAAGCTTAATACAGCTTTTTGCCCAAACCACGCCAATGTACAAAAATACTTGTACATGGGATAACTTTGTCATATTTAATGATAACCATGCCAAGTTGGGTACCATTGTGTAGAGCGTATACTGGGCTACACACTGAACCAATTTTGAGGTTGATATCTCAAGAAATGACAAAGTTATGGCTTTTTTAAGGTCAAAATCCCACCTGCTGTCATATACAGCCTTACCATGGGATAATATCCCATAAATGAATATGAGGTGTTAAATAGACGAAGAAGCATGTTTTTACTTCAATACCTCATATGTCAGTCAATACTGGGGTCCCATACAGTTTCTGTACAGCATTCTACGCGTCATAGTCGTCAGAATCAGGCTGTGAGGTCCCCAGATGAAAATTTTCACCCTGTATTGGTGAAAACCGCCCAGATGTGGTTTCAAAACCACATCTGAGCCCAATACAGGGCATACAGGCTTTTTGAAAACCACAAGCCTGTCATAGAGAGTGAAAAATCTTCACTTCCTCTAGGTGGAAAGGTCTAGCAGTCTTTCCACCCCAATTTCAGGATAAAAGGAGGGCTTTTCACAGCCGAAATCCTCTCCTCATCCTGCTCTTGAATAACCTACGTAGTAAACTGTCAAAAACAGTTTTACTCTTGGTTAATAATCAGGTATACTCATAAATTAAAGTATTGTAGTCTTTATTATTGTAATCCAACAGGTAAAGCTGCACCCAGGGCTTTCAACAGCGCTCACCACCACTATATCTCTATAGTAAAGCCCTTAAAATCTTAATTTAAATCATTTATTATCAATCTTATAATCTTTAAAAACCATTTTTACCGTGTCACAGTCATAGTTAAAGCCTGTAAATACTTATATACACCTTTATCATAGACTCATCCTGACATTTTGGGGGCCTGGCCGTGTTTTCTACTTATTTTGGACCTTACAAGTAAGTTTTTTTCTTTTTTTATCATTTATTGAAACCTGTTTTATCTTTTTTAGGCTTCATTTCTCTTTTAAATATATATTTTATATATATTACTTTTAAAATTTTAATAATACCCATATTTTAAAGAGTATTTGTCAAGTGGCTAATAACCACAAGACCAGTATTTTTGGCGTGTTTTGTATATAAAAACACTTTAAGCCACTAATACAGTCCTGATTCTTAATTGAATTGAGACAGCTAATACTGATAAACCAACAGTTGAGGCGTGTTTGGACACATTGTTAACTCAATTGCCCTGTAATAGACCATCTTTTGCCAGATTATACTTGCTAATAACAAGTATTCTGTAAGATATTGGTATACAAACAGTATACCACTTATCAATAAGCTGTATATTTGACGTGGAATTGTTAATTCAATTACACTGTCACTATACAAGGGCATATTGTAGTAATATACAAGCCAAGAGGCCATTCTTAGACGTGCAATACCAGCCTTTTAAGAAGTCTTAACTGACATAAGCCCTCTTTTTCCTGTTTTGATTCAGTGGAAGAAAACTTCATACCCCTTGAGACCCAGTCACAGGCCAACATACCAGTGACACCCTCAGAACCAGAGGGCAGCAAGGGCAAAGGAAAAAGGCTTAGTGAAGGCCTGATTGCAGCCAAAAAGTGGACACCAATAGCCACTCAGAGAAGTAGAAAACCACAAAACTCTGCATCAATACAAGGTAAACTAACCTTAACCACTTGTACAGGAAAGATCACAATTATTAACCCAGTTGTAACTCTCAAAGGAAAACTGCCCAAATCAGCAGACAGCAAATTTGTACAAGGCACAGTCAAAGGTAAATACCCTAAGAACATAAAGTTTTTTGACTGCTTGCAAACACTGATATGTCCCCTGCATACCTCAGAGACCTTGGCTTCCAAAGGAACCAGCCAGAGGACAGAGAAGGATTCTCCAGGACCAGAAGACCTGAAAGAAGACACCTTGGACACAGTGGTGGATGGCAAAACAATAAGGGAGATAATATCAACCTTGCCATTCACACTCCAATTCAACAGAAACCTCAAACCAGAGGACTGGAAGGATACAGATCAAGTTCTTCAGATCCACCAACTCCTCAAAGATTCATTTCAATGGAGCATGGACAACAAGAGGTTCAACCTAGCAACTCACTTGGCAGAACTGGGATCAAGTTGCCAGAAGATCTGTCTCAAAGAGATAGACTTCAAGGACCTTATGGTAATCACCAAGGGTTGGAATTCTACCAGGCAGCACAGACTCCTGGAGGCAAGGGCACAAAGGATAAGGGAGAATCAAGCCGCTATCCTAGCTATAGAAGAACAGTTGACCCAGACAGGGCCTACTCAGATTCCTTCAGGTTCACAAGGAGCAGGCCAAATCAGCTCTCCAGTGGCTTCATACCATTCAGAAACCAGCAGATCAGTGGCCAAGAGTCACCATTCTTCACAATTCCAGGAAGTTTCCAGGAGAAGACAAGGAAACAAGGGCAAGAACAAAACCTCCTTCAACCAGAGGAGGAAAGAGTCAGACCCCATGATCCAGAAGCTGCTATATTTGGTGAAAGAAGTACACAAGAACCAGAAGTAGTTGTAAACCACTCTAGAATCAGTAGTCCTAGTAATAGAAACATTACCCCCACTCAGACTGAAAATAACATTGTCACATCTGAGAGTAACATCAACAGTGATACACTGTGGTTACAAATGTCCCAATATGCTGAACAATCTGCAAAGCAGTTTTCAGAAATTAAAGCTGGCCAAGAGAGGATGAGACAAACTCAAGCCTCCTTGGAACAGATAGTTAAGAATCTTCAAGAAGGATATGCTCAACTGAGCAAAGCCTCTGAAGAATCCAACAAAAGACTGAACCAAGTCTTTGAAGAACAACACCACAGCACAAGGGACAGTGAGTGTCTGGATCAAGACATTAACAACTTGTTTAATGCCTACCATAGCTTGAAGCCCCAACCACAAGGCCAAGCTATGGAAAATCCATATCAACCAGATGCCATGTTGTTGAATAAGGCAAGATCCCCATAACAATACCAGGATGGAGATGGCATGTCTTATTCAGAGAAGGAAGCCTTGAAACAGCTTCCTGAGGCCTCAAGCTGGCCAAATTCTCTGGATCAGGAGAATATGATCATATGGAGCTCATAGATTATATTGATGGACTCTTCATTGATGTACCAAGCATACCAGATTACTGGATTACTGCTAGACTGAATACTGCATTTAAAGGTCATGCAAGTATATGGTACACTGAAATGAAAGAAATCCATGGCAGAAGAAACTGGCCATGGTGGAAGAGTCAAATAATCCAAAAGTACAGTAATGGAACTTGGATATGGCAAAAGACCATGTCATTTGAAAATGACAAATACTCTGTGGACAAAGACCCATATGAGTGGTGCCTCAGACAGTCTAAAAGACTCAAAGCCATTGATCCTCAGATGAACATCCAGATGAGGAATCATAAACTTCTGACACAACTGCCAGGAGAACTAGAGCATGCAGTGAAATTCAGATGCAACCAAAATTGCACTCTAGATGACATAGCTAACACTTAACAAGACATAAGGAAAAGGACTAATATAGGGAAATTCACCCCATATAGGAGCAGTAGTTTTAAAGAGAAACAACATTTCAGGGTGGAGTTTAAAGACAAACCCAGAGAGAGAGTTGTAGAAGTGGCTAAGAAGAAGAATTCTTGCCACAATTGTGGTTCAACAGACCACTATGCCAACAACTCTCCAAAGGCAAAGAAAAAAGTCTATGACATAGAGAAAGTCCCTGAGGAAGAACCTCCAACAGAGGATTCTGAATCAGACTCCATGGGTGATGCCATCAGAGAACCATCTGATGATGACCAAGACCCAAGAGAGGAATTCTTAGTGGAATATCAAGGATAAACCCCACTGGAAATCCAGGACATACAGTTGGAAGCAGGCATGCCACAGGACACTGCTAATAAAAACTTGTGCAGACAAACACAAGATGCACAAACATTCCTGGTTACACCAACCAAAGGAATGGCATATATACATGGAACAGCCACAAAAATGACTGTTTGCATTGACAATTCTCAGCATCCACTGATCATTGATAGTGGGGCACACTGCTCCATAGTGGCCAGAAACTATCTGGAAACCCACTTCCCAAACTGGGAAAAACAGCTCTTGCCCACTAAGGCAAAGAACTTTAAAAGTGCATCAGGGAAGATGACTTCTATTGGGAAAATTATCAAAGAGATAATTATACCCCACAGGAAGGGTAATATCAGACTCAACCCAGAGTTTGTAGTGCTTGAAGATGCCCACGTCCAAGGGTTTTTACTGGGAACAGATTACCAGAGGATGTATGGCATAGATATTTACAACAGTAAAAACAGGCACATTACCATTGGCACCAACAAGGAAAAGAAATTTTTACTTGATATATACCACATATCTTCACAGGATCCACTAGAAGAACTCTTGAAGGAATTCAAGGAGGGACAGTTTAGCACTACCCTCACCAGTAAACAAAAACTAAGTTTACTGAAGATGCTGAGAAAGAACAGACCAGCATTTGCCATTGGTGAAGAACCACTAGGAAAGATTAAAGGCCATGATATAGAACTATATCTGGATGTGGAAAGACCTTATCCACCCATGCTGAGTGTAAGGTTTGTCTATGAAACTCTTGATAATAATAACAATATCAAGAGTACTATGACTGTCCTCAGTAGAAAAATATAATATAATGAAATATTATAACCACAAATTTGAATATAATTATTAAAAATAATTATATAAAAAAATAAATTTAATTATTATTATAAAAATATAATAATAAAAAAAAAATAATTATAATAAATTATAATTATTCTATTATTGTTATAGTCACTGACAGTTATAACAATAAGAAGTGTAAAGCTCTTAATGAGACAATTACACGTGGAAAATAAGAATATTAACCACTTGTAAATAATATAAATATTATTTATAAAAAGAATTAAACACACACTGTGCAGAAATAATTCTTTATAGAATAAAATTCTATATAAAAAAACTAATAATAGATAAAAAAATATAGAACTTTAAAGAAAACTTACTTATAATATTTATTTAATACAACAAGTTATAAAACAACAGTTATTATATTAAATAATGATTATGAGTTAAAAACACGCCAAAAATCAATAAATTCAAAGATAAAACAACTTTTTATACTAAAATTTATGATTAAAGAGTTTTTGAGAGGAATTTGTGGATTTTAAAAGAGATTTAAGATGATAATTTTTATATGATAAAAGTTATTATAGATGATTACAACAATAATCTGAATTCTATGACTTCAATTCTTTAATTTAATAAATAAAGAATAAAATAACTTAAGAATTACTTTAATAATAAGATTTTATATTTTAATAAAACTTTACCTGTTTAAATGTCTAATATGATTGGATTGATATGAATGATGATGGACAAAAGCAGTGATGAAAAGACTCTTTTTATGTCTACAGAGCAGCTCTCATGATTCATAATGGATGTAGAGGGCGTGCTCAGGTCAAAACTGAAAAACCATGCTTAAAAATTAAGTTCTTAACTTAAGGCAACTTATTTTTACTTCCAATTTAAAGTTACCAGTGTTATTCTTAACTCCAAGTAACTTTAATCCTCATTTAGTTTAATTATTTTAAGTTTTAATATAAAATAAGTTTATTTATATTAAAGTTCATCATATGAGCAACATAAAATTAGAGTTTCAAGTAGAAATCTCTTAAACTCAATTTTTAATTAATTTTTAAAGAAATCATAATTTTCTTTTAAGCTTAATTAAAAAGTAATTCTCCAGGCTAATTACCCAGGAAACCTACTAATAAAAGATACTTAAAATTTGATTTATATATTGATAATATTAAATTCTAAGCTGTGTGAAATTTTCAAGCAAATCCATTAAGATTTGGATTTTTAATGAATTTTTTAAGTTATTGCTATTTTTCCACGTAAAATAGCAATACACACCAAACCTTAGCTTTTGATAAGGTTTCAATGCTTGGAACCTTAAAGTTTTAAGCTTATTTAAGCTTTTTAAGCTTAATTAAGCTTTGACAGTTCTTAAAACCTTAATTTCAAGCCTGCATATTGGGATTTACCCTTTGGCAGCTTGAAATTCCTGTCCAAATTGGGATAAAACCAGTTTAAACCTTAAGGTTGGATCAAAGTCTAATCTTAAAGTTTAAATAAGGTTGAAAATCCTCCAATACAGGTGGACAACCTTAATTGAATCATTGCAGATCCAAAAAGTTGGGTACCCCAGCTCTATTTGGTCTTTTTCCTTTGTCCCACCTTTTTGCGTGGATTTTGCCCTTTTATTTATTTAAAGCCATACTATGGCCTTAAACCCTTTTAAATTGAGCTCACGCAGGATTTACATTCTGTATGGCAAATCCTTAGCCAATTCAGTAAATATACACCACACCTCAATTTTAACTAAAATTTTGGTAAAGTTGCATAAACCTTATGTAACTTTAAATTTAAGCTTAATTAAGCTTAAATTTAACAATTTTAAAAAAAATGTTAAAAAAGTTACATTAGTACTGTGAGATTCTTAAATCTTCTAATAACATAAAAAATAAGTGTTTTTGGGTATAACACCCTATGGGTGTACCCTAGGTTATTTTTGGTGTAGAATCCAAAAATGACATAATAATTATAACTTTGTTTATCCAAAAAAAAGTTATACTTATTTTTTGTTATTTTTTATTTTAAATTCAACTAAAAAGTCTGTTTAAGACAAATTTAATTGTTTATAAAATCATTTGTGGCCTTATGGGTATGTTAAACATACCTCACAGGCTCACACTGAGAAGACCTCCTTATCCAGCAAGTCTGGAAACCAGGAAAGAAATTGAAAAACACATCAATGAACTCTTGGATATGGATGTCATCAGGAAGATTGGACATAATGAAATAGTGGAAATCACCACTCCTGTCCTAATCACTTGGCATGATGGCAAGTCTAGATTGTGTGGAGACTTCAGAGCCCTGAATAACTACACAAAAGCAGACAGGTACCCTATACCAAGGATACCTCATGCCTTGGATAAGCTGGCAAAAGCCAAATACATAACCAAAATGGATTGTATGAAAGGCTTCCACCAAAATGGAGTCAAACCAAACTCCATGAAATTACTCAGAATAATATGCCATATGGGCATATATGAGTACACCAGGATGCCATTTGGCATCAAGAATGCACCAGCCCACTTCCAAAGGATGATGGACACCATATTTCAAGAAGAAATAATGGAAGGCTGGATGGTAGTATATATTGATGATATCATTATATACTCAGAGACATGGGAAGACCATGTAAAATACATAGACAGAGTGCTAAGTAAATGTACACCCATCAATCTAAAAATTTCACTAAAAAAGTGTAATTTTGGCCAACAAGAGCTACTTGCTCTAGGACATAAAGTCTCAGGCCTTCGTCTGGCAATTGACCAGAACAAAGTAGCAGCAGTACTGCAAAAACCAGTACCAAAGAACATCAAAGAGATGCAATCTTTCCTTGGGTTTGCTAGCTACTATAGAAACCACATCAAAAACTTTGCCCACATAACTAGTAGCTTATACAAGTTATGCTCAAAGGATGTAGTTTTTGAAATAACCAAGGAAAGGAGGGATGCATATGAGAGGATCAAACATGAACTCACAAATGCACCTGTGCTCATCTTGACTGACTTTGAACTACCATTCAAGTTATATATAGATGCAGAATGCAGCCAAGGCTTAGGAGCAGCCCTTCACCAAAGACAAATTGTGGATGGTGAACCAAGAGAAGGTGTAATCTGCTACATCTCCAGGCAGCTGAAAGATTCAGAAGCCAGGTATGGGGCCACCCAGACAGAATGTCTATGTCTAGTCTGGGCTCTAGAAAAACTCCATTATTATTTGGAGGGTGCAGTCTTTGAAGTCTACACAGACTGCACAGCCTTGAAGTCTTTACTAAACTTGAAGACTACCACTAGACACATGCTGAGGTGGAAAATAGCCATCCAGGATTATAGAGGGAATATGACCATCATATACAAAGAAGTTAAAAGCCATACCAATGCAGATGTCCTAAGCAGATGGCCACTGGACAATGTCAAAAGCAACCCAGATTATAACCCTGAAGTTGCAGCCAAGAGCCCTATGCATTTTATGGAAATAAATAGGAAGAAAAACTTCAGATTCTCTGAATGGGCACCAGGGAGTGGTACCCTTGACAGTGGAAACACTGATTCAGAAGGGGCAGAAAACCCCATACTGGGAATAAGTTCCTCAGAACTGCACAATGAATTTTTCAATGCAGTACTGAAATCTTATGCTAAACACAAACAGTGTAGCATACTACTTCAACTCCTTCAACAAAAATACAGGAGCCCAGAACTGGAAACCCAGCTGGAGGAACCCTGGTTGAGGGCCTATAAGGACAATAAATTTTTCCTTATAGATGGCCTGATTTATCACAGAGAAAAGCACACCAGTGCACTCACAGTGATAGACAGAGACCACATCTCTTTAATCCTGCAGGAATGCCATGACTGCCTCTACATGGGACACATGAGTGAGGACAGGACTAAACAAAGGGTAGCAAGCACAGCTTGGTGGCCCAAGTGGGAGCAAGAGTTGAGTGAATACATAAACACTTGTGAAAGATGCCAAAAGGCAAATAGAAAACATGGGAAGAAGTATGGGTTACTTCAACACATAGAAGAACCCAAACACCCATGGGAAACCATCAACATGGACTGGGTCACAGGACTTGTCCCAGGAGGCAAAGAAAACTACAATGCCTGCTTAATCATAGTTGATAGGTTCAGCAAGAGCATGAGGTGTCTACCATGCCATAAAGAGGACACAGCCATGGACACTTCTCTGTTATTTTGGAACAACATCATATCCACCTGTGGAGTCCCTAAAATCATAATTAGTGACAGGGACCCAAAATTCACATCTGAATTTTGGACCAACTTATATGACATGCTTGGCACCAAGCTTGCTTTCTAAACAGCTTACCATCCCCAAACAGATGGCCTAGCTGAGAGGATGATCCAAACAATGGAGGACATCCTCAGGAGGTTCTGTGCCTATGGCATGGAATACAAGGACCATTAGGGATACACCCATGATTGGGTCACTCTCTTACCAGCAGTCCAACTGGCTTATAACACAAGCCAGCACTCTACCACAGGAAAAACACCTGCACTGGTAGAGAAATGGTGGAACCCCCTGCTGCCTGTGGATCACTTGAAGAAAAATCTTCTGACCATCCACCCCACAGCCAAAGACTTCCATGATATGTGGAAGAAAGCCTGTGATACTGCTGCCAAATGCATAGCTGAGGCCGAAGAGTATAACAAGCAGAGGTGGGACAAATCACATATGGAACCTGACTTTAAGGAAGGGGACCAGGTGTTAGTGTCCACCCTGAACTTTAATAATATCAAGGGACCCAAGAAAATGAGAGACTCATTTGTAGGGCCCTTCACCATCATTAAGTTGATAGGGAAGAATGCAGTAGAGGTCAAGCTCACTGAGGAGTTTTCTAGGAAACACCCAGTCTTTCCAGTGAGTCTGGTCAAACCATACTTCCAAACAGAAGAGGATAAATTCCCCTCCAGGAAGAAAGACATCAATCCACCAGAAATAGTGGAAGTAGAAGACTCTCCTGGACCAGTGAGTAAAATCATCAGGCCCAGAAAAATAAGACTTAATGGGAAGGATCAAAGACAATACCTAGTCAGATTCAAGAACCAGACAGCTGACAAAGACAAATGGTTGGCAGAGGATGCCATACCAGATGGGAACCTTCTTTTAAGGAGCTTCAGAGCCTCTAGGAGGACAGAACAGTCTCATAAATGATGAGCCTTTTTTAGAGGGAGGGTATGTCAGCCTGTGACTCAAAACCAGAGCACAAGCATGACAGCCAAAATACCATAAACCAATGGTATAGCCAAAATACCACCAAAACATTGAGCTGAGCCAAATTAGCTCAAAAGGTATCAAACGAAAGAGGAAACTCACCTCTTTCTGAAAATATAAGTCCCATCACCATAGGACCGAAAATAACAAAGTTATTCCAGCTCAAAGTAGTTGCTGAGCATAAACCTTAATTTTCACCTCTCATCTAAAATCTAGAAGAAGAGGCTTAACCCCATCAAATGGGTATTCAAAATGAAGCTCTAAGCCAGGGCTATCCAATGGTACTAGCCAAACTGAGCTAGCACCAATATTACAGAGGTTATGGTCAAATTCAGACCAAATAAGGGTGAACAAAACATTCACCTCTCATCTAACTTTTACAGTTTTAGTGTGAGATACTTAAAGTGGGGTCTTTTTGGAAAGAGCACAAGCAGGGATATCTGATGGTGCCATCCCCTTCCTCATATCTCAACTAGAACAGAATTTATTGGCCAAACAAGCTTAATACAGCTTTTTGCCCAAACCACGCCAATGTACAAAAATACTTGTACATGGGATAACTTTGTCATATTTAATGATAACCATGCCAAGTTGGGTACCATTGTGTAGAGCTTATACAGGGATACACACTGAACCAATTTTGAGGTTGATATCTCAATAATTGACAAAGCTATGGCTGTTTTAAGGTCAAAATCCCACCTGCTGTCATATACAGCCTTACCATGGGATAATATCCCATAACCATGAATATGAGGTGTTAAATAGACGAAGAAGCATGTTTTTACTTCAATACCTCATATGTAAGTCAATACTGGGGTCCCATACAGTTTCTGTACAGCATTCTACGCGTCATACACGTCAGAATCAGGCTGTGAGGTCCCCAGATGAAAATTTTCACCCTGAATTGGTGAAAACCGCCCAGATGTGGTTTCAAAACCACATCTGAGCCCAATACAGGGCATACAGGCTGTTTGCAAACCACAAGCCTGTCATAGAGAGTGAAAAATCTTCACTTCCTCTACGTGGAAAGGTCTAGCAGTCTTTCCACCCCAATTTCAGGATAAAAGGAGGGCTTTTCACAGCCAAAAACCTCTCCTCATCCTGCTCTTGAATAACCTACATAGTAAACTGTCAAAAACAGTTTTACTCTTGGTTAATAATCAGGTATACTCATAAATTAAAGTATTGTAGTCTTTATTATTGTAATCCAACAGGTAAAGCTGCACCCAGGGCTTTCAACAGCGCTCACCACCACTATATCTCTATAGTAAAGCCCTTAAAATCTTAATTTAAATCATTTATTATCAATCTTATAATCTTTAAAAACCATTTTTACCGTGTCAAAGTCATAGTTAAAGCTTGTAAATACTTATATACACCTTTATCATAGACTCATCCTGACAAATTCTCTTTTTAAAAAGTGTGGATTCTCCCAATGTACATTTTCTTTCAACTCTCACCCCTCATAACACTGGAATACATCCACCACAACTATTCTTCTTCACTCTTGGGAGTTGCATTATCAGAATGGTGTGACAAGAAACTACCAAGTTGAAGATAAGCTGAAGAACCAGGCCAACCAAATTGCAATTGTTGATAGATGGCACCTTGGAAGAAAATCTATATGGAAGAAGACAAACCCACCCAAATTAATGGAATCCACCACAAGTAGGAAAACTGGTAGCTTGAGGAATGTTAAGAAAAAGGTCCTCAATTTTTCATCATATTACATAAAGTGTAATATAAACTAAATTCAACTTGCCACATCTAAAATCATATAATAACAAAAAGCAGATTTGGAAAGAAGTGGCATAAGAACTCATCCTCAATGATCATATAAGAGCAGCTGAAGTCTTTTTGGTAGATGGAATAATGTCTGATGTGGAGCCAGAATGTTCTTCCCAGACACTTCCCTCAATGTCTTGAAGATCCAATCAAAAAGATGAAATTTTCAAAATTCTTGATGAGGGCTACAAACAGCTTGTCAATAATCCAAGAGCCAAAAGGGACCTCAATACCAAAAATACAACAGCTTACACAACACCCTCATATCCCCAAAGGTGAAGGATTTGGAAATATACCAAATAATATTCCATTCAATCAGGTATCACCAGAAGCTTTGGCAACATTCACAGAGGTGGAAAGAAGGGGAATAAATCTTCAAGAACCTGTTGAAATCTCACTTTCCATTGATAAACTTAGATCTATGACTAGAAGTCCAACTGTTACCCAGTCCTCATATATGCAAAAATAAACAATTCCTAATTTCCACTCTTGAAGATCTTTTCAAAGATAAAAAACAACTATTTTTTTTAATTTCTTCCTCATAAAAACATTCTTTTTTGTCCTAAAATTTCCTTTTACTGTTTTGTTCCACATATCAGATCCAAGATATAAATTATATATTTTAAATTTTATATCAGTGTAAAATTCATATTGAAATTTAAGCTCCCAATTGCCAACAGCTAAAAGGTTTTCCACCTGAATCCCAAAGACATGTGCCAGAAAATTGAAAAAATGTGAGATTTCTCTAAATTTTTGAGTGAAATTATTCAAACAATATAGTCAGAAGTTTTTGGATTGACATATAAATATCCATAAATATCTTATATGAATAAATTCGATTATTACCTGAAATAAGAAATTAAAGAAACAAAAGCCTTGTCAAAATGAAAACATAATCTTTGAGCAGAAATTTACTATATAAATGTCACTAATCTTAATAAAATTGAGTACAGATGTCATGTATTCCTTCAAAAGTCTAAATTCCATATCAATGGGAAATTTCCAAACTTATTTTCCCTTTGATAAAATATCTCACAAAAATATTTGAAGACTCTTAGAATTAATTCTAATAAGGGGCTTGAACCAAATATTATAGATAATAATTTTAATCAAAATCATATCCCTTTCAAAAATTTCAAGTTTAAAATTTCAATTGAATCTATATCCTTTACATTTATCATCATAAGAATAAAATAATACTACCCAATGCCATATATAAATGAGCAAACAGTTGGAAACATCTATATTTGTAAATGCCCTACTTATATCCTAAAGGTTCGCCAAATTGGGGGTAATACATACCAAGGAGCTGAAAGATCCAAAAGGGATCGTTCAAATGATAAAGAGTCCTTAACTGAAAGCCTCCAGGTGAGTGCACATCATAGAAAAATCAAATAAAAAATTCATCATTATTTGAAGGATTACCCTGTTCAAATATTTCATATTTTAGAATGAGGAAGTTTATCCTCTACCCCAGAGGAATGTAATTCTGTCTCAGTAAAACAACACACATCAAAGTGTTTGTTATTATTCTTTAAACCTATCCATCACAGTTGATTATTCAAATTATACTTAGATAAATGTATTTTTTATTTAATTCTCAATTTTACACAGATATCCAACATGCTATCTCTATTTGAGAAGGATCAACACCTTTCTATCAATGCACGGATAATCCCCAACCTACCACCCAATATTGAGAACATTTATTGTTAAACTAGAACTCCAATCCCCTCCTTCCTGTATCAGAATCCAACAGTACTTTTATCTACTATTCAAATTTTACATGACAACATTCACAAAACCATTAGTGACGATAACTGTGAAAAAATTATAAAATTGGAACAAAAGAAGATTTAAAAAAGTGGCAAAATTCAACAAACAACAGATTTCAGCATTGCAATTCCCAAAAGTCTGAAAAATCTCAAAAATATATTTCATCTCTTGAATTCCTTCAAGACCCACATATATTTCCATAAATGTTTTTTCCTATATTCAGATCTAGAGAAAAAGAATGTTTTTGGAACCAAATGTCATGAAGATTTGAAAATACCTCAATTTATACAGCCTTTTTATGAAAAATACGGACACAAACAAAAATTAAACACCTTCTTATTTCATCAAAATATAAAAAACCAAAAACTAAAGCCACAAAACAATTCCACTTCCAATATTTAAAAAACGGATCCCAAACAAGCTTATTGTTACTACCTTTGAAAATGTACAGGAATCACCCCAGAAATCCAGTTATTGAAAAAAAGAATTTTTTTCTGAAATATAAGATGGCCATGTTTGGAAAACATTTGTAGATAGTGAAAACTTGAAGTTCACTGATAATCCTGCAAACTTGGTTTTTGGCTTATATATTGACTGGACCAACCCACATGGATCCAATATTAGCTCATGGAGTATTTCAATTGGTGTTATTCTTTTTATTTTTGTCAATCTTCCCCCTTAAAAAAGATATCAGTCTCAAAACCTATTTGTTTACAGGTTCACTCCAACACCCTAAAGAGCCCACCTCTGATCATTTGAACAACTTATTTAAGCCTCTTGTTTCTGAACTCCAGGAGCTGTGGCTAGGTGCCAACTTTACTCCAACCACCAGATTCAACAATGGAATTCTCAATAAGGCTGCACTGCTCTTGTTAATTGGGGATATTTCAGCCCTCCAAAAAATTGGAGGTTTAGAATCTCATTAAGAAAATTCTTTTGTGCACATTGTAATTTACCAATTGAAGATGTTCAAAATATTGACAAAAACTCTTGGCCCCCAAAGGATCAAGATCAGCAGAAATCAGGAACTAATCACTTGTTTTAAGCAACCACAACTAACCAAAAAAAGAAAATTTTGGAAGAACATGAATCTTGTTACACTATTTTGGGAGAACTTCCTTACTGGAAACATTACCAAATGATGACTATTGATGTTATGCATACTTTTTTATTGGATCTTCTGAGGGATTATACCCTAACATATCTCAAAATTGAAAATTCTGGAGAAAACCTATCATTAAAGGAAAGAACCACAAAAAACAACATCAATACTTCATCATTTGGAAATTCAGCAGCAAATTCATGAAAACTAAAAAGGAAGGACAATGCAACAATGGAAAACCCTGGTACTTTCAAAAAATATAATTTAAAACTCAGCACACCCTGAAAGAATTCATATTTTGAATGATTATGCAGTGCCACTGAAAGAATTCAAGAATGGAAAGAGAGTCCAATCCAGATAGTGGGTCCAGCATTCAAATGTCAAGTGGTACACAAGCCAAGCCCCAAAGGCTCAAACCTTCTGTCAAGCCCCCACCATCTATTTATCTCTGAACTAAGAAGTGATCAAAACTTTAATCAAACAGTGCTCAAGATAAAATACTTAACAAATAATCTGGTAAAGGAAAGGAAAAGGAAGTTTATCCAAGTTACACTTCATCATAATCCAAAGAAATTTTGAAATTTTCACCTGGTACATTTACAAAGGAGTCTGATGGAATAAAAAATCCTAACTTAATCAGATATCTCCCACAGGAATCCTCATCCCTCTCCCATCAAAAAGAAATATCTTCTTTTTAACTGCCCTTGGGTGAATCTTAGACAAAACTGAATATAACAACTGAGGAGTTTGGATTTTTATATGTAGGTAACCAAAAGATTAACCTCCCATCATGGATAACCCATATACCAGGAAATATGGGAATTCCCTCATGTGGAACCCCAAAGGCTGCTAATTGGCTCATCTTATATACAGTACATATAGTCTTATTACTCATCCCAAAAGGAAATCATTAAAAGGCTCAAAATACCTTCAAAGAAATAATTCTTTTAACATCTTCCACTTTTTGTCTCTTTAGCTAACATTGCAATGTCCCACTCAATTTCAAAGTCTCAAATATCTTTATTTGACAAGCTATTGATTAACTATCACCAGAGCTTAGTGGAAATGTGGAGCCCAATTATAAATTCAAAACCCATTATTCAAATTTATATATGTAACGTTTGACTATGAAACAATAAGTAAAAATTACTAATATTTTACTAATTGTCCTATGAATGTCCTTATAAATGAAATAAATAATATAAAAATAATTATAATAATAAAGAATTATTATAATTATGGCGTAAAAATATTTATATTATCAATAAAATGAGATAATATAATTTATATTATAAAATATAATATAATAAAATAAATATATTAGTATAGAATAATTAATATATTTAATGTATCTTTATTATTGTTACAAACAAATAATAAAGGCGTAAAAAATCCTTTTTTATTGCTAAAAAACAATTAATAACAATAATAAGACCAATAGTAAAGCTATAAATTAATATAAATACCATTTATACTAATTAAAGAATTATTAAAGTAATAATAAAGAGAAAATTATTATAATAAGAGAAAATAACTTACCCTTAATACTTAATAGAATAATTTTGAAATATTTTATTCCAAATAATGTAAATACAACTTATCCCAATTTTATTTACAATAAAAATAGAGAAAATTACAAATATTCTGGATTTTTACGCGGAAATGATGTTTTTAGAGAGATTTTTAGCAAAAACAATTAAATAAATGATTTAATCACGTCAAAATTGATGATTATAATAAGATTATCCTTGGTCTTTAATAATATAAGAAATTTATATATAAATAATGAAGATATTACCTTTTATTTTAATTGATTTAATGTTTTTGATGTGTCTGAGGGGAAAACAGAGTAAAAAGAGCTCTATTTATAGTAAATACCTCCCTCCTAGAGTCCAACAGGCTTCTAGTAGACGTTTACTGATCATATCCACTGTAATTGATCAATATTTTAAGGTTTGGTGATGATTACATCATGATCAAACCATATTACATCATTATTACACCATTATTTAGAGTTATCATTATAACTCTAGGTTTAATGACGTCAAAGACCTGGAAGAACCCCAAGATTCTTGGATTTTATTAATTTTAATCATGAACTAATAGTATTCACCAATTTTATCACTCATATAACTGTTAAACTTAATTTAAGGTTACAGTGAGTGATCATAAATGATCAAATTAAGTTCAAACTTTGATCCTTAATAACTTTGAAGTTTTACACACTAAAGAAATTCAGAGAGTGAATTCTAATAGCTTGGCATAACTTTATTATGCTGCAAAGAGCATTTTATTACATCATCAAAACTCTATTTTTGATTATTATTTCTTGTAAGTCATCTTTTCTGTCGAAATTTAATATTTTAAACTTCAAACTATATTTCAAAGTGGTTATACCTTGAATATTATAAGGAAAAATACATCATTCTTTACGAATGAACTAGTAGAATCCAACTGTCTACTTTATTTTAAGTTTGGACCACTTTCACAACAAAGTGGTCAACAGCTCTGTTGATTTTAATCAATAATTCCTTACAGGTTTTAACCTTGTTTATAACTTGTGAGATAAACTTCATTTCTGTATTCCTACAGTAATTAAGCGATGACTTTGATTTTGGTTCATCACTCTATAATGCATAATTCAAGAGATATTAGCTAAAATCCTTGAATATATGCATTGACCAAAAAAGTGCATATATTCAGGTTAATTCCTTAAGTATTGATTTTGAAGCTTAGCTTCTTAATTGTTTTATATGTGGAGTTTCATGGAGAATCCACTGGTACTATTTATTTCACATGTTTTTTCATTGGTTTCCGAAATAAATAAAGATTAGTGTATTTTATAAGGTATTATTACTTATAACTTATTAAATATTGACTTTACAGTTATGCCATAAAGATGGTATATGTGTATTTTACCATGAGGAATCCAATGGTATAATTTAATTCACATTTTTATTCATTGGTTTTTAAGTTAAACCAAGTTTTATGCCAATTTATGGTATTTTTGTATTTTTAAAGTACTTATTTTTAAGGTTATTGGTAAAAACACGTAAGCAAATTGGTAAAAACACGTAAGGGGTGCCCTGGGCCCATTTTCAATGAAAAATGAAACACCAATGGGCTGGTATTGGGCCAAAACATGCCCAAAAGAGGTTTTTTCCCCACACAACCTCTCTAACACCAGATTGTTTCAGATTTTTTTGCCCAGCCCCCCCAAAAAAACAAACAAGCGCAAACACCCCAATAATCCACATTATGCCCACCCCAAACCATTGTTTTTTTTGGAAAAACAGAATTACCAAAGCCATTTTGCAAAGATTTTCACACTTTTTTTTCTTTTTTTCCCCCAAAGACTGCATTTTCCTCCACAACAACCTGCTTTCAAGCCTCTCAATTTTCAATTTTTTACCATCCCTCATCTATTAATCCTACATTTAAACAACTTTCTTACACTCTTAACCACTTCTGTTCATTTTTCACACCTTTTTTCACCTCTTTTTCACATTTGGAAAGGTTGTTACCCCATTCCAAATCCCCCAATTACCCCTTTTTTTTACTTTTATACATAATTTTCATTAAAAAAATGCTTCAACCCCCCACTGCAGGTGAATTTCAGACCCTTGAGCTTCTTTCGCAACATGTGCATAATGTTGCCAGGGCTCAGGGGTATGCTGTGTCCACCTTGAGGTCCAATATGGCCCACAACCAAATTGAAATATGTTGTGACAGGTCTGTCACCCCAAATTCCAACAAAAGCCCCTCCAAAACAGTCACCTCAAGACAGCTTGACTGTCCTTTTAGACTTTATGCCAGGAAATATGCCAAGAGTACGACTTGGACTCTTAAAGTCAAAAATCCTGAACATAGCCATGATGCCACTGAAAATATCATGGCACATCCTGCTTTAAGGAAATTCAATGAGCAAGAAACATCCCAAATTGCTCAAATGTCTGAATCACTGCTCATGCCAAGGCAAATTAAGGCCCAATTATGCAGCCAGAGGGAGTCTGTTAGGCCTGTAATCCTTCAAGACAGTTATAACCAAGTCAAGAAAATCAAGAAAGACAAACTGCAAGGCAGAAGGCCCATTGATGCTCTTATTTACACTCTCAAAGAAGAAAATTTTGTTTGGTCCTCTGCAAGGGATTCTGAGGGACACATTACCTCCTTGTTTTTTACTCATCCCCTGGCCATAAAACTTCTTCATGGCTTTCCTCATGTCATTCTTATGGATTGTACTTATAAAACCAATAAGTACAAAATGCCCCTTTTTCATACTGTTGGATTCAGCTCAAGAAATAAGACCTTTTCTGGGGCTTTTTGTTTGATGAAGAATGAAAATAAAACTTCATATACTTGGGCATTAAATCAATACATTGAAAAGGTCCTCAACAACACCAATCTTGTTCCCCCTCCAGTTATTGTTATTGACAGGGATCTGGCCTTGAAAAACGCTATTAAGAAGCTCTTCCCAGACTCCAAAGTCATGCTATGCATTTGGCACATAAACAAGGATGTATCTGCTCATTGCATGAAGAAAATTGGTCATGGAACTGATTTTGAAAATTTTATGGGCCTTTGGAATCAAGTAATATACTTCTTCACTTTTTTCATTTTATTTCACTTTTTTTCTTATTATTGTCTTTATTAATGACTTTGGGATTATTTTCTCAGCTTATGTATTCACCCACTGAAAATTCGTTCAAAGACAACTGGAAGAAGCTTCAAAAGAAAGTTAAAAATGCTGAGGTCTTGCAGTATTTGTAAATTACCTGGCTTCCTCTAAAGGAGTATTATGTGCCAGCCTGGACCAACCACCATTGCCACCTGGGTGTGGGATCCACCTCCAGAGTTGAAGGTGCCCATTCCATGGTTAAAATTTGGCTCCAAAAGTCCACTGGTACTCTCCTGGAGGTAGTCAGGGCACTCCACATGGCATTCAGAAAACAATTTATTGAAATTATAAACAGAATCTCCAAAGAAATGATGATCCATGTCAAGAATTTTCCTCCACACATCTGTGCCCTCAATGGCAAGGTGTCTTATTATGCTCTTCAGATTGCCTTTGAAAATTTCAAAACAAAATTTCCTCCAAATGAAAAATGCACCAACAAATACAACAATTATAAAGACATTCCTTGCAAGAATAAGACCCAAAAGGCATTTGCCAAGCGCCAAAGGCTTGAATTGTCAGAATTCCATCCTCAATGGAATTTGAATTTGCCTGTGAGGGTTTTTTAATTCCTTCTTATTATTATTTTTCTTATTAACTGATTTTATTTGTCATATTTTTCTCAGACTGGTTTTCAAGGTGATGATCAAAGTGTTGAAAAAGAAAGAAAGAATGAAGCCAAGAAAATATTTGAAGACATTGGGGAAGACCTGTTTCAAAGACCAATGGCAGAAATCACTCCAATACTCCAACATTTTCAAGATGTTTTGACTGGAAAAGTCCCATTTTATCAAATTACCAAGAGTCAAGAGGATGATCAATATTATGAAGACCCTCTAGAATGCAAGAATATCTGTGGAAGACCCCAAGGAGCCAAGAATAAAAACAAAAGAGAACCTTCAAGATTTGAAATTATTGAAAGTCAATCCAAGAGAAGAGGAAGACCCCCATCAAAAGTGACCAGCACCACAATTTCAAGATCCCAGTCAAATGTCCCCTCTCCAATTATGGAAGTGGACTCATCTGAAGATTCTGAAGATTCTGAGGACTCATTATCTAAATCCATCAGTTCATCAGATTCACTACCCTCAGCAACAGAATTAAATAAATCAGAAGTAACCCTTAGAAGGTCCAGAAGATTGACAATTGGAAGCAAAACATCACAAAGAAAATCACACAAGCCTACCACCAGTTTGAATATCTATGATGCAATTGACTTAACCTGTGAGCATTGTCAAAGCAACTATCACACAAGTGATGAATTCTCCAAGCTGTTTGTGAGTTTCTGATTCTTTTTTCTGTAATTTTATGTTGTTTATTTTGATATTTATTCATTTTTTGAACTTATTTTATCAGATAACTGGCTCAGAAGACTTGCCCAAGTTTATATTGAAATACACCTTCAAGGCCATCAATGTCCAGGGTGATGGAAACTGTGGCTACAGAACAGTATCCCACTTCATTTACAAGACTCAAGATCAATGGGGTGATGTCAGAGGTGACTTGGCTGAAGAAATTCAACAAAATCAAGACCTTTATGAAGCCATGAACACCTTAATTCCCTCAGTATCCTCTTATTTGGAAAGAATTGAATGGTATAAAGATGTTGGCCAGGCTCTAAAAAGCAAGTGGATGTCCATGCCTGACATGGGGGATCCAATTGCAAATAAGTATAAAAGACCAGTTTTCTTTTATTCCACAGCCCAATATTTTTCTTTTTTCCCTTATTTCTGTCCTCCAAATGATAATCCCCCCATTTTCATCTGCTTCTTGAATAATTGTGCTCATTTTGCTCCTTTGGACATCATCATTTCTAAAGTTTATCCAGTCCCCCCCATTACTGTTAACTGGGAGATTCATGCCCAAGCACAAGCCCTGGGGTGGGCTGATAAATTTAAGAAACACAGAATGCTGTATTTGTCCAATCTTCCTCTCCCCTCTCAGAAAAAACCCACTATTTTGAAGGTTGATTCTGATTGAGTGATTTTTGTATATACAATTTATGCCAATTATCCCCCCCCTCAGTCATATTTATTGCTTAAATCCCACCTCAGTCTCCTTTTTTATCGAACATGTGGAACTTTTGTACTTGAAAATAGTCATATTACACACAAGAGAAAAAACAGTTAAAAAAAACACTCATTGCGCCTTAACTTGTTGTCCCACCCAAAAAATTTTCCCAATTCATGAGCTTCTGGTTCTTTTTTGTGCAGATTGAACCCTTTAATTGAAAAAAACATGAAGGAAATTCATAAGTGGGAAGTTATTAAATTCACTTTTTAAAAATAGGCATATTACAATGACGGGAAAAAAAATTTGCAAAAAAAACCCTTTTTGCGCCTTCACTTGTCCCCCCCAAATAAAATCCCAAAATTAAGGGATTCTGGTGCTTTATTCTTCACATTGAACCCTTACCTTTTAAAAAAAAAGGAAATTCATAAGTGGGAAGAGTTTAAATGAATTTTTGAAAAAAATATGCCATTTTGGCATATTGGCCAAATTTGTGCTTATTGACATGCTAAGTCGGGAAAGATATGGCAAAAAAAAATTCAAAAAAATCCTCAAAACTGAGCCTGAGGAATTTTTTTTGAAAATTAAGTTCACTTACGTGTTTTTACCAGAAATTGGTAAACACACGTAAGTTTTTAGTAAAAACACGTAAGGGCTTATGTGTTTTTACTAAAAGCTTACGTGTGTTTACCAACACCCATTTTTAATGTATAATTATATTAAATATTTCTTGTGACCTTTTTGGGTATGTGGTCATATCTCAAACGTTCACAATACACCTTTATCTGAAGTTGTTTTAAGCTATGGACCACTGTGAGCCTGTGAGGTATGTTTAACATACCCATAAGGCCACAAATGATTTTATAAACAATTAAATTTGTCTTAAACAGACTTTTTAGTTGAATTTAAAATAAAAAATAACAAAAAATAAGTATAACTTTTTTTTGGATAAACAAAGTTATAATTATTATGTCATTTTTGGATTCTACAACAAAAATAACCTAGGGTACACCCATAGGGTGTTATACCCAAAAACACTTATTTTTTATGTTATTAGAAGATTTAAGAATCTCACAGTACTAATGTAACTTTTTTAACATTTTTTTAAAATTGTTAAATTTAAGCTTAATTAAGCTTAAATTTAAAGTTACATAAGGTTTATGCAACTTTACCAAAATTTTAGTTAAAATTGAGGTGTGGTGTATATTTACTGAATTGGCTAAGGATTTGCCATACAGAATGTAAATCTTGCGTGAGCTCAATTTAAAAAGGTTTAAGGCCATAGTATGGCTTTAAATAAATAAAAGGGCAAAATCCACGCAAAAAGGTGGGACAAAGGAAAAAGACCAAATAGAGCTGGGGTACCCAACTTTTTGGATCTGCAATGATTAAATTAAGGTTTTCCACCTGTATTGGAGGATTTTCAACCTTATTTAAACTTTAAGATTAGACTTTGATCCAACCTTAAGGTTTAAACTGGTTTTATCCCAATTTGGACAGGAATTTCAAGCTGCCAAAGGGTAAATCCCAATATGCAGGCTTGAAATTAAGGTTTTAAGAACTGTCAAAGCTTAATTAAGCTTAAAACTTTAAGGTTCCAAGCATTGAAACCTTACCAAAAGCTAAGGTTTGGTGTGTATTGCTATTTTACGTGGAAAAATAGCAATAACTTAAAAAATTCATTAAAAATCCAAATCTTAATGGATTTGCTTGAAAATTTCACACAGCTTAGAATTTAATATTATCAATATATAAATTAAATTTTAAGTATCTTTTATTAGTAGGTTTCCTGGGTAATTAGCCTGGAAAATTACTTTTTAATTAAGCTTAAAAGAAAATTATGATTTCTTTAAAAATTAATTAAAAATTGAGTTTAAGAGATTTCTACTTGAAACTCTAATTTTATGTTTTTAATGTGATGAACTTTAATATAAATAAACTTATTTTATATTAAAACTTAAAATAATTAAACTAAATGAGGATTAAAGTTACTTGGAGTTAAGAATAACACTGGTAACTTTAAATTGGAAGTAAAAATAAGTTGCCTTAAGTTAAGAACTTAATTTTTAAGCATGGTTTTTCAGTTTTGACCTGAGCACGCCCTCTACATCCATTATGAATCATGAGAGCTGCTCTGTAGACATAAAAAGAGTCTTTTCATCACTGCTTTTGTCCATCATCATTCATATCAATCCAATCATATTAGACATTTAAACAGGTAAAGTTTTATTAAAATATAAAATCTTATTATTAAAGTAATTCTTAAGTTATTTTATTCTTTATTTATTAAATTAAAGAATTGAAGTCATAGAATTCAGATTATTGTTGTAATCATCTATAATAACTTTTATCATATAAAAATTATCATCTTAAATCTCTTTTAAAAATCCACAAATTCCTCTCAAAAACTCTTTAATCATAAATTTTAGTATAAAAAGTTGTTTTATCTTTGAATTTATTGATTTTTGGCGTGTTTTTAACTCATAATCATTATTTAATATAATAACTATTGTTTTATAACTTGTTGTATTAAATAAATATTATAAGTAAGTTTTCTTTAAAGTTCTATATTTTTTTATCTATTGTTAGTTTTTTTATATAGAAGTTTATTCTATAAAGAATTATTTCTGCACAGTGTGTGTTTAATTCTTTTTATAAATAATATTTATATTATTTACAAGTGGTTAATATTCTTATTTTCCACGTGTAATTGTCTCATTAAGAGCTTTACACTTCTTATTGTTATAACTGTCAGTGACTATAACAATAATAGAATAATTATAATTTATTATAATTATTATTTTTTTTATTATTATATTTTTATAATAATAATTAAATTTATTTTTTTATATAATTATTTTTAATAATTATATTCAAATTTGTGGTTATAATATTTCATTATATTATATTTTTCTACTGAGGACAGTCATAGTACTCTTGATATTGTTACTATTATCAAGAGTTTCATAGACAAACCTTACATTTGGGGGCCTGGCCGTGATTTTAAACCAATTTTTGGGACATAAATCATATTCTAGACCTTATTTTACTATTTTTTGACGTAAAATTGCCATATTTGTCTTAATATGGGTTTTTTGGGAATTATCCCTTATAAATAATCTTTATAATATTAATAAAGTTATTTTTTCTTAAGAATATTGTTTGAAACAATATACTATTGAGTGACTTGGAATAAATTTCTTTTGTCTAACCAGTGGCTTTTTCACATTACAGACTTGAAATTTATTCTTTGAGTTATTCTAGTATAAAGTGAATAATAAATATAATTTTGATTAATAACTTGTTAATTGCATAATTATTATTTCTTTAAAGAAAATAATAAATCAAATAAAAAATCTTTACTAAAAATATTTTTTTTTTCTTTTATCTTAGACATTTTTTCTTTATTTTTGACGTAATTTGCCATAAATTACATAAAAACAACTTTATTCAATAAGTTGAGTTTATAAGTTATTTTTATTGTTTTATAAAATAACTTATATTTTTGATTTCTCTAGTGTCTTCCATCAGAGAAAATTCTTCAGACTCTGAATCCTCAGAGTCAAGTATTGAAATTCAAACCAGCCCAGCACCAAGGGGTTTAATAACCAAAGAGCCCTTTATAGGTCCTGCAGGTGAATTCAATCCATTTCTTTACTTTAATTTTTTATTAAAATTGACGTGAAATGACTCCTACTAGAAGTGGAAGCAATTACTCCATCCAATCAAATGGATCTGGACCAGGACATTCCAGCCATAAATCCAAAAGGCAAGAATGTCCTCCCAGAGGAGAGGCACAAATGGAGGATGCCAGAACTTCCACCAGTTCCCAAAGGTTAGCCAGCACCTTTGAATCTCTTCTTGAGAGTCCAGAAGCTGACATAACTGCTATTGCTGTTAGACCTGAACCATTTCCAACAGGCAACTGTGGAAATTTATCAATCCCAATGGAAAAACTGGTTCCTGGCGTCAAAACAACAAGAGTGGGAACTCCTTCCAAGTCTTTGGATAGGCACCATGAGCTCTTATCTTCAAGTGAAGAAGTTCATGGGGCCAGAAAAGACAGAAGATCTTCTATTGGGTTGGACACCAATGTCTGTCAAAGGGAAAGTCCAACAGATAAAAGCTTGGTTGAAAAACCAAAGCATGTTATCAGAAGACCAGAAGAAGAAGTTGGCCCAAGGCAAGGACAACAGCCAAGTGGAAGCTCCTCAAGCATCCACCAGCAAAAATCCGCCTCAACAAGTGCCAAACAAGCCCAAGCAAGCCCCAAAGACCAACCAGAAGGGCAAGCAAAAGGCAAAGGGAAAGGCAAAGCCCAAGTGGAACAAGCCTTACCCTCAGAATTACAGGATTCCAAAGAAGGAAAAGACAGCCATGGACAATGTGTTCAATATGGCAAGAACTTTGATGGAATTCAAAAACAAGGAGGAGGAAAGATTGAACCAATCCTTTCCAAAGAAATAGACCTTGTAAAGCTTGTAACTCACTTTGAATATTGTAATAAAGAAATTATGACAAAATTTAAAGCATTTGATTATGTCCAACAGAAGTTGGGTAATGAGATTTTACAAGTAAAAGACCAACAAAAGACCATTATTGGCCTTGAAAATGTTAATAAGGCAAATATTTTGTCTTTGACGCAAATTTGTGAAAGACTTGAGCATAAAGTTACCTTACTCAATCAACCAGATGAAAATTCAATTTCTTTTATAACTGGACAGTTAAGAGAATTGAAAATACAAGTTCAACACTTGGAAAATTCAACTGGTCACAATGCAGCTCTTTTTCAAGAACAATTGGAAAAAAGTGATAAAGCAAGACTTGAATTGAAAGAAGATATTCAATCAAGTATTAATAATATATCACTAAAAAATGAATTGCCAAGGCAATCCACACCATTTCTTGACAGAAATATTCTTAACTTGAATAATGATTTACATAATACAATTTCAAGTAATGATGCGGAAACTGCTTGCAATTTCAAAGACATTCCTAGATTAGAGGAATGGCCAACCTTCAGTGGTGAAGGGGAATATAATCATATGGAATTTATGAAAACAATTGATATGTTTAAAGAAGACTTTAACATACCAGATGAATACATAAGTGCCAGATTACACTCATTATTTACCAAATAAGCTAAGAAATGGTATTATAAAATGAGACAAGACCATGGTAAACATTCCTGGCCTTGGTGGAAAGAACAAGTTATTTCCAAATGGGCAAATGATTCCTGGAGATTTAGAATGGAAAATTCTTTTGAAGAAGCCATTTTTAATATTGAGAGGGACAGGCCCATGACTTGGTTTCTTAAACAGAAGGACAGATTAACTGCCCTTCATCCTGATATGTCTGAACCAATGGTACATAAAAGGATATTAAGAAAGTGTGGTGGTGACCTTGAGCATGCTATAAGAAGCAGATGTATTGAGCCTTGCTCTACAGAAGATTATATCAATGCTATGGAGGATATCACTACTAGAACAAAAATTGGAAGAAATTGGTATAAACCCCCAATAGACAACAAGACTAGTGGGAAACCAATTTCAAAACCAAATAAACCACATGACAGACCTCCTTTGAAATGTCATAAATGTGGCAGTACATCTCATTTAGCAAACACTTGTCCAAAAAAGACAAGAGTCAATGAGATAAATTCTGAAAAAGTGGAGGACACAAAAGAAACTGATGTATCTTTACATGAAAGTGATTCTGAACCTTCAGAAGAAGAAGAAACATCAGAAGAACTTAGTATAGAAAATATTAATGTTTCTTTTGAGGTTACTGAGGTACATACTCACTTACCACAGTACAGTGATGAATGTATGGATCTCATACATGTGCAAGATGCCAAAATGCAAAAAACCAAACCTGCCAGAGGTAAAGGTTATACAGCTGGGTCATCTTGTATCACTAATATTGTGATAAATAACACAGAAGCCAAGATACATCTTGACGCAGGTGCTTTTTGCACTTGTGTTGGAAAAGATTATCTTGACAAAATTTATACCAATTGGCAAGACAAGTTGATGCCAATTGAAGGTGTGAAATTCAGCAGTGCTAGCCAGAATATGCATCCTTTGGGTATATTTGAAGCTACAATAATATTTCCTCACCCTGCAGGAAGTATGAGATTGAAAGCTGAATTTGTTGTTATGAATAATTGTACTTCACAACACTTTATACTTGGAAATGATTATCTCAATATCTATGGTATTGATATTAATAATCATAAGGACAGATATTTCACTATAGGGGAAAATAAAAGGCAAAAATTTGCTTTTTCTCCAGAAAGAAAAGAAATTACTGTCATTCAACAAGTAAAAAATGTTAATAAAGAAAGATTTGTGTCAGATCAATTGAGTGAAGCACAAATTAGTCCTGAATTAACACCAGAAATGAAGGAAGAACTTATTGAAATTTTATTTCAATCTAAAAAAGCCTTTGCTTCTGATGATGAACCACTTGGGGCTATAAAAGGCCATGAAGTGGATATCATTCTTAATGTGGAGAGACCTTATCCCCCATTATTAAGAAGACCAGCTTACCCAGCTAGCCCTAGGGCTAGAGAAGCATTAGAAAGTCATATTAATGAGCTAATGAAACTGGGAGTTCTTAGAAAAGTTGGACACAATGAGGAAGTAGAAGTCACAACTCCAGTAATCATTACTTGGCATAATGATAAGTCAAGGATGGTTGGTGATTTTAGAGCACTGAATACCTATACTATTCCAGACAGGTATCCAATCCCTAGAATCCATGAGACTTTGACTCAATTATCCAAAGCAAAGTTTATTACTTCCATGGATGCTCTTAAAGGCTTCCATCAGAATGTTTTAACACCTCATGCTAGAAATTATTGAGAATAATTGCTCATTGTGGTATTTATGAATACTTGAGGATGCCTTTTGGTATTAAAAATGCACCCTCTCATTATCAAAGAATGATGAATACCATATTCCCACATGAATTATCAGAGGGATGGTTAATCATTTATATTGATGACATTATCATTTGTTCAGAAACCTGGCAATCACATTTAGAGAGACTTTCATTAGTACTTAAGAAAATTCTACAAGTGAACATGAAAATTTCTCTTAAAAAATGTAATTTTGGGTTTCATGAATTAAAAGCTCTGGGACATGTAGTATCAGGACTGAGCCTTGGTGTTGACAAAAACAAAGTGGCTGCAGTTTTACTGAAACAAATGCCCCAGAACAAAAAAGAGATGATGTCTTTCTTAGGATTTGCCAGTTATTACAGGCAACACCTTAAAGATTTTGCAATCCATGCCAGATCATTATACAGAATTTGTGATCAGCAAACTGTTTTTGAAATGACACAGGAGAGAATTCAAGCATATGATAAAATCAAGTATGCCTTGACCAATGCACCATTATTATTGATGCCAGACTGGAAACTTCCTTTCGAGCTGAATATTGATGCATGTGGTGATGGTTTAGGAGCTGCTCTTCATCAAGTTCAAATTGTCAATGACAAGCCTTATGAAGGTCCAATTTGTTTTATTTCAAGAAAAATTAAACCTACTGAGGCAAGATATGGAGCTAGCCAAATGGAGTGCCTTTGCCTTGTTTGGGCTCTGGAAAAACTTCATTACTATCTTGATGGTAGTGTGTTTGAAGTAATTACTGATTGTAATGCAGTAAAATCACTTCTTAACATGAAAACTCCAAACAGACACATGTTAAGATGGCAGATTGCTATACAGGAGTATAGAGGCAATATGACCATAGTACATAAAGCTGGAAATATTCATAAGAATGCTGATGGCTTGAGTAGATGGGCATTACCCAATACACCTGATAATCCTGCCTATGTTCCTACAAGTGCAGAACCTCAAATTCCAATTGAAGGAATTAATATCACAGATGTTGGAACAGAATTCTTTGAAGAAGTTAGAGAAAGCTACAAGCAAGATAAGAATTGTCATATTCTTACTGCTCTACTTGACAAAGATTGTAAAGATATAGCCTTGGCTAATTCTCTGGATGATATTTGGAAAACATCTTATGATAATGGAAGATTTCATTTATTTGATGGTATACTATATCATAGATCTAAACACACATGTGTCATGGTCCTATGTAGTAGAATGTTGATTAACACAATACTACTAGAATGCCATGATAACATTTATTCTGGACATCTGTCTTAAGACAGAACAATGGAAAGAATTAAGACATGTGCCTGGTGGCCATCTTGGAGAAAAGATGTCATTGAGTACTGTCATAGTTGTGATAGATGCCAGAAAGCCAATAAAGCTACTGGTAAAAGATTTGGTTTAATGATCCATATTCAAGAACCAAGTACCCCATGGGAAGTGGTTCACATGGATTGGGTAACTGCTTTACCACCTGGAGGTGATAATAGTTACAATGCATGTCTTGTTATTGTGGACAGATATAGCAAAACACCAATCTTTTTACCATGTCATAAAGAAGACACAGCTATGGATACAGCTCTTTTGATTTGGAACAGAGTCATATCCCATACTAGTCTCTTTAAAAATATCATTAGTGATAGAGACCCAAAATTCACATCAGCCTTATGGACTAATCTACATAAGCTTTTGGGTACAAAATTATCATTTTCAACAGCCTACCATCCACAAACAGATGGACTGGCAGAAAGAATGATTCAAACCCTTGAGGACATGATCAGAAGATTTTGTGCTTATGGCCTGGAGTTTAAAGATTCTGATGGCTTTACCCATGATTGGTGTACTCTTATACCAGCATTGGAATTAGCCTACAAGACCTCCATCCATGCTTCAACAGGCAAGACTCCTGCAATGTTGGAAAAAGGATGGAACCCCAAACTTCCAGTTGATACTTTGAAAAAAGATTTGGTTGACATTCATCCAACTGCTTCAAGCTTTAAGCTACTGCTTGATAAAGTGAGACATCATGCAAATCAAAGCATGAATGATGCCTTTGAATATGCTAAGCAGAAATGGGATAAGAGTCATAAGACACCAGAATTCAAAGTAGGGGACTTAATACTAGTTTCAACCTTGAACTTTAATAATATTAAAGGTCCAAAGAAATTGAAAGATTCCTTTGCAGGACCATTTATTATTAAAGCCCTACATGGGACAAATGCAGTGCAAGTAGAACTGTCAGGAGAGTTAGGAAACAAACACCCAACTTTCCCTGTCAGTCTTGTGAAGCATTATACATCAAGTGATAAGGAATTATTTCCTTTAAGAAATGAAACACCCTTAGAAGTACCCCCACTTGAACCAAGTGAGGAAAAGAAAGTACTGAAAGTCTTGAAAGAAAGAAGACTTAGGGGTAAAAATGAAAGAGAATACTTAGTCAGGTACAGGAATCCACAACATGAAGATGAGTGGGTTGAAGAGAGTAAAATACCTGATTCCCAAAAGTTTCTCAGAAGATTCAGACATGAGAGAAGACCAATTCCTCAATAAAAAGTTTGAATTGTGTGCTTTACATACTTGAACAGTATAAGTAGAGAGGTTGGACAGTGGATTATACCCCCCCAAATAACTTGGGGGTATACTACAAAAGAAAAATTGTGGTACAATTGTTTTTTTGGTGGTAGGGAATGTGAGCCTGTGAGGTATGTTTAACATACCCATAAGGCCACAAATGACTTTATAAACAATTAAATTTGTCTTAAACAGACTTTTTAGTTGAATTTAAAATAAAAAATAACAAAAAATAAGTATAACTTTTTTTTGGATAAACAAAGTTATAATTATTATGTCATTTTTGGATTCTACACCAAAAATAACCTAGGGTACACCCATAGGGTGTTATACCCAAAAACACTTATTTTTTATGTTATTAGAAGATTTAAGAATCTCACAGTACTAATGTAACTTTTTTAACATTTTTTTAAAATTGTTAAATTTAAGCTTAATTAAGCTTAAATTTAAAGTTACATAAGGTTTATGCAACTTTACCAAAATTTTAGTTAAAATTGAGGTGTGGTGTATATTTACTGAATTGGCTAAGGATTTGCCATACAGAATGTAAATCTTGCGTGAGCTCAATTTAAAAGGGTTTAAGGCCATAGTATGGCTTTAAATAAATAAAAGGGCAAAATCCACGCAAAAAGGTGGGACAAAGGAAAAAGACCAAATAGAGCTGGGGTACCCAACTTTTTGGATCTGCAATGATTCAATTAAGGTTGTCCACCTGTATTGGAGGATTTTCAACCTTATTTAAACTTTAAGATTAGACTTTGATCCAACCTTAAGGTTTAAACTGGTTTTATCCCAATTTGGACAGGAATTTCAAGCTGCCAAAGGGTAAATCCCAATATGAAGGCTTGAAATGAAGGTTTTAAGAACTGTCAAAGCTTAATTAAGCTTAAAAAGCTTAAATAAGCTTAAAACTTTAAGGTTCCAAGCATTGAAACCTTACCAAAAGCTAAGGTTTGGTGTGTATTGCTATTTTACGTGGAAAAATAGCAATAACTTAAAAAATTCATTAAAAATCCAAATCTTAATGGATTTGCTTGAAAATTTCACACAACTTAGAATTTAATATTATCAATATATAAATTAAATTTTAAGTATCTTTTATTAGTAGGTTTCCTGGGTAATTAGCCTGGAAAATTACTTTTTAATTAAGCTTAAAAGAAAATTATGATTTCTTTAAAAATTAATTAAAAATTGAGTTTAAGAGATTTCTGCTTGAAACTCTAATTTTATGTTGTTCATGTGATGAACTTTAATATAAATAAACTTATTTTATATTAAAACTTAAAATAATTAAACTAAATGAGGATTAAAGTTACTTGGAGTTAAGAATAACACTGGTAACTTTAAATTGGAAGTAAAAATAAGTTGCCTTAAGTTAAGAACTTAATTTTTAAGCATGGTTTTTCAGTTTTGACCTGAGCACGCCCTCTACATCCATTATGAATCATGAGAGCTGCTCTGTAGACATAAAAAGAGTCTTTTCATCACTGCTTTTGTCCATCATCATTCATATCAATCCAATCATATTAGACATTTAAACAGGTAAAGTTTTATTAAAATATAAAATCTTATTATTAAAGTAATTCTTAAGTTATTTTATTCTTTATTTATTAAATTAAAGAATTGAAGTCATAGAATTCAGATTATTGTTGTAATCATCTATAATAACTTTTATCATATAAAAATTATCATCTTAAATCTCTTTTAAAATCCACAAATTCCTCTCAAAAACTCTTTAATCATAAATTTTAGTATAAAAAGTTGTTTTATCTTTGAATTTATTGATTTTTGGCGTGTTTTTAACTCATAATCATTATTTAATATAATAACTGTTGTTTTATAACTTGTTGTATTAAATAAATATTATAAGTAAGTTTTCTTTAAAGTTCTATATTTTTTTATCTATTATTAGTTTTTTTATATAGAATTTTATTCTATAAAGAATTATTTCTGCACAGTGTGTGTTTAATTCTTTTTATAAATAATATTTATATTATTTACAAGTGGTTAATATTCTTATTTTCCACGTGTAATTGTCTCATTAAGAGCTTTACACTTCTTATTGTTATAACTGTCAGTGACTATAACAATAATAGAATAATTATAATTTATTATAATTATTATTTTTTATTATTATTATATTTTTATAATAATAATTAAATTTATTTTTTTATATAATTATTTTTAATAATTATATTCAAATTTGTGGTTATAATATTTCATTATATTATATTTTTCTACTGAGGACAGTCATAGTACTCTTGATATTGTTACTATTATCAAGAGTTTCATAGACAAACCTTACAACCACCCTAAGTTTACTCATGCTGGGCAGGAGAGAGAATAAATCACTTGGTGACCCTGTAAAATAAAAATAAAAACACAGGTTAGAGGTTTTTGATTTGATTTGAATTTGTCATGCTTAGTCTATGATGAAGTAGAAATAATAGTATTTAAAGCTTTAAATATGATGGTGACACAGATAATTATGACTAGAAAATGTTTTAAATGATAATATAATGGACCTACTATTTTGGAAAAGTGGTAGAGCACTGTTGAAAGCCCTGGCTGTAGTCTTAACAGTTGGTTTACTATAATAAGAACTACAATACACTACAATTTAATTTATACCTAATTATTTGCCAATAGTATAGCTGTTTTTGATATTTTTACTAGGTACAAATTCAAGAGCAGGATGGGGATTATTTTTGTGGCAGAGAGAAGGCCACCTTTTATCCTGAAATGGAGTAGGAAGGTCCACTAGACCCTCCATGTAGAGGAAGTGGGGATTTTTGACTTCTGAGTTCTGACTTGTGGGTTTCACAGGGCCTGTATGTTCTGTATTGGGCTCAGATGTGGTTTTGAAACCACATATGGACAGCTTTCCCCAAAACAGGGTTAAAACCTTTATCTGGGGACCATGTATCCCTCTTTAGATGTGTATGAAATGTAGAAAGCTGTACAGAACCTTTATGGGACCGCATTATTGAATCTACTATGAAGTATTGAAGTATATACAAGCTCCTTCCTCTATTTGACACCTCATAAGCATAGTTATGGGATTTTATCCCATAGTAAAGATGTATTGGCCAATCTATGGGATTTTAACCTTGCAACTGCTATACATTTGTCAGTTTTAAGAATATTGAGCTCAGAATTGGTTCATTGTGTAGCCCTGGATGTTATCTACACACTAGAGCTTCATTTGGCATGGTGTATATTAAATATGGCAAATTTAGGCCATGTTCAATTTTTGTTATCCAGATACATGATTTTATCAAAAGCTGTATGGAACTTGTTTGCACCGTAACGTTTGTTTAAAATAAGATATGATGAAAGGGATGGCACCATCAAATAGTTTGGATTGCTACCTTGGGGAAAAGAAAACTACAATGCCTGCCTAATCATAATTGATAGGTTCAGCAAGAGCATGAGGTGTCTACCATGTGATAAAGAGGACACAGCCATGAATACTTCTCTGCTATTTTGGAATAACATCAGATCTACCTGTGGAGTGCCTAAGATCATCATTAGTGATACGGACCCAAAGTTCACATCTGAATTTTGGACCAACTTGTATGATATTCTGGGAACCAAACTTGCATTTTCCACAGCTTACCATCCACAAACAGATGGACTATCTGAAAGGATGATCCAGAAAATGGAAGACATCCTTAGAAGGGTCTGTGCCTATGGCATGGAATACAAGGACCATGAGGGATACACCCATGACTGGGTTACCCTTCTACCAGCTGTCCAACTGGCTTATAATACAATTCAGAACTCTACCACAGGAAAACACCTGCAGTGGTAGAGAAAGGGTGGAATCCCCTTCTGCCTGTGGATCACTTGAAGAAGAATCTTCTGACCATCTACCACAAAGCCAAAGACTTCCATGATATGTGGAAGAAGGCTTGTGACACAGATGCCAAATGCCTAGCTGAAGCAAAAGAATATAATAAGCAGAGGTGGTACAAGAAACACATGGAACCTGAATTTAAAGAAGGGGACCAGGTGCTAGTGTCTACACTGAACTTCAATAATCTCAAAGGACATAAGAAAATGAGAGACTCATTTTAGGGCCCTTCACTATCATGAAATTGATAGGGAAGAATGCAGTGGAAGTCAAACTTACAGAGGAATTTTCCAAAATAGTCAAGCCATACTTCCAAACAGAGGAGGACAAATTCCCCTCCAGGAAGAAGAACACCACACCGCGTGAAATAGTGGAAGTGGAGGACTCCCCTGGACCTGTGCTTAAAATCATCAGGGCCAGGAGGATCAGACTTAATGGGAAAGATCAGAGACAATACTTAGTCAGATTCAAGAACCAAACAGCTGATAAAGATGAATGGTTGGCAGAAGATGCCATACCAGTTGAGAACCTTCATTTAAGGAGATTCAGAGCCTCTAGGAGGACTGAACAGTCTCATCAATGATGTGCATTTTTTATAGGGAGGGTATGTTAGCCTGTTACTCAAAACCAGAGCACAAGCATGACAGCCAAAATACCATAAACCAATGGTATAGCAAAGTTACCACCAAAACATGGAGCTGAGCCAAATTAGCTCAAAAGGTATCAAAAGAAAGAGGAAACTCACCCCTTTCCAAATATAAAAGTCCCATAATAATAGGACAAACAAGAACAAAGTTATTCCTGCTCAAAGTTGTTGCTGAGCCTAAACCTTAATTTTCACCTCTCCTCTGAAGTACAAAGTAAGAGGCTTAACCCCATCAAATGTGTATTCAGAATGAAGCTCTAAGCCTGGGCTATTCAATGGTACCAGCCAAACTGAGCTAGGTCCAATATTACAGAGGTTATGGTCAAATTCAGACCAAATAAGGCTGAACGAAACATTTACCTCTCATCTAACTTCTACAGTTTTAGTGTGAGATACCTAAACTGGGATCTTTTTGGAAAGAAAACAATCAGGGCTATCTGATGGTGCCATCTATTTCCTCATTTGTCAACTATAACAGAATCTATGGGGCAAACAAGCCCAATACAGCTTTTGCCTAAAAACACACATGTGTACAAAAATCTTGTAAATGGCATAACTTTGCCATATTGAATGATAACCATGGAAAGTAAGGTACCATTGTGTAGAACACATACAGGGCTACACACCAAACCAATTATGAGGTTGATATCTCAAGAACTGACAAAGGTATGGCTGTTCTCAGGTCAAAATCCCACATTCTGGCCAATACAGCCTTACCATGGGATAGTATCCCATAACCATGATTATGAGGTGTCAAACTGACAAAGAAGCATCTTTATACTTCAATAAATAATAAGTGAGTCAATACTGGGGTCCCATACAGTTTCTGTACAGCATTCTAGGTGTCATACACGTCAGAAGAAGGTTATGTGGTCCCCAGATGAAAGGTTTCACCCTGTATTGGTGAAAACTGCCCAGATATGGTTTCAAACCCACATCTGATCCCAATACAGGCTATACAGGACTTTGCAAACCACAAGTCTGTCTCAGAGAGTGAAAAGATCTTCACTTCCTCTACATGGAAAGGTCTAGCAGCCTTTCCACCCCATTTCAGGATAAAAGGAGGGCTTTTCACAGCCAGAAAGGTTTTTCCTCATCCTTCTCTTGAATTCCTACGTAGTAGAACTGTCAAAAACAGTCATCCAATTCAAAAATAAACAGGTATAATTCTAATTTTAATTATTTTAGTCTTTATTATTACAGGTAAAGCTGCACCCAAGGCTTTCAACAGCGCTCACCACCACTATATCCTTATATAGCAGTGCCCTTTTACTTTAAATTAAAATCATTTATAGCCCGTTATGATCTTTTAGAACCTTCATTTCTGTGTCACAGTCATAGTTAAAAGTTGTAAATACATTTATATACCTTCTATCATAGACTCAGCCTGACAGATCCCTAGAATCCATGTGACTTTGACACAATTATACAAAGCAAAGCTTATCACATCTATGGATCCTCTTAAATGTTTCCATAAGAATGTTTTAACACCTTATTCTAGGAAATTATTGAGGATTATTCGTCATTGTGGTATTTATGAATATTTGAGGATGCCTTTTGGTATTAAAAATGCACCCTCTCATTATCAAAGAGTGAGTAATACCATTTTCACACATAAATTATCAGAGGGATGGTAAATCATATATATTGATGACATTATCATTTGTTCAGAAACCTGTAAAGTGCATTTAGAGAGACTTGCATTAGTACTTTTGAAAATTCTTCAAGTTAACATGAAAACATCTCTTAAGAAATTTAATTTTGGATTTCATGAGCTTAAAGCTCTAGGACATGTAGTTCTAGGACTGAGCCTTGGTGTTGATAAAAACAAGGTTGCTACAGCCTTGATAAAACAAATGCCCCAGAACAAAAGAGAAATGATGTCTTTCTTAGGGTTTTCCAGTTATTACAGACAACACCTTAAAGAGTTTGCAATCCATGACAAATCATTGTACAGAATTTGTGATCAACAAACTGTTTTTGAGATGGCACAGGAAAGAATTCAAGCATATTGAAGAATCAAGTATTCCTTGACTAATGCACCATTATTATTGATTCCAGATTGGAAACTTCCTTTCAAGCTGTATATCAATGCATGTGGTGAAGGCCTAGGTGCAGCTCTTAATCATGTTCAAATTGTCAATGAAAAGCCTTGTGAGGGTCCAATTTGGTTTCTCTCAAGAAAAATCAAACCTACTGAGGCCAGATATGGAGCTACCCAAATGGAGTGCCTTTGCCTTATTTGGGCTCTGGAAAGACTTCATTATTATCTTGATGGTAGTGTGTTTGAAGTAATTACTGAGTTTAATGCAGTAAAATCACTTCTTAAAATGAAGACTCCTAACAGAAACATGTTAAGATGGCAGATTGCTATTCAGGAGTATAGAGGTAATATGACCATATTACATAAAGCTGGAAATATTCACAAGAATGCCAATGGCTTGAGTTGATGGGAATTACCCAAATACCCAACAATCCTGCCTATGTTCCTACAAGTGAAGAACCTCAACTTCCAATTGAGGGAATCATCATCACAGATGTGGGGACAGAATTTGTTGAAGAGGTGATAGAAATCTACAAGCAATATAATAATTGTCATATTCTTACTGCTCTACTTGACAAAGATTACAAAGATGCATCCTTGGCTAACTCTCTGGATGATCTTTGGAAAACATCTTATGACAAGTGAAGATTCCATTTTTTTGATGGTATCTTATGTCATAGTTCTAAACACACATGTGTCATGGTCCTGGGAAGTAGAATGTCAATCAACACAATACTACTAGAATGTCATGATAACATTTATTCTGGATATCTGTCTGAAAACAGAACAATGGAAAGAATTAAGACATATGACTGGTGGCCATCTTGGAGAAAAGATGTCATTGAGTACTTTCATAGCTGTGACAGATGCCAGAAAGTAAATAAAGCTACTGGTAAAAGATTTGGATTAATGATTAATATACAAGAAACAAGTACCCCATGGGAAGTGGCTCATATGGATTGGGTAACTGCTTTACCACCTGGAAGTGATAAAAGTTAAAATTCATTTCTTTTCATTGTTGAAAGATATAGAAAAACCCCAATCTTTTTACCATGACATAAGGCTGACACAGCTATAGATACAGCTCTTTTGATTTCTAACAGAGTTCTATCTCATACTGGTCTCTTCAAAAATATGAATAGCAATAGAGACCCAAAACTTACATCAGCCTTATTGACTAATTTAAGATTTTGGGTACAAAGTAATCATTCTCAACAGAATACCACCCACAAAAAGATGGGCTAGCGGAAAGAATCATTCAAACCCTTGAGGACATGATCAGAAGATTTTGTGCTTCTGGCCTGGAGTTTAAAGATTCTGATGACTTTACTCATTATTGGTGTACACTTATACCAGAATTGGAATTAACCTACAAAACTTCTATCCATGCTTCAACAGGCAAGACTCCTGCAATGTTGGAAAAAGGATGGAACCCTAAACTTCCAGTTGATAATTTGAAGAAAGAATTAGTTGATATTCACACAGCTGCTTCAAGCTTTAAGTTACTGCTTGTTGAAGTAAGGCATCATGCGAAACAAAGCATGAATGATGCCTTTGAATATGCTAAACAGAAATGGGATAAAAGTCATAAACACCCAGGATTCAAAGTAGGGGACTTAATACTAGTTTCAACCTTGAGCTTTAGTAATATTAAAGGTCCAAAGAAATTGAAAGATTCCCTTTAAGGAATATCTATTATTAAAGCCCTTCTTTGGACAAATGCAGTACAAGTATAGCTTTCAGGAGAATTAGAAAAAGAACATCCAGAGTTTCTTGTTAGTCTGTTAAAGCATTACACTCCAAGTGATAAGGAATTATTTCATTTGAGAAATGTAACACCCTTAGAAGTACCTCCAATTTACAAAAGTGAAGAGAAAAAAGTACTAAAATTCTTGAAAGAAAGAAGAATTAGGGAAAAAGATGAAAGAGAATACTTGGTCAGATAAAGAAATCCACAACATGAAGATGAATGGATTGTAGCAGAAAATATACCTGATTCCCAAACGTTTCTCAGAAATTTCAGACATGAGAGAAGACCAGTTCCTCAATGAATCATCTGAATTGTGTGCTTTTTATACTTGAAAGTATAAGTAAAGATGTTGGACAGTGGATGATACCCCCACCCAATCAACTTGGGGGTATACTACTAAAGAAAATTGTGGTACAATTCTTTTTGGTGGTAGGGAATGTGAGCCTGTGAGGTATATATGACATACCCATAAGGCCAAAAATTGCTTTATATACAACTGATTTAGTCTTTAACAGAATTTTTAGTTTAAATTAAAATGAAAAATAACAAAAACTAAATATAATTTTTTTTTTGAGAAACAAAGTTGTAAATATTATGTCATTTTTGGAGTCTACACAAAAAATGACCTAGGGTACACCCATAGGGTGTTATACCTAAAAAAGCTTATTTCTTATGTTATTGGAAGATTTAAGAATCTCACAGTACTAATGTAAATTTTTTAACATTTCTTTAAAATTGTTAAATTTAAGCTTAAATAAGCTTAAAATTTGAGTTGCATAAGGCTTATGCAAGCTTACCAAAGCTTTAGTTACAATTGGGGTGTTGTGTATATTTACTGAATTGGCTACGGATTTGAAATACAGAATGTAAATCCTGTGTGAGCTCAATTTAAAAGTTTTTAAGGCCATAGTATGGCTTTAAATAAATAAAAGGGCAAAATCCACACAAAAAGGTTGGACAAAGGAAAAAGACCAAACAGAGCTGGGGTACCCATCTTTTTGGATCTGCAAGGATTCAATTAAGGTTTTTCACCTGTATTGGATGATTTTCAACCTCATTTAAACTTTGATATTAGACTTTGATCCAACCTTAAAGTTTAAACTGGTTTTATCCCAATTTGGACAGGAATTTCAAGCTGCCAAAGGGTAAATCCCAATATGCAAGCTTGAAATTAAAGTTTTGAGACCTGTCAAAGCTTAAATAAACTTAAAATGTTAAATTTGCAAGTATAAAAACCTTATGAAAAGTTAAGGTTTAGTGTGTATTCCTATTTTACATGGAAAAATAGTAACAACTTCAAGAATTCATTAAAAATTAAAATCTTAATTGATTTTCTGGAACATTTCACACAACTTACAATTCAATGTTTTCTGTGTATAAATTAAATCTTAAGTATCTTTCATGAGCAGGGTTTATTGGTAATTAGCCTGGAAAATTACTCTTTTAATTATAGTTAGAGAAAATTAATATTTCTTTAGAAATTAATTAAAAATCAAGTTTAAGCGATTTTTACTTGAAACTCTATTTTTAAATTTTTTGTGTGATAAAATTTAATATAAATAATTTTTTTCCAAAAAAATCAAAATAATCAACTTAAATGAGGATTAAGGTTACTTGGAGTTACAAATAACAACAGTAACTTTAGATTTGAATTAGAAATAAGTTACCATAAGTTAAGAACCTTATTTTTAAGCCCGGTTTTTCAACTTTGACCTGAGAACGCCATCTATAGCAATTACAAATCATGAGAGCTGTTATTCAGACATCAAAGGAGTCTATTCATCACTGTTTTTGTCCATCAAAAATCAAATCAATCCAATCCAATGATATTAGACATTTAAACAGGTAAAGTTTTATTATTTATAAAATCTTATTTTTAAAGTATTTCTTAAGTATTCTACTCTTTATGAATCTTGAATTGAAGAATTGAAATCATAGAAATTAGATCATTGTTGTAATCAACAATAATATATTTTATTTCATAAAATTATTGTCTTAAAATATCTTTTAAAAATCCACAAATGCCTCTCAAAAACTCTCTAATCATATTTTTTATTATAAAAAGTTATTTCATCCTTAAAAATATTGAGTTTTGGCGTGTCTTGAGCTTATAAAAATCATTCAATATGCTAACTGTTGTATTTGAATTGTTGTATTAAATTATATATTATAAGTCTTTCTCTAAAATTCTGTAATTTTTTTTATCCATGATTAGTTTTTTTCTATAGAGCTTTTTATAAGAATTATATCTAAACAGTGTATTTTATAATTTCTTTGTATAAATACTATTCATATTATTAATAAGTGGTTAAATATTTATATTTTTCACATGTAATTGTCTCATTAAGAGCTTTAAACTTCCTATTGTTATAACTGTCAGTAACCATAATAATAATAGAGTAATTATAATTTATTATAATTATTAATTTTCTTTTATTATTGTATCATATAATAATAATTAAATTTATTTTTTTAATATAATTATTTTAATAATTATTTTTAATTTGTGGTTATAATATTTTGTTATACTATATTTTTCTACTGAGGAAAGTCATAGTACTCTTGTTATTGTTACTATTATGAAGAGCTTCATAGACAAACCTTACATCTTTTCTGAGATGAGGCTTTCAATGTGCCTCTTTCTTTTGCCCATGTTTCCCTCTAATTCTGAAGCTTTCACTGGTGTGTTGTCCTGTGACTGGGTTTTAAGTGGTATGAAGTTTTTTTCCAATGAATCAAAAAAGAGGGCTTATGTCAGTTAAGACTTCTTAAAATTCTGCTTGCATGTCTAAGAATGGCCTCAGGGCAATATATTTCTATAGTATACCCTTGTATTATTATGGTGTGATTGAAGTTAGCAATTACACATCAAGAATACTGCTTGTGGATTGCTGGTGCACTGTTTGTGTACCAGTATTTCACAGATTAACTTGTAACTAACAAGTGTAATTGCAGACATGGTTATGTAATGGACAATTGAAACTATCAATATGCCCAACCATGCCCCTAATACTGTTGATTTACAGTAAGAGAGATGTCCTTTTTGATGAAAAAAGAACAATAATTATGGATTTAAGTGTTTTAATATGCAAAACACACCAAAAATATGTATTGTGGTGATTATAATATAAACAACCACCTGAAAAGCAAAGAAAAAACACAGTGGTATATAATTCTATACCACTCAAAAAATATTATATTATTATTTTTTTAATAATTTTGATCCCTAAAAATGGAAGAAATAATGTCAGAAGATAAGAATATAAGAGGAAAACTCACTTTTACGTGAAATAAGGTCCAAAAAGTACAACAACAGGGCCAGGCCCCCAAAATGTCAGGCTGAGTCTATGATAAAGTGTTAATAAAGGTATATACAACTTTAATTATGACTGTGACTCAGATAAAAATTATTTATAAAGGTTTGGGTCAAAAATATTAATGGCTCTACGAATAAAATTAGTGGTGGCGAGCACCACTTAAATCCCTGGATGCAGTTTTACCTGTTGGGTTACCATAATAAAGACTACAATACTTAAGTTTAAAGTATACCTGACTTTTTTTCCAAGAGTATAGATTTTCTGGACAGTTTTAATATGTAGGAATTTAAGAACAGGCTGATGAAACCTTTTCTGGTGGAGAAAAGGCCCCTTTGTATCCTAAAATGGAGTGGAATGGCCCTCTAGACCATCCACTTAGAGGAAGTGAAGAGTTTTTCACTTCAGAGTACTGGCTTTTGGTTTTCACAAAGCCTGTATGCACTGTATTTGCCTCAGATGTGGTGTTGAAACCACATCTGGGCAGTGTTCACCATTACAGGGTGAAATATTTCATCTGGGAACCACATAGCCCTCTTCTTAAGTGTATGACCTGTAGAATTTTGTTCAGAACCTGTATGGGGCCCCAGTATTGACTAAAGTATCAGGGATTGAAGTATAAACATGATTCTTTGTCTTTTTGAAACCTCATAATCATAGTTATGGGAGAATACCCACAGTAAGGCTATATAAGTGTGACTGTGAAATTTTGACCTTGAAACTGCCATGATTTTGTCAGTTTTTGAGAGATTGGTCTCAACATTAGACGTGTTATACACAATGTTACCTCATTTTAGATGGCTGTCCTGAAATATGGCAAAGTTATGCCATGTATAAGATTTCTTATACATATTCATTATCTGGCGCAAAAACTGTATTGAGCTTGTTTGCCCCATACCTTTTGTTCTAGATGGGATATGGGGAAATAAATGGTACTATCAGATAGCCCTAGCTGTGCTATTTCCAAAAAGACCCCACTCTAGATATTTTAAACTAAAACTATAGAAGTTAGATGGGAGGTGAATATTTTATTCACCCTTATTTGAGCTTATTTTGGCCATAACTCCTGTAACTCGGATGCTAGCTCAGTTTGGCTAGTACCATTAGACAGCCCTGAGTTAGAGCTTCAATTTGAATACCCATTTGATGGGGTTAAGTCTTTTCCTCTGTATTTCAGATGAAAGATGAAGAATAAGGTTTATGCTCAGCAACAACTTTGAGAAGGAATAACTTCTTTATTCCTTGTCCTATGATGGTGGGACTTGTGTATTTGGGAAGTGGCGTGTTTCCTCTTTCTCTTGATTCATTTTGCGCTTATTTGTCTCAATCCCATATTTTGGTGGTATCTTGGCTTTACCATTGGTTTATGGTATTTGGCTGTCATGCTTGTGCTGTGGGTTTGAGTCACAGGCTGACAATGATAAATTATTGATTGATTAAGCAACAGCTCATAACACTTAATTTCTCAAATCTGGCCAAGAGTACTTGTCAATACCCAATTCAGCTTATTCAGAATTATTAGAAAATTTTTTCTCACATAGCAGGAAATCAAAATTTCCAGTCCATGCTTCATTGGAGACATGCACAATTTCCCACTTGACTTATTCTAAAGAGTGGCTCAACGATTAAGTGATCTCTTGAGGTACTTATTTGTATTTTTTCTCATTGTACTGTGTTTTTTTGCAATCTTGGCCTTTTTATGTGAATGAGTGAAATAGGGTTATTTTTCTCCCTTTGATGAGCTCCATTGCTCAATTTTGATGAGTAGTAGCAAGACTACTTAAGTAAAATCTTCTTACTGGACTTATTAAGTCTGCAACAGTTTCTTTAAAATTTACTCTGTGTTTCAAATTCCGCACTATGTAGGGGACAAATATTTACCTTGACAGGTATTTATTTATTGTCTGGCTTAAGCAAGTTGGCTTACCCAGGATCCACCCTTAGTGCATACGTTTCTTCTAAAAAAGGGCTATTGATTTCACATACGGCAATAAATATGCACAAGAATTATCAAACTATATACAAGAGAGAAGTAAGTGGGTCTTTATGAACTTTCATCAGTGTCCTGTCAGGGTGGGATGTGGTAGGCTCTTTTTGTCCAGGTGTGGGTCTTTTGGGGGTTAGGGACCACATGGAGTCAACTCCAGGAAAGGGATTTGTCCTTTACAGTCTCTGGAGACCCTTTGGGTGGAGTTTTTTCCAGGTTCCCAATGTGTTTCGCTTGATATATATTTTACTTTTTCTGGCTAGTGGACACAAGTAAAGGGCTACTCTCCCACCTTACCCTATTACTGGTGACAGGCCCGTTTTCATCCTCACCAGGTAGACCTCTTCATGTGTGATGAATGGTTTAGCTTCGACCAGAATGAGTGGTTCCTCTCCTGTCAGGTTGAATCTATGATAAAGGAGTAAATAGGCTAGTTAAAACTTTAAATATGATTGTGAAACAGTAATAAATATTAAAAATAAAGGTTTATTATTGAGATAAAAGGGTTTTACTATTAAATAATAGTGGTGGTGAGCACTATTGAAAACCCTGGGTGCAGTCTTACTAGCTGGATTACTATAATAAGAACTACAATACTGAAATTTAAAGTATAACCTGATTATTTTCCAAGAGTATAACGGTTTTTGACAGTTGTACTACATAGGAAATCAACAGCAGGATGAGGAAACCTTTTCTGCCTGTGAAAAGGTGTCTTTTTATCCTGAAATGGGGTGGAAAGGCTACTAGACCTTTCCACGTAGAGGAAGTGAAGATTTTTCACTCTCTGAGCCAGGCTTGTGGTTTAAATAGGCCTGTATAGCCTGTATTGGGCTCGGATGTGGTTTTGAAACCATATTTGGGCAGTTCTCACAAATACAGGGTGAAAAGTTTCATCTGGGGACCACACAGCTTAATTCTGACGTGTATGATGCATAGAAGGCTGTACAGAACCTATATGGGACCCCAGTATTGAATGAAATATGAGGTATTGAAGTAAAAACAAGTTTTTTTGTCAGTTTGACACCTCATAATCATGGTTATGGGATATTATCCCATGGTAAGGCTGTATTGGCCAAACTGTGGGCTTTTGACCTTAAAACAGCCATAACATTGTCAGTTTTTGAGATATCAACCTCAACATTGATTCAGTGTGTAGCCCTGTATGTTTCCCCCACAATGGTATTTCATTTGGTATGGTTATTATTAAATATGGCAAAGTTGTCCCATGTACAAGTATTTTGTACATATGCATGTTTTAGGCAAAAAGCGGTGTTGGGCTTGTTTGCCTCAGAGCTTTTGTTCTAGGTGAGATATGGGAAAATGAATGGCACCATCAGATATCCCTTATTGTGCTCTTTTGAAAAAGACCCCACTTTAAGTATCTTGAACTAAAACTGTAGAAGTTAGATGAGAGGTGAATATTTTATTCACCCTTATTTGGCCTTAATTTGACCATAACTCCTGTAATACTGGTGCTAGCTCAGTTTGGTTGTTTCCATTGGATATCCCTGGCTTAGAGCTTCATTTTCCATACCCATTTGGTGGGTTTTGGCCCCTTACTCTGTATTGCAGATGAGAGGTGAAAATTAAGGTTTATGCTCAGCAACAACTTTGAGCAGGAATAACTTTGTTATTCTTTTTCCTATGATGATGGGACTTGTATATTTGGAAAGCGGTGAGTTTCCTCTTTCTTTTGATACATTTTAAGCTGATTTGACTCAGCTCCATGTTTTGGTGGTATCTTGACTATACCATTGGTTTATGGTGTTTGGCTGTCATGCTTGTGCTCTGGTGTTGAGTCACAGTCTGACATACCCTCCCGCTGAAAAAGCTCATCATTGTTGAGACTGTTCAGTCCTCCGTGAGGCTTTGAATCTCCATAAATGAAGGTTTCCATCTGGTATAGCTTCTTCTGCCAACCACTTGTCTTTAGCAGCTATCTGGTTCTTGAATCTGACTAATTACTTCCTCTGATCCTTACCATTAAGTCTGACCATCCTGGCCTTAATGATTTTCTTCATTGGTCCCGGAGAGTCCTCCCATTCCACTATTTCTGGTGGTGTGGGGATTGCCCTTCTGGAGTTTAATTTATTATCCTCTGTCTGGAAGTATGGGTTGACTAATCTCACTGGAAAGACTGGCTGATTCCTGGAAGGTTCCTCTATGAGTTTGACTTCCACTGCATTCTTCCCTATCAGTTTAATGATAGTGAAGTGCCCTACAAATGAGTCTCTCATTTTCTTAGGTCCTTTAGGATTATTAAAGCTTAGTGTAGACACTAAAACCTGGTCCCCTTCCTTAAAATCCGGTTCCATGTGTGTCTTGTCCCACCTCTGCTTGTTATATTCCTTGGCTTCAGCTATGCATCTGGAAGATGTGTCACAGGCCTTTTTCCACTTGTCATGAAGATATTTGGCTGTGGGGTGGATTGTTAGAAGGTTTTTCTTCAAGTGATCCACTGGCCACAAAGGGTTCCACCCTTTCTCCACCAATGCAGATTTTTTTCCTGTGGTAGAGTGCTGACTTTTATTATAAGGAAGTTGGACTGCTGGTAGAAGAGTAACCCAGTCATGGGTGTATCCTTCATGGTCCTTGTATTCCATGCCATAGGCACAGACTCTTCTAAGGATGTCTTCCTTTGTCTGGATCATCCTTTCAGCTGGTCCATCTGTTTGTGGATGGTAAGCTGTGGAAAATGCAAATTTGGTTCCCAGAATATCATACAAGTTGGTCCAAAATTCAGATGTGAACTTTGGGTCCCTATCACTAATGATGATCTTAGGGACTCCACAGGTAGATCTGATGTTATTCCAAAATAGCAGAGCAGTATCCATGGCTGTGTCCTCTTTATGGCATGGTAGACACTTCATACTCTTGCTTAATCTATCAACTATGATCAAACAGGCATTGTAGTTTTCTTTGCCTCCTGGGACAAGTCCTGTAACCCAGTCCATGTTGATGGTTTCCCATGGGTGTTTGGGTTCTTCTATGTGTTGAAGTAATCCAAACTTTTTCCCATGTTTCCTATTTGCCTTCCGGAATCTTTCACAAGCGTTGATGTATTCACTCAACTCTTGTTCCCACTTCGGCCACAGAGATGTGCTTGCTACCCCCTCTTTGGTCCTGTCTTCACTCATGTGTCCCAAGTAGGGGCAGTCAGGACATTCTTTCAGGATCAGAGAGATATGGTCTCTGTCAACCACTGTGAGTGCACTTGTGTTCTTTTCTCTATGGTAGAGGAGGCCATCCATAAGGAATAATTTGTTATCCTCATAGTCCCTCAACCAGGGTCCTCCAGGTGGGATTCCAGTTCTGGGCTCCTGTAATTTTGTTGAAGGAGTTGTGGTAATATGACACACTGTTTGTGTTTCAAATAGGATATTTGGACTGCACTAAAGGCTTCATTGTGCAGTTCTGAGGAACTTCTTCCTAGTATGGGGGTTTCTGTTCCTTCTGAATCAGTGTTTCCACTGGAAAGGGTACTACCTTCTGGTGTCCATTCAGAGAATCTGAAGTTCTTCTTCCTATTTATTTCCATAAAATGCATAGGGCTCTTGGCTGCAACTTCAGGGTTATAAGCTGGGTTGCTTTTGACATTGTCCAGTGGCCATCTGCTTAGGACATCTGCATTGGTATGGCTTTTAACTTCTTTGTATATGATGGTCATATTCCCTCTATAATCCTGGATGGCTATTTTCCACCTCAGCATGTGTCTAGTGGTAGTCTTCAAGTTTAGTAAAGACTTCAAGGCTGTGCAGTCTGTGTAGACTTCAAAGACTGCACCCTCCAAATAATAATGGAGTTTCTCTAGAGCCCAGACTAGGTATAGAAATTCAGTCTGGGTGGCCCCATACCTGGCTTCTGAATCTTTCAGCTTCCTAGAGACGTAACATATTACTCCCTCTCTTGGTTCACCATCTACAATTTGTCTCTGGTGAAGGCCTGCTCCTAAGCCTTGGCTACATGCTGAATCTATGTATAGCTTGAATGGTAGTTGAAAGTCAGGCAACATGAGTACAGGTGCATTTGTGAGTTCATATTTGATCCTTTCAAATGAATCCCTTCTTTCTTTGGTAATCTCAAAAACTACATCTTTTGAAAATAAGTTGTATAAACTACTAGTTATGTGGGCAAAGCTTTTGATTTGGTTTCTATAGTAGCTAGCAAAACCAAGGAAAGATTTCATCTCTTTGATGTTTCTTGGTACTGGCTTTTTCAGTACTTCTGCTACTTTATTCTTCTCAATTGCCAGGCTAAGACCTGAGACTTTATTTCCTAGAGCTAGTAGATCTTGTTGGCCAAAATTACACTTTTTAAGTGAAATTTTCAGATTGATGAGTGTAAATTTACTTATTACTCTTTCTATGTATTGTACATGGTCTTCCCATGTCTCTGAGTATATACTGATATCATCAATATATACTACCATCCAGCCTTCCAGTATTTCATCTTGAAATATTGTGTCCATCATCCTTTGGAAGTGGGCAGGTGCATTTTCAATTACAAATGGCATCCTGGTGTACTCATAGATGCTCATATGGCATATGATTCTGAGTAACTTCATAGAGTTTGGTTTAACACCATTCTGATGGAAGCCTCTCACACAATCCATTTTGGTTATGTACTTGGCTTTTGCCAGTTTTTCTAGGGCATGGGGTATCCTGGGTATAGGACATCTGTCAGAATTGGTGTAGCTATTCAGAGCTCTGAAATCACCACACAGCCTAGACTTGCCATCATTCCAGGTTATCAGGACAGGAGTGGTGATTTCCACTATTTCATTATGTCCAATTTCCCTGATTTCATCCATGTTGAGGAGTTCATTGGTGGGTTTTTCAATTTCTTTACTAGTTTCCAGACTTGCTGGGTAAGGAGGTCTCCTGAGCATGGGTGGATAAAGTCTCACCACATCCAGAGATAGTTCTATAACATGGCGTCTAATTTTTCCCAATGGTTCTTCACCAATGGCAAATTCTGGTCTATTCTTTCTCATCATCTTCAGTAGACTTAGCTTTTGTTTACTGGTGAGGGTAGTGCTAAACTGTCCCTCTCTGAATTTATTCAGTAATTCTTCGAGTGGATCCTGGGCTGGTATTTGGTATATGTCAAGTGAGAACTTCTTCTCCTTGTTGGTACCACTGGTATTGTGCCTGTTTTCACTATTTAAATTTCAATGCCATACAGCCTCTGGTACTCTGTTCCCAGGAGGAACCCTTGGCTGTGGGCATCATCAAGCACTACAAACTCTGGGTTGAGTCTGATATTACCCTTCCTGTGGGGTATAATTATCTCTTTGATAATTGTCCCAATAGAAGTCATCTTCCCTGATGCACTTTTAAAGTTCTTTGCTTTGGTGGGCAAGAGCTGTTTTCCCAATTTGGGAAGTGGTGATCCAGATAATTTCTGGCCACTATGGAGCAGTGTGCTCCACTATCAATGATCAATGGATGTTGAGAATTGTCAATACAAACAGTCATTTTTGTGACTCTTCCATGTATGTATGCCATTCATTTGGTTGGTGTGACCAGGAATGTTTGTGCATCTTGTGTGTGTTTGCACAAGTATTTGTTGGTGGTGTCTTGTGGCCTGCCTGCATCCAACTGTATTTCCTGGATTTCTAGTGGGGTGTCCTCTTGGTATTCCACTGCAAATTCTTCTCTTGGGTCTTGCTCTTCATCAGCTTGGTTTCTGATAGCATCTCCCATGGAGTCTGAGTCAAAATCCTCTGTTGGGGTTTCCTCCTCTGGGACTTTTTTGATGGCATAAACTTTTTTCTTTGTCTTTGGACAGTTGTTGGACTAGTGGTCTGTTGAACCACAATTGTGACAAGAATTCTTCTCTTTTGCCATTTCTGCCAATCTTTCCTTGGGGTTGTCTTTAAACTCTACCATGAAAGATTGTTTCTCTTGGAAACTACTATTTCTATATGGGGTGAATTTCCCTATTTTAGTTCTTTTCCTTACATATTGTAAGGTATTGGAAATATCAGCTAGAGTGCAATTTTGGTTGCATCTGCATTTCACCGCATGCTCTAGTTCTCCTGCCATTTGTGTCAGAATTTTGTGATTCCTCATTTGAGTATTCATTTGAGGATCAATGGCTTTGAGTCTTTTAGACTGTCTAAGACACCACTAATATGGATCTTTGTCCACTGAATATTTGTCATTTTCAAATGAAATGGTCTTTTGCCATATCCAAGTGCTATTGCTGTACTTTTGGATAATTTGACTCTTCCACCATGGCCAGTTTCTCCTTCTATGGATCTATTTCATTTCTGTGTACCATATACTAGCATGACCTTTGAATTCTTTATTGAGTCTAGCAATAATCCAATAGTCTGGTATGCTTGGTACATCAATGAAGAGTTCATCAATATAATCTATGAGTTCCATATGATCATCCTCTCCAGTTTCAGAGAATTTGGGCCAGCTTGAGGCCTCAGGAAGCTGTTTCAAGGCTTCCTTTTCAGAATAAGACACATTAGCTCCATCTTGGTATTGTGATGGAGATCTTTCCTTATTCACCAACATGGCATCTGGTTTGATGTCATCTTGGTGATATGGATTATCCATAGCATGGCCTTGTGGTTGGGGCTTCATGCTATGGTAGACACTAAGAAGTTTTTTTATGTCTTCATCCAGACAATCCCTGTCCCTTTTGCTGTGGTGTTTTTCTTCAGAGACTAGATGCCGTCTTTTGTTGGTTTCTTCAGACGCTTTTCTCAACTGAGCAGGTCCTTCTTGAATATTTTTGACAATTTTGTCCATTAAGGCTGTTAATGTTTTCATCCTCTCATGGCTTTCTTAGAGTTCTGAAAGCTTCTTTTGAGTTTGCTCAGCAAATTAGGACATTTGTAAGCACAGTGCATCACTGTTTAAGTTACTCTCACGTGTAACAACATTATGTTCAAGCTGAGTGGGGGTAATATTTCTATTAAGGGGACTACTGATTCTAGAGGTATTTACAACTACTTTTGGTTCTTTTGTACTTCTTTCACCAAGTACAACAGCTTCTGGATCATTGTGTCTGACTCTCTCTTCCTCTGGCTGAAAGTGGTCTTGTTTTTGCCCTTGTAACCTTGTCTTCTCCAGTAAACCTCCTGGGATTGTGAAGAATGGTGACTCTTGGCCACTGATCTGTTGGTTTATGAATGGTGGGGAGCCACTGGAGAACTGATTTGGCCTGCTCCTTGTGAGCCTGAAGGAATCTGAGTAGGCCCTTTCTGGGTCAGTTGTTCTTCTAGAGCTTGGATAGTGGCTTGATTCTCCCTTATCCTGTTTGCCCTCACCTCCAGGAGTCTGAGCTTCCTGGTGGGATTCCAACCTTTGGTGATTATCATAGGTTCTTTGAATTCTATATCTTTGAGACAAATCCTCTGGCAACTTGCTCCAAGTTCTTCCCAATGAGATGCCAGGTTGAACCTCTTGTTGTCCATGCTCCATTGAAATAAATCTTTGAGGAGTTGGTGGAGCTGAAGAACTTGATCCATATCTTTCCAGTCCTCTGGTTTGAGGTTCTTGTTGAATTGAAAAGTGAATGTCAGGGTGAGTATGATTTCCCTCATTCTTTTGCCATCCACCACTGTGCCCAAGGTGTCCTCTTCCAGGTCTTCTGGTTCTGGACAAGCCTTCTCTGTCCTCTGGTTGGTCCCTCTGGAAGCCAAGGTCTCTGGGGTATACAGGTGACATATCAGTGTTTGCAAGCAGTCAAAAACTTTATGTTCTTAGGGTATTTACCTTTGAATGTGACTTGTACAACTTTTTTGTCTGCTGATTTGGGGAATTTACCCTAAGAGGTTACAACTGGGTCAATTATGGTAATCTTCCCTGTACAAGCTGTTAAGGTTGGTTTACCTTGTATTGAAGCAGCATTTCATGGGTTTCTATTCCTCTGGGTGGCAATGGGTGTCCACATTCTTGCTGTGATAAGGCCTTCACTGTGCCTCTTTCCTTTCCCCTTACTGCCCACTGGTTCAGAGGGTCTCACTGGTGTGTTGGCCTGTGACTGGGTTTCTAGTGGGATGTAGTTTTCTTCCACTGAATCAAACAGGGAAAGCGGGCTTAATGTCAGTTAAGACTTCTTGAAATGCTGTTTGCACGTATAAGAATGGCCTCTGGGTTTGTATGTCACTACAATGTACCCTGTATAATGACAGTGTAATTGAATTAACAATTTCATGTCAAAATTACAGCTCACAGATGCCTGGTGTACTGTTTGTATACCAGTATCTCACAGATTCACTGGTTGTTAGGAGGTATAATCTGTATAGAAGTGGCTGTATAGGAGGGTACATGTAAGGTGTGGATATGAAACTTTGATTTAAAATCAAGTACTTTTCCTGTCCTCAAAATTTGTATAAGGTAAAAATCAATTAAAAATAGTAAGAAATAATATTTTTTAACAGGAAACACACCAATTTTATTGTTTATAGCTTTATTAGTATAAAAAAATAATATTATAAAGATTTATTGTTTTACCAACAATAAATATTTATCCAAAAATACTCTACAAGAGATATTTAAGGCTACAAAAGAAATTTCTTCAAGAGCAATTTCAATTGGAATTAATTGAGCAAAGAACTGCAAGAAATTAATTAGAGAACAAAGTCTTTAAAAAGAATATTAAAGAGAAAACAAGCCCAAAAGTGACCAGAGTGAATTTGGAAACAAAGTGACAAAGTTTACAGTGATTAAAGATTCTTTTAATTCACTTTTGGGGTGGTTCAGGGGTAAAAATGATTATAAGAGTTACAAACAGTGATTATAATGATTTTTTCACGTGGTTAAAAGGTTCAAAATGATTTAAAAAAAGGTGGCTGGAATCTTTTATTGATTGGTTTAACAATTTTTAAACTAATTATAAAAGGAAAAGATTCTAACATGAAGAGAAAAGTGGGGCAAAGAAGAAATTCTTTTATATCCATCAATTTCCTTACTCCAAAAGTAGAATTTACTCTTGTCAGTCGTGAAAAACAGTCTGACAACAGAAAATCCAATTATGGCATCATTGAAACCTGGTTTAGACCAAAAAGGGCTGGTTTAAGCCATTTTTAGCCATTTTAGACCCTTAAATCAGCCATTACTTTAGCAATACCTGGCCTAGAGACTTCAAAACAGGTCAGAATGTGTGTAAGAGAGGTAGAAGCCAGTTAAACCTGTTTTTACTATGATTCTTTTATCTTAAGGGTAGTTTTACCCTCTTGGCAACAGCTAAAACTACCCCAGTTGGTATCAAAACCTCAACATCAATTGAGTTCACAGACCCTGTGACTCAATTCCAGGCCAAAAGTGATGAACGTTTGGGTGAATTTTGACCTCCCACGCCTGTCAGGAAGGATTTTGGGGGTCTAGCTCCCCCTTAGAGCTGGAGTTCCTTTTCCCCCCCAAATTTAATCTTTCCAATTTATTTTTCATTTAATTCCTCATCATGTACTATACTTATAATTTACATATGTAATTCAATTTAGTTGTACAGTTCAATACAGTGATAATTGAGACCTCATATGTAAATCAAAGTTCACTTATGTAATACATGCGCACATTTTGACATTTCAAGTGAATTCAAATGAAAATACTTTAATTCCTCATAGCTTCTAAAATATACAAAAAACCTCAAGTTTAACACAAATTTTGGTGATTAACACTACATGTGATGTGAATTAAATTAAAGTTTTGAGGATCTTCAATTTTTGTATTGAAAATACTAAAAACTTAATTTAAGCTTATTTAGAGTTGAGTTACAAAAATTTCACTCAGAGGTGACCCCACCTAATTTTTTATAAGGAATCAAATGGTGAAATAATTTTTACATGTTTATTTATTGGATAAAAAGCTATAATAATTTTTATTTAACTTTTTTTTGAAATTTATTTATTTTTTTACAATTTTGTTAAAATTTCATTTTTACTTAATTTTTTCAAGTATAAATGTAATTTTACAATTTTGAAAATTTTAATGTAATTTTATTTTTAACTTGTAATTAAATTTTTAATTGTGAATATAATTTTATATTTATATTTTGATTTCCATTTTAATAACATAAATAAATTTATTTTATTTGTATTTATCTGTTAATTTTGTATTTGTGGTCTTTTGGGTATATGAAATTATCTCTAAGGCTCACAGTAAATGAGTTAACAATACACCTCACCACACTTAAAATGTTGGTTTTACAGTAAGAGGTGTCCTTGTTTAATTAAAAAATTGGACTGTATTAATGCCTGTGATGTGTTTTTGCATGCAAAACACGCCAAAAAGAAGCTTATGCTGGTTATTATCCACTTATTATGATTATCAAAAATAATATTAAAAAAGGTTGGTATAAAACATATACCAAAAAAATATTTATTATAAGATATTTCTTATAAATATTTTTGATGATTTTACGCCTAAAAAGATTAAACAAAATGTCAGAAATAAAGAGAATAAGTAAAAATACACACTTTCAAGGTCCAAAAGATCAAAAAAGCATGGCCAGGCCCCAAAAATGTCAGGTTGAATCTATGATAAATGAGTAAATAAGCTAATTACAACTATAAATATGATTGTGACATGGTAGTAAATATTATAAATAAAGGTATTAAGATGTAATAAAGGTTTACTATTGAGCTAAAAGGGTTTTACTCTTAAATAATAGTGGTGGTGAGTGCTATTGAAAACCCTGGGTGCAGTCTTACCAGTTGGATTACTATAATAAGAACTACAATAGTTAAATTTAAAGTATAACCTGATTATTTTCCAATAGTATAACTGTTTTTGACAGTTGTACTATGTAGGAATTCAAGAGCAGGATGAGGAAACCTTTTCTGGCTGTGAAAAGGCCTCTTTTTATCCTGAAATGGGGTGGAAAGGCTGCTAGACCTTTCCACGTAGAGGAAGTGAAGATTTTTCACTCTCTAAGACAGGCTTATGGTTTGAAAAAGGCCTTTATAGCCTTTATTGGGCTCAGATGTGGTTTTGAAACCACATCTGGGCAGCTCTCACCACTACAGGGTGAAAATTTTCATCTGGGGACCACACGGCCTGATTTTGACGTGCATGATGTGTAGAAAGCTGTACAGAACCTGTATGGGACCCCAGTATTGAATGAACTATGAGGTATTGAATTAAAAACAGGCTTTGTTGTCAGCTTGACACCACACAATTATGGTTATGGGATATTATCCTATGGTAAAGCTGTATTGGCCAAACTGTGGGCTTTTGACCTTAAAATAGCCATCACTTTGTCGGTTTTTGAGATATCAACCTCAAAATTTGTTCAGTGTTTAGCCCTTTATGTGGTCTACACAATGGTACCTCAGTTGGTCTGGTTATTATTAAATATGGCAAAGATATCCCATGTACAAGTATCTTGTACATATGTGTGTTTTAGGCAAAAAGCAGTGTTGGGCGTGTTTGCCTCATAACCTTTGTTCTAGGTGAGATATGGGGAAATGAATGGCACCATCAGATATCCCTTCTTGTTCTCTTTCAAAAAAGACCCCACTTCAAGTATCTCACACTAAAACTGTAGAAGTTAGATGAGAGGTGAATATTTTATTCCCCCTTATTTGGCCTGAATTTGACCATAACTTATGTAATACTGGTTTTATCTCAGTTTGGTTGGTTCCTTTGGATATCCCTCGCTTAGAGCTTCTGTTTTCAAACCCATTTGGTGGGGTTAGGCTCCATACTCTTTATTTCAGATGAGAGATGAAAATTAAGGTTTATGCGCAGCAACAACTTTGAGCAGGAATAACTTTGTTATTCTTTGTCCTTTGATGATGGGACTTGTATAGTTGGAAAGGGGTGAGTTTAATCTTTCTTTTGATACCTTTTTAGCTGATTTGTCTCAGCTCCATGTTTTTGTGGTATCTTGACTATACAATTGGTTTATGGTGTTTGGCTGTCATGCTTGTGCTCTGGTTTTGAGTTACAGGCTGACATCACCCACATCATTCCTACCCAAGTGAGATGCATTTTCCATACTCACTGATCAATCCAACTACATTTTGAGTGGTGAAGTGATTAAATCCTCCGCACTTAGGTGCATCTTTTAGAATAGACCAGAGACCACTACCTTGCCCAAGGGACACCACCTGGGCTTGGACTGGGGGGTGGTATAATCTATTTTGGGGGATCTATCTTTAATAAGGATGAAATCTATTATGTAGGGTATTTCTGAAGTGGAGTCTAATAAGGCTATGTGGCTGTTAAAACTAATTCTGATGTTCTTTTCTATTAAGGATTGTTGGAGGAGGCCTTGTTGAGTTTTATATCTATAGCAAAAGAGCATGTACTGAGCTACCATTTCTGGAAGTTTACAGTGGGGACAGTATGGGCTAAGTTATCTCTTATTATTAAACATGTGTAAGTTCAGTGGGAAATTTCCTGTCCTTGGTTGGCAGAAAAGAGTTTTTTCTCCTTGTTCCCAGGAGGCCAGGTACACTTGCATAATCTTGGGGCTTGTGCTAAAAAGGTATCAACCACCTGGGTATGGGCTGTCATTGCTTTTGAGGAAGTTTGACCTTGTAGTTTGAATGAGCTTACTGAGTCTTGGAGGAATGTGTACTGCCTCACAATTGGGTGTTTTTATTCTGCCTATTTTGCCAGTTGGTTGATTCTTTTTTTTCTAGGATGTTGGTGTGGTCCAGGCACCCGAACAAACTCACTTTAGTTACAGATTGCTATACGTTTATGAGATACATGTGGCTTTTGGTGCATAGCCCCAAGGATCTGTGCTTGTGTTTGGGTCATTTTATCCCCTTCAGGGAAGATTTGCTTTCAAAGGATATATCCAATGATTGAGATTCATCCAGTCAAGGTCTACTGTCAGGGGCATGTCCTGTTGCATGAAGGATGGCAGTTAATTCTGTCTCATAGTCAGTCAGGTGTGCACCTTGGTGCAGGTCTATTATAATTTCAATAGGACCATGGGGTTAAAGTATTGCTGCTGCTACTATGTCTCCAGTGGAGAGGGACTCATCTGTCACTAGGACCAAAATTCCTCCCTGTAGTTCTTGTTGGACTTGGGTTTTAACCATGTGCTTTTCTGCTTCCTTGGAGAGGGAGAGGTTGGAAGGTGTTGGTAGGGAACCTTCCCAAGGGGGAATGCTGAAGAGGGGTATGGTTTATGTTTCTATAGGGTGTTGGTTTTGTATAAGTTGTTTTTCCATGGGGTCATGTATCGGGGATTTGAAATATTTCACTTATTCAAACATTTCCCTCTGTATAGCTCATCTTAGTGGGTGGTTGTTTGGCACTTCCAATATGTCATGTGCATAATAGTGGGTTATTCTACGGTGGGTTGCATCAAACTCCATCAATCCTCTGTATCTTTTTAAAAAAGTAAGGGTGTCTGTCTCATCATTCAAGTCATGATTCTCACCGCTTTGTTGTGGGGTTTTCTGAGCCACACCTTTCCTAATTGACAGTTTTGTTTGGTAAACCATATGATGCTACCACAGAGAATAGAGGGTTAAAGGATCCATGTTGTGGGATAAACAAGGCAGTACCTGGAAGGGGAAATTACAAGAAACCAGCTTTGAATTGCTGTTCAAGCTTGTAAACCTTGCTCTGCTTGTGTTTCACTTGAGTTCACAACAAATTTATTTTATTTGATGATGGCTAGTCAGAGAAGTAAATCCAACAGACTCTCTCAGAATTTGTTTGATCTGAAAAAAAATGGCTTAGTAAGCCTTAACACATATAAATAAAGATATAAAACTGTGGAAAGACCTTTTAGTTCCTTTATTGAGGAGAGTAAAAACTTGAGGGATTTCCAATTTTGATGATAAAACTGTTTGAAACTTGATAACTAATAATAACAAACACTAATTATTTTAGGGGTTTGATAATTTTTTATGATGAGAACTTGGGATAACAGACACTACTATGGTTCAATTTACTACTGAACTTGGCTACTGAGTAAACAAATTTGTAAATGGGTTGGAATCATAAAATAATGTAGACCAACTGTTAAATCCTATTATTTATAAAACACCCAGACAATGCTACTGAGCTTGGCTACTGAGCAATAAGGGGATAGAGATAGTCAATGAGATGAATCTAAGAATTAATTTAGATCAATTTCTAACTACTATTATTTAGCAATAACTCAGACAATGCTATTGAGCTTAGCTACTGAGCAGTATTTTAGTATAATGCGGATGGAGGTAGGGGAGCTCCCTCAGAAAAAATATTAAGATGATAGGTTTTTGTGATGAGCCTCTATCTGGGCCATGAGGAAAAAAGAATTTAGGGGAGGGAGGGGACCTCTATCTATAGTTTTTGGGGCCTCCATGTGAGTGTCAAAAAAAGGGGGCAGAATTTTTCAAGTCTCCAATTTGGGTTTTTTTCATGTGACCTGTATTATGAAGTAAGGTGTGGTGGTGTTGGATCATGAGACCTGTATTTTTAATTGAGTTGTTTAAATCGTGGTGAAATTGTGGGTAAATGATGTCATTTGCTTATGTAATCAATTGAGTTTCCTGGAATCCTTATCTCCATTATTCGTAATTCTAGTTTAAATTCTGTTGATGATTTCCTTTATGATGCCATTGATTATTTAATAAATTGAGTTTCCTGGAATCCTTATCTCCATGATTAGTAATCCTAGTTTAATTCCTGTCAATGTTGTCCTTGATGATGTTATTGATTATTTAATCAATTGAATTTCCTGGAATCCTTATCTACATGATTGGTAATCCTAGTTTAATTCCTGTTGATGATGTCATGGGTTATGTAATCAATGAAAATCCTGGAATTCATATCTCCCTCATCACTTCACTATAGTTTCCCTGTATTATCCTGTTGTTTTCTGTAACTAGGTGTCCTGTAACTGTAACTGTATTACAGTACACCCTTGTGAAACTTCTGTAATCTTGCTCTGAACCTTCTGTAATACTACTTTGATATCTCTTCTGTCTAATATCCTCTTCCTAGCCTATTTTCTTTCACATTTCACACCATTTTACCATCTCTCTGCACCCTAAATTTTGAATTTCTTCCTTCTAACATCAAAATGACCACCTTATCATAATCATAAAATTATTACCAAGTTTTTAAATCAGTTCCACCCCTTTTTGTAATGCTAGACTTCCTCAAAGGAGTCAGAGAATACAATACACCTGTACCTTTCTTGTTTCAATGCTATCCTAAGCCTGAAATAAACACTTTTCCTAGATTTAACCCACTAACTTTTTATTCATTTCCTTCTCAAAATTAATAGGAAGATTAATTTTCATCTAAATACCCAATTCTACCTTTCTAATAGATAAATGAACTTTCAATAAAGTTTTATGACCTCTATTATGCTACAACTCTGCCCTGAAATTTGATTTCATTCATACTCATTGTAACTAGGACCTTCTGTGCTGTAGTATATGTTTGTTGATTCTTACTACCCACAATATTTAAAGAAAATTGAAGCAAAAAAATTAAGAAATCAAAATATATACAAAAAAAATTGTTTGAGGTCAACCAATCTCTTGAGAGTTAGTTTAATCTGGGTGGTGCATTTGAGTGTCACATCATAGTTGTCAAGTTCATTGCTTAACAAAATGCATTTATTGGGTTTTAATGGTGTTAGTTCTTCTTACCATTTATTTTGAAAAAAATGAATACTCTAATATATTGGGAAAAGCCTAAGGAAAATTGGAAAATATTCCTGCTTAGTTTGTCCATTAAGACAAACACTGGTACAGGTATACCACATCCCCCTCTCCATTTAATGCTGTCCCCAGCATTTCTGGTGAGGATTAAGGGACAAATACCCTGTCTTGAGTTTTTTTTATTTGAGTGAAACAATTGCTTTCATGTTGAACATATTATTGTTTTTGATGAATGATAAAGCTAAACCTTGTTGATGTTTTTTATAATGGTAGCTATGAACTTGATTTGATGATTAGGGAGAAGTTATCCTAAAGAAAAAAATTGCAACTTACATGAAAGTTTTTTTTGTTTCCTGATGGAACTTCTTTATACTGGTTTTTTTTCATTCTTCTTCATTGGTTTTGACTCCAAAGATATTAATTTCTTTTTATAGTATCCTTATCTCTTAATTTGCTGGATTCTCTTCCAATTTTTTTTTATCTTTTTTCAGGTTCTTTTTTTTTCTTCTTAAATGGCTTCTAGTAATACAGTATGCTTATTAATTGTTAGCTAACAAAATCAATTCCCACTATCCCCCAAAACTTAAAATAACAAGAGTGATCATAAGAAGCAAGTTACCACCCCTTATTTCTTTAATATTGAGAGATTTTATTTTATTTTTTTAAATATAATTTATTTATTTTTTCATTTTTATTATTTTTCAAAAACACCTTGTATTTTGGTAAAGGTTTAATTATTCCCAATGGCCAAAATTGATCTCTTGAGATGAAACATGAGGTTGAAAATTTTGAGGATGCAGTTTAAGGTCATACTCAGGACCATTTCTTGAGTCTGGAATGTGTTTTGATAACCTCTTGAAAAGTGTAATTGATACAGTTTAAGGTCATGTCCAGGACCATTCCTTGAAATTTTGAAATTAATTGATGAAATAAGATAAGGGTGATCCAGACAGTTTAAGGTCATGTCAAGGACCATATCTTGGTTATTGATTTGTTTTATGTTATTCTTGAAATATATATATATATATATATATATATATAATTTGGAAAGCTTAAGGTCTTGTCTAGGACCATTCTTTGAATGTTTGAAATTAAATAAAGAAATAAGATAAAAACAATTCTGACAGTTTAAGGTCATATAAAGGACCATTTCTTGAAATCTTCATTCTGGTGAAGTTCTATGAGAAAGATATGATTTGTACAGTTTAAGATAATGTCAGGGACCATATTTTGAGTTTTGATTGATTTTTGTTTGGATTATTTTTTTATTTTATTATTTTATTCTTGAGGTGTTAAGAGCTAGAAGGGTTTCAACCCCTCTCCATTTAATAAAAAAAATATTTTAATATAAAATATTAAAATATTTTTATTTGTCAAATGGTCCAGTAAAGGATTTTATACATATATATATATATATATATATATATATATATATATATATATTATTTTAATATATTTAAGAGAAAAATGAATACGAATGAAACTAAATTTAACAGGTAAATGAGATAAAGTATGTAATAATAGAAATAAGAACCCCAATAACACTAGCAAGAAAAAATAGGGTAACTAAAATTAAAGACTATATTGGGTAAGGGCCAGTCCCTTTTCCAAAACAAATTTCGAGTAAAGTATCTCTTTCTTTATTGTTATAATTCCATTTTATATTTTGTTTAAACCAAATTTGTATATAGGTAGATATTCTATGAATATATGAATGTGTATAAGTATTTAATAAGAAATTTTTTTGATTTAATTAGATTTTATATAATATTTTGTTTATATTACTTTAACAGTGGTATTGAAATATATATTGTTAAGCTTAATTAAACTTTAATTTTATTCTAAAACTTTTTAATTATTTATTTACTTTAAATGATGTATATACTTTTTCTTTCTTTCTTTATTTATTTATTATTTCATTTTTTTTATTTTTTTTTAAATTATGTTGAATAGAAATGAATTAATTAATTAATTATTAAATTAATTCAATTAATTTATGCTTTAAACTAATTATATTTAGCTAACTATAATATAAATGTCTATATTTCTAAAAATTTATTTAATATAAATTTAAATATATATATATTTTATATATTGTCAAATTTAATTAAACTATTAAATACTAATATTATTTTATTGATTTTATCTTAATATATATCTTTATGCTATATTATATATATCTATATATTTGATTTAAAATATATAAAAAATTTAAGTAAAAGGTATAAACAATAAAAATAATAATAACAATAACAGAAAACTTTCTGTGGGAATCGCGCGTGCTGAGCAGGACTGTGAACGCTTCAAATTTGAAGCTCGCGCCCTCATTAACTTTCCCGATTACACTAGCTCCTTAATTTATTAATTTATTTACTATTATTTTTATTTTTTTATTTTTTTAGTTTTAAACTTTTTGAACTTTTTTTATTTATTTTATTGTTTTGAATTATTTATGCTACTACCAGCTTGTCAAACTGCTTCATTAATGAATTTAGAGACTCCCCATGTTGGTGATCCTTTTTTTTGAATGATTTTAATAACCTGTTTGACACTTCCACATTGTTTATTTATGTAGTAGTTGTCACATTGATGCCAGAAACCATCAACAAGCACTTGAGCTCTCCACTCAGGGTCATGTTGGGACAGGTGGTCCCCCACCACCACTGTGACTAGACCCTAGGTTGCTTGATTGTGCAATCAACACAACTGTGTAGGAAAGGCTACAAGATCAAGGTTGAAATTCCTTGATCTTTTTCTGGTATTATAGGTCACAGTTCCACCTTCTGTGACAGTACCCCCGGGGTAGGAAGCACTGCGTCCCAAAGTGCACTAACACAGATGGGCAAAGCTGTCCTCAATCAGGGGCATCAGCTACACAACAGGCCGGTATAAGCAGCCATAAGGGTTGTTGGGTCATCACTCCCAAGCCCTTTCTGCCAACAGGTTTGAAACCCCCAATTCTCACAATGTGTCTCCCTCACAATTTTGAAATACACCCATGACAGTAAACCTTGATCTTCTGTCACATTGATGCCAGAAACCATCAGCAAGCACTTGAGCTCTCCACTCAGGGTCATGTTGGAACAGGTGGTCCCCCAACACCACCGTGAATAGACCCTAGGTTGCTTGATTGCGCAATCAACACAACTGAGTAGAAGAGGATACAAGATCAAGGTTGAATTTCCTTGAGCTTTTTCTGGTATTATAGGTCACAGTTCCACTGTCTGTGACAGTAGTTATGCCAAATTAATATATTATTGCTAAATCATTATACTGTTATCTTGATTTAATTTTGAGTTATTTAATTTATTTCTCTGTTCACCACATCGATGATCTCTTTTGAATTGATGCTTTAGATATATACCATTATCTTTTCCCAACAGCTGATGCACTTCAAGCGCAAATCTCTTCTTCTGCATTTCAACAGTGGTGTTCTTCTTGCTCTTGTAAGTACCATTTCTTCTTCTTTTTTTAACAGACAATATCAATTAATTTTAAGTTATTTTATAATATTTATACGTTTATATATATATTTTGGCTCCAATGTTTTTGGAGCAAGTTATGTGATTCATTGCTTCTTATAATTTCTTTTCTTCTGCATTTTTTTTCTAACTAAGCTTTTTCTGTAGGTAATAATGATAACCTTTTCTAGTTTACTATTTGGATGTGGCTTGTAGATGTTTTATGCATTTTCAATGATGGGGTTTGAAAGGGTATGTCCCTCTCAATTTATTTTCTTTTTTTATATAAGAGAGAACCGTTCCTTGTCTTTACCCCCCTTTTTTTGTATTATCAACCTGCTCTTCCCTCAGATATAACTTTTTTGTTTGAAATAAAACCCTCTTCCCAAGGTTCTCAATCCATTAAAATTAGCCTTTACAATATCCATTACAAATTTTCCATTCCATCAATGTACAATCCTTTTTTTAATTTATTTACTGTCTCCTCTACTGCTGTTGAGGATCATTTTCTTAATCAAGGTGCTTCCGCTGTTTTTTGGCTAGTACTGCCCCAACTACTCCTTCTATTATTCGTCGTTATTACCCCCTTCCTTCTTTTGCGACTGCACTCACCATTTTGACTTCTCCAACCAATTCCAAGATTTTGATTCTTTCTGAGAACAAGTTAAAGCATGATTTCGGGATTTGTTTTGCCAAATTAAATGCCGCAGTAACCAATTTAGGTTACTTAATGGAGGTCACTTATAGCCAAGGTTGTCCCCCTTATGCTACGGAAATCTTGCTTGAGACTGTTTGCTGTGGAATTGCTCAAATCATCTATTTGTACAAATGTCATGAAGAGTAAGTTTTTTTTATTGATTTTTATTTTTTATTATATATATATATATTTCAAAAAAAACTAGGCTTGCAGTGTTGCTAGTGGACATTTGCTTATTGCATCATATGTTATTACTTCATTTTATTATTATTATTATTATTATTATATTACTTTGATTTTATTTTTTTTTATATTTATTTTAGGGAGTATTGCTTCACCGCAAAATTTTACTTGTGGATGTTGTAGCCAGGCAAGCATCATGATAGCAGCCCCCAGGGTTTTTTTTATTTTTTTGGAAATATATAAAGCTATTCAAAATAATAAATAAAATAAAAAACTGTAATTTTTTTAAAAAAAACAACAAAAAAAAGATTATTTTATTGTTATTGTTTGTCTTTTTGGTTCACCTAGTCTGCTATGCGTGTTATTTTGGATGCAAAATGGATAAAATAAGAAAAAGTAAACAATAGGACTTAAGTTGAGATTTCGTGTCCATAAGACTTTACAAAAAATAACCAGTGTAAGGTTTTCTTTATCTATTTATTTATTTTTATTATTATATATATATATTTAAGATGAAAAATGAAAGAATAAAAGAATTAAATTAAAAAGAACAGTATAACAAGCTAAGTAATTAATAATAGCTCCAAGACTAAAAATAATAATATTCAAAGTCTGAAACGTGTAAGTTTACTGTGAGCCTTGAGGTATATTTTACATACCCAAATAGGCCACAATTATCTCTAAAATAAATTTTAAATTATGCATAACTCATAAGTCATGCATATATCCAAAATTCATCATTTTTTATTTCAGAAAAAATGAATAACTTTTTATTGAGTAAGTAAATCCATGGATTTAAGGCCAGATTTGGATTCTACACAAAAATGCACCTAGGGTAGCTCCATAGAGTGAATAAGCTCAAAGTAACTCCTTGAGGTGGTAATATGGAAAATAATTCAATACCACATCATCAATACCACATAAAATCTCCGTGAAAATTTTTGTTTTTCTTAATTTCACAGCAAAATAATGGGAATGTGAGGAATCCCATGTTACATATACACTAAGAATAGTGTTATGCATGTTTTGAGCACTTAATATCATGGTATTCTTACATGGACTTTTGATACACCCATAGTGGATATCTCACTTGAAGCTTAATTTTCTATTTTGACGTGAAAAATAGGCAAGGGGGACAAAAGACATCAAAGAGAGCCAGGGTACCCAACTTCTGAGGCCTCAGAGGCGTGGACAGCTCCAAAGGTTGGTTCCCAGGCTGATCTTGGCCTGATTGGTAAGCTACAACCTTTTGGGAACATGGTGACCATGTTACAACTACTGTAAATCTTAAGAAAATAGCAAATAACCTGCTATTTTGACGTGCCAAGGAGGTAAAGAGCTACTTAGACTCATGTTATCATGTCAATTCTTAATGATTTTCCATGGATAAACCCCAAAAGAGTAATTAAAACCCTTTTTGAACTTGTATCCATTGATTTACCTCATAGCAACCAGTTAAACACTGGTATTTGCAATTCTATGTAGATAGGAGGTAAAAACTTCAAAAATGCATTCAAAATACAATTCTTAATGAATCACTCTGAAACTTTCAGGACCAATGAAGAACTGTATTATCTATGGTACAACCAAAAAGAGTTATGGTTTTACTAGTAAAATTCAAAGCTTTACTTACAGTCCATTTTTGACTATTCTAAGTGAAACACTGAATCTTCAAAAATTCACAGTAATTACAACCGGCGTTGAAATTGCCAATAACCTTGATAACTTTGAGAAATTAATGATTATTTTGGAATAAAAGAAGAGTTACAGATGTTACTCCTTTTATTCTTAACCATATTGGGGTTGGTAGTCACATAAAAGCATCAATTGAGTAATCATGATAATCTTATGTGACAACAGATGATGCAATCAATAATCCAAAAACGTTTATTGTTTTCTAACTCACTGGTTTTCCAGTTTGCTCCATGGCATGCCTCTATGAGCTGTTTTTGACTTAAAAGAGGCTTCCTCTTGCTGTTTTTTCCAATCATCATCTTATTATTCATTCAAACCATTATTACCAACAAGTATGTATTAGTAAAGCTATTCTTAAGTGTTTTAACTCTTTCAGAATCAATCAGAAGGACGTAAAATCATAGAATACCACTATATATTGTTGTAATACAGTTATAAATACATTTTGATCCCTTAAATCCACAATTTTATGTCAAAACCCTCTATCTTATCTTTCAATAAGTTCTTTGGAAGATTAGTGAGTGGTTTATTCTTAATTCTTAAAGTTTTTCTCTAAATAATTAGTTTTCTTCAAGAATTATATTTATAATTATTCTTGCAAAAGATAATTATATATTAAAATAATTTTATTATTTTAATAAAAGAAGTTTTTTATTATTAAAATCTTCTTGTAATTAATTCTTTTAGACAATTACTGCTCACTGTTAAAATCACTAGTAGTGTTTAACAAGTGAAAGAAGTAATTCTTTAATTATTTAATTGTGGTTATAATAATATTTTATTATTATATTTCATAAGAACAGACATAGTACTGTTGATTAATAGTGTCATTATCATCAGTTTCATAGTCGCGTCTTACATTTGGGGGCCTGGCCATGTTTTTTGAACCTTGTACCCTTAATTGATATATTTTTAAGTTCTAAAATATATTAATTTAATAATTTTTTTCTTTCATTTTTGAAGATAAAATAATTCTTATTTTTGAAATTTTTTTGGAAATCATTTTCATTGAGGAATTTGGTTTAATTTTATACTGTTTTTACACATTGCTTTTTCACATCCAAAAAACTTATAAAATTATTCTTTGAGTTACTCTGAATTAATTTTCATTCAAAATCTTAAATTTTGGATTTTTTTTTCTCAAAAAAAAGAATAATCTTTTAATATTAAAAATATAAAACTCACAAAGAATCTTTGAAAAATATTTTAAAAAGTATAAAAAATAAGTTTTTCTCTTTTATAATTTTTCTAGTGTCTTTGATAAAATACTGTGCAGCTGGCAACAGACTCAGTAAAAGATATATCACTAGTCCAGAGGCTTCAGAAGCAGAATCTGAAGACAGTATTGAGGTTCAAATTGCTAAAAGAGGCACCTTATTCAACTCAGAAAAGACTAAATTACCACCAAAAGGTGTATTTTATCTTATATTTTCACCTTTTATCTTTAAATTGACGTGAAAATGGTGCATACCAGAAATGGAAACAACTATTTAGTCCAACCAGATGGATGTGAACAAAGAGGAAGCAAGACCAAATCCAGAAGTGCCAAGTCGTCCACAAGAAAGACACATTTGGAGGATGCCAGAGTTGCCCCCCATTCCCCAAGGTCTGTACCCACAGATTTTGACATGAATTCTGAGCCTGAACTGATTCATTACAATATTTCCAGGGCTGAACCATTTTCAAGTGGCAGAAATAGAAATATATCAATGCCAGTACAAAAATTTGTTCAGAGCAGCCAAAGAGGAGGAGTGGGAAATGTGCCCAAGCCTTTGGCAGGGGGCTATGAACTCCTACTTACACATTAAGAGCTTTCTAGGTCAGGAGAAGACCATAGAACCCTTAGGAGGAGGGAGGCCCCCTGTCTTGCAAAGAAAAGGTAAAAAAGATAAAGAATTGGTTGAAGAACCAAAGTCTTTTATCCATAGACCAGAAGAAGGAACTGGAAATGACTCCAGCTTTGGAGACAGAGGCCCCAGTGGCATCTACCAGCTCCAAACCAGCTCCAGAAATGTCCAAAGACAAGCCCAAAGGACCTCAGACAAAGCAGAGAGGTCCCAAGAACCATCAAGGAAAGGGCAAAAGCAAAGCCAATTGGCCCAGACCTTACCCACAGGGGTACAGGATCCCCAAATTGGAGCCTTCAGCGGTGGACAGTGTGTTCAACATGGCCAGAACTCTCATGGAATTCACATCCAAGGAGCAGGAAAGGATGAACAGGACTTTTCCACACAAATAGATCATGTACAAAGAGGTATTAATGTAGAAATTGGTAAACTTGATTCAAAGTTAACTAAGATGGCATTGGATATCAATGAATTGCAAAAACATGACAAGAAATATACTGAATGGTATGAATTGACAAATACCAAATTTGATTCAATTAGCAATGCATGTAACAGAATTGAGAGTATATGTCAGATTCAGAATGATGAAATAGAAGATCTTTCCATTTTTAAAGTTAATGATCAACTCAAAACTCTACAAGATAATGTCTTAAAGATTGTAAGGTTTGACTATGAAACAATAAGTAAGGAATTACTAATTTGTTACTTATTGTACTCTGAATGTCCTTATAACTGAAATAAATAAGATTGAAATAATAATAATAATAAAGTAATATTATTATTATGGCATAAAAGTATTATATTATTAAATAAATATAATAATAATATAATTAATATTATATAAAATTATAATATTATAAATAATATATTAATATAAAATAATTAATATATTATAAAGCTCTTTATTATTGTTACCAACAAATAATAAAGGCGTAAAAAACTGTTTTTTATAAATAAAAAACAGCTTAATAACAATAATATTACCAATATTAAAGCTATATATTAATATAAATACTATTTATATTAATTAAGAATTATTAAGAGTAATAATAAGAGAGAAATTATTATAATAAGATGAAATCACCTACTTTTAACACTTAAAATAATAATTTTGAGATATTTTACGCCAAAAGAGTATACTACAACTTTTTCAAATTGTATTTACAATAAAAAATAAAGAAAATTTACTAAATTTCTTGATTTTACATGGAAATGAGTTTTTAGAGAGATTTATGACAAAAACAATTAAAGAATCGATTTAATCACATAAAATTAGTGATTAATAATAAGATGGTCTTTGGTCTTTAATAATATAAGAGTTTTATATATAAAGAATAAAGAAATTACCTTTTATTTCATTGATTGAATGTTTTTGATGCGTCTGAGGGGAAAATAGAGTAAAAAGAGCTCTATTTATAGTAAATACCTCCCTCCTAGAGTCCAACAGGCTTCTAGAAGACATGTACTGATCATATCCACTGGAGTTGATCAATATTTTAAGGTTTGGAGATGATTACATCATTATCAAACCATATTACATGATTATTACACCATTATTTAGAGTTATCACTATAACTCTAAAGTTGATGACATCAGCGGCTTGGCAGAACCCCAAATTTCGTGGATTCTATTAGTTTTAATCATAAACTAACAGTATTCACCAATTTTATCACTCTTATGACTGTTAAACTTAAATTAAGGTTACTGTGAGTGATCATAACTGCTCAAATTAAGCTCAAACTTTGATCCTCAATACCTTTTAAGATTTACACGCTACAGCAATTCAGAGGGTAAATTCTGATAGCCTGGCATAACCTCATTATGCTGCCAAGAGCTTTTCATTACATCATCAAAACTCTAATTTTGATGATTTTTCTTGTAACTCATCTTTTCTGTCAAAATTTAATATTTTAAACTTCAAACCTTGATTTCAGGGGGTTATACCCTGAATTTAATAATACAAATTACATCATTCTTCACGAATGAACTAGTTGAATCCAACTGTATACTTTTTTTTAAGTTTGGACCATTTTCACAACAAAGTGGTCAACAGCTCTGTTGATTTTTATCAATATTTCATCATAGGTTTTAACCTTGTTTATAATTTGTAAAATAAAGTTCATATCTGTTTTTTTACAGTAATTACGTGGTAACTTTTTTTTGGGTTCATCATTCTATCATGTATAGTTTAGGAGATATTAGCTATGATCCTTGAATATATGCGTTGACCAAAAAAGTGAATATATTCAGGTTAATTCCTTAAGTATTAACATTGGAAATTAGCTCATTAATTGTTTTATGTGTGGATTTCTTTGGGGAATCCACTGGTACAATGTATTTTGCATGTTGTTTCATTTGTTCTTGAGATAAATAAAGTTTTATGGTTTTTATAAGGTATTATACCTTATAATTCATCAAATATTGACTTTACAGATATGCCATAAAAATAGTATATGCGTATTTTTCCATGGGGAATCCAATGGTATATTTTTTTTCACATGTTGATTCATTGGTTTTTAAGTTAAACCAATTTTTATACCAATTTATGGTATTTTTTGTATATTTAAGTAATTATTTTCAATGTATAAGTAATTTTAATATAATTATATTAAAGGTATAATTATTCTGAGTCTTTTTGTGACCTTATTGGGTATGTGGTCATATCTCAAAGGCTCACAAAGATAGTTGAAACTACCACTCAGTTTGCTATACATTTAGCAAAAAGTGACAGTGAAAGGCAGAAGTTGAAAAATGACATCATTGCAAATGTAGAACAAATTCATAAGAATTATGACCCACATATGCCAAGACATTCTACACCTTTGACTGAAGAAAAACTTTCTGTTAAAGGAAGTTTTACCCCACCTTTAGGAGAAAATGTTGTCTCTGTTAAAGATATTCCCAAATTAGAAGAATGGCCAACATTCTCTGGTGAAGGGGAATACAACCATATTGAGTTCATCAGGACTAGTGATATGTTACAGGAAGACTTTAATATACCTGATGAAATCATAGTGGGAAAATTACACTCTCTGTTTACCAAAACTGCAAAGAAATGGTATTACAAGATGAGAATGGATCATGGAAAACATGATTGGTCTTGGTGGAAATCTGAAGTGATTACCAAATGGGCCAAGAATTCTTGCAGATTTAAAATGTAGAATTCTTTTGAAAGTGCAATTTCTAACTCAGAGAAAGATAAACCACTTACTTGGTTCTTCAAGCAAAAAGACAGATTATCTGCTTTACACCCAGATATGTCTGACAATATGATTAATATGAAAATATTAAGAAATTTGGGAGGAGAACTGGAACCTGCTATCAAAAGCAGATGTGTAGAACCCTGTTCAACAGAGGACTACATTAATGCATTGGAAGATATCATTACCAGAACCAGATTTGGTAAAACTTGGACTAGAATCCCTATGGAATCCAAGATGGTCCCAAAGATTCCCAGAGAGAATAAAAGACCAGAAAGACCTGTCTTGAAGTGTCATAAATGTGGAAGTACTTCACATTCAGCAAACACTTGCACCAAAAAGACAAAAATCAATGAAGTTCAAGTCATTGAAGAAATTCAGTGTACTGAAGAGAAAGAAGAATCTGATCAAGACTCTGCAATCTCTGAGGATACACCAGTGGAGGACTATCCCATTGAAAACATCACAGCTTTCTTTGAGGTCACAGAAGTCCATACCCACTTTCCACAATATAGTGAGGACTTCTGTAGCCTGATCAATATCCAAGATGCCAAAATGTGTAAAACAAAACCTGCTAGAGGTAAAGGTTACACTGCTGGAGCATCCTTTATCACATCAGTTTTGATGAGTGATATTGAAGCCAAAGTAAATTTGGATACAGGGGCATTTTGCACTTGTGTGGGCAAAGGCTATCTCCAACTTATACTTCCTGAATGGAAAAACCATCTATTACCACTAGAAGGTGTGAAATTTAGTAGTGCCAGTAACAATATGTACCCCTTGGGTAGATTAGACACTAATTTTGTATTTCCACACCCAGCAGGAAGTGTGAGGATGAAAACTGAGATTGTGGTGATGGATAATTGCACATCTCAGCACATCATTCTTGGAAATGATTACTTAAATATCTATCATATTGACATCAATAACCACAAAGACAGATATTTCACAATTGGGGATAACAAAAGACAGAAATTAGCCTTTTCCAATATGACAAAACAAATATCTGTGGTATCCTCTGTTAAGGATACTTATAAAGATGACTTTGTGTCTAATCAACTTGTTGAAGCACAAATTAATCCATCATTATCACCAAAAAGAGGAATGAACTTATTGATGTGTTATACACATCAATAAGGAATTTGCCTCTGATAATGAACCGTTAGGTGCTATAAGAGGACATGAAGTTGATATTACTCTTAATATTGACAGGCCATGTCCTCCAGTACTTAGAAGACCAGCTTATCCAGCCAGTCCCAGAGCTAGAGAAGCCTTGGAGAAACATATCCAAGAGTTAATCCAACTTGGTATACTAAGGAAAGTAGGCCATAATGAGGAAGTTGAAGTAACAACACCTGTTATTATTGCCTGGCATAATGACAAGTCAAGAATGGTTGGAGATTTCAGAGCATTGAATACCTACACAGTTCCAGATAGTTATCCAATCCCTAGAATTCAAGAAACCTTGACTCAACTGTCTAAAGCCAAGTATATAACATCAATGAATTCTTTGAAAGGTTTCCATCAGAATGTTTTGACGCCTAAACCCAAGAAATTACTTAGAATTATCACTCACTGTGGTATTTATGAGTATCTTAGATTGCCCTTTGGCATTAAAAATGCTCCATCCCATTATCAAAGAATGATGAATACCATCTTTCCCACAGAATTGTCTGAAGGATGGCTTATCATTTATATTGATGATATTATCATATGTTCTGATTCATGGTCTTTGCACCTTGAAAGAATTGCAAGGGTACTTCACAAGGTTGCAGAAGTGAACATGAAAATTTCACTTAAGAAATGCAATTTTGGCTTTGAAGAACTCAAAGCATTAGGACATGTTGTTTCTGGTTTAAGCTTGGGTATTGACAAAAACAAAGTAGCAGAAGTGTTACTTAAGCCAATACCCCAGAATAAAAAAGAAATGATGTCTTTTCTTGGGTTTGCCAGTTATTATAGGCAACACTTGAAAGACGTTGCAATTCTAGTAAAATCACTTTATAGAATCTGTGATAAACAGACTGTATTTGAGATGACACAGGAGAGAATTAAAGCTTATGAGAAAATAAGGGAAGCTCTTACAGAAGCACCTTTGCTCCTCATGCCTGACTGGAATATTCCTTTTAAGTTGTACATTGATGCATATGGAGATGGATTAGGGGCAGCCCTACATCAAGTCCAAATTATTGATGACAAACCTACATAAGGACCAGTTTGTTACATCTCAAGACAGATCAAACCAACAGAGGCCAGATATGGTGCAAGCCAAATGGAGTGTTTATGTTTGGTATGGGCACTTGAGAAATTACACTATTATCTTGATGGCAGTGTTTTTGAAGTGATAACTGACTGTAATTCTGTAAAATCATTTCCTAACAGGAAAACTCCCAACAGACACACGTTGAGATGGCAAATAGCCATTCAATAATATAGAGGAAACATGACTATAGTCCACAAAGCAGGAAACATTCACAAGAATGCTGATGGAATTAGCAGGTGGGAATTAGCCAACACTCCTGATAACCTAGCTTATGTACCTTTGGAGGCTGAACCACAGATTCCAAGTGAAGGGATTAACATAACTGATATTGGGACTGAATTATTTGAAGAGGTCAGGGAATCTTATAAGCAAGACAAGAATTGCCATATCTTTAATTCTTTATTAGATAAAAACTGCAAAGATACATCTTTGGTCAATGCACTAGATGAAGTTTGAAGAAATTCCTATTCTGAAGGAAGATTTCACTTGTTTGATGGGATTATTTACCATAGAACCAAACATTCTTGTGTAATGCCGTTATGCAGCAGATTGCTTATCAAGACAATTCTTCATGAATTCCATGATAGCATCTAATCTGGACACCTGTCAGAGGACAGAAAGCTTGAAAAAGTGAAGAACTGTGAATGGTGGCCATCTTGGAGAAAAGAGACCATTGAATATTGCCATACCTGTGACAGATGTCAAAAGGCAAACAGGAGTACAGGAAAGAAATTTGGACTTATGATCCATATTCAAGAAACAAAATCCCCTTGGGAAGTTTTTCACATGGATTGGGTCACAGCACTTCCTCCAAGTGGTGAAAAACGTTATAATTCTTGTTTAGTCGTTGTAGACAGATATAGCAAGACTCCCATATTCTTACCATGTCATAAAGATGACACTGCTATGGATACAGCTCTCCTTCTATGGAGTAGAGTTATTTCTCATACAGGATTAATTAAGAATATCATAAGTGACAGAGATCCCAAGCTCACATCTGCACTTTGGACCAATCTTCATAGATTGTTTGGTACTAAGTTATCATTCTCTACAGCATATCACCCTCAAACAGATGGGCTAGCAGAGAAGATGATTCAAGCTTTAGAGGACATGATCAGGAGATTTTGTGCTTATGGGTTAGAATTCAAAGACTCAGATGGCTTTACCCATGACCGGTGCACTCTGATACCTGCATTAGAATTGGAATACAAGAAATCAGTCCATTCTTCCACAGGACAAACGCCTGCTTTGTTAGAGAAAGGATGGAGTCCAACACTCCCAGCAGACACACTGAGGAAAGACTTGATTTACATTCATCCTACAGCTTACAGCTTCAAGATAATGCTTGATAAAGTAAAACATCATGCAAGACAAAGTATGGATGAGGCTTTTGATTAGGCAAAACAGAAGTGGGACAAGAGTCATAAAGTACCAGACTTCAAATTAGGGGACTGAGTTCTAGTTTCAACCTTGAATTTTAATAATATCAAAGACCCAAAGAAACTTAAAGATTCTTATGTAGGAACTTTTGTTATTGTTGCCTTACATGTAACCAATGCAGTTCATGTGGAATTGAGTGGTGAATTGGAAAATAAACACCCCACTTTTCCAGTCAGCTTGATAAAGCCTTATCAAACAGCTGATAAAGAATTGTTTCCTTTAAGGAACTCAACTCCTTCAACTGTGCCACCAGTGGAACAGAATGAAGACAGAAAGATAAAGAAATTCATGAAATAGAGGAGACTTAGGGGTAAAAATCAGAGAGAATATCTTGTCAGATATAGAAATCCAGTACATGAAGATGGATGGCTGGAAGAATCAGACATACCTGACTCAGATAAACTCTTGAGAAGATTTAGACATGAAAGAAGGCCACAAGCCTGAATATGTCTATAAATGTGCTTTAAATTACTTGAGCTGAGTAATGTAAAAGGTGTTGGACAGTGGACATTAACCCCCCTTTGGTGCTTTTATTATTTATACCATTGATAAAATTGTAGTACAATTCTTTTTTGGTGGGAGGGAATGTGAGCCTTGAGGTATATTTTACATACCGAAATAGGCCACAGTTATCTCTAAAATAAATTTTGAATTATGCATAACTCATAAGTCATGCATATGTCCAAAATTCATCATTTTTTATTTCAGAAAAGATGAATAACCTTTTATTGAGTAAGTAAATCCATGGATTTAAGGCCAGATTTGGACTGTACACAAAAATTCACCTAGGGTAGCTCCATAGAGTGAATAAGCTAAAATTAACTCCTTGAGGTGGTAATATGGACAATACTTCAATACCACATCATCAATACCACATAAAAGATCTGTGAAAATGTTTGTTTTTCTTAATTTCCCACCAAAATAATGGGAATGTGAGGAATCCCATGTTACATATACACTAAGAATAGTGTTATGCATGTTTTGAGCACTTAATATCATGGTATTCTTACATGGACTTTTGATACACTCATAGTGGATATCTCACTTGAAGCTTAATTTTCTATTTTGACATAAAAAATAGGCAAGGGGGACAAAAGACATCAAAGAGAGCCAGGGTACCCAACTTCTGAGGCCTCAGAGGCGTGGACAGCTCCATAACTTGGATCCATGGCTGATCTTGGCCTAATTAGTAAACTCAACCTTTTGGGAACCTGGTTACCATGTTACAACCACTGTAAATCTTAAGAAAATAGCAAATAACCTGCTATTTTGATGTGCCAACGAGGTAAAGAGCTACTTAGACTCCTGTAACCATGTCAATTCTTAATGATTTTCCATGGATAAACCCCAAAAGAGTAATTAAAAGCCTTTTTGGACTTGTATCCATTGATTTACCTCATAGCAACCAGTTAAACACTGATATTTTGTAAGATGTGACTATGAAACTGATGATAATATTACTATTAATCAACAGTACTATGTCTGTTCTTATGAAATATAATAATAAAATATTATTATAACCACAATTAAATAATTAAAGATTTATTTCTTTCACTTGTTATACACTACTAGTGATTACAACAGTGAGCAGTAATCAGCTACAAGAATCAATTACAAGAAGAATTCAATGATAAAAACTGCTTTTATTAAAATAATAAAATTATTTTAATATATAATTATCTTTTGCAAGAATAATTATAAAGATGATTCTTGAAGTAAACTATTACTCAAGAAAAACTTTAAGAATTAAAGATAAATGACTCACTAATACTCCAAAGAGCTTATTGATAGATAAAAGTAGAGAAATTTGACGTAGAGCTGTGGATTCAAGAGATCAAAATGATTTAAGCAGGATTACAAAAATATATAGTTGGATTCTATGATTTCACGTCTTTCTGATTGATTTTGAAAGATTTAAAACACTTAAGAATAGTTTAATTAATACTTACTTGTTGGTGACAATGATATAAAATGATAATAAGATGATGATATGGAAAAAACAGCAAGAAGAGGCCTCTTTTAAGTCAACAACAGCTCACAGAGGCGTGCCATGGAGCAAAATGAAAAACAAGTGAGTGACAAAACAATAAACCTTTTTGGATTATTGATTGCATCATCTGTTGTCAAGTAAGATTATCATAATTACTTAATTGATACTTTTATGTGACTGCCAACCCCAATATGGTTAAGACTAAAAAGAGTAACATCTGTAAATCTTCTTTTATTCCAAAATAGTCATTGATTTCTCAAAGTTATCAATGTTATTGGCAATTCCATCACAGGTTATAATTACTGTGAATTTTTGAAGATTCAGTGTTTCACCTAGAATAGTCAAAAATGGACTGTAAGTAAAGCTTTTAATTTTACTAGTAAAAGCATAATTCTTTTTGGTTGTAGCATACAGAATACAGTTCTTTATTAGTCCTGAAGGTTTCAGAAAGATTCATTAAGAATTGTATTTTTAATGAATTTTTGAATTTTTTACCTCATTTCTATGTAGAATTGCAAATATCAGTGTTTCACTGGTTGCCATGAGGTACATCAATGGATAAAAGTCCAAAAAGGGTTTTAATTACTCTTTTGGGGTTTATCCATGGATAATCATTAAGAATTGACATGGTTACAGGAGTCTAAGTAGCTCTTTACCTCCTTGGCACGTCAAAATAGCAGGTTATTTGCTATTTTCTTAAGATTTACAGTAGTTGTAACATGGTAACCAGGTTCCCAAAAGGTTTTAGTTTACCAATTAGGCCAAGATCAGCCATGGAACCAAGCTTTGGAACTGTCCACGCCTCTGAGGCCTCAGAAGTTGGGTACCCTGGCTCTCTTTGATGTCTTTTGTCCCCTTGCCTATTTTTTACGTCAAAATAGAAAATTAAGCTTCAAGTGAGATATCCACTATGGGTGTACCAAAGGTCCATGTGAGAATACCATGATCTTAAGTGCTCCAAACATGAATAACACTATTCTTAGTGTATAAGTAACATGGGATTTCTCACATTCCCATTATTTTGGCATGAAATTAAGAAAAACAAAAATTTTCACGGATCTTTTATGTGGTATTGATGATGTGGTATTGAATTATTTTCCATATTACCACCTCAAAGAGTTAATTCAAGCTTATTCACTCTATGGAGCTACCCTAGGTGAATTTATGTGTAGAATCCAAATCTGGCCTTAAATCCCTGGATTTACTTACTCAATAAAACGTTATTCATCTTTTCTGAAATAGAAAATGATGAATTTTGGATATATGCATGACTTATGAGTTATGCATAATTCAAAAGTTTTTTTTTTAGATAATTGTGGCCTTTTTGGGTATGTAAAATATACCTCAACGCTCACATATTTGCAATTCTACATAGAAATGGGGTAAAAACTTCAAAAATTCATTAAAAATAAAATTCTTAATGAATCACTCTGAAACTTTCAGGACTAATGAAGAACTGTATTATATATGGTACAACCAAAAAGAATTATGGTTTTACCAGTAAAATGAAAGGTTTACTTACAGTCCATTTTTGACTATTCTACATGAAACACTGAATCTTCAAAAATTCACAGTAATTACAACCGGTGATGAAATTGCCAATAACATTGATAACTTTGAGAAATTAATGACTTGTTTTGAATGAAAGAAGATTTACAGGTGTTACTCCTTTTATCCTTAACCATATTGTGGTTGGTAGTCTTGTAAAAGCATCAATTAAGTAATTAGCATACTCTTACTTGACAACAGATGATGCAATCAATAATCCAAAAAGGTTTATTGTTTTCTCACTCACTGGTTTTTCAGCGTTCTCCATGGCATGCCTCTGTGGGTTGTTTTTGACTTAAACAAGGCTTCCTCTTGCTGTTTTTCCAATCATCATCTTATTATTCAGTTAAACCATTATTACCAACAAGTAAGTATTAGTAAAGCTATTCTTAAGTGTTTTAAATCTTTCAGAATCAATCAGAAGGACGTGAAATGATAGAATCCCACTATATATTATGGTAATACAGTTATAAATACATTTTGATCCCTTAAATCCACAATTCTATGTCAAAACCTCCTATCTTATCTCTCAATAAGCTCTTTGGAATATTAGTGAGTTGTTTATTCTTAATTCTTGAAGTTTTTCTCTAAATAATTAGTTTTCTTGAAGAATTATATTTATAATTATTCTTGAAAAAGATAATTATATATTAAAATAATTTTATTATTTTAATAAAAGAAGTTTTTTATTATTAAAATCTTCTTGTAATTGATTCTTGTAGACAATTACTGCTCACAGTTAAAATCACTAGTAGTGTTTAACAAGTGAAAGAAATAATTGTTTAATTATTTAATTGTGGTTATAATAATATTTTATTATTATATTTCATAAGAATAGACATAGTACTGTTGATTAATAGTGTTCTTATCATAAGTTTCATAGTCACATCTTACAATTACTTTTAAGCTTGTAAGATGCTATTGCCCCCCCTTTTTTTTAAAAAAAAAACAAAACAAAAAAACAAGAAATTTAACTAAGAAAGAAAAAAATAAAAAAATAGCTGAAATTGAGAAATTTGATTAACTTGAAATTCATAAAAGTAACATAAGAAACAAGTAATGTAACTATATTAAATTTCAATTTTTAAGTTATTTTTTATGTTTTTGTGAATTTTGTAGAGTTTTCTTTTTGAATGAAAAATTAAACTACTATCAAGTTTATCATCAAAAAAAACATTGAATTTCTTTTTCAATTTTTAATTGGAGTTTATTGAGATATAATGGGGTTTTATGATGTTTAAATTTCAATTTTAATTAAACATCAACCTTTTTATTAAAATTGGAATTTTGTTTATAAAACTCATTTAAAAACGTTTTGGTTATTTTATTTTTTATAATTTTCTTGTCTTCATTATTAGATAGTAAGTAAATTGAGGAGTTCTCTTTCTCTTCTTCTTCAATTCAGCTAATTTCATTATTTGCCTTTTCTTTATTTTCAGTATCATTTGGATTGATTACTACATCATATATTTTGAGAAAGTCCTCTTCCTCTTGAGTCAATTCTTGGTAATGCTCTTTTGGCTTAAGATTATTTATTATCTCAAGGCTTGTGACTGATATGTTTTCTTCAAAGGGTTGTGATTTATCCAAAATTTCAGCAGGTAAGGTAATCAAAGTATCTTATTGAGGTACTACATTTTGTTGAATAAAGTATTCTGAATCTTCTAGGTTGAGGCTCTTAATGATTTGGCTAGGTGATCCAGAATTATGATTTTCCAATTCAGAAGGTGATAAAAGGTATTCTTGATGAATTAAGTCTGTTAACTAGAACTCTTTTTTATGATTGTTTCCATGATTTGAAGGTTGAAAATCTTTTTTATGAGTTAAATGAAGATTATGAACATTTAATTCTTGAGTTTTTTTATTTTTCAATTTTTTTCTTCATTTTTCTTCTGTTTTGATTAAGCTAAGGTCTATTGCATCTTCCTCTAAGGAGTAAGGTGAGGATGATTATTGATAATTGTCATAGTTTATTAAATTTGGGTCAATCAAATAGTTTAAGGCTGATGACTCTTGGTTTATATTTTGATTGGACTTTTGATGATGTGCTAGTAATTCCATCTGGTACATTTCTTGTTGTCATTGAATCAGTAGACTATTTGAATTGGTAAATTCTTGCATTATGGTAACTTCCGGTTCACTTCCTATTGATATTATTGATGGTGGTGGTAAATCTTTGGTTTCTCTCAGAAATGGAGTAGGTGATTATTGAGTAAGATCAATTATTTCAGGTTTATATACCCTAAAATAATTTTCAGTATGCATTTTTTCATTTTTCATAATGAGTATTTATGTATGAAACTCTTCTTCTGAATTTTTGACCATGCTAAAACTGAACACCTTAGAATATTGTTCTTCTTCCTCTTCATCCATCCCACTATCTTGTAATTTTTTACTTTCTTCAACTCCTATTGAATATTAATGAATGTTATTCATAATAGTAGAGTACTTACAGAATTCCTTTCCCAAAATTATAAAGTTTGTTGCACCTTCAACAGTAAACGGTAAATACATTTTTTCATCAGTTGGCATAACAACATGTACGTTTTTCATTATCATTTTATGTTTTGTTTTGTTTTTCTTCTTGGGCTTCATTCCAATACTTAATCCAATTTTGAATGGTAAGATATTTTCTTCTATTCTTAGGTTCATAATTGCCATAACAGGATATTCTTCCCATCCTATTCTCACATAATTTGGTGAGTCGAATTCCTCCACTTGGGTCATATTTTCATTTTTGGTGTTAACTTCTTGCTGTTCACTTATTGCTTCAATGTTATCTTCTTCCTGAATAATGAATTAATTTAAATCACTGAATAATTTATCCTTCATTTTTATTTTCTGTTCTTTATAGGGTGAAGGCTTATCCTCAATGAGGCTCAAGGTCTTCCCACTGGGTATATAATCTTCAAGGCTTGGCCTACTTTGGTGATTTTTCATTTGATGAGTTTATTCTTGACTTGAATTAATATAAGATAAATCTGAACTTATTTCTTCATTCTTTGGCTTTTGGTTTTCAACAGGAAAATCTCCCTTAAATATTTCTTGCATGTTCTTTTTTTTAAATTTATTGAACAAATTTGGGGTAAACTTGATTGGAGCACCAGCAGTCACTCTCAAAAATTGCATTGGTGAAATACTATGCTTTGGTTTTGAAAGTATAGCTTCTACAAAGGTTTTATAGAATTCAAAAAAAAGGTTTTTGTTCCTCAATAATATGAAAGCTACGTTTACCACACATAGGTGAGACACTGTTGACTAGCTGTTTTGGCTTTAAGCCTTCATTTTGTACTAGTTCCACTTCAATTCAAATGGAAGCTTCCCTGTTAGAGCTATAAGTATTCTCAGCTGTTTGAGGGTGATTAAGTTTTACATTATTTATTTTGCTAATTTTCAAATCATTACTAGTTAATTCAACTTTAGAATTTTTGCTAGGAATTTCTGGGTTGAGCTTTATAGATACTTGAGCTTTGTTTGTTCTTGAACTTTCTTGAGATAATTCTTGAAACCTTCTAATATTACTCATATGATTTATCCTCCATTCTTCAATTTGGGTAGAATTGCACAGCTCCATTCCCTTTGGTGGGTCTAAATGCCATCCTTTGGTTCTGTTGAGCATATTGGGATGCAAAATCTTCTCCTTTCAGGTTCTTTATAGCTTAGAATTTCTCCTTGGTCCTGTGAATGTTCATGCCTTATTCCATTATCAGCCAGTAAAGGTCTTCTAACAACAGTGTGGACTGTCCCTCAAACAAAAAAAACGTGAATTCTTCTTTCATCTCCAGATGGTAATATTATGGGTGTATTTTCTGTTAAACCAACAATTGCAGTACGGTGTCCTCCTATTCCTCTGTGTTTCATGTCTAAAGTCCTCATAGCTAATCCTGCTTTCATTGATTCATTTTCAGGTATGATATTTAATTCAGCTCCAGTATCCACCAAAGCTTTGACTGTGTACTCTTTCTTACCAATAAGAATTTCCATCATTCCTACTGGGAAGGAAAAATTTATTTTATCTATGACAATAATTTTCTCTTGAGGTAATTCCTGTTCTACAGTGTTAATAGATTTGAGTGAAATTAAATATTTCTTTTCTGTTTCAGAGAGAAATTTCATTTCTTCCATGAATCTTGGTGATATTATCAAATTTTCTTCTAGGGTGAGATTAATTTTTTTATCTAAAGCCTTATTAATGACTTTTACAATACTTGAGTCCTCATCATTTTTCTTTACTGGAGGCCTTTTGATTATTTGTTCTTCTTTTTTCAAACTAACTTTGGTTTCTTCTTCTACTTTGTTTTTTACTGGTTATTGTTTTTTAGGTGTACTAATTTCTGGTAATTTATTTATTTCAGGAGACTTTTGTGGCTTGTAGTTTGTTGGAATCATGACTCTTTCCTCTTCTGGTTCATCATTCTCAATATATCCACCAGGTATGCTAGGCTTTGGATGATGATTTATTTGGGTTGAATAGTCTCTTTTGAGGGTAATGGTTGTGGTTGAGTTTTAAATTTATCCTCCTGTTCTTTTCTTTGTTTTGTATTCCTTAGCTCATAAGCATATCTAAAAGGTTCTTCTAGCCCTGTTGAGATGCAAGGTGATTGCCAATCTCCCAAATTCTCCATTGAAATGAAGGCAGTTGAGTTTTCTTTTCTCTTTGGTTCTTCTTCTTTAGTATTTTCTTCTAATTTTCTTCAAATCTCTTCTTGTTTCTTTTTAAATTCCATTACTAGGTATTTAGGTGAGAATTTTCCATCAGTTGGTACCCTTTCCCAATTTGGGTATAAATGATAAAATATGTGTCTAATTACCCATTTCTTATTTTGATCTTCAATAAGATCATTACATCTTCCTGTTGAGTGTCCTTCTTCTGAGCAATAATAACATTTAACTCCAAAATTTGGTACATTCTGTGCTGGAACATAGGGTACACTTCTATTTGGTGGTGGAGAAACATTATCTTTTGGTCTGAATCCCTGATTTTTTGACTGAGGGTTCTTGATCATTTTCTTTTGGGGTGTAGCCACATTAGTTGGTTCATTCAATTGATCCAAGAGCTGTTTGAAATATTCATTTTCAACAGGTGCCTCATCCTTGACTGCTTCCCTTTGTTGTTTCAGCGTTTTTGTAAGTTTTTTCATTTTCTTTAGGGCTTGTTGCATTCCTGGAAAGGCCTCTTTTTTGAATTAGACTCTTCTTTCCTTATTCTTTGATTCCTTTTGATCAACTATCCTTGGAGGTGAAAGTCTTTTGGTGACTAATATCCTTGCTTCCAAGTCCTTTTCATTGTACTTCTTTAAGATCTTCATTTGTGGTATTACATATACTCCATCTTCTTCTCTAACCATTACATTCTCTTTTATCATTTCTTTACTGAAAGCTCCTTTTATGTATGCAGAGAGACAGTCAAACAAATCTTCATGAAACATATTATCTTGAGGAATATATTCATATCTAAGAAGATAAGTAATGATAGTTTCATACTCCCCTATAAACCTTTTATATTGAGAGAGAGTACTAATTCCTCCTTCATCTTGAGTATCATTGAATAAATTTATAAGTGAGTCCTTTCTATATCTCTTTTCTGGCTCAACCTTTCCCCATTTAGTGATATGGTCTTTCTTTAGTTGAGTTGAGTTTCCTTCTTCATAACCTGGAATTGCTTCTATGGCATCACTGATTCTTGAATTAGTTGTCCAAAATGCCATCTGCATTGCTAAATCTTCTTCTCTAACTCCTTCAATCTGATATCTCCTTTCTACTTTGCTGATAAGATTTTCAACTTGTTCTCCATTGAAATTTAAGCTATAATCTTTAGCTTTAATTTCAACAACAGGCCTTCCTTGCCTTGAAATTTGTTGCTGTAATGGAATTGGGTTTGTAGGTGTGGAGAAGAATTCTCTCCTTTGATGATTTTGAGGTCTTTTTTCTTTTGCTGCAGTAGAAGTTGCTCTTGGTCCAGGTGTTGGTGATGATGGTGACTCTTCAGGTCTAACATGTCTTGGTAATGTTGGTTCACTAGGACTAGCTCCAGGTGTGAATGATCTTGATTGTCTTCTCTTTCCTTTCTTCTTTCCTTGAATAAATAAGAGATATTTCATTTTCTTTATAAGAATTTGAATTGCTTCAGTTTGATCTTCCTCTTCACTCTCCTCAGCATACTGTTCTTCCACAGTATCCTCAGGTAGTGAGGGTAGATTTGATGAAGATTGTTGTGCCATTTTTTCTATGGTATATTTATTTCTTTGAAATATTCTTTCTTGATGTTTTCTTTCTTAGACTCTTTGATGAGGTTAAAAGAAAGTTTTATACCTCTTTCATTTCCTTTTGCTTCTGTTCTTGGTGTTGGGAGAAGATCACTTTGACTCTTTTGCAATTCTTTTCCTGGAGGTGTTGATTTTTGAGTAGGATAATAATAATGGTATGATCCAGATGATGGTGATGATTTTGAATTAGCTGATTTATTTGTTTCCAGTTTTGATTTAATTATTTTTTATTCTATTTGTTTCTTAGCTTTATTTATTTAAGATCAAGCTGAATAATTTTCTGAATTTGATTCCTATCTACTGCCACTGTTGGGACACCAGATGTGGGAACTCCTCTTGTGTGTGATAAATTAGGCAGTACCTGGAAGGGTAAATTACAAGAAAACAGTTTTTAGTTTCTGTTCAATCTTTTAACCCATGCTCTGCTTGTGTGTAAGAGTAATGTGAACTGCCCTTCCTGAAAATGCTGAATTCTTGTAACTTGAGTTCACCATCAATTTATTTTATTTGATGTTGGCTAGTCAGAAAAGTATATTCAACAAACTCTCTCAGACTTTTTTTGAACTTAAAACAATGGCTTACTAATCCTTAATGCAAATCAATAAAGATATAAAACTGGGAAAAGACTTTGTAATTCCTTTATTGAGAACAGTAACACCTTGAGGGATTTCCAATCTTGATTATAACACTGTTAATAATATGATAACTAATAATAACAAACACTACTTTTTTTAAGGGCTTAATAATTTTATATAATGATAACCTGGGATAACAGAAACTACTATGGTTCAATTCACTACTGACCTTGGCTACTGAGTAAAAAACGTTTTCAAAGGAATGGAGTTATAAAATAACGTAGACCAACTGTACACTAATATTATTGATAAAAAACCCAGACAATGCTACTGAGCTTGGCAGCTGAGCAATAAGGGGATATAGATAGTCAATCAGTATAATTTATGAATTCATGTAGACCAATTGTTAACTACTATTATTTATGAATAACTCAGACAATGCTACTGAGCCTAGCTACTGTGAAGTATTTCAGGATAATGTGGTTGGATGGAGGGGATCTCCTTCAGAAAAAAATATTCAGAATTCATGCTTTTGTAATGAGCCTCTATCTGGGCCATGAGGAAAAAAGAATTGAGTGGGGAGGGGACCTCTATTGATAGTTTTTGAGGTCTCCATGGGAGTATCAAAAAAAAGGGGACTTGGAATTTTTCAGGTCTCCAATTTGGGTTTTTTTCATGTGACCTGTATTATGAGATAAGGTTTGGTGGTGTTGGATCCTGAGACCTGTATTTTAAATTGAGTTCTTGAAATTGTGGGGAAATTGTGGGGAAATAATGTCATTTGCTTATGTAATCAATTGAGTTTTCTGGAATCCTTATTTACCATTTTTAGTAATCCTAGTTTAATTCCTGTTGATGATGTCCTTCATGATGTTATTGATTATATAATCGATTGAGTTTCCTGGAATCCTCATCTCCATGATTTGTAATCCCAGTTTACTTCCTGTTGATAATGTCCTTGATGATGTTATTGATTATGTAATCAATTGATGTTCCTGGGAGCCTTATCTCCATTATTAGTAATCCTAGTTTAATTTCTGTTTATGATGTCATTGATTGATTAATCAATTGAAAACCCTGGAATTCATATTTCACTGACCATGAGACTATAGTTTTCCTGTATTATCCTGTCTTTTTCTGTGACTAGGTGTCCTTTAACTCTAACTGTATTACAGTACACCCTTGTGAAACTTCTGTAATATTACTGTGATATCTCTTCTGTCTATTATCCTCTTCCTCGCCTATTTTCTTTCACATTTCACACCATTCTACCATCTCTGCATCCCAAATGTTGAATTTCTTCCTTCTAACATCACAATGTCCACCTTATCATAATCATAAGATTATTACTAAGCTTTTAAATCAGTTCAACTCCTTTTTGTAATGCTATACCTCTTGAAAGGAGTCCGAGAATACAATAAACCTGTACTTTTCTTGTTTCAATGCTATCCTAAGCCTGAATTAAACACATTTCCTAGATTTAACTCACTAAATTTTATATTAATTTCCTTCTAAAAACTTATAGGAAGACTAATTTTCATCTGAATACCCAATTCTACCATTCTGATATATAAATGAACCTTCAATTAATTTTTATGACCTCTATTATGCTACAACTCTTCCCTAAAATTTGATTTCATGCATCCTCATTTTAACAAGGACCTTTGGTGCTGTAGTATATGTTTGTTGATTTTTAATACCCACAATATTTAAAGAAAATTGAAGCAAAAAAATTAAAAAATCAAAATATATATAAAAAAAGCTGTTTTAGGTCAACCAATCCCTTGAAAGTTCATTTAATCTCGGTGGTGTATTTTAGTATCACCTCATAGTTGTCAAGTTCATTTATCAACAAAAGACATTTATTGTGTTTTAATGGTGTTAGTTCTTCTTATAATTTCTTTTGAAAAAAAATCCCCAAATATATTGGGAAAATCCCAAGTTAAATTGAAAAATATTCCTTCTTAGTTTGTCCATTAATTTAAACTGGTACAGGTATACCACAATATTATTAGTGTTTTTGTTTCTTTTGGGTTTGAGTTGTATTTGGCATGGACTATCCATGTTAGCTTCTGTATGGTTGTGGTTCTTGTCTCTTTGAGCTGAAGTATATGGGTGCTGTAGGTGAGTCTTGATTTTAGTTGGATGCCCTGCCATCTTGCAGACCATTAGAAGGGGAAGAGCTCCCCATCTATTGGGATTGGCTCTACATGTACCTTTTTCTTTGTGAAACACATTAAGTTGGTTTTTCTTTTGTCAAACATTTCTCCATGGTGTGAGCTCCAACTGAGTTATTGGTGGATCAGGTTGCCCACTTCATGCAAGGCTCTCTCGTGGTTTGTGGAAGCTACAAGTTCAACAACATTGTCTATATGGGAAATTTATCTCTGGTCATCTCATGTGAGGGGGTTTGGTAAGAGTAGCTCTTAGTTGTATATCAAGTGTAGGGTTCCTGAGAGAGGTGAGCCTTGTGAGAGTTCCTGTGGCACTGAAAAGCTTTCTGACCTGTAATTTTTTTGTCTGAGAGAAAAGACAAGCTTATGCTCATCAGATAAGAAGGGAATTTTTTGAACAAGGAAGGGGATTCTTCTGTCCTTGTGTACTGTGGAGTATGCAGAATTTGCATCTAAGAAAACCCCAGCTACCATTTTTCCTTGTCTCCACTTAGCTTTTATGCAAAAATATAGCATGAGTCATTTGTTGTTGAGACTCCTACCCCTTTGTCCTCCCATGTGTCCATGAGCTATGGCATCATTGAGTTATGCCCAATATGTAAGTTGATCATTGACTAATCTTTTGAGGAGTGCAATTGGTATGTATGCATCAGGATCTGATTAATATTCCTTGCAAACCTTCTGCATTATGGCCATGGTTGCTTCACTACATTGATGGGGGAATTATACCCAGCTGAGGTAGTGGTTTAAATTACTTTCCAAGTGAGGGTGTAGTAAGGGTGAGCCTATCTTTAGCACCTTGTTTGGGATCTGGTCGGGGCCTGCTTCTTTTTGGTTGGGGAGGTTGTTTATTGCCTCCTCTATCTCAAACTGGCTGAAGGGGGAAAGGGGGCTTGGTTTGGTTATTGGACTAGGTTAGGAGGTATAACACATTCATAACGGTTTGTGTTTATTACTGAGGTACCTTGGAATAGGATGCCTGCTTTATGGTTCAGGTCTGTGGTGTTTTTGCCAGTATCTGTTTTGAGGGGGTTGATGAAGTGTGAGCTTTGTTCTTTGGTGAACTTGTAAGCTTGGTATGCATGTTCAGGTCCCCTCTCTTGTATGAATCTTTGCTAATGTGTTCTCTTTAATTAGTCTACTCTTTGGAAGAAGGTTTCTTGTGCTTTGAAGTATGGTTTCTGTGATGTTTCTATAAGTTTTTGGAGCATGATTCTCCTAGCCATATTTCTTGTTATAGCCAGGGGTGAAGTATTGTTGGGTACAACCAAAGTTTTATTCTGTTACAATTTTCCTTGTTCTTGGTAAGCATCTTTTATTGTTCAAATCAGGCTATCTCACTCCAGTGCAAGTGGGTGGGAGTTGTGATGGTACAGGCATATTTCACTGTTGAGCATGTGTAAAAGTTTCTCAGGGTCCATTCTCCCAGGGTTTATGAAAAGTGTCTTAGCCAGAGAGAGCGGAGTGTTTTAAGGATGGGTTGGTGGTCCAAGCAGTGTTTATTTAGTTGAACAGTGGAAGTCAGGCATAGGTATCTGGTTGAGTGATTGGCCCAGGTTAGATCAATTTTTGTTGCTCTGCCTGTTGCCCCAAGATAGGTGGGCACTCCCTTTGGTGGTGCATGTTTATATTAGTTCCTTGGCTTCTGGGTGGCAGTGGTTATATCTAGGGGTTTCAAGTTCTGGTGAAAGGTTTAGTCAGTTTCCAGGAGGATCAGTATATTTATGGAATATTGGGAGGTTAACCACCACTTTAAAGGCACTAAGCCCTGGAAATGGCTTTGTGGGTATTAAAGAAATATCAGTGTTATTAGTTGGGGTTGATGGTTTTATGGGAAGGAGAGTGTTTCTTCCATGATGAGTGGGCTCTTTGTGAGCTTGTGTGTAATGTTTTGCAGTGGGATGTGTCTGTTGACATAGATACAGGTTCTGGGCCTATCACTTCTTGTTGAAGGGTTTGTAACTGGAAACAAAAGGTGCTAGCTGTGTGGGTTTGGGGTAATTCCAGGGTTCCTGGATCAGTAATGCCATGTTTGTCAGTTCTGTGTTCAATAAGCTAAATATTGTGTCCCTATGATTGTGACAAGTCAGGTTCAGAATGGAAAGACAATTGTTTTTGTATAAAATCTCTTCCCCTGTGTGTAGCATATCCAGTTGTGTCCTATTTGTCTCTGAGGAATCTGTCTGTTGGGCGTAATTACTCGGGGTTGGTTGGGGGTTGCTTTCTTGGAGTAGGATTTCTTCTTCTTTGATTGGGAATTTGTTTCTGAGGCTTGGGTGTCTTTATTTGTCTGCATAGATTTTGGTTGTTGGACTTACTAGTAAATTTCTATTTATGCATCTATAACTTCTGGGGATAGAGAGGACAAATTTGATGTCCTTGCAATCTTAAGCATGCTGGGGTTTTCCACATTTTAGACAAATTGGGTCCAATTTGCACAGGTGTGCTGGGTGCCCAACCCGGAGGCAATTGAAGCACTGGTGCTTGCCTTGTTGGAAAGGGATACTTCTGAGATAGGCGCGGTTGAAGACTAGTCCTCCTGCTAGTAAAAAAGGAATGAATAGTTTTTCAGTGAGTGTGATGAGTAGAGTGCCATGTGACTTATCCACCTCCTTTGGGTGTCCCAGCCATTGAATAGTGTGGATTTTGCTGCTATCTATCTCGTTCTGGATCAATAATTCCTTTCTGAAGTTCTCTTCCTCTGGCTCAAACTCTGTTAGGCAGAAGTGGGCAAAACTGGGGTAAGTGGTAGGGGAGGTAATGAAGTTTGGGTCAACTAATGGTGTCCAGTTGTTGAGGTTGGTTAGAAGTCATCTGGCCTCCATCCAAGATCTTGCAAATGTTTGCATGTCTCCTGTGAGCCTTTGAGATATGACCACATATTCAAAAAGGTTACAGCAAAATTTTTTTAATAATTATACTTATGATAATTCTCCCAAAAATTAATAAAAATATCATCAATAAGTACAAAATCTGAATTAACTCAGAATCTAATGAATAAACATTTGAAACAAATTACACAATTAGATTCCTCATGGTAAAATACACATATGTCATTTTTAAGGCATATCTTAAAAGTCAACAATTACTGAAGTATAAGTGATAATACCTGAAAAGATACAAAACCTCAATTAACTCAGAAGCCAATGGAACAAGTTGTAAAATAAACTATACCATTGGATTCTCCATAGAATGCTACATATAAAACAATTATAAAGCTAATTTAAAAAGTCAATACTTAAGGAATTAAGCTGAATATATGCACTTTTTGGTCAACGCAGATATTCATGGTTTTTAGCAAATATCTCTTAAAATATACAAGATAGAGAGATGAACCAAAAATTAAGTTACCATTTGATTACTGTAAGAATTCAGATATGAACATAAGTTATAAAAAAGGTTAAAACTTGTAATGGATTATTGAATAAAATCCATAGAGTTGTTGATCACTTTGTTGTGAAAGTCGTCCAAACTTAAAGGAAAGTAGACAATTAGATTCTACTAGTTCATTCGTGAAGAATGATGTAATTTGTATTATAATATTCAAGGTATAACCCCTTGAAATCATGGTTTGAAGTTTAAAATCTTAAATTTTGACAGAAAAGATGAGTTACAAGGAAAATCAGCAAAAATAGAGTTTTCATGATGTAATGAAATGCTCTTGGAAGATTCATAAGGATATTCCAAACTATCAGTATTCACTCTCAGAATAGCTGGAGCATGTATAAGCTAAACGTTATCAATGATCAAAGTTTAAGCTTAAAATTGATCATTTATGATCACTCACTGTAATCTTATTTTACGTTTAACAGTCATATACGTGATGAAACTGGTGAAAGCTATTAGATAATGATTAATACTAATAAATTCACAAAGTTTAGGATTCTTCCAAGCCTATGATGTCACTAAACATAGAGTTATAGTGATAACTATAAATAATGGAGTAATAATGAGATAAGATGGTTTGATCATGATGTAATCATCACCAAAACTTAGAGTAATGTTCATTTATTGTATATAGCATCCGTATACATCTACTAGAAGCCTACTGGACTCTAGGAGGGAGGTGTTTACTATAAATAGAGCTCTTTTTACTCCATTTTCCCCTCAGACGCATTGAAACATTAAAACAATTAAATTAAGAGGTAAAATCTTTATTCTTTATATATTAATCTATTATATTATTCAAGACCAAATTTACTCTTTATTATACTCATCTCCTTTGACATTATTACACCAATTGTTCCCTTGTTTTGTTATAATTCTCTTTAAAACTCTCAAATTCATGTAAACTCAATAAAATTAGGAATTTCTCTTAAATTTTATTGTAAATACAAGTTAAATAAGTTGTATTTGTATTATTTGGCGTAAAACTATTCAAAATTATTATATTAAGTATCAAAAGTAGGTTATTTTCTCTTATAATAATAATTCCTCTTTATTATTACTCTGAATTATTCTTTTATTAATTTAAATAGTATTTATATTAATTAATAGCTTTAATATTAGTAATATTATTGTTATTAATTGTTTTTTATTAATAAAAAACAATTTTTTACGCCTTTATTATTTTTTGGTAACAATAATAAAGTGCTTTCAAATATATTAATTATTATATATTAACATATTTATTTATTATATTGTTTATTTATAATATTGTTTATTTATAATATTAATTATATTATTTCATTTATTCAATGATATGATTGTTTTTCTGCCTTAATTATAATAATTCTTTATTATTATAATTTAGGATTCTCTTAATTATTCCATTTATAAGGACATTCAGAGTAAAATAAGTAGAATATTAGTAATTTTTACTTATTGTTTCATATTCAAACCTTACACTTGGGGGCCTAACCGTGATATTTACTTTACAAAGATTCTAATTGGGTTTATCCAATAATAAATTATATTTATAATCATAAAATTATATATTAATTCTATATTTATTGATTTTAAAAGCTATTGAGGCACTTAGAAAGCAATTGTACTGTCTTACACGTGGTTTTTCACATCCTTAGACTTGCAAGAACTTTCTTTGAGTGACTCTAGTAATTAAAAAGATAATTTGTAAATTAAAAAGAATTTTTCTATTATAAATTGATTTCAAAAAAGAATCATATTCATTTTTATTTTATTCTTTAAAAATAAAAGCATAAAAAATATTAAAAAATATTAAAAACCAATAAAAAAAGTTATTTTCATGCATTTTTTCATTTCTTTATTTATTTTCATTTTTTGAAAGATATGAAAGCAATTTTTACATGGAAAATTGCCATATCTCACCAAAAATAACACTTCTTATATACAAGACTTATATTTATTTGTCTTTTTTAGTGTTTGAAGGCAATCCAACAGAGGACAACCAAGCCACTGTTGAAAGATTGGTGGAATAAAATTGTCCAAGTTCTCCAACACCAATGATCACTAAGAAAAAGAAAGGTAAGAAACTAGACTTTCCAGGAACCACTATTCAGGACTCTGAAGGTGAGTACCTCATTTATAAATTGCCATAAGAAGAATTTTTGTCCTGAGATCCTCTTATTTCTTATTTCTTGAAGCATGACTATCAGAAGAGGCTCCCAATACTCCATCCAATCATATGAAGCTGGACTAAGAGGTAGACTTGATCCCTTGAAAGGGAAAAGGAAGGACAATATTGCCAGTGGAACAGAATCCACACAAGGAAGTGCCTTATCCCAAAGGCAAGTCCCAGAAATGCCCATGATATCTGAACCAGAGTTAGAACTAAGTATGGGTAACTCAAACAGGTACAAATCAAATTCAGAGGGCTCAAATAGCCATCTACATGAGCCAGTACAAACAGTATTACACGGTGTACAAGGACAAAGATTGGGAAAGGTTGCCTCAAATACACCAAGGAGTGATGAACTCCTGGAACATCCTCAACAAGTTCCTCAAAGAGGAGGAAATAGTGAGCTACCACAATGTATGGAATCCACTATCATCCAAACATCAAATCAAGAAGATCAAGGAGTACCAAGCCAAAAAGAAGGAGGAAAGCAAGGAAGAAGCCCCAGTTGCTTCTACCAGCAAGCCTCAAGTCAACCAATGCCCCCAAGAAGGGAGGGAAAACAAGAAAAAGAATTGGAGGAAAACATATTCCCCAAGCTACAGGATCCCAAAAATCCAAAAAGATGCCATGGACAATGTCTTCAACATGGCCAGAACTTTGATGGAATTTATAGACAAGGAGGAGCAAAGAATGAGACAACCCCATTTCCCAAAGAAAGAACCTGATCTCCTGATGTTGTAAAGACTTTAACAGAACTCAAAAACAGTATTTTACCTCTTAAATTCATTAAAAATAATTGATTATCTTTACACAAAATAAATAATAACTTATCATCTTGAACAAAAACTGTTGTACAAAATAAAAAGAGATTGATAACAATAATTTTATTGTTGAAAATAACAAACCAAATATTTTGATTGACAATACTCAAAAATTAATACAAGGACAGCAAGAATCTTATAAATACATAAAAGATATCAAAGATAAAACTTTGACAATCAATTATGACGTGAGTATTGACAATCTTACAGAAAAATTGAACAAATGAAGTATTTCTGTAGAGGAATTTGAAGAAAATACTTCATCGCACCAAAAATTAATTTTAGACCATTTGGAAAAAGTTGATGAAGCAAGAATGCATCTTAAAGATGATAGTCAAAGTGAAATAAGGCTTATCACTGAAAAAATGGATAAAATTAATCAGGCTAACTCAAATATGCCAAATTTATCAACTCCATTTTCTCACATAAGAAGACCAGTTAAGCCAAAAGAGGAATTAACAAATCCATTCATAACAGACTTAAGTCACCAAGAAAATAACCAAGTTTTTATGAAGGAAGCACCTCAATTAAAAGAATGGCCAATATTCACAGGAGAAGGTGAATATGACCATATTTCATTTATTAAAACAATTGACATGTTACAAGAAGATTATGCCATACCAGATGAATTGATCACTGCCAGATTACACTCACTATTTGAGAAATCTGCAAAAAGATGGTATTATGGCATAAGACAAACAAATGGCAAAAATACCTATTCTTGGTGGAAACAAGAGATAATCACCAAGTGGGCTAATGATTCCTGGAGGTACAAAATAGAAAATGCCGTTAAAAACTCCTTCTTTGATCAAGACAAAGATAAACCCTTGACTTGGTTCTGACAGCAAGTTGAAAGATTAAATGCACTGTACCCAGAAAAGCCACAAAAGCTGGTACACATGAAAATACTTAAAAATTGTGGAGGTGAATTGGAACATGCCTTGAGAAGCAGGTGTATAGAACCATGCTACACAGAAGATTATATCTATGCACTAGAAGACATAGTTACAAGAACAAAAATTAGCAGAACTTGGAAGAAATTGGGCATAAAAAGTCCAAATAAGCCCTTTATCAAAAAAGATAAATCAAAAGAAGCTTTCAAGCCCAATACATCCAACAATAATGAGCAAAGAAAATGCCATAATTGTGGAGGTATTGGACACTTAGCCAATAACTGCCTCAAAAAAGGCAAAAATCAATGAAATTGTGGAAACAGAAAACCACAATGACAAAGAAGAGGAATCTGACTCTGAAAAAGAAACAGAAGAGTCAGAAACTTCTGAAAGTGATGAAATCAATATAATTAATGCACAAATTCATAATATTTATATAATCTATGAAGTACTAGATGTTAACTCAAACTTACCTCAAGTTAGAACATCTGACACAAACCTAACAAATGTGCAAGCTTCCAAACTGTATAGAACCAAACCTGCAAAAGGAAAGGGAGATACAGCTGGAAAATCAAGTATAAGTATTGTCATGGTTGATAACCAAGAAGAAAAAGTAAACTTGATACAGGAGCATATTGCACCTGTGTTGGTAAAAGGTATTTAAAAACAATTGTCCCAGATTGGAAAGAAAAACTTATACCAATAAAAGGTGTCAAATTTAGTAGTGCAATTGAAAGCAAGAAGCCCCTTGGAATAATTGACTTAACACTCATTTTTCCTCACCCTTCACAATGTGTCAGAATTAAAGTAGAGTTTGTGGTAATGGAAAACTGTACTAGTAATCACTTCATACTTGAAAATGACTACTCTTCAATATATGGCATAGATATCTCTAACCAAAGAGATAGATATTTCACTATAGGAGACAACAAAAGACAAAGGTTTGGCTTCTTAAATAACAAAAAAACAAATTACAGTTGTTAAAAAGGAAGAAAAAAGTCCAGAAAAGGAACTTTTTATATCTGAAGAAGTTGAAAAGGCAGGATTCAATCAACATTTAACAGAAAAAAATGAAAGGAAAATTGCTTGACCTCTTATTTAAGTATAAAAATGCATTTACAACTGACATAGAGCCACTAGGTGCCATAACTGGGCATGAAGTGGATATAATTCTTAATTTGGAAAACCCTTACCCACCTTTACTAAGGAGACCTGCTTACCCAGCTAGTCCAAGCACTAGAGAGGCCTTGGAGGCACACATTAAAGAGTTAATGGACCTTGGAGTATTAAGAAAAGTAGGACATAATGAACAGGTAGAAGTCACTACGCCTGTTTTTATAACTTGGAATAATGGAAAAACAAGAATGGTAGGAGATTGCAGATCCCTGAACACCTATACCATCCCTGACAGATATCCAATACCCAGAATCCATGAGACATTGACACAGTTGTCACAAGCTAAGTTCATCACAGACATGGATGCCCTCAAGGGTTTTCATCAAAATGTCTTAACAGAAAATTCCAAAAAACTACTAAGAATAATAGTCCAATGTGGAATTCTTGAATACCTAAGAATGCCATTTGGTATAAAAACTGCACCTTCCCATTATCAAAGGATGATTAATACCATATTTCCTGAAGAATTATCAGAAGGATGGTTAATTATCTATATTGATGATATCATAGTTTGCTCTGAAACTTGGGAAAATTGCCTCACAAGACTAGAAAGGTTACTAAAGAAATATTGCAGGTAAATATGAAGATTTCCTTGAAAAAGTGAAATTTTGCATATAGTGAACTAAAAGCACTAGGACATGTTGTATCTGAACTTAGTCTAGGCATAGACAAGAATAAAGTAGCAGAAGTACTACTTAAGCCAATGCCTCAAACCAAAAAAGAAATGCAATCATTTCTAGGATTTGCTGGTTACTATAGACAGCATATAAAGGACTTTGCAAAAGCTGCCACATCCTTGTATAAATTATTTTACCAACAAACAGTCTACGAAATGATTGAAGAAAGAGTCAAAGCATATGAAGAACTGAAAATTTTTTTAACAAATTCCCCATTTCTTCTAATGCCAGATTGGAAAATACCCTTTAAGCTTTACATTGATGCTTGTGGAGAAGGACTAGGTGCTTCACTACACCAGACACAACTCATCAATGATAAACCAGTGGAAGGACCAATTTTTTTTATTTCAAGACAGATAAAGCCAACAGAGGCAAGATATGGAGCAAGCCAAATGGAATGCCTCTGCCTAGTGTGGGCTTTAGAAAAGTTACACTATTACTTGGATGGAACAGTATTTGATTTTATTACAGATTGTAATGCTGTAAAATCTATATTAAATATGAAAACTCCAAATAGACATATGCGGAGATGGCAAATTGCTATCCAAGAATATACAGAAAATATGATTATTGTTCGTAAATTTGGTAATATTCATAAAAATGCAGATGGTCTTAGCAGATGGGCTCTGGCAAATACTCCTGAAAATCCCGCATGGGTACCACAGGAGGAGCACCATTTAGAAGGAATATGTGTCACAGACTTTGGCACAAGATTCTTTAACAAAGGTAAATAAAGCTATAAGATAGATAATAATTGCCATATCTTAATCCAACTTCTAATGAAAGACTGTAAAGACCCATCACTTTCATCAAAATTAGATGAAACATGGAAAAAGGCATATGTTGAAGGAAGATTTCACCTCCTTGATGGAATCCTCTATCATGGAACAAAACACACACGTGCTATGGCCTTAACAGATAAAACTCCAATAAAAACTATTCTACATGAGTGTCATGATAGTGTTGCAGCTGGACATCTCTCAGAAGATAGAAAACTAGAAAGGGTGAAAACCTGCTCTTGGTGGCCAAATTGGCAGAAAGATGTGGCAGAATACTTCCAAGCCTGTGACAGATGTGAAAAAGCTAACAGAGCCACAGGAAAGAAATTTGGAATTATGATCCAAATCCAACAACCAAAATCCCCTTGGGAAATAGTTCATATGGATTGGGTAACAGCATTACCCCCAGGAGGAGACAGAAGTTATAATGCATGCCTAGTGTTAGTTGACAGGTATATCAAAACTCCTATGTTCCTACCATGTCAAAAAAATGACAAAGCTATGGACACAGCCATAATGATATGGAATAAAGTCATTAGCCACACAGGCTTATTCCAAAAGATTATAAGTGAAAGAGACCCAAAGCTCACTTCAGCATTATGAACAAACCTCCATAACTTGTTTGTGAAAAAATTATCATTCTCAACAGCTTACCATCCTCAAACGGATGGTTTATCAGAAAGAATGATACAAACCTTGGAGGACATGATCAGAAGATTCTGTGCTTATGGACTGGAATTTAAAGATTCTTATGGCTTGACTCATGATTGGTGTATACTAATACCAGCTCTTGAATTGGTATATAAAACATCAATCCATTCTTCTACTGGCAAAACACCAGCAATGCTAGAAAAAGGCTGGATTCCAAGACTGCCTTATGATACCCTCAAAAAGGACTTTGTGGATATACATCCAACAGCAATCAGTTTTAAGATAATGCTTGAAAAAGCAAGACACCATGAAAACAGATGTATGCAAGATTCTTTCAAATATGAAAAAGAAAGATGGGATAAAAGTCATAAACCACCTGACTTCAAAATAGGAGACTTGGTCCTAGTGACAACTCTCAATTTCAATAATGTAAGAGGACCAAAGAAATTGAAAGACTCCTTTGCAGGAACATTCATGATAAAAGCACTACAAGGACGCAATGCTGTGCAATTGGAGCTCACAGGTGAACTAATGAACAAAAATACAACTTTTCCTGTAAGTCTAATAAAACATAACAGCTTAAGTGACAAGGAATTGTTTCCACTAAGAAATAAACCCCCACTTGAAATACCCCCTTTGGAAGAAGGAGAAGAGAAGAAAATTGTGAAAGTCCTTAAAAAAAGGAGGATAAGAAATAAAAAAGAAGGAGAATACCTTGTAAGATATAGAAATCCAACTCAAGAAGATGAATGGCTACTTGAAAAGGATATAAAAAATTCTGATAAATGTTTGAGAAGGTTTAGACATGAAAGAAAACCTAAAGAATAGAGATATCAAGCATGATTGAGCTTCAAGACTGATAAAGTCTATTGAAGAGGTAGGACAGTGGATGATACCCTAATTAACTATATTGGATTGTGGTACAATCTTTTTTGATGGTAGGGAATGTGAGCCTTTGAAATATGACCACATATTCAAAAAGGTCACAGCAGAACTTTTGTAATAATTATACTTATGATAATTATCACAAAAATTGATAAAAATACCATCAATAAGTACAAAATCTGATTTTTCCCAGAATATAATGGGTAAACATGTGAAATAAATTACAACATTAGATTCCTCATGGTAAAATACACATATGTCATTTTTATGGCATATCTTAAAAGTCAATAATTACTGAAGTATAACTAATAATACCTTAAAGAAGGTACAGAACCTCATTTAACTCAGAAACCAATGAAACGACATGTAAGATAGATTATACCATTGGCTTCTCCATAGAACTCTACATATAAAAAAATTATAAAGCTAATTTCTAAAGTCAATACTTAAGGAATTAAGCTGAATATATGCACTTTTTGATCAACACATATATTCATGGTTTTTAGCTAATATCTCTTGAAATATACAAGATAGAGAGATGAAAAAAACAAAAAGCTACCAGGTACTTACTGTACAAATACATATATGACTTTTATTTCACAAGCTATAAACAAGGTTAAAACTTGTAATGAATTATTGAATAAAATCCATAGAGCTGTTGACCACTTTCTTGTGAAAAGCATCCAAACTTAAAAAAAAGTGGAAATTTACATTCTACTACTTCATTTGTGAATAAATATGTAATTTGTATCATATTATTCAAGGTATAACCCCTTGAAATCATGGTTTGAAGTTTAAAATATTAAATTTCAACAGAAAAGATGAGTTAGAAGAAAAATAATCAAAAACATATTTTTGATTATTTAATGAAATGCTTTTGGAAGCTTAATAAGGACATGCCAAGCTATCAGTATCCACTCTCAGAATAGCTGTAGCGTTTATAACTCAAAAGCTACTAATGATCAAAGTTTAATCTTAAAATTGATCATTTATGATCACTCGCTGTAATCTTCTTTTACGTTTCGCAGTCATATAAGTGATTAAACTGGTGAATAATATTAAATTATGATTAATACTAATAAAATCCAAAACGCTTAGGCTTCTGCCAAGCCTATGATGTCAGCAATCTTAGAGTTATAGTGATAACTATGAATACTGGGGTAATAATGAGATAAGATGGTTTGATCATGACGTAATCATCACCAAACCTTGAATTAATGATCATTTCTAGTAGATAACATCAGTACACATCTACTAGAAGCCTACTGGACTCCAGGAGGGAGGGCTTTACTATAAATAGAGCTCTTTTTAGTCTATTTTGCCCTCAGACACATCAAAACATCAAAACAATTAAATTAAAAGGTAAAATCTTTATTCTTTGTATATAAATCTATTATATTATTAAATACCAAATTCAATCTTTATTATAATTCTCTTCTTTGAAGTGGTTACACCAATTTTTCCATTGTTTTGTTATACTTCTCTTTAAAAAGCTCAAATCCATGTAAAATCAAGAAAATTAGTAATTTCTCTTAAATTGTATTGTAAATACAATTTAAATAAGTTTTATCAATATTATTTGGCATAAACGTATTCAAATTTATTATATTAAGTAACAAAAGTAGGTTATTTTTTCTTATTCTAATAATTTCTCTTTATTATTACTCTTGATTATTCTTTAATTAATATAAATAGTATCTATATTAATTCATAACTTTAATATTAGTAATATTATTGTTATTAATTGTTTTTTATTAATAAAAAATAATTTTTTATGCCTTTATTATTTGTTGGTAACAATAATAAAGTTCTTTTAGATATATTAATTATTATATATTACTATATTTATTTATTATCTTATTTCTTTATAATATAAGTTATATTATTTCATCTATTCAATAATATGATTATTTTTACACCTTAATTATAATAATTCTTTATTATTATAGTTATTTTTATCTTAATTATTCTATTTTTAAGGAAATTCAGAGTACAATAAGTAAAATATTAGTAATTTTTACTTATTGTTTCATAGTCAAACCTTACCTCTCCTGAAGGAAATTTTGATGAAGTTATTGTCAATCTTGGTGTTGATTTTGAGCAGCGAGCTGTTGATTGTGTTGACTATTTTGAGGTATTTTTTTGTTAGAATTAGAAGATCAACCAACTCATTTGATATACATGATCAACACTTAAAACTGCAAAAACCGCAACCACTTCTATATTACGCCATGCACATCACTATGTGCATGATCACCAAAACTAATATTCAATACATACCTCAACTACAAAAAGGAGGAGGATTGGCTCCAAAATCTCTTTTCATTCCTCCTCTCTCACCTTCACTCCATTCATATCTATCTTCATTTCTCCTCTATTTATCTCACTCCCCTTAATTTACATATTCTTTCTCTTAATCTACTTATCTCTTTCTTCTTTCTCTAAATCCTCTTTATTTCTCTCTTCACTTTAATGTTTTATGTCTCTTAGCTGATCATTGGTATAGTCTATTGTTTATTTGATTGTCATTGTTTGATCAACAAACTAATCCTTCACTATAGTGTTTGTTGAACACAGCTGTCACATTCTTGTCCTTTTTCATTGTTATTCATACTTTCCGTCCACCCTTAGGTATCTATTATTCTACTCATTCTAATTGTATCTTTGTTAATTAGCTCCAATGTAATTAACCTTATTCTTAAGACTTTCACAGATTTACAGTCTCATCTCTCCCCCTATTTCAAAAGGGTTGGATAACAAGAAATATCCAGCAAAAATCTGAACAATAAAGAATCAGACATATGCCTTCTTGATGGGGAGAACTATACAAAATGGCACCTACAAATGCAGCTTCTTCCTCCCTCCCAATATCTGCTGAAAGTTTGTGAAAACCCTGCAGGAGAAGATTCGTCAACTAATTCTGTCAATCAATGGAAGAAGTTAAGCTTTGAATAAATTTTTCTAATTACCTCCCAAATTAATCAACAAGTCTTCCTGGAAGTTTTCAAACCTAAAACTTCCAATGAGGCCAATTGATTACAGTCGTGCATCAACAAACACTATGCGTCAAAAAAAATATGACTAAGGGGAGGGTTTGTATAAACTGGCTGAAACTGAATTATAAAAGGAATCTCAAATGTTAGATCAATAGTACCAGAAGTCTTTTATTGGACCGTCAATCTTTCAGTATTAAGCTTCCTCCTAAATTCTTATCTTATATAATTTTGGGAAAGCTTGGTAACAACTCATCCCTCTCTCAAATAATCAAGATGCTTCCTTTGAACAACTCTCTCATTGAGAAACCTGACCCAGTAGTTCTTTGATAAGAATGATATGCCAACCTCCAATCAGCCAGATCTATCAATAAAGTCTCATTCCCGGTATCAGCTCTTGTTGCTTCTCGAAAGAACCAATTCAAGGTCCAAACTTCAAAATTTCAAATATTCCACTCACTGTAAAGAGGATTGTTATTCCTAAGTTCCTCACCTTAAACCATTTAAATAAAGCAACAAGAGGAAGATATGTGGATCCTCTTTGGTAGCTCACCTAGCTACCGCTTGTGCCCTTATCACTTCAACAGTCAGCTCACCCAATTTCTCCAACCAAATAGTCATAGACTGTAGTGCAACACACCACATTTTATATTCGAAGCACCTCTTCTCCTCTTTTTCCAATGTTGCTAAATTCTTGATTGCAACTGGAGATTAGGCAAGAAATCTCCTGGAAGAAGGTATGGGATCCGTCACTATAATATTCAGCCCCAAAATTCTTACTTTGACATATTTCCTACATTTTCCAAAGCTCAACTGTAATTTAGTGAGCTTTAATAAGATTTTTTGGAATAAGCTTACCATTACCAAAAAGCTTAAGTAACTTCAGCCTGAAGATGTACAAAAAGTTGTATTTGATTGAAAATCATCAAGAATCTAATGAAAATGTATTGTGCCTGCCCAACTTCTATTCTTAGCACTGTCAGGGATGACTTGTGACATACGAGACTTGGATGTCCCATAAAATCTCTGGTTTGTTCTATGGGTCTTCCATTTAATACCACTGCATTCAAGACCTGTGACCTCAACAAGATACATCAAAGTCCCTTCAGGGATAGTTTTTAACATGTAAGTCTACCACTTTACTGTGTTCATCTTGATTGGGTTGGACAAATCTCTCCCCCAACTGTTGGTGGCTCTTTCTACTTTCTTACCATCCTCAATCAATCAAATTTTGACAAGATGACTTGGATGATAATTAGAAAGTCTGAAGCCTTTGACCAATTAATTGTAGTAAGAAATTTGATGGAGAAGCATAATAAATGAACAGTCAAAAAGGTCATCTCTGAATGTGGTGGTGAGTTTATGAACAGGCAATTCAAGGAACTCGTGGCCTCCTGTGGATTCACTATCATGTTTTCACCAGCCTACACCCCTCAGCACCATGGCTTTGCCAAGTGTTCCTATTGGACCATTCTTGACTTGGTCAAATGCCTTCTGAATTAAGGTGGTTTGGAAAAACAATAGTGTGCTGCGGCAGTCAATACTGACACCCTACTCTCCAACCCAATTCCCACTCCCTCAAGGAGAAAACGTTCCCCATATGCCCTCGGAGCTGTAAAATTACCGTGCGTCAAAAAGCTACATGTCTTTGGGTGTCAAGAAATAACTCAAATAACCAAGAATGTGAGGGATTGGAAACTCAGTCAGTCCGGTGCAGGTGTTCTTCTATTGACTATGAGAATGATATGTTAGCCTATTGCGTACTCTGTCTCAGAAATGTCAGAATACTGATATCAAGGGATGTTCTGTTTGACAAATCTGAATATCCCTGCCTCTCAACTTCAACGGTAGTCGGCTCACCTCTTATGGTTCCTTTTAGAAGTGACAGGGAAGAGTAATTGGTAGATGAAATCAAACCTTCTTCTTCAGATCCTAAAAAAGCAGTAGATGAAGTCTGTGTCTCTGATGCCCTAGTTCAGGACCTGTCCAACAAAGAAGATGTAGATTAATTCAGCTCTTTGGATCTCGCTGATGAACCCACTCCTCTCCCTACTGTTGTTTCAGCTTGACCAAGGCTTTGTGCAATTGGTCCCGGGCACCCAACTCTGCTTTCCTGCAACATCAATTGCTCAAATATCCTCCCCTTCTCTCAACGTCCTGAAACCTTCTTTTATGCAGCTTGAAAATCTCCCCAAACCTTTCAGGGGGCAGTAAACGCTTCTAATGGAGAGGTATGGTTAGGGGCAATATCTAAGGAGCTGAAATCCATGTACAAGCTCAAAGTATTAGATGTGGTTGACCTTGACCCATCCTATAAACTATTTGGGAATACATGTGTCTTCAAGATCAAGAGGAATGAACTCAAATAACATTTCATCCACAAGGCTTGACTATGCGCTCAATGGTTCACCCAAACCTTTGGTCTTGATTTTGAAAAGACCTACTCTCCTACATGCCACTTTAACTTGCTTCGCACTCTTATTTTCTTCAAAGTAACCAATTACCTTCTTTTTCATCAAACCGACTTCAAGAGTGCTTTTTTCAATGCACCTTTTTACAAGAAGGTCATTCTCTCCATTCCTCAAGGGGTTAATCTAGATAGAAGGAAGCTGGGTCTTTGGCTCGAGAAAGTGTTTTGCGGGCTGAAACAAGCCGTTCTGGCTAAGTATCAGTGCCTGAAGGATTGGCTTGTCAAGCTTGGATTTCCTCCATGCACCCATGAGCCCTGCGTATTTCATCATTATGTCCCTTCTCCTGTATGGTTTATGTCAATGTTGATGACACTGCGATATTTGGAAAGAATGTTGAGACTTTTATATCCAAGATCTCCAGCGAGTTCAACATCAAGGATTTGGGTAAGGCAGAGCCTATGCTGGCCGTCAAGGTAACTCAAAACAAGGACTGTACCACCCTTGATCAACATCATTTTTCCAAGGTGTTTCTGGAGCTATATGGAATGGGGGAGTTCTTTCCCTTTCTCAACTACCTTGATCCCAAACCAACATCTCTCTTCTTCCAGAAACAAGAAACTGTCTTCCTTTGCTTCTCTTAGCCTTAGCTACAGGAGCGCTGTTGGTAGCATCAATTACCTCAGCACCGCTGCCCAGCCGGATCTCTTTCCAGCTTTCAGTAGCCTGTCTCAGTTTCTGGAACGACCAGACATTTCTTCAGGTGCTTAGGTACTTGAAGGGGTCTCAAGAATATTCCTTGACCATAGCATTGTAGCTTACAGCGATGCGGACTGGGGGAATTGTATTGACACAAGACAATCCATTACTGACTATCTCATTTGGTTCAACAGCTATCTTGTTGTTTGGAAAACAAGGAAACAGACAACCGTTTCCCTTTCAACCTCCAAGGTGGAAAACAAGTCCCTCTGCAACATCACCTCCTAACTTCTCTGGCTTAGTCAGTGATGCAGATAGTCCTCTTTTCCTGACCTACCTTCTCTAACATCAGTACCTGAAGATAATGAGGGCTGAGCCATGCGTCAAATGGTAAAACCAACATTAATGGATGTATAATGAAGCACATCGACACTCAACTTCATTCTGTCAAAGAGGCAATCAAGAATCTGGATATTGAGCTCAGGTGTACCCCCACAAGAAAGACGCTGGCTGATTTTCTCACCAAATTGGTCTTTAGGTCTTCTTTGTGCAAAGCCCTCAAAGCCCTTGGGGTTTTGCGCATGTACGTGAGGGGGGATGTTAGAATTACCACATCAACCAACTAATTTGATTGACATGATAAACACTTACAACCACACAAACCCCAACCACTTTTATATTACTTCATGCACATTACTATGTGCATGATCATTTACACTAATATTTAATCCATACTGCAGCTATCAAGAGGAGGAGGATTGGCTCAAAAATTCCTTTTCATTACTCATCACTCACCTTCACTGCTTTCATATATATCTTCAGTTATCCTCTATTTATCTTACTCTCCTTACTTTATATCTTCTTTCTCTTACTCTCCTTTTCTCCTTCTTCTTTCTCTCAATCCTTTTTATTTCTCTCTCCACTTTTATCTTTGTTTTCTCTTACCTGATCATAGGTATAGTCTATTTTTTATTTGATTTTCATTGTTTGATCAACAAACTAATCCTATACTACAGTGTTTGTTGATCACAGCAGTCCCAGTCTTTTCCTTTTTCATTGTTATTCATACTTGTCATACACCCTTAGCTATCTATTATTCTACTTGTTATCATTGTATTTTTGGTAATTAGTTCTAATGTAATTCACCTTAGTTTGAAGACTTTCACATTGTTGTCTTGGAAGGGTTTGGGTTCGCCAAGTTTTGGTCATATTTTCACTCCAAAGTTCTTGTATTTGTTAGTTTTCCTGGGGTTTGTTATTTGAGGTGGTTTATGAGGGAGGGTTGCTACATTTTCATTATCTCTGCAAAGATGGATCTACCGGGTGGAAGTTTTGTGGGAATTTGGGTTTTGTTTGTGTTCATAGGATGGGTTATCTGCTTTAAAAGGAGTCCAAATTGTTTGTTAGGATTGATTAGGACTTTCTTTAAGGATACTTGTTGGTTGAGGATGATTTCTATATTATCTACAAGTTTAAGCATTTTGTCTTCTAGATTAGCATTTCTCAGACAGACTTCGTTCTCTTCTTTTCCATTAAATTGATTGTGTAATTAAGGTCTATGATTATTTGGTCCTCTTATTCAAAGTGAACCATATCAATATTCTGTGAGAAATCAAAACTAAAGCTTTGCAATAACACCTAGGATTTTTGTTATAGAGGAAAAGAACAAGTAGTAACTAAAGGTGGAAAACAAGATAGAGTACAGTGGACAATATAAGAAAGAATTTTTAAGAAGGAAAACAATTGTTTCAACTGATTGGGAAGAAAAGGGTTAGTGATGAAGTGATTGGAGAAATTTTTAATAAGGAATATAGTTAGAATACCTGATCAGAAAGAAAATTAATCAAATAGAATGGAGTGGGTATTAGAAAATAAAGAAGTAAGAATGAGAAGAAGAAGAATATAATTGAGATAAGAGCAGAGATGATAAGATGGAGAGAAAGAACTAAGATGACAAAGAAGTTGGGAAGTGGAGTAGGTTTTAAATAGGAGAGACAAGCTATTAGGGTTGTTATGAATGGTCCATATTCAAGGTAGCTCCAGTTCTGCGCCTAGTAGCTTAGGAGGTGGATCCTCCTTTTCAACACCCCCCCCCTCACTTCTAGGTGCTGAACCCCCAGTGAGCTGAAAACCTTCAATAGAGTATCCCTGCTTACCAATTTGGTGAGGAAGTTGGCCAGCATCAGGTTGGTTGGGGTGTAGAATAGGCTGATTTTGGAGTTTTCAATGGCCTCTTTAACAAAATTGAGCTGGATTTAAAAATGCTTCATTTGCTTGTTGTTGATGCTGATTTTGCCACAGGCAGTGCTGATGCATCCTTTATTATCCTTGTGAATTTCAATTGGTTAGTCAGCTTTTTATATTGAGCATTCATCAAAGCATCGTTGCAGCCACAGAAACTCTGGAGTCAGATCACATAGTGATTTGTATTCCACCTCTGCTCAAGAAAGAGAGAAGTAGGGTTGTTTTCAGATTTTCCACAGGAATAAGCACTCCTTGAAGGTGGCCAAGAAGCTGGTGATTGATTTCTGCATATCCCTTCAGTTCCCCCAGTCTGCATCACTTTATGCAGCAATATGAACCCCACAAGCCTTGCCATAGATGGGCCTAGATCTTGAGTTCCCTGGAGGTATCAAAGCACATGCAAGAAAGCCTTCCAGTGCTTTCTGCCTGGCTGCTGCAGAAATTGAGAGATAGAGCTCATAGAAAATGCTAGGTCGAGCCTTGTTACAGTGCTGAGGTAGTTGATGCTGCCCATGGCACTTCAATAGTCAAAACGGAGGGATTTAAACTCAGAAACCTCTTTGGGAGAGGGTGACTGGAGATGCTCATTGGGAGTAAGAGGAGTCAGGACTGGCTTGCAGCTTGCGATACCATATAGATGCAAAAGAGATTTGGTGAAGTGTTTTTGGTCAAGGAACACATGGGTTTCTGAATGACAAACCTTTACTCCCAAGATTAGGTTGGCTTGACGAATGTCTTCAATTTTGAGCTCCTCTTCCACTTCTTTTTTGAATATGTTGAAATTGTGGTATTCCATACCATTAGTATCAGTTTCAATCTTACCAGAACAATAAATATAAATGGAATTCAGATATCCAATAGTTTTGAAGATAAATAGAAAGATGAAAAGAAGTTATTGCTATGGACACTGTTAGAATTCTGGACTAAAAAAGAAAAAGAAGACTTTTCTGTCTCAGTTGACAAGGAGGAGCTCTTCACCTCTGGATTGGTCATGTAGCTGGTTCAGGCCACATTGAAGGAAATTTCAAAATCATTGTTTGTGGAATTTCCAAGAAGAATAAAATCTTTTTGGAAGAAAACAGACAATATTTTTGAACAAAAGAATGAATTTAACCAAACCCATAAGCTGGACATCAAAATGAACAACAATTGCGCAGCAGCTGACTAATCCTTTCAAATAAAAACCAGAAATTATCTAAGACTTATCAGAACATCAGTATATTTTTCAGAAATCAAATTAATTCATCGTACATACCTATAATTACAAATTGAAGTGATAAATGAATCTCATTGGTCAGAATTCATGTACAAATGCCATAAAAAAATTAAAACCATCTTATTTCTCAGAATCCAAATCAATTCCAGGTGCATAACTATAATTACCAATTGATGGGACAACTTAATCTCATTGGTCAGAGCTTGGAGCACATGTCATGTTGCTACACCAAAGCCACACATCTCACCAGCTAAAACCTCTCAGCTATGATTTTTTCTAAATATCCTGTTTTGAGAAGCTCTATGGGGGCCCAAAAGCTAATAATAGAGGTCCTCCCTCCCTCATTTTTCCCATCATCATGGAACAAGTTCCCACTATCAAGTATCACAACCATCCCTGAACTAGCAGGATATCTAGAGTAGCAGTAGTGTTTTAGTAGTGAAAATCTCAGTAGCCTTGCTCAGTAGCTTAGTATTGTTGAAGAATAGTAATATAACAGTAGGAAAAGCTCAGTAGCTTATTGTTTTTTAAGAATAGTAGTATAATCATAGTAAAAGCTCAGTAGCCTTGCTCAGTAGCTTAGTATTGTTGAAGAATAGTAGTATAAATGTAGTAAACGCTCAGTGGCTTAGTATTATCAAAGAATAGTAGTATAACCATAGTGAAGAATCTCAGTAGCTTAGTATTATTGAAAAAATAGTAGTATAACCTTAGTTAAAAGCTCAGTAGCTTTTCTCAGAAGCCTAGTATTATTAAAAGGAAAAAAGTAGTGATATAAACACATAATTAAAAATATCAAAAGAAGAATATCAAGTAGTCTTATTATTAGTATTAATATAAAAACATCATTATAATAAACATAAAGCCAAAAAAATATTCTTATTAATTTTATTCAAATAACAGAAAACCAGGAAAATAATATATTATCATTACTTTTATTAAAATAACAAAAAAACCTTAGTCTTTATTTTATCAGAAATTTTAGTTTTAAATCAGAGTTTTTACTGTAGTGTTATTGATAGCTCTGATTTAGATACTGCTGATAAGTCTTTGCTATCTGTTAAAGCTGCAAATCTCATTTTATTTTGTGATTCTCTGTAGGATGACTATTTAGTATTATTTAGAGGGTCTGCTAATACACCTCAGCACCCATGGCTATTGCACAATTCTCAAATTCAAAACCAACTTACCATTGATTTCCCCCTCAAGGTACTTCCTTATTTCATCCCACACCAAAAGGAGTTCCCACAACATTCTTGCTGAAAATTTCAATGTCATCAACATGTACATAGAGCCAGTTCGGTGTCTGTACAGGCCATTAAAACCTACAAGAATCAAGTGTCAGGGTGAGTCTATGTAGTAGCTTAAAAATAGTAAATACAAGCTAGCACTATGACTGTGACACACAAAAAATAATTTTTTATAATAGTAAACAGGTTCTACTGTAATATGATAACAGTGGTGATGAATCTATTGAGAACCTGGGTTGCAATGATTTAATATCAATTGACTGTGAAAATCACTACAATAATTAACTATTCTAATTATATCAATATAATCCTAAGAGTACTACTGGTATAAGACAGTTTTACTACGTAAGGATGTTAATTCATGATAAGATGAGTCTTTTCCAGTGAGGAAAGACCTGCTTTTATCTCCTCTGAGGACTGTGAAAGACTGGTAGGCTCTTCACACGTCTACAGAGTGAAAATTTTCACTCTGGAGGCTGGGTTGTGGTTCTGTACCATCAATTCTGACGTCAGCATACTCAGAATTGTGGTTTTTGGACCACAAATGATCATTCTGGATCAATACAGGGTGAAAAAACTCTTCACAGGCCACGTCAGCACCATTGTGACGTGTCCAGAGTGTCTGGATGACTAATATTAGTCATTCTGGGCGGGTTTAAGCTTTAAACAACCATTATTTTAAGTATCAAGCCAGTACTGGTTGGTACAGGTTTGGTACAGACCAGTATTGGTCAAAATACTTCCAACCAAGATATCTTAGTCAGTTTTTGAGATATCAAGAATCCAAGAGCACAGAATTGAAGGGCTTAATGAGCTCTTCAATTTGATATGCTTCATGCTTACCCTTCTTTCAAATAGCAAAAGTTATAAGGGTTTTAAGTTTTTTGGGTGTAATTTTGTACATCAGTATGAGGCTTCAAAAACTTCCATGCCAGATATCTTCTCCAATTTGGAAGATATCTGTATTCTGATGATACAGTTTTGTAGGGCTTGATTAGCTCTACAGTTTGGTATATTACACTGTACAGTTGTATTAGTGTATGCCAAAGATACAGGGGTTTCTTTATATGGTTAGTTTCAGAAATCCTGTATTTTGAGATGTAAACCTTTAAACCAAGATCCCTCTGTCAATTTGGAAGATAGAGGGGTCTAAGGTATCTCAAATTAAAGCTCTCACTCAGACCTTCAATTTGGCTGTACTTTTGTACAGTTTTGTACAAGCCCTCCTACACCTTTGAGGGGTTTTTGGTGAAAAAAGGTGGTATAATGGTATCTCCTGATTTAGGAGTGCTACAGATGAATAGATGATACCATTGGATAGCTCTACCTTAGAGCTTCAAGAAAAAAACCATTATGGTTGGGGTTTCATGAAATATGTATAAGTTAGATTAGAGGCTAGAATAAGAGTTTTTGCTTATTTGGTCTTATCTTTGATAGGGCATATCTTTGTCCTTTCTTATTATATTTGAGGAGGTTTCCTCTTTATAATTTACTTGTATTGGCTATATTTGTCCAATACTCCTCATACCATTACTTATGGTATGTTGGATGTCATGCTGGTGCTCTGTTTTGAGTCACAGGCTGACATACCCTCCCTCCAAAAAAGGCTCATCATTGATGAGACTCTTTCGTCCTTATGGAGGCTCTTGATCCTTTCAAAAAAGAATATTTATCTGAAACATCATCCAGCTTTACCCATTGGTCTTTTTCTGGTGGTTTATTCCTTCTTTCTGTTAAATAATCCCTATTGGAATATCTTTTTATTTGATTGGGGTTGTCAGTTTCAAAGTAGAACTTTCTTTGTTTGTCTTGCCCAATTATCAAGTAGCTCTCTAGGGAATTATGTATGCTTATGCCATAGATTCTATGGTACTCTGTACCCATTAAAAATCCATCAAACTTAGCATTTTCAAGTACCACAAATTCAATGTGTAATCTGAGGTTTCCCATTTTGTGTGGTATTATAATTATTTTTTGGATTATTCCAATTGACTTCATTTTTCCTGCAGCACTTTTAAAGCTTCTTGCTTTTGTTAAAAGTATCTCTGCATTCCACATTGGAAAGTGTCTGTCCAAGTATTCTTTGGCTACTACTGAACAATTTGCTCCTGTGTCAAAAATCAAAGGATGCTTTTTATTTTCAATGTACACATCAAGCTTTGATTTTGCTTCATGAATAAAGGCCATACCAGTTTTGGGTACTTTCAAATACTCTTTAGCATCAATGGTTTTGCCACTTCTGACTTCACCATTTTTGGGTTGAATGAGTTCTGGTTTCAAAGAGTTTCCTAGGACTGATTCTGTTTTCTCATCCTCATACTCTAATAAATATTGTTCAATAGGCTCTGATCCACTGTCTGAATCCTGTCTTAGCCCATTTCCCATGCTGTCAGAGTCAGATTTGTACTCCATGTGTTCTTCTACTGACTCTTCCTCTATTGCAAATATTTTCTTTTTTCCCTTTGGACAATTATTTGCATAGTGGTCAGGTGATCCACAGTTATGGCATGTGTTCCTTCTCCTTGGTGATTCTTCATCATTAGTAGGTTTGAGGTCTTTTTCCATGAGTATCTTTGGTTTTTCTCTGCTATCATGTGACCTATAGGGTGAACTACTGCCAATTGATGTCTTTTTTCTGACATCTTGTATGACATTTGCTATGTCATCAATGCTGCTCATTTTGCTGCATCTGCACTTTACTGCATGTTCTAAGTCTCCTGGAAGTTTTGTCAGAATCTTATGATTTCTCATCTCTATTGTCATGTTTGGATCAATAGATTTGAGTCTTTTGGTTTGTTTAAGACACCATTCATAAGGGTCTTTTTCTGTAGAGTATCTGTCACTCTCAAAAGAGATGGTTTTCTGCCAAATCCAAGTACCATTGCTGTACTTTTGTATTATTTGGTTTCTCCACCATGGCCAGCTTTTCCTACCATGTATCTCTTTCATTTCAGTGTACCATATATTTGCATGGCCTCTGAATGCAGTGTTGAGTCTTGTGGTGATCCAGTAGTCTGGTATCTTTGGTACATCAACAAAAAGTCCATTAATATAATCAATAAGCTCCATATGATCATATTCTCCAATTCCTGAGAATTTAGGCCAATTCACCACATCAGGTAATTGCTTCAATGCTTGTTTCTCAGAGTAACTGAGGTTCTCACCATCTTGGTAAATAGACTCAGACCTTAACTTTGGATCCTGGGATTCAGGAGCTTGGTTTTCTGATTCTTCCTCTTTTACTTTGGTGATTGGTTTATCATCTTGAGTTGTTTGAGGGAAGAAATTATCTTCTTTTCCCTCCTTTTTATAGAGAAAATCCACTTCTTTTTCCAGGATTTCCTGTTGATATTGGATATTTCTTAAATCTCTTCTCACAGCTTGTTGTTCCTCTAGTATTGAGTTCAACTGTTTGTTTTTAGTTTCAAATTCTGCCCAGATTCTGGATAGATTTGTGTTCAAGTCTTCTATGACTGTTTCTTGGAGGGAATTTTCTTCCTTGAGTGTTTTCATTTCTGAAGTCACTTCTTGAACATGATCATATGTCCAATCCATGAATTTACCCATGTTGGACCATATGAAACTGCTACCTCTGGAATCTGTGGTTTCAAATTTTTTAGGGGGTATTTTATCATCAATAGGCTTAAGCTGAGGATCAATTGATTCTGAGCTAACACTATTGGTAGGTACAGTGTCTTTGAGGATTTGTGTTCCTCTTGGACTAATTTTATTCATTGTTTCATCAAAGGATCTGATTCTATCTTCTCCTTTCTGAAAGAATTCTTGTTTTCTACTAGGGCTCCATGTCCTCTGCTGGAAACCACCAGGGATTACTGGAGATTCCTGGAAATATTGTCCGTTAGATTTCAAGTCCTGTAGCTGTTGGACTGATGTGGGAAAGATGGCATTTCTTCTTTCATTCCTTGGTGTTCCTGAATCAGATTGGGCTCTTCCATATGCCAAGAATTCTCTATGGCTTGGATTTCTGTTTGATTCCCTCTGATTCAAGTCTCTTCTGAGAGTATGAAATGGCTGTTGAGATTCCAACTTTTCATTTCTTCCAGAATCTTTTGGCAAGTAATAAGATTGACTTATATTTTTTGCCTCATTATTCCAATTTCCTCCCATGATACTCCCATGGTTAAGGTTTTTTTGTCCATACTCCATGTGAAAAAGTCTTTTAGGAGTACATGAATATGAGTTATTTTCCCTGTATCTGTCCAATTTTTTTGTTGGACTGGGCTGAATTTGGTTTGGGGTGGGACTTTGAGCAGGAGTTTCCTGATAATAAGTCCTTTGTTGGTTATTTGATCCAGAAGGGGGTGGCCTTCTCCCTCTGTTTCTCCTTTGCCAGATTTCTGGCTGATTTCTTGGGTATCCAAGATCTCTGAGAAATGGAGTTGTCATGTTAAAAAATGACAAAAGACAAAAATTCTGTATTTTCCAAGGTTTCTTTACCTTTAAAAGGCCCTTGGACTGATTTCTGCTTTATACTCTTTGGCAATTTGCTTGGGAGTTGGTACTGCCTCCTTGTCTTTGAGGCTGGTACAGATGAATTTCACTGTGATTTTGTCTCAAATGGAATGTATTTTTTCCACTTTGAAAGAAAATGGAGAAGGTTTGTAATTCAATTTGAATAAACAAAATTTCCAATTCCTTACTGTTATTTCTTCTGAGTTTGGTTTGATATTTGAGTTTTAATTATTTATTTATTATTATTATTTTATTTTTTATTTTTTGAAGAAATAACAGTTTTGTTTCACTTATTTTTATAAGTAAAGTATTTAATATTAAAAGTTTATATTATTAAACTTGAATATTATTGATAAGTTATTTACTTATTTTTTATTTATTTTATTTTCTTTTTATTTAAAAAAAAAAATGATGAATTTTTCCTCAACTTTAGTAGAAAGGATTCTTCTTCAATAATATTCAATTTGAATATTAAAGAATTGAAATAATAATAAAATTATTATTTAAATATTTATTGTTGGTTTACAATAAATATTATCATTTAAATTAATTTTACACAATTTGGTAAAAATTAATTATACTTTCTATTTAAATATACTATTTGTATATAAAAATAAGTTTGAGAAGTTAATAATAATTACTTATTATTATTAAAATTGATGAATTTTTCCTCAACTTGAGTAGAAAGGATTCTTCTTCAATAATATTCAATTTGAATATTAAAGAATTAAAATAATGATAAAATTATTATTTAAATGTTTATTGTTGGTTTACAATAAATATTATGATTTAAATTAATTTTACACAATTTGGTAAAAATTAATTATACTTTCTATTTAAATATACTATTTGTATATAGAAATAAGTTTGAGAAGTTAATAATAATTACTTATTATTATTAATTTTCGTGAAAAATTGATAATAATGACTTATTATTATTAAGATTTATTTCTTTTTTTTTTGATTATTTATCAAAAAAAGAAAGTTTAATCAATTTTTCCTCAACTTGAGTGAAAAAAGATGTTCTTCAATAATATCCAATTTGAATATTAAAGAATTAAAATAATAAAATTATTATTTAAATATTTATTGTTGATTTACAATAAATATTATGATTTAAATTAATTTTTACACAATTGGGTAAAAAATAATGTTTTTTTTATTTAAATATACTGTTTGTATATAAAATTAACTTTGAAAAATTAATAATAATTACTTATTATTATTAATTTTCGTGAAAATTGAAATTTAAAGCTTTGAAGAGTATAAATACTCAAAAATAAAGAAAATATATTATTTAATATATTTTGATAAAATATAATATATAAAAAATATATATATTATATTTTTATAATATAAGAGATGAAAATTAGTTTAAAAATGAAACAAAACTCGAAATTGTACTTACTTCTATAGTAAAAAAACCTTCAAAAATAGTGAAAATGATCCAAAAATCGCCAAAATAGGTCCAGAATAGGTTAAAACAACGGCCAGGCCCCCAAAATGTCAGGGTGAGTCTATGTAGTAGCTTAAAAATAGTAAATACAAGCTAGCACTATGACTGTGACACACAAAAAATAATTTTTTATAATAGTAAACAGGTTCTACTGTAATATGATAACAGTGGTGATGAATCTATTGAGAACCTGGGTTGCAATGATTTAATATCAATTGACTGTGAAAATCACTACAATAATTAACTATTCTAATTATATCAATATAATCCTAAGAGTACTACTGGTATAAGACAGTTTTACTACGTAAGGATGTTAATTCATGATAAGATGAGTCTTTTCCAGTGAGGAAAGACCTGCTTTTATCTCCTCTGAGGACTGTGAAAGACTGGTAGGCTCTTCACACGTCTACAGAGTGAAAATTTTCACTCTGGAGGCTGGGTTGTGGTTCTGTACCATCAATTCTGACGTCAGCATACTCAGAATTGTGGTTTTTGGACCACAAATGATCATTCTGGATCAATACAGGGTGAAAAAACTCTTCACAGGCCACGTCAGCACCATTGTGACGTGTCCAGAGTGTCTGGATGACTAATATTAGTCATTCTGGGCGGGTTTAAGCTTTAAACAACCATTATTTTAAGTATCAAGCCAGTACTGGTTGGTACAGGTTTGGTACAGACCAGTATTGGTCAAAATACTTCCAACCAAGATATCTTAGTCAGTTTTTGAGATATCAAGAATCCAAGAGCACAGAATTGAAGGGATTAATGAGCTCTTCAATTTGATATGCTTCATGCTTACCCTTCTTTCAAATAGCAAAAGTTATAAGGGTTTTAAGTTTTTTGGGTGTAATTTTGTACATCAGTATGAGGCTTCAAAAACTTCCATGCCAGATATCTTCTCCAATTTGGAAGATATCTGTATTCTGATGATACAGTTTTGTAGGGCTTGATTAGCTCTACAGTTTGGTATATTACACTGTACAGTTGTATGAGTGTATGCCAAAGATACAGGGGTTTCTTTATATGGTTAGTTTCAGAAATCCTGTATTTTGAGATGTAAACCTTTAAACCAAGATCCCTCTGTCAATTTGGAAGATAGAGGGGTCTAAGGTATCTCAAATTAAAGCTCTCACTCAGACCTTCAATTTGGCTGTACTTTTGTACAGTTTTGTACAAGCCCTCCTACACCTTTGAGGGGTTGTTGGTGAAAAAAGGTGGTATAATGGTATCTCCTGATTTAGGAGTGCTACAGATGAATAGATGATACCATTGGATAGCTCTACCTTAGAGCTTCAAGAAAAAAAACCATTATGGTTGGGGTTTCATGAAATATGTATAAGTTAGATTAGAGGCTAGAATAAGAGTTTTTGCTTATTTGGTCTTATCTTTGATAGGGCATATCTTTGTCCTTTCTTATTATATTTGAGGAGGTTTCCTCTTTATAATTTACTTTTATTGGCTATATTTGTCCAATACTCCTCATACCATTACTTATGGTATGTTGGATGTCATGCTGGTGCTCTGTTTTGAGTCACAGGCTGACATCAAGGATACAGGCTTTGAAGCCTATATTTTTGAGCCAATGTTTTAGTCACTCATACCATGCTAACAGAGCTTGTTTCAAACCATAGATAGACTTTTTTAGACAAAGGAAATATCCTCTTCAGTCATGGGTGAGTCCTTGAGGGATAGTTAGGAAAAATAAATCTCTTAGCAGAGCATTCAAAAAGGCACTCCTGATGTCTACTTGATGGAATCCTAGACCTGAGCTCGCCTCAAAAGCAATTAGAGTTCTAAGGGAATTAAGTCAACCAGTGGGTGCATAGGTTTTGTTATAGTCTACACCTGGTGTCTGGGTAAAACCTTGGGCACACAAACAGGCTTTGTGTTCTAATATTCCACCATACTTATCTTTCTTTAGCTTGAATACCCAAGTTGTTCCAACTACCCTGTATTCTGGATTGAGTTCAACTGGATCCCACACCTTCAGTTCTTCCATTGACCAGCGTTCTTTTTGGATAGCCTCCCTACACATGTTGCTGGCAGGACTCTTCAAGGCACCATTGAAGAATCTAGGAGTTTCACTTAATATGGTAAGGTGTGCCTCCACTCTTTGGGTGTACGGAAGTATGTTAGTATGATTGATGTTACCTGTGATCAATCTTGGGTGTTGTGGCCCTATTATCCTAATTACAAGATGAGAGCTAGTTGAGCAAGGCTCAGCCCTATCAGTATGTTGGAATTCATCTACCACCTCTGAGGGATGATGGGATTCTTCTACCATTGCTTGATGTCCCTCTCCCTGGAGAGTGGATTTCATCTACCAATTCCAGGCACCTTGAGCTGATTGGTGTCTTTGGGCATTCCTTGTAGAGAAAGGAATATGGATTCATTGAAGATTACATGTCTTGAGATGATTATCTTTCAATTGTGGATTCAAAGTACCCAATATTCTAATATGTCATTTTTGTAACATAGGAGTATGCCCTCTTTTCCTGTTTGATGAAGTTTCCAGTTTCTAAGAGTCTTGGTAACAATTAATATAGCCAAATATCCAAAGACCCATAACATTTTGATATTGGGAAGAATTTTTGTCCACAAGCTATATGAAGAGTTTTTGTGCCTGGAAGGGGTTGAAATTAAATTGGATAAGTGAATGGCAGTGCTTACAGCTTCAGCCCATTAGGCATTGGGAAGTTTTGAACAATTGAGAAAACACCTTGCCTTTTTTAGGATGGTCTGGTTTGCTCTTTCAGCAAAGCTGTTGTGCTTGGGCGGTAGTCAGGTGAATATATATGAACTAGTACATGAAAGTTGGATAAGTTTTTTAATTCTGAGTTCTATAATTTACCTCCTTTGTCAGAGACTATCTTCTTCAACCTTCTGTCTAGTTGGTTCTCCATTTTCATTTTTGCTACAACAAACTAATTAAAGTTTTCAGATTTTTTTAAAAAAAACATCATTTTAAAGGACGTTGCCTGAGCAACAATGGTTAAGAAGTAGTGATAGCCTGAGATGGAAGAAGGAGTGATGGGGCCAACAATATCAATATGAACACAGTAAAGGGGTGAGCTTACAAGTTCAAATTGATGTTTGAAAGGAAACATGTTTGCCTTGTTGAGGTCATATGTAATGCAGGGAGTGTAATTTGAATGTAATCTTCCTGGCTGACCAAGTCTTTTGTGCCACATATCATTGATGGTAGTGTTAACAAAAGAGCTTGGATGTTCATAAGGGTGTTTTTGACATATCCTTGCCGTATGGTTGTCCCATTTAATACAAGTTGGAAGGCAGAGTCTTTTCCATTGATGGTAAGTTTCTTGTTAAAGAGCTGAAGTAAACTAATGAAGTCGCACCTGAGGTTTGGAACAAATAGACAGTTGGAAAGATTCAAAGTATTTCCATTACTGAAAATTGTTACATTTCCTATTCCTTTGGTAATCAAGTTGCTGAGAGGGTTGCCTGTTGCAATAGAAAAACTACAGACCAGTGAGAAAGAGGAGAAAAGATTTTTATGACCAAAATTTTGCTGTGTTGGACCAAAGTCAATTACTACCTGTGTCTTATTTGTTGATGACTCTTTTGTAACAAGGAGAGCATGGGCTTTGGAATAATGAGCTAACGCATTCATATTGTGGAATATTCTTTTATTATTTCTCTTTTGAGGTTGAATATGTGGATTTTCAGCATAAAATTCTTCTTTTTTGTGTGAGATGCATTTGATGTTGTGTTTTCCATTGGTGCAGTAATAGGTGATTCTACAAGGGTGCTTGGTAGTTGAGATGAGAGGAGAGGCATTGGTGGTGTTTTCCTCAACTTGCCTGTGTTGTAATCTGCTGTATTCCTACAATCTCAAGAGTATTTCTCTAGGTTTCTCTATGAGGGCATCACTTAGAGTGAGAAGTTTTATTATTTTAGTAAGAGATGGATCTTTTGCCCGCTTTCTGAGTATGATTTGAGATAGGATTTTGGAGGTAATTTTTACACCTACTGATTCAAGTTCAAAAAGGAATTTTATTGTGTTTTCAATGTAGCTTTGAAGGTCTCCAGTATGAGGTACATTTTTCCAATTAAGCCAAACTATTCCTTTATTTATTTTTATTTTTGATGCATACTCTAAGTTAATTTTAGACCATAAAGGATTCAATTTTTCCAAAGTTTCAGGGTTGACAATGGCTAGGAATACGTGAAAATTTAACTTTGAAGTTATAAGAGTGATAGCTTCAAAGCTAAGTTTGTTCCAGTTATTGGTTTCAGAAGGTAAGGCATCTGGACTAAGTAGTTCTTCATAAACTTCCAGAAGTTCTTTGGATCATAAAAGAAATCTCATTTGATAATTCCATTTGTGTTAATTGGAACTATCTAAGACCAGAATACCAGACTCTTCTTTAGGGCTATTCAAAAGGTCCATCATATTGTTGAGATCCACCTGTTTTGATTTGAGTCTTGATGTTTGAAGAGCTACACAAGACTTTAGATCTGTAAGAAATCAAAACTAAAGGTTTCCATTAACAAATATGATTTTTGTTATAGAGGAAGAGAACAAGTAGTACCTAAAGGTGGATAACAAGATGGAGTACAGTGGACAATATAAGAAAGAAGTTTTAAGAATGAAAACAACGGTTTTAACTGATTGGCAAGAAAAGGTTTAGTGACAAAGTGATTTGAGAAAGCTTTGATAAGGAATATAGTTATCATACCTGATTGGAAAGAAAAGGAATCAAATAGAATGGAGTGAGCAGTAGAAAAGAAACAAGATATGATACAAGTAAGAATGAGGAGAAGAAGAAGAAAATCAAGATAAGAGCAGAGATGATAAGATGGAGAGAAAGAAATAGGCCAACAAATACGTTAATGAGACTGAGGAGAAGTTGGGAAGTGCAGTAGGTTTTAAATAAGAGAGACAAGCTATCAGGGTTGTTATTCATGGTCCATATTCACAGTAGCTCCATTTCCGTGCCTAGTAGTGTAGGAGGAGGATCTTTTTTAGGATCTAGAGGCTCCTTTTCAACATGGTCTCCTTCTTCCTGGGGAAATGGGCCATTAGGAGAATTTCTGTGTGTGAGGGGAGAACGTGAGATGGGCTAGGGCTCATAAAATGCAAAGAACAAGTAATATAAGTGGGTAAAGTTTCCCAAAGCATATATTGGGACACTTTATTTCCAAAAAAAATTCAAGGTTGCATGGACCCCTGTATTTTTTAGGAAAAAGGATTTATGTGCTCTTGGCAAAATTATTTACAAAAAGCAAATGTGGCTTGTTTTCTCAATATTTTGTTTCACCTATTATTATGCAAGCTCCTGGATTCCACTACTTGTACAAACTAGGCAATTGATAGTATTTCTGCTATGGATAATAATTTTAGTTTTAACTAGGCAAACAAGAAGAAATCCCAAGAATATTTTCCCCAAAAAATAAGAATGTGCAATGAATATTTGGCTGGAAAGCAGATCAAGGATAAAGAGCCTATCATCTTGTAGGAACTCCCTTGTGATTTATTACATATTGCATGTGTTCATGAATTTTGAAGAGGATTTCTGCAAGGAATTGTGCAGGAAGTTCGTTCAATGCCCCAAAAATAGCTGCTCCCCATTCGGCAATTGAGTGTGGGTTGTAGTGCTTGATAACGTGTGATTTCATCTTGCGCCAAACATTTTCAATGGGTTTAAGGTCTGCAGAGTGTGCTGACCAAAGAGGAAGCTTTGCCATTTTCTTGGCCTGGCACCACTCATTTGACAACTGAGCCATATGAATGGGGCCCTGTAGGGTTTTAATATGGAACAATCAGTTAAAATTACTAATATTTTACTTATTGTACTCTGAATCTCCTTATAAATGAAATAAATAGGATGAAAATAACTATAATAATAAATAATTATTATAATTAAGGCATAAATATTTAATTATATTATCCAATAAATATATTAATATATAATAATTAATATATTTAAAAGGACTTTATTATTGTTACCAACAAATAATAAAGGCGTAAAAAATTGTTTTTTGTTAACAAAAAACAATTAATAACAGTAATATTACCAATATTAAAGCTATATATTTGTGAACCTTTGAGATATGACCACATACCCAAAAAGGTCAATAGGAATATTTAAAATAATTATACCTTTAAAATAATTATCTTAAAGCTATAAAATTGCCATAAATAGGCATAAAACTTGGTTTAACTTGAGAACCAATGAATACAGATGTGAAATAAGTTACACCATTGGATTCCTCATGGTAAAATACACATATACCATTTTTATCGCATATCTGTAAAGTCAATATTTAATGAGTTATAAGTAATAAAACCTTATAAAAAACACTAATCCTTAATTATTTCAGTTATCAATGAAGCAAAATGTGAGATACATTGTACCATTGGACTCTCCATGAAATTTTACACATAAAACAATTAAGAAGCTAATCTCCAAGGTCAATACCTAAGGAATTAAACTGAATATATGCACTTTTTTGGTCAATGCATATATTCAAGGATTTTAGCTAATATCTTTTGAAATATACATGATAGAGTGATGAACCAAAAATAAAGTCACCACTTAATTACTGTAAGAATACAGAAACGAACTTTATTTATCAAGTTATAAACAAGGTTAAAACCTGTAAGGGATTATTGATTAAAATCAATAGAGCTGTTGACCACTTTGTTGTGAAAGTGGTCCAAAGTGAACAAAATAAGTAGACAGTAAGATTCTACTAGTTCATTCGTGAAGAATGACATAATTTTTATTATAAAATTGAGGGTATAACCCCTTGAAATAATGGTTTGAAGTTTAAAATATTAAATTTCAACAGAAAAGATGAGTTACAAAAGAAATCATCAAAAATAGAGTTTTGATGATGTAATGAAATTCTCTTGAAAGCATAATGAGGTTATGCCAATATATTAGAATTCACTCTCTTAATTGCTGTAGCGTGTAAAACTTAAAATTTAGTAAGGTTTGAATTTGGAGCTTATTTTGATCATTTATGATCACTCACTGTAACCTTAAATTACGTTCAACAGTCATAGTAGGGATGATGAAAACTAATAAAATCCACAAATTTTGGGGTTCTGCCAAGCCTTGACACCATCAAACTTAGAGTTATAGTGATAACTCTAATTAATGGCGTAATAATAAGATAAGATGGTTTGATCATGATGTAATCATCACCAAACCTTAAAATATTGATCAATTCCAGTGGATATGATCAGTGCACGGCTACTAGAAGCCTTTTGGACTCTAGGAGGGAGGAATTTAATATGAATAGAGCTCTTTTTACTCTATTTCCCCCTCAGACACTTACAAAACACTAAACAATTAAATCAAAGAGTAATTTCTTTATTCTTTATATATAAAACTCTTATATTATTAAAGACCAAAGATAATCTCATTATAATCATCATCTTTGACGTGGTTATTCCATTTAATTAATTGTTTCGTTTAAAATTCTCTTAAAACCTCAATTCCACGTAAAATTAAGATAAATTGTAATTTCTCTTGAATCTCATTTTAAATACAATTTAAATAAGTTGTATTTATATTCTTTGGCGTAAAATTATCCAAAATTATTATATTAAGTATTAAAAGTAGGTTATTTCTTCTTATTATAATACTTTTCTCTCTATTATTACTTTAAATAATTCTATAATTGATATAAGTAGTATTTATATTAATTCATAACATGAATATTAGTAATATTATTGTTATTGATTGTTTTTTATTAATAAAAAACAGTTTTTACGCCTTTATTATCTGTTGGTAACAATAATAAAGTGCTTTTGAATATATTAAGTATCTTATATTAATATATTTATTTATTATATTATTTTTTTAAAATATAAATTATATTATTATATTTATTTAATAATATAATTATTTTTATGTCATAATTATAATAATTCTTTATTGTTATAAGTATTTTTATCTTATTTATTTTATTTATAAGGACATTCATAGTACAATAAGTAAAATATTAGTAATTTTTACTTATTGTTTCATAGTCAAACCTTACAATATTAATATAAATACTCTCTATATTAATTGAAGTACTATTAATAGTAATAATAGAGAAAAATTATTATAATAAGAGAAAATAACCTACTTTTGACACTTAATACAATAATTTTGGATGAACTTACACCAAATAAGTTAAATAAAACTTATTTTGATTTTATTTACAAAGAAAAAAATTAGAGAAATCACAAATTTTCTTGATTTTACATGGAAATGAGATTTTTAAGAGAATTATAGCAAAACAAAAGAACAATGGATGTAATCATGTCAAAAATGATGATTATAATAAAGATTACCTTTGTCCTTTGATAATATAAGTGATCTATATATAAAGAATAAAAATCTTACCTTTTGAGTTAATTGTTTTAATGTTTTGATATGTCTTAGGGGAAAGTAGAGTAAAAAGAGCTCTATTTATAGTAAATACCTCCCTTCTAGAGTCCAGTAGCCCTCTAGTAGACATGTAATGATGGGATCCACTGGAAATGATCAAACGTTCAAGGTTTAGTGATGATTACGCCATGATCAAACCATCTTATCTCATTATTACACCATTATTTAGAGTTATCACTATAACTCTAAGTTTGATGACATCAGAGGCTTGGAAGAAGCCTAAGCTTTGTGTATTCTATTATTAATCATAATCTAATAGTATTCACAAGTTTCATCACTTCTATAACTGTTAAGCTTAAAATAAGATTACATTGAGTGATCATCAATGATCAAATTTAACCTTCAACTTTTATCATTAATAACATTCAGGTTATACACGCTACAGCTATTCTTAGAGTGGATTAATATAGCTTTGCATGACCTCATTAAGCTTCCAAGGGAATTTCATTACATAATCAAAACCCTATTTTTGATGATTTTTCTTGTAACTCATCTTTTCTGTCAAAATTTAATATTTTAGACTTCAAACCATGATTTCAAGGGGTTATACCTTGAATATTGTAAGAAAAATTGACTCTTTCTACATGAATGACCTACTAGAATCTGACTTTGCACTTTTTTTAAGTTTGGACTACTTTCACAACAAAGTGGTCAACAGCTCCATTGATTTCAATAAATAATCCATTACAAGTCTTAACATTTTTTATAGCTTGTGAAATAAAGCTAATATCTGTGTTTCTACAGTAATTATGTGGTGAATTCCTTTTTGTTTTATCTCTCTATCTTGTATGTTTCAATAAATATTAGCTACAAGCCAGGAATATATGCATTGACCAAAAAAGTGCATATATTCAGCTTAATTCCTTGAGTATTGACTTTAGAGAATAGCTTTATAATTGTTTTATGTGTGGTGCTTTTTGGAGAAGCCAATTGTAAAATTTATTTCACATGTTGTTTCATTGGTTTCTGAGTTAAATAAGGTTTTATAATCTTTTTGAGGTATTATTACTTATTCTTCAGTAATTTTTGACTTTTCAGATATGCCATTAAAATTACCTCTGTATATTTTACCATGAGGAATCTAATGGTATCATTTATTTAACATTTTTACTCATTGGATTCTGAGTTGATTCAGATTTTGTACTTATTTATGGTATTTTCACTATTCTTTGAAATAATTATTACAAGTATAAGTATTACAGGAAGTTTGTTGTGACCTTTTTGGATATGTGGTCATATCTCAAAGGCTCACATTCCCTACCACCAAAAAATATTTTACCACAATCTGATATAGTTAATTAGGGTATCATCCACTTTCCTACCTCTTCAATAGACTTTGTTAGTCTTGAAGCTCAATAATTCTCGATTTTTCTATTCTTTAGGCTTTCTTTCATTTAAGAACCTTCTTGATAGTTTAGCAGAATTCTTTATATCCTTCTCAAGTAGCCATTCATCTTCTTGAGTTGGATTTCTATACCTTACAAGGTATTCCCTTTCTTTTTTGTTTCTTGTCCTTCTTTCTTTGAGGACTTTCACATTTTTCTTTTCTTCTCCTTCTTCTAAAGGGGGTATTTCAAGTGGGGGTTTATTTCTTAGTGGAAATAATTTCTTGTAACTTTATCTGTAAGGTTCTATCTGACTGACAGGGATAGTTTGTTTTTTGTTCATTAGTTCACCTGTGAGCTTTAATTGTACAGCATTAGGTCCATGTAGTGCTTTTATCATAAATGGTCCTGAAAAGGAATATTTCAGTTTCTTTGGGCCTTTTATATTGTTTAAATTTAGACTTGACACTAGGACCAAGTCTCCCATTTTGAAGTCAGGTGGTTTATGACTATTCTCCCATCTTTCTTTTGCATACTTGAAAGAATCTTGCATACATCCGTTTCCATGGTGTCTTGCTTTGTCAGGCATTAACTTGAAGCTACTTGCTGTTGGGCTGATATCCACTAAGTCCTTTTTGAGGGTATCATAAGGCAGTCTTGTATTCCAGCCTTTTTCTATCATTTCAGGTGTCTTGCCAGTTGAAGAATGGATTGATGTTTTTTATGCCAGTTCAAGAGCTGGTATTGGTGTACACCAATCATGGGTCAAGCCAGCAGAATCTTTAAGTTCCAGTCCATAAGCACAGAATCTTCCGATCATGTCCTCCAAGGTTTGTATCATTCTTTCTGATAAACCATCCGTTTGAGGAAGGTAAGCTGTTGAGAATGATAATTTTGTCCCAAACTAGTTATGGAGGTTTGTCCATAATGCTGAAGTGAAATTTGGGTCTCTGTCACTTATAATCTTTTGGAATAGGCCTGTGTGGCTAATGACTTTATTTGTCTTGAAATGAAGCAAATTGGTCCTTCAACAGGTTTGTCCTTGATGATTTGTGTCTAGTGTAGTGCAGCACCTAGTCCTTCTCCACAAGCATCAATGTATAGTTTAAAGGGTAGCTTCAAATCTGGAATCAGAATAAATGGGGCATTTGTTAAGGAAGTTTCCAATTCTTCATCTGCCTTAACTCTTTCTTCAGTCATTTGATAGACTGTTTGTTGGTCATAGAGCTTATATAATGACTTAGCAGTTCTTGCAAAAGCTTTTATATGTTTTCTGTAATAACCAGCAAATCCTAGAAATGATTGCATTTCTTTCTTAGTTTGGGGCATTGGTTTCAATAGTACTGCTGCTAATTTGTTCTTCTCTATGCCCAAACTTAGTCCATATACAACATGTCCTAGTTCTTTCAGCTCACTGTATGCAAAATGGAACTTTTTCAGAGAAATTTTCATGTTTACTTGTACTATTTTTTGCAAGACTCTTTCTAGTCTTTATAAGTGACTTTCCCAAGTCTCTGAGAAAATTATGATATCATCAATATAAATAATCAGCCATCCTTCTGATAATTTTTCAGGAAATATGGTATTTATCATTCTTTGGTAATGGGATGGTGCATTTTTTCTACCAAATGGCATTATTAGATATTCAAAAGTTTAACAGTGGACTACTATCCTTAGTAGTTTCTTGGCATTGTCTGGTAAGAAATTTTGATGAAAGCCTTTTAGAGCATTCATTTCTGTGAGGAACTTAGCCTGAGATAGTTGTGTTAATTTCTCATGGATTCTGGGTATTGGGTATCTGTCAGGGATAGTATAGCTGCTTATAGCTCTAAAGTCCCCTACCATCCTTGATTTTCCACTATGCCAGGTTATAATGACAGGTGTAGTGACCTCTACCTGTTCATTATGTCCTAATTTCCTTAATACTCCAAGGTCCATTAGTTCTTTGATGTGTACCTCTAAAGCTTCTCTAGCTCTTGGGCTCCCTGAATAAGCTGGTCTTCTTAATAGAGGTGGATAAGGTTTTTCTACATTGAGCATTATGTCTACCTCATCTCCAAGTATGGAACCTAGTGGTTCCTTGTCAGCTGCAAAGGCATTTTTATATTTAAACAAGAGGTAAAGAATAAATTTTTCTTTCATTTTCAATTTCAATTAATGATTTAATTCTGCCTCTTTTGGTTGTTCAGGTCTGAAAAAATCTATTTCTGGGCTTTTTTCATCATTTTTGATAACTGTAACTTTTCTTTTTTATTGAAAAAGCCAAATTTTTGTCTTTTATTGTCTCCTATGGTAAAATTTCTATCTTTTTGGTTAGAGATATCTATACCATAAATTGACAAGTAGCCATTTCCAAGTATAAAATGGTTACTGGTGCAGTTGTCGATTACTACAAATTATACTTTCAATCTGATACATTGTGAAGGATGAGGAAAAATGAGTGTTAAGTCAATTATTCCAAGGGGCTTCATGCTTTCACTTGCACTACTCAATTCCACTCCTTGTATTGGTATAAGCTTTTCTTCCCAATCTGGTAGAATTGCTTTCAAATAACTTTTACCAAAACTGGTACAATATGCTCCTGTATCTGAGTTCACTTTTGCCTCTTGGTTTCCCACCATGATGATACTTATACTTGATTTTCCAGCTGCATATCCCATCCCTTTTGCTGGTTTGGTTCTATACAATTTAGCCTCCTATATGCTTGTGAGGCTTGTATCAGATGTTCCAACTTGTGGTAAGTTTGAATTGACGTCAAGTACTTCATATATTAAGTAAATATTATCAATTTTTGCATTAATTATATTAATTTCATCACTTTCAGAAGTTTCTGATTCTGCAGTGTCCCTTTCAGAATCAGATTCTTCTTCTTTATCATTGAGGTCCTCTGTTTCCACAATTCCATTAATTTTTACTTTTTTAATACAATTATTGGCTAAGTGTCCAATACCTCCACATTTGTGGCACTTCTTTTGCTCATTATTGTTGGATGCATTGGGCTTGAGAGTTTCTCTTGGTTTATCTTTCTTGATAAATGGCTTTTTTGGACTTTCAATGTCCAAGTTCTTCCAAGTTCTTCCAATTTTTGTCATTGTCAATAAGTCTTCCAGTGCATTGATATACTCTTCTGTGGAGCATGGTTCTATACACCTGCTTCTCAGGGAATGCTCCAATTCTCCTCCCCATTTCTTAGGTATTTTCATGTGTACCATTTTTTCTGACATTTCTGGGCACAGTGCATTTAATCTTTCAACCTCTTTTAAGAACCAAGTAAAAGGTTTATCTTTTTCTGGGTCAACGAAGTAGTTTTCAAATGCATTCTCTATTTTGTACCTCCAGGCATGATTAGACCACTTGGCAATTATTTCTTGTTTCCACCAAGACCAGTTATTTTTTCCATTTGTTTGCCTTATGCCATAATACCATCTTTTTGCAGATTTCTCAAATAGTTAGTGTAATCTGGCAGTGATTGATTCATCTGGTATGGCATAATATCCTTGTAACATGTCAATTGTTTTAATAAATGACATATGGTAATATTAACCTTCTCCTGTCAATGTTGGCCATTCTTTCAATTGAGGTGCTTCCTTCATTAAGACTTGGTTATTTTCTTGATTACTCAAGTTTGTTATGAATGGATTTGTTAATTCCTCTTTTGGTTTAACAGGGCTTATTATGTGAGAAAATGGTATTGATAACTTTGTAATATTTAAGTTAGCCTCATTGATTTTATTTATTTTTTACAGTAATAAGCCTTTTCTCACTTTGAATAACCTCTTTCAGATGCATTCTTGCTTCATCACTTTTTTCCACATGGTTTAAAAGTAATTTTTGGTGTGATCCAGTATTTTCTTCAAATTTTTATACAGAAATACTCAATTTGTTCGATTTGTCTGTAGGATTATCACTACTCATGTAATAATTGATTGTCAAAGTTTTACCTTTGATATCTTCTATGTATTTATACAATTCCTGTTGTCCTTGTATTAATTTTTGAGTACTGTCAATTAAAAATTTGGGTTTGTTATTTTCAACAATATATTTAATGTTGTCAATTTCTTTTCTATTCTGTACAGCAATTTTTGTTAAAGAAGATAAATTACTATCTATTTCTTGAATGATAATAAACCATTTTCAATTTCTTTTAGAGGTAAAATACTAGTTTTAATTTCTGTTAAAGTATTTACAACATCTGGGGACAAGGCTATTTCTTTGGGAAATGATGTTGTCTCATTCTTTGCTCCTCCTTGTCCTTGAATTCCATCAAGATTCTGGCCATGTTGAAGACATTTTCCATGGCATCTTAATGGAATTTTGCAATACTGTAGCTTGGGGGATATGGTTTTCTCCAGTTCTTTTTCTTGTTCTTCTTCCCTTGTTGAGGAAATGGGTTGGCTTAGGGCTTTCTGCTAGAAGCTACTGGGCCTTCTGTCTTGGTTGCCTCCTTATTTTTGGTGTGGTACTCCTTGATCTGTTTGATTTGAGGTTTGGCTGATAGTGGATTCCATCCATTAAAGTATCTTACTATTTCCTCCTCTTTGAGGAAGTTTTTGAGGATGTGCTAGGAGCTCATCACTCCTTTTTGTATTTGTGGCAACATTTCCCAGTCCTTGACCATGTACACTGTGTAGTACTGCTTGTACTGGCTCATTTAAATGTCTATCTGATCCCTTTGAATTTGATTTGTACCTTTTTGAGTTACTCATACTTAGCTCTAACTCTGGCTCAGATATCATGCGCATTTCTGGGACTTGCCTTTGGGACAAGGCACTTCCTTGTGTGAATTCTGTTCCACTGGGTATTTTTCCCTTTTGAGGGATCAATTCTACCTCTGAGTCCAGCTCCATCTTATTGGTTGGAGTAATGAGAGCCTCTTCTGGTAGTCATAATTTAATAAATAAGAAATAAGAAGATTTGAGGACAAGAATTCTTCTTATGGCAATTTATAAAGGAGTTACTCACCTTCAGAGTCCTGGAAAGTCTAATTTCATAGCTTTCTTTTTCTTAGTTACAATTGGTGTTGGAGAACTTGGGAAAGTTTCTTCCACCAATCTTGCAGCAGTGATTTGATTGTCCTCTGTTGGATTGTCTTCAAACACTAAAAAAGACAAATAAATATAACTCTTTTATATAACAAGTGTTATTTTTGGTGAGATACGGCAATTTACCAAATAAAAATTTCTTTTGAATCTTTGAATAAATAAATGAAAAAAATGAATAAAAAAAACTTTTTTTTATTGGTTTTTAATCTTTTTTATTATTTTTTATGTTTTTTATTTTCAAAGAATAAAATGAAATGAAGATGATTCTTTTATGAAATTAATTTATAATATAAAATTATTTTTAATTTAAAAAATATCTTTTTTAATCACTACAGTCACTCAAAGAAAGTTCTTGCAAGTCTATGGATGTGAAAAACCATGTGTAAGACAGTACAATTGCTTTCCAAATGCCTCAATAGCTCTTAAGATAAATAAATATAAATTTATTATATAATTTTATGATTAAAATTGAAATTTATTATTAGATAAACCATATTAGAATCTTTTAAAGGTTTTTAAAGCAAATATCACAGCCAGGCCCCTAAATGTAAGGTTTGACTATAAAACAATAAGTAAACAATACTAATATTTTACTTATTGTACTCTGAATGTCCTTATAAGTGAATTCAATAAGATCAAAAATAATGATGATAACAAAGAATTATTATAATTAATGCCTAAAAACTGCATTATATTATCAAATAAATATAATAATATAATGAATAAATATACTAATATATAATAATTAATATATTTAAAAGCACTTTATTATTGTTACCAACAAATAATAAAGGCAGGAAAAATTGTTTCTTATTAATAAAAAACAATTAATAACAATAATATTACCAATATTAAAGCTATATATTAATATAACTACTATTTATATTAATTGAAGTATTATTAATAGTAATAATAGAGAAAAATTATCATAATAAGAGAAAATACCCTACTTTTGATGCTTAATATAATAATTTTGTAGGAATTTATGCCAAAGAATGTAAATAAAACTTATTTAAATTGTATTTACAAAAGAAATAAGAGAAATCACAAATTCTCTTGCTTTTATGTGGAAATGAGATTTTTAAGAGAATTATAACAAAACAGCAGAATAAGTGAATTAATCATGTCAAAAATTATGATTATAAGAAATATTAGCTTTGGTCTTTGATAATATGACTGATTTATATATAAAGAATAAAGATTTTACCTTTTGATTTACTTGTTTTAATGTTTTGATACGTCTTAGGGAAAAATAGAGTAAAAAGATCTCTATTTATAGTAAATACCTCCCTTCTAGAGTCCAGTAGGCTTCTAGTAGACGTGTACTGATGGTATCCACTGGAAATGATCAGTATTTTAAGGTTTAGTGATGATTATCTCAAACCATCTTATCTCATTATTACACCATTATTTAAAGTTATCACTATAAATCTACGTTTGTGGACATCATAGGCTTGGAAGAAGCCTAAGCTTTGTGTATTGTATTAGTATTGATCATAAACTAAGAGTATTCATTATTTTCATTGCTTATATAACTTTTGAACTTAAAATATGATTACAGTGAGTGATCATAAATGATCAAATTTAAGCTTAAACTTTGATCATCAATAACTTTCAAGTTAGACATGCTAAAGCTATTCTGAGAGTGGATTCTAATAGCTTGGCAAGTCCCTATTAGACTTCCAAGAGTATTTCATTACATTATCAAAACTCTATTTTTGATGATTTGTCTTGTAACTCATCTTTTCTGTCAAAATTTAATATTTGAAACTTCAAACCATGATTTCAAGGGGTTATACCTTGAATATTATGATAAAAATTACATCATTCTTCACTTATGAACCAGTAGAGCCTGACTGTCTACTTTTTTCTAAGTTTGGACCAATTTCACAACAAAGTGGTCAACAGCTCTGTTGATTTTAATCAATAATTCCTTACAGGTTTTAACCTTGCTTATAACTTGTGAAATGAACTTCATGTCTGTATTCCTACAGTAATTACGTGATGACTTTTTTTTTGGTTCATCACTCTATCATGCAGAATCCAAGAGATATTAGCTAAAATCCTTGAATATATGCATTGGACAAAAAAGTGCATATATTCAGGTTAATTCCTTAATTATTGATTTTGAAGCTTAGCTTCTTTGTTGTTTTATATGCGGATTTGTATGGAGAATCCACTGGTACTCTTTATTTTACATGTTGTTTCATTGGTTTCTGAAATAAATGAGGATTTGTGTATTTTATAAGGTATTATTACTTATAACTTATTAAATATTGACTTTACAGATATGCCATAAAAATGGTATATGTGTATTTTACCATGGGGAATCCAATGGTATAATTTAATTCACATGTTTGCTCATTGGTGCTTAAGTTAAACCAAGTTTTATGCCAATTTATGGTATTTTTGTATTTTTAAAGTACTTATTTTTAATGTATAATTATATTAAATATTTCTTGTGACCTTTTTGGTTATGTGGTTCTATTTCAAAGGTTCACACTAATGGTGTAGTTTATTTCACATTTTTCCTCAGTAGAATCTGAGTTAATTCATATTTTGTACTTATTTATGGTATTTTTACAAGTCTTTGAGATAATTATTATAAGTATAATTATTACCGAAATTTTGTTGTGAACTTTTTGGATATGTGGTCATATCTTAAAGGCTCACAGGCCCCATCTTCCATCATGGCTATACTTTGATGGCCTTGAATATACAGGGCATTGGAAATATGATCAAAGAACAGGAGCAGAGAAGGGTCATTTACTTGCTCAATGAATGCTGCTGAATTGAGTGGTCTGTTCAGGAACACAAGCAGTCAAAACATGCCCATATCATGATTGAACAGCATCCAGATTGATGGTTGACTTTCAGATTGGCCAGATTGTGCTTTTTGTTTGGAGTATGCCATACTTGCACTGGGTTTCTTTTCTTCCCTGATTCACAGGAGCACTCATATTTCCAAATGATGCACCCCCATTGATGGGGAGTCCACAGATGAAGCTGCTGAGCGAATTCCATTCAAAAAACAAAATCAACTGGACATAGGTAGGGTTTTTTGGGTGCCACACACCATCTTTTTCCAATATTTTGGCTTTCTTTCCTGACAGTATGACTTGATATCACCTTAGGAATCATATCCACCAATTCTCCAAGTGTTGCTTGTCAATGGTCCACCAAATACACATCAAGGTCAGCAAGGCTATTGTCATCCAGAATGGTTTTCCAACCAGGCTTGTTGTTGTTCTTGCAGTGGCCTCATGTCTTGTATTGATTGATGATACCCCAAACAGTTGACTTTGCCACATGCATGGCATTGGAGATCTCTCTAATGGATACTCCTCCTTGCCTCATACCAACAATCTGCGCCCTCAGCTTAACGTCAACTTAAGGGGCCATTAATCTATGTTAAATAAATACCATGAATAAAATAAAAACAAATTAGCAAGATGTGAATTTGAAACATAGCATTTGCTTACAATTATTATTAAACATGATTCCTTGTGAAATATCTGGCAAAGAAGCAAATAAGAAAATAAAATCTTCCATGAAAGAAAAGATATTGCCCAAGAGGACAAGTCAAGGTTGAGAATTAGAGATAATTCAAGAAATAAATATAAAAAATTCAAAAAATAAAAATAAAGATAAATAAAAGGAGGATGAGTGAAAAATGAGGAGTCTAAAAACTTTCCAGCGAAAGCAATTGAAAATGAGCGCACGTGGTTTGCACACATGCTACCCATTCAGGTAGTGTCTGAATATATGCTTTGGGCCACTGTACAGTGGGCTACAGGAAACACCCAAACACTGTGAATAAATTCTCAACCTCTGAGCCCGCACGCCCCAGGCTTTCCTCTCTCTCTTTTTTTTCAATTCATCCAAGTATCACGGTACTTGGTTTTTTTCATTTTATTGATTCATCACCATTTCAAGCCTCAGACAAATCTCTGAATCACAAAAATGATTCTTGCTTCTGATTCTAATCACACTACTCATCTCTTCAACATCTTATCCAATGTTTTGACTCCTTTTAAATCAAAAATAATTATTTCAACCTGGAAATCAACTCCAATTGTTTTGCTTCTCATCTATGATGACAATGATCCCTCAAGGTGAGTTATTTCCTCTTTTTCAAATGCTTGGCTTACATTTCACTGAACTGTTTACTATTGTTTTTTTAATGTTGTATGAATTTCTTATATAATGTTGGCAATGATGTCTTCAAAGATCATTGCCATTTGCTGCTCAAGATAATGTATAATTTATTTCAATCATTGTGAGTTTTTTTATATTTAAAATTTTCAATCAAGCCAATTTTTTTAATTGTTAATTGATAGGATACCTCATCTAGGTGAAGGCACTTGTGGACAGCTTGTGGGGTTATGCAAAGCAGGCTTATCAATTGGTGCAATTAGTCAAAAGCTCAACATTGCCACAACAACAATACATGATACAATTAGAAAAGCTGAAGAACGACAAACTTTTAAAAACCTTACCTATACCTGGACAACCTCAAAAACTCAAAGACCAAGACAAATGCCAGCTTTTGAGAGTCGTAAACCAACACCCAGGCAAAAAGCTTTCAAACATCAAAGAGATGATTACAGCTGAGGTCAGCATTGGAATAGTTTGTAAAGCCATACATGAACTAGGCAAACGTTCATGTATAGCAGTGAAGAAGCCTTACCTTACTTAAAATCACATGGCTCATTGACTCTGATTCGCCAGGGACCATCAACATTGGACAGTCAATGATTGGCAAGCAGTTATTTGGACTGACTAATTGGTTTTTGAATTGGGCAGAAAATTAATGCAAACAAGAGTGTTGCTATTACCGAATGAGAAATATAACATTGATTTCATGCAGGTTACCCATTGCTTGGGTTGTTGGAGTGTTCTGATATGGGGTGCGTTTTGTGGACAATTCCAATCTAACTTGATAATACCACCAACACAACAACAAACAGCACAAAAATTTGTCAGTAAAGTTTACATGCCAGGATTGATACCTTTTATTGAAGAACTTGAAGAACTTGGGCTTTACGAGCAAGAAAACCTCATCCTCATGGAGGATGGGGCACCAATCCATTCAGCTTGAATCAGCACTGAATGGCAAGCAAACAATAACATTCAAAAGCTTGTTTGGCCGGCCAACTCACCCAATCTCAACCCCATCTTGAACCTCTGGTTCAAGCTGAAATATACAGTTACTTCTCTTTACAATCCGAGAACCATGGACAAACTCCAAGAAGCAATTTGTATGGCCTGGGATTCAATCCCAGTTTCTCATCTGGATGCACTGCTTGCATCCATACCACATAGGATGCAAGCAGTCATCCACAACAATGGTGCTCCAGTGCAATGGTAGGAGCAACCGAATTTCTTATTTTTCATATAAAAAAAGTTATTATTGAATTAAAAAAGAATATTATTATTTTGTTATGAATTATCTAGCCTATTATTAACATGAAATACAGATTTATTATTGCACTGCTACTTAAACATTAAAAAACTGTGAGAAAAAAACTGAGAGCAAAAAATTGTGCGAAAAAAATAAACACAAAAAAACAGTGCCCCAAGAAAGTGTTCGGATCTTTCTTGTAGGGCACTGTACAAGGGGGGGGGGGAGGGTGGGTCGTGCTACGATGAGGCAATACGAGTATAGTTGAGAGTGGTTGGGTGCTCGACCTTATAGGAGATGAGTGTGTTATTTTGAGATTTGTTGGTTTTTAAGGTGTCTGGACGAGTGAAGGAAAAAGGGTGGTAGGTGATGGTAGAAGCTAGGAAGCCCCCCTCAGTGCAAACGATACTTACTGCAATTGTCATCATGTGCAGTATGACTGCATATTGCAAATATACTGCCAGTGCGGCGTTGCAGACATTCACGCTTATTTGTTACTCCGACCGTCGTCTGCCTTAAATTCTCAAGCCCCCGCAAAAAAACCGATAATCGTGTTGTTTTGAATGGATTGTCAGTTTCGCTCAAACTTTTCTGGGTATCATCACTCCAAAGGCATCCGGGAGCTACACTCGGTATCAGTTTGTGTTGGATCATGTAAGATGACAAAGGTTTCGTCTGTTTCACAACAGAGAATTTGGTATAACACATTCCACATCATACGTTTTCCGGGAGTTGGAAAGCGCGACATAATCATGAATTTGTCAGAGTATCAGATTGGGGGACATATGAGTCTATTGATCTAAGTGGGACGCTCTTCAGCTTTGTGAGGATTCATGACAACTTCTAGACCGCAGAAAATTTCACTTATAAAACTCTGACATCTTCAAGTAATAATAAAACGTCGCTTGGATACAGTCTCTGTAGATGGCGCAGTCATCAAAGGCATTTGCGGCAGATAATCTAGCGAGCCGGGTGCGACGTTCTAAGGTGCACAGTCTAATCACAAATACAGCTCTTCCGCCTGTTTTTGATCTTGTCTTGAGTACCGTAATGCCTGATAGGTATAGCCAGTGAAGCCGCCGCAGTCTTTCTTTTCCAGACCTTTGGGGTTGCGGAGGTAGTGTACAGTACACTAGAAGATGACGGCTAGTTTAATTTGGTGACGAGTTTTTTGAATGGTACTTTATTTCTCTGATTCATATTCAGTTTGATTGAATCACTTTACTTCATCTTGATAATAACAGAACCAATCCCTTAGAGAAAAATATTTTCATTATGAACTAATTATTTTTTGATACAATTTCACTTGGTGTGTTTAGCAATTCCGCAGTGTAGGCATGGTTTGAGGACTCGACCTGGGCTGAATTTCTATAAATTGCACGAGTCTCTTGCAAATAAAAGACTCGATCATTACTATCTATTCTCAATTCAATATTACTATTTCATTATTTTTCGCCCAGTTTTTTATGTTGTTTAGTTGGCTTTTGCACTTATAGCATATAAAATTATTCTATAAAATGGTTAGCTTTTATCAGGTTGTGTTAGGACTTTCTATCGTCTCCAAGTGTCACGCTATGGAGGAGCGTAATTGGACACCTCATGGAGGTTATCACTATTCGGGTTCTAACTATGGAGATAATTCTTGGGATGTCGGGAATGCCTATTCAGAGTTTCCACCTCACCAGAACTCTCTACCTATTCAAAACTACGGTTACAACCAACAAGGGGAGACTTCCAACATGCAAGAAGGTTTGTTTTGTGGTGAAAGCACGAAAATACTCTTGTATTCTATTATGATAATTGTGCTGATTCATCATAATTTATTGCCATTATTTAAAATTCTAATTCATAGCGAGTTCCTTTTCCCCTCAAGCCATAAACCGTCCATTTTATGGATCAGGATCTAGAAAGCCCTATGACAGAGGTATAGTTATCGTCCCATTCTTCTTCGTAGCACCCATCAATTGTTTCCGACGCTTTGTTAAGACCCAAATTAATCGGCTGATTTCGAGTTTTTTTTCCTTTAAAATCAATACATAGTTGGGGATTCCTACTACGCAAGGAATCCACCACGGATGGTAAAATTTGAGGTATCTCTTCGTGTCATCATTCCTGCTTTCGATTGTTTTAATCAATCTTACAAATCAATTCATACAGGATATTGTTACAACTCCTGTGCAAAACTTTTACAAGCCATATGATCCGGCTTCTGCAAGTGGAAAAGTAAGTATCAGTGTTCGAAAACAAAAGCTATCAGCTGCAGTGAATAATAACCTTGAAAATTTGGTTGCGCTAACTTGACCAATCTATTTTTGTTTCAAAACCATTATCATCTTGAAAATAATTCAAAGATTCCATTCGAAGGCGACCAAGCCCTGGGTCAGTATCCAGAAGAACGGAGGGAAATCCTTAGGAATTTGAACCCTGGGGCTTGGAATGAAAGAAATGAGGAATTTGAGAAGGATTGTAACGTTATCAGAAAGTTCTTAGCGAAAATAGATGAGGTGGAGACAGACAGCAAAATGAAACAGATTTGGGGCACCTACAATTATTTTAAAGAGCTTCTCGTTACATGTGCTGCGTCGAAAAAGGACGATGGAAGGCATCTTGTGTGGATTTTGCAAGCACCCCGCACTGCGTTTAACAAACTCGAGCTTGAGCAAAGACTAGCGCATCGGCTGCAAATGATACTCGACTGCCAGCAGGGTTACATGCGTCAATTCAATGCCCACTTCGGCAAGCAGTTCCAAAGGGAGGAGACTCGTTTTGATGAGTGGTTATTCAATGCGTTCTTCTCACCTCCTCACGGCTTACCAGTCATAGGCTTCACTTCGAGGGGCGTGAACGGGCCGTCTGAGGCGACTGTGGTGGCGACTATGGAAAAAGGAAAGGCTAATGCGTTAGTATATCATGACGGAGAAAAACTTTTTGGAAATGTCCAGCTCAAACTTATTAAAGTCATGACTCAAGATGCAGATATACTTGTGAACATTGGAGCTTTGCTCTCTGAATGGCACAAAACGTACGCACCGGAAAAAATCCAAGAAAGTTTCAGCCCAGCTGAATCTTATAGAATTTTGAAAGCTTTAGGAATTTATCTCGATTAATATAACTAGCTTTTGTTACCCTATAGCTATATTTTCAGCTTTATTTCAATTGAAGTGGCTTCTAAGTTAATTTTGTTCATCTGATAGTTAAATCCTAAATGCATTCCTACGTAGAATCAAAAAATCTCCATTCAACATCATCTTTCAATTTTACATAAAAAAATATTTCTACAAGAGCTTGATCTCAAGTCAGCATACACTCTAGACCCAAGACTTTTGCAGCCTAGAGATTGTCTCATACAAACTGCCATTTTTTCAAGAAAGCAAAGCATAGAGAAAAAAATTAAGCAAGGGAAAATAAATAAAAGCTTGAGGAGTATCAACTAAGTTAACAATCCCTCTTCTAGAGAACACATGTCTCATTCATGCTCTGACTAAGATTAATCATCAACCCATCATTAATGATGTCACATGCTTTTATAGTGTGAAATGATTGTTTGCACATGCTCTTTCAAACTATTAGGGGGAGTCAGTTCATGGCTGAAATGGGTGTGAGACACCTGCAAGTCCGCCTAGGCGGATTTGCAGGCATCCCATATATTTTCCCTCCCCTGAAGGCAGGTGTCCCATATATATTCCCTGCCCCAAAGGGCTTTGGTTGCTGCTTTGTATTGGCCCAACGCTTTTGAACTCCCCTGTAAGGGCACACAACCATCACCAAATCACCCATATCATGCCAAAAGAATCAGAGTGTCAGTATTTCTTCTATGAACTCTTCAAGAAGAAAAGACAGAAGACCGCTGGGAAGAGTGTAAGGTTTGTCTATGAAACTCTTGATAATAGTAACAATATCAAGAGTACTATGACTGTCCTCAGTAGAAAAAATATAATATAATGAGATATTATAACCACAAATTTAAATATAATTATTAAAAATAACTATATAAAAAAATGAATTTAATTATTATTATAAAAATATAATAATTATAATAAATTATGATTATTCTATTATTGTTATAGTCAATGACAATTATAACAATAAGAAGTGTAAAGCTCTTAAGGAGACAATTACACATGGAAAATATAAATATTTAACCACTTATAAATAATATAAATATTATTTATAAAAGAATTATAACACACACTGTGCAGAAAATAATTCTTATAGAAAGATTCTATATAAAAAAAAACTAATACTAGATAAAAAATAATATAGAATTTTAGAGAAAACTTACTTATAAGATTTATTTAATACAACAAGTCAAATACAACAGTTATCATATTAAAATAAAGATTATAAGTTAAAAACACGCCAAAAATCAATAAATTTAAAGATAAAACAGCTTTTTATAATATAAATTATGATTAAAGAGTTTTTGAGAGGAATTTGTGGATTTTAAAAGATATTTAAGATGATAATTTTATATAATAAAATTTATTATAGATGATTACAACAATAATCTGAATTCTATGACTTCAATTCTTTAATTTAATAAATAAAGAATAAAAATAACTTAAGAATTACTTTTAATAATAAGATTTTATATTTAATAAAACTTTACCTGTTTAAATTTCTAATATGATTGGATTGATAATGAATGATGGAAAAAAACAGTGATGAAAGGACTCTTTTTATGTCTTCAGAGCAGCTCTCATGATTCATAATGGATGTAGAGGGCGTGCTCAGGTCAAAACTGAAAAACCATGCTTAAAAATTAAGTTCTTAACTTAAGGCAACTTATTTTTACTTCCAATTTAAAGTTACCAGTGTTATTCTTAACTCCAAGTAACTTTAATCCTCATTTAGTTTAATTATTTTAAGTTTTAATATAAAATAAGTTTATTTATATTAAAGTTCATCACATGAACAACATAAAATTAGAGTTTCAAGCAGAGATCTCTTAAACTCAATTTTTAATTAATTTTTAAAGAAATCATAATTTTCTTTGAGCTTAATTAAAAAAGTAATTTTCCAGACTAATTACCAAGGAAACTTATTTATAAAAGATACTTAAAATTTAATTTATATATAGATAATATTAAATTCTAAGCTGTGTGAAATTTTCAAGCAAATCCATTAAGATTTTGATTTTTAATGAATTTTTGAAGTTATTGCTATTTTTCCACGTAAAATAGCAATACACACCAAACCTTAGCTTTTGATAAGGTTTCAATGCTTGGAACCTTAAAGCTTTAGGCTTATTTAAGCCTTTTAAACTTAATTAAGCTTTGACAGTTCTTAACACCTTGATTTCAAGCCTGAATATTGGGATTTACCCTTTGGCAGCTTGAAATTCCTGTCCAAATTGGGATAAAACCAGTTTAAACCTTAAGGTTGGATCAAATTCTAATCTTAAAGTTTAAATAAGGTTGAAAATCCTCCAATACAGGTGGACAACCTTAATTGAATCATTGCAGATCCAAAAAGTTGGGTACCCCAGCTCTATTTGGTCTTTTTCCTTTGTCCCACCTTTTTGCGTGGATTTTGCCCATTTATTTATTTAAAGCCATACTATGGCCTTAAACCCTTTTAAATTGAGCTCATGCAGGATTTACATTCTGTATGGCAAATCCTTAGCCAATTCAGTAAATATACACCACACCTTAATTTTAACTAAAATTTTGGTAAAGTTGCATGAACCTTATGTAACTTTAAATTTAAGCTTAATTAGGCTTAAATTTAACAATTCTAAAAAAATGTTAAAAAAGTTACATTAGTACTGTGAGATTCTTAAATCTTCCAATAACACAAGAAATAAGTGTTTTTGGGTATAACACCCTATGGGTGTACCCTAGGTTATTTTTGGTGTAGAATCCAAAAATGACATAATATTTATAACTTTGTTTATCCAAAAAAAGTTATACTTATTTTTTATTATTTTTTATTTTAAATTCAACTAAAAAGTCTGTTCAAGACAAAGTTAATTGTTTATAAAATCTTTTGTGGCCTTATGGGTATGTTATACATACCTCACAGGCTCACATTCCCTACCACCAAAAAAAATTGTACTACAATTTTTCTTCTGTAGTATACCCCCAAGTTTTGTGGGGGGATATAATCCACTGTCCAACCTCTCTACTTATACTGTTCAAGTATGTAAAGCACACAATTCAAACTTTTTATTGAGGAATTGGTCTTCTCTCATGTCTGAATCTTCTGAGAAACTTTTGGGAATCAGGTATTTTACTTTCTTCAACCCACTCATCTTCATGTTGTGGATTTCTGTACCTGACTAAGTATTCTCTTTCATTTTTACCCCTAAGTATTCTTTCTTTTAAGACTTTCAGTACTTTCTTTTCCTCACTTGGCCCAAGTGGGAGTACCTCTAAGGGTGTTTCATTTCTTAAAGGAAATAATTCCTTATCACTTGATGTGTAATTCTTTACAAGACTGACAGGAAAAGTTGGGTGTTTGTTTCCTAACTCTCCTGACAGTTCTACTTGTACTGCATTTGTCCCATGAAGGGCCTTAATAATAAATGGTCCTGCAAAGGAATCTTTCAATTTCTTTGGACCTTTAATATTATTAAAGTTCAAGGTTGAAACTAGTATTAAGTCCCCTACTTTGAATTCTGGTGTCTTATGACTCTTATCCCATTTATGCTTAGCATATTCAAAGGCATCATTCATGCTTTGATTTGCATGATGTCTCACTTTATCAAGCAGTAGCTTAAAGCTTGAAGCAGTTGGATGAATGTCAACCAAATCTTTTTTCAAAGTATCAACTGGAAGTTTGGGGTTCCATCCTTTTTCCAACATTGCAGGAGTCTTGCCTGTTGAAGCATGGATGGAGGTCTTGTAGGCTAATTCCAATGCTGGTATAAGAGTACACCAATCATGGGTCAAGCCATCAGAATCTTTAAACTCCAGGCCATAAGCACAAAATCTTCTGATAATGTCCTCAAGGGTTTGAATCATTCTTTCTGCCAGCCCATCTGTTTGTGGATGGTAGGCTGTTGAAAATGATAATTTTGTACCCAAAAGCTTATGTAAATTAGTCCATAAGGCTGATGTAAATTTTGGGTCTCTGTCACTAATGATGTTTTTAAAGAGGCCAGTATGGGATATGACTCTGTTCCAAATCAAAAGAGCTGTATCCATAGCTGTGTCATCTTTATGGCATGGTAAGAAGATTGGTGTTTTGCTATATCTGTCCACAATAACAAGATAAGCATTGTAACGTTTATCACCTCCAGGTGGTAAGGCAGTTACCCAATCCATGTGAATCACTTCCCATGGGGTACTTGGTTCTTGAATATGGATCATTAAACCAAATCTTTTACCGGTAGCTTTATTGGCTTTCTGGCATCTATCACAACTATGACAGTACTCAATGACATCTTTTCTCCAAGATGGCCACCAGGCACATGTCTTAATTCTTTTCATTGTTCTGTCTTCAGACAGATGTCCAGAATAGATGTTATCATGGCATTCTAGTAGTATTGTGTTAATCAACATTCTACTACATAGGACCATGACACATGTGTGTTTAGATCTATGATATAGTATACCATCAAACAAATGGAATCTTCCATTATCATAAGATGTTTTCCAAATATCATCCAGAGAATTAGCCAAGGCTCCATCTTTACAATCTTTGTCAAGTAGAGCAGTAAGAATATGACAATTCTTATCTTGCTTGTAGCTTTCTCTAACTTCTTCAAAGAATTCTGTTCCAACATCTGTGATATTAATTCCTTCAATTGGAATTTGAGGTTCTGCACTTGTAGGAACATAGGCAGGGTTCTCAGGTGTATTGGTTAATGCCCATCTACTTAAGCCATCAGAATTCTTATGAATATTTCCAGCTTTATGTACTATGGTCATATTGCCTCTATACTCCTGTATAGCAATCTGCCATCTCAACATGTGTCTGTTTGGAGTCTTCATGTTAAGAAGTGATTTTCCTGCATTACAATCAGTAATTACTTCAAACACACTACCATCAAGATAGTAATGAAGTTTTTCCAGAGCCCAAACAAGGCAAAGGCACTCCATTTGGCTAGCTCCATATCTGGCCTCAGTAGGTTTAATTTGTCTTGAAATAAAAAAAATTGGACCTTCAAAAGGCTTGTCATTGACAATTGGAACTTGATGAAGAGCAGCTCCTAAACCATCACCACATGCATCAATATACAGCTTGAAAGGAAGTTTCCAGTCTGGCATCAATAATAATGGTGCATTGGTCAAGGCATACTTGATTTTATCCTATGCTTGAATTCTCTCCTGTGTCATTTCAAAAACAGTTTGCTGGTCACAAATTCTGTATAATGATCTGGCATGGATTGCAAAATCTTTAAGGTGTTGCCTGTAATAACTGGCAAATCCTAAGAAAGAGATCATTTCTTTTTTGTTCTGGGGCATTTGTTTCAGTAAAACTGCAACCACTTTGTTTTTGTCAACACCAAGGCTCAGTCCTGATACTACATGTCCCAGAGCTTTTAACTCATGAAACCCAAAATTACATTTTTTAAGAGAGATTTTCATGTTCACTTGTAGAATTTTCTTAAGTACTAATGAAAGTCTCTCTAAATGTAATTGCCAGGTTTCTGAACAAATGATAATGTCATCAATATAAATGATTAAACATCCCTCTGATAATTCATGTGGGAATATGGTATTCATCATTCTTTGATAATGAGAGGGTGCATTTTTAATACCAAAAGGCATCCTCAAATATTCATAAATACAACAATGAGGAATTATTCTCAATATTTCCTAGCATGAGGTGTTAAAACATTCTGATGGAAGCCTTTAAGAGCATCCATGGAAGTAATAAACTTTGCTTTGGATAATTGAGTCAAATTCTCATGGATTCTAGGGATTGGATACCTGTCTGGGATAGTATAGGTATTCAGTGCTCTAAAATCACCAACCATCCTTGACTTATCATTAAGCCAAGTAATGATTACTGGAGTTGTGACTTCCACTTCCTCATTGTGTCCAACTTTTCTAAGAACTCCCAGTTTCATTAGTTCATTAATATGACTTTCTAATGCTTCTCTAGCCCTAGGGCTAGCTGGGTAAGCTGGTCTTCTTAATAGTGGAGGATAAGGTCTCTCCACATTAAGCATGATATCCACTTCATGGCCTTTTATAGCCCCAAGTGGTTCATTATCAGAAGCAAAGGCTTCTCTAAATTGAAAGAAAATTTCAATAAGTTCTTCCTTCATTTCTGGTGTTAATTCAGGACTGATTTGTGCTTCACTTAATTGATCTGACACAAATCTTTCTTTATTAACATTTTTTACTTGTTGAATGACAGTAATTTCTTTTCTTTCTAGAGAAAAAGCAAATTTTTTCCTTTTATTTTCCCCTATAGTGAAATATCTGTCCTTATGATTATTAATATCAATACCATAGATATTGAGATAATCATTTCCAAGTATAAAGTGTTGTGAAGTACAATTATTCATAACAACAAATTCGGCTTTCAATCTCATACTCCCTGCAGGATGAGGAAATATTATTGCTGCTTCAAATATACCCAAAGGGTGCATGTTTTGGCTAGCACGGCTGAATTTTACACCCTCAATTGGCATCAACTTGTCTTGCCAATTGGTATAAATTTTGTCAAGATAATCTTTTCCAACACAAGTGCGAAAAGCACCTGAGTCAAGAGGTATCTTGGCTTCTGTGTTATTTATCACAATATTAGTGATACAAGATGACCCAGCTGTATAACCTTTACCTCTGGCAGGTTTGGGTTTTTGCATTTTGGCATCTTGCACATGTATGAGATCCATACATTCATCACTGTACTGTGGTAAGTGAGTATGTACCTCAGTGACCTCAAAAGAAACATTAATATTTTCTATACTAAGTTCTTCTGATACTTCTTCTTCTTCTGAAGGTTCAGAATCACTTTCATGTAAAGTTACATCAGTTTCTTTTGTGTCTTCCACTTTTTCAACATTTATCTCATTGACTATTGTCTTTTTTGGACAAGTGTTTGCTAAATGAGATGTACTTCCACATTTATGACATTTCAAAGGAGGTCTGTCATGTGGTTGATTTGGTTTTGAAATTGGTTTACCACTAGTCTTGTTGTCTATTGGGGGTTTATACCAATTTCTTCCAATTTTTGTTCTAGTAGTGATATCCTCCATAGCATTGATATAATCTTCTGTAGAGCAAGGCTCAATACATCTGCTTCTTATAGTATGCTCAAGGTCACCACCACACTTTCTTAATATCCTTTTATGTACCATTGGTTCAGACATATTAGGATGAAGGGCAGTTAATCTGTCCTTCTGTTTAAGAAACCAAGTCATGGGCCTGTCCCTCTCAATATTAAAAATGGCTTCTTCAAAAGAATTTTCCATCCTAAATCTCCAGGAATCATTTGCCCATTTGGAAATAATTTGTTCTTTCCACCAAGGCCAAGAATGTTTACCATGGTCTTGTCTCATTTTATAATACCATTTCTTTGCTGACTTGGTAAATAATGAGTGTAATCTGGCACTTATGTATTCATCTGGTATGTTAAAGTCTTCTTTGAACATATCAATTGTCTTCATAAATTCCATATGATTATATTCTCCTTTGCCACTGAAGGTTGGCCATTCCTCTAATCTAGGAATGTCTTTGAAATTGCAAGCAGTTTCCACATCATTACTTGAAATTGTATGATGTAAATCATTATTCAAGTTAAGAACATTCCTGTCAAGAAATGGTGTGGATTGCCTTGGCAATTCATTTTTTAGTGATATATTATTAATACTTGATTGAATATCTTCTTTCAATTCAAGTCTTGCTTTATCACTTTTTTCCAATTGTTCTTGAAGAAGAGCTGCATTGTGACCAGTTGAATTTTCCAAGTTTTGAACTTGTATTTTCAATTCTCTTAATTGTCCAGTTATACAAGAAATTGAATTCTCATCTGGTTAATTGAGTAAGGTAACTTTATGCTCAAGTCTTTCACAAATTTGCGTCAAAGACAAAATGTTTGCCTTATTAACATTTTCAAGGCCAATAATGGTCTTTTGTTGGTCTTTTACTTGTACTATCTCATTACCCAGCTTTTGTTTGACATGATCAAATGCTTTAAATTTTGCCATAATTTCTTTATTACAAGATTCAAAGTAAGTTACAAGCTTTACAAGGTCTATTTCTTTGGAAAGGATTGGTTCAATCTTTCCTCCTCCTTGTTTTTGAATTCCATCAAAGTTCTTGCCATATTGAACACATTTTCCATGGCTGTCTTTTCCTTCTTTGGAATTCTGTAATTCTGAGGGTAAGGCTTGTTCCACTTGGGTTTTTCCTTTCCCTTTGCCTTTTGCTCACCCTTCTGGTTGGTCTTTGGGGCTTGCTTGGGCTTGTTTGGCACTTGTTGAGGGGGATTTTTGCTGGTGGATGCTTGAGGAGCTTCCACTGAGCTGTTATCCTTGCCTTGGGCCAACTTCTTCTTCTGCTCCTCTGATAACATGCTTTGGTTTTTCAACCAAGCTTTTATCTGTGGGACTTGTCCTTTGACAGACATTGCTGTCCAACCCAACAGAAGATCTTCTGTCTTTTCTGGCCCCATGAACTTCTTCACTTGAAGATAAGAGTTCATGGTGCCTATCCAAAGACTTGGAAGGAGTTCCCACTCTTGTTGTTTTGACACCAGGAACCAGTTTTTCCATTGGGATTGATAAATTTCCACAGTTGCCTGTTGGAAATGGTTCAAGTCTAACAGCAATAGCAGTTATGTCAGCTTCTGGACTCTCAAGAAGAGGTTCAAAGGTGCTGGCTAACCTTTGGGAACTGGTGGAAGCTCTGGAATCCTCCATTTGTGCCTCTCCTCTGGGAGGACATTCTTGCCTTTTGGATTTGTGGCTGGAATGTCCTGGTCCAGATCCATTTGATTGGATGGAGTAATTACTTCCACTTCTGGTAGGAGTCATTTCACGTCAATTTTAATAAAAAATAGAGTAAAATTGGATTGAATTCACCTGCAGGACCTTTAAAGGGCTCTTTGGTTATCAAACCCCTTGGTGCTGGGCTGGTTTGAATTTCAATACTTGACTCTGAGGCTTCAGAGTCTGAAGAATTTTCTCTGATGGAAGACACTAGAGAAATTAAAAATATAAGTTATTTTATCAAACAATAAAAATAACTTATAAACTCAACTTATTGAATAAAGTTGTTTTTATGTAATTTATGGCAAATTATGTCAAAAATACAGAAAAATCTCTAAGATAAAAGAAAAAAAATTTTTTTAGCAAACATTTTTTTATTTTTAAAGGATTTTTTATTTGATTTATTATTTTCTTTAAAGAAATAATAATTATGCAATTAACAAGTTAATTAATCAAAATTGTATTATTATTCACTTTATACTAGAATAACTCAAAGAATAAATTTCAAGTCTGTGATGTGAAAAAGGCACTAGTTAGACAAAAGAAATTTATTTCAAGTCACTCAATAGTATATTGTTTCAAACAATATTCTTAGGAAAAATAACTTTATTAATATTATAAAGATTATTTATAAGGGATAAGTCCCAAAAAAGCCAATATTAAGACAAATATGGCAATTGTACATCAAAAAACAGTAAAATAAGGTCTAGAATATGATTTATGTCCCAAAAATTGGTTTAAAATCACGGCCAGGCCCCCAAATGTAAGGTTTGTCTATGAAACTCTTGATAATAGTAACAATATCAAGAGTACTATGACTGTCCTCAGTAGAAAAAATATAATATAATGAAATATTATAACCACAAATTTAAATATAATTATTAAAAATAATTATATAAGAACATAAATTTAATTATTATTATAAAAATATGATAATAAAAAAAAATATAATAATTATAATTATTCTATCATTGTTATAGTCACTGACAATTATAACAATAAGAAGTGTAAAGCTCTTAATGAGACAATTACACATGGAAAATATAGATATTTAACCACTTATAAATAATATAAATATTATTTATAAAAGAATTATAACACACACTGTGCAGAAAATAATTCTTATAGAAATATTCTATATAAAAAAAACTAATACTAGATAAAAAATAATATAGAATTTTAGAGAAAACTTACTTATAAGATTTATTTAATACAACAAGTCAAATACAACAGTTATTATATTAAAATAAAGATTATAAGTTAAAAACACGCCAAAAATCAATAAATTTAAAGATAAAACAGCTTTTTATAATATAAATTATGATTAAAGAGTTTTTGAGAGGAATTTGTGGATTTTAAAAGATATTTAAGATGATAATTTTATATAATAAAATTTATTATAGATGATTACAACAATAATCTGAATTCTATGACTTCAATTCTTTAATTTAATAAATAAAGAATAAAAATAACTTAAGAATTACTTTTAATAATAAGATATTATATTTAATAAAACTTTACCTGTTTAAATTTCTAATATGATTGGATTGATAATGAATGATGGACAAAAACAGTGATGAAAAGACTCTTTTTATGTCTTCAGAGCAGCTCTCATGATTCATAATGGATGTAGAGGGCGTGCTCAGGTCAAAACTGAAAAACCATGCTTAAAAATTAAGTTCTTAACTCAAGGCAACTTACTTTTACTTCCAATTTAAAGTTACCAGTGTTATTCTTGACTCCAAGTAACTTTAATCCTCATTTAGTTTAATTATTTTAAGTTTTAATATAAAATAAGTTTATTTATATTAAATTTCATCACATGAACAACATAAAATTAGAGTTTCAAGCAGAAATCTCTTACACTCAATTTTTAATTAATTTTGAAAGAAATCATAATTTTCTTTGAGCTTAATTAAAAAAGTAATTTTCCAGACTAATTAACCAGGAAACTTATTTATAAAAGATACTTGAAATTTAATTTATATATAGATAATATTGAATTCTAAGCTGTGTGAAATGTTCAAGCAAATCCATCACGATTTCGATTTTTAATGAATTTTTGAAGTTATTGCTATTTTTCCACGTAAAATAGCAATACACACCAAACCTTAGCTTTGATAAGGTTTCAATGCTTGGAACCTTAAAGTTTTAAGCTTATTCAAGCTTTTTAAACTTAATTAAGCTTTGAAAGTTCTTAAAACCTTGATTTCAAGCCTGCATATTGGGATTTACCCTTTGGCAGCTTGAAATTCCTGTCCAAATTGGGATAAAACCAGTTTAAACTTTAAGGTTGGATCAAAGTCTAATCTTAAAGTTTAAGTAAGGTTGAAAATCCTCCAATACAGGTGGACAACCTTAATTGAATCATTTCAGATCCAAAAAGTTGGGTACCCCAGCTCTATTTGGTCTTTTTCCTTTGTCCCGCCTTTTTGCGCGGATTTTGCCCATTTATTTATTTAAAGCCATACTATGGCCTTAAACCCTTTTAAATTGAGCTCACGCAGGATTTACATTCTGTATGGCAAATCCTTAGCCAATTCAGTCAATATACACCACACCTTAATTTTAGCTAAAATTTTGGTAAAGTTGCATAAACCTTATGTAACTTTAAATTTAAGCTTAATTAGGCTTAAATTCAACAATTTTAAAAAAATGTTAAAAAAGTTACATTAGTACTGTGAGATTCTTAAATCTTCCAATAACACAAGAAGTAAGTGTTTTTGGGTATAACACCCTATGGGTGTACCCTAGGTTATTTTTGGTGTAGAATCCAAAAATGACATAATATTTATAACTTTGTTTATCCAAAAAAAAGTTATACTTATTTTTTATTATTTTTTATTTTAAATTCAACTAAAAAGTTTGTTTAAGACAAAATTAATTGTTTATAAAATCTTTTGTGGCCTTATGGGTATGTTATACATACCTCACAGGCTCACAAAGAGATTTTAATTGCTCCGGATTTCCCTAATGTTGGTGCAATTTTAAGTCTGGATTGCCAGATAATGGCACTCATGCTGAAGTGGCTATTCAGCAATGAGTTTGATTTGGACCTCATGATCTAGAGAACATTTCAAAACTGGTGAGAGTCACACTTAATCACTTTGAAGGGCTATGCTGACATAGTGGCTTGATTCAACAGTTATTTCACAACTCAACGGGTTCAGATATCCAAAGCGGAGCTGAGATTAAGATGGCTCTTGGATATGAGGGACATGGATTTCAAACAAGTCGTGCGGATGTGCAAAGAGATTTTTTTGTTTATTTACAATATGAGCAAGGATGATCAAATCTTCCAGAAGACAAATAACAAAGCTCAAATGGATGTCTGCCTTCAATTGGCATTGACTGGCAAACACCTGGGAAGCAATGGGAACAGATCTTCTTTAGGTCATTTTGCAACATGTTATAACATTATTAGGGGGATAGTTGTGGGGAAATCAAGACATGTGATCCATGAAGTGGTGACAAGGGGCCCTGATTTGGTTATTTGACCCACTGAAGGGCAACAGAAATACATATTGTTATTCATGGCAGGGGAGGGGTTTCCCGGATGTGTGGGCTTTTTAGATGGCACCACAATCCCCTTATCTCAGAGGCCTGGCCAAGATGGAGAGGTTTTCTTTGACCAGAAGAGTAGGTACTCATTTAATGTGCAAGTTACTTGTGATCATCAAAAAAGAATCATGGCCCTCTTGTGTGGATGGCCTGGGTCATGTGGTGACAGTTCTATTTACAAGCGTATGAGGATCTGGAGAAGGCTCCTAGAGGTTTTTGGACCCGGTGAGCTATTTGATGAAATGTATGCTTGCTTCCCTACTGACAGATCATCAATTGACATTGGCATCAGGTGAGTATGCCCTTGCAGACTCTGCATACCCTGTTGGACTCCAATGCATTCCATGCTAAAAGGGGGCAGCAGCCAATACTCACCACAACCAATCATTCAATTACTACATAGCTCAATCCCAAGTGCAGATTGAGAACTGCATTTGCATCCTGAAGGTACATTGGGCTTTGCTTCAGAGTTTATTTTTAAGGTGTAATGTCAAGCGCAACATGGTTCACATTGACCACTGGATATATTGTTATGCAATATTGCACAGCGTGCTAATTTCTCACAGAGAAAATTAGGAGGGGCCAGCGCCACCGAGGGAGGGGGGAGTATACAAGTTTTGCAACGTGTATGGCGATGAGAGGGGAGCACACGTCCACCACCAAGAGGTGAACAATTTTGAATTTTCTTAAATGGCCTCTTATAGGAGTGAAAACAGGTGGTGAGGCACAATCTCCTTTAACTTGAAGGTGTTTCCCAAAGAGAAATGAAAGCTGAAGCATGTTTATCTGGCAGGCCATGGGGCCTTTAGCGGAAAAGGGATGTGCATATATGCCCGTTTCATGAAAGGAGCGCATTAATTGGGGCCCAGGTACAATACTGTAGCTTTCTGAATAGATTATCCAACTTGCGCAATGAATCAAACTTATCCTTTGGCTGGATGAACTTTCTTTTTCCCTTCTTACATCTCTCAGATATTTAACAGCTCATAAGTCCAGCCAGTAGATAATTATCTTCCACAATCTGCCTTCTTCTCCACATGACGTGGTAGAGTGAGTCCTACCAAAAAAATGCCTGGCAGCTATTGGCTCTCTGAAATCACCTATTTTCCGCAAGCTTTGAGATAGTAATGGATTGTTTCAATGCCGCCTTCAACGTACGTGATTTTGAGGTACCTGAGGCAGTTTGGAAACTCCCAAATTTGAGTGAGTTTTTTACACACGTTGAACTTATTGGCAGTGCAAGCATGGTAAGTTAACTTCTATGATGCACTTGCTTGCATGGAACTAATGCACTAGCTTGTTATATGAAGCAGTATCCAATGTGAATTATTGGGATAAAAATTTTGAAATGGTTGAGTCCCAACATTGGCGCATCAAGGCCTACCTTGCACGCTTGATTCACCTTGCGGAATCTCTCACTATCATTCAATAACATCCACATGATGCTGAATTGATTGAGTTGCTAACATTTGGTATCATGCACCTTCTTCACTACCAATATAACCTGATGGATTATCATCTTTGAGAGGCCCAAGAGGACAGGTTGCCTGGGCATTAAGAAGAACAAAAGGATATTTGGCCCATTTCTAACCATCCCAGGGGTTTTCTTATGCAGCTAATGGGAAATTTATCTAAGTAATTAAATGATGCAAAGATTTTAGGTAAATGGGCACAACCCAAGGTGCCATACTTTGCAGAGGAAAAATGTCACAATAGCTGGAAAGGTCAATTTGGGTCAGCTGAAACAAATATGTGGAGGTCTTTTGATATAAAAGTAGCTTCCTTACTGTTGATAGAAAATCCAATCTGAGAGGTTTTTTTGAATAAAGTTCTTTAAAAGAAAAAATAAAATAAATAAAATAAAAAGCTTTTACGGGGGGTAGAGGCACAGATGCATCCTAGAAGTATTTTCCCATGAGGCACGGGGGCTCTTCCGAGGGGTAGCTGAAATGGCAATTGCCCACGTCCCTTTTTTGAGGGAATTGTGGCAATTGCTTTTGGGAATTTCCGGCATGAACTGACTCCCCCTATTTTCTTTGAGAGATTCCAATTTTTACATGAAAAATTTGAAATTCTTTTCTTGTCGTCTATCCATATGAGCCTAAAAATATAAGAAGCCTTGAGTGTACTTCAAATTCACCCTCAGCTAGTTTTTTGATCCATTTCCCTTCTTTCTTGATCTCTCTCTCCCTTGTTTTTTTTTTTTTTAATTTTCGTCTCCCCCAAATGACATATAGAAGGGTTAATTGGGGGACATCATGAACGATTCCGTATCTCCCAAACTGGTTGCATTTTCAATTGAAAAAAGTTTATAAAGCTGAGGTTACACAAGAGTTAGTTATGGTCAAACAAACAGGTAGTTCACTTTATTTAACTAATTAGTAATCAAAACATTGTAGTGGTAAATATTCATCCCAAAAACAGAAGTAATAAGGACAATGTATGGTCAATCAACCTACTTGATTCAATATAATAGAAATTTTCAAAATCACACTTTTTAAACACCTATTGGGATACAAGAACTAGCTATAAGAGCTTCTGAAAAACACTCTCAACAACTTATCCAATTATAGCTGTTACTGCGTATTAAGATTTCGAGATGGATAAGTTCATACTTCATTAATTTTAATGTGCCAGTTATATTAACTTTTCACTCAACCCCACAGCTATAGCACCTTTCGCATATTAATTCTTTGATTTCTGATTCAGTTGGTTGTTCTGAGAAAGGGGATAATAATCGAGTGGAATCAATATGAAATAGAACAAAAAAATCAATATCCTTGATTTTCTTGACGATGGAAGTTGAGTGTTGAGCTATTTATATAAGCATTTAAGACTGACTTGCGACATCAGCAATAAAATAATTTAATTCTGAACATTTTTAATCATATGAAAGATTCTTTTACTTACACTCAAATCACTCCACTAACATATTTTCAGATTCAACTAACTTCAACATTTTCACAGCTTTACTATCTCTTGTTGTGAGTAGCGCTTTATTTGACACATTGGAAAGGATTTCACTTGTTGGGACATGGGTGACTTCAAGCAGGTTTTGCTTGGCTAAGGCCCTTAAATATTAAAGCAGGAAATTGATTTTCTTATAGTTTGAATTTATCTGTGCTTCTTTATTGAGAAAAATGGATTTGTTATTGTTGTTCTTTAGTTCCAGAATCTTCATATTTAGATTTTATCAAGTAAGAAAGCTTTTGATCCATCAAATTTCCTTGGATAATTTCTAAATACCAATAGATTTTTCCTTTTTTCTATACTGAGAAACTACAGATTATTACTCTTTGGTCCATGATATTTTATTGATTATAGATTTAATGAGGTCGCCAGAGTTACATTTATTTCTAACAAGTGAATTTTCGTACTAATAATCTACCAACCCACTCAATTTGGAATCATTTTTATTTCACTTAGAATAATAAATTCATAGAGTCCTAGTTCTGTTCAGATATCTAAGCTCTTCACCACAGTCATATATAAGCCCTTTGGACTATTGGTGTGGTATACCTGTATCATTTTGGATTAATGGACAAATTAAGCAGGAATATTTTTCAATTTTCCTTAGGCTTTTCCCAATATATTAGAGTATTCATTTTTTTCAAAATAAATTATAAGAAGTACTAACACCATTAAAACTCAAAAGATTCCTTTTGTTAATAACTGAACTTGACAATTATGATGTGACACCCCAATGCACCACCCAGATGAATTAACTTTCAAGGGATTGGTTGACCTAAAACAATTATTATTTTATATATATTTTTATTTCTTAATTTATTTTACTTCAATTTTCTTTAAGTATTGTGGGTAGTGGGAATCAACAAACATATAATACAGCACAGAAGTTCCTAGTTACAATGAGGATGCATGGAATTAAATTTCAGGGCAGAGTTGTAGTTGTAGCATAATAGGGGTCATAAATATTAATTAAAAGTTCATTTATATATCAAAAAGGTAGAATTGGGTATTTAGATGAAAATTAGTCTTTTTATTAATTTTGAGAGGGAAATGACTATTAAATTTAGAGGGTTAAATCTAGGAAAAGTGTTTAATTCAGGCTTAGGATATCATTGAAACAAGAAAACTACAGGTGTATTGTATTCTCTGACTCCTTTGAGGAAGTCTAGCATTACAAAAAGGTTTAAAACAAATTTAAAAACTTAGCAATAATTTTATGATTATGATAAGGTGGTCATTGTGATGTTAGAAGAAAGAAATTCAACATTTAGGGTGTGGAGAGAGGGTAAAATGGTGTGAAATGTGAAAGGAAATAGCCTAGGAAGAGGAGATTAGACAGTCGAGATATCACAGTAGTATTACAGACGGTTCAGAGCAAGATTACAGAAGTTTCACAAGGGTGTACTGTAATACAGTTACAGTTACAGGACACCTAGTTACAGAAAAAGACAGGATACTACAGGAAAACTATAGTACAGTGGTCAGGGAGATAAGAATTCCAGGGTTTTCAATTGATTACATAATCAATGACCTCATCAATGACATCATCAACCCAAATTAAAGCTAGTATTACTAATCATGGAGATAAGGATCCCAAGAAACTCAATTGATTACATAATCAATGACATCATCAACAGGAATTAAAACTAGGATTACTAATCATGGAGATAAGGATCCCAGGAAGCTCAATTGGTTACATAATCAAATGACATCATTTCCCCACAATTTGAAGAACTCAATTAAAAAAAAAGGTCTCATGATCCAACACCACCAAACCTTATTTCATAATACAGGTCACATGTCAAAAACCCAGATTGGAGACCTGCAAAAATTCTAAGTCCCCTTTTTTTTGAAACTCCCATGGAGGCCCCAAAAACTATAAATAGAGGTCCCCTCCCCCCCCTCAATTCTTTTTTCCTCATGGCCTAGACAGAGGCTCATCACAGAAATGTAACTTCTTAATATTTTTTCTGAGGGAAATCCCCTCCATCCATCCACATTATCCTAATTTTTTAGGAATACTCAGTAGCTAAGCTCAGCAGTATAGTTATCCCATCCCCATTCCTAAATTTGGTCAGTAGCTAAGCTCAGTAGCACTGTCTGAGTGATTTATAATTAATAATAGTTAGCAGTTGGTCTACTTTAATTCATAAACTTATCTCATTGACTATCTCCATCTCATTATTGCTCAGTAGCTAAGCTCAGAAGCACTGTCTGAGTCTTATTTATATAATTAATAGTAGATAACAGCTGGTCTACATTGATTTATAAATTAAACTCATTGACTATCCCATTGATATTGTTACCCCATTCCTAAATTCTGCTCAGTAGCACTGTCAGAGTGATTTATAATTAATAGTAGTTAACAATTGGTCTACTTTAATTCATAAACTCATCTCATTGACTACCTCCATTCCTAAATCTTCTCAGTAGGCAAGCTCAGTAGCAGTGTCTGGGTGTTTTATAGATAATAGTAGTTAACAGTTGGTCTACATTATTTTATAAATCCATCCCATTAACAAAGTTCTTTACTCAGTAGCCAAGCTCAGTAGTAAACTGAACAATAGTAGTGTCTGTTCTCCCAGGTTATCATCATAGAATTATTAAACCCTAAAAAAAAAAAAGTAGTGTCTTTTATTATTGGTTATGATATTATCAACAGTGTTATCATCAAAGAAATTGGAAATCCCTCAAGGTGTTACTGTCCTCAGTAAAGGAATTAAAAAAAAGTCTTTTCCCAGTTTTATATCTTTATTTATTTGTGTTAAGGTTTACTAAGCCATTGTTTCCAGATCAAACAAAGTCTGATAGAGTCTGTTGAAAATACTTTTCTTACCAGCCACCATCAAATAAAATAAATTGATTGTGAACTCAAGTCAAGATAATTCAGAACTTTCTGGAAGGGCAGTTCAGATTATTCTGACACACAAGCAGAGAAAGGGCTACAATCTTGAACAGCAATTCAAAACTGTTCTATTGTAATTTCCCCTTCCAGGTACTGCCTCATTTATCCCACACAGGAGGAGTTCCCACATTGGTAGTTTACAATACTAGGTTTCAAGGTGATCTTGGGATTAGTGTGAACTAATAAGTAATTGGACACGCTGATAGCTTTTTGCATTAGGGTTTTATAAGATTGTGTGGTGTTTTGAGCTACAACATGTTCAATATTGGAAGGAGAAATTGTTTTGATAGAATTTTCTTCAGTAATCTTTAGCTCGCTTCAGTGAGCTTCTGACAAAAGCTACTTTTGATGAATGATACGGAATATTTTTTCCAATTTGAAGTGTATACTGAATTCTGAGAGGAGCTTTAATTAGTATTTATTGAGTAACTATCCTGAATCTCAAAGGGGAATCATCCTTTTTGGAAAATTTGTTTACAAATGATCAAGAAATTTTCAAAATAAATCTATAAGAACATTATCTTTTAAGTATTCAAAAAAAAGCGTTTTTATGTGTTTGTTGAGCTCAACCCTAGCTGGTTGATGGTATCATTTACATGAGCTTTTCATTGCTTATGGCCTTGCTTTCTACCATACAAAGACTTATTCATCTATCTCCATGTCAAATTCATAAGAATAAGATTTCAAGATGACTATAATAAATAGAATTATGTTGGAAAATTTGCTTCAATAAAAAAGGATAATAGTGATTAAATTAATTAGTTAGATTGAAATTTTTTATTATTATAAAAATATATTTATATTTACTTTCACTTCATTACTTGACCAAATTTGGCTTTATTTTTGACTAAAGCACATATAATACCCATTTTTGTATCATATTTTGGTGAAGGAAAAAATCCCATTGTATTTTTCAAATTCTGATTCAAGTTATTCTTTTTCTATTTCAGCTTCTTTAGTCTCCTGGAAGTCTAGCTTCACTGGAGCTTCTTTGGTAAGCCTTAATAAAAATTCTTCAAATATCTGAAAATTGGATTATTCAGTTTAACTTCACACTCTGTTAAATTTATATATTATTTTCTCTTGACTAATTGAGCTACTTAAGTAACCAAGGGGTTTGGATTAGTAATATAAGTATATTGTTACTAACATCTCCATACCTCCACCAAAGTTATATTCCTATTTCTAAAAATAAAAATTTGGTGTTTGACATTCCTTTATTCCTTTAATGAATATTATTGGCTAAACCCAATTATCCTAATTATTAATGAATCAATTCAACATTTATTCCAAAGTGCTTATTTTTTGAAATGAATTAAACCATAATAAGGATATGAAATCTAAATCCTTCCCAAACCATTTAGTTTGTGAGCCTTGAAGGAATTTTAATTCACTTAATAGAAAACAAATTAGACCATAATTGATCAAAACAAAATGAAAAGCAAATCAAAAATGATAATTTTAACAAGCTTATATAAAATGAAAAAAACTGTATATGTCAGTCTGAGTGTATGAAGAGGTGATAATAAAAGAGCATTTACAACCCAAACTATGACTGTGACACGGATAATGATGTTAAAAAATGGGTTTTAATAAAATTAAAGGGCTTTACTACTGATTATTAGTGGTGTTGAGCGCTGTTGAAAGCCCTGGGTGCAGCTTTACCTGTTGGATTACAATAATAAAGTCTACAATACTAAAGTTTATATTATAACCTTATTATTTTCCAAGAGTATAACTGTTTTTGACAGTTGAACTATGTAGGCATTCAAGAGAAGGATGGGGATTCCTTTTTTGGCAGTGTAAAGGCCTCCTTTTATCCTGAAATGGGGTGAAAAGGCTGCTAGACCTTTTCATGTAGGGGAAGTGAAGATTTTTCAATCTCTAGGACAGGCTTGTGGTTTTCAAAAGGCCTGTATAGCCTGTAGTGGGCTCAGATGTGGTTTTAAAACCACATCTGGGCAGTTTTCACCAATACAGGGTGAATACTTTCATCTGGGGACCACACAGCCTGATTATTACATTTATGACACGTAGAATGCTGTACAGAACCTGTGAGGGACCCCAGTATTGAATGAACTATGAGGTATTGAAGTGAAAACAAACTTATTTGTCTTTTTGACACCTCATAATTATGGTTATGGGATATTATCCCATGGTAAGGCTGTATTAGCCAAACTGTGGGATTTTGACCTTGAAACAGCCTTAACTTTGTTGGGTTTTGAGATATCAACCTCAAAATTGGTTCAGTGTGTAGCCCTGTATGTGTTCTTCACAATGTTACCTCATTTGATATGGCTATCATTAATTATGGCAAAGTTATGTCATGTACAAGATGTTTGTACATATGCATGTTTTAGGCAAAAAGCTGTATTTGGCTTGTTTGCCTTATAACCTTTGTTCTAGATGAGATATGGGGAAAGGAATGGCACCAGCAGATATCCCTGATTTTGCACTTTTGAAAAAGACCCCACTTTAGGTATATCGCACTGAAACTGTAGAAGTTAGATGAGAGGTGAATATTTTATTCCCCCTTATTTGGCCTGAATTTGGCCATAACTTCTTTAATACTGGTGCTAGCTCAGTTTGGCTGGACCCATTGGATAGCCTTGACCTAGAGCTTCATTTTGAATACCCATTTGATGGTCTTAGGCCTCTTACTCTGTCTTTCAGATGAGAGGTGAAAATTAAGGTTTATGCTCAGCAACAACTTTGAGCAGGAATAACTTTGTTATTATTTGTCCTATAATGATGGGACTTTCATATTTGGAAAGGGGTGAGCTTTGCCCTTCCTTTGATACCTTTTGAGCTGATTTGGCTCAGCTCCATGTTTTGGTGGTATCTTGCCTATACCGTTGATTTATGGTATTTGGCTGTCATGCTTGTGATCTGGTTTTGAGTCACAGGCTGTTGGTATAAATACTATTTTACTTGGAAAAATTAATTGAGAATAAAAATTTTATAAAACTTTGAAGAGATAGGAAGATTTTTGAAAAATGTTTGAGAAAAACTATTATACCTTTTTTAATGAAATAACTTATGAATTTGATGTCAAAATTAGGTTGACCATGAAATTTCAGGCTGGGTGTCAGCCTGTTACTACAAACAGAGCACCAGCATGTCTCCCCATACCATAAAAAATGGTATAAAAAGTACTGAAAAAATATAGTTTATACAGGTATATTCAAAGAGCAAAGTTCCCAATTAGTAATATACCACTCTCATAAGTATTGGATTACAATTGGCAAAGATATAACCAAATGAAGACTGGATGAAGAACAAATAAACAAAAAACCTTATCTTCACATCACATTTAGCTGATTCCTATTTATTAAAGACATCTTCAAAATTTTATATGTCTTGAAGATCTTAATGAGAGCTATCTAAAGGTGCTATCCATATTCCAGTAGCACCACTACTTCAAGAGATACCATATTCACACCCTCAAGCTAAAGAAACCCCTTAAATCTCTAAAAGTGCTTGTACAAAACTGTACAGATGTACAGAGATATTAAAGATCTGAAACAAAGCTTTATTCTGAGATACATTGGACATTGGTATCTTAAAATTTGGGCACTAGATCTTGGCTCAAAGATTTCTCAACACAAAACAGGATTTCTGAAAATAATAATAAAGACAAACCCCCTGTACCTTTTCCATATATCCATAAAGCTGTACTGTAAGATATATCAATATGTAGACCACATCAATATTCAAGGTTATTTATAATTGGAATTCTTACTTCATTGAAATTGAAAGAGATATCTGGCTTGGAATCTTTAGAATCCACATACTGATGTAGAAAAATACATTCAAAAGCTTCAAACACTTATAGCTTTTTCTCTTGTTGAGAAGGGTGAACATGGCACATACCAAATTAAAGATCTCATTCAGCCCTTGAGAACTGTGCTGTTGGATTCTTGATATCTTTATCATTAACTAAAGTGTCTGGAGTGGAGGCTTTTGGCCAATACTGGTCTATACCAAACCTGTACCAACAAGCACTGGATTAATACTTAAAATAATGGTTATTTAAAGATTAAAGCCACCCATAAATACTTATATTAGTCATCAAAACACTCTTCACACATCATAAAGCTTCTGGGACTGCCTGTGAAGAGTATTTTCACCCTGTATTGATCCAGAATGATCATTTGTGGTCCTAAAACAACAATTCCAACTGTACTGACATCATAATTGATGGTGCATAGCCACAATCCATCTTTAAGAGTAAAATTTATCACTCTGAATACATGTTAAGCGATTATCAGACCCTTAAAGTACTCAAAAGCTATAAAATCAGGCCTCTTCTCACTGGAAAAGGACCTTACCTCAATTAATTAGTATTCTTACATGGTAAAATTGTCCTATAGTAGTAGTACCCTTATAATAGCTTTGATATAATTAAACTAATTAATCATTTTAGTTATTTTGCTTTTAATTGATATTCAATTACTTTAACCTAGGCTTTCAGTAGACTTATAAACACTATTAGTAAATAACAGTAGAACATTCTTAGTAAAGTTTTATAATCCATAACATTTCACAGTCATAGTATAAAGCTTGTGTTTAAATTTTCAGAGCTTCTACATAGATTCACCCTGAAATTTTGGGAGCCTGAATATTTTTTTAATTTATCTTGTACTTTTCTACCTATTTCTCAAGGCTTGTGGCTATGAAAGTAAGTAAAAGCTTGAGGTTTTTTGATTTTTATTCTAATTTGTATAGTTTTTATCAAAGAAATCTAATATATATGTTTTCAAATATCATATTTCTGTTTAATTTAGAATATCAACTCTGTAAATTATTGATGTTGTAATTCCCACAGGAATTAATCCTAATAAATTATCATTATTAATTTTTTTAAATATTTCAATTTGAAAATAGTATAATAGCAAAGCCATGCTTTTAAGCCAAAGTGCATGAAGTATAATATAATTACAATAAATAAAAGAACTATTTATTATTTTTAAGAAGAATTTTAATTAAAAGATCACTTGAAAAAAGAATTTCACTAAAAATTGATGGGAAAACTTATAAAATTCGAATCTTGATGAATAATAATGAATGCAAATAAATAAATCTCACTAATATTATATTTATAATATCAAAAATTATTGAGAAAATATTCTCGATGTTTTTTTACATATTGAACATAAAACATCATTACATTGAATTCTTTTTTGTATATACTTTCCAGGAGGTCCCTCTTGATCAAGTTCCCTTGGTAGGAAAGCTTTAAGGAAGTTAATTTGGTAATCAAAAATGAAGGACAGTATTTCAAGTACCACCCCCAGGGGTTTCTCAGGTATTGGGACTTCACCTTTTCAAAACTCCCCCTGTCATCCAGCCCCAAGAGGCTCAGATTCTGGTATGATGTTAGGCGTTGCCCTAGTTATTCATTTATAAAACATTTGAAAATTAAAGAATTTACTCATAAATCATAAGTAAAAATAAGAAATCAGTTATTTTTTAAAAAAAACCAAAAAAAAATGAAAATTAATAAATACTCCAAAAATAAAAAAGAAAAGTAGAAAAAACCAAAAAAAACTTTTTGTTTGTTTGGAAACTGATGTACAAAGACCCTCTTTTTCTGAAAGTGTAAAAAGATGACATTTCACTACAAACACAATCAAAAGGATATCCATCCATTGAAGCCTCAGATGAAAGAGGTGTTGCCAAAAGTCAAAGGCAAACAAAAAAGACATAGCGAGGTTGTCATTAGCTTGAAAGAGTGTACCCCCATAGCTGTACCAAGGGACAAGAAACTCAGGAAAACACAAATCAAATAGGTTTAATCACCCAAATAGTTTACTAAAGCAAAAGTAACAGTTATTAGCCCAGCTATAAGCTTTAAAGGGAAATTTACAAATATTATTGATCATAAATTTTTCCAAGGGCCTTTGAGAGGTGAAGAAGCCTTGAATAATACATTCTTATCTGTCTTTACCATTTTTAATGTTGCTATCATGGAGCTTCCAACCCTTAGGGATCTTGTATACCCAAGAAATTAGCCAGAAACCTGGAAAGGAAAAAACAGAAGAGGGATATCACAGGAACATATTGGATCAAATTACCAGAAAGGGACTTACAATCAGTAAGCTCCTGACAAGAGTACCATTCTAAATCCAATTGAACCCAGCAGTATAAAGAGGAGATTGGAAAGATGAGGACCAAATCTTGCAAATACTAAAACTTCTGCAATACTGGTTTAAATGTAGTAATAATGAAACTTATTTCAGAATGGATAAGCATGGGAAGAAGTAATAATAACAACCTGAAAGATCTACCTCAAATGAATTCGTTGGCCAGAACTTATTCAAAAAATGAAACATTGGAATCCCAAAACAAATTCCAGGCTCTTAGAAGGAAGAGAAACTAGAATAAAAGAGAATAAGGCAGAAATCCAAGCCATACATAATTCTTGGCATATGGAAGAGCCAAGTCAGATTAATGCACACAAAGGAATGGAGGAATAAATTTCATCTCCCCAGAACAGTCCAGAAATTTAAGGAATTGAATTCCAAATTCCGATTTCTCCAAGACTCCCAAATCATCCCTGTTAGTTTCCCGAAGCAGACAAGGAGCCCAAGAGAAAAATAAATCTTCTTTCAACAAGAGGAACAAATAAGAATACCCCATGATGGAGAAACTAATGGAATTATTCCAAGAGGTACACAAAACTAAAAAAATATACCTACAAATAGTATTACTATCTCAGAATTTATTGGTCCAGATGGGCAATATTGAGAAAATTCATGCAGTGGACACATGGAACCTCACAAACAGTGGTAAATAGATAAACACACTAAAAGAAGAATATTCATTCCAAGCTACAGTAATCAAAGACTTGAACATAAATTTGGCCAAAATCTGGTCAGAATTTGAGAAAAATAACAGATAGTTGAGCTAAATACTAGAGGAACAAACTGTGAGAGAGAACTTAAGAATTTTCCAGAAGAATCAGGAAAGCAGGCAAGCCTTAAAAAAGAGGTAGAATCCCTTCATGAAAAATATGCAAAGGAAGAAAGCTTCCTTCCTCAACACAAAGGTAATGAAACCACCATAAACAATTCACAAAAAGTAAAAGAGGAAGAAAAATTAGATAACCAAGTACCTGTATACCAGGATCCAAAGTTAAGGTCTGAATCCATCTACCAATATTAAAAAAAACTCAGCTACTCTGAGAAAAAGGAAGTAAAACAACTACCAGAAGTGCTAAATTGTCCCAAATTCTCCAGAATTTTAGAATATGATCATATGGAGCTCATTGAGTCTATTAATGAACTTGTTGCTCATGTCCCAAGGATATTAGACTACTGCATCACAGCAAGACTCAACACAGCATTCATAGGGTATGAAAACATATTATACACTTAAATGAAAGAGATAAATGGTAGAAAGATCTGGCCAGGGTGGAGAAATCAAATAATACAAAATTTTATAGATGGTCCTTTTATTTGGCGAAAAAACATTCCTCCTGAAGCTGACAGATACTCTACAGAGAAAGACCCTTATTAATGGTGCTGCAAACAAAACCAAAATACTCAAATACATTTCTCCAAACATGAAGATAGAAATGAGGAAATAGAAACCTCTAAGAAAACTTCTAGGACATTTTAAATATTCAGTAAAATTCAGATTCAGCAAAACCTATAGCATTGATGACATAGCAAATTTCATACAAAATGTAAGAAATAAGACATCTAACTTGAGGTGCACCTCCTAAAAATAACTTTAAAGACAAAAAAAGTCTAAAATGAAAGAAAATAAAAAGAATGTGGGAACAGAAGCTCCCAAAAAGAGAAATATGTCCCACAATTGTGGTTCACCTGACCTCTATGATAATAATTGCATGAAACAAAGAAGAAGATATGTGAAATTTATGGAAAATAAGAAGAAGAGCCAACAGGGGACAAATCCTATTCTGGAAGAATGGGTAATGGCCCTAGAGAATGTTCAAAGAGTGACTAAGATCACATAGAGGAGTATGTAGTGGAATTCAATGAGGAAGATTCACTAGAAATACAAGAAATAGAGTTAGAATCTGGAATACAATAAAAAACCACCAAAAAGAAGCTCTGTAATAATACAAAATATTCACAAACTTTTCTTGTAACACTAAAGAAGGGAATGGGACTCATTCATACTACACCTAAAAAAAAACCGACAGTGTACATGGAAAACTCAAAAAAAACTACTAATAATTGACACAGAAGCCAGTTTCCCCATATCAGTAAAACAATACTGGAATTATCATTTTACATAATGGGAAGAAAAGAAAATCTCTACCAAAACCAGGAGCTTTAAATGTGCATCAGGGATAATGAACTCTCTGGGGAAAATTGTCAAAGAAATAGCTCTCCCTCGCAAGAAAGTAAATTTCAGAGTAAAACCTGAATTTGTAGTCTTAGACAATGCACCGGTACAGGTATTAATAATAGAAGAATAATAACACAGAATGTATGGCCTAGATATTTGTAACAGTAAGTACAGGTACCTCACTATAGGTACAAACAATGATATTGAGTTTTCCTTTAAGATAAGCCATATCACAAATGAGAAAACACTTTGATACCTATTGGAGTAATGAAAAGAAGCCCAATCTGGCACACAACTTACAATTAAGATCAAGATAAACCTACTTGAGGTAATTAAAAAAGACAGAGAATATTTCAAAGTTGGGCAGGAACCTATGGGAAAAATAAGAGGTCATGATATAGATCTATATCTAAAGGTAGTACTACCCTAGCCACCTATTCTCAGGAAACCACCATATCCAGAAATACTGGAAATTAGGAAAGAGATTGAAAAACACATCAATTAGCTCCTAGAGATGGGAATAATTAGAAAAAAGGACATAATTAAATAGTAGAAGTCACTAAATCAGTACTAATTATATTTCATGATTACAAGTCCAGCTTTTGTGAAGACTTCAGAGCCTTTAATAACTACACTAAGAAAAACAGGTAATCTATCCCAAGGATACCCCCTGCACTAGACAATATTGCAAAATCTAGGTTTATAACAAAGATAGACTTTATGAAAGGCTTATACGGAAATGGAGTGAAGCCAAACTCCATAAAAGTACCAATAATTATGTCATATTGGCATATATGAGTATACCAGAATTTCATTTGGTATCAAAAATGAACCATCAAACTTCAAAAGGATGATGGACACCATATTTCAAAATGAAATAATGGCAGTGTGAATGGTAGTGTACATTGATGATATTGCAGTATACACAGAAACATGGGATGACCATGTGAGACAAATTGAAAAAGTATTGAGAAAATAAACACCTATTAATATGAAGATTTTGTTCAAAAAGGAACCTTTGGACAACAAGAAATCTTGTAATTGGGGCACACAGTCTCAGCCTTACGTCTGTCCATATACCAGAATGGATTAGCTACAGTAATGAAAAAACAACTACCCAAAAACATAAAATACTTGAGATATGTTTTGGGCTTTGCTAGCTAATATAGAAGTCACATTAAGAATTTTTCAAACATCACAAGTATCCTATATACGCTATTTTCAAAGTATTTAGTCTTTTAAATTACCAAAGAAAGGAGAGATGCATTTGAAAAAATCAAATCTGAGCTCACACATGCACCTGTCTTGATAATTCCTGATTTTGGCTCAACATTAAAGCTATATACTGATTCAGCATGGAGTCAAGGGCTAGGATCTGCAATCCACCAAATACAATTAGTGGATGGCATACCCAAAGAAGGAAGTAGCTGTTACAGGTATAGATAATGGAAAGACTCAGAATCTGGATATGGAGCTACTCAAGCTTTATGTCTATTCTTGATGTGGGAATTACAGAAACTTCACTACTACTTAGAAGGAGAAGTATTTCGAGTTTTCATATATTACATAAGACTTAAATAATTGCTTAATATTAAAACAACAAGCAGGAATATTCTGAGGTGGCAAGTAGCCATACAAGAATATGGAGGAAACATTACCATTATTTACAAAGAAGCTAAAATCCACACCAATGCAGATGGCCTTAGTATATTTACACTAAGAAATTATCCAGATAATGGGGAAGAAATCCCATTCAATAAATGGAAATAGACAGGAAAAAAATTTAGACTTCCTATCTGGGAATTGAACAATTACCAAAATAACCAAGCAAAAAGTTCTCAAGAATAAAAAGGGAGACCTCCACTTGGAATCCATTCATCAAACCTGAACGTAGAGCTCTTAAGAATAGTAAAGTAATCATATAAAAAACACAAACAGTGTAGTATAGTAATACAACTCCTAAAATAAAGATATATAATTCCTGAAAGGGAGAGCCAAATGGAAGAACCATGGCTGAAAACCTTCAAGGAAAATGAATTCTTCCTCATAAATGAATTACTCTACCATAAGTAAAACACACCAGTTCCTTTTAATAGTAGATAGAGGAAAAATCTCACTAATACTTGAAAATCTCAATGACTTTTCCTATAGGGGATACATGAGTGAAGATAGAAATAGAGAAAGGATCTCTAATACAGGTTGGGGGCTAAAGTTTGGACAACAGTTGAGTTAACACAGCAACCCTTTTACTAGATTCCATGAAGATAACAAAAATCATGGCAAAAGATAAGGACTACTCCAAAAAATAAAAGGAACCAAACATTCATGGTAGTTCATAAAAATAGATTGGGTGACAGGACTTCTCCAAGGGCAAAAAGACAGTTCTTATGAGTTCGTAGTTGTGGTAAATAGTTATAGAAAGAGTTTCAGATGCCTCCCTTGATTAAAAAAGACACAGCCATGGACACTGAAATCTTACTTTGGCACAATCTCATAGCACAGTGTTGTGTTCCCAGAATGATAATCAGTGACAGAGACCCAAAATTTATATCAGAATTTTGAACCAACTTATATTAAATTCCAGGAGCTAACTAGAGCTCTCAAAAACCTACCACCCACAAACAGATGGGCTGGTAGAAAGTAGTATCCAGACAATGGAGGAAATCATAAGAATATTCTCTGTCTATGGAATGGAATAAAAAGATCATGAAGGATACACCCATGACTGGGTAACCCTTCTGCCAGCATCACAGTTCGAATACAATACCAGTGTACACCTAGTAACAAAAAAACACTTTCTATTTTAGAAAAAGGATGAATTCCAATTTTACCAGTTGATTACCTGAAGAAAAATCTTCTATCAGTAAATTAAAAAAAGTATTTCAGATAATGTGGACAAGAGCATGTGAAAAATTAGACAAGTGTATAGTAGAAGCAAAACTATATAAGAAAAAGAATAATGAAAAGAGTCATCAAGAGCTGACTTCAAATACCGAGACCAACTCCTGTTCTAAACCATGAGATTCAATAACACAAAAGGTCCAAAAAGGATTTTAGAATTTTAGAATCATATGTTGGACCCTTCACCAAAATTAGACTTATACCAAACAATGTAGTAGAAGTTAGATTAAGTGAGAAATTCTCAATAAAACACCCAGTCTTCCCAGTAAGTCTAGTCAAGCCATACCATCAAACAAAGAACGGAAAATTCCCTGAAAGGGAAAAGATAGTAACCCCAGAGAAATTAGTAAAGGGTGAAGATTCACCTGGACTAGTGAAAAGGATCATCAAGTCCAGTAAAGTAATAATCAATGGGAAAGACAACAGAAAATATCTGATTATATTCAAAAATAAGCCAGAGGAAAAAATCAATGGCTATCTGAGAAAAATATCCCAGATGGACCAATGACCTAAGAAAATTCAGAGCCTCCATGAAGACAGAAGAGTCTCATCAATGATGAGCCTTTTTTAGAGGGAGGGTATGTCAGCCTGTGACTCCAAAAATAGCACCAGAATGAAATCCACAAACCATAATAAATTTTAAATAAAGGACTCAGAATATACATTTCATAAAGCTCTACCTCAAGAGGGAAAGGCCTCAATTAAGAATATACCATTCTTCTACAAATTGGGTAATAATTACTAGAGATATAGTCATTTAAAGATTGGGTGAAGACCAAATAAGGAAGAATCCGTATTTTAAAATCTCATATAACTTATAAATATTTAATGAAAGCACTATGAGAATGGCATCCATCGTTAATTTTTCAATGAGACCTATCTAATTGTGCTATCCATTTTCCGGTAGCATTTCTACTTCAAGATATACCATACTTACACCTTTAAGCTAAAGAGCACCCTTGAATTTCTAAGAGTGCTTTTACAAAACTGTTCCAAATTAAGCCAAATTGAATATCTGAGCTTGAGATTAAATTTGGGGTACCTTAGACATCTTTATCCTCAAATTTGGCTAAGAGATCTGGGTTCACAGATTTCTCATCAAAATATAGGATTTCTGAAGATATTGTTATAAAAAAACCCTTGTATATTTTCCATATATTCATAAAGCTGTACTGAAGCATATATCAAGCTTTAGAGAGACTCAAGCCCTAACATTATTTATCATTAGAATTCTGATATATCTCAAATTGACAGAGATATCTGGCTTGGAAGGTTTTTAAGCCACATAGTGATGTACAAAAATACATCAAAAAACTTCAAGCCACTATACCTTTTTTCTATTTGAGAAGTGGGTGCATGAATATAACCAAATTAACGAGCTCATTAAGGCCTTCAACTCTGTTCTATTGGATTATTTACTGAGATCTCTTGTTTGGAGGTTTCTTGGCCAATCACCATGAAAAAAAGCTATCCTTTCCAGAAGGGGTAGCAGGTCAAACCCACGTCTAACCCACTTTCAACTTGAGTATCAAACTTAGTGCTAAGCTTCAAATATTTTTCAAGCTACTTTCAGCCCCAGATTTGGTCATTCTGAATTTTACGCAATTGAAATACAAGACTATGTATTTAAAATGATTGTTATTTGTCTCATCATACAATTCACATACACCCATCCCAAACACAATGGATGTATTCTTGAATTAGATTTGTTTCTAATTGAGAAAAATACTTAATTCAAAGAGATCTGAAAACTGATTTCCTCAAGACTTTGTGTCTTGTTCTTGAAGTGACTTACTTATTTCTCATGTCCACAACAGTCTGAAAAATTAATATTTAGCTCTCTCAAAGACAAAACCTCAATATATAACAAAGAACCCCTACTAAAATTGCATATATTATAGATCAGTCATATTGATGCCAGTCTGATATTGCTGCTTCTCAATTACCTTATATACCTTTGAAAAGGAATATCCAGAGCTTTGAGTATTGCTTAGATTCATATCTTATGTCTCTACTATTCCACCCCTAAATTTCTAATATATTTTTATAAAGAATCATTCCCACACACATTAATTAAGACAGTATTTGGGAGCTCAACAGTAGCCCATCAATTTATGGAACGCACAAGTAATTGTTCATTTCATTAATACATGTAATATTATCTTTATTATTCAACCTCTAAATTGGGAAGGAATAACCATTTTATCTCACCAATGAGATCTGAAATATCCACTTTCTCCTTTTAATTGATGAATAATGTTTATTATTGAAGCGTTTTGGAAATGTAAGCTTCCTTTGCTATTTGGCTTTGCTAATTGCGGAATTAATGAAACTGGGTGTTTCAAAAACTTTTCTACCCATTGCTTTATAGTATTTAAATTTCTTTCAAAATGCCTTTCCATTGTTCAAAATTAATCCTGTTTTTCATAACGCAAACATATTTGAATTTGAAATAGTTTTAAGCCTTCAGTCTTTGAATTCGACACATTTCAGTTTGAAATACTGCATTTTTTAGCTCAATCATGCATATATTGCAACTTTTTTCTTTTTAATTATTGTCAATCATATGATTTTTGACACAAAATAAACAAAAGATTCTCAAATCATCATTTATAATCATTTGAATTGAAAAAAACAATGACAATATTTATTCAAATTTTTTATTTTTTTATTTTCATTTTCTAGTTTTTGATTTTTTTTTCATTTTTCAATGCTGATATTTTTTGATTTTTTTTAAATTTGAATTTCATCTAATTTCTAATTTATTTATTTTTTGAAAAGAATTTAGAATTTTTTTTTTATTATTATAATGTTTTGCGTTGTTGTTTGCAATAGTTCTAACACAAGAAAAGAATTACTATTACACTGAAATCAGTTTGATACACTTATTTCGGAGTTTGTACACCCCCCCTCCAAAAAAACATTAACAAAAGTTCAAAAACTGAAAAACAATATGATTTTCAATCATATTGATCAGGAATTTTAAACAAGGAAATTTGAAAAATTGAAAAATAGATAAATAAAGTTTAAAAAAATGAAATGAATTCAAAGAAATTTCAAGGTGGGGAAAAATCCCAGAGAAGTGAAATGGAATGAAAATCGATTTTGACATAATTACCAATGGATTCATAAGCTCCTTTGGGTTGATCTTTTGGGAATATTTTGATTTTTTGAAACAAGGATTTAATTTGATGAGTAAGTTCAAATTTTATTTGTGACAAAAATAAACAGGGAGTAGAACACACCACAGAAGTCAATCAAGTCATTATTGAGGTTTTTTGTGCAGGAAACTGATTAAATTGACAAATGCTGAAAAACAAAAAGGTTTTTTGTCTTTTTTCTTTCATTTAATTAAAAATAATTTATATTTAACATATGAATTTCAGGCAATTATTACATTACATATATTTGAAAGACAATAAAAAACAGGATGTTGAAAACATTTTATATTAAACTTAATTATAATATTAATATAGCCAAAATTTAAGCTTAGAGAAACAGGGTAAAAGTCTTTCTTCTATGCAGGAAATATCAATTAAATAGTATGATATGTAAATTGAATTTAATTAAATGATGAAATCATATTTTTTTGTAATTTGTAGTCCACAAAGACTAGAGAAATATCCCAAAAATCATATTAATTCTATTTCATTTTTTAACAAAAGTGCTCTTCAAAAACTCAAATAAAGGTTTCCTTTCAAAATAAATTATGTTGATTGGTTCATATGTGAGGCACCATGTATTTTAGGATAATGAGTACCTTTAGATCAAGCTATATTGAGATAAAAGTGGGTTTATAACTTTCTAGTCCCTTCCTAACAACACTGAAAAACTTTTTTATAATAAGAATTCCAAATATAGTCTTATTTTCACAATTATTGAGAAGCTGATAGAAAATATTTCCATCATATGACTCAATCAATTTTATGCATAATTCAATTAAAGTAATAAAGCTTAAGATTCTCCCAGTCATTTCAAATTTAAGAATACTATAGAAAGGATTAATTTTTCAGTATTCCCATATCCAACCCTTTTCAAACGGGACTCAAAAAAGGATCCAGCCTACCCAGTGGAAGTGTGTTTGAAGCAGGTTTGGCCAAGATTCAAAAGAGGTTTCACATAGTTTTCATTAAATTTTCAAAAGAAATTTTAAATCACACAAGATGGCCTATAGAAGTCTGTTTCCAAAATGATGACCTCTTAATCAATCAATATTCTCAAACTTTGTGAAATATGTAGAAACATTAGTGCTCTATTTCATATATGATGGTTGAATTTTCAAGGAAAATCTGATTCCAATTTACACACACAACTAAAGATTTCATGCTAAATACTTTTATCAATATCAATTATTTTTGTCAAATTAAAAATCAATACTTGGATAATTTATGAAATTTCTCTTTGACCAAACCTTGACAAATCAGCAACAGCCTTGGTGCTCTCCATAAGTTTCATCCAGTCTTTTGACACTGGGGGGTATACTGATGATCAGAAAATATCATTTTTCTTAAATTGAGGAATGAACGCTGAGATTTAAAGCTGATTTATATGACCTTCATGGGTTTTCTTCTTAATTGGAAAGCTTGAAAAATTCATGATGAATTATTATCATTAAATCTTTTTACAGATTTTAGCTCTTTAGTAATACACAGCGCAAAATATAAATTGTTTTAAAAGAGTAACTCAGCTTTTTTATTTAATCAAAAAATAACTGAGTGTGCAGGAGTGGTAGAAAATTGAAAGATACTATTCTGGTCTTGAATGTTTTATTTTTAAATCATTTACATCAACAATTTTAGCATGGAGGAAGATATAAATAATTAATTTTGAAGCTATGATGTCTTGTATCTATGTGAGACAAATCCATACTCGGAGAACCCATTTGGGTTAAATTTAGTACAAAATTACACTTTACAAAACTTGGTAAGCATGTATATAGATATACTCCCAAATTTTGAGCGATACTTATCAAGTGAATTATTAATCAAAAAATCCAAAAGAATTATTCATTTCAAAAAAAAATCCAATTATCTCTTGAGGTTTCTACAGAATTCAGTATCATCTAACCTAGAGCTCACTTAACCAATTTAATGATATGAATCTTGAAATTAATTTTGTTTAAATATATTCTCCTTTCTACCAAGGCCAAGGAATAAAGACAGTTGATATTTTCCATTTACAAGCCACAAATGAAGGGTGTGAGTCCCTTAGGATATTTGAGAGATGCATGACCTCTTGGAAGAATATTATTTGAGAATTTTCAAGCTTAAGAAAGAAATATTATGTCAAAAATATTTGGGGTTCGTAAATGAGAAGTCATTTTTGAATGGGAGCAGTTTATAATAAGCTGGAGATTAGTATATATGTGAATATAATCCAAGACAATTTCCACTAACACACATCATTAATGAAGCATTAATTAGATATTTATCAATTAGAAGGGAGCTTTTGCAAGTTGGGCCATTATTCTTTCACTAAAAACAGAATTCTTCATTCAAAAATAATTATCGAGTTATTGGCAAATATTTCTCAAATTTTTCAAAATCAATTACCTCAAAGGCATGTTAAGTCCAATTTTCTGAGAAATTTAATATTTCTCTTTGAAGATTATTTCTCAATCCCGGTATTTACATACACCTATTCTAGAAGAATGAATTCTGAGATGAATAGTGTTGCTCATAGATATCAAATAATAATAATCCATCATAAATTATCACAATGGTAATAAGCAAATAGTATTTTTAAAAATGGAAATTGAACGCAAAATATGTCTTGAAATCCATTGAGATAGATTCCAGAAACATCCTGTATATTCCTTGAAAAAGAATTATTAGAGAGTGGAATCTTGATATAATGAAAGTGAAAGTTGATTCAAATAATGACTTCCTTTCATTTATAGTAAAGCCCCCTCAAATCATTCAGAGTTATCTCCAGCTTCTCTATAGTATCTGATGTCTTTTTGATAACTTTATTTTAAATAGGACTATTTTGATGCAAGGAATTGAAATACAAAAAAGGTGTGATAGATTTGAAAAATTGTTATTTTGATATATTGATGGTGATTATTCATATATGTTCCTTAGTAAAAGTGATTTCAGCCTACTTATTTCTCTCTGGGAAAAGAAAAGTAAGCTCATTAGGAAAATGAGCTGGCTTTATTTCACTCACAATAAGAGGATATTATGAGTTTTTCATTCCATAATATTCTTATTTTGAGATGATCCCTTTTTATTATAAAATATCTGCTTTTCAGGATGTTGGGTCTTGTATTTTCTCTCTGATATAGAAAGAGATTTTTTTGAATTATGGGATTTCTTGGTTTATTTTCCTCCTTTTCAAAAAGAGCTGACAGTGATCAAAGCGGAAGTTTTCTAAAACATATATCAAAAATTCATTCGATTTTTCAAAGAAAGAAGAATAATTGAGAATAAGAATTAGTAAATGTTTATTTGGATATTTGTTTCTCACTTTGATTTTCATAAGAAAATTTATGAATATATTTCAAATTGTGTAAAATGGAAGTGGTATATTGCCTTCAGGCTGAATGCCTTGAAAAGAGCAATTCATAATTTAGTCAACATTCAGAAAACAAATCCTTTAGTGTGAAATTTTTGTGTTCAAGAGGCATTAATGTGAAGGAAGCTGTCAAAGAGAAATATTGTTTTATTTTATGTTTTGATTTTAATGATATCAAGAAATTAATTGAATTATTTTCATAATAGTAAATAATTTAATGCAAACGTGTTATTTGAGATTAGGCAAAAATATAATTTCCTGTGGAAGCATATTCAAATAGATGCTCCACCATTATCAGTTTCATAATTATTTACAATTGTTTGCTTGGATTTTGAAAGAATTTGGTAGAAAAAGAAATTATTAAGCAATTTCATTGAGTTTATTATTGAATTGATATTATTTGATGGGTTGGAAAATATTGAAAATACAGCTTGGAAGATGGCCAAATAATAATAGCAAGTTAGAGCCAAGTATGGAGCAATACGGATGCCTGGTTGACCCTGGGTTGAACCTGCTACCCCTGCTTGTGGAGATAGCTTTTTTTCATGGTTCATACTTGATTACTACTTAAAATAATGGCTGTTTAAAGCTTAAGCCTTCCAGAATGATCAATATTTGTCATCAAAAAACTCTGGAAACATCATAACAGTGCTGAAATAACCTTTGAAGAGTTTCTTAACCCTTTATTTATGCAGGTTGATCATTTGTGGTCCCAAAACCACAATTCTAACTTTACTAATTTCAGAATTGATGGTTCAGAAACACAATCCAGCCTCGAAAGTCAACATTTTCACTCTTCAGACATGTGAAGATCTTACAAGCCCTTGAAAGTCCCAAAAAGGGATAAAATACTGTGGTTTATCAGTGGAAAAGGACCTCATCATCAATTTATTGGTATTATTACATGTTAAAATTGTCTTTTATATCAGTAGTACCATTAGAATAGCATTGATATAAGTAAATTAATTAATTATTGTAATATTTTTTCTGTCAACCAATATCTAATTACTGAAACCCAGGCTCTGAGAAGACTCATCAACACTGTAATTGAATGAAAGTAGAGCCTCTTTATTTCAATTCAATCATATATACTGTGAAACAGTCATAGTATCAAGATTTTATTTATATTTTTTATCTTATACACAGACTCACCCTGGCACTGCCTCTGAGTAAAAAATTCTATAAATCAACTCCAAATTAACTTTACTTAAATTTTGAGCATTGTTATTGTGAAAGTTTCAATTTAATACAATTTAAACTAAATTCAACTTCAAGAATCATTTTTGAGTTGAAAATCAGGTGTGGTATTTAGTTTGAAAGTTACAAGAAATCAAAGTATAGTTAATTGAAAATTTCATATGTGCCCATTTATTACATAAGTGAACTTGAATTTACAGATAAAAAACAAACAATTACTATTTTTTTCTGTAATATCTCAATTGAATTACATATTGAAAATTCCAATTATAATACATGTGGAGGAATGAAATAAAATTAATTGAAAAGATTAAATTTTGGAGGGTAAAGAAATCTTTGCTCCAAGGGTACCAGACTCCAGAAAACTCCTTTGTGAAGGGGATCCATTATGTAAATTAATGGAAAAGTCCATCACATTTGGCCTAGAATCAAGTTACAGGGTCTGTGACTCAGTTCATAATGGGGATTTGATACCAAAAAAGTCCCTTCTAACAGTTTCCAAGGGGGTAGAAATACCCTAAAATTAATACTGACCTTGGTAAAAGTTTTCAACTTCTTGAAAGGGTTCTTACACACTTTTTCTTTCCAAACCTTCACCCAGCTATTACTATATTAATGGATGGTTTATAGGACTGAAACTTCTAAAATTCAGAAATCAATAATTTCCTAATTGACTTTTCTGGTGCTAATATATTTCTAAACACTTGTGAGAGAAGATTATAACTTTAGAAAAACATAAATGGAGGCTATGAAAGAATTTCTTCTTTTCATGTTTGAACCTTTTCCTTTTATAATCACTTTTGACAGTCTTAAATCCATAAATAGAATATTCCAACCACCCCTTTAAAAATCTGTATATAATTTTTTTGACTCTATTAAATTTCTTTTACCCTTCAGCTACCCTAAAATTTAATTAAAGTATCTTTTAACACTGTTAGATTTTTCATCATTTTCTTTCACCTTCAATCTGGTCACTTTGGAGTTTTTTTTCTCTTTAATATTATTTTTAGATACTCATTGTTATATCAATTTCTCAAAGCTATTTCATCAACTGAGTCCCATTAAAACTCCTTTTTTGGCCATAAATATCCCTTGTAGAGTATTTTTGGATAAATTTTCATTCTTTTTAAAACAATAGCTCTTTATAATATTAATTTTTTATACTAAACAAGCTAAAAGCAATCCTTTTCATTTGTTTTCTCTTTTAAACTCTGAAAATTACTATTTTCACTCAATTTTTAGTTTATACAAATCTTGAAAACCAAAAAAGTACTTCATTTTTAATCAGAGTTTCATATCCAAGCCTTACATATGCTGTCCTGGGAAGAACATATAAGCTACAGAGGTTCTCTTTACCAGTATTCCAAATTGCAGTAGTTATTATTTGATTTATAGCATCACTATTTTATTTTCTCTTTCCTTCTCTACATTTTCCAATCTCCTTAATTTCACTATATTTTTATCATATATAAGTGCAAACGTGAAGTAGCATGCATAAAGATTCAAAATTTAAGACACGTTTTTATTTCTCAAGCACATTTGATTTCCTTTATTAAACAAAACAAAAGTATTTCTGGTTAAAAATATCAAATTGGATCAAATATGTTTTCCATTTAGGAATTTAATTATAATTTTCTTAAAAGGAATAATTATCTATGCAATATAGGCATTCATTTAGCTCTCACAAGGTTTCTCATAATCAAACTCATTAACAAATTACATTACTTGGGTATTTATTCTGGAAATGGGACTAAACAAGTCCCCCAATAAGAAAGAAGTAGTTTTTTAAACTTGAAGATTTTTCAATTTCTTTGGATACATATTTTTTATAAATTAAAATGTATCAATGGCTTGAGAAATCCCATTGTGTTTTATTCCATTGAGGAAGTACCTAGAGAGGGAATCACAGGTACCTTTTTTTTAGTTTGGAAAGCCTCATGTAAAAGGGTGTGGAAAGTTTTATTTCCTTCTCTTTCAAGAATACTGAACAAAATCTTCCCTTGATGTCAGAAACCAAGATAAATTTTAGTAATTTTCCTTACAAACAAAGAGGGAAGATTTGGAAGTCTCACATAATACCATTCAATTATTTATATATAATATGATGGGATTTAATAAATCTGGTTAATGTTTGAACCTCAGTTATATACTTGTCTGGTGAATTTTTATCCTTAGTTAAATTTAGTTAAAGGCTTTCCCCTTTGTTGTATTGTATTGGTAAAATGGGATATTTAATATTATTGAAGCAGTATCTTGATTTTCTTTAAGTTAAAATAATTATATAGTGATATATTATTGCAGGTTTATTATTTTTAATGATTCTCTTATAGAAAGAAAAAGTAGTACTTCTGAGTATTTTTTTTTCTATTTAAAGGGTAATATTCCCTGATATCAGATGCCTAAGAAATTAAGATCACTCTAGAGCTTGGTAAAAAGTGTTATTAATGTCAGCCTGTGACTACAAACCAGAGCACAAGCATGACAGCCAAAATACCATAAACCAATGGTATAGCCAATATACCACCAAAACATGGAGCTGAGCCAAATTATCTCAGAAGGTATCAAAAGAAAGGGGAAACTCACCTCTTTCTGAGAATATAAGTCCCATCACCATAGGACAAAGAATAACAAAGTTATTCATGCTCAAAGTTCTTGCTGAGCATAAACCTTAATTTTCACCTCTCATCTGAAATACAGAGTAAGAGGCTTAGCCCCATCAACCGGGTATGCAAAATAACGCTCAAAGCTAGGGCTATCCAATGGTACCAGCCAAACTGAGCTAGCACCAGTATTACTGAAGTTATGGTCAAATTCAGGCCAAATAAGGCTGAACAAAACATTCACCTCTCATCTAACTTCTACAGTTTTAGTGTGAGATACCTAAAGTGAGGTCTTTTTGGAAAGAGCACAATAAAGGCTATCTGATGGTGTCATCCATTTCCTCATATCTCAACTATAGCCAAAGCTATGGGGCAAACAAGCCCAATATAGCTTTTGCCCAAACCATACCTATGTACAAAAAATATTGTACATGGGATAACTCTGTCATATTGAATGATAGCCATGTCAAATTGCATACCATTAGGTAGAGCTCATACAGGGCTATTCAATGAACCAACTTTGAGCATGATATCTCAAAAACTGACAGAGTTGTGACCATTTAAAGGTCATAATCCCACAGTATGGTCAATACAGTTGTACTCTGATTATGAGGTGTCAAACAGACGAAGAAGCATGTTAATACTTCAATACCTCATAGTTAAGTCAAATACAGAGGTTCATACAGGTTCTGTACCGTTTCTGACGCGTCAGAAGCACCAGAACACACCTGTAAACTCCATTGGTGAAAATTTTCACCCTGTATAGGGTAAAAATGACTACTTGTGGTTCTAAAACCACATTTCAACCCAATACTAGCCTGTATTGAGTGTATAGAACCACAAACCAGCCCACAGTAGTAAGAACTTTCACTCTGTGGTCGTGTGCAGAGGTAAACCACCTCCCACTACCCCAGAACAAGATAAAAGGAGGCTTTGCCTCACCAGCAAGCAAATAAGAATCCTGTTCTTGATATTCTTATGTGGTATAACTTCATAAAAAAGGAAGTGGTACTCTTAGAATCTAACAGGTATACTTTAAGTTTAAGTATTGGAGGGTTTGCTATTGTAAACCAACAGGCAAACACTGCACCCAGGGCTATCAGCAGTACTCACCATCACTAAATAATTTTAGTATAGCCCTTTCACTCATATTCTCACTCTAATATCATCATTATTCTCGTGTCACACTCAGAGTTATAGCTTTTATTATCAATTGAAGCTATATCATAGAGTCACCCTGACAATTAAGCTGAATGAAATATTCTCAATGGAGCATTACCACTGAGCTTGGCTACTGAGTTATTTTTTATATTATGATCCCACTGAGTGTAGCTGAAGGCAAATATTCAACACTATAGTTCCACTGAGCTTAGCTATTGGAAAAGTACATTCACTATCATATATTTGACTAACTTCCAGATAAGGTATTACTTATCCTGTGCTTAAGATATGACTTGTATGGGAGAAAGTCTATAAGTTTTGGATGATAACCCCTCTATTTATAGCTTTTAGAAGCCCTGGGGCCCTTTATGGGAGCTTTCTTTTCCCACTTTAATACTTATTTAATTAATTAAACAACTCTATCTTGGGCAGGAAATCACTTGCAGCTGTGAGATTAATTAAGGCTTAGTGATGATTTTTCTTCTGCACAGCCTCCATTTTCCCACATGATTCTGTTTTTGTGAGATTATTATCAGATGACCTCAGTGGATTTTCCCTGAATACATGAGGTCATTTCATTTTTTTCTGGGAAGACGTTTTGGAACAGCCTATTTTCTGTCATATGAGGAAATTTTGGTAAGGTAAATATCACATGAGAAAGTTGAAGTTTCCTTAAATATTTCTTATTTTGGGCTTGGTAAAAGAGGCTATGTAATTTATGCATTGATCATAGATTTATTTCTTCTTTTTGAGCTTTTAATTCAGGTAAGGTGATGTTTTCTTTTAGTTTTTTATTTCCTTCTATTCATGGTATGATGTGAGTTTCTAGTTTTTAACATGCTGTGCACAGCCAGTTAGTCCATTCTTTTGTGATTTGACCTACTTTTTCAAAAAAATTGTTAAATTCCATGCATATTTCTGTTCTCACCTTGCCTGAAGTGATAAATGATGTGAAAATGTAAGCTTGATTGATTATGCTCCAAATAAATTAGTTAATGAAATTTGATTAGGTTTTTTTGACTGTTTTCTAATATACAATTGCATCTATCTTTAAATTCTGAGTGGTGCTAATGTGCAAATATACTGAGTTAATGCAGGTGGATGTTCTGAAGATAGTTTTAAGTATTTGAAGATGATTAAATCTTGTAATCATGTGATATTCCTCTTTCTGAATTCAAGGGGGCTCCTTCATCTATTCAGGCCTCATGTGTACTGGTGAATAAAATCTGGGACCTGCTTGCATTTCCCTCACATGTTTTGGCCGAATTAATCCAATGGGGGTAAGAAAGGTGTAAGCTTTTCTAGGGTTGTGTGATTTAAAACTGGTGCCTAGTTTTCTGTAAATAGCTTTCTCTACCTAGCTTTATTTTTTTCATATTCATAGTGAAACTAAATTCCTTCTTTAAAATATACACTGCTCTTGCTTCCTGATCCATGGGATTATGACTTAATTTCAAATTATTCTGTAATTCTGAAGCTCTGGTAGGAAATCTGAGTGTGAGCCTGCCTGTGGGTGGGATATCTTGCTTTTAGGAGTCTTATAAGATCAAGCCTGGTTTATAAGGGAGTGTAATACCACAATGGGTCACATGGAATTTGAATCATCAAGAAAATGGACTTCAATTATATTCCTATTCAAAATAGTAATTCTCAATAGGAGGAGCTCAGGAATCATAAAGTTGTTTTTATGAAGAAAGGACTTGTATTACTATCATTTTCCAGTGTCATTATACTTATAAGTACTAAGAAAACCAATAATTACTCATTGTAATAGATACCACCTTCAAAAAAGCAATTCCAGGATCTTAATTTTTATTTGAAGTTTATTTTATTTTTTCTTTAATAAGGGGTTGATGAATGTTTTTTAAGCTATAGCTAACAGTAGCAGGCTTGGGGAAATAAGATTATATCCTCTTTCAAATCTGAAAGCCAGATTCAGATTTCTAAGTTGATATGGAGGTGCTCATCCATAATAATATATTACTTCTTTCACTATCTTTAATTATCACAATTATCTTAATTATCAATTTTTATATGTATTTGTTTTTAATCAAAGATCTACTAATGGATAGAGGAAATTTGGCTCATGTGATACTCAAGGAACATGGAAGAATTTTCCAGGAATATATCTATTAAAACTGAATACTATTTCTAGAAACAGGGAAGGATTAACTTTTTGCAATAATCAATACTTTGATTCATTTCTTGAATTCTGGAGTGATGCACTCTTATTAACTACAAAAATGATATTGACTCATTTTGTGGATTATATTAAAATTGAAATTGAGCTAGTTCTAGACCTTGGCCTCACCTCAAAACAATGTACCAAAAAAATCAATCAAGAATAACTAAAATGAATTTTCCTTTGGAGCTGAGAAGAACTTCTAGGCTCAAGAAATTCTTAGATTTGAAACTCAACTGCTTCCCTGTGGATCTTGGGCAGGCATAATTATGAAAAAATTAAAAAAGGAATGCAAAATGGGGTTTTCAAATTCAGGGTGTTCTTCAGAGCCAATATGTCTTTTAAGTGATGCTAAATTTCTCCCTTGTTCAACGTTTACAAGAGGTTATTCAAGAATCAAAGGTGTTTTAAAATTATGAGTATCTGATTACAATGCGCTGACATACTACTTATGTTATTCTCAAATTTGGAGAAAGAATAAGAAATTGACGACTCAAGAAATTGAACTGGAGAATGATAATTACTCATAAGGACTTGAAATAACCAACATAAATCATATAAAGATAGGTGAAATAAATAATATCAGAAATAAAAAACTTGTAAGTATAATCCAAAATCCATTTCAAAAGGATTTAATATGAAGAAAGCCCTTGGATTCAACCAGAAGGTCCTTTCATGAATCAAACTGCAGGAATTTTGTGCCTAATATACAGGAGCTATAAATCTATCTGTGCGTCTTATATTAATTTGCACTAAATCTTTCTAAAAAGAGAAAAAAATGATATTTTTGAATTTTTAAGTTCTCATAAACCCAGAAGAAAGACTATGGAATACAAAAAAACAATTATGGAATTAAAAATAGATTACTGAATTCTAGAAGCAAAATATAAATCAGTCCTCAAGAAGGTTAAACAATTTGGTGAGACTATTCCTTAATATTTCAACCCACATTTGAAATTAAACCCACTTATCACAAAAACCACCAGAATTTAAACCAGATTTTAAGGTCACCTATTAAGTACTGAAAGTAAATACTGGCGCATCAGGATTTGTTTCAAGTAAAGAGGCCCACTTACTCAATAATTTCATATTCTTCAGGGAAAAGGAAATAGATTTTCAACAATAAGAAAGATAATCGCTCAATCCCCTATTTATAAAACCCTAAATGTTATCAATTATAACTCATGAACCTTGGAAAAACAAATCAATTACCATCCTTAAGTCAATCTTAAACCAATGTATGGAATTTCTTGGGGAAATAATAAGAACTGGAGTTCATTAAGATCAAATCTCAATCTATAAAAGCCCCTATGTTTTGTTACCAAAACAAATTTAAAACCCAGAGCTTTTCATTACCTTTGAGATCTAAACAAGGCTACCATAAAGGATTCTGGATTACCACCTCGAATTGAAGAATTTGTGGGTGCATTCTCAGGAAGATCCTGCTATAAATGAGGATACATGATGGGAGGATGTGATGAAGTATAGCTTCATATTACCAAAAGACTACTATCCACCTTTCAAAAAACCTTTGAAAGGATAAAAATCTCAATATCGCCTTAGAAAGAAACAAATTCAGTAACAGTATACCCAGTCTAAATAACATGTCTACTTGAAAAACAAATACCATAAAGTGTGAAGGTTTTTAATGATTACAAAGGGATTGGAGGTCCATGATCAGTTCAAGAACAAAAAATACTGCTAGGAAACCCCTCAATAATAAAATTGATATTGGAATATTCAATCACTTTGGGAGATATTTAATTAGACATTCAATCAGTAACACTCACTATTTTGAAATAAATATTCACATTCTGTGTTCTAATATTTTATGTATCAGGGAATATTGTATCACTTTGAGGAAGAAAATTCTCCGAAAATAAAATAACAAAATTAAAAATTGGCCAAAACAACTTGACATAAAAGCACTCAAAGTCTTTCTGGTATTTTTCATTATTTGAGGAGCCTCATTAGAAATTCCTCATGTAAAATTCCCACTAAGTGGATTTTCCAGGAAGGATGTGCATGGGGCTTGTGATTAAAAATTTGAAGATTCCTTAAATAAAAGCTGAAAAGTCTTGGCAAAAAAATAACTCCTAAAAACTTTATAAATGACAAAGCTTCAGGAAAAATGAAACTAGTTGTGTAATTGACCTACATTGATTCAGGAGTAGTATTCATTAAAAGAGGTAAAGAAGGAAAAGTCTAAAAAATATTATATTAATTGAAATAAGTTTCTGAATTAAAATAAAAGTAATGACAACCAGAACCAGAGCTATGTGGAGTTGTAAGGACTTTTAAGAAACTTAAATAAATCCTTTGAGAAAAACATTTTGAGCTTGAAGTGGATTACATGGTCTTAATTGAAATTATTGATACAACTTACTTACCAAATTCAAACATGAAAATATGGGAGGATTTTGTCTGATTATGTAAGGTTTGTCTATGAAAGTCTTGATAATAGTAACAATATAGAGATTACTATAACTGTCCTCAGTAGAAAAATATAATATAACAAAATATTATAACCACAACTTAAACATAATCATTAAAATAATTATATTAAAAAAATGAATTTAATCATTATTATATAATATAATAATAAAAGAAAATATCAATAATTATAATAAATTCTAAATCTTCTATTATTGTTATAGTCACTGACAGTTATAACAATAAGTGTAAAGCTCTTATTGAGACAATTACACATGGAAAATATAAATATTTAACAACTTATAAATAATATGGATATTATTTTTAAAAAAGGAATTATAACACACACTATGCAGATATAATTCCTATAATAAGCTTTATATAAAAAAACTAATCATGGATAAAAGAAATTACAGAATTTTAGAGAAAAACGTATAATATATAATTTAATACAACAAGTCAAATACAACAGTTATCATATTAAATGATTTTTATAAGCTCAGTACACTCCAAAAATCAATATTCTTAGAGATAAAACAAGTTTTTATAATAAAAAATATGATTAGAGAGTTTTTGAGAGGCATATGTGGATTTTTGAAAGATTTTTAAGACAATAATTTTCTGAAATAAAATATATTATTGGTGATTACAACAATGATCTAATTTCTATGATTTCAATTCTTTAATTCAATATTTACAAAGAGTCAAATACTTAAGAAATACTTTAATAATAAGATTTTATATATAATAAAACTTTCATTAAATGTCTAATATGGTTGGATTGATTGAATTGATGGACAAAAACAGTGATTAATAGACTCTTTTTATGTCTGTAGAGAAGCTGTCATGATTCATAATGGGTATAGAGGGCGCTCTCAGGTGAAAACTGGAAAAACATTCTTAAAAATAAGGCTCTTAACTTAAGGTAACTTATTTTTACTTCCAATTTAAAGTTACTGGTGTTGTTCTTAACTCCAAGTAACTTTAATCCACATTCAAGTTAATTATTTTAAGTTTTAATAAAGAATAAGTATATTTATATTGAATTCCTTCACATGAAGAACTTAAAAAGAGACTTTCAAGTAAAAATCCCTTAAACTCGGCTTTTCATTCATTTTTAAAGAAATCTCAATTTTCTCTAGGTATAATTAGAAGATTACTTTTCCAGGCTAATTACCAATAAAACCTGTTTATAAAAGATACTTCAAATTGAATGTATACACAGATACTAATATATTGTAAACTGTGTGGAATTTTCAAGAAAATCCATTAAGATTTGGAATTTCAATGAATTTTTGAAGTTATTGCTATTTTTCCACATAAAATAGCAATACACACTAAACCTTAACTTTTGATAAGGTTTTCATACTTGTAAATTTAAAGTTTTAAGCTTATTTAAGCTTTGACAGGTCTCAAAACCTTACTCTCAAGCTTGCATATTGGGATTTAACCTTTGGCAGCTTGAAATTCCTGTCCAAATTGGGATAAAACCAGTTTAAGCTTTAAGGTTGGATCAAAGTCTAATCTTAAAGCTTAAATAAGGTTGAAAATCCTCCAATACAGGTGGACAACCTTAATTGAATCCTTGTAGATCCAAAAGGTTGGGTACCCCATCTCTGTTTGGTCTTTTTCCTTTATCCCACCTTTTTGTGTGGATTTTGCCCTTTTATTTATTTAAAGCCATACTATGGCCTTAAACACTTTCAAGTGAGCTCACACAGGATTTACATTCTGTATGGCAAATGCTTAGCCAACTCAGTAAATATACACAACACCCCAGTTTCAACCAAAAGTTGGTAAGTTTGCATAAGCCTTATGCAACTTTAAATTTAATCTTATTTAAGCTTAAATTTAACAGTTTTAAAGAAATGTTAAAAAAGGTTACATCAGTACTGTGAGATTCTTAAATCTTCCAATAAATTAAGAAATGAGCATTTTTGGGTATAACACCTTATGGGTGTACCCTAGGTTATTTTTGGTGTAGAATCCAAAAATGACCAAATAATTATAACTTTGTTTATCCAAACAAACGTTCTACTCATTTTTTGTCATTTTTCATTTTAATTTCAACTGAAAAGTCTGTTAAAGATTAAATCAGCTGTATATAAAGTTATTCGTGGCCTTATTGGTATGTCATATATATCTCACAGGCTCACATTCCCTACCACCAAAAAAATTGTACCACAATTTTCTTTGGTAGTATACCCCCAAGTTAATTGGGGGGGTATCATCCACTGTACAACCTCTCTACTTATACTTTCAAGTATGAAAAGCACACAAATCAGCTGTTTAATTGAGTAATTGGTCTTCTCTCATGTCTGAATGTTCTGAGAAACCTTTGGGAATCAGGTATCTTTTCTGCTCCAATCCATTCATCTTCATGTTGTGGATTTTTCTACGTGACAAAGTATTCTCTTTCATCTTTTCCCCTAAGTCTTCTTTCTTTCAAGACTTTTAGTACTTTTTTCTCTTCACTTTGATCAAGTGGAGGTACTTCTAAGGGTGTTTCATTTCTCAAACGAAATAGTTTCTTAACACTTGAAGTGTAATGCTTTACTAGGCTAAGAGGAAATATTGGAGGTTTGTTTTCCAATTCTTATGAAAGTTCTACTTGTACTGCATTTGTCCCATGAAGGGCTTTAATAATGAATGGTCCTGAAAAAGAACCTTTAAATTTCTTTGGACCTTTAATATTATTGAATTTCAAGGTTGAAACTAGCATTAAGTCCCCTACTTTGAATTGTGGGTTTTTATGACTTTTATCCCATTTCTGTTTAGCATATTTAAAGGCATAATTAATGCTTTTTTTTGCATGATGCCTTACTTTATCAAGCAATAGCTTAGATCTTGAAGCAGTTTGATTAATATCAACTAAGTCTCTCTTCAAAGTATCAACTGGAAGTTTAGGGTTCCATCCTTTTTCCAACATTGCAGGAGTCTTTCCTGTTGAAGAATGGATAGAAATTTTGTAGGCTAATTCCAATGCTGGTATAAGAGTACACCAATCATGGGTAAAGCCATCAGGACCTTTAAGCTCCAGGCCATAAGCACAAAATCTTCTGATCATGTCCTCAAGGGTTTGAATCATTCTTTCTGCTAATCCATCTGTTTGTGGATGGTATGCTGTTGAGAATGATAGTTTTGTACCCAAAAGCTTATGTAGATTATTCCATAAGGCTGATTTAAATTTTGCCCCTCTATCACTAATGATATTTTTAAAGAGACCAGTATTAGATATAACTCTGTTCCAAATCAACAGCGCTGTATCCATAGCTGTGTCATCTTGATGAAATGGTAAAAAGATTGGGGTTTTTCTATATCTGTTAACAATGACAGGACATGCATTGTAACTTTTATCACCTCCAGGTGGTAAGGCATTTACCCAATCCATATGAACCACTTCCCATTGGGTACTTGGTTCTTGGATATGAAGCATCAATCCAAATCTTTTACCAGAATCTTTATTGGCTTTCTGTAATCTATCACAACTATGACAGTACTCAATGACAGCTTTTCTCCAAGATGGCCACCAGGCACATGTTTTAATTCTTTCCATTATTCTGTCTTCCAACAGATTTCCATAATAAATTTCATCATGGCATTCCAGTAGTATTGTGTTGATCAACATTCTACTACATAAGACCTTGACACATGAGTGTTTAGACCTATGATATAAGATACCCTCAAACAAATGGAATGTTCCATTATTATAAAATGTTTTCCAAATAGCATCCAAATAGTTAGCCAAGGATGCATCTTTTCAATCTTTGTCAAGTAGAGCAGTAAGAATATGACAATTCTTATCTTGCTTTTAGCTTTCAATAACTACTTTAAAGAATTCTGTCTCCACATCTGTGATGTTAATTCCTGCAATTGGAATTTGAGGTTCTGCACTTGTAGGAACATAGGCAGGATTGTCAGGTGTATTGGGAAATTCCCATCTACTCAAGCCATCAGCATTCTTGTGAATATTTCCAGATTAATGTACTATGGTCATACTGCCTCTATACTCCTGAGTAGCAATCTGCCATCTCAACATGGGTCTGTTAGGAGTCTTCATTTTAAGAAGTGATTTTACTGCATTACAATTAGTAATTACTTCAAACACACTACCATAAAGATAATAATGAAGTTTTTCCAGAGCCCAAACAAGGCAAAGGCACTCCATTTGGCTAGCTCCATATCTGGACTCAGTAGGTTTGATTTGTCTTGAGATAAAACCAATTGGACCCTCATAAGGCTTTTAATTGACAATTTGAACTTGATGAAGAGCTGCACCTAGGCCTTCACCACATGCATCAATATACAGCTTTAAAGGAAGTTTCCAATATGGACTTAATAATAATGGTGCATGAGTCAAGGCATACTTGATTTTTTTATATGCTTGAATTCTTTCCTGTGTCATCTCAAAAACAGTTTGTTGATCACAAATTCTGTACAATTATTTGGCATGGATTGCAAAGTCTTTAAGGTTTTGTCTGTAATAACTGGCAAACCCTAAGAAATACCTCTTTTTTTTTGTTCTGGGGCATTTGTTTCAGTAAAACTGCAGGAACCTTGTTTTTATCAACACCAAGGCTCAGTCTTGATACTACATGTCATAGAGATTTCAGCTCATGAAACCCAAAATTACATTTCTTAAGAGATATTCTCATGTTCACTTGAAGAATTTTCATAAATACTAATGAGAGTCTCTCTAAATGCGATTGCCAGGTTTCTTAACAAATGATAATGTCATCAATATAAATGATTAACCATCCCTCTGATAATTCGTGTGGTAAAATGGTATTCATCATTCTTTGGTAGTGAGAGGGTGCATTTTTAATACCAAAAGGCATCCTCAAGTATTCATAAATACCACAATGGGCATTAATCCTCAATAATCTCCTAGAATGAGGTGTTAAAAAATTCTTATGTAAACCTTCAAGAGCATCCATAGAAGTGATGAACTTTTCTTTAGATAATTGAGTCAAAGTCTCATGGATTCTCAGGATTGGATACCTGTCTGGAAGAGTGTAGGTATTCAATGCTCTAAAATCACAAACCATCCTTGATTTATCATTATTAAAAGTAATTATTACAGTCTTAGTGACTTCGACTTCTTCATTGTGCCCAGCATTTCTAACAACTCCCAGTTTCACTAGCTCATCAATATGACTTTCTAGTGCTTCTCTAGCCCTAGGGCTAGCTGGTTAAGCTGGTCTTCTTGATAGTGGAGTATAAGGTCTCTCCACATTAAGGATAATGTCAACTTCATGGCCTTTGATAGCCCCAAGTGGTTAATTATTGGAAGCAAAGGCCTCTCTGTATTGAAATAAAATTTCAATAAGTTCTTCCTTCATTTCCAATGTTAATTCAGTACTAATTTGTGCTTCAATTAACTGATCTGACACAAATTTTTCTCTTTCTTAACATTCTTTAATTTTCTAATGACAGTTATTTCCCTTTTTTCTGGAGTAAAAGCAAATTTTCTCCTTTTATTTGCCCCTATAGTGAAATATCTGTCTTCATGATTATTAATATCAATTCCATAAATATTGAGATAATCATTTCCTAGTATAAAGTGTTGTGAAGTACAATTATTGATAACAACATATTCAGCTTTTAATCTTATACTTTCTGCAGGATGAGGGAATATCATTGCTGCTTCAAAAATTCCCAAGGGGTGCATACCTTTGCTAGAAATTCTGAATTTTATACCTTCAATTGGCATTAAGCTTTCTTTCCAATTAGTATAAGTCCTGTAAGGGTAATTTTTCCCAACACAAGTGAAAAAAGCACCTGAGTCAAGAGGTAACTTGGCATCTCTGTTATTTATCACAATATTAGTGATACAAGATGCTCCAGCTGTATACCCTTGTCCCCTGGCCGGTTTGGATTTCTGCATTTTATCAGCTTGCACATGTATGAGATCCATACATTCATCACTGTAATGTGGTAAGTGGGTATGTACTTCTGTGACTTCAAAGGAATCATTAATATTTTCTATGCTAAGCTCATCTGGTATTTCCTCTTCTTCAGAATGCTCAGACTCACTGTTATGTAAAGATACATTATTTGTTACTTTTGTGTCTTAAACTTTATCTATTTCTATCTCATTTATTCTTGTATTTTTGGGACAAGTGTTTGCCAAATGAGATTTACTTCCACATTTATGACATTTGACAGGAGCTTTTTCATGTGGTTTATTGGGTTTTGGAATTGGATTCCCACTGGTCTTGTTGTCCATTGGGGGTTTATACCAATTCCTTCCAATTTTTTTCCTATTTGTGATGTCTTCCATGGCATTGATATAATCTTCTGTAGGGCAAGGCTCAATAAATCTGCTTCTTATAGCATGCTCAAAACGTTTTTAATAAAGATTTACAATTTTTATTTGATTGAATATTTTCTCTTAAAGAAATAATAATTATGCAATCAATAAGTTATCAATCAAAACTGTATTATTATTCACCTTATACTAGAATAACTCAAAGAATAAATCTCAAGTCTTTGATGTGACAAAGCTACTGGTTAGACAAAAGGAATGTATTCAAAGTCACTCAATAGTATATTGTTTAAAACAATATTCCTAAGAAAAAATAACTTTATTATTATTATAAAGATTATTTATGAGGGATAAGTCGCAAAAAAGCCAATATTAAGATGAATATGGCAATTTTGACATCACAAAATAGTAAAATAAGGTCTAGAATATGAGTTCTGTCCCAAAAAGTGGTTACAATTATGGCCAGGCCCCCAAATGTAAGGTTTGTCTATGAAACCCTTGATAATAGTAACAATATCAAGAGTACTGTGACTGTCCTCAGTCGAAAAATATGTTATAACAAAATATTATAACCACAAATTAAATATAATTATTAAAATAATTATATTAATAAAATTAAATCTAATTATTATTAGATAATATAATAATAATAAAATATTAATAATTATAATAAATCATAATTATTCTATTATTGTTATAGTCACTGACAGTTATAAAAAGAAAAGGTGTAAAGCTATTAATGAGACAATTATACATGTAAAATATAAATCTTTAACCACTTATAAATAATATGAATATTATTTACAAAAATACATCATAAAACACACTTTGCAGATATAATTCTTATAAAAAATTTTATATAAAAAACTAATAACAAATAAAAATTATAGAATTTTAGAGAAAAACATTACTTATAATATATAATTAATACAACAATTCAAATACAACAGTTATTATATTAAATAATTATTATAAGTTAAAAGCACGCCAAAAATCAATATTTTAAAAGATAAAGCAGCTTTATATAATCAAAATATTATTTAAAGAGTTTTTAAGAGGAATTTGTGGATTTCAAAAGATATTTTAAGACAATAATTTTATAAAATAAACTATATCATTGGTAATTCCAACAAAAATCTAATTTCTATGATTTCAAACCTTTAATTTAATATTTATAAGGAATAAAATACTTGAGAAATACTTTGATAATAAGATTTTATATATAATAAAGCTTTACCTGTTTAAATGTCTAATATAATTGAATTGATTGAATTTATGGACAAAAACAGTGATGAATAGACTCTTTTTTTGTCTGCAGAGCAGCAGCTCTCTTGATTCATAATGGATATAGAAGGCATTCTAAGGTAAAAACTGAAAACCATGCTCAAAAGTAATGTTCTTAACCTAAGTTAACTTATTTTTAATTACAATTTAAAGTTACTGGTGCTATTCGTAACTCCAAGTAAATTTAAGCCTCATTTAAGCTGATTATTTTGAGTTTTGATATAAAATAAGTTCAATTATATTAAATTTCATCACATTAATAACTTAAAAATAGAGTTTCAAGTAAAAATCTCTTAAACTCAATTTTTAATTAATTTTTAAAGAAATCTTAATTTTCTCTAAGTATAATTAAAAGAGTTATTTTACAGGCTAATTACCAATAAAATCTGTTAATAGAAGATAGTTAAAATTACATTTATACACCAATGACATTGAATCTTAAGCTGTGTGAGAGTTTCAAGAAAATCAATTAATATTTGGATTTTTAATAAATTTTTGAAGTTATTGCTCTTTATCCATGTAAAATAGCAATACACACTAAACCTTAACTTTTGATAGGGTTTTGATACTTGTAACTTTAAATTTTAAAGCTAATTTACGCTTTGACAGCTCTCAAAACTTCAATTTCAAGCTTGCATATTGGGATTTACCCTTTGGCAGCTTGAAATTCCTGTCAAAATTGGGATTAAACCAGTTTAAACTTTAAGGTTGGATTAAAGTCCAAACTTAAAGCTTAAATAAGGTTGAAAAGCCTCCAATACAGGTGGACAACCTTAATTGAATCCTTGAAGATCCAAAAAGTTGGGTAACCCAGCTCTGTTTGGTCTTTATCCTTTGTCCCACCTTTTTGTGTGGATTTTGCCCTTTTATTTATTTAAAGCCGTACTATGGCCTTAAACACTTGTAAAGTGAGCTCACACAGGATTTACATTCTGTATGGAAAATCCTTAGCCAATTCAGTAAATATACACAAGACCTCAATTTTAACTAAAATCTTGGTAAGTTTGCATAAGCCTTATGCAGCTTTAAATTTAAGCTTATTTAAGCTTAAATTTAACACTTTTAAAAAAATGTTAAAAAAGTTACATTAGTATTGTGAGATTCTTAAATCTCCCAATAACTTAAGAAATAATTGTTTTTGGTATAACATCTTATGGGTGTACCCTAGGTTATTTTTGGTGTAGAATCCAAAAATGAAATACTAATTATAACTTTTTTCATGAAAACAAAATTTATACTTATTTTTTATTCTTTTTCATTTTCATTTCAACTGAAAAGTCTGTTCAAGACTAAATCAGCTGTATATAAAGTTATTTGTGGCCTTATGGGTATGTCATATATGCCCCACAGGCTCACAGATTAATTTTGTTTTATTTAGTGCACAGACCAGAAACCATTACTGTGTCATATGTATCATGAACAAAACCAAAGAAGCTGGGAGAAGAAATTCAATATGTACTAGAGTTCTATGAAGAATATTGCTTCAAGCCAGACCCTCTATTTGGAGGAAAACAGTTCAATTCAATTCACCATACACAAATACAAGAGAATAAAATCAAGAAGGATTTTGAAACAGAACTATAGAATTCTAACTAAAATCTCTAAGCAAGAAGGAAGAAAGGAATTAAACTTCAGAATTATTGAAAGATTTTTCCTAACTTTTTCTTGGAGTATAGCCAACTGAAAAGAAGAAAAAACTCATACCTCTCACTGTTTATATCAATTTAGGTGTCTTAAAAAGATATTTTGAAATAATAGCATGAGCATACTGATATATAGGATAAAATGTAGTATACAGAAGGCTCAGAGCAAGATTTTTCTGGTAAGTACTGAATAAATCAAGCACTAAATGGACTTTAAGCCTACTGGAGTGTAAAAAGAGAAGGGAAAACATCTAAATAAACAAAGGAAGCTCTACAAAAACATCAAAATTATCTGGAAAAGTCAGAGTCCATGCCATAAATAACCAATATTAGAGACAGAAATATATGGTTGTGGCCAGGGATGAATTTTCAAAACTTGCAGAAACCATTGGAGCTGAAATTCCTGCAGCCAAAGAATCTTAAGAATAGTTCAACTCAAAATGGATATGTAGGGATGGATCCCCAAAAGAGGTTACTGTTGATGGTGTAGCAGTATTTGCTGAAAAATTAAAAGATCAATTTAAGAAAGCAGGATCAATGATCAAAATTACCAGAATATAATATCAAAAAGCTCAAGGAATGTTTAAAAGAGAGAGAAAACAGCTCAATAATACAGAACTCAAAATAATTTGAGCAAATAATGGTAAATGTATGAGATATCTATTATTGGTCATGTTAAAAGACAGGATTCCAGCCAAAAGGGAGAATGTATTTTCACCCTCTTAATTACTCCCAATAGACCTTTTAATATGAAGCTTGCTGAAAGTAGAATGGCATAAAATTCTCACCCCTGAAGGATTACTGGAATCTGGTGTAGAATAATTATAAGGAAAGAAGCAGAGAAATTTAATAAATCAGGAGAAGAAATAATAATGGAAAATCAGAAAAGGTTTGCACTCAAATTAAGATAGTTTTTCTTTCTGTGTGAAAAAACACTTGAATACACTTGGGTATCCCTCTTCAAGAGCATATAGTATAATCAAGAAAAAACACAATGGATCTTATCAACTGGAGTAGTTGTATGGAACCAAACTATAAATAAATTATTCAGCCTCACAATGGGATAAATTTTATCACAGAGGAAATATAATGATATTAGAGAAACACAGTAAAGAATAAGAGATATAAATTTAATATGAACCATTGGATCAAGAACATGTGATGAAGTACAGCTCAGAAGTGGAAGAATAATCATAAGATTTTACCTTTGTTCTTGGGATGTAACTGAATGGATAGGGTGAGGTGGTAGTCTATACCAAGGGCTTTTGTCATTCTCAAGCTCCTAAGTACTCAAAGGGACACATGATCCTTCCATAAAATTGTAGTCACACTCAAACTTACTACCAAAACCATATCCCACCCTCAACATGTGCTACCATACCACACACAGATTACGGATATCATGAATTAGAAAATATTAAAACGCTACAAGGAGTATATGAAAAACCAAAAGCTACATATAAAAGTCAAGTAAAACAAAAACCTACACATATTGCAAATATTACACAGTGATTTTACTTGAACAGTTTCTAAGCTGTGTGAAAGTATGCAAGGAGCTATTTTGGTATGGGGCTTCCTTGGATTATAATATAGATTTTATATTAAAAGGTAGAAGTAGCAATGGAAAAAATAAAGGATAAAGAAAATTATAAGTAGGTCAGATGTGGGGCTCTTTTACAACATGAATGAATTGGTGTGGGCCTTAGAGTTATTTTCATATGCCCAAAAGACCACAAATAATAAAAGTAAATTATAATTAAAATTTAAACAATAAACTTACATTAAAGTTTAAAAATGTAAAAATATCGTTTTACATGGAATAATAAATTTAAAACAAGTTTTCATAAAAAATATTAACATTAAAGTATTTTTTGGAAAAAAATTAATAAAATGATTATAAATTCTTTTCCAATAAATAAAAATATGATAATCATTTTACTCTTGTATTCCTCATCAAAAATCAGGTGGGGTCACCTCTGAGTGAAAATTCTGTAACTCAACTCTAAATAAGCTTAAAGTAAGTCTTTAGTATTTTCTGTATGAAAATCTGAAAATCCTCAAAGACTTAATTTAATTCTAACACATGTGGTGTTAACCATTAATTTTTGTGTTAAAAATGTGGTTGTGTGGTGTTAGATTTAGAAGTTATGAAGAATCAAAGTAATTGCAATTCAAATGTCAAAATGTGTGTGTGTATTATATAAGTGAACTTAAATTTAAATATGAGGAATTAATAATTACAGTGGTGTACTTTAATTTCTCAATTTGATTACATGGGTAAAATTTAATAGAGTACATGATGAGGAATCGAACAAAATATCAATTTTAAATATTGATCTTTGGGGGGGAAAGTAATTTTAGCTCCAAGGGTGCCAGAATCCCCCAATTTCCTTTCTGACACACATGGGATGTCAAAATTCATGCAAAAAATCCTCACTTTTGGCCTGGAATTTAGTCAGGTGATGATGAGGCTTTGATACTTACCAGTGGAGCTTTAACTGTTTCCAAGAGGTTAAAACTCATTCAAAACAACTTCAACTGTATTGAAGGTCTCTTGCACACATTATGGCTTGTGTTGAAGGCTTTAAACCAAGTATTACTGTATAAATGGCTGGTTTAACGGACCAAACGGCTAAAACTAGCCTTTTTTGGTCCAAACCAGGAGTAAATGAGGCCATAATCATTTTTCTATTTTCAGTGAGTTCATCACAGCTTATAAGAGTAAATTTTACTTTTGGAGTAAGATAATTGAGGGATATAAAAGAATGTCTTATTTTACCCACTTTTCTCTTAATGTTAGAATCTTTCCCTTTTATAGTTAGCTTGAAAGCTGTTAATCCACTAGATAAAAGATTCCAGCCACCATTTTAAATTATTTTGAACCTTTTAATAACATGAAGAAATCATCATAATAATTTTTCCCCTTGAACCACCCCAAAAGTGAATTAAATATCTTTCATCACTGTTAACTTTGTCACTTTTTTTCCAAATTCACTCTGGTCACTTTTGGGCATGTTTTCTCTTGAAACTCTTGAAATTTACTAATTTTAATTAAAATTTACTGTTAAAAAATTTTGCGGACAGGAAAGTACTTGATTTTTAAGCAAATTTTAATATCCAAACCTTACAATGAGTCTCTTTATACACATTTGATAATAAGATGAACACACACATAAGAACAGATGGTAAGAAAACAATTCTGGCTAAATACTATTTATTTGTAAGGAAAAAATCACTAAGGAAGACAAATTGTTTTAATAGATAAGTATAAATATCCAAGAAAATCAGTCCAGTTAAACTAGCTGCTGATTCAAATTTATCATTCCAGCCTCTCTGACAAATTATAGTAATGAAAATTCCCAAAGATGTAAAATAAGCAGATTGATAAGATTTAAAATTCAGAAACTAATAAATCTCAGTGGTATTTCTTACTTAATAAATCTTTCTCCATTAATTAGATATATTCTAAATTTTTTTATCCCTATCTAACAGCCTGATATTACTATTTTACCCTTAATATCTAAAATTAATTACCATCATTGATTCTCAAAACCATCAGAAGTCCATTAAAGAACAAGAAACATTAAATAAAGTTATTACTAGTATTATCAATAATAAAAATAGGGTATTGGTAAACCCACGTAAGCATTCTGGTAAAAACATGTAAAGGGTGCCCTGGGCCCATTTTCAATTAAAACTGAAACACCAAGAAACCTGTATTGGGCCAAAACCTTCCAAAAAAATGCTTTTTCCCCACAAAAACCCCCCAACCCAATTGTTTCATTTTTTTGTACATCCCCCCCTCAAAAAAAGACCAAACACCAAATGCTCCACATTATCCCCCCAAACAATATTTTTTTTGAAAAACAGCATTACCAAAGCAATTTTGCAAAGCTTTTCACCCTTTTTTTCTCTTTTTCCCCCAAATACTGCCTTTTCCTACCCAACAAGCTGGTTCCAAGCCTCTAAAATTCCAATTTTTCACCTTCCCTCATCTATTAATCCCACACTCCAACCACTTCTTTTGATTTTTCACACCTTTTATCACTTCTTTTTCACATTTTGGAAGCTTCTTTCCTCATTCCAAATCCCCAAATTCCCCTTTTTTTCAATTTATATATATTTTCACCCCATAATGCTTCAATCCCCACTGAAGGTGAATTTCAGACCCTTGAGCTTCTTTTGCAGCATTTGCATAATGTTTCCAGGTGTGAGCCTGTGAGGTATATATGACATACCCATAAGGCCACAAATAACTTTATATACAGTTGATTCAGTCTTGAATAGACTTTTCAATTGAATTCAAAATAAAAAATAACAAAAACTAAGCATAACTTTTTTTGATAAACAAAGCTCTAATTATTATGTCATTTCCGAATTTTACACCAAAATAACCTAGAGTATACCCATAGGGTGTTATACCCAAAAATGATTATTTATTATTTTATTAGAAGCTTGAAGAATCTCACAGTACAATTGCAACTTTTTTTAACATTTTTGAAATTGTTAAATTTAAGCGTAAATAGACTTAAATTTAAAGCTGCATCAGGTTTATGCAAATATACCAAAATTTTGGTTAAAAGTAAGGTGTTGAGTATATTTACTGAATTGGCTAAGTATTTTCCATACAGGATGTAAATCCTGTATGTGCTCAATTTAGAAGGGTTTAAGGCCATAGTATGGCTTTAAGTAAATAAAGGGGCAAAATCCAGGCAAAAAGGTTGGACAAAGGAAAAAGACCAAACAGAGCTGGGGTAACCAAATTTTTGGATCTGCAAGGAGTAAATTAACGTTGTCCACCTGTATTGGGGTATTGTCAACCTCATTTAAACTTTAAGATTAGCCTTTGATCCAACCTTAAAGTTTAAACTGGTTTTATCACAATTTGGACAGGAATTTCAAGCTGCCAAAGGGTAAATCCCAATAGGCAAGCTTGAAATTAAGGCTTCAAGAACTGTCAAAGCTAAATTAAGCTTAAAAAACTTAAATAAGCTCAAAACTTTAAAGTTACAAGCATTAAAACCTTATCAAAAGTTAAGGTTTGGTGTGTTTTGCTATTTGACATGGAAAAATAGTTATAACTTCAAAAATTCATTAAAAATACAATTCTTCATGGATTTTCCTGAAATTTTCACACATATTAAAATTCACTCTTATCTGTGTATACTTTGAATTTTTATTATCTTCCATAAGCATATTTTATTGGTAATGAGCATGGAAATTTACTCTTTTTATTATACTTAAATAAAATGAAGATTTCTTTAAAAATTAATTGAGAATTGAGTTTAAAAGATTTTTGCTTGAAGCTCTATTTTTCAGTTTTTCATGTGATGAAATTCAATTTAAATAAACTTATATTATATTCAAACCTGAAAAATTAACCCAAATGAGGATTAAAGCTACTTGGAGTTGAGAATAAAACTGGTAAATTCAAATTGGAATTAAAAAATAAGTTACCTTAAGTTAAGAACCTTACTTTAAAGTATGGTTTTTCAGTTTTGACCTGAGAACGCCCTCTATATCCATTATTAATCATGAGAGCTTCTCTGCAGACATAAAAAGAGTCTATTCATCATTGATTATCAATGCAATTATATTAGACATTTAAGCAGGGAAAGCTTTATAACATATAAATTCCTATTATTAAAGTAATTCTCAAATACTTTATTCTTTATTAATCCTAAATTGAAGAATTGAAATCATAGAGTTCACATTATTCTTGTAATCACCAATGATAAGCTTTGTTTTATAAAACTTTCCTCTTAAATATTTTTTAAAATCCACAAATTCCTCCTAAAAACTCTTCAAATCAGATTTTTCTTATAAAAAGTTGCTTTATCTTTAATATATTGATTTTTTGGAGAGTTTTCAACATATAATAATTCTTTAATATAGTAAATGTTGTATTTAACCTGTTATATCAAATATATATTATAAGTAAGTTTTTCTCCAAAGTTCTATACTTTTTATCTATCATTAGTTTTTTTATATACAATTTTTCTATAAGAATTGTTTTTGGAAAGTGTGCAGGATAATTCTTTTATCAGTAATATCTATATTACTTATAAGTGGTTAAATACTCATATTTTCCACATGTAATTGTCTCATTAAGAGCTTTACACTTATTATTGTTCTAATTGTCAGTGACTATAACAATAATAGAATAATTATAATATATTATAATTATTAAGATTTGTTTGATTCTTAAATTATTTGTTAATAATTAAATTTCTCTTTTTTTATATAATTATTTTCAATAATTCTTAATATTTTTGGTTTTAATATTTTGTTATGTTATATTCTTCTACTGAGGACAGTCATAGTACTCTTGATATTGTTACTATTATCAAGACTTTCATAGAAAAACCTTACACCAGGGCTCAGGGGTATTCTGTGTCCACCTTGAGGTCCAATATGACCCACAACCAAATTGAAATAGTTTGTGAAAGGTCTTGGGCCCCAAATCCCAACAAAAACTCATTGAAAAGATTCACTTCAAGGAAGCTTGACTGTTCATTTAGACTTTATTCCAGAAAATATGCCAAGAGTACCACTTGGACTCTTAAAGTCAAAAATCCTGAACATAGCTATTATTCCACTGAAAATATCATGGCACATCCTGCTTTCAGGAAATTTGATGTGCAAGAATTATCCAAAATTCCTCAAGTTTCTGAATCACTGCTCATGACAAGGCAAATTCATGCCCAATGAGGCAGCCAGACAGAATCTGACAGGCCTGTAATCCTTCAAGACATCTACAACCAAGTCAAGAAAATCAAGGAAGACAAACTGTAAGGCTGAAGGGCCATTGATTCTCTTATTGACATCCTCAAAGAAGAAAATTTTGTTTGGTCCTCTGAAAGGGATGCTGAGGGACACATGACCTCCTTGTTTTTCACTCACCCCCTTGCCATAAAACTCCTCCATGGCTTTCATAATGTCATTCTTATAGATTGTACCTATAGAACCAATAAGTACAAGATGCCCCTTCTTCATATTGTTGGATTCAGCTCAGCCAATAAAACTTTTTCTTGGGCTTTTTGTTTAATTAAGAATGAAACTGAACCCTCATATACTTGGGGATCAACTCAATACATAGAAAGATTCCTCAACAACACCAATATTGCTCCCCTCCAGTTCTTGTTATTGACAGGTATTTGGCCTTGAAAAACCCCCGTAAGAAGCTCTTCCCAGACTCAAAAGTCAGTTTATGCAATTGGTACATCAATAAAGATGTCTCTGCCTGTTGCATGAAGAAAATTGGTCATGGAACTGATTTTAAAAATTTTATGGGCCGTTGGAATCAAGTAATATACTTTTCCCTTTCACTTTTATTATTATTGTTGTTTTTATTGATGAAATTGGGATTCATTTCTCAGGTTATGTATTCATCCACTGAAAAGTCTTTCAAAGACAACAGGTAGAAGCTTCAAAAGCAAGTTGAAAATTCTGAAGTCTTGCAATATTTGGAACATACCTGGCTTCCTCTGAAAGAGTATTATGTGCCAGCCTTGACCAACCACCATTTCCACCTGGTTGTGGGCTCCACCTGAAAAGCTGAAGGTTCCCCTGCTATGGTTGAGCTTTGGCTCCAAAATTCCACTGGTATTCTCCTGGAGGTAGTTAGGGATCTCCACATGGCTTTTGGAAAACAATTTATTGAAATAATCAACATAATATCAAAAGAAATGATTGTCCATGTCAATAATTTTCCTCCACACATCTGTGCTCTGAATGGCAAGGTGTTGCATTATGCACTTCAGATTTCCTTTGAAAATTTTAAAACCAAATTTCCCCCCAATTAAAAATGCACCAACAAATACAACAATTATCAAGGCATTCCCTGCAAGAATAAGACTCAAAATTTCTTTTCCAAGTGCCAAAGGATTCAAATATCAGACTTCCATCCTCAGTGTCATTTGACTTTGCCTGTGAGGACTTTTGAACTTCAAATTGTTATTTTTTTCTTATTAACTTATTTTCTTTGTCATATTCTCCTCAGACTGGCTATAAAGGCAATGATCAAATTGTTGAGAAAGAAAGAAATAATGAAGCCAAAAGAATATTTGAAGCTATTGGGGAAGACCTTTTTCAAAGCCCAATGGCAGAAATCACCCCAATTCTTCAACATTTTCAAGATGTTTTGACTGTAAAAGTCCCATTTGATCAAATTTCCAAGAGTCAGGAGGATGATCAATATTATGAAGACCCACTTGAATGCAAGAATGTCTGTGGAAAGCTCAAGGAGTCAAGAATAAGAAAAAAATAAAAATCAAGTAGAACCATCAAGATTTGAAATAATTGAAATTCAATCCAAGAGAAGATGAAGACCCCCATCAAAAGTGACCAGCACAGCAACATCAAGATCACAGTCATTTGCACCCTCTCAAATAATGGAAGTGGATTCATCTAAAAATTCTGAAGATTATTAGGCCTCATTATCAAAATCAATAAGCTCATCAGATTCACTACCCTCCACAACTGAACCAAATGAATACGGAAAATCAGGAATCACCCTTAGAAGTTCTAGAAGATTGGCAATGGGTAACAAAACCTCACAAAGAATGTCCCACAAGCCTTCCACAAGATTTAATATATATGATGCAATTGAATTGACCTGTGAGCATTGTCAAAGCAATCACCACACAAGTGATAAATGAACCAAGCTCTTTGTGAGTTTCTGATTCTTTTTAATGCATATCTTTTTGTTTATTTGAATATTTATTCATTTTTTGACCAAATTTTATCAGGTAACTGGCTCAGAAGACTTGCCCAAGTTTATATTGAAATACACCTCCAAGGCCATCAATGTCCAGAATGATGGAAACTGTGGCTACAGAATAGTATCCCACAACATTTACAAGACTAAAGATCAATGGGCTGATGTCAGAGGTGAATTTACATAAGAGATTCAAAAAAATAAAGACCTTTATGAAGCCATGAACACTTTGATTCCCTAAGTAACTTCTTATTTGGACATAATTGAGTGGTATGAAGATGTTGGCCAGGCTCCAAAGACCAAGTGGAGGTCCATGCCTGATATGGGGGATTCAATTTTGAATAAGTATCAAAGACCAGTTTCCTCTATTTAACAGCCCAATATCTCTCTTTTTTACCTTATTTCTGTCCTCCAAATGATAATCCACCCATTTTCATCTGCTTCTTGTATAGCTGTTCTCATTTTGTCCCATTGGATATCATCATTTCTAAAGTTTATCCAGTCCCCCCCATTTACTGTTAATTGCAATTTCATGCCCAATGGCAAGCCCTGGGGTGGGAAGATAAATTTAAGAAACACAGGATGCTATATTTGTCCAATCTTCCTCTCCCCCTCAGAAAAAATCAACTATTTTGGAGGTTGATTCAGATTGATTGATTTTTTTATATACAATTTATGCCATTTATCCCCCTCCTCAGTCCTATTTATTGCTTAAATCCCACCTCAGTCTCATTTTTTTATCAAGCATGTGGCACTTTTGTACTTAAAAAGAGTCATATTACAAGCATGAAAGAAAACCCTTTTTGTGCCTTTACTTTTCCCTCTAGAAAAATTCCCCCAAATTATGGGCTTCTACTTTTTCATTGTCAAGATGTAACCCTTCATTTTAAAAAAAAAATATGGAATTTCATAAGTGGGAACATATTTAATGGATTTTTTCAAAAAAAAGGCCATTTTGTCAAATAGGCCAAATTTGAGAAATTTGGCAAAAAAAAATTCCCAAAAATTTTGTAAAATTTACATCCCATGTTGGAAAAAATATGCCAAAAAAATAAAATAAGGCTCAAAACTGAGCCTGAGGAAATTTTTTTAAAAAAAAGGTCACTTACATGCTTTGGCCATAAATTGGTAAAAACACATAAGGGCTTATGTGTGTTTACCAACACCCTAAAAGTATAACCCCAACATATCTTTTAAAATTTAACAAAGCTTAGGTTATCAAGCTTTAACCACAAGAAAGGACTTACCAATATTTTACTACAATCTCACTATTAGACATGGAAGTACCCAAACAATATTCATGAACTAAATGTGTTTCCAACATTTATATTACTCTGAAGCTTATTGAATAGGTCTTATTGGATATTAATAAGTTGATCTGCTCTTTTTGAAAAGCCACTTAGTCAATACTATTTATATTTGTGACCTCAAAGGAAGCTTTTTCATTGTTTTAGGAGGAAAAGGCACTACACCTTGCCATACTTGGTGAAAAAATTCATCAGCTGTTCAAAAATAGCTATCTATTATTTACCCCTCCAGGTATTGCCTCATTAAAATCCAACACAAGAGGAGTTTCCATAGCATATTAGCAATATAATGTATGCCTGCATTAGTTTGCACAATATGATATTTTAACACAAGAAAAGGAACAATATATTTTCCTTGGAACTGTATACAAATCCATAAAATCTTATCATACCAATCCACCATGATCACCAATTATTTCACACATTTCAGAAAAACATGCACCAGGACAAAATATCAAAAGATGCACATTTACATAAGAATTAAACTAAAGACCTCAATTTCCATAGTTGGATTGTGAATGTAATGGAATAAAACACAATAATTTATAGTTCTTAAGTTGATTTTTATAGCAGGGTATTAAGTTTTGAATCAAAAAATTCAATCCCTCATATTTCTTACAAATAGTCCCTTTCATCAATTTAAGTATTTAGTGAATTTCCTCGTTGCACATATTATCTGTATTTTGCTTCAAAATCTGAAGTTAATTTTAGAAAATCTTCTCTTATTCCATTTAAAGAAAATCTTGTGTGGTTTTGGAACTTTTTTTAATGGTCTCTAGTTTTTTTCTAAAACACTCAAGGCTTTGCCCTCTAGGCTATGTCAGTCATCTTTGAAAGTTTTCTACTTATGAAGAAATTTATCCTTTTGCCACTGATCAGTTTATTTTCTTAAGGAAAGTTAAAATCAAGTTTTGCGTAGCTTGAATATCTTTTTCTTGATTATCCAAAGGGTTTTTAGGACGACTTGCTTGTAGTGATTATAAGACAGTGTATTTCTTCTTATTCATGACTTCAAGTTGCCATTTGAGTTCATTATTCAAAACCTCACATCCATGCTCTAATTTTAATTTTATTTTCTTATTGTTTTGCTTGTTACATTTCCTTCAACATCCTAGTCCAATCTGAGAGAGATGATTCACTTTGTGGGTTTAAGATAATATTATTATCAATTCCCAAAAAAATGATGTTTCTGTGCTCATTGAAAAAAATCTCTGGAAACAAAATGCATTACTACAAGAAATATTTATTGAAAATAAACACCCACTGGAGACAAATTTTATCTGCATTATGTTGGTGACTCTTACTAAAACTATTGAAATGATAGTCAATACATTTATAGAACTTTTGACCAGTTTGATTTTTTAATGAATCAGGATACTTTCTGATGTGAAGCCAAAATTTTCGCGGATGCTCCTCCGCCAAAGGTGACCAGTTGGGTGATCATTCTTTTGGCTTATTTTCTGAGACTGAAGATGTCAGTATTGATTCTTGAGTTTCTGACATGTTTCTCAAAGATTGGCAAAAGAAAAAAAATAAGGAATTTGTGGAACAAGATGAATACAGAATAGATGACTGAATACTTTAGGCCTTCATGATTCTGTTGCAGCAGAAGACAGTTATGACCACAGTTGAAAATTTTCTATAAATAGGTCTTACTGAAGCAAGTCACAGGGACGATTGCAAATGAGTAGAATAGTGGCCAAAAAATTCCTAGGCAGGGCTGCAGATTCGCGCTTGAAAAATAAAAAGTAAGTCTGCCCTACATTTCCCCTGGGGTCTTCGAGCCTATCTGTAATTCAAACTTTTGTCTTTTTACGGCCTCACCAGACATGGATCTAGCCGATGAACTGCTCAATGATCTCGATGGCGATTCTGGCACTGAGGATGCCACCAATGAGAATTTCAACGATGGCTTTTTGCGTCCAACCTTCCCTGCCTCAGCCACTTTCAAACGTAGATATAATGATCTGAATGGAGAAGGCGAAAATTCTGACGATCAGGACGATGACAAGCATCACCAAGAGTCCATAATCACTTCCCAAGCCGGTGGAATAGAACCTGCTCAAGAGATGGATATAGACGACTTGAAGAAAATGGTCCTGGTTGATGTCGATGATGTTGGATCGGTAGCCAAGTTATGGAGCAGTCGCACTCTCAAAGATGTCATGGCGGTAAGCTAGCAGCCCCCTCTTTGCCTTTATCTTATCCTATCGTGCTTCTCATTCTGCTATTATTAAGTGCTTTCAGAATTATTGGCTGATTTCATTCTCTCGTCCAAACTCAGAAAATTCAATATTACACCGAAAACCCTTCAGGCGAGACTGCCATGAGCAATGAGTCAGCAGAATATAGATTGATTGTTCAAGCAAACAATTTAGCAGTCGAGATTGATAATGAAGTGATGATAGTCCATAAGGTTGATCTTGACCTCTTTACTCCTTTCTTTTACTAATTTGCTATCATTCGTCTATTGATCTTAACTTACAAACTTTTACATTCATCGGTAGTAAACTTCAGTACATTAGGGATCATTATGCACCCCGTTTTCCAAATCTTGAAAGGTTGCTACCCAATCCATATGAGTATCTGAGAGCGGTTAGGTTATTTGGCAACAGTGAACAACTAGGCTCAGTTCGAGGTTTTGAAAGTAAGAAATAATATTTTTGGAGACGTATTACTTTTTCTATTTGACTCACCCCCTTTACCGCATCTCCAGACGTTTTGAGCTCAGCAACAGCCATGATCGTAACCGTTGAAGCGGCTACAGTCTCTGACGACCGAATGCTAACTGATCTAGAGTGGAATCGTGTTGATAAGGCAGTTTCCGTTGCGGAAGACTTGGAAGATTCTAGGAAAAAAATCTTGGAATATGTCGAATCACGCATGTCGCTAATGGCACCTAATCTTTCTGCAATCGTCGGAACGCGTACTGCTGCCAAGTTAATGGGAGTCGCTGGTGGCTTGGTTGGTCTCAGCAAGATGCCCTCATGCAATGTCCACGTGAGTGTCACATTTTCAGTATTCTTTTGGCCTATTTCAATCATCAAGCTCAACTGCTTTTTTTAAACTCTTAAAACTTGCTTTCAGTTATTGGGCGCACAGAAAAAAAACCTAGCTACTGGATTCTCAACCGCGCACTCAACCCATTCTCAACAACGACTTCATACTGGGTTTATTTATCAATGTGATCTAGTTCGAAACACTGAAGAGCAATTCAAGATGAAAGCGCAGAGAACAATCGGCGCAAAATGTGTTTTAGCTGCCCGAATGGACCACAGTCGTCAATATTTGGATGGCTTATATGGCATAAAACTAAAGGATGAAATCAAGCTCAAGCTTGAAAAGCTGGCTGAACCGCCCCCTCAGAAACTTACCAAAGCACTTCCTGTACCCTCAGAAGGTCCCAAAAAGCGAAGGGGCGGTAAACGGGCAAGGAAAGCCAAAGAGGCACATGCTCAGACCGAGCTAAAGAAGCTAACAAATCGCGTAAAGTTCGGTGAAGCCGAAGAAGAAATAGGCTCATTCGACGAGACAAAAGGGTTGGGAATGTTGGGTGGAAGTTCTACAGGAAAGATTAGGCTGAATGCGGGTGAGACCAGCGCTCGTGCTAAGCTGTCAAAAGCCAACAAGAACCGGTTGGCTGCACTTAGGTCAAGTGCTTCTGGGCAATCGGCTCTTACCTCCGGAACAACTTCCTCGCTGGTCTTCACACCTGTGCAAGGTCTTGAGCTTGTTGATCCGGCTGCTCAAAGGGCAAAGCAACAAGCAACATTGGAAGCGACTAAGCCTGGTTGGTTTGCTGAAGGCAGGTTTTCTGTCTTGCCTGGTGTAAAAGGAAAAGGAAGCTCAGTATTAAAGTAATACAAATCTCGTGATAAATTCAACTTTGCTTACTTTTGGCCTTTGAATGACACTCATAAGTAATTGGTAAACAATGGTTTGACAATCATTGTAGTTGAAAATCGATAAGAACCACACCTTCATGGAGCTTGCTACATGGCCATCAGCTAGGAGAAACATTGGTTCAAGGCAAAGGATATGAGCTTATAAGTTTTTTATGATAAGTCATCTCTTTATTAAATTGTGAACTATATGTTGGAAATGTTCATGGATGAACTTTGTGTTTGTATATACAGTGATGTAATGCTGCATGACCTATCTATATATAAACTTAGAAAAAGTTTTAGTAATGAATGCTTCAAGCTTTGAATTGAGTGAATACACAAGACTCTAGGGTTTTCTAATTTTAGCTGTTGAAAAGTTATAACATGAAGGCATCAAGTTATAGTTAATTTACTACCAGTGCTGCAAATAATGCTGAACCCATGCATGGGCTACCTACCTTCACTGGGAGAATAGCGCTGTAAATTAGTAGTTACTGTTGAACAGTAGCTTTGATTTCCTCTTGCAAGAGAAGGCTTCAGTACCTATACAGAAAGTCTATAGTTACACTGTTCTATTTTGACATTATTTTCTGGGGAGATTAATGAAATTAATGTGCCAGATAGATCAAACTATTCAGCTAGACACAGAAAGAAATGAAATACAAGAATGTAAGTAATTATGTAAATCTTCAAAATTTGAGACATCTGAAAACTTACTCTCAACAAAACATTTTGTTCTATAAAAAGAACATTTCAACAGTTTCAGCTTCCATTGCATATAGGAAGAAAGATCAAAATGAAGTAAGGCCAATGAAACAAAGCAAAATTTGAATTAAATGAGAATGAAATTACTAATTTATTGAAAATTTATCATGATTGGTTTTCCTGTATTCTGTTTTCCATTCCTTATTTAGTTTTAATCTTTCATTGAAACTTTTCCTTTTGAATAATTAAAAACAAAACTAGTTGTCACAAGGGGGCTACTCTAAGTAAAGAGGTCCTGGCACTCAGTAAACTAGGACTCACTTGTAGAGGGCTCAGAATTGGATAAGAGAAAACCCTTAATTAGTGTAAATGCCATAAAATTGCTAATAAGAAAAGAATAAGGAAAGCAGAAACAATAATAAAGGGTGAGAAATAAAAGAACCAACAACAAACAAGCCCAAGTCCACTGTTTCAAACTCTCAGAAGGAAAAGGAAGGGTTAATAAGGGTATGGCCACTACAACTCTACTGAACAGGTGAGGAAAGTTGCAAAGACTGACTCAAAAATCAAAAATAGAAGATTCCTGTGAGCCTTGAGGTATATTTGACATTCCCAAATAGGCCACAATTATCTTAAAAATAAATTCTGAACTATGCATAACCCATAAGTCATGCATATATTCAAAATTCATCATTTTTTGATTTCAGAAAAGTTGAATAACTTTTTATTGAGCAGGTAAATCCATGGATTTAAAGCCAGATTGGGATTCTACGCAAAAATTCACCTAGGGTAGCTCCATAGAGTGAATAAGCTCAAATCAACTCTTTGAGGTGGTAATATGGAAAATACTTCAATACCACATCATCAATACCGCATAAAAGATCCATGAAACGTTTTGTTTTTCTCTATTTCACGCCAAAATAATGGGAATGTGAGAAATCCCACGTTACATACACACTAAGAATAGTGTTAGGCATTTTTTGAGCACTTAATATTATGGTATTATTACATGCACTTTTGGTACACCCATAGTGGATATCTCACTTGAAGCTTAATTTTCTAATTTGATGTGAAAAATAGGCAAGGGGGACAAAAGACATCAAAGAAAGCCAGGGTACCCAACTTCTGAGGCCTCTGAGGCGTTGACAGCTCCAAAGCTTGGATCTATGGCTTATCTTGGCCCAATTAGTAAACTAAAGCTTTTTGGGAACTTGGTTACCATGTTACAACTACAGTAAATTATAAGAAAATAGCAAATAACCTGCTATTTTGACATGCCAAGGAGGTAAAGAACAACTTAGACTCCTGTAACCATGTCGATCATTAATTACTTACAATGGATAAACCCCAAAAGAGTAATTTAAACCCTTTTTGGACTAGTATCCATTTTTTTACCTCATAGCAACCAGCCATACACTGCTATTTGCAATTCTATGTAGAATTGAGGTAAAAATGTCAAAAATTCATTAAAAATACAATTCTCAATAAATCTTTCTACAACTTTCAGGACCAATTGAGAACTTTATTCGCCATATAAAAACCAAAAAGAATTTTACTTCTAAATGTAAAATTAAAAGTTTTACTGACAGTCCATTTTTGATGATTCCACGTGAAACACAGAATCCTTAAAAATTTACAGAAACTACATTCTGTGATGAAATTTCCAATAACATTGATAACTTTGAGAAATAAATGATTATTTTGGAATAAAAGAAGATTTACAGTTGTTACTCCTTTTATTCTCAACCATAAATGGGTTGGTAGTCACCTAAAAACCTCAATTAAGTAATTATGATAATCTTACGTGACAACAAATGATGCAATCTGTGAGCCTGTGAGGTATGTATAACATACCCATAAGGCCACAAATGATTTTATAAACAATTAATTTTGTCTTAAACAGACTTTTTAGTTGAATTTAAAATAAAAAATAATAAAAAAGTAAGTTTTCTCTAAAATTCTAAATTATTTTTTATCTAGTATTAGTTTTTTTATATAGAATTTTTCTATAAGAATTCTTATCTGCACAGTGTGTGTTATAATTCTTTTATAAATAATATTTATATTATTTATAAGTGGTTAAATATTTATATTTTCCACGTGTAATTGTCTCATTAAGAGCTTTACACTTCTTATTGTTATAATTGTCAGTGACTATAACAATAATAGAATAATTATAATTTATTATAATTATTATATTTTGTTTTATGATTATATTATTATAATAATAATTACATTTATTTTTTTATATAATTATTTTTAATAATTATATTTAAATTTGTGGTTATAATATTTTATTATATTATATTTTTCTACTGAGGACAGTCATAGTACTCTTGATATTGTTACTATTATCAAGAGTTTCATAGACAGACCTTACATTTGGCGGCCTGGCCATGATTTTAAACCAATTTTTGGGACATAAATCATATTCTAGACCTTAATTTACTGTTTTCTGACGTAAAATTGCCATATTTGTCTTAATATTGGCTTTTTTGGGACTTATCCCTTATAAATAATCTTTATAATATTAATAAAGGTATTTTTCTTAAGAATATTGTTTGAAACAATATACTATTGAGTGACTTGGAATAAATTTCATTTGTCTAACTAGTGCCTTTTTCACATCACAGACTTGAAATTTATTCTTTGAGTTATTCTAGTATAAAGTGAATAATAATACAATTTTGATTAATTAACTTGTTAATTGCATAATTATTATTTCTTTAAAGAAAATAATAAATCAAATAAAAAATCCTTCAAAAATAAAAAAATCTTTGCTAAAAACATTTTTTTCTTTTATCTTAGACATTTTTCTTTATTTTTGACGTAATTTTCCATAAATTACATAAAAGCAACTTTATTCAATAAGTTGAGTTTATAAGTTATTTTTATTGTTTGATAAAATAACTTATATTTTTAATTTCTCTAGTGTCTTCCATCAGAGAAAATTCTTCAGACTCTGAATCCTCAGAGTCAAGTATTGAAATTCAAACCAGCCCAGCACCAAGGGGTTTGATAACCAAAGAGCCCTTTAAAGGTCCTGCAGGTGAATTCAATTCAATTTTACTCTATTTTGTATTAAAATTGACGTGAAATGACTCCTAGCAGAAGTGGAAGTAATTACTCCATCCAATCAAATGGATCTGGACCAGGACATTCCAGCCATAAATCCAAAAGGCAAGAATGTCCTCCTAGAGGAGAGGCACAAATGGAGGATGCCAGAACTTCTACCAGTTCCCAAAGGTTAGCCAGCACCTTTGAACCTCTTCTTGAGAGTCCAGAAGCTGACATAGCTGCTATTGCTGTTAGACCTGAACCATTTCCAACAGGCAACTGTGGAAATTTATCAATCCCAATGGAAAAACTGGTTCCTGGCGTCAAAACAACAAGAGTGGTAACTCCTTCCAAGTCTTTGGATAGGCACCATGAACTCTTATCTTCAAGTGAAGAAGTTCATGGGGCCAGAAAAGACAGAAGATCTTCTGTTGGGTTGGACACCAATGTCTGTCAAAGGACAAGTCCAACAGATAAAAGCTTGGTTGAAAAACCAAAGCATGTTATCAGAGGATCAGAAGAAGAAGTTGGCCCAAGGCAAGGACAAAAGCCAAGTGGAAGCTCCTCAAGCATCCACCAGCAAAAATCCGCCTCAAAAAGTGCCAAACAAGCCCAAGCAAGCCCCAAAGACCAACCAGAAGGGCAAGCAAAAGGCAAAGGGAAAGGCAAAGCCCAAGTGGAACAAGCCTTACCCTCAGAATTACAGAATTCCAAAGAAGGAAAAGACAGCCATGGACAATGTGTTCAATATGGCAAGAACTTTGATGGAATTCAAAAACAAGGAGGAGGAAAGATTGAACCAATCCTTTCCAAAGAAATAGACCTTGTAAAGCTTGTAACTTACTTTGAATCTTGTAATAAAGAAATTATGGCAAAATTTAAAGCATTTGATCATGTCCAACAAAAGCTGGGTAATGAGATAGTACAAGTAAAAGACCAATAAAAGACCATTATTGGCCTTGAAAATGTTAATAAGGCAAATATTTTGTCTTTGATGCAAATTTGTGAAAGACTTGAACATAAAGTTACCTTACTCAATCAACCAGATGAGAATTCAATTTCTTTTATAACTGGACAATTAAGAGAATTGAAAATACAAGTTCAAAACTTGGAAAATTCAACTGGTCACAATGCAGCTCTTTTTCAAGAACAATTGGAAAAAAGTGATAAAGCAAGACTTGAATTGAAAGAAGATATTCAATCAAGTATTAATAATATATCACTAAAAAATGAATTGCCAAGGCAATCCACACCATTTCTTGACAGGAATGTTCTTAACTTGAATAATGATTTACATCATACAGTTTCAAGTAATGATGTGGAAACTGCTTGCAATTTCAAAGACATTCCAAGATTAGAGGAATGACCAACCTTCAGTGGTGAAGGAGAATATAATCATATGGAATTTATGAAGACAATTGATATGTTCAAAGAAGACTTTAACATACCAGATGAATACATAAGTGCCAGATTACACTCATTATTTACCAAGTCAGCAAAGAAATGGTATTATAAAATGAGACAAGACCATGGTAAACATTCTTGGCCTTGGTGGAAAGAACAAATTATTTCCAAATGGGCAAATGATTCCTGGAGATTTAGAATGGAAAATTCTTTTGAAGAAGCCATTTTTAATATTGAAAGGGACAGGCCCATGACTTGGTTTCTTAAACAGAAGGACAGATTAACTTCCCTTCATCCTGATATGTCTGAACCAATGGTACATAAAAGGATATTAAGAAAGTGTGGTGGTGACCTTGAGCATGCTATAAGAAGCAGATGTATTGAGCCTTGCTCTACAGAAGATTATATCAATTCTATGGAGGATATCACTACTAGAACAAAAATTAGAAGAAATTGGTATAAACCCCCAATAGACAACAAGACTAGTGGGAAACCAATTTTGAAACCAAATAAACCACATGACAGACCTCCTTTGAAATGTCATAAATGTGGAAGTACATCTCATTTAGCAAACACCTTTCCTAAAAAGACAAGAGTCAATGAAATAAATGTTGGAAAAGTGGAAGACACCAATGAAACTGATGTATCTTTACATGAAAGTGATTCTGAGCCTTCAGAAGAAGAAGTATCAGAAGAACTTGGTATAGAAAACATTAATGTTTCTTTTGAGGTCACTGAGGTACATACTCACTTACCACAGTACAGTGATGAATGTATGGATCTCATACATGTGCAAGATGCCAAAATGCAAAAACCCAAACCTGCCAGAGGTAAAGGTTATACAGCTGGGTCATCTTGTATCACTAATATTGTGATAAATAACACAGAAGCCAAGATACATCTTGACTCAGGTTCTTTTTGAACTTGTGTTGGAAAAGATTATCTTGACAAAATTTATACCAATTGGCAAGACAAGTTGATGCCAATTGAGGGTGTAAAATTCAGCCGTGCTAGCCAGAACATGCACCCTTTGGGTATATTTGAATCAGCAATAATATTTCCTCATCCTGCAGGGAGTATAAGATTGAAAGCTGAATTTGTTGTTATGAATAATTGTACTTCACAACACTTTATACTTGGAAATGATTATCTCAATATCTATGGTATTGATATTAATAATCATAAGGACAGGTATTTCACTATAGGGGAAAATAAAAGGCAAAAATTTGCTTTTTCTCTAGAAAGAAAAGAAATTACTGTCATTCAACAAGTAAAAAATGTTAATAAAGAAAGATTTGTGTCAGATCAGTTAAGTGAAGCACAAATTAGTCCTGAATTAACACCAGAAATGAAGGAAGAACTTATTGAAATTTTATTTCAATTTAGAGAAGCCTTTGCTTCTGATAATGAACCACTTGGGGCTATAAAAGGCCATGAAGTGGATATCATGCTTAATGTGGAGAGACCTTATCCTCCACTATTAAGAAGACCAGCTTACCCAGCTAGCCCTAGGGCTAGAGAAGCATTAGAAAGTCATATTAATGAACTAATGAAACTGGGAGTTCTTAGAAAAGTTGGACACAATGAGGAAGTGGAAGTCACAACTCCAGTGATTATTACTTGGCATAATGATAAGTCAAGGATGGTTGGTGATTTTAGAGCACTGAATACCTATACTATTCCAGACAGGTATCCAATACCTAGAATCCATGAGACTTTGACTCAATTATCCAAAGAAAAGTTTATTACTTCCATGGATGCTCTTAAAGGCTTCCATCAGAATGTTTTAACACCTCATGCTAGGAAATTATGGAGAATAATTGCTCATTGTGGTATTTATGAATATTTGAGGATGCCTTTTGGTATTAAAAATGCACCCTCTCATTATCAAAGAATGATGAATACCATATTCCCACATGAATTATCAGAGTGATTGATAATCATTTATATTGATCACATTATCATCTGTTCAGAAACCTGGCAATTACATTTAGAGAGACTTTCATTAGTACTTAAGAAGATTCTACAAGTGAACATGAAAATTTCTCTTAAAAAATGTAATTTTGGGTTTCATGAGTTAAAAGCTCTAGGAGATGTAGTCTCAGGACTAAGCCTTGGTGTTGATAAAAACAAAGTGGCTGCAGTTTTACTGAAACAAATGCCTCAGAACAAAAAAGAAATGATTTCTTTCTTAGGATTTGCCACTTATTACAGGCAACACCTTAAAGATTTTGCAATCCATGCCAGATCATTATACAGAATTTGTGATCAACAAACTGTTTTTGAAATTACACAGGAGAGAATTCAAGCATATGATAAAATCAAGTATGCCTTGACCAATGCACCATTGTTATTGATGCCAGACTGGAAACTTCCTTTCAAGCTGTATATTGATGCATGTGGTGATGGTTCAGGAGCTGCTCTTCATCAAGTTCAAATTGTCAATGACAAGCCTTATGAGGGTCCAATTTGTTTTATTTCAAGACAAATTAAACCTACTGAGGCTAGATATGGAGCTAGCCAAATGGAGTGCCTTTGCCTTGCTTGGGCTCTGGAAAAACTTCATTACTATCTTGATGGTAGTGTGTTTGAAGTAATTACTGATTGTAATGCAGTAAAATCACTTCTTAACATGAAGACTCCAAACAGACACATGTTAAGATGGCAGATTGCTATACAGGAGTATAGAGGCAATATGACCATAGTACATAAAGCTGGAAATATTCACAAGAATGCTGATGGCTTAAGTAGATGGGCATTACCCAATACACCTGATAACCCTGCCTATGTTCCTACAAGTGCAGAACCTCCAATTCCAATTGAAGGAATTAATATCACAGATGTTGGAACAGAATTCTTTGAAGAAGTTAGAGAAAGCTACAAGCAAGATAATAATTGTCATATTCTTACTGATCTACTTGACAAAGATTGTAAAGATGTAGCCTTGGCTAATTCTCTGGATGATATTTGCAAAACATCTTATGATAATGGAAGATTCCACTTATTTGATGGTATACTGTATCATAGATCTAAACACACATGTGTCATGGTTTTATGTAGTAGCATGTTCATTAACACAATACTACTAGAGTGCCATGATAAAATTTATTCTGGACATCTTTCTGAAGACAGAACAATGGAAAGAATTGCCTGGTGGCCATCTTGGAGAAAAGATGTCATTGAGTACTGTCATAGTTGTGATAGATGCCAGAAAGCCAATAAAGCTACTGGTAAAAGATTTGGTTTAAGGATCCATATTCAAGAGCCAAGTACCCCATGGGAAGTGGTTCACATGGATTGGGTAACTGCTTTACCACCTGGAGGTGATAAAGGTTACAATGCATGTCTTGTTATTGTGGACAGGTATAGCAAAACACCAATCTTTTTACCATGTCGTAAAGATGACACAGCTATGGATACAGCTCTTTTGATTTGGAACAGAGTCATACCCCATACTGGTCTCTTTAAAAATATCATTAGTGATAGAGACCCAAAATTCACATCAGCCTTATGGACTAATCTACATAAGCTTTTGGGTACAAAACTATCATTCTCAACAGCATACCATCCACAAACAGATGGATGAGCAGAAAGAATGATTCAAACCCTTGAGGACATGATCAGAAGATTTTGTGCTTATGGCCTGGAGTTTAAAGATTCTGATGGCTTTACCCATGATTGGTGTACTCTCATACCAGAATTGGAATTAGCCTACAAGACCTCCATCCATGCTTCAACAGGCAAGACTCCTGCAATGTTGGAAAAAGGATGGAACCCCAAACTTCCAGTTGATACTTTGAAAAAAGATTTGGTTGACATTCATCCAACTGCTTCAAGCTTTAAGCTACTGCTTGATAAAGTGAGACATCATGCAAATCAAAGCATGAATGATGCCTTTGAATATGCTAAGCAGAAATGGGATAAGAGTCATAAGACACCAGAATTCAAAGTAGGGGACTTAATACTAGTTTCAAACTTGAACTTTAATAATATTAAAGGTCCAAAGAAATTGAAAGATTCCTTTGCAGGACCATTTATTATTAAAGCCCTTCATGGGACAAATGCAGTACAAGTAGAACTGTCAGGAGAGTTAGGAAACAAACACCCAACTTTTCCTGTCAGTATTGTAAAGCATTACACATCAAGTGATAAGGAATTATTTCCTTTAAGAAATGAAACACCCTTAGAGGTACCCCCACTTAAACCAAGTGAGGAAAAGAAAGTACTGAAAGTCTTAAAACAAAGAAGACTTAGGGGTAGAAATGAAAGAGAATACTTGGTCAGGTACAGAAATCCACAACATGAAGATGAGTGGATTGAAGAAAGTCAAATAACTGCTTCCCAAAAGTTTCTCCAAATATTCAGACATGAGAGAAGACCAATTCCTCAGTAAAAGTTTGAATTGTGTGCTTTACATACTTGAAAAGTATAAGTAGAGAGGTTGGACAGTGGATTATACCCCCCCCAAATAACTTGGGGTATACTGCAATTAAAAATTGTTGTACAATGTTTTTGGTGGTAGGGAATGTGAGCCTGTGAGGTATGTATAACATACCCATAAGGCCACAAATGATTTTATAAACAATTAATTTTGTCTTAAACAGACTTTTTAGTTGAATTTAAAATAAAAAATAATAAAAAATAAGTGTAACTTTTTTTTGGATAAACAAAGTTATAATTATTATGTCATTTTTGGATTCTACACCAAAAATAACATAGGGTACACCCATAGGGTGTTATACCCAAAAACACTTATTTCTTGTGTTATTGGAAGATTTAAGAATCTCACAGTACTAATGTAAATTTTTAATATTTTTTTAAAATTGTTAAATTTAAGCTTAAATAAGCTTAAATTTAAAGTTGCATAAGGTTTATGCAACTTTACGAAAATTTTAGTTAAAATTGAGGTGTGGTGTATATTTACTGAATTGGCTAAGGATTTGCCATACAGAATGTAAATCCTGCATGAGCTCAATTTAAATGGGTTTAAGGCCATAGTATGGCTTTAAATAAATAAATGGGCAAAATCCACGCAAAAAGGTGGGACAGAGGAAAAAGACCAAATAGAGCTGGGGTACCCAACTTTTTGGATCTGCAAGGATTCAATTAAGGTTGTCCACCTGTATTGGAGGATTTTCAACCTTATTTAAACTTTAAGATTAGACTTTGATCCAACCTTAAGGTTTAAACTGGTTTTATCCCAAATTGGACAGGAATTTCAAGCTGCCAAAGGGTAAATCCCAATATGCAGGCTTGAAATCAAGGTTTTAAGAACTGTCAAAGAGATTTCTGCTTGAAACTCCAATTTTAAGTTGTTCATGTGATGACCTTTAAGATAAATAAACTTATTTTATATTAAAACTTAAAATAATTAAACTAAATGAGGATTAAAGTTACTTGGAGTTAAGAATAACACTGGTAACTTTAAATTGGAAGTAAAAATAAGTTGGCTTAAGTTAAGAACTTTATTTTTAAGCATGGTTTTTCTGTTTTGACCTGAGCACGCCCTCTACATTCATTATGAATCATGAGAGCTTCTCTGAAGACATAAAATGAGTCTTTTCATCACTGTTTTTATCATCAATCAATTATCAATCCAATCATATTAGAAATTTAAACAGGTAAAGTTTTATTAAATATAAAATCTTATTATTAAAAGTAATTCTTAAGTTATTTTTATTCTTTATTTATTAAATTAAAGAATTGAAGTCATAGAATTCAGATTATTGTTGTAATCACCTATAATAAATTTTATTATATAAAATTATCATCTTAAATATCTTTTAAAATCCACAAATTCCTCTCAAAAACTCTTTAATCATAATTTATATTATAAAACGTTGTTTTATCTTTAAATTTATTGATTTTTGACGTGTTTTTAACTCATAATCTTTATTTTAATATAATAACTGCTGTATTTGACTTGTTGTATTAAATAAATCTTATAAGTAAGTTTTCTCTAAAATTCTATATTATTTTTTATCTAGTATTAGTTTTTTTATATAGAATTTTTCTATAAGAATTATTTTCTGCACAGTGTGTGTTATAATTCTTTTATAAATAATATTTATATTATTTATAAGTGGTTAAATACTTATATTTTCCACGTGTAATTGTCTCATTAAGACCTTTACACTTATTGTTATAATTGTCAGTGACTATAACAATAATAGAATAATTATAGTTTATTATAATTATTATATTTTTTTTATTATTATAGTATTATAATAATAATTAAATTTATTTTTTTATATAATTATTTTTAATAATTATATTTAAATTTGTGGTTATAATATTTTATTATATTATATTTTTCTACTGAAGACAGTCATAGTACTCTTGATATTGTTACTATTATCAAGAGTTTCATAGACAAACCTTACACAATCAATAATCCAAAAAGGTTTATTGTTTTCTCACTCACTGGTTTCTCAGCTTGCTCCATGGCATGCCTCTGTGAGCTGTCTTAGACTTAAAAGAGGCCTCCTCTTGCTGCTTTTTCCACATCATCACATTATCCAATTATACCTTTATTACCAACAAGTAAGTATTAGTTAAATCTCTTCTTAAGTGTTTTAATTATTTCTAAATCAATCAGAAAGACTTTAAATCATAGAAATCAACTATATATTGTTGTAATACAGTTACAAATCATTTTTATCCCTTAAATCCACAATTCTACGTCAAATTCCTCTACTTCTATCTTTCAATAAGTTCTTTGGAGTATTAGTGAGTAATTTTTCTTAATTCTTAAAGTTTTTCTCTAGTAATAGTTTTCTTCAAGAATTGTCATTATAATTATTCTTTTAAAAAACAATTATATATTAAAATAAGTTCATCATTTTTTTAATAAAGAAGTCTTTATTATTGAATTCTTCTTTTAATTGATTCTAGTAGACAATTACTGCTTACTGATATAGTAACTAGTAGTTTATGACATGTAAAAGAAATAATTCTTTGATTATTGAATTGTGGTTATAATAATTTTTATTATTATATTTCATAAGAACAGTCATAGTACTGTTGATTAATAGTAATATTATCAACAGTTTCATAGACACATCTTACATTTGGGGGCCTGGCCATGATTTTATCCATAGACTTGGCTTTAATCATATTCTAGACTTCACTTTTGTGTTCTAAAAAACCACCATACCTACCATATCTGACATTTGGGGGCCTGGCCGTGTTTTTTGAACCTTGTACCCATAATCAATATATTTTTAAGTTCTAGAATATATTAATTTAATAATTTTTTCCTTCAATGTAAAGTTAAAATTATTTTTATTCTTGAAATTGTCTTAAAATCTTTTCATTGAGGAATTTGGTTTAATTCTATATGGTTTTTACATGTGGCTTTTTCACATCCAAAGAACTTATAAAATTATTCTTTGAGTTACTCTGAATTAATTTTGATTCAAAATCTTAAATTTTAATTTCTTTTCCTTTGAAAAAAATGATTTTTTTTAATATTAAAAAATCTTAAAATTATCTTAGAAGCATAAAAAATAATTTTCTTTTTTCATTTCTTTCTCTAGTGTCTTTAATCAAATACTGTGCAGCTGGCAACAGACTCAGTAAAAGATACATTACTAGCCCAGAATCTGAGGACAGTATTGAAGTGCAAATTCCTAAAAGAGGCACTTAATTTAGAACAGAACAATCCAAACAACCACCAAAAGTTGTGTGGTTTTTTGTTTCCGATTCTTATTTTACCTTGAATTGACATGAAAATGGTGTATACCAGAAATGGAAGCAACTATTCAGTCCAACCAGAAGGATACGGACAAGGAAGTGGCAAGAACAAATACAGAAGTGTCAAATCCTCCTCAAGAAATACACATATGGAGGATTCCAGAGTTGCCCCCCATTCCCCAAGGTCTGTGTAACCACAAATTTTGATGTGAGTTCTGAATCTGTACTGATTCATGATAATACTCAAAGGGCTGAGCCACTTTCAAGTGGCAGCAATAAAATTTTATCAATGCCAATACAAAAATTGGTTCAGAGAAGCGAAAGAAGAGGAGTGGGAAATATGCCCAAGCCTTTGGCAGGGGGCCATGAACTACTACTTACACATCAAGAGCTTTCTGGGTCAGGAGAAGACCATGGAGCTCTTAGGAGGTTCAAGCCCACTGTCTTGCAAAGACAAAGTCAAAAAGGTAAAGAATTGGTTTAAGAATCAAAGTCTTTTATCCAGAGACCAGAAGAAGGAACTGGAAACAACTCCAGCTTTGGAGACAGAAGGCCCAATGGTGTCTACCCACTCCAAACCAGCTCCAGAAGTGTCCAAGGACAAGCCCAAAGGACCTCAGAAGAAGCAGAAAGGTCCCAAGAACCATCAAGGCAAGGGAAAAGGCAAAACCAATTGGCACAGACCTTACCCGCAAGGGTACAGGATTCCCAAATTGGAGCCTTCCGCAGTGGACAGTGCCTTCAATTTGGTCAGACCTCTTATGGAATTCACAGCCAAAGAGCAGGAAAGGATGAACAGGACTTTTCCATGCAAATAATAGATAAAATACACTTTGTTAAGTCTAGTATTGATGTAGAACTTGGCAAATTTGATGCAAAGTTAAATGAAATCATATTGGACATGAGTGAATTGAAGAGAAGTGACAAAATGTATACTGAATGGTATCAATCAACAAATGTCAGACTTCATTCACTTACCAATACATGTGACAGAATTCAGAGTAACTGTCAAGTTCAAAATGATGAAGTGGAAGATCTTTCCATGTTAAACATTAATGATCAACTTAGAATTCTGAAAGACCATGTATTGGAAATAACTAAAAATAGCAATCAGTTTGCCACACATTTGGAAAAAAGTGACAGTGAAAGGTAGAAGTTAAAGAATAAAATTATTGCAAATTTAGAACAAATTCATAAGAATTATGAACCACATATGCCAAGACATTCTACACCTTTTACTGAAGAAAAACATTCTGTTAAAGGAAGCTTGACCCCATTCTTAGGAGAAAATGTTATCTCTGCAAAAGATATTCCCAAATTGGAAGAATGGTAAACATTCTCTGGTGAAGGAGAATATAACCATATTGAGTTCATCAGAACTATTGATATTTTGAAAGAAGATTTTCACATACCTGATGAAATTATAGTGGGCAAATTACACTCTCTGTTTACCAGAACTGCAAAGGAATGGTATTACAAGATGAGACAAGATCATGGAAAATATGATTGGTCTTGGTGGAAATCTGAAATGATTACCAAATGGGGTAATATTTCTTGGAGTTTTAAAATGTAAAATGCTTTTGAAAGTGCCATTTTTAACGCATAAAAGGATAAACCACTTACTTGGCTCTTCAAGCAGAAAGACAGATTATCTGCTTTACACCATGATTAATATGAAAATATTAAGAAAATGTGGAGGAGAGCTGGAACATGCTATCAAGGGCAGATGTGTAGAACCCTGTTCAACAGAGGACTACATCAATGCATTGGAAGAGATCATTACTAGAACAAGAATTAGTAAAACTTGGACTCAAACCCCTATGGACTCCAAAATTGTCCCAAGGATCTCCAGAGGGAACAGAAAATCTGAAAGACCTGTCTTGAAGTGTCATGAATATGGAAGCACTCCACATTTAGCCAACACTTGCACAAAAAAGACAAAAATCAATGAAGTTCAAGTCATTGAAGAAGTTCAGTGCACTGAAGAGAAAGAAGAATCTCACCAATATTTTTCAGTCTCTGAGGATACACCAGTAGAGGACTATCCCATTGAAAACATTACAGCTTTCTTTGAGGTCACAGAAGTCCATACTCACTTGCCACAGTACAGTGAGGACTGTAATAGCCTGATCAATATCCAAGATTCCAGAATGTGTAAAACCAAACCTGCTAGGGGAAAGGATACACTTCTGGAGCATCTTGTATCACATCAGTTCTGATGAATGATATTGAAGCCAAATTAAATTTGGATACAGGGGCATTTTGTACTTGTGTAGGCAAAGATTATCTTCAAACCATACTCCCTGGATGGAAAAATCATCTATTACCAATAGGGGGTGTGCAATTTAGTAGTGCCAGTAATAATATGTACCCTTTGGGTATATTAGACACTAATCTTATATTTCTACACCCAGCAGGAAGTATTAGAATGAAGACTGAGATGGTAGTAATGGACAATTTCAAATCTCAGCACATTATTCTTGGAAATGATTACTTGAATATTTATGGTATTGACATCAATAACCATAAAGATAGATATTTCACAATTGGAGAAAACAAGAGACCAAAATTTTCTTTTTCCAATATTCCAAAACAAATACCACTAGTATCTTCTACTTATAAGGAAGAATTTGTGACTAATCAAATTGTTGAAGCACAAATTGATCCATTATTGTCACCAAAGTTGAGACATGAACTTATTGATGTGTTATACACAGATAATAATGCTTTTGCCACTGATGATGAGCCATTAGGTGATATAAAAGGACATGAAGTTGATATTACTCTTAATATTGACAGAAAATATCCTCCAGTACTTAGAAGACCAGCTTATCCAGCCAGTCCCAGAGCTAGAGAAGCCTTGGAAAAACATATCTAAGAGTTGATCCAACTTGGTGTACTAAGGAAAGTAGGTCGTAATGAAGAAGTTGAAGTGACAACAACTGTTATTATTTCTTGGCATAATAATAAATCAAGGATGGTTGGAGATTTTAGAGCATTGAATACCTACACAGTTCCAGATAAGTATCCAATCCCTATAATTCAGGAAACATTGACCCAATTATCTAAAGCCAAGTATAAAACATCAATGGATGCATTGAAAGGCTTTCAACAAAATGTTTTGACGCCTAAAGATAAGAAATTACTTAGAATTATTACTCACTGTGGTATTTATGAGTATCTTAGAATGCCATTTGGTATTAAAAAGGCACCATCTCACTATCAAAGAATAATGAATACCATCTTCCCCACAGAATTATCTGAAGGATGGCTTATCATTTATATTGATGATATTATCATATGTTCTCATTCATGGTCTTTGCACCTTTAAAGAATTGCAAGAGTACTTCACAAAGTTGCAGAAGTGAATATGAAGATTTCACGCAAGAAATGCAATTTTGTTTTTGAAGAGCTCAAAGCATTAGGACACATTGTTTCTGGTTTAAGCTTGGGTATTGACAAAAATAAAGAAGAAGCAGTATTACTTAAGCCAATACCCCAGGATAAGAAAGAAATGATGTCTTTTCTAGGATTTTCCAGTTACTATAGGCAGCAACTGAAAGACTTTGCAATTGTAGCCAAGTCACTCTACAGAATCTGTGATGAACAGACAGTATTTGAGATGAGACAAGTGAGAATTAAAGCTAATGAGAAGATAAGGGAAGCTCTTACAGAAGCACCTTTAGTCCTCATGCCTGACAGGAATATACCTTCTAAATTGTACATTGATGCATGTGAAGATGGATTAGGGGCAGACCTACATCAAATCCAATATATTAATGACAAACCTACAGAAGGCCCAGTTTGCTACATCTCAAGACAAATCAAACCAACAGAAGCCAGATACGGTGCAAGCCAAATGGAGTGCTTATTTTTAGTATGGGCACTTGAGAAATTACACTATTATCTTGATGGCAGTGTTCTTGAAGTGATAACTGACTGTAATGCTGTGAAATCACTTCTTAAAATGAAAACTCCCAACAGACATATGTTGAGATGGCAAATAGCCATTCAAGAATATAGAGGAAACATGACTATAGCTCTTAAAGCAGGAAACATTCATAAGACTGCTGATGAGCTTAGCAGGTGGGAATTAGCCAATACTCCTGATAACCCAGCTTATGTACCCTTGGAAGCAGAACCACAGATTCCAATTGAAGGAATTAACATAACTGATATTGGGACTGAATTCGTTGAAGAAGTCAGAGAATATTATAAAGAAGACAAGAACTGCCATATCTTGACTTCCTTATTAGAAAAAGACTGCAAAGATACATCTTTAGTGAATGCACTAGATGAAGTTTGGAAAATTACTATTCTGAAGGAAGATTTCACTTGTTTCATGGTATTATTTACCACAGAACCAAACATTCTTGTGTAAGGACATTGTGTAGCAGATTTCTTATTAATACAATTCTTCATGAATGCCATGATGGCATCTACTCTGGACACTTTTCAGAGGACAAAACACTTGAAAAAGTGAAGAACTGTGCATGGTGGCCATCTTGGAGAAATGAGACCATTGAAAATTGCCCTACCTGTGACAGAGGTCAAAAAGCAAACAGGAGTACAGGCAAGAAATTTGGACTTATGATTGATATTCAAGAACCAAAATACCCTTGGGAAGTTGTTCACCTGGATTGGGTCACAGCACTTCCTCCAAGTGGTGACAGAAGCTATAATGCTTGTTTAGTCATTATGGACAGATATAGTAAGACTCCTATATTCTTACCATTTCATAAAGATGACACAGTTATGCATACAGCTCTTCTTCTATGGAGTAGAGTTATTTCTCATACAGGACTATTCAAGAATATCATAAGTGACAGAGATCCCAAGTTCACATCTGCACTTTGTACCAATATTCATAGAGTGTTTGGGACTAAGTTATCATTCTCTACAGCATATCACCCTCAAAAAGATGGGCTAGCAGAAAGAATGATTCAAACTTTAGAAGACATGATCAGGAGATTTTGTGTTTATGGGTTAGAATTCAAAGATTCAGATGGCTTTACCCATGACTGGTGCACTCTTATACCTGCATTGGAATTAGCATATAAGAAATCAGTCCATTATTCCACAGGTCAAACTCCTGCTATTTTAGAAAAATGATGGAATCCAAGACTCCCAGCAGATACACTGAGGAAAGACATGATTGAAATTCATCCTACAGCTTCCAGATTCAAAGTAATTCTTGGTAAAGTAAAGCATCATGCAAAACAAAGTTTGAATGATGCTTTTGAATTTGCTAAACAGAAGTGGGACAAGAGTCACAAAGTACCAGAGTTCAAAGTAGGGGACTTAGTTCTAGTTTCAACCTTGAATTTTAATAATATCAAAGGCCCAAAGAAACTCAAATATTATTATGTAGGACCTTTTGTTATTGTTGCCTTACATGGAACCAAAGCAGTTCAAGTGGAATTGAGTGGTGAATTGGAAGATAAACACCCAACCTTTCCAGTCAGCCTGATGAAACCTTATCAACCAACTGACAAAGAATTGTTTCCTTTAAGGAACTCAAATTCTTTGACTTTACCACCAGTGGAATAGGATGAAGACAAAAAGATAAAGAAAGTAATTAAAGAAAGGAGACTTAGGGGTAAAAATAAAAGAGAATATCTACTCATATATAGAAATCCAGTACATGAAGATGAATGGCGGGCAGAATCAGAAATACCTGACTCAGATAAACTCTTAAGAAGATTTAGACATGAAAACAGGCCACAAGCCTGAATATGTCTATAAATGTGATTTTAATTACTTGCTATGAGTAATGAAAAGAGGTTGGACAATGGACATTAACCCCCTTTGGGGCCTTTTCCTTCTTTATACCATTGATAAAATTGTAGTATAATTGTATTTTTTGGTGCGAGGGAATGTGAGACTTGAGGTATATTTTACATACCCAAATAGGCCACAATTATCTTAAAAATAAATTCTCAACTGTGCATAACCCATAAGTCATGCATATATTCAGAATTCATCATTTTTTGATTTCAGAAAAGATGAATAACGTTTTATTGAATAAGTAAATCCATGGATTTAAGGGCAGATTTGGATTCTAAACAAACGTTCACCTAGGGTAGCTCCATAGAGTGAATAAGCTCAAATTAAATCTTCAAGGTGGTAATATGGAAAATACTTCAATACCACATCATCAATACCGCATAAAAGATCCGTGAAAATTTTTGTTTTTCTCTATTTCATGCCAAAATAATGCAAATGTGAGAAATCCCATGTTACATACACACTAAGAATAGTGTTAGGCATGTTTTTAGGACTTAATATTCTGGTATTCTTACATGCACTTTTGGTACACCCATAGTGGATATCTCACTTGAAGCTTAAAATTCTATTTTGATGTAAAAAATAGGCAAGGGGGACAAAAGACATCAAAGAGAGCCAGGGTACCCAACTTCTGAGGCCTCTGAGGCGTGGACAGCTCCAAAGCTTGGATCTATGGCCTCTCTTGGCCCAATTAGTAAGCTAAAACCTTTCAGGAGCTTGGTTACCATGTTACAACTACATTAAATTATAAGAAAATAGCAAATAACCTGCTATTTTGACATGCCAAGGAGGTAAAGAACAACTTAGACTCCTCTAACCATGTCAATTATTAATGAATTACAATGGATAAACCCCAAAAGAGTAATTAAAACATTTTTTTTGGACTAGTATCCATTGATTTACCTCATAGCAACCAGCCATACACTGCTATTTGCAATTCTACATAGAATTGAGGTAAAAACTTCAAAAATTCATTAAAAATACAATTCTTGCTTAATCTTTCTGAAACCTTCAGGACCAATTGAGAACTTTATAATTCATATAAAAACCAAAAATAATTATACTTTTATATGTAAAATTAACAGTTTTACTTACAGTCCATTTTTGATGATTCCACGTGAAACACAGAATCCTTAAAGATTTACATAAAATACATTCTGTGATTAAATTTCCAATAACATTGATAACTTTGAGAAATAAATGATTATTTTGGAATAAAAGAAGATTTACAGTTGTTACTCCTTTTATTCTTAACCATGAATGGGTTGGTAGTCACATAAAAACCTCAATTAAGTAATTATGATAATCTTATGTGACAACAAATGATGCAATCAATAATCCAAAAAAGATTTATTGTTTTCTCACTCACTGGTTTTTCAGTTTGCTCAATGGCACGCCTCTGTGAGCTATCTTAGACTTAAAAGAGGCCTCCTCTTGCTGTTTTTTCCACATCATCACATTATCCAATTATACCTTTATTACTGACAAGTAAGTATTAGTTAAATCTTTTCTTAAGTGTTTTAATTCTTTCAAAATCAATCAGAAGGACGTGAAATCATAGAAATCAACTAGATATTTTTTTAATACAGTTATAAATCATTTTGATCCCTTAAATCTACAATTCTACATCAAATTCCTCTACTTCTATCTTTCAATGAGTTCTTTGGAGTATTAATGAGTAATTTTTCTTAATGCTTAAAGTTTTTCTCTAGTAATAGTTTTCTTCAAGAATTATCATTATAATTATTCTTGTAAAAAATAATTATATATTAAAATAAGTTCAATATTTTTTTAATAAAGAAGTCTTTATTATTAACTTCTTCTTTTAATTGATTCTAGTAGACAATTACTGCCTACTGTTATAATCACTAGTAGTGTATAAAATTTAAAAGAAATAATTCTTTAAGTATTCAATTGTGGTTATAACAATTTTTATTATTATATTTCATAAAAACAGTCATAGTACTGCTGATTAATAGTAATATTATCAACAGTTTCATAGACACATCTTACAATTCCAATAAATAAGAATGGAGTATTTTTTAAATAATAAATCCAATATATTAATCAACTGGGGAAAGGTCCCTAGAGGGAGAAAGAGGGGCTGGTATATGTGAGAATATACCAGCCCTGATCCAAAGAGTGAATTTTCTTGAGATTAATCTCTTATTGAATTGATTTGGACAAGACAGACCCTGCATAGATGTACAGGGTCTATATAAGAGGTGTGGTAAAGTTGGGTGATCATGCATTTTCAAGATTGTGAATCCAACCTGTACAACTGTTGAAAGGCTTTATTGGTGAATCCCACTGTATGAGTGTTTTAAATGAAGATTGCTGAAACTGGATACTAATACATACCCAGGATTTTCTGGTTTGGTGAGTTTTAGTGGGTATGAGCTTGAAATGTCCTTTACCCCTGAAAATGGATGTGACAGTATCCCTCTCTTGAAGCTGGTGGGCTCCTGAAAACCACAATATATACCACCACTCTTAAGTGTCATCCCATTTTCACCTCATTTTTTCAGTTTTCTTTAAAATTTGAATTACTTTCCTTTTGATCATTATCCTTAGAATCCCCTATCTTCACTCTTCTTTTCATTTTAACCTCATTTCAAAACTCTTAACTCATCATGATGGTAAGTTTTCTTCCTTTGAGTCAATTTTTTCCTCTTCAGTCTTTCATGTTCAAAACCTTCTTTGGGAATATCCCAAAAAGGTGTCTGTATTCAACTCCAGCTCATAATTTGATGAAAGCTGGATATATAAATGCCAGTTTTTGCTTGAATTGGCTATACCTGAGTGGGAAGCCAAATTAGAGGAAATTAAAGTTTTGTCATCTTCTTAACACCTTGATGGTCAGGGGTCTTGTCCCTGTAAATCTTCAAAATGGACTTTTATGGCAATTTTGGAGTCCTTGGGTCCTTTGGCCAAATGTTGATTCTGGGGTGTCCTTGGGTTTTAGGCCAAAATGGCCAACCTTTGCCAATTTGGGCCAGAATGGGTCTTCATGGTCCATGATACATGGCCTAGATGTAACAGTCCATATGGGGTATAGAAGGCCCACCTGGACTCAATTTTGATGAGGGTTAAGGGGGTCCAAGGACCCAAAAAAGGGTTTTTATGCCCAATTTTTCTGCTTACCTGGAGAGTGCCCAGGGCCAAAAGGAGGGACCTTCTCCCAAATTTGAGGGGGAAAGCCCTGGATTCATGAAAGGGGGTCCCCAAAACGTTGCTGATTTATGACAAAATGTTCAACTTTTCCTGATAGAAAAAAATGACTCTTTCCCACCTTGAATCTAGAAATGAGCTCCAAGCTGACTCCACTAAGTGAATCTTCCCCTTCTGCACCACAAAATTCTGTTCTTCATGGTTCTGGAGCCTATACCCAATTGGGTTTACCCTGGTTGCTTTGATCCTGCGCAATTCTATTATGGCACTAAGGCAGTTGAAGTTTTGGATACTTCCTGTACCCAGTGCCTAACATAGGCAAATCTTGCTTCCAACCCTTTGCTCCAAGGTCTTAAACATTTCATCATTGCTATGTTGGGAAGAAGCCTTGTCATTTTCCAGGAGTGCTGATTTCAACTGTGAGAAGGCTCTCATGGACAAAAAAAGGTTGGTCCTTATGCAAAAGAGTTTCCAGTCTCTGAGGCTCCAACCCCTTATGGCAATTCATGGAATTCTGAGTGTAAGTGTCTTTAGCTTTATTGAAAATAATAGTGCTGGCATCTTGAATTAGTAACTGGATCCAGGCAGAGAGATCTCCAAAGGTTTTCCAATGTTGGAGTGGCCATTACCACTGGTGGGAGGCCAATTTACTCCAGTTGAGATGTCCCCATTTCCAGAATCAGAAGTCAAGGAGTGGTGAAGAAAATCAGAGGAATTGCTGATTAGCCAACAATCCTGATGGTGAATAAGTTGAAATTTTTCATAAATATACTGGCCAATTCCAACCTTCCTCCTTTCTCAATAATTCCATATTCAAGTAACTCCCAGTACCCCCAGAAAATTCCAACCCAGGCTTGCCACTATTTGATCTTCCTTTCCCCAATCTTAACCCAATCCATCTACTGCTAGTCCACCTGTCTTGGATTTTCCAATTAGGCCATCCCCAGTTTCTCAATCCAGACCATCACCAATGCCTCCCCCACCAATTTAAAACCTGTTTCAAGCACTTTCAATGAAAGTAGAGCTGAAAGATTTCCTTTACCTTATTCAGCTGCCCAAGTATTTAAAAGAAGAGAGACTTGGCCAGTAAGAGTGACCAGAGAAGATTGAAATTTATGTAATGAGGCTCAAGATTCTGTGGCCAGGCCTTTGAGGAGGGTTGACAGAAACAGTAGAGAGGTGATAGTTTATGCTACTGGTAGAAGGATTCCTGGTACTGCTTCAGAAGATATGGCTTTCAAATTTGTGTGGTATGAGGATGAGCTTATTAGAAATTTCCTGAGAAGTTTTGATGATTTTGGAAGAGCTAATTATTTTATTGAGCTTGTTTGTGTTTGGATTTTCCTTTATACCTACTATTTACTGATACAAAAAGAAATGGACTTCCCAATACATGATAAGGGAGGGTATTCTTCTGCTTCTAAGTAAAAGAAATAAAACCTTAACTTATACAAGTAAATGAGATAAATTAAGAAAGAAAAAGATAAAAAGAAACTTTTCCAGAGGTGTCTGTCTTGAAGTGAGTTTTTTGATTCTTGGCCATAATTTTCCAGAAACATAAAGCCAAGCATTCTTTTCTCATAGAGTTGACAAGGTGTTGGTTTACAAGGGGTAAAGACACTCAGAGATGCATACAAGGATATGGAACTTACTTCCATAACATCCATTCCCCACCAAGCACCATAAAATAAATTTTCCATAATTGGTCACTTGATAAATATAATTACTTGAAGAACCAGGAGTGGCATTGAAAATATAAAAAACAAAAGAAAAGAAAGGAGTTTGGCCATATCTCCATTCAAATTGTCAACACAGAGTGTATGATTTTTTCAAGGCCTTGTAAATATTAGCAAAGGACTTTACAAGGGCTCACAAAGTGGCCAAAGTGATGCTTGAAAAAAATTTGGTATAATAACCTCTAGAGGGTTAATTCAATGAGAGGAACTTACTTTCATAAAAATCCAATCCCCATCAAGAACCATAAATTAAACTCTTGAGGTATTTGGGCCATGCTTGTCAGGATACAATGAGTGGAAATCCCTGAAAGGTTCTTGTGAGTTGGTAAGATTTGAAACTGGTTCCTAAGTAGTTCTTTCTTGTTTTCACTTACTTCTTACCACTCTAAAAGATACTATAAAACACCTCGTTTGAGTTTTGAGTCCAAAACCTGAGCCACTTCCCACTATTATTTCTCCTCCACTAGAACTGGTGGTGGAAATTGATCTTTATTTGGGATAGTTTAATTCTTCACAGTTTCCAATAAGTAAACATGAAAGACAGGGTGAACTGAATTCTATTTTTGAGTAAACTTGAGCTAATATTCATGGCTTCTGGCCTTCTTAAGAGCTTCAAAGGGTCCCAACCATATTTCTGAGAGATTCTTGGTGGGTCTTGTTGTATTTATGTTCTTTGAAGCTAGCCATAAGTTCTCCCTAAATTTGAAATCAGGTGGAATTGGCCTAATTATATCTTAATACTTCTTGAAACACTTCATTGTTGACTCTAATTCTTCTTTGACCACTTTTTGTACTGATTGTAGTTTTGTTGATAACTTTCCAGTAGGTGTGTCTTGAGAAATATGGATTGAGTCAAATCTTGGATTATTTCCATAAATGGTGAAAAATAGTGGCTGTTTTGTTGATGAAGTTTCTGAATTAGTGTAGGAAAATTCATCAAGAGAGAGCCAGGTGTGCGAGTCAAGTTGATGCTAACTGAAATACATCCAAATATACTGTTCTATAATCTGATTTAACCTCACTTTCTATGCATATTCTCCAGGATGAAAGGAAGTTGAAATATCTCTTGATATCTTGAGCTTCTAAAATAAATTGGCTGATAATGATGAAAAAAATAAGGAACCTCAATCAATAATACTACTGGCTCAAGGTCCATACTTGGAAAAGAAAGGGTTTCTGAAGATTTTAACCAAGGCCAAGGCAGTGATTGCTGAATAAGTTGGAATAAATATTGCCATTTTTGAGAATCTATCCACAACTACTAGGATTTAATAAAAGTTTTTGGAAGATGGAAAGCAAATACCAAAGTGCATTCACAATGAATTCCAAGGACCAGATTGAATTTGAAGAGGCTTGAGTAACCCAAACTTCTTATGGTGGATGTTCTTGTTTCTTAAAAATTTCTGACATGAGGACACATATTCCTTAATTAATTTATTCATTCCAGCCTAATAAAAACCCCTCTCAATGGGTTTTAGGGTCTTCTATTGGCCCAGATGGCCAGCCAATAGTGAGTCATGATATATTTGAATAATGTCAAATTGGATTTCTTGATTGCTTCGACTTAAGACTCTATCTTTAGATAAAAGCAATTTTTTTTGAGGTTAAACAGCATAATCTGTTATTGATTCACCTCTTGCTAATTTCTTTAGTATTTATTTGTATTGATTTTTTTCCATAATTCTTTCTGAATCTGATCCATTAATTCTGAGAAAACCTCTACCTTGATTGTAAAATATCTGGATTCTTGAATTAAATAATGCTTGAGAACTTCATAAATATTTTGAGGATTATTGAAAATAAAGTCCATCCCCCTCTCAGGGTCCATGTTCTCCTGAAAAACAAGGAATCTGTTAAAGTGGACAGCCTTCCTGGGCAGTAAGTAATGGAAAATTGAAATCCAGAGAGAAACTCAGTCCAATGGGCTTGACAGTGAGTAAGAACTTGAGAAGACATAAAGTATTGAAGAGAAGAGTGGTCTGTCAAGACTTCAAAAGGATTGGAATGAGAAAGTCAAAGCTCTCCAGTTCTTGAGCGACCAAATTATGCAAAGGAGTTCCTTGTAATGGATTTCATAATTGAGCTCAGCTGGGAGGATCTTGTGATTCTAAAATTTAGGGGGTTTCTTTCCTGAGTAAATCACCTGACTCAGTACAAAACCCAAGGAATAATCAAAAGCATCATTCTTTACAATAGTATGTAGAGAAGGAGTCAAATAGGATAGGATAGGAGTGGTGGTGAAAGCTTGTTTGTGCAATTGAAACTGACTAAGAGCTTCCTCATTGAAGTGAAAAGGGATATCATTTTCAAGAAGAGAAGTGAGTTTTTTGCAGTAATTTTCAATAAAAGGACAATAAAAACTGGCAAACCCAAGAAAATATTTGAGCCCCTTGATGCTTTTGGGTGGTGGCCAATTGAGGATTTGTTGAACGTTTGAAGAATCCATCTTGAGGTAATCACTTGGAACAACGTAGCCAATATATTCCACACTTTGAAGCTTGAGAAAACAGATCATTGTCCTGCAGTAATGTGAGGACAGAGGTCACATTTCTAATACTTTCCTGGGCAAAACTGGCAAACACCATAATATCATCTGAATAGAATACTAAGAAAATATCCAAAGAATCTGAAAGCAGATCACTTACAAGATTTTGGAATGAAGCAGGATCATTGGTCAGGCCAAATGGCAAAACCAAATACTTGGCTCTAAAGACAGTCAAATACTCATCCCCATCTTTAATTCTCAGGATATTATAAGCACCATGCAAGTATATCTTGAAGAAGATAGTGGAACAGTTAAATATGGTAGAAAGCTGGTTCATTGGAGGAACAGGATACCGGTTCTTTCTATTTAAAGCATTGTGCTTGTGGTAGTAAACACACAAGCAAAGTGTGAGCCCTGAGGTATATTTTACATACCCAAATAGGCCACAATTATCTTTAAGAATACTTTTTGAACTATTCATAACCCATAAGTAATGAATATATTCAAAATTCATCATTTTTGATTTCAGAAAAGATGAAAACTTTTTATTGAGTAAGTATGTCCATGAATTTAAGGCCAGATTTCAATTCTACACAAAACTTCAGCTAGGGTAGCTTGATAGAGTGACTAAGCTTAAGTTAACTCTATGAGGTGGTAATATGGAAAATACTTCAATACCACATGAAAGAAGTGTGAAAATTCTTCTTTTTCTTAATTTCACGCACAAATAATGGGAATGCGAGAAATCCCATGTTACATATACACTAAGAATAGTATGGATAAACCCCAAAAGAGTAATTAAAACACTTTTTTGGACTAGTATCCATTGATTTACCTCATAGCAACCAGCCATATAGTGCTATTTGCAATTCTACATAGAAATGAGGTAAAAACTTCAAAAATTCATTAAAAATACAATTCTTAATGAATATTTCTGAAGATTTCAGGACCAATTCAGAAAATATAAGCCATGAAGAAACCCAAAAGAATTAGAGTTTAATAAATGAAAATAAAAGTTTTACTTACAGTCCATTTTTGATGATTCCATGTGAAATACTGAATCTTCAAAAATTCACAGAAAATACAACCTGTGATTAAATTTCCAATAATATTGATAAATTTGAGAAATTAATGTTTATTTTGAAATAAAAGAAGATTTAAAGTTGTTAATCCTTTTATTCTTAACCATAAATGGGTTGGTAGTCACATAAAAGAATTAATTAAGTAGTTATGATAATCTTATGTGACAAAAAATGATGCAATCAATAATCCAAAAAGGATTATTTTTTCTCACTCACTGGGCTTTCAGCTTTCTCCATGGAACGCCTCTGTGAGTTGTGTTTGACTTGAAAGAGGCCTCCTCTTGCTGTTTTTTCCAAATCATCTTATCATCCAATTATACCTTTATTACCAACAAGTAAGTATTAGTTAAAACATTTTCTTAAGTGTTTTAATTCTTTCCGAATCAATCATAAAGACATGAAATCATAGAAATCAACTACATATTGCTTTAATGCTGCTATAAATCATTTTTTTGATCATTTAAATCTACAGTTATCCATCAACTCTCTTACAAACTCTTTCTAGGTTCATTAGCGTATTAGTGAGTGATTTATTATTAATTCTTGAATTTTTTCTCTAGTATTTGTTTTCTTCAAGAATTAAAATTACAATTATTCTTGAAAAAAATAATTTTATTATTTAAATACTTCTTGTAATTGATTCTTGTAGACAATTACTGCTTCCTGTTATAATCACTAGTAGTGTATAACAAGTGAAATAAATAAATAAATAAATAATTATTTAATTGTTGTTATATTAATTTTTATTATTCTATTTCATAAGAACATTCATAGTACTGTTGATTAATAGTAATATTATAAACAGTTTCATGGAAAAATTGTACACAAAGGCTTCCATCCCTTTCTTGACAGAAATAACAGGTGCTCCTGTTTAGGAGGAGATTGGACAGATAAGGTCCTTCTCTAAATTCTCTAAAATTTAGGCCCTGAGGGTCTCTGACTCTTGATTGGATATAGAGCAGATAGCCTCAAATTGAGGGAGAGACCCCTCTGATTCTATATGACTATTACAGGCACAGTATGGAGGGAGTTTCTCTGCTTTAACCTTGGAGAATAAATCTAAATAATAATTATACAAAGGAGACACTAACTTTATCACAGCTTTAATATCTCCTGGCTCTTCCTCCTCAACCCACTTCTCCTTCAGGATGCATGAAAGGACAAAGGAGGAAGGTCCATCTTACCTGAAAAGAGATGAAGTGAAGAGACAGAAACATCTTTTCCAAAATCTTTTATATCTATGAAGACTTCACCTCTTGATGGAATTAATGACAGATGGAATAAGGGGAGGGGCATGGACAGAAGAAGAAAGGAAGGTGTCTTAAGCTCACCAACCAGAGAAACACTGTGTACAGCAGTGGAAGAGTAATTACTAAAATAAGGTGTAAGACCATGAGATTACTTATGCCTAGGGTCATAGGTGATAAATCCATTTTCCCAATCAATAAAAGTATTAAAATGGTATAATTAATCATAGCCCAATGTGAGGTCTTCTCCCTTGGGGGAATCTATGATATTAGATTCCCATTCAAAACTTGGGAAACAAGGAAATTCTACAGCTAACTTGGTATAATGGGTGATGAAGAAGGAAGTGGAATTACTAGATTTCAAAATGAAAGTAGGAATCTTTTAAGGGAGCTCTGACATAGTCAATGAGTACTTGAGAACAAAATTGTTTGCAATAAAAGAATTTGTAGCACTATAATAAATGAAAATACTTTAGAAAATATCAGAGAAAGAAGAGAAAATAAGAAATTTTAAATATCTTTTGACACTAGTATTCAGAGTGAACAATTGTGCTCTTGAAGGAAATAAGTTAGAGCCATTGAGCTCATCATGATTCCCACTCAGTCTTTTCCCTGATTTGTAGGGAGGCCTCTTGATGGCCCTGGCCTGTTTTGAGGCCTATTGAATCAATTTTAAATTGGGTGTTTTTTAACACAATAAGTGCATAAACCGTCTTTAATAATCATCTCCTTTTAAGAACCAATCAATTCTTCATCCTCATTGAGGAGAGCAGCATGAGTCCTATGCTTTGAAACTTGAAAATTCTTCCCCTTCTTCTTCTTCATATGAGACTTCTTGGAGGATGAAATTTGAGGAGGCCTAAAGGAATTGGAGCCTTGGAATTGAGGATTCTTTTCCTGATTACCATACTTTTCCTTCTGCCTCTCATGGTACCTGGTATTCAACGGAAAGGTAATTTCCATGAGCTGTTGAAGGCTATCAAAACTTCCAGGGTGAGAAGCCAATTGGTCCAGTAACCTTACTTCTAAGCCAATTCTATAAACAAGAATATATTTCATCTCCCTCAAATCCCCAATTCTTGAAATTAGGCTTCTAAAAGCAGCCATGTACAAGGAAAAATGACCACTTCTATTCATCCTGAGTTTTTGAAACTCTTTTTCAACTTTCTGTACTTAATTGGGATCACCAAAACAAGTGAATGACTGGATTTCAAAAAAATTCCAGTTATCAAGGAAGTAGGAAGGATCTTTATTGGAGATATTTGAGAGGAAAGGTTCACTCCATTTTCCAGCTCTACAAGTGAAAAAAGAATTTTAATAAAGAACTTTCTTCCTGTCAGAGAAGAAGCTTTCTGGTTCATTATGGAAAATTAATTGACAGGATTGAATGAATCTACTCAATTCATGAGCTTTAGTACCATCAAAAGAATCAGGTGCCTTCATTGATGGAGTCTTGAATTCTGGGGCTTTTCAAAAATGTCTGAGTGAGCTGTCCCATGAATTGAGTGATTTTGTCCATAATCTTGAGGAGACTTGTATCAGCTTGAGTGACAAGAGGTTGATTAGAAAGGGCTATATTGGGAGCCTAAGGAACTTCAAAAGCATTTGTCAAGGCATATGCCACTTCAGTCTAATAAGACCCTTACTCTTCAACAGAATCCTCTCCATCTTCATCTTCAGATTCCCTCAGTATACTTCTAGGCCCTTGTAAGATTCAATGGCTTACACCCAAATATCCAAAGAATGATCTTGATCTTCTGGAATTAATAGCTCCTCTTGTAAGGTTTGTCTATGAAACTCTTGATAATAGTAACAATATCACAAGTACTATGACTGTCCTCAGTAGAAAAATATAATATAATAAAATATTATAGCCACAAATTGAAATATAATTATTAAAAATAATTATATAAAAAAAATATATTTAATTATTATTATATAAAATAATAATAATAAGAATATACTAATAATAATAAATTATAATTATTCTATTATTGTTATAGTCACTGGCAATTAGAAAAATAAGAACTGTAAGGCTCTTAATGAGACAATTACACATGGAAAATATAAATATTTAACCACTTATAAATAATATATAAATGTTATTCATAAAATAATTATAACACACACTTTTCAGAAATAATTCTTATAGAAAAATTCTGTAAAAAAAACTAATAATAGATAAAAAAGATATGGAATTTTAGAGAAAACTTACTTATAATTTAAATTTAATACAACAAGTCAAATACAACAGTTATTATATTAAATAATTATTATAAGTTAAAAACACACCAGAAATCAATGTTTTAAATGATAAAACAGCTTTTTATGATAAAAAATATGATTAAAGACTTTTTGAGAGAAATTTGTTGATTTTAAAAGATATTTTGAAGACAATAATTTTATAAAATAAAATATATTATAGGTGATGACAACAATCATGTAATTTCTATGATTTCAATTCTTTGATTTAAGATCTATAAAGGATAAAATACTTAGGAAAAATCTTAATAATAAGATTTTATACATAATAAAACTTTACCTGTCTAAATGTCTAATATGATTGGCTTGATAATTGATGCTGGACAAAAACAGTGATGAAAAGACTCTTTTTATGTCTACAGAGAAGCTCTCATGATTCAAAATGGATTTAGGGGGCGTTCTCAGCTCAAAACTGAAAACCCATGCTTAAAAATAAGGTTCTTAACTTACAGTAACTTATTTTTAATTCCAATTTAAAGTTACCAGTGTTATTCTTAACTCCAAGTAGCTTTAATCCTCATCTAGGTTAATTATTTTAGGCTTTAATATAAAATAAATTTATTTATATTTAAGTTCATCAGATGAACAACTTAAAAATAGAGTTTCAAGCAGAAATCTCCTAAACTCAATTTTTAATTAATTTTTAAATAAGTATTAATTTTATTTAAATATAATTAAAAAAATTAAATCTCCAGGCTAATTACCCAGGAAATATGTTTATAAAAGATAATTAAAATCTAATGTATATATAGAGGATATTAAATTGTAAGCTGTGTGAACTGTTCAAGCAAATCCATTAAGAATTGGATTTTGAATGAATTTTTGAAGTTATTACTATTTTTCCATGTAAAATAGCACTACACACTAAACCTTAACTTTGAATAAGGTTTTGATGCTTATAAAATTAACATTTTAAGCTTATTGGAGCTTTGACAGGTCTCGAAACTTGAATTTCAAGCCTGACTATTGGGATTTATCCTTTGGCAGCTTGAAATTCCTGTCCAATTTGGGATAAAACCAGTTTAAACTTTAAGGTTGGATCAAAGTCTAATCTTAAAGTTTAAATAAGGTTTAAAATCCTCCAATACAGGTGGACAATCTTAATTGAATACTTGCAGATCCAAACATTTGGGTACCCCAGCTCTGTTTGGTCTTTTTCCTTTGTCCCACCTTTTTATGTGGATTTTGCCCTTTTATTTATTTAAAGCTGTACTATGGCCTTAGACACTTTTAAATTGAGCTCACGCAGGATTTACATTATGTATGGAAAATCCTTAGCCACTTCAGTAAATATACACAACACCTCAATCTTAACTAGAATTCTGGTAAGTTTGCATAAACCTTATGCAACTTCAAATTTCAGCTTATTTAAGCTTTAATTTCACAAGTTAAAAAAAATGTTAAAAAAGTTACATTAGTACTGTGAGATTCTTAAATCCTCCAATAACATAAGAAATAAGCCTTTTTGGGTATAACACCCTATGGGTATACCCTAAGTTATTTTTGGTGTAGAATCCAAAAATGAAATAATAATTATAACTTTGTTTATCCAAACAAAAGCTATACTTATTTTTTGTTATTTTTTATTTTAAATTCAACTTAAAAGTCTGTTCAAGAAAAAATCAGCTGTATCTAAAGTTATTTGTGGCCTTATGGGTATGTCATATATACCTCACAGGCTCACATTCCCTACCACAATTTTCTTTTAGTAGTATACCTCCAAGTTAATTTGGGGGGTATCATCCACTGTCCAACGTCTCTACTTATACTTTCAAGTATGCAAAGCACACAATTCAGATGTTTTATTGAGGAATTGGTCTTCTCTCAGGTCTGAATCTTCTGAGAAACCTTTGGGAATCAGGTATCCTTTCTGCTACAATCCATTCATCTTCATGTTGTGGATTTCTGTACCTGACCAAGTATTCTCTTTCATCTTTTTCCCTATGTCTTCTTTCTTTTAAGACTTTTAGTACTCTTTTCTCTTCACTCTGATTGAGTTGAGGTACTTCTAAGGGTGTTTCATTTCTCAAAGGAAATAATTCCCTATCACTTGAAGTGTACTGCTTTACCAGACTGAAAGGAAAATTTGTATGTTTATTTTCCAATTCCCCTAAAAGTTCTACTTTTACTGCATTTTTCCCATGGAGAGCTTTCATAATGAATGGTCCTGCGAAGGAAGCTTTCAATTTATTTATGCCTTTAATATTGTTAAAGCTCAAGGTTGAAACTAGTATTAAGTCCCCTACTTTAAATTCTGGAGTTTTATGACTCTTATCGCATTTCTGTTTAGCATATTCAAGGGCATCATTCATGCTTTTATTTTCATGATGCCTTACTTTATCAAGAAATAACTTAAAGCTTGAAGCAGTTGGATGAATATCAACTAAATCTTTCTTCAAAGCATCAACTGGAATTTTAGGGTTCCATCCTTTTTCCAACATTGCAGGAGTCTTGCCTGTTGAAGCATGGATGGAGGTCCTGTAGGCTAACTCCAATGCTAATATGAGAGTACACCAATCAGGGGTAAAGCCATCAGAATATTTAAGCTCCAGGCCATAAGCAAAAAATCTTCTGATCATTTCCTCAAGGGTTTGACTCATTCTTTCTGCTAGCCCATCTGTTTGTGGATGGTATACTGTTGAGAATGATAGTTTTGTACCCAAAGGCTTATGTAAATTGGTTCATAAGGCTGATGTAAATTTTGGGTCTCTAGCACTAATGATATTTTTAAAGATACCAGTATGAGATATAACTCTGTTCCAAATAAAAAGAGCTGTATCCATAGCTGTGTCATTTTTATGACATGGTAAGAAGATTGGTGTTTTGATATATCTGTCTACAATGAAAAGACATGCATTGTAGCTTTTATCACCTCCAGGTGGTAAGGCAGTTACCCAATTCATATGAACCACTTCTCATGGGGTACTTGGTTCTTGGATATGAATCATCAAACCAAATCTTTTACCAGTAGCTTTTTTGGCCTTTTGGCATCTATCACAACTATGACAGTACTCAATGACATTTTTTCTCCAAGAAGGCCACCAGGCACATGACTTAATTCTTTCCATTTTTATGTCTTCAGACAGATGTCCAGAATAAATGTTATCATGGCCTTCTAGAAGTATTTTGTTAATTAACATTCTACTACACAGGACCATGACACATGTGTGTTTTGATCTGTGATATAAGATACCATCAAAGAAATGGAATCTTCCATTTTCATAAGATGTTTTCCAAATATCATGCAGAGAATTTGCCAAAGCTGCATCTTTTCAATCTTTGTCAATTAGAGAAGTAAGAATATGACAATTCCTATCTATCTTATAGCTATCTCTAACTTCTTCAAAGAATTCTGTTCCAAAATCTGTTATGTTAATTCCTTCAATTGGAAGTTGAGGTTCTGCACCTGTGGGAACAGAGGCAGGATTGGCAGGTGTATTGGGTAATGCCCATCTACTTAAGCCATCAGCATTCTTGTGAATATTTCCAGCTTTATCTACTATAGTCATATTACCTCTATACTCCTATATAGCAATCTGCCATATTAACATGTGTCTGTTTGGAGTTTTCATGTTAAGAAGTGATTTTGCTGCATTGCAATTAATAATTAATTCAAACAAACTACCATAAAGATAATAATGAAGTTTTTCCACAGCCCAAACAAGGCAAAGGCACTCCATTTGGCTGGCTCCATATCTGGCCTCAGTAGGTTTGATTTTTCTTGAAATGAAACAAATTGGACCTCAATAAGCTTTGTAATTGACAATTTGAACTTTATGAAGAGCTGCACCTAGGCCCTCATCACATGAATCAATATACAGCTTGAAAGGAAGTTTCCAGTCTGGCATCAGTAGTAATGGTGCATTGGTCAAGGCATATCTGATTTTTTCACATGCTTGAATCCTCTCCTGTGTGATTTCAAAGACAGTTTGCTGATCATAAATTCTGTACAGTGATCTGGCTTGGATTGCAAACTCTTTGAGGTGTTGCCTGTAATAACTGGAAAACCCTCAGAAAGACATCATTTCTTTCTTGTTCTGGGGCATTTGTTTCAGTAACACTGCAGCCACTTTGTTTTTGTCAACACCAAGGCTCAGTCCAGAGACTACATGTCCTAGAGCTTTCAACTCATGAAACCCAAAATTACATTTTTAAGAGATATTTTTATGTTCAAAATTTTCTTAATTACTAATGAAAGTCTCTCTAAATGCAATTTCCAGGTTTCTGAACAAATGATAATGTCATAAATATAAGTAATTAACCATCTTTCTGATAATTCATGTGGGACAATGGTATTCATCATTATTTTATAATGAGAGGGTGCATTTTTAATACCAAATGTCATCCTCAAGCATTCATAAATACCACAATGAGCAATAATCCTCAATAATCTCCTAGCATGAGGTGTTCAAAAATTCTTATGGAAGCCTTTAAGAGCATCCATAGAAGTGATAAACTTTGCTTTGGATAATTGAGTCAAAGTCTCATGGATTCTAGGAATTGGATACCTATCTGGAATAGTGTAGGTATTCAGTGCGCTAAAATCACCAACCATCCTTGATTTATCATCATGCCAAGTAATGATTACAGGAGTTGTGACTTCTACTTCTTCATTGTGTCCAGACTTTCTAAGAACTCCCAGTTTTATTAGCTTATTAATATGACTTTCTAATGCTTCTCTGGTCCTAGGGCTATCTGGGTAAGCTGGTCTTCTTAAACGTTGAGGGTAAGATCTTTCCACATTAAGCATAATGTCCACTTCATGGCCTTTGATAGCCCCAAGTGGTTCATTATTAGAAGAAACGGCTTCCCTGTATCAAAATAAAATTTCAATAAGTTCTTCCTTTATTTCTGGTGTTAATTCAGGACCACTTTGTGCTTCAATTGATTGATCTGACACAAATTTCTCTTTATTAACATTTTTTACTTGTCTAATGACTGTTATTTCTCTTTTTTCTGGAGGAAAAGCAAATTTTTGCCTTTTATTTTCCCCTATAGTTAAATACCTCTCTTTATCATTATTAATATCAATACCATAAATATTGACTTAATCATTTCCAAGTATAAATTTTTGTGAAGTACAATTATTCAGAACAACAAATTCAACTTTTAATCTGATACTTCCTGTAGGATGAGGGAATATCATTTCTGCTTCAAATATACCCAAGGGGTGCATATTTTGGCTGGCACTTCTGAATTTTATATCTTCAATTGGCATTAACTTGTCTTGCCAATTGGTATAAATCCTGTCAGGATAATCCTTTCCAACACAAACACAAAAAATCACCTGATTCAAGATTTATCTTGGCTTCTCTGTTGTTTATCACAATATTAGTGATACAGATGATCCAGCTGTATAACCTTTACTTCTGGCTGGTTTGGGTTTCTGCATTTTAGCATCTCACACATGTATGAGATCCATACATTCTTCACTGTACTGTGGTAAGTGATTCTGGACTTCTGTGACTTCAAAGGAAAAATTAATATTTGCTATGCTAAGTTCATCTGGTAATTCCTCCTCTTCAGAAGGTTCAGAATCACTTTCATGTACAGGGACATCATTTGTTTCTTTTGTGTCAGCTTTTTCAATTTATATCTCATTGATTCTTGTGTTTTTGGGACAGGTATTAGCCAAATGAGATGTACTTCCACACTTATGACATTTCAAAGGATCTTTTTCAGGTGGTTCATTGGGTTTGGGGATTGGTTTCCCACTGGTTTCGTTGTCCGTTGGGGGTTTAAACCAATTTCTACCAGTTTTTGTTCTATTAGTTATTTCCTCCATTGCATTGATATAATCTTCTGTAGAGAAAGGCTCAATACATCTGCTTCTTATAGAATTCTCAAGGTCACCGTCACACGTTCTTAATCTCCTTTTATGTACCATTGTTTCAGACATATCAGGATGAAGGGCAGTTAATCTGTCCTTTTGTTTAAGAAACCAAGACATGGGCCTGTCCCTTTCAATATTAAAAATGGCTTCTTCAAAATGATTTTTCATTTTAAATCTCCAGGAATCATTTGCCCATTTGGAAATAATTTGTTCTTTCCACCAAGGCCAAGAATATCTACCATGGTCTTGTCTCATTTTGTAATACCATTTCTTTTCTGATTTGGTAAACAATGAGTGTAATCTGGCACTTATTTATTCATCTGGTATGTTAAAGTCTTCTCTAAACATATCAATTGTTTTCATAAATTCCATATGATTATATTCCCCTGCACCAATGAATGTTGGCCATTCCTCTAATCTTGGAATGTCTTTAAAATTGCAAGTAGTTTCTACTTCTGCATTACTTGAAATTGTATGATGTAAATCATTATTCAAGTTTAGCACATTTCTGTCAAGAATTGGTGTAGACTGTCTTGGAAAATCATTCTTCAGTGATATATTATTAATACTTGATTGAATATCTTCTTTAAATTCAAGTCTTGCTTTATCACTCTTTTCCAATTGTTCTTGGAAAAGAGCTGTGTTGTGCCCAGTTGAGTTTTCCAAGTTTTGAACTTGTATTCTTAATTCTTTTAACTGCCTAGTTATAAAAGAAATAGAATTGTCATCTACTTGATTGAGTAAGGTAACCTTAGACTCAATTCTTGCACAAATTTGTGTCAAAGACAAAATATTATCTTTATTAACATTTTCAAGGCCAATAATGGTCTTTTGTGACTTTTTGACTTGTAGTATCTCATTACCCAACCTTTGTTGAATGTACTCAAATGTTTTAAGCTTTATTATAATTTCTTTATTACAAGTTTCAATTTGGTTTACAGGCTTTACAAGGTGAATTCTTTGGAAAAGCTTGGTTCAATCTTTTTCCTTCCTTTTTTTTGGATTCCATCAGAGTTCTTGCCATATTGAACACATTGTCCATGGCTGTCTTCTCTTTCTTGGGAATCCTGTATTTCTGCGGGTAAGGCTTGTTCCACTTGGTTTTTGCCTTTTGCTTACCCTTCTGGTTGGTCTTTGGGGTTTTCTTGGGCTTTTTTGGCACTTGTTGAGGTGGAACTTTGCTTGTGGAGGCTTGGGGAGCTTCCACTTGGCTGTTTTCCTTCCCTTGGACCAACTTCTTCTTCTGGTCCTCTGATAACATGCTTTGGCTTTTAAACCAAGCTTGTATCTGTTGAACCTTTCCTTTGCAAGACATGGGTTTCCAACCCCTTTAGAAGTTCTTCTGTCTTTTCTGGCCCCATGAACTTCTTCACTTGAAGATATGAGTTCATGGTGCCTAACCAAAGACTTGGGAGAAGTTCCCACTCTTGATGTTTTGCTGCCATAAACCAGCTCTTGTACTGAGACTGGTATATCTCTACTTTTCCTATTGAAAGTAATTCAGGTCCAACAACAGCAATAGCAGTTATGTCAGCTTCTGGACTCTAAATAAGAGTGTCAAAGGTTCTGGCTAACCTTTGGGAACTCTTCTGGGCTGACATTCTTGTCTTTTAGACTTATGACTTGAATGTCCTGGTCCAAATCCATTTTATTAGATGGAGTGGTTACTTTCACTTCTAGTAGAAGTAATTGCATGTCAACAGAAAGCGATTAAGACTAAGAAATGGATTGAATTCACCTGATGGACCTTTAAAGGGTTCTTTGGTAATTAAACCCCTTGGTGCTGGGCTAGTTTGAATTTCAATACTAGACTCTGAGGCTTCAGAGTCTGAAGAACTTTCTCTGATTGATGACACTAGAGAAAAAAAATATATAAGTTATTTTATCAAACAAGAAAATAACTTATAAACTCAGCTTATTAGATAAAGTTGTTTTAATGTAATTTAGGGCAAATTATGTCAAAAATAAAGAAATATTTCTAAGATTAAAGAAAAAATGTTTTTAGTAAAGATGTTTAATTTTTAAATTTTCTATTTGATTTTATATTTTCCTTAAAGAAATAATAATTATGCAATTAATAAGTTATTAAGCAAAATTGTATTATTATTCACTTTGTACTAGAATAACTCAAAGAATAAATTTCAAGTCTGTGATGTGAAAAGCCACTAGTTAGACAAAAGAAGTTTATTCCAAGTCACTCAATAGTATATTGTTTCAAAGGATATTCTTAAGTAAAAATACCTTTATTAATATTATAAAGATTATTTATAAGGGATAAGTCCCAGAAAAGCCAATTTTAAGGTAAATATGGCAATTTTACGTCAGGAAACAGTAAAATAAGGTCTAGAATATGATTTATGTCCCAAAAATTGGTTAAAATTACGGCCAGGCCCCCAAATGAAAGGTTTGTCTATGAAACGCTTGATAATAGTAACAATATCACGAGTACTATGACTGTCCTCAGTAGAAAACTATAATATAATAAAATCCTATAACCACAAATTTAAATATAATTATTAAGAATAATTATATAAAAAGATAAATTTAATTCTTATTATATTAAATAATAATAAAGAAAATATATAATAATTATAATAAATTATAATTATTCTATTATTGTTATAGTCACTGACAATTATAACAATAAGAAGTGTAAAGCTCTTAATGAGACAATTACACATTGAAAATATAAGTATTTAACCACTTATAACTAATATATGAATACTATTTATAAAAGAATTAAAGCACACACTGTGCAGAAATAATTCTTATACCAAAATTCTATATAAAAAACTAATAAGAGATAAAATAATATAGAATTCTAGAGAAAACTTACTTATAATATAAATTTAATACAAGTCAAACAAAAACAGTTATTATATTAAATAATTATTATAAGTTGACAACACACCAAAAATCAATATTTTGAAAGATAAAACAACTTTCCATACTAAACATTATGATTAAGGAGTTTTTGAAAGAAATTTGTGGATATTAAGAGATATTTTTAAGACAATAATTTCATAAAAGAAAATGTATTATAGGTGATTACAACGATAATCTAATTTCTATGATTTCAATTCTTTAATTTAAGATTTACAAAGAATAAAAAACTTAAGAAATATCATAATAATAAGATTTTGTATATAATAAAACTTTACCTGTTTAAATGTCTAATATGATTGGATTGATAATTGATGATGGACAAAACAGTGATGAAAAGACTCTTTTTATGTCTACAGAGCAGCTCTCATGATTCATAATTGATATAGAGGGTATTCTCAGGTCAAAACTAAAAACCATGCTTAAAAATAAGGTTCTTAACTTAAGGTAACTTATTTTTAGTTCCAATTTAAAGTTACCAGTGTTATTCTTAACTTTACTAAATTTAATCCTCATCTAGGTTGCTTATTTTAAGTTTTAAGATAAAATAAGATTATTGATATTAAATTTAATCACATGAAAAACTTAAAAATAGAGTTTTAAGCAGAAATCTATTAAACTCAATTTTTAATTAATTCTTAAAAAAATAGTAATTTTCTTTAAGTATAATTAAAAGAGTCAATTTCCAGGCTTATTACCCAACAAATCTGTTTATAAAAGAGAATTAAAATTCAATTTATATATACATTATCTTAAATTGTAAGCTGTGTGAAATTTCAAGAAACTCCATTAAGAATTGGATTTTTAATGAAGTTTTGAAGTTATTGCTATTTTTCCATGTAAAATAGCAATACACACTAAACCTTAACTTTTGATAAGGTTTTGCTGGTTGTAGCCTTAAATATTTACGCGTTTTTAAGCTTTGACAGGTCTCAAAACTTTAATTTCAAGCCTGCATATTGGGATTTACCCTTTGGCAGCTTGAAATCCCTGTCCAATTTGGGATAAAACCAGTTTAAACTTTAAGGTTGGATCAAAGTCTAATCTTAAAGCTTAAATAAGGTTGAAAATCCTCCAATACATGTGGACAACCTTAATTGAATCCTTGCAGATCAAAATGTTGGGTACCCCAGCTCTGTTTGGTCTTTTTCCTTTGTCCCGCCTTTTTGTGTGGATTTTTCCCTTTTATTTATTTAAAGCCATAATATGGACTTAAACACTTTTAAATTGAGCTCATGCAGGATTTACATTCTGTTTGGCAAATCCTTAGCCAATTCAGCAAATATACACCACACCTCAATTTTGAATAAAATTTTGGTAAGCTTGCATAAAACTTATGAAATTTAAGTTTAAGCTTATTTAAGCTTAAATTTGACAATTTAAAAAAATGTTAAAAAATTTACATTAGTCCTGTGAGATTCTTAAATCTTCCAATAACATAAGAAATAAGCCTTTTTGGGTATAACACCCTATGGGGGTACCCTAGGTTATTTTTGGTGTAGAATCCAAAATTGACATAATATTTATAACTTTGTTTATCCAAAAGAAAGTTATACTCATTTTTTGTTATTTTTCATTTTAAATTCAATTGAACAGTATTTTGAAGACTAAATCAGCTGTATATAAAATCATTTGTGGCCTTATGGGTATGTTCTACATACCTCACAGGCTCACATCTGGGCTGAAATTCTTGTCTTTTGGATTTATGACTTGAATGTCCTGGTCCAGATCCATTTGATTGGATGGAGTAGTTACTTCCACTTCTAGTAGGAGTCATTGCACATCAATATAAAGCAATTAAGACTAAAAAATGGATTCAATTCGCCTGCTGGACCTTTAAAGGGTTCTTTGGTAATTAAACCCGTTGGTTCTGGGCTAGTTTGAATTTGAATACTAGACTCTGAGGCTTCAGAGTCTGGAGAACTGTCTCTGATCAATGACACTAGAGAAAAAAAATATATAAGTTATTTTATTAAAAATTAAAAACAACTTATAAACTCAATTTATGGGATAAAGTTGCTTTAATGTAAGTTATGGCAGATTACGTCAAAAATAAAGAAAAATGTCTATGATTAAGAAATTTTTTTAGTAAAGATTTTTAATTGGTAAATTTTTTATTTGATTTTATACTTTCTTTAAAGAAATAATAATTATGCAATTAATAGGTTATTAATCAAAACTGTATTATTATTCACTTTATACTAAAATAACTCAAAGAATAAGTTTCAAGTCTGTGATGTGAAAAGGCCACTGGCTATACAAAAGAAATTCATTCCAAGTCACTCAATAGTCTATTGTTTCAAACAATATTCTTAAGAAAAAAACTTTATTAATATCATAAAGATTATTTACAAGGGATAAGTCCCAAAAAAGCCAACATCAAAGTAAATATGGAAATTTACATGAAAAAACAGTAAAATAAGGTCTAGAATATGATTTATGTCCCAAATGTTGGTTAAAAGCATGGTCAGGCCCCCAACTGTAAGTTTTGTCTATGAATCCCTTGATAATAGTAACAATATCAAGAGTACTATGGCTGTCCTCAGTAGAAAACTATAATATAATGAAATATAATTATTAAAAATGATTATATAAAAAAAATTAATTCTTAGTATATCAAATATTAATAAAGAAAATATATAATAATTATAATCAATTATAATTATTCTATTATTGTTATAGTCGCTGACAGTTATAATAATAAGAAGTGTAAAGCTCTTAATGAGACAATTACACATGGAACATATAAATATTTAACCACTTATAAATAATATATAAATGTTATTCATAAAGGAATTATAACACACACTGTGCAGAAAGAATTCTTATAGAAAAATTCTGTGTAAAAAAACTAATGATAGATAAAAAAGATATGGAATTTTAGAGAAAACTTACTTATAATATAAATTCAATACAACAAGTCAAATACAAAAGTTATTATATTAAATAATTATTATAAGTTAAAAACATGCCAAAACTCAATGTTTTAAATGATAAAACAACTTTTCCTGATAAAAAATATGATTAAAGGGTTTTTTGAGAGAAATTTGTGGATTTTAAAAAAGATTTTAAAGACAATAATTTCACAAAACAAAATATATTATAGGTGATTACAAAAATAATCCAAGTTCTATGATTTCAATTCTTCAATTTAAGATTTATAAAGAATAAAATACTTAAGAAATATCATAATAATAGTATTTTATATATAATAAACCTTTACCTGTTTAAATGTCTAATATGATTGGATTGATAATTGATGACAGACAAGAACAGTGATGAAAAGACTCTCTTTATGTCTACAAACCAGCTCTCATGATCAATAATGGATCTGGAGGGCCTTCTCAGGTCAAAACTGGAAAACCATGCTTAAAAATAAGGTTCCTAACGTAAGGTAACTTATCTTTAATTCCAATTTAAAGTTATCAGTGTTATTCCTATATCCAAGTATCTTTAATCCTCATTTAGGTAAATTCTTTTAAGTTTTAATATAAACTAAACTTATTTATATTAAAGTTCATCACATGAAAAATGTAAAAATAGAGTTTCAAGCAGAAATCTCTCAAACTCAATTTTTAATTAATTTTTAAATAAATCTTAATTTTCTTTAAGTATAATTAAAAGAGTAAATTTCCAGGCTAATTACCCATGAAATCTGTTTATAAAAGATACTTAAAATTCAATTTATATATAGATAATATTAAATTGTAATCTGTGTGAAATTTCAAGCAAATCCATTAAGAATTGGATTTTTGATGAGTTTTCGAAGTTATTATTATTTTTCCATGTAAAATAGCAATACAAACTAAACCTTAAATTTTGATAAGGTTTTGATGTTTATAACCTTAACGTTTTAAGCTTATTCAAGCTTTGACAGGTCTCAAAACTTTAATTTCAAGCCTGCATATTGGGATTTACCCTTTGGCAGCGTGAAATTCCTGTCCAATTAGGGATAAAACCAGTTTAAACTTTAAGGTTGGATCAAAGTCTAATCTTAAAGCTTAAATAAGGTTGAAAATCCTCCAATACAGGTGGACAACCTTAATTGAATCCTTTCAGATCAAAATTTTGGGTACCCCAGCACTGTTTGGTCTTTTTCCTTTGTCCCACCTTTTTGTGTGGATTTTTCCCTTTTATTTATTTAAAGCCATACTATGGACTTAAACACTTTTCAATTGAGCACACACAGGATTTACATTCTGTATGGCAAATCCTTAGCCAATTCAGTAAATATACACAACACCTCAATTTTACCTAAAATTTTGGTAAGTTTGCATAAACCTTATGCAAATTTAAATTTAAGCTTATTTAAACTTAAATTTGACAATTTAAAAAAATGTTAAAAAAGTTACATTAGTACTGTGAGATTCTTAAATCTTCCAATAACATAAGAAATAAGCCCTTTTGGGTATAACACCCTATGGATGTACCCTAGGTTATTTTTGGTGTAGAATCCAAAAATGACATGATATTCATAACTTTGTTTATCTAAAAAACGTTATACTTATTTTTTTGTTATTTTTTATTTTAAATTCAATTGAAAAGTCTGTTGAAGACTAAATCAGCTGTATATAAAATCATTTGTGGCCTTATGGGTATGTTATACATACCTCACAGGCTCACACCTCTTGTGGAGGGTTCTTCTTCCATTAGTGGTCCTCTATCCAAATTTAAACTCAGTTGATAAACTGATGGCGTGAAGTCAAGAGGAACCCTTACTGTAGGAGTTATGACAGCTTGACTTCTTTGGATCTTGTATTCTTGGCTTGGGGACTATACTGAAGAGGCATTAGTTGAAAATAAAAAGAACCTTATGATAATTTAGAATGAAGGAATTAAGGCTTGACCAATTAAGCAATAAAATGAGAAATCTTGATGAGAGCTTGAGGAATCAATCAAAATCTTCAGTGAGATCAAGGTGAACAAGCTTTGAGGAATGAAAATGACAGAGTCAAAATCTTATGAATAAAGTAATTTCTTGGAGAAGTTGAAATCAATTAAAATCAATTCAATCAAATAAATTCAATTCAAAATTAAATGACAATTATGTCTTGAGAGATTCATTCAATAAGTCAATATCTTCAAAATTCATTAAAGATCTTGAGGAATCAATTCAAATAAAATCTTGAGAATCAATAAGTTATCTCGAGGAATTCAAATTGATTTCAATTGATAAAGAAAATCCCAAACAATTAATCAATTGTCCTCATGAATCCCAATCACAAATAACCAATCAATTACAACCTGGTAAAATATGAATTTCAGAACAAAAGAAAATTTTGAGAGTTTGAGTAATAATTAAGAAAAAAAGTGAAATGGTCAGCTATTATCAAGAAATGAGAAAGAAGTCAATTTTCAGATGAATAAAATGAGTGATATTAAAATCAATGATAAAACCATAGAATCATGAGAATCATAAAAATCATAAAGAGGTCATAATTGATAAATGAGTGTATTATTTTAATGAAAATAATGAAAAAAGAAAGAAGAGATTATGTGTTAATTAATATAATGTCACTTGGGCTCTTCTGATTGAAGAGGGCCGGGAACTTTGTAAACTGGGACTCACTTGTAGAGGCCTCAGAATTGGATAAGACAAACCTTAAGTAGTATAAATGATACAATATTTCTAATAAGAAAAGAATAAGGAAGTCAGAAACAATAATAAAGATTAATAAATAAAGGAGCCAATCACAAACAAGCCCAATTCCACTGTTTGAAACTGTCAGAAGGAAAGAGAAGGGTTAATAAGTATATGGCTACCACAACTATACTGAAAAGGTGAGAAAACATGCAATAACTGACTTAATACTTAAAAATAGGATATTCCAAAAATAAGAATAGAGTATTTTTAAAAGAATGAATACAATATATTAATTAATTGGGAAAAAGTCCCCAGAGGGGGGAAGAGGGCTTGTATATGTGAGAATCCACCAGCCCTGTGTCACAGCCATGGAGACAGGCAGGGAATTACCAATCATTACCAATTAAAGATCTTCCAACACCCAATCAACAGGGGGGATTCATGGAAGATCCACCAAATAGAGTTTCAAACCTCAATACAGCCCAATACATGAAAAACCCAGATACAGGCCTGTCCTCAATACAGGTGCAAATACCTGTATTGGATACATTGATACAGGTTTACATCTCAAATACAGATTCCTCCAGCATACAGTCATGGTATCTCAACACTCAAGCTCCTGGCTGGCATTTTTTCACATATACCAGCCCCCTTTCACCCACCTTGGGGCTTTCACTCCAGTTAATTGAAATATTTGATTTATTATTGATATTATTTTATTTCTCGCTCAGAGGTATTATTATATTAATTATTAAGTTAGTCTTAGCCTTCCCTCACCTGTTCAGTAGAGTCCTGGTGGTCATATCCTTATTAATCCTTTTCTCTTTTCTGAACACGCTGAAACAGTGTTTCAGGACTATTTGTGGTTGGCTCTTTGTTTTTGCTTTTGTTTTGTTTCATTTCTTTTGATTCTCATCATTCTATTAGTAGGAGTTTTACCTTTTATCTTATTGCTCTTATCTTTTGAGTTCTTCCCTTGAGCCCTCCATAAGTAAGTCTGTTCACTGGGTGCCAGGCCCTCTTAATTTAGAAGAGCCCCTGTGAAATTATTTTAATTAGCTTATAATTGCTTCTTTTCATTCATTAATTTATATTCATTTCTCTTGTTCTTCAATTATGAGTTTTATGATCTTATGTTTTTTATGATTTCATTATCTCTCATCAATTTTCATCCTATTCAAAATTGAAATTGATTCTTGTGCTCATTTATTGAATTCTACTGACCATTTCATTTTATTCTTAATCCTCAATAAAATTTTATTTTCATTTTCTTTCTGAATTCAGGTTCTTTTATCAGGTTTGATGTATTGGAATTTTGGGTTAATTTATTAATCATTTCAGGAGCTTTCATTGAATTGGGGTTATCATTTATTGATTTGAAATTTCTCAAGAATTATTGATTTATTGATTTGATTATTCAAGACATTGATTTAACCTCAATATTGTGATTTGTTTTTATTTATTGACTCTGATTTGATTCCTCAAGATAGCTGATTTATCATCCCAATTTTATTTAACTGATTGATTTGAAGTTCATTCCTCAAGAAATTGAATCCATTTTGAGGATATTGGCTGAATTCCTCCAGACATAATTGATTTTACTGACTTGATTTGACTTTGTCACTTAAATTTATTATTCATAGGAATTTGATTTTTTCCATCTTCCTTCTTCAACATTTATTCATATTACTTTCACTTAAATACTTTTGATTGATTTCTCAAGTTCATCAATATTCTAATTAGATTGATTTGGTCAATCCTTGTTTTATTCTCAAGTATCATCAAATTTTATTTTCTTTATTTATTAATCCCAGTTCAGCATAGCCCTCAAGCCAAGAATACAAGACCTCAAAGACATCAAGCTGCTCTCACTCCTACAGCAAGGGCTCCTCTTGACCACACACCATCAGTTCATCAACTGAGTGAAAATTTGGACAGAGGACCACCAATGGAAGGAGAAGCACCCTCCAGAAGAGGAGGTGTGAATTCAAGAAGATCACAATCATTCTCTGGCTTGTTGGGTGGTTACCCAAGAATTTCTCAAGGGCCTAGAAGCAGATCAGGGGGAGGATTCTGAAGAAACTGAAGTAGCAGCTGCCTTGGAAGGTGCTTCTGAGGCTTCTGAATCTCCAAATCTAGCCCTTTATAATCAGCCTCTTGTCTCTCAAGCTGAACTAAATTTTCTCAAAATGATGGGGAAGATGACTCAGTTCATGGGACAGCTCACTCAAGCAGCTATACCAAGGGACACTTCAAGAGCACCAGCATTCAAGAATCCATCAATGAAGGCACCTGATTCCTTTGATGGTACTAAAGCTTATAAATGGAGAGGATTTATTCAATATTGTCAATTAATTATCCATAATGACCCAGCAAGCTTCTTCTCTGACAGGAAGAAGTTTTTGTACTCAACTTCTTTTCTCACTGATAGAGCTGAAAAATGGATTGAACCTTACCTCTCAAATATCTTCAATGAAGACCTGTCTTATCTTCTAAATAACTGGAAGTTATTTGAAACCCATTTATTCACTCTGGTTGGTGATACCAATGAATTCAGGAATGCTGAAAAAGATTTGGACAATCTCAGGATGAAAGAAAGTGGTCAGATTTCTTTGTAAATAGCATATTTCAGAAGCTTAATGTAAAGAATTGGAGACGGGGGGAAAGGGCCTATATTCATGTTTATAGAAGAGGCTTGGCATCAAGATTGTTGGACCAATTTGCTTCCCACCCTGGAAGCTTTGATAGCCTTCAAGAACTCATGGACATCACTTTGGAACCAGATACCAGGTAACATGAAAATAAGAAGGACAAGGGTAGTCATCAAGAGAAGAAGCCTCCAATCAGTGGATCAAATTCCTCCAAGCCTCCCCAAGGTTCATATTCAAAAAAGACGTATCACAGGAAGAAAAAGAGGGGAAAGAATTTTCAAGTGTCCAAAGACAAGCCTCATGCTGCTCTCCTCATTAAGGACAACAAATTCATTGGTTCTGAAAAGGATAGGATGATCAAAGAAGGCTTATGCACTTATTGTGGTGACAAGCACCCAGTTTAAAAATGCTTCAAGAGGCCTGAAGATAGGCAAGGGTAATTGAGAAGCTTCCCTAGCAAGCAGCGAAAATCCTCAGTGCAAATAATTATGTGTTCAATGGTTCTCACTTATTTCCTTCAAGAGCAAAATTATGCACTCTGAATACTAGTGTCAAGAAATCTTTTAAATTTCTTCTTTCTTCTTCTCTCTCTGATATTTTTTATAGTATTCTCATTGATTCTGGTGCTACAAACTCTTTTATTGAAAAGAATTTTGTTCTCAAGTACTCATTTACTATGTCAGAGCTCCCTGAAAAGATTCCTCTTTTCATTTTTGATTCCAAAGAATCCACTTCTTTGTTCATCACCCATTATACCAAGTGGGTTGTTCACTTGCCTTCTTTCCCAAGCTTTGAATGGTATTTCTTTATCAGAGATTCACCCAACGGAGAAGACCTAATATTTGGCTATGCTTTCCTTTACCACTTTAATCTCATCATTGATTGGAAAGATGGATTGATCACCTATGATTCTAGTCATAAGAATTCTGGTGGTATTATTTCTTCTACTAGTAATGACTTTGCCACTGCTGTCAACAGTGTTGCTCTGGTTGGTCAACTTGACACACCTTCCCTTCCTCCTTCTGTCCATATCCCTGCCATAATTCCCTCTCAGTCATTACTTCCATCAAGAGATGAAGTATTCAAAGAGATAAAAGATGTTGGAGAAGATATTGCTATATCCTCACTTCATCTATTTCAAGGGGATATGGACCTTCCTCCTTTATCTTTTCATGACTCCCTGGAGGAGAAGTGGGATGAGGAGGAAGATTCAGAATAGATTTAAACTGTGCTGAAGGTAGTCCCTCCAGCTTATCACCAATATTTGTATTTATTCTCCAAGATGAAAGCAGAGAAACTTCCTCCACACCACGCCTGTGATAATCATATCAAACTGGAGGGTCTTCTACCTCCAGTTGGTGTTATCTACTCTTTATCAAAGCATGAGCTGGAAAAACTATGGTCCTACATTTCAAAGAATGTAGAGAAATCTTTCATCAGGACAAGTTCCTCTTCAACACAAGCACCTGTCCTTTTTGTTAAGAAAAAGGATGGTGGCCTTTGTTTGTGTTTTGACTTCTGCAAACTCAATGCTGTCACTAGGAAGAACAGTTATCCTGTTCCTCCAATGAACAAGCTTCTTACTGTCTTTAATGGCTCTACTATCTTCTCCAAGATATATTTGCATGGTGCTTATAATCTCCTGAGAATTAAAGAGGGGGATGGACACTTAACTGCCTTTAGAACTAAATATAGTAGTTATGAGTATTTGGTTATTCCATTTGGCTTTACCAATGCTCCTGCTTCATTCCGGAATATTGTGAATTATATCTTTGCAGATTTCTTGAATATTTTTTTTGTAGTCTACTTAGATGATATTATAGTCTTCTCTAGTTCTGAGGAGGAACATGTCAAACATGTGGCCTCTGTCCTCCAAAGACTGAGGGACAATAACTTGTTTTTCTAAAGCCTAAAATTGTTTATTTCATGCCTCAAGTGTGGAATACTTGCACTATTTTGTTTCAAGTGAAGGCCACAAGATGGATTCTTCCAAAGTTCAGCAAATCCTCAATTGGCCTCAGCCAAGGAAAATCAAGGCACTTCAATCTTTGCCTGGCTTTTCCAACTTCTATTGTCATTTCATTAAAAATTATTCCGAAAAAATATCTGCTCTCACTTCCCTCCTTAAAAAATATTCTCCCTTTATCTTCACTGAGGAAGCTCTTAGTCAGTTTCAAATACTCAAGCAAGCTTTCACCACTGCTCCTATCCTATCCCATTTCAATCCTTCTCTATCAACTATTTTAGATAATGATGCTTCGGATTATGCCTTGGGTGCTTTACTGAGTCAGGTGAATGACTCAGGAAAGCATCCCATTTCATTTTATAGCTGCAAGCTCCTCCCAGTTGAGCTCAACTATGAGATTTATAACAAGTAGCTCCTTGGCATATTTTGGGCACTCAAGCGCTGGAGAGCCTTTCTTCTTTCTCTTTCTCATCCCTTTGAAGTCTTTACAGACCACTCTTCCCTTCAATGTTTTATGTCTTTGGAAGCTCTTACTTGTATTTAAGCCCATTGGGCAGATTTTCTCTCTGAATTCCACTTCACTATCACTCACCGCCCAGGCAGACTGGCCACTTTACCAAATGCCTTATTACATTGGGACAAGGTGTACGCAGAGGGGGGTGAACTTCATCAGCCAGAACACTTGAAAATTTCATCAAGTTTTCAAGCAAAACGAAATTAAATAGTCAATATTTTTCTCAATCAGAGTTGAATTTTTCTCAGATTTAGTGGATCAAATTCAGACAGCAGTATGGCAAGACAAAGAGTATAAGGAAATTCTCAAGAAATTATAAAGAGGTGAATCAGTCTCAGATTATTCTTTTGAACCTCAAGCCAAATTATTATTATTCAAAGATAGAGTAGTCATCCCAAGCAATCATGAACTTCAATTGGAGATCCTTTGAAAGCATCATGACTCACTGTTGGCTGGCCATCCTGGCCAGGAGAAGACCCTCATGCTCATTAAGAGGGAGTTTCATTGGGCTGGCCTGAATCAAATAATCAAGGACTATGTGTTTTCATTTCAGAAATTTTCAAGAAACAAGAACATTCACCATAAGAAGTTTGGATTACTCAAGCCTTTTCAAATTCCACCTGGTCCTTGTAATTCATTATCAATGGACTTTCTCACATAATTGCCTCTTTCAAGCAACTTTGATTCAATTTCAGTAGTTGTACACCAATTATCAAAAATGGAAATCTTTATTCCAGCTTATTCAACAATCACTGCTCTGGACTTAGCTCAACTCTTTATTAGTCATGTCATTTTCAATCATAATCTTCTAATAACTATTGTTAGTGATAGAGGTTCTTTATTTGTTTCATCATTTTGGACTCAATTATGTCAGCAGCTCAAGATATCAAAAGATCTTTCAACTGGCTTTCACTCTGAAACAGATGGACAGACAGAGAGGGTAAATCAGAGTCCAGAACAGTATCTTTGGATGTATGTCAGTTACCATCAAGATGACTAGCACACCTGGCTCCCTCTGGCTGAACTTGCCTACCATAATGCAGAACATTTCTCAACAAAACAGTCACCTTTTTTCACCATTCATGGAAGAAATCCCAGCTTTGATTTAATTCACATTTCTCAAGATACACCGGCTGGAAAATTATCAACAAAACTCCAAGTAGTACAGCAAGTTGTTAAAGAATAATTAGAGTCAGCAATAAAGTGTTTGAAGAAGTATGCAGATAGAAATAGGGCAATTCCACCTGATTTCCAACCTGGGGACAAAGTATGGCTAGCTTCCAAGAGCATAAATACAACAAGACCCACCAAGAAGCTCTCAGAAAGATGGTTGGGACCCTTTGAAGTTATGAAGAAGATTGGAAGCCATGCATATCACCTCAAGTTTCCTCAGCAATGGAGGTTAGTTCACCCTGTCTTTCATGTGTCCTTGTTAGAACCAGTGAAGCAATCAAATAACCCAAATCAAAATCAATTGCTACCACCACCAGTCATAGTGGAAGAGCAAGAAGAATGGGAAGTGGCTCAGGTTCTGGACTCAAAACTCAAGAGAGGTAAATTATGTTACCTTGTGGGGTGGAAAGGATTTAATGAAGACCCAGAAAGAACAACTTGGGAACCAGCTTCCAACCTTACCAACTCCCCAGATCTGGTTGAAGAGCTCCGCACTTTGTATCCTGACAAGCCTGGCCCAAATACCTCAAGAGTTTGATTTATGGTGCTTGGTGGGGATTGGAGTTTATGAAAGCATGTTCCTCTCCCGCATTCACCTTTAAAGGGGTATTGTACCCAAATATGTTATTTTAATCACCTTGGCCGCTTTGTGAGCACTTTTCACTTTGTTTGGACAGTTTTAGAAGGCCTTGCAACATCAATATCCTCAAATTTGGACTGTTCATCAAGATATGTCCAAATTCTCTCTTTTCTTCTTTATTTTCTTCTCCTTTTTTATCTTATTAATCCAAATTATGCCATTCACTATTATTCAAGACATTACTTAACTCAAATTCATTTATGGAAAAGTTTTCTATTCGTTTATGATGCTTGGTGGGGAGTGGAAGTTATGAAAGTAAGTTCCATCTCCTGGTATGCATCTCTGAGGGTTCTAATTCTTGTAAAACAACACCTTGGCCACTGTGTGAGCATCAAATGTTTGGTTTTATCTTTTCAGGAAAATTATGGCCAAAATCAAGCAACTCACCACAAGAAGATCAATCCTCAAAAGTTTCTTTATTTTCTTCTCTTGACTCTCTTTTTCTCCCAATTCTTTCTTTTAAATTTATTTCATTTCTTTTACTTGTATCCTTTTATTTTCATTTCTTGTTTCAAAAGCAGCAGTAATTACTCCCATATCTTGTTTTTAGAGTCAATTTATTCAATAATCAAAGAGAAAAACACTAGTAGTGATAGAGACCAACTACAGATAATCCTCATCAAAATTTCTTCAAGGCTTCATTAAATTTAACAAAAACGCATCTTCATAAGCAACTTCCTCCCTGGCCAAAGCCCTAGTTGGTTCACCTCAAACAGCACTCTTCATAGCTTTATCAACAAAAACCTCATTCAAAGCATTCACCTCTTCAAATAGGGATGTGACCACCTTTTTATTCACCTTCTTTTGATCAGTGAAATTTCCAGTTTTATTCCAGCGTCAACAGTGCTCAAAGATTGATTCAGGTTCTGGAGACATTGGGTCTCTAGAAGCTCTGGCCATGGGTAGTTGAATATTGGTGGATGTAGAGGCAAGTGTGGATGGCCTGGTTGGGAATCTAATTGGAAGTTGAGGTGGCTGGGGGGACCCAACCACTTCATGGATGATGGTACTGGCTTGGACTGGGGATAGTGAGGTGGAATGAATTCTTCTTTTTTGGATGGGGGTAGTAGTTTCAAGTTATTATCCATCAGGTTCATGACTTCCTTCAGAATCAGTATCAATTTCATCTTGAACCACCAGATTGCTCTTCAACTTCCCAAGTCTTCCATATTATCTGGTGACCAAAATAGGAACTTCTGGGGCTACTCCAATGGGGTTGCCTTGAGGGGAATGGGTCCTCCAGTGTTGGCCCAGGAACTGCTGGTATTATTCCATTTTTGAACACCTCTCATTCTGGATCCAGTAGCGGAAGCAGAAGAAAAGAAAACAATAGAAGTCAGTAACTCAGCAATTCCTTTGCCATTCAGCTCACAATTGGAGTAGCCAGAGGTGGCATCAGAGGTTGAAGGTTCATCAACAAGAGCTTCTAATACAGATATTCCACCCTTCTTTATGCTGATCCATAATATTCTGGGATTGTCTGGAAATTTGAGCCTGTGAGGTATGTATAGCATACCCATAAGGCCACAAATGATTTTAAATACAGTTGATTCAAACTTAAACAGACTTTTCAATTTAATTTAAAATAAAAAATAACAAAAAATAAGTATAACTGTATTTGGATAAACAAAGTTATAAATATAATGTCATTTTTGGATTCTACACCAAAAATAACCTAGGGTACACCCATAGGGTGTTATACCCAAAAAAGCTTATTTCTTATGTTATTGGAAGATTTAAGAATCTCACAGTACTGATGTAAATTTTTTAACAGTTTTTTGAAATTGTTAAATTTAAGCTTAAATAAGCTTAATTTTAAAGTTGCATAAGGTTTATGCAAACTTACCAAAATTTTAGTTAAAATTGAGGTGTTGTGTATATTTACTGAATTGGCTAAGGATTTGCCATACAGAATGTAAATCCTGTGTGAGCTCAATTTAAAAATTATAAGACCATAGTATGGCTTTGAATAAATAACTGGGCAAAATCCACGCAAAAAGGTGGGACAAAGGAAAAAGACCAAACAGAGCTGGGGTACCCAAAAGTTTGATCTGCAAGGATTCAAGTAAGGGTGTCCACCTTTATTGGAGGATTTTCAACCTTATTTAAACTTTATGATTGGACTTTGATCCAACCTTGAAGCTTAAACTGGTTTTATCCCAATTTGGACAGGAATTTCAAGCTTCCAAAGGGTAAATCCCAATATGCAGGCTTGAAATTAAACTTTTGAGACCTGTCAAAGCTTAAATAAGCGTAAAACTTAAATGTTACAAGCATTAAAACCTTATCAAAAGTTAAGGTTCAGTTTGTATTGCTATTTCACGTGGAAAAATAGTAATAACTTCAAAAATTTGTTGAAAATCCAATTCTCAATGGATTTGCTTGAACATTCCACACAGTTTACAATTTAATATTATCTATATATAAATTACATTTTAAGTATCTTTTATAAACAGATTTCCTGGGTAAATATCCTGGAAATTTACCCTTTTAATTATACTTAAAGAAAAGTAAGATTTCTTTCAAAATTGATTTTAGGAGATTTTGGCTTGAAACTCTATTTTTCAGTTGTTCATGTGATGAACGTTAATATAAATAAACTTTTTTTATATTAAAATTTAAAATAATTAACTTAAATGTGGATTAAAGTTACTTGGAGTTAAGAATAACACTGGTAACTTTAAATTGGAATTAAAAATAAGTTACCTTAAGTTAAGAACCTTATTTTTAAGCATGGTTTTTCAGTTTTGCCATGAGCACGCGCTCTATATCCATTATTAATCATTAGAGATGCTTTGTAGACATAAAAAGACTCTTTTAATCACTGTTTTTGTCTACAATCAATTATCAATCCAATCATATTAGACATTTAAACAGGTAAAGTTTTATTATATATAAAATCATATTATTAAAATGTTTCTTAAGTATTTTAGTCTTTATAAATCCTAAATTAATGAATTGAAATAATAGAAATTAGATTATTGTTGTAATCACCTATAATATAATTTATTTTATCAAATTATTTTCTTTAAAATATCTTTTAAAAATCCAAAAATTCCTCTGAAAAACTCTTTAATCATAATTTTGAATATAAAAAGTTGTTTTATCTTTAAAAATATTTATTTTTGCCGTGTTTTTCACTTATAATTATTATTTAATATAATAACTGTTGTTGTTTGACTTGTTGTATTAAATAAATATTATAAGTTTTCTCTAAAATTCTATATCTTTTTTATCTATTATTAGCTTTTTTTCTTTAAGAATTATTTCTGCACAGTGTGGGTTTTAATTCTTTTATAAATGGTCTTGATATATTATTTATAAGTGGTCAAATATTTATATTTTTCACGTGTAATTTTCTCCTTAAGAGCTTTACACTTCTTATTGCTATAATTGTCAGTGACTATAACAATAATAGAATAATTAGAATTTATTAGAATTATTATATATTTTTTTATTATTATTTTATATAATAATAATTAAATTTATTTTTTTATATGATCATTTTTAATAATTATATTTAAATTTGTGGTTATAATATTTTTATATTATATTTTTCTACTGAAGACAGTCATAGTACTCTTGATATTATCAAGAGTTTCATAGACCAACCTTACAGGAAACCTATGGTTGGCATGAGAGCAATTTCTTTTCCCAATGTTTCAGAATTGGCACCTGGTGGACCTAGCAGTAGCGGATTCAACACAAGGAACCCTCTTATTCTGACAATTGATGCAGGGTGGCTCAATAACTCTAACAGATTTCAAACCATCATAGGTTTTATTAATGTCATAAATCTCTTTAGGGGACATACTCTCTTCTAAAAGCTCCCTCAAGTTATAAAAGACACCAGGACCATAAAGTTCAGAAGGCAAGGAATCAGAGTTATTGGACTCATAAATGGAAGTCAGCTTTGAACTCATCTTCAAGTCAAGATTCAAAGCCGATACTAAGCAAATTATGGACAAATCCAAGTCAGCAAGTCAATTATGGCAATTTGAACTTCAAGAATTGGGTGAAGCACAAGAAAATACATGACATAATCAATAAAAGCTATTTCATTGGCCAAATTGGCTATTTTTATCCATTTGCGCATTTTGGCTAATTCTCCTTCAAAACCTTTGAAATCTTCATTTTATTCAAAGTTTCATCAAAATATGCCATTTTCATGTATATTGGCATATTTGTGCATTTTGCGCATTTTTGGCTATTACTTCTTCAGAACTATAAAAATTGTCAATTAAGCCCTTTTGATCAAAACTTCATCAAAATATTGAATTTCTTGCATAATCACATAATTGTGCATTTTGTGCATTTTGGCCAAATTTGCCAAAACCCCCAGAAAACACCAAAATTGGGGAAAATTCAATGGACTTCTGAAATCATCCACAATCAGGAAAGGGCCAATTTTAGCCCAATTTCAAGATGAAAAAAAGATTATTCAATGGCAGTTTGTTCTTAGGACATAAACCTGAAGTCATCCACTTATCATGAGCCATGAGGACTCAAGACAAGTTGGATGAATAACACTGGAATGAGAAGAAGAAAAAATATCATAGAGGAAAAACAAAAATATATTTTCAAAGAAGAGGAGAATAATCAGAATAAAGTCAAAGCAAAAGGAGCCACAAGTTATGAAGATGAAATATTTTTTTTTGGAGTTATGATTGATGGAGAGGAATTATGAGGGATGAAAATTGGGTAATTGGGGTGAAGAAAGTTTTTCAATTGACCTCATCAAGATTTACTTACTTTTATGGTGCTGAGAGCTCACTGCTTTCAAGAGGGGGATAATTTCACAGCCATGGAGACAGGAAGGGCATTACCAATCATTACCAATTGAAGATCTTCCAACACCCAATCAACAGGGGGCTTCATGGAAGATCCACCAAATACAGCCCAATACAGGAAAAGCCCAAATACAGACCTGTCCTCAATACAGGTGAACACACCTGAATTGGATACACCAATACAGGTTTACATCTCAAATACAGATTCCTCCAGTATATAGTCATGGGCTCTCAAAACTCAAACTCCAGGCTGGCATTTTTTCACATATACCAGCCCCTTTTCACCCACCTGGGGGTTTTCCCCCAGTTAATTGAGATATTTGATTTATTATTAACATTATTTTATTGCTTACTCAAAGGTATCATTCTATTAATTATTAAGTCAATCTTAGCCTTCCCTCACCTGTTCAGTAGAGTCCTGGTGGTCATATCCTTATTAATCCTCTTCTCTTTTCTGAACAGGCTGAAACAGTGCTTCAGGATTATTTGTGGTTGGCTCTTTGTTATTGCTTTTTTTTTGTTTCATGTCTTTTAATGCTCATTATTTTATCAGTAGGAATTTTAACTTTTATCTCATTGCTCTTATCTTTTGAGTTCCTCCCTTGAGCCCTCCATAAGTAAGTCTGTTCACTGAGTGCCAGGCCCTCTTCATTTAGAACAGCCCCTGTGACACCTTGATCCAAAGAGTAAATTTTTTTGAGAGGAATTTTGTATTGAATTTATTTGGACAAAAAAGCTCCTGTATTTATGTACAGGGTGTTTATAAGAGGTGTGGTGAAGCTGGGTGATGATTATACAGTTTCAGGCTTGTGAATCCAAAACTGTAGTTGGTGAATCCAACCTGTATTGGTCAACCCCATTGTATGAGTGTTCAAATGAAGATTTCTGAAGCTGGATACTCATAAACAGAAATAATTTGGGGGTTTGGTGAGTTTGAGTGGGAATAAGCTTGAAATCCCCTTTACCCCTGATGATGGCTGTGACACTAATATATCTCAAGCCAGAAGAAAAGAATTATAATCATTTATTTCAAATATTAATTCCTGTTCAAGAGGGTTCAAATTCATAATTAATAGTGTGAAAAAGTGTTTTAATTCAGCTTTTCTTTTCTATATGGAATGGTCATAAAATATTATAAGAGAAAACTTAGAATTTTATCAAACCAATTTTTTGGTTTCTAGACTCTTTTCAGGTTTAAAAGTGAAAATTCCTTTAAATGATCAATTAAAAAAACAATTTTTTGATTGAAATTTAATTTATTTTACCTATTAATTCATAGTCTTACTGGTACTTAATTAGTATTCCACATTTCAAGAATCAAAGGCTTTGTTATGCTTTGTATAACCTTATTATCTATTTAAAGATTTTTTTCCTCAAAAGATTTCAAATTTAAATATTTTAAAACTTTGCCAAGCTTTAATAGGAATTTAATATATATGTATTTATAATGATATAAAATAACTAAATAAGTCTTAATTTTTCAAATTACTTATTATTTCCACAATAAATCAATTTAAATATTATTTTCTCTTATAAAATTCTATATTTGAAGTTCTTTCAAGACTTTTTATTCTCAACTTAAATCATTGTTAAAGTGTTTTAATTAAAAATATATGAAGGGTTAACAATTGATTAAAACAAAAAATAATTAGATTAATAAGATTTAAGTAAAATATATCTTTTTAGTGAAATCCATTGAAAAGAAAAAAACTCTGATTCTTAGTAAATCTTAAATTCATTCGAATATTTAAAATAATCAAAAAACAAAGAAGTTATAATTTCCTTGAAAAAAGTAATTTTTTAAAAAAAAAAAAATTAAAAAATTTTAAAAAAAAATAGATAATAAGTTTTGAAAATTAATAATTATAAAAATTTAATCTAATCAAAAAATTTAAGTAAAATCTTATATTTTAATATTAATATTTATTTAATGAAAAATCAGATTAAAATTAATTATAACTAGAATTAAATTTATAGAAAGGTTTATCCTTTTCTTTCTAATAATATTATTTAAATTAATTAAAATTTAAAAATTTAAGAATATGAAAAAATTCAATATTGAAATAAATAAAAAAAATTATAAAATTTAATTAATAAAATAAATGGAAATTTCTTTTTGAATAATATATTAAATAAAAGTTCAAATTAAAATTAAAATTTATTTTTATTAAAAAAAATAAAATTAAAATTTTGAATTCAATTTTTTTTTTTTTTTCATTAAAAAATTAAAAAAATTAAACCAAAAAATTTTCAATTTTAAATTAATTAATTTTGAAATATAATTTAAAAATTCTTATTAAGTTAATAAATTATAATTTTTTATATTTATTTATTTAAAGTTATAGGTAAACCCATATAAGCCTTTATGTGTTTTTAACAAATTATAATCAAAAAACATAAAATCTCGGTAAAAACATTTAAGGGGCCCAAAATATCAAAAAAAATTCCACAAGGAGAAAATTTAATCATTTGGATAAAAATTTTTTTTTTAATTTTTTTTCTTATTTTGTATTTTCACAAAGGCATCAAAGATTTTTATAAATTTTTTTGGCCAAATGGTCTTTTTTTTTCAGAAAAAATAAATTTAAGAATTTCCTGATTATAAGTTTCTTTAATTTATTTTTTCAATGAAAAAGAAGAATTTTGAGGGAAAACATGACAAAAAGGACTTAATTTTGGAATTTTTTGGGGGGGCCAAATGGGGTGTCCAAGTTGGGATCTTCATATGAAGATCCCAAAAATTGTGGGTGACTAATTCTTCCAAAGTATAGGTTTTTATATATTCAAGGATAAAATTGTTTTCTTTCAATTATGAAGAATGAACCAAGAGACTGAATGAGTGGGGACTTTATGAAGAACAATACTATGAGTGGGGATGACACATTTATTGAAATTTAGTATGAGTCAACACCTAATACAGTGGGTTTTATCTTGAGGCAGTGGAGTGTTGTAAAAATGGAGAATTTTGTGCTTCTGGAATATTTTCCCCCCCCATGGCTTGGGGTTTAGCATGAAACTCACAATTGACATTAATGGGTGGGAAAGGAAGAATTCTAGAAATGATAATGTCCAAGGGTACAAAATGACAAAAGCTCTCCAAGAAGCAGATAGATATTAGAGAGTTATCCTTTGGGGGACATAAATGAGGGGAAAAGGAAATGGATTGGATTGTGGAATGGAAAAAAACAGGTCTTTCATACTTATTGGCAACTGGATCCCCCATGTCTGGCATGGACATTCACTTGCTCTTTGGTGCTTGGCCAACATCTTCATACCATTCTAGTCTTTCCAAGTAAACTTCTACTGAGGGTACTAAGGTATTTTAGGGCAAATTGGATTTATGGAGGAAATGGTCAAAAAAGGGATATTCTATGGTCAAAGTAAAAGAAGGGGAAAGGTTATTTGATGAAAGCTTGAGGGTGCTTCAAAAAAAAATGAAAAGATTTTTTTTTTTTTGGATGGGGTGGAGGGGAACTTTTATCAGGTTTTTTTCAAAAATAAAAACCTTCCTTTTATGTTTTTGTTTTAATACAGGTTTTTATGTATTTTTAATTCAAAAGGGGCCCAGGGAAAAGCTTATATGCTCTTACCAATGCCCTTCATTAATCCATCTCCTAATATATTCTGAGTTTTTACATCTTAAATTATGAAAATATTCATGACTGTCCTGAAAGCTCTTTATGTCAACCAATATATAACCTAAGCAATTTTAGACTTTATAAGCTAAATTTCTTAACCAAGTTTTCATGATTCATGTGAGTGAGAATTTAAAATATAATATATATTATATTATGAAGCTGGTCTATGTGACAAACAATATTAGAAAACCTTTTTCAAAGCTGATCAGATATCCCAAGTAAAGTATTGGCTGTATTATCAATAGATTATCAATATCTTTGGCTCTTCAAATGATCTGACATATATGATTTGTTTTGGAAAAATTATTTTTTGGGAAAAAAATGAGCTTGTGATTGTTAACTATAATGAGTAGGCTATTATTAAGTTAACCAATAAATTTATTACATTTCATCAATTATCCAATTCTCATGATTTATGTATTTGAATCTTTATAAATTTTATTTTAAAATTGAGTTTTTATATAACTAAATAAAGTGCAATTTCAATTTATTTCATGATATTTTTTTTTGTAGAGTTTCATCATATTCAAGCTTCTTAAGAAGGAATTTAAAAGCTTTTTTGAAAGTCTTAATAGATTACTTGAATTCCAACTTACTAAAGTCAAATAATTGGCTTATATCCAAATTTTTCAATCTGATTCATTTTTAGGAAAATTCTTCACTTATCTTCATTAAGAAAGTGTTAATAGTAAGTCCTTAAACATAACCAAATTAATGATATATGCCTGAGATAAATTGTTATTATTATTATTCATTAAGATAAATTTCAAAATGGTTTTCTTTGATTATTCTTGACAATAAACTTCAATCTAATTCATTTTTTTCTACTTTTAATTTCATTTTATACAGTTTATTTATTTTCTCAACTTCCTAAAAGAACAAGTAAATTTTTAATACATTTCTTTCTTGGAGAGATCTTTGTCATTACAGAAAAAACCTATTAATTGTTAAAGCAATTAATCTAGAAAAATTCTTTAAGCTTTAGATTGATTTTATCTCAATTTGAGTCACCAGTATAACACACTATGATATTCACAATACTTTCAAGAAACTGTACATACTATGCTTATAATATTTTAATTTTTCTTTGAAGAAAAATACTTTATTATTCTTTTTTGAAAGCCTTTGTTGAGAAGCAACCAAATTCTTGATTTTGTTTTCCCTTTAATCTTTGAAAGTTTTAAGTTCTCTCGCATGTGATACTGTCCAAGCAGTGCTGGGTTGACTGTAAATTTTTTACCTTTTTAGTCAGCACTATCCGTCAACGATCCTCTTGAATTTTTTTTAACAGTCCTTTAAAAGGAGACATGATTTTTTTATTTTTTTGGATGAAAAAACACAAATTTTGAACTCACTTAATTCAAAAATGATTTTCATAATTTTTAAAAAAAATTAAATTTTCTTTTTTTGAGATGATAATTTAATTAATTTTAAAAATCTACAAAATAATATTTAAACCAAAATTCAAACCCAGATACGTGGAAATTAGTTGCTAAATTTCTAAAATAAAGTTTGAAGTGAAAGGTTTTGAATTCTTTTCATTTTATTTTAATTTTTTAGGGTCAAACCCCTTGATTGATTTTGGATTTGATGGTCATGGATGATCATAAGCCAATTTAAGATTATTTCAATCAAGCTCGATCGATCGATTAAAAAATTCTTCACTCATGACCTGCGCTGCAAGTTGCCTTCTTTGAATGACCTTTTATCGTCTCTTTGAGCTTTCGAATTGGAGCTTACTAAGGTTTAAATTAAAGTTTATTGTGATTTAATTTAAAGTTCTTAGTCATCGATCGAACGATCACATTCAACTTGAATTTCATCTTCATGCCTTTCTGTACAGTACTGCGCATCTAGTCAGTACAGTTGTAAGCTAAAGTAGACCCCAAAAATTTGGGATTAGATTTCATGTGATAAAATAATTTGCTTATTGATCAAATTATTATATGCAACTTTATTTCAAATCTAAACAAGATTTTATCCTACACCTTCAAATTCGGTCAACAGATTAATCTTGTTGCGGTCAACAAACACTCCTCGAAACACTCCTCGTCTAATTATAAAAAGATTTCCTGTTTCTTGTTCTCATCTTGATCAATTTGATCATCATCTCATCCATCGTCTATTATCTGATAATACATCATCTTGTTACTTTCTTCTTGTCCCAAGCTATCAAAATTAAAATGACCTCAGTCTTGCCATTCCGTCAACTTGTCATGGAGGATAATCTTGACAAAAATTTGGATGAGATTCGATCAGCTGCTTTCAAAGCTCTCAGTCCTGTCGACCTTCCATATCTGATTCAAACATCTCGTCTATTGGCTTTAAGAGATACGGCACCTTCGGTTTGCGCCGGCCATGCTACCATCTTGATAAATGATCATTCAGCTCCGACCTATTGGAGAGCTCGCGCTGGCGTTTATAGAGCTGAGGCTTTGATGCTTCTAGGTTTCAAGCAAGAAGCAAAACGCACTCTCATCTCAGCCGGTAGATTACTTCAAGACTCTCAAACTATCAATCAAATTCAAAATGATCATTCAAATCAGCCTTACAAAGTTTTAGAGTCTATCGTCTCTTGGAATATCGCTATCGGAAAGATTAGTTTAGTCAATCCTAAACAATTTAATCTTTTTTAATTCAAACAAATTCTTATCTTTCAAACTGATTGTCATCTTTTCAATCAAAATTAATCAGATTGGGGCATCACTGAACCTGTCATCGGATCAGAATCACATAGTCATTTGGCAACTGTTTTAGGAGCCGGTTGGCCATCTTCACCTTCCCTGTCAGCTCTTGACTTGAAATACTCTTGAAAGAAATCAAAGTTTGCTTGCTGTCAATTCAATTTAATTGATTCTTTTCTTAATCAAATCAAATCATCTTCAGTCAAATTCATCCATCTAAAATCCTCATTTTCTTTTTTTTAGTCATCATTTCACTTTTATCATATGAACGTTTTTCACATTTATCCAGGCCGCTGCACTCTATAAGCTTATGTATGATTACATTAACTCGCAAAAAATACAGCGTGACTGATGCGAAAAAACCGAAATGAGGTTTATTTAAAAGATTGCTTTCCATTAAGAAACAATCCTTCCTTCTGTCATTCCCAGGCTATTATGAAACCTGTATTTTTTCAATTCAGAAAACTAGAGTTACAAGGGCCTATTCCATTTTTGTATTGTCTTGATAAATTAGATTCTTTAATCCATTAATCTTATGAGTAATAATTTTCTCACTTGTTTGTAAGTAGGCTAATGATGAATCATTCAAATCCCTTTTATCGCAAGCTTATTTGTTATCATGTAGCGTAAAACAGACTAGTTACAATTGGTCATCTCTATAGAAATGTGCTAATGTTTTCATCCAAATCAAAACCAGTGCTTCTCGAAACTTTCTGCGCAGCTTTGGAAACTGAACCCAGTGCTTTCTTCATGCCCTCTGATTTATCACCGAATCATTTATGCTTATGTTAGGCTCCCATTCTCCTCGTGACATGCACGTAAAATGCGCTTTTGGTTTATGTTCGGTACTCTCTAATCAATGCTTATTTTACCGAAAGATTCGATTGAAAATTTTATTTGTCTACAATTAATCGCAAATCTACAGACTAGGGACTTTACCACTCAATGCAGCTGCTCCGGCGGTGTCATTTTGGGGCCCCGAAATTCGAACATGCGAGGTAAGATTTTGTGAAAGTTACATACCAGTCACATATCTGTAACAGGCTTAGAATGCGCTGTCAATGAAGTCTCAATGCATTCTTCACCAATACACAAACAGCTCAAAGCCTGTGAGAATTTTTGAGGTAAGAATGTTCAGTTATCTGTTGAAATGGCTTGAAAATTTGGGAATGAGAAGTTTTCTTATGTGACCCTCAGTGATCTAACAATCAATTATGAATGATTTTGTCAATACCTTTTGAAAAAGAAGTAGCAAATGACAAAAAAGATTATTTAATCTTTATGTGTTAATTTCAGTTTGAAAATTATCAAATTAATTTATAAGCTTCATATTAAAAGCTTTCTTTTGATATAAAACCAAACGTCGAAGCCAGTTTTTAATAAACCTACTCTGAAAAATTGTTCAATCAACACTAAAAATAACATTTTTTCCTTCACGTCTTTTTTCAAAAGCCACAAATGATAATGGTTTTTTTTCAAAATCTAGAATTTTAGGCAGCCTAGAAAAATTGAATAATAATTAAATCACTTTTGTCATTTTAAACTGTTTTGGGATTTAAAAAGGGCCAAATTGACCAAACAATGGAAAATCATATCAAAAATTTAAGTGTAAAACTCTTTGTCTCTCCCATTCATTTGTTTTAAGGAAATAATAAAGTCTAAGTAAATGATTTCAACCTTTTTTCATTTTAATAACAACCAATAATGATTTCCTTTACATTCATGGAGTTAACTTAATTTTTGGAAACATTAGTTTTTGAAAAAAATATTTTTTTATCATATGAATCAAATCAAAAGCTTAACCCACCTTATTTTTTTATTAATCAATTATTTGAATAATAAAAAATATCTTTCTTTATTTTTTTTATTTTTTTTCTTTTTATTCTTTTTATTTTTTTTATTTTTTTTATTTTTTTTATTTTTTTTATTTTTTTTATCTTTTTTATTTTTTTTATTTTTTTTATTTTTTTTATTTTTTTTATTTTTTTTATTTTTTTTTATTTTTTTTATTTTTTTCATTTTTTTTATATTTTTTATATTTTTTATATTTTTTATATTTTTTATTTTTTTTATTTTTTTTATTTTTTTTATTTTTTTTATTTTTTTTATTTTTTTTATTTTTTTTATTTTTTTTATTTTTTTTATTTTTTTTATTTTTTTTATTTTTTTTATTTTTTTTATTTTTTTTATTTTTTTTATTTTTTTTTATTTTTTTTTATTTTTCTAGTCTTTTTTAGTTTTTTTTTGGGGCTGTTAGTTAAAAAACAAAAAGCAAAAGCAGAAGGAAAAAGGACCTTTCCAATGAAAAGAAAAGAAACATCTTATTTTATGACTTGAATATGATACTATTTTAATTTTTTTGTTTATTGAACAAATATTTTGCATATAAATGACTTATTTATTTATCTTTTTTAAAAACAAAATATCAATGAATTTTTTTTTCAATTTTTGGGAAAATCAAAATACAGCTTAATTCATGACATTGCTAAATCAACACTCCGTTTTTGATGAACGAATGTACCCCCAAGCTCCACACATATCCCATGCCCAACAATAAGTTAGTAAAGGAGGTACCAAATTGAAATTGATTCTTTCAGAATTAGGAAAAACAGGTAATCTTATTCATTTTGTTGACTTTTTTCTTTTCAAGGAAGATAAAGGCCCACCTATTTTTCTTGGTAGATTTTTTCCAAAAAGGCCATTTACCCTCCAACAAAACCAATTTTTTTTGGATAGAAATTGCCAAATAAGACCCCTAAATAAAAACACCAAAAATAAAGAGGGCCATCTATATGGTTGGGCCTCACAAATATTTTCTTATCAGGGCTTTATAGTTACACCAAAAAGGGTAAAATGGCTCCTGAAGTTTTTTTGTGTGGTACTGGCCAAATTTTGTCATCATAAAAGCTGAAGCAAAAATTACATTATTTGGGGTCTCCATCCATGTTTTAAAAGAGTTGAAACACCCAAAAATTAGGCATGATTGCATCCACATGCTTATTTTTTTCATATTTACCCAATTAAGGGAGAAATATTAAGAGTTGGAGCCCATCATCATATTAATAGATGGCTATCTGATAAAATCAGTTGTAAATTTCCTTTTTGGGCTGTCTATACTTCTCTAAAAATGGATTTTGATACTCAAAGTTGGGAATAGAAATGTGAAGTAAACTCATTTTGAGAGGAAAATAATCTGAAAATTTCAAAGAAGCCAATTATAGTTTTTGGATCTCCAAGAGTAAAAATGAGGCCTGGTATTTGTATTTTTATTAAGAAATTTTGTTTAAGTACAAGGAAGAGTGTTTTAATTATGATTGGCCCACCAAATCACTTCTTGAAGGTCATTTTTATTCAAATTTATGTTTAGTTTAGGTATTGGAAATACAGAAGAATAGTTGAGGGGTGAGGGCATAAAGTGAAAATTATTCAAAAGAAACAAAAAAGGGGGGGAAATAAGGAAATAATTAGTCAGAATTTATCTTTGAGTAGAAGAAAACAAAAGTTCTTTGAATACCTGTTTCAAGTTACATCTACCAGTTCTGGAATTGAAATCCAATATTCTTTGCTTTATGGAGTAGAATAGCAATTTGATACTTCAAAAAAGTCATAAAAGCCACCCAAAATAGCTTGAAGGTATTTAATAAGCTGTGTGTTGCTCAGGATTTCTTGTTCCAAGTCATTAATCACACTTTTCCATATATATTAAGTATTATAAATGAAGTATGCCACCCTTCTGAAGCCACAGTGGCCATCTCTAATGATATTAAGTGGCCCCTTGAGTCATGCAATGATTAATCCTTAGAACTATTTAATTTCTTGAATCTTAGAATATTGAAAGAAAAATTATTCCGCATACAAAAAATCTAGGAGAAACCAAAAAATGAATATTGATAGCATTTCTATTAGAGGAACAATTATTGAGGGAGTTTATAAGTGCCAGATATCTTTTGGAAGAAAGGAAAGGAGGGTGAGTTAGGATATAGGCTCCCTGGAATCTGGTTTCAAATTACTACATAGAAAAATAGTAAGAGATTTTAGCATAATCCAATATGAAAGCAAAAGCCACACAAAAGGGCTTTTATGTTGAGCTGAATCAAAAAATATGTAGAAGTGTGAGTTTGTAACAGTTGGTATTTTAAGTATAAGTGATAAGGAGGAAATGGTTGACATATTGTAAAAGACTCAAGGATTTAAAATTGTTAAAAAATAATAAATAAATGAGGTCTTAATCATCAGATAAGGATTAGTGAGTAAAGCTCACAATTTTGAGGATGTGGAAAAGAGGTAAAAAAGCTCTAATCCTTGAAGGTATCCTTTTTTAATGTTTTCATTATTCGTTTATTTAATAATAAGTTTCCTTGACTCTCTCATTTTTATTGAAAGATTTTCTTGAATTTGGCTAAGGTTGAGCTCTGAAGGAGTTAAAAGAAGCACTTGAGAGGCCTTCTCTTAATTGAGCTTCCTGTATGTTCATTGAGCCAAAGTATTCGAGGATGGGCCAATCGTTTCTTCTGGATGTATTGGATTCGGCTTCCAAAGCTAATAATAAAAGTATCTTATTTTAAGAAAGAAAAAATGAAAAAAAATTCTTGTGGATTTATAGTGTCTTTTATTATGAATACTATTACTAATAGAAACGGATCTTTAAAAAAATGTGGTTTCAATTGTTTTGTCTTTATAATTATCCCTTCTTTTAAAAATAGAATATCCATCAGCCTTGGAAACCTCTATGAAATATTCAAGAAAGAATTTATATGATTCTAATCTTCCTTCAGTGGATGGATTCAACATGATGAACGTATTTGTTAGGAAATATCAAGAAAAAAAAGGGTAGTTTTGAGAAAAAATTGGTTGGAAAGCTTACAAGAGATTTTTCTCCAGAATTATTGGTGTTTGGTTAAAAAAATGGAGAGGTTTTTGAAAAAAGATATAAATTTTTGATAAAAAATAAATAAGTTTTGTTTTTGAGAAAAAAGGGGGTTCTTTGTTAAAAAAAAAGAAATGTGTTACTTTTGAAAAGAGTTCTTTTTTGGTTTCAAATACTTTGAGAAGATATTCCAGATTTTTTTTGCTAAGGGAATGAATTTTTTTAGTAATTAGTATTTTTAAATAAACATAGGATATTTCTAAATTATAAAAAGTATTGGTGTAAATTTAGAAAAAGCATATAATTGCTTCAGAAATTTTCTAAATTTGATTCAAGATTTTTTTAAGAAAGAAAAATAAATTCAATTTATTAATATATAAAAATATTCTTCTTCGTTTTTAAACTTTGTTTGTATTATTTTTGAAAAACCATTTTAAGAACCATATATATTTATACTTTCATATGATTTCGACCTTTTACTTTTCTTATATTGATTTTGAACTTAATACTTTTTATTTTTCTTTTCATTTATCATATTAAGTTTTTTTGTTTTCTCCACAGAATAAAATGAAATTGAATTAAAATTTCCAAAATTCTAAAAAAGACAATTAAAATAGTACCAAAAATAAAATAAAAAAGTATTACAATTGAAAAAACACTTTTAAAATCAATTTTCATTTTTTTGATTGATTTTTATTTTTTCATGTTTTCCTCTTCAAAAAAAAAATTATTGAAGAAAATAAGTAGTGCTGGTTTTTTGTAGTACTAGTTTATGTTTAGAACACCCCTAAATTCAAAATAAATAAATTATCATATTTTTCTAGGATTTATTTGATTTATTTATTTCATTAGATTGTATTTTAATTGATCATAATTTAAAAAGATAGAAAAGACAAAGGAACCAAGCTTAGGAAGATCTTTTGATAATATTTTGATTATTTAATCGTTTCTTTTTGATATTTTGATAATATCTTTATTTTTATATTTTTACTTATTAAGAATTATTGATTAATTAGAATTTGTTATTTTTTATAAATTGATTTCTTTTTTGTCTGTAATTTATATTTAAAATCCAAATTGAAATATTTATTCAAAACTAAATCTAAAAAATAATTTGTTTCAGTAACAATAATAGGGAATTTCAAACTCGACAAATAAAAATCTCAAAATATGTATTATTTTGGTCTTGAAATATTTAATTGATGAACCATTTTGTTGAAAATACAAATCCTCTAAAGTGGTGGTATTCAAAGATAACAGATTAAAGCTTTTGAATCAAAACAAACTCAATTTTATTATATATTACTCAATAAAGAAATTTCGACAAATCATGCTGTGAGTTAACATATTTTTATTATCTTCGGGAACTATGAAAAATTAGGAGATAAAGAGGTATTTCTTAAAACACCTCGTGAGTAGAGTTTTAGAAAGAATATGTTCTGATTCTTTCACAAATTGGAAAAGAATCATATAATACTCTATGTTTTTGATAATTTGAAAAACTTCAGATAGATTATTATTCAAAAAAAATATAATATCATGTTGTATAGAAAATGATATGTAGAGAAACACTGATCGAGAGATTTAAGATGAAATAGGAATTCTTCAAGAGATTTACAAAAATAAATATTTTAATACCAGAAGGGTTTTTTCACCTCCATATTTACACAAGTCAAGTGAGTAAGAAATCTTTTAAGAAACCAATCTTAAACAGTTATGTTTCACTAATATTGGATCCTTTGTATATTTGTTAGAGCTTATTAAAGACAATAAGGTTTTCCACTACCAAGAAACCTTCAAACAAAGGAACCCATAAGCTCATTTTTCAGCTGGTCTAGAGTGACTTGGATGCAATAAGAATGGTGCATCAATGAGAAATATAATCTCCATATATGGAATCAGTCATGCCCCTATAGTTTTATATTAAAAATGGGTCGTTTCATGTTTTAAAAGACAAAAGATAAGAATAAATAAGATATCCAACATCTCAAGAAAGGATTGAATTCTCAAAATTGATGAAAATTGAGGAATTTGATAGAATATAATTGTAAAAATGGATTTTAAAAAGGATATATGTATATTCTTTTTAATAACAAAAGCAAAACAAAAAAGTTTTATTAAAAAAAATTGTAGTAGTAACAAAATCTCCCCAGTAGATTCGATGCCCTCTCCCCTGCTTCCGCAAGGGGAGCTTCTATTTATAATGAGATCACATCGCTCTTGTGATAAGAGCACGATGTTTTCTGTTTGTTCATTTGTCAGTGACAACGAAAGAAAAGGGACCGTAGTCCTCTCTACGTCAATGAATTGAGCTGTAGGCATGGATCAGAGTTAGTTTCTGAGTTCCATATCATTGCCTACGGCAACGTTGCTCTTGGCAGGTGTTTTGGACTGGGATGGACTAACCTAGCTCTTTGCGGCTTGTTTTTCGACAGAATTTACAGGATTTTTAGCCCCCGTTTATTATAGTCTCATTAGCCAAGAGAAATGGCGCCTAAAGATGGGAAGATGATTTTAAATTGTAAATGCAGGTGTGTATTTATTTATCTTTCCTTATTGATTCAATCTCACTTAGCCCTTTCTATAAAAATTCAATTTAAATCCAGTTGGTATAAAATATAAATAGATAGTTCATGTCCTTGCACATTAGAACTTCTGCATGATTTAACAGATCAAATATCCATCAACACATTAAGATATACAACAGCTCAGAAATACTTTTTGAGAAAACTATTATATCTTAGCTGACTCACTATATGCTAGCTCTGGAACCATTGTCCCTGTATACAGAGGGAAGGAGTCCAAAAATGATGAAAATGTCAAGTACAATTACTATCATGATAAAAATTAAGTAAGAATTCAGCATTCCATTGGAATTACAAACAGAAAATGGTGCTCCCTGTGGGAAATGTGGAATAAAATAAGTGATAGTGGAGAGGTAAATATTTTTTGATTGGGTAGCTTTTTGCAAAATTATTAATAATATAATGACACAGCTGAGAAATAGATGGGAAGATTTGTTTTCTGAAAATGGCCCACCAGAGATTCAGAACATAACTTATATTGTGAATAATGTACATGGCCAGGTTATGTGGAAAAAAATGAAGAAATTGAAAACAAAGCTTTATAGAAATGAAGATTTAATTGCTATATATTTTATCATTGCGTATATCAGTTTTTCTTAATATAAGCCGTTATTGATAAGGAAAACATATTAGGAATAATTTCATAGAAGATTTTAGCTCCAATATGGTTTTATTACTTCGGGATAGCTATTATTTATTTTTTATTACCATTGAGATAATCAATGATACATAAGAATGAACCTTAATGAGAGCAAATATTTATCAAAAGACTAATTATATTCAAATTTAGAATTAATATAAACAAAATCAAGAGAAATTGATAATTCTGTTAAGATGCCTATTTAGAACTATGAGCTATAGCTAGAGAAAAACGGCCACTACTAGAGATATTATTGAATGAAAAATCTTCCACCTGTTTAGGAAAGCTAAGATAACTAATTCAAAGTGGAGTTAAAAGGCCTAACCATGTGTGAATCCCATTCTTTATTGAAGGTAAATCCTGATGTTATTATTTCTAATAATTCCGGATAATATCATTTATCTAATCAAATATAGAAAAAAAATCAAAATATTTATAAACAAGAATAAATAAACCTATTGGGACTTGAAAGTAGTTTGGAATAATTTGTCAGGTTTGCATAATTTTGCAAGCCAAATTCAAAACAATAAGAGAATTCAATAATTATGAGAGTGAGGTAAACTGAAAAATGTTTGAAGGTAAATACATTATTTGAGGTTAATTGAAATGAATCACTATCCTCATAAGATATTTTGTGACTTAATGTTCGGGATTTCAAAGAATCAAGCTAATTTTAGATTTAGATATAGCTATCTTCAAAAAAGGAATTTTAAACTTTTACCCCTCAAAAGGTTTAAGCCAATATTCTGCTATTATTTGAATCTTTAAGTTTATACCATACTTACCTATAACTTTGTGTTTTGTTGAGTAAATCACTCATCCTGATGGATACATGAATACTTGAAATAGTGCACCATTTATTTTGATATCTGAGAGAAGCTTTATTCATTTGAAAAGCTGAGTAGAAATAGACTTGAAAAGTGATTTTGAATCTAATGATATTTCAAAAAAGGTTTATCAAGTGAGCTCAAGTACTAATATCGTTATCTTGAAATTTAAATATAAGAATTGATTTTAATAACAGAATTATTTTACTTTATCATGATTATTATTTATTAATTTACTAATGGAATGGTTGGAACAAAAGTCTAACACTTATGAAGATGTTTTCAATTCTCCAGACTAGTATTCTGGAGTAGTTATATTTACAATGAAAAGATTGATTTTTAATCATTTTGAATTGATTTAATATGATTACATTTTTTTAAATATTCTTTGTAATTTGAGAAAATCTATATATGAATATTAGGAGAAAAAGATAATAGTAAACCATAGTTATCTAGATGTGAAAATTAATGTATGTTAATATGACTAGTAGGGTGTGAAGATGTGAGAATAGAGAGAAGTAATTGAAAATTAAGCTCAAGATAATATTAAGTTTAAAAAGTATATATGGTAAAATTACATCTAAAATCAGGATTTTGATCCAGGGACCCTCACGTATTTTTCTGATATCAGTTGATTATTGGTAGAAGAGATATTGAGAATTGATGGTCTTTATGCCTATTACCAAATAATTTAGCACCAATTTGATCTTCAATTTGATATTATTAAAGAGGAAATTGGAATTATTTGCATTATAACTTTATGATATCTAGCACTAAATTGAAAAAACATCCTCTGATTGGAAAGTGAATTTATTTTAATTAGAATTGTACGAGGTAAAAACTGTGGGAATGAAGAAAGGTAATACTTATGAAAAGGATAAAGCTAATATGAAGGTGAAAAGAAAACAAAAAAAATCAATTAATTCTTAGGAGAAGTATACAGCTGCAGGGATCCCCAAAGATGTTTTTGACCTCATTTGATGTGAGTTAGAGGAGATGATGAGAGCTGATGATATTTATGGCTATCAATCGATTATTGAGTATCAGAGGTTTATTAAAAATTAATGAATCCTTGAATATAAATTTGAAATGACTTATATAGGACGTTTGAGATATCTAGAAGTAGAAATAAGAATATTTAAAAATTCAAAAAAATAGAAGATGAATGAATTGCAGAAATAGATTCCTGAAATAGCTTTTCATAAGATTCCATCCCAAAAAACCTTATACATAATTGAAAAAAACAGGCTGTAATATATATTATAAACTTAAATTATTACTAAGAGACACTCGGATACAGCTACAGCTCAAACCAAGAATATAATTCTTCAGAAATTAACAGAAAGTCGTTTTTGTCGTACTGGAAAATTAAGTAAGTCCTCAAATAATAGTTCCAATTGAGGAATAAAAAATAAAGAATCGAGGAAGTTCGTGAAAATGTAAACAACAGTTAAAATTCCCTTTGAGGAATCAAAATAAGCTGAAAAAATTCACTGTAACTTCTATTGAAAAATATTACTTATATAACGACTAATAAATTAGATTCACAAAACTTTAAAGCTCTGTAGCACTTTTTCATGAGGCTAAAATTGAAATTGAAATTTCTTCTTTTCTTTTTTCTCTTTCAAAGAAAATTAATTTTCCCATTTCTTCTCAAAATACTGTAGAATCTACAGTTTCAATTCTTCATATTCTTTCTGATAATTAAGTCTTCTTTCCTGAAGGTTAATTCATTTTTCTCATCTTGTAAGGAATGTTTAATAAATTTTTCCACTCCTTATTTAGCTTAGAATTATCTTCCTCCTTTCTTTCTAATATAGTTTGAGTTTTATTTTATTGTTATATTCAAACTCTGTAATAGATAGAATTCTGTTCCAAAAATTAACAGTATGATTCCATGAATGATGAAATTTTTTATGTTCATCAATTAATAATACATAGGCTGGTGATGAAGAGATCTTTGTCACATCTTGTGAGTCCTGAGGTACCTTTTACATACCAAACTAGTCCAACGACAACTTGAAATGAATTTGGAATCATTCCGAACAAATAAGTCATGTTCATAATCAAAATACATTACTTTCCATCAAGAAAAATATGGATAACGTTTTTTTGAGTACATAAACCCATGGGTTTAAAGACAGATTTGGATTTGGAACAAGAGTATCCCTAGGGTAACTCCATATAATGAATAATATTCAATTAAATCCATGAGGTTGTAGTATGGAAAATACTCAAACACCTCATAGTGAATAACATAAAGAATAAATGTGTTTTTTTCTTTCATTTTCACTCCAAAATAATGGAATTTTTAGAATTTCCATGTTACATATACAGTAATATTGTGTTATGCATGTTTATGGAACCTAGAATTAATTTATTTTCACATAAATGTTTGATAAATTCATAGTGAATATCAGTAATTGAACCTGAATTACCATTTTTGATACAAAAATAGCTAAGGGGAACAAAAGAAATCAAAGAGAGCCTGGGTACCAAACTCCTGAGGCCTCTGGGGTTTTACAAGCTCCAAAGATTGAACAAATGGCTTATCTTAGCTCAATTAGTATTTAAAAACCTTTTTGTAACTTTTTCAACAAGGAAAAGCCGTATCAAGAATGAGATAATAGCAGAGAAGGTACTATTTTGACATTAAAAGGAGGTATAGGAACTCTGACTCCTGAAATCATTTTAAATATTGAAAATTTTCCATCAATAAAACCAAAAAGAGAAATTGAAGCCCTCTTTGGCATGGTATCCCTAGAATGACCTCATGGAAACCAGCAGCCATTAGACTATTTACTAGTACTGCATAAAAAATGGTGTAAAATTTGAAAAATTAATTAAAAATAAAATTAATAATGAATATCTCTAAGAATTTTCAGAACAAATGAAGAAAAGTAATAATTGCAATGGTTACTCAAAATAATCATGACTTCATAGCACAAATTTAAAGTTTTACTTACTGTACTTCTTTAATGATTCCCAGTGAAATACTGAATCTTCAAAGGTTCACAGAAAATGAAACCTGTGACAAAATCTCCAATAATATTGAGAAATTTGAGGGAGAAATGTTTTTCTGAAATAAAAGAAGACTTACAGAAATTACTTTACTCTTCCTTAAACATAAATGGGATGGTAGCCCTGGGAAATCCCTTAATTAGGTAATTATGATAATTTTATGTGACAAAAAGTGATGTAATAATCAACCAAAAGGAGATAATTGGTTTCTAGCTCATTGGTAGCCTTTGTGAGATTTCTTAAACTTAAAAAGAGCATACTATTTCTGTTTTTTTCATCATTCAGCTTAATTATTATATCATCAATACCACCAGTAAGTATTAGTTATTAAAGTGATTATTAGGTATGTTAATCTCTAAAATAAAACAGAAAGACATGAAGCAATAGAATTTTATAATTCAAATTTGAGTTTCACTATGAATTGGTATATTATCACTTTGATCTAGCTTTCAATTCTGTAAACCACAAATAATCTGTCAAGTAACTCTACCATATTGTTTCAAGGTATATTTGAAGTACTAATGAATAATTTCTTAGATTATTGAAGTTTTTTTCTCCAAATTTTGAGTTTTCTTTAATAATTTTAAAAAATTCATTCTGAAAAAAAGATAATCATTAATCAAGATAATTCCATGTTAGTTTAATGAGGAGTTTTACCATTAGAGCTTCTTCTAATTTATTCTAGTAGAATATTTATTCTCAATGTTATAATTACTGGTAGTATTGTGAGCCTTGAGGTATATTTTACATACCCAAATAGGGCACAATTATCTTAAAAGAAAATTCTCAAATATGCATAACCCACAAGTCATGCATATATTCAAAATTCATCATTTTTGATTTCAGAAAACATGAATAACTTTTTATTGAGTAAGTAAGTCCATAGATTTAAGGCCAGATTTGGATTCTACACAAAACATTCACCTAGGGTAGCTCCATAGAGTCAATAAGATCAAATCAACTCTTTGAGGTGGTAATATGGAAGATACTTCAATACCACATAAAAGATCCATGAAATTTTTTTGTTTTTCTCTATTTCACACCAAGATAATGGGAATGTGAGAAATACATTGTTACATACACACTAAGACTAGTGTTATGCATGCATGTTTTGAGAACTTAATATTATGGTATTATTACATGCACTTTTGGTACACCCATAGTGGATATCTCACTTAAAGCTTAAAATTTGATTTTGATGTAAAAAATAGGCAAGGGGGACAAAAGACATCAAAGAGAGCCAGGGTACCCAACTTCTTAGGCCTCTAAGGCCTGGAAAGCTCCAAAGCTTGGATCCATGGCTGATCTTGGCACAATTAGTAGACTAAAACCTTTTGGGAACTTGGTTACCATGTTACAAGTACAGTAAATTATAAGAAAATAGCAAATAACCTGCTATTTTGACATGCCAAGGAGGTAAAGAACAGCTTAGACTCCTGTAACCATGTCAATTCTTAATGAATTACCATGGATAAACTCAAAAAGAGTAATTAAAACCATTTTTGGACTAGTATTCATTGATTTACCTCATGGCAACCAGCCATACACTGCTATTTGCAATTCTACGTAGAATTGAGGTAAAAACTTCAGAAATTCATTAAAAATACAATTCTTAATTAATATTTCTGAAGCTTTCAGGACCAATTGAGAACTGTATTATCCATACAAAAACCAAAAAAAAATTATAGTTTTATTTGTAAAATTAAAAGTTTTACTTACAGTCCATTTTTTAATGATTCCATGTGAAACACAGAATCCTCAAAAATTTACAGAAAATACATTCTGTGATGAAATTTCCAATAAAATTGATAACTTTGAGAAATAAATTATTGTTTTGGAATAAAAGAAGATTTACAGTTGTTACTCCTTTTATTCTTAACCATAAATGGGTTGGTAGTCACGTAAAAGCCTCAATTAAGTAATTATGATAATTTTATGTGACAATAAGTGATGCAATCAATAATCCAAAAAGGTTTATTGTTTTCTCACTCACTGGTTCTTCAGTTTTCTCAATGGTATGCCTCTGTGAGCTGTCTTAGCCTTAAAAGAGGCCTCCTCTTGCTGTTTTTTCCACATCATAACATTATTATATTATACCTTTATTACCAAACAAGTAATCATTAGTTAAAAGTATTTCTTAAGTGTTTTATTCTTTCAGAACTCAATCAGAAAGACTTGAAATCATATAAATCAACTATAATTTGTTGTAATACTGTTATATATCAATTTTGATCCATTAAATCCACAATTCCATGTCAAATTTCTCTACCATTATCATCTAAAAGGTTCATTGAATTAATAGTGAGTAATTTATCTCAATTCTTAAAGTTTTTCTCTGGTAATAGTTTTCTTCAAGAATTATCTTTATAATTATTCTTGTAAAAGATAATTATATAGTAAAAATTTTTTATTATTAAATTCTTCTAGTAATTGATTCTTGTAAACAATTACTGCTTACTGTTATATTCACTAGTAGTGTATAACACTCAAAAGAAAGAATTCTTTCATTATTTAATTGTGGTTATAATAATTTTCATTATGATATTTCATAAGAACAGTCATAGTACTGTTGCTTAATAGTAATATTATCAACAGTTTCATAGACACATATTACATTTGGGGGCTTTGCTGTGTTTTTTTGAACCTTGTACCCTTAATTAATATACTTTTAAGTTCTAGAATATATTAGTTTAATAATTCTTTTCTTTCAATTTAAAGTTAAAATTATTTTTATTTTTGAAATTGTCTTAAAATCTTTTTCATTGAGGAATTTGGTTTAATTTTATACTGTTTTTACATGTGGCTTTTTCACATCCAAAAACTTATAAAATTATTCTTTGAGTTACTCTGAATTAATTTTGATTCAAAATCTTAGATTTTGATTTTTGTTCTTTAAAAAGAATAATTTCTTTTAATATATAAAGAATATAAAAACTTATAAAAAATCTTTGAAAATATTTTAAAAGCATAAAAAATAATTTCTTTTATCAATTTCTTTCTAGTGTCTTTAATCAAATACTGTGCAGCTGGTAATAGACTCAGTAAGAGATATATTACCAGTCCAGAATCTTCAGAAGCAGAATCTGAAGAGAGTATTGAAGTGCAAATTGCTAAAAGAGGAATCTTGTTCAACTCTGAAAAAGCTAATATACCACCAAAAGGTGTGTGTTTTATCTTTATATTTTCACTCTTGATCTTAAAATTGACGTGAAAATGGTGCATACCAGAAATGGAAGCAGCTATTCAGTCAAGCCAGATGGATGTGGACAAGGAAGAGACAAGACCAAATCAAGAAGTGTCAAATCTTCCTCAAGAAAGACACATATGGAGGATGCCAGAGCTGCCCCCCATTCACCAAGGTCTATACCCACAAATTTTGATGTAAATTCTGAATCTGAGCTGATTCATGATAGCATTTTAAGGGCTGAACCACTTTAAAGTGGCAGAGATAGAAATTATTCAATGCCAATACAAAAATTGGTTCAGAGCAGCCAAAGAAGAGGAGTGGGAAATATGCCCAAGCCTTTGTCAGGGGGCCATGAACTCCTATTTACACATCAAGAGCTTTCTGGTTCAGGAGAAGACCATAGAACTCTTAGGAGGTTGGAGCCCATTGTCTTGCCAAGAGAAAGTCAAAGAGATAAAGAATGGGTTGAAGAACCAAAGTCTTTTATCCATAGACCCAAAGAAGGCCCAGTGGCGTCTACCAGCTCCAAACCAGCTTCAGAAGTGTCCAAGGACGAGCCCAAAGGACCTCAGAAGAAGCAGAAAGGTCCCAAGAGCCATTGAGGCAAGGGCAAAGGCAAAGCCAATTGGCACAGAACTTACCCACAAGGCTACAGGATTCCCAAATTGGAGCCTTCAGCAGTGGACAGTGTCTTGAATATGGCCAGAACTCTTATGGAATTCACAGCCAAAGAGCAGGAAAGGATGAACAGGACTTTTCCACGCAAATACTAGATGAAATACATTTTGTTCAATCCAATATTGATTTAAATATTGGTAAACTTGATTCAAAGTTAAATGAAATCATATTGGACATGAGTGAATTGAAGATAAATGACAAAAGGTATACTGAATGGTATAAATTAGAAAATGTCAGACTTGATTCAATTACCAATACATGTGACAGAATTGAGAGTAAATTTCAAGTTCAAAATGATGAAATAGAAGGTCTTTTCATTTTAAACATTAATGATCAACTTAGAATTATGAAAGACCACGTCTTGGAAATAACTAAGAATACCAATCAGTTTGCCACACAATTGGCAAAAAGTGACAGTGAAAGGAAGAAGTTAAAGGATGAAATCATTTCAAATGTAGAACAAATTAATAAGAATTATGAACCACATATGCCAAGAAAGTGTACACTTTTGACTGAAGAAAAACTTTTTGTTAAAGGAAGTTTGACCCCATCGTTAGGAGAAAATGTTATCTCTGCAAAAGATATTCCCAAATTGGAAGAATGGCCAACATTCTCTGGCGAAGGAGAATATAACCATATTGAGTTCATCAGAACTATTGACATGTTTCAACAAGATTTTCACATACCTGATGAAATTATAGTGGGCAAATTACACTCTCTGTTTACCAGAACTGCAAAGAAATGGTATTACAAGATGAGACAAGATCATGGAAAACATGATTGATCTTGGTGGAAATCTGAAATGATTACCAAATGGGCCAATAATTCTTGGAGGTTTAAAATGGAAAATGCTTTTGAAAGTGCCATTTTTAACTCAGAAAAGGATAAACCACTTACTTGGTTCTTCAAGCAGAAAGACAGATTATCTTCTTTACACCCAGATATGTCTGACACCATGATTGATATGAAAATATTAAGAAAATGTGGAGGAGAGCTGGAACATGCTATCAAGTGTAGATGTGTAGAACCCTGTTCAACAGAAGAGTAAGTTAATGCAATGAAAGATATCATTATTAGAACAAGAGTTGGTAAAACTTGGACTAAAATTCCTATGGAGTCCAAAATGGTCCCAAATATTTCCAGAGAAGACAGAAAACCTGAAAGACCTGTTTTGAAGTGTCATAAATGTGGAAGTACTTCAAATTTAGCCAACACTTGCACCAAGAAAACAAAAATCAATGAAGTTTAAGTCATTGAAGAAGGTCAGTGTATTGAAGAGAAAGAGGAATATGATCTAGAATCTGCAGTCTCTGAAGATACACCAGTAGAGGACTATCCCATTGTAAACATTACAGATTTCTTTGAGGTCACAGAAGTCCATACTCACTTGCCACAATATAGTGAGGATTGCTATAAACTGATCAATATCCAGGATGCCAGAATGTGTAAGACTAAACCTGCTAGAGTTAAAGGATACACTGCTGGAGCATCTTGTATCACATCAATTCTGATTAATGAGATTGAATCCAAGGTAAATTTGGATACAGGGGCATTTTTCACTTGTGTGGGTAAAGATTATATTCAAGCTATACTTCCTGAATGGAAAAACCATCTATTACCAATAGAAGGTGTACAATTTAGTAGTGCCACTAATAATATTTACCCTTTGGGCATATTGGACACTAATATTGTTTTTCCACACCCTGCAGGAAGTATAAGAATGAAGACAGAGATAGTTGTAATGAAAAATTGTACATCTCAACATATCATTCTTGGAAATGATTATTTGAATATTTATGGTATTGACATCAATAACCATAAAGACAGATATTTTACAATTGGAGAAAATAAAAGACAAAAATTTGCTTTTTCCAATATGTCCAAACAAATGTCAATAGTATCTTCTAAGAAAGATACTTACAAGGAGGAATTTGTGGCTAATCAACTTGTTGAAGCACAAATTAATCCATAATTGTCACCAAAGATGAGCAATGAACTTATTGATGTATTATACACATATAATAATGCATTTGCCTCTGATAATGAACCATTGGGGCTATAAAAGGACATGAAGTTGATATCACTCTTAATATTGACAGACCATATCCTCCAGTACTTAGAATACCAGCTTATCCAGCCAGTTTCAGAGCTAGAGAAGCCTTGGAAAAACATATCAAAGAGTTGATCCAACTTGGTGTACTAAGGAAAGTAGGCCATAAGGAAGAAGTTGAAGTGACAACACCTGTTATTATTGCTTGGCATAATGAGAAATCAAGGACGGTTTGAGATTTTAGAGAATTAAATACCTACACACTTCCAGACAGGTATCCAATCCCTAGAATTCAGGAAACATTGACCCAATTATCTAAAGCCAAGTATATAACATCAATGGATGCATTGAAAGGCTTTCAACAAAATTTTTTGATGCCTAAAGCTAAGAAATTATTTAGAATTATCACTCAGTGTGGTATTTATGAGTATCTTAGAATTCCATTTTGTATTAAAAATGCACCATCTCATTATCAAAGAATGATGAATACTATCTTCCCCACAGAGTTATCTGAAGGATGGCTTATCATTTCTATTGATGTAATTATCATATGTTCTGCTTCATGGTATTTGCACCTTGAAAGACTTGCAAGAGTACTTCACAAAGCTGCAGAAGTGAATATGAAGATTTCACTCACGAAATGCAACTTTGGTTTTGAAGAGCTCAAAGCATTAGGACATATTGTTTCTGGTTTAAGCTTGGGTATTGACAAAAATAAAGTGGCAGCAGTTTTGCTTAAGCCAATACCCCAGAATAAGAAATAAATGATGTCTTTTCTAGGATTTGCCAGTTTCTATAGGAAACACCTGAAAGATTTTGCAATTCTAGCCAAGTCACTCTACAGAATCTGTGATCAACAGACAGTATTTGAGATGACACAAGAAAAAATTAAAGCTTATGAGAAGATAAGGAAAGCCCTTACAGAAGCACCTTTACTCCTCATGCCTGACTGGAATATAACTTTTAAATTGTACATTGATGCATGTGGAGATGGAATAGGGGCAGCCCTACATCAAGTCCAAATTATTGATGACAAACCTACATAAGGACCAGTTTGCTACATCTCAAGACAAATCAAACCAACAGAAGCCAGATATGGTGCAAGCCAAATGTAGTGCTTATGTTTGGTATGGGCACTTGAGAAATTACACTATTATCTTGATGGCAGTGGTTTTGAAGTTATAACTGACTGTAATGCCGTGAAATCACTTGTTAACATGAAAACTGTCAACAGAAAAATCTGTTGAGATGGCAAATAGCCATTCAAGAATATAGAGGAAACATTCATAAGAATTCTGATGGACTTAGCAGGTGGGCATTAGCCAATACTCCTGATAACCCAGCTTATGTACCCTTGGAAGCAGAACCACAGATTCCAACTGAAGGAATTAGCATAACTGATATTGGGACTGAACTCTTTGAAGAAGTCAGAGGATCTTATAAAAAACACAAGAATTGACATATCTTGACTTCCTTATTAGATAAAGACTGCAAAGATACATCTTCAGTCAATGCACTGGATGAAGCTTGGAAAAATTCCCATTCTGAAGGAAGATTTCAATTGTTTGATGGTATTGTTTACCACAGAACTAAACATTCTTGGGTAATGACATTGTGTAGCAGATTGCTTATCAATACCATTCTTCATGAATACGATGATAGCATCTACTCTGGACACCTGTCAGAGGACAGAACACTTGAAAAAGTGAAGAACTGTGCATGGTGGTCATCTTGGAGAAAAGAGACCATTGAATAGTGCAATACCTGTGACAGATGGTAAAAGGCAAACAGGAGTACAGGCAAGCCATTTTGACTTATGATCCATATTCAAGACCCAAAATACCCTTGGGATTTTCACATGGATTGGGTCACAGCACTTCCTCCAAGTGGTGACAGGAGTTATAACTCTTTTTTAGTCATTGTGGACAAATATAGTAAGACTCCCATATTCTTACCATGTTATAAAGATGACACAGCTATGGATACAGCCCCTCTTTTATGTAGTAGAGTTATTTCTCATACAGGACTATTCAAGAATGGCATAAGTGATAGAGATCCCAAGTTCACATCTGCACTTTGTAACAATCTTCATAGATTGTTTGGGACTAAGTTATCATTCTCTTCAGCATATCACCCTCAAACAGATGGGCCAGCAGAAAGAATGATTCAAACTTTAGAAGACATGATCAGGAGATTTTGTGCTTATGGGTTAGAATTCAAAGATTCAGATGGCTTTACCCATGAATGGTGCACTCTTATTGTAAGGTTTGACTATGAAACAATAAGTAAAAATTACTAATATTTTACTTATTGTACTATGAATTTCCTTATAAATAAAATAATTAAGATAAAAAATACTTATAATAGTAAAGAATTATTATAATTATGGTGTAAAATAATTATATTTTTGAGTAAATATAATAATATAATTTAAATTATAATAAAATAATATAATAAATAAATATATTAATATAGGATAATTAATATATTTAAAAAGCACTTTATTATTGTTACCAGCAAATAATAAAGGGGTAAAAAATTGTTTTTTATTAAGAAAAACAAATCATAACAATAATATTACTAATATTAAAGTTGTAAATTAATATAAATACTATTTATATTAATTAAAGAATTATTAAGGTAATAATAGAGAGAAAATGATTATCATAAGAAGAAATAACCTACTTTTAACACTTAATATAATAATTTTGAATGATTTTATGCCAAATAATAGAAAGAAAACCTATTTAAATTATATTTACAATAAAAATTAAGAGAAATTACAATTTATCTTGTTTTACATGGATTTGAGGTTTTTTAAGCGATATTTAAACAAAACAGTTAAATAATTGAAGTAATCACATCAAGAATGATGATTATAATAAGGATGATTTTTGGTCTTTAAAAAAATAAGAGTTTCATATATAAAGAATAAAGAAATCACCTTCTTGTTTCAATTATTTAGTGTTTTGTAAGCATCTGAGGGGAAAATAGAGTAAAAAGAGCTCTATTTATAGTAAATACCTCCCTTCCAGAGTCCAGAAGGCTTCTAGTAGATGTGTACTGATGATTTCTACTAGAATTTATCAATATTTTAAGGTTTAGTGATGATTACATCATGATAAAACCATCTTACCTCATTTTTATGCCATTATTTAGAGTTATCACTGTAACTCTAGGTTTGATGACATCATAGGCTTGGAAGAAGCCTAAAATTTGTGGATTCTCTTAGTATTGATCATAATCTAATAGTATTCATAAGTTTTATCGTTTATAGGACTGTTAGATTTAAAATAAGATTACAGTGAGTGATCATAAATGATCAAATTTAAGCTTAAACTTTGATCATTAATAACTTTTAAGTTATACATGCTACAGGTATTCTGAGAGTGGATTCTGATAGCTTGGCATGTCCTTATCAAAATTTCAAGAGAATTTTATTGAATCATCAAAACTCTATTTTTGATGATTTGTCTTGTAACTCATCTTTTCTGTAAAAATTTAATATTTTAAACTTCAAACCATGATTGTAAGGGGTTATACCTTGAATATTGTAATAGGAATTACATCATTCTTCATTAAGGAACTAGTAGAATCTAAATTTACACTTTTTTTAAGTTTGGACCACTTTCACAACAAAGTGGTCAACAGCTCTATTGATTTTATTCAATAATCCATTACAAGTTTTAACCTTGTTTATAACTTTTAAGATGAAGTTCATATCTGTATTCCTACAGTAATTACATGGTGACTTTGGTTTTTGTTTATCTCTCTATCTTGTATATTTCAAGAGATATCAGCTAAAAACCATGAATATATGCGTTGACCAAAAAGTGCATATATCCAGCTTAATTCCTTAAGTATTGACTTTAGATATTAGCTTTATAATTGTTTTATGTGTAGAGCTTTATGTAGAGTATAATGGTACAATTAGCTTTACATGTTGTTTCATTGGTTTCCAAGATAAATGACATTTTGTGCCTTTTTTAAGATATTATTACTTATACTTCAGTAATTATTGACTTTTCAGATATGCCATAAAAATGGCATATGTGTATTTTACCATTAGGAATCTAATGGTGTAATCTATTTAACATGTTTATTCATTAGATTCTGAGTTAATTCCGATTTTGTACTTATTTATGGTGTTTTACTAATTTTTGAGATAATTATCATAAGTATAATTATTACAGAAATTTTGCTGTGACCTTTTTGGATATGTGGTCATATCTCAAAGGATCACACTTATACCTGCATTAGATTTAGCATATAAGACATTAGTCCATTCTTCCACAGGTCAAACTCCTGCTATTTTAGAAAAAGGATGGAATCCAAAACTCCCAGCAGATACACCAAGGAAAGACTTGATTGACATTCATCCTACAGCTTCCAGATTCAAAGTAATGCTTTATAAAGTAAAGCATAATGCAAAAAAAGTATGAATGATGATTTTGAATATGCTAATCAGAAGTGGGACAAGAGGCACAAAGTACCAGACTTCAAAGTAGGGGACTTAGTGCTAGTTTCAACCTTGAATTTTAATAATATCAAAGGCCCAAAGAAGCTTGAAGATTCTTATGTAGGACCTTTTATTATTTGTTCCTTACATGGAACCAATGCAGTTCAAGTGGAATTGAGTGGTGAATTGGAAAGTAAACACCCCACTTTTCCAGTCAGCCTGATAAACCCTTATCAACCAACTGACAAAGAATTGTTTCTTTTAAGGAACACAACTCCTTTGACTGTACCACCAGTGGAACAGGATGAAGACAAAAAGATAAAAGAGTCATTAAAGAAAGGAGACTTAGGGGTAAAAATCAAAGAGAATATCTAGTAAGATATAGAAATCCAGTACATGAAGATGAATGGCTTGCAGAATCAGAAATACCTGACTCAGGCAAACACTTAAGAATATTTAGACATGAAAGAAGGCCACAAGCCTTAATATGTCTAGAAATGTGCTTTTAATTACTTTATCTGAGTAATCAAAAGAGGTTGGAAAGTGGAAATTAACCGCCTTTGGGGTCTTTTTCTTCTTTATACCATTGATAAAATTGTAGTACAATTTTATTTTTTTGGTGGGAGGGAATTTGAGCCTTGAGATATATTTCACATACCCAAATAGGCCACAATTATATTAAAAATAAATTCTGAACTATGCATAACCCATAAGTCATGCATATATTCAAAACTAATCATTTTTGATTTCAGGAAAGATGAATAACTTTTTATTGAGGAAGTAAATCCATGGATTTACAGCCAGATTTGGATTCTACACAAGCATTCACCTAGGGTAGCTCCATAGAGTGAATAAGCTCAAATCAACTCTTTGAGGTGGTAATATGGAAAATACTTCAATACCACTGAAAAGCTCCATGAAATTTTTTGTTTTTCTCGATTCCACGCCAAAATAATGGGAATGTGAGAAATTCCATGTTACATACACACTAAGGATAGTGTTAAACATGTTTTAAGCACTTAATATTATGGTATTCTTAAATGCACTTTTGGTACACCCATAGTGGATATCTCACTTGAAGCTTAAAATTCTATTTTGACATAAAAAATAGGCAAGGGGGACAAAAGACATCAAAGAGAGCCAGAATTTCAGCCTGTGACTCAAAACCAGAGCACAAGCATGACAGCCAAAACACCATAAACCAATGGTATAGCCAAGATACCACCAAAACATGGAGCTGAGCCAAATCATCTCAAAAGGTATCAGACGAAAGAGGAAACTCACCTCTTTCTGAAAATATAAGTCCCATCACCATAGGACAAGAAATAACAAAGTTATTGCTGAGCATAAACCTTAATTTTCACCTCTCATCTGAAATCTAGAAGGAGAGGCTTAACCCCATTCAATGGGTATTCGAAATGAAGCTCTAAGCCAGGGCTATCCAATGGTACCAGCCAAACTGAGCTAGCACCAATATTACTGGAGTTATGGTCAATTTCAGGCCAAATAAGGGTGAACAAAACATTCACCTCGCATCTAACTTCTACAGTTTTAGTGTGGGATACCTGAAGTGGGGTATTTTTGGAAAGAGCACAATCAGGGCTATCTGATGGTGTCATCCACTTCCCCATATCTCAACTACTGTAGAAGGTATGGGGCAAACAAGCTCAATACAGCTTTTTGCCTACAACACGCAAATGTACAAAAATCTTGTACATGGGATAACTTTGCCATATTTAATGATACCCATATCAAATGAGGTACCATTGTGTAGCGCACATACAGGGCTACACACTGAACCAATTTTGAGGTTGATATCTCCAGAATTGACAAAGGTATGGCTGTTTTAAGGTCAAAATCCCACCTGCTGTCATATACAGCCTTACCATGGGATAATATCTCATAATCATGAATATGAGGTGTCAAATAGACAAAGAAGCATGTTTTTACTTCAATACCTCATATGTCAGTAAATACTGGGGTACCATACAGTTTCTGTACAGCATTCTACGCGTCATACACGTCAGAATCAGGCTGTGAGGTCCCCAGATGAAAATTTTCACCCTGTATTGGTGAAAACCGCCCAGATGTGGTTTCAAAACCACATCTGAGCCCAATACAGGATATCCAGGCTGTTTGCAAACCACAAGCCAGTACTAGAAAGTGAAGAAATCTTCACTTCCTCTACGTGGAAAGGCCTAGCACCCTTTCCACCCCATTTCAGGATAAAAAGGAGGCTTTTCACAGCCAGAATAGCTTTCCTCATCCTGCTCTTGAATTCCTATGTAGTACAACTGTCCAAAACAGTTATACTCTTGGAAAATAATCAGGTATACTTTAAATTTAAGTATTGTAGCTTTTATTATTGTAACCCAACAGGTAAAAGTTGCACCCAGGGCTTTCAACAGCGCTCACCACCACTATACCTCTATAGTAAAGCCCTTAAATCTTAAATTAATCATCTATTATAAAATTTATCATCTTTTTAAATTCTTTTTACCGTGTCACAGTCATAGTTAAAGCTTGTAAATACTTATATACACCTTTATCATAGACTCACCCTGACACAGGGTAGCCAACTTCTCAGGCCTCTGAGGCGTGGACAGCTCCAAAACTTGGATCCATGGCTGATCTTGGCACAATTAGTAAATTAAAAACTTTTGGGAACGTGGTTACCATGTTACAACTACAGTAAATTATAAGAAAATAGCAAATAACCTGCTATTTTGATGTGCCAAGGAGGTAAAGAACAACTTAGACTCCTGTAACCATGTCAAATCTTAATGAATTAGCAAGGATAAACCCCAAAAAAGTAATTAAAACCCTTTTTGGACCAGTAGCCAGTGATTCACCTCATAGCAACCAACCATACACTGCTATTTGCAATTCTATGTAGAATTGAGGTAAAAACTTCAAAAATTCATTAAAAATACAATTCTTAATGAATGTTTCTGAAACCTTTAGGACCAATTAAGAACTGTATGATTCATATAAAAACCAAAAATAATTTTACTTTTATATGTAAAATTAAAAGTTTTACCTACAGTCCATTTTTTGATGATTCCATGTGAAACACAGAATCCTGAAAAATTCACAGAAAATAAATTCTGTGATGAAATTTCCAAGAAAATTGATAGCTTTGAGAAATTAATGATTATTTTTTAATAAAAGAAGATTTACAGTTGTTACTCCTTTTATTCTTAGCCATAAATAGGTTGGTACTCATGTAAAAGCCTCAATTAAGTAATTATGATAATCTCACATGACAACAAATGATGTAATCAATGATCCAAAAAGGTTTATTGTTTTCTCGCTCACTGGTTCTTCAGTTTGCTCCATGGAACTCCTCTGTGAGCTGTCTTAGACTTAAAAGAGGCCTCCTCTTGCTGTTTTTCCACATCATCACATTATTATATTATACCTTTATTACCAAACAAGTAAGTATTAGTTAGAACTATTTCTTAAGTGTTTTATTCTTTCAGAAATCAATCAGAAAGACATTAAATCATAGGAATCAACTATAGTTTTTTGTAATACTGTTATAAATTCATTTTGGTCCATTAAATCCACAACTTCACATCAAATTTCTCGACTATTATCATCTAAAAGGTTCATTGTATTAATAGTGAGTAATTTATCTCAATTCTTAAAGTTTTTCTCTAGTAATATTTTTCTTCAAGAATTATCTTTATAATTATTCTTGTAAAAGATAATTATATATTAAAATAATTTTATTATTTTAATAAAAGAAGTTTTTATTATTAAATTCTTCTAGTAATTGATCCTTGTAGACAATTACTGCTTACTGTTATATTCACTAGTAGTGTATAACACGTAAAAGAAAGAATTCTTTAATTATTTAATTGTGGTTATAATAATTTTTTATTATTATATTTCATAAGAACAGTCAGAGTACTGTTGATTAATAGTAATATTATCAACAGTTTCATAGACACATCTTACAATCTTGATGCTTCAGAGGACAAACCTGCTTCAAGATTGGTCATAATCTGAGCCATTTGCTGCATAATGGCCAATAGAGATGGTTCAGACTGATGAGAGACAGGCTGATTAGACTGGGCTAGAGTTGGTCCTTCAGTACCTTAGGATACCCCCACAGGAGCAGGAACACCTTCAGTACCATCAGAATCTTCCTCTTCCACAGAATTCCCCTCCTCCTCTTCACCATATTCCGCAGGAAATCTCAAAATGGTCCTTGAAGTTCCTAGAAATCTGCCAACTACTCCTGAAAATGAACTTGATTTTCTTGGCACTCTTCCTTCCTTCCTGGATGGTGCTTCTCCTTCCAAAATGGGTCCTCTTTCTAATTTGGCCCTCAGTTGAGGAACTGCTGGGGTGCCATCAAGAGGAGCCCTTGGAGTTGGAGTGAGAACAGCGTGAGTTCTGGCCTGAGATTTTGTCTTCCTTGCAGGAGGTGAGTGTTGGATGGGAATGATTTCAGGATAAAAATGCAATGAAATGAACAAGAATCAAGATTTGAAGACAAAACCTTGAGGCAATTGGAAATAAATCTTGAAGTCAAAAGTCAAAATCAATATCTTGAAGAAAAACTAATCAATCAAAATGAGATCTTCAGGTAAATCAATCAATTAAATATCAAATGAAAACTTGAAGTAAATTAATCAAATAAGTCAAAATAAAAACTTCAGGAAAATCAATCAATCAATGTCAAATGAAATCTTGAAGTCAATAAATCAATAAGTCAAATCAATCAAAATCAAAATCTTGCAAAATCAATCAATAAATCAAATGAATTTCCTGAGGACAAATCAATTTATGTCAAAATTCTTGATGTGAAAAATCAGCAAAATAAATGAAATCTTCAGGTCAATCAATTTTCTTGAGGTCAATATCAATTCATGTCAAATCAATTAATCAATTCCAATCAAGTGAGTTCTTCTTGAAAATAAAAATTCTTGAAGAATTAATCAAGATGAATCTTGATGTGAAGAATGTGTCTGAATGAATTTAGATGAGGAATTTGAAAATTGAATGAAATTTAAGATTACACCTGAATTATGAATGAATTAAGAATTTGATGATTTGAATAAGATTTAAAAGAGAAAAAAAAATAAAATTGGGTCAGCTTTCAATTTTCAAAATTAAGAATGAATGGGGGAAAATTGAGAGATGATGGCAAATCATAAAGTTAATAAGCATGAGAGAGTCATAATTTCAATGAAATGAGTGAATGAAATTATAAAGAAAGAATGAAAAGAATGAAAAGAAATTATGAGTTAATTAATATAATGTCACAGGGGCTCTTGGACAGAAAAACAAGAGTGGCCTGGAGCTCAGCAATCAGGGAACTCACTTGGAAGACTCCAAAAGAATAATGAAAATAAAAATAAAGAATGGAATTTCTCTAAGAAGAATGCAAGTACAAGGATGATGTAAGATGTGTCTATGAAACTTTTGATAATGTTACTATTGATCAACAGTACTATGACTGTTCTAATGAAATATAATAATAAAGAATTATTATAACCACAATTAAATAATTAAAGAATTATTTCTTTCATGTGTTATACACTACTAGTGATTATAACAGTGAGAAGTAATTTTCTAAAAGAATTTAATAATAAAAACTTCTTTTATTAAAAGAATAAAATTATTTTAATATATAATTATATTTTTCTAGAATAATTATAAATATAACTCTTGAAGAAAACTAACTTTAGACAAAAACGTTAAGAATTAAAGATAAATTATTCACTAATACTCCAAAGAACTTATTCAAGATAAAAGTAGAGAGATTTGATGTAGAATTGTGTATTTAATGGACTAAAATGATTTTATAGCAATATTAAAACAATATATAGTTGATTTCCATGATTTCACGTCTTTCTTATTGATTTAGAAAGAATAAAACACTTAAGAAAAGCTTTAACTAATACCTACTTGTTGGTAGAAATGATATAAATGAATAATGTGATGTTGATTAGGAAAAAACAGCAAGAGGAGGCCTGTTTTAAGTAAACAACAGCTCACAGAGGCGTGCCATGGAGCAAACTAAAAAACCAGTGAGTGAGAAAACAATAAACCCTTTTGGATTATTGATTGCATCATCTGTTGTTATGTAAGATTGTCATAATTACTTAACTGAGGTTTCTACATGACTACCAACCCATTTATGGTTAAGAATAAAAGGAGTAAAGCCTGTAAATCTTCTTTTATTCCAAACTAATCATTGATTTCTCAAAGGTATCAATGTTATTGGTAATTTCATCACAGGTTGTATTTACTGTGAATTTTTGAAGTTTCAGTGTTTCACGTGGAAGAATCAAAAATGGACTGTAGGTAACACTTTTAATTTTACTAGGAGAACCATAATTATTTTTGGTTGTACCATAGATAATACAGTTATCCATTGGTCCTGAAAGCTTCAGAGAGATTCATTAAGAATTGTATTTTTCATGAATTTTTGAAGCTTTTACCTCATTTCTATGTAGAATTGCAAATATCAGTGTTTAGCTAGTTGCTATGAGGTAAATCAATGGATAAAAGTCCAAAAAGGGTTTTGATTACTAGTTTAGGGTCTATCCATGGAAAGTAATTAATAATTGACATGGTTACAGGAGTCTAAGTATCTCTTTACCTCCTTGGCACGTCAAAATAGCAGGTTATTTGCTATTTTCTTAAGATTTACTGTAGTTGTAACATGGTAACCAAGTTCCCAAAGTGTTTTAGTTTACCAATTTGGCCAAGATCAGCCATGGATAAAAGCTTCGGAGCTGTCCATGCTATGAGGCCTCAGAAGTTGGGTACCCTGGCTCTCTTTGATGTCTTTTGTCCCCCTTGCTTATTTTTCATGTCAAAATAGAAATTTAAGCTCCAAGTGAGATATCCACTATGGGTGTACCAAAGGTCCATGTAAGAATACCATGATATTAAGTGCCAAAAACATGAATAACACTATTCTTAGTGTATATGTAACATGGGATTTCTCACATTCCCATTATTTTGGCATGAAATTAAGAAAAACAAAACATTTCACAGATCTTTTATGTGGTATTGATGATGTGGTATTGAAGTATTTTCCATATTACCACATTAAAGAGCTAATTTGAGTTTATTCACTCTATGGAGCTACCCTAGGTGAATTTTTGTGTAGAATCCAAATCTGGCCTTAAATCCATAGATTTACCTACTCAATAAAAAGTTATTCATCTTTTCTGAAATCAAAAATGATGATTTTTAAATATATGCATGACTTATGAGTTATGCATAATTCAGAATTTATTTTTAAGATGATTGTGGCCCATATGGGTATGTAAAATATACCTCAAGGTTCACATTTCCTCCCACCAAAAAATAAAATTGTACTACAATTTTATCAATGGTATAAAGAAGAAAAAGGCCCCAAAGGGGGTTAATGTCCACTTTCCAACCTCTTTTCATTACTCAGATCAAGTAATTTAAAGCACATTTATAGACATATTCAGGCTCGTGGCCTTCTTTCATGTCTAAATATTCTTAAGAGTTTATCTGTGTCAGGTATTTCTGATTCTGCCAGCCATTCATCTTCCTGTACTGGATTTCTATATCTTACAAGATACTCTCTCTGATTTTTACCCCTAAGCCTCCTTTCTTTAATGAATTTTTTTTTCTTTTTGTATTCATTTTGTTCCACTGGTGGTACAGCTAAAGGAGTTGGGTTCCTCAAAGGAAACAATTGTTTGTCAGCTGGTTGATAAGGCTTTATCAAGCTGATTGGAAAAGTGGGGTGTTTATTTTCCAATTCACCACTTAATTCCACTTTAACTGCATTGGTTCCATATAAGGCTATGATAACAAAAGGTCCTACATAAGAATCTTTAAGTTTCTTTGGGCCTTTTATATTATTAAAATTCAAGGTTGAAACTAGAACTAAGTCCCCTACTTTGAAGGCTGGTACTTCATGCCTCTTGTCCCACTTATGTTTTGCATAAGCAAAAGCGTCATCCATGCTTTGTTTTGCTTGATGTTTCACTTTATCAAGCATTATCTTGAAGCTGGAGGCTGTAGGATGAATGTAAATCAAGTCTTTCCTCAGTGTGTCTGCTGGGAGTCTTGGATTCCATGCTTTTTCTAACATAGCAGGAGTTTGACCTGTGGAAAAATGGACTGATGTCTTATATGCCAATTCTAATGCAGGTATAAGAGTGCACCAGTTATGGGTAAAGCCATCTGAGTCTTTGAATTCTAACCCATAAGCACAAAATCTCCTGATCATGTCTTCTAATGTTTGAATAATCCTCTCTGCTAGCCCATCTATTTGAGGGTGATATGCTGTAGAGAATGATAACTTAGTCCCAAACAATCTATGAAGATTGGTCCAAAGTACAGATGTGAACTTGGGATCTCTGTCACTTATGATACTCTTAAATAATCCTGTATGAGAAAAAACTCTACTCCATAGAAGAAGAGCTATATCCATAGCAGTGTCATTTTTATGAAATGGTAAGAATATGGGATTTCTGCTATATCTGTCTACAATGACTAAACAAGCATTATAACGTTTGTCACCACTTGGAGGAAGTGCTGTGACCCAGTCCATGTGAGCAACTTCCCAAGGGGATTTTGGTTCTTGAATATGGATAATAAGTCCAAATGACTTGCCTGTACTCCTGTTTGCTTTTTGAAATCTGTCACAGGTATGGCAATATTCGATGGTTGCTTTTCTCCAAGATGGCAACCATGCACAGTTTTTCACTTTCTCAAGTGTTCTTTCCTCTGACAGGTGTCCAGAGTATATGCTATCATGGCATTAATGAAGAATGGTATTTATAAGCAATCTGCTACTTAATTCCATCACACAGGAATGTTTGGTTTTATGGTAAATAATCTCATCAAACAAGTGAAATCTTCCTTCAGAATAGGAATTTTTCCAAACTTCATCCAGTGCATCGACTAAGGATGTATCTTTGCAGTCTTCATCCAAAAAAGAAGTCAAGATATGTCAATTATTGTCTTTTTTATAAGATTCTCTGACTTCTTCAAGGAGTTCAGTCCCAATATCAGTTATTTTAATTCCTTCAATTGGAATCTGTGGTTCAGCTTCCAAAGGTACATAAGCTGGGTTATCAGGAGTGTTGGCTAATGCCCACCTGCAAAGTCCATCAGCATTCTTATCAATGTTTCCTGCTTTATGAACTATAGTAATGTTTCCCCTATATTCTTGAATGGCTATTTGCCATCTCAACAGATTTTTCTGTTGGGAGTTTTCATGTTAACAAGTGATTTCACGGCATTACAGTCAGTTATCACTTCAAAAACACTGCCATAAAGATAATAGTGTAGTTTTGCAAGTGCCCATACCAAAAATAAGCACTAAATTTGGCTTGCACCATATCTGGATTCTAATGGTTTGATTTGTCTTGAGATGTAGCAAACTGGTCCTTATGTAGGTTTGTCATCAATAACTTGGACTTGATGTAGGGCTGCCTCTATTCGATCTTCACATGCATCAATTTAAAATTTAAAATTTATATTCCAGTCAGGAATGAGGAGTAAAGGTGCTTCTGTAAGAGCTTTCCTTATCTTCTCATAAGCTTTAAGTCTCTCCTGTTTCATCTTGAATACTGTCTGTTAATCAAAGATTCTGTACAGTGGCTTGGCTAGAATTGCAAAGTCTTTCAAGTGCTGTCCATAATAGCTAGCAAAACCTAGAAAAGACATCATTTCTTTCTTATTCTGGGGTATTGGCTTAAGTAAAACTGCTGCCACTTTATTTTTGTCAATACCCAAGCTTAAACCAGAAACAATATGTCCTAATGCTTTGAGCTTTTCAAAACAAAAATTGCATTTCTTGAGTGAAATTTTCATGTTCACTTCTGAAACTTTGTGAAGTAGTCTTGAAAGTCTTTCAAGGTGCAAAGACCATGAATCAGAACTTATGATAATATCATCAATATAAATGATAAGCCATCCTTCAGATAAATCTGTGGGGAAGATGGTATTCATCATTCTTTGATAATGAGATAGTGCATTTTTAATACCAAATGGAATTCTAAGATACTCATAAATACCACAGTGAGTGATAATTCTAAGTAATTTCTTAGCTTTAGGCATCAAAACATTTTTGTGAAAGCCTTTCAATGCATACATTGATGTTATATACTTGGCTCTAGACAATTGGGTCAAGGCTTCTTGAATTCTAGAAATTGGATACCTATCTGGAACTGTGTAGGTATCAAATGCTCTAAGCTCTACAACCATTCTTGATTTATCATTATGCCAAGCAATGATAACAGGTGTTGTCACTCCAACTTCTTCATTATGGCCTACTTTCCTTAGTACACCAAGTTGGATCAACTCTTGGATATGTTTTTCCAAGGCTTCTCTAGCTCTGGGACTGGCTGGATAAGCTGGTCTTCTAAGGACTGGAGGGTATGGTCTATCAATATTAAGAGTAATATCAACTTCATGCCCTCCTATAGTGCCTAATGGTTCATTATCAGAGGCAAAGGCATTATTATATGTGTATAACACATCAATAAGCTCATGTCTCCTCTTTGTTGACAATGATGGATTAATTTGTGCTCCAACAAGCTGATTAGCCACAAATTCTTCCTTATAAGTATCTTTATTGGAAGATACTATGGATATTTGTTTGCACATATTGGAAAAAGCAAATATTTGTCTTTTGTTTTCTCCAATTGTGAAATATCTGTCTTTATGGTGATTGATGTCAATACCATAGATATTCAAGTAATCATTTACAAGGATGATATTTGAGATTTGAAATTGTCCATCACTACTATCTCTGTCTTCATTCTTATGCTTCCTGCAGGGTGTGGGAACACAATATTAGTGTCCAATATGCTCAAAGGGTTCATATTTTACTGGCACTACTAAATTGCACACCTTCTATTGGTAATAGATGGTTTTTCCATTAAGGAAGTATGACTTGGAGATAATCTTTGACCACACAAGTGCAAAATGCCCCTGTATCCAAATTTACTATGGCTTCAATATTATTCATCAGAATTGATGTGATACAAGATGCTCCAGCAGTATAACCTTTTCCTCTAGCAGGTTTGGTCTTACACATTCTGGAATCTTGGATATTGATCAGGTTATGACAGTCCTCACTGTACTGTGGCAAGTGAGTATTGACTTCTGTGACCTCAAAGAAAGCTGTAATGTTTTCAATGGTATAGTCCTCTACTTGTGTATCCTCAGAGACTGCAGAATCTAGGTCATATTCTTCTTTTCCTTCAGTACACTGAGCTTCTTCAATGACTTGAACTTCATTTATTTTTGTCTTTTTGGTGCAAGTGTTGGCCAAATTTGAAGTGCTTCCACATTTATGACACTTCAAGACAGGTTGCTCAGGTCTTCTGTCCTCTCTGGGAACCTTTGAGATTATCTTGGATTCTATAGGGATTTTAGTCCAAATTTTACCAATTCTTGTTCTGCTAATGATATCTTCCATTGCATTAATGTAGTGTTCTGTTGAACAGGGTTCTACACATCTGCTTTTGATAGCATGTTCCAGTTCTCCTCCACACTTTCTTAATATTTTCATATTAATCATAGTATCAGAAATATCTGGGTTTAAAGCAGATAATCTGTCTTTTTGGTTGAAGAACCAAGTAAGTGGTTTATTATTTTCTGGGTTAAAAATGGAATTTTCAAAAGCATTCTTTATTCTAAACCTCCAAGAATTATTGGCACATTTGGTAATCACTTCCGATTTCCACCAATACCAGTCATGATTTCCATGATCTATTCCCATCTTGTAATACCATTTCTTTGCAGTTTTGGTAAACAGACAGTGTAATTTTCCCACTATAATTTCATCAGGTGTATATTATAGTCTTCCTGCAACATATCAATAGTTCTGATGAACTCAATATGGTTGTATTCAACTTCACCAGAGAATGTTTGCCATTCTTCCAATTTGGGGATATCTTTTGCAGATATAACATTTTCTCCCAAGAGTGGGGTACAAATTCCTTTAACAGAATATTTTTCTTCAGTCAAAGGTGTAGAATTCCTTGGCATATTTGGTTCATAATTCTTATGAATTTGTTCCACATTTGCAATGATTTCATTCTCTAATTTCTTCCTTTCACTGTCACTTTTTGCTAAATGTGTAGCAAACTGATTGTTACTTTCAGCTATTTCTAAGACATGGTCTTTCAGAATCTTAAGTTGATCATTAATGTTTAAAATGGAAAGATCTTCCATTCAATCAATTTGAGCTTGATATTTACTCTCAATTCTGTCACATGTATTGGTAAGTAATTCCAGTGTGGTAATTACAGACTTATGCATTTCAGCAGACCTTTTGTCATTCTTTTTGAAGCCATTGATGTCCAATGTTATTTTACTTAACTTTTCATCGTGTTTACTAATATTTACATCAATATTCAATTGAACAAAATGTATTTGATCTATTATTTGTGTGGAAATGTTCTGTTAATCCTTTCCTGCTCCTTGGCTGTAAATTCCATAAGAGTCCTGGCCATATTGAACACACTCTCCACGGCTAAAGGCTCCAATTTTGGAATCCTGTACCCTTGTGGGTAAGGTCTGTGCCAATTGGCTTTGCCTTTGCCCTTGCCTTGATGGTTCTTGGGACCTCTCTGTTTCTTCTGAGGTCCTTTGGGCTTGTCTTTGGACACTTCTGGAGCTGGTTTGAAGCTGGTAGACGCCACTGGGTCTTCTGTCTCCAAAGCTGGAGTCATTTGCAGTTCCTTCTTCTGGTCTATGGATAAAAGACTTTGGTTCTTCAACCAATTCTTTATCCTTTTGACCTTGTCTTTGCAAGACAATGGGCTCAAACCTCCTAAGAGTTCTATGGTCTTCTCCTGACCCAGAAAGCTCTTGATGTGTAAGTAGCAGTCCATGCCCCCTGCCAAAGGCTTGGGCATATTTCCCCCTCCTCTTCTTTGGCTTCTCTGAGCCAATTTTTGTATTGGAATTAATAAATTTCTATTGCTACCACTTGAAAGTGGTTCAGCCCTTAAGATATTATCATTAATCAGTTCAGATTCAGAATTTGTATCAAAGTTTGTGGGTACAGACCTTGGGGAATGGGGGGCAACTCTGGCATCCTCCATATGTGTCTTTCTTGAGGAATATTTGACACTTCTGGATTTGGTCTTGCCTCTTCCTTGTCCACATCCATCTGGTTGGACTGAGTAGCTGCTTCCATTTCTGGTATGCACCATTTTCACGTCAATATCAAGATAAAAAGTGAAAATATAAAGATAAAACACACCTTTTGGGGGTAATTTAGTCTTCTCAGAGTTGAATAAGGTGCCTCTTTTAGCAATTTTCACCTCAATACTGTCCTCAGATTCTGGACTGGAAATATATCTCTTACTGAGTCTGTTACCAGCTGCACAGTATTTGATTAAATACACTAGAAAAAAGTTATAAAAGAAAAAATTATTTTTTATAATTTTTAAAATATTTTCAAGATTTTTTATAAATTTTTATTTTTTAATATTAAAAAAATTATTCTTTTCAAAGAAAAATAAAATTTAAGATTTTGAATAAAAATTAATTCAGAGTAACTCAAAGAATAATTTTATCAGTTTTTGGATGTGAAAAAGCCACATGTAAAAACAGTATAAAATTAAACCAAATTCCTCAATGAAAAAGATTTTAAGACAATTTCAAAAATAAAGTTATTTTGACTTCAAATTGAAAGAAAAAAATATTATTAAATTAATATATTTTAGAACTTAAAAAGATATTAATTAAGGGTACAAGGTTCAACAAACACAGCCAGGCCCCCAAATGTAAGATGTGGTAGGTATGGTGGTTTTTTAGAACACAGAAATGAAGTATAGAATATAATTAAAGCCAAACCTCTTCTCAAAATCACAGCCAGGCCCCCAAATGTAAGATGTGTCTATGAAACTGTTGATAATATTACTATTAATCAACAGTACTATGACTGTTCTTATGAAATATAATAATAAAGAATTATTATAGCCACAATTAAATAATTAAAGAATTATTTCTTTCATGTGTTATACACTAATAGTGATTATAACAGTGAGAAGTAATTGTCTACAAGAATCAATTACAAGACGAATTTAATAATAAAAACTTCTTTTATTAAAAGAATAAAATTATTTTAATATATAATTATCTTTTGCAAGAATAATTATAAAGATAACTCTTGAAGAAAACTAACTTTAGAGAAAAACTTTAAGAACTCAAGATAAATCACTCACTAATACTCCAAAGAACTTCTTAAAGATAAAACTAGAGAGATTTGACGTAGAATTGTGGATTTAACGGATCAAAATGATTTTATAACAATATTACAACAATATATAGCTGATTTCTATGATCTCACGTCTTTCTCATTGATTCTGAAAGAATAAAACACTTAAGAAAAGTTTTAACTAAGACTTACTTGTTGGTAACAATGATATAAATGAATAATGTGATGATGATTTGGAAAAAACAGCAAGAGGAAGCCTCTTTTAAGTCAACAAAAGCTCACAGAGGCATTCCATGGAGCAAACTAAAAAACCAGTGAGTGAGAAAACAATAAACCCTTTTGGATTATTGATTGCATCATCTGTTGTCATGTAAGATTGTTGTAATTACTTAATTGAGGTTTCTAAATGACTCCCAACCCATTTATGGTTAAGAATAAAAGGAGTAACACCTGTAAATCTTCTCTTATTCCAAACTGATCATTGATTTCTCAAATCTATCAAAGTTATTGGTAACTTCATCAGAGGTTGTATTTACTGTGAATTTATGAAGATTCAGTGTTTCACGTGGAATGATCAAAAATGAACTGTAGGTAGCACTTTGAATTTTACTAGTAGAACCATACATAATTCTTTTTGGTTTTACCATAGATAATACATCTCTCCATTGGTCCTGAAGGTTTCAGAGAGATTCATTGAGAATTTTATTTTTAATGAATTTTTGAAGCTTTTTCCTCATTTCTATGTAGAATTGCAAATATCAGGGTTTAGCTGGTTGATATGAGGTAAATCAATGGATAAAAGTCCAAAAAGGGTTTTAATTAATCTTTTAGGGTCTATCCATGGAAATTTATTAAGAATTGACATGGTTACAGGAGTCTAAGTAGCTCTTTACCTCCTTGGCATGTCAAAATAGCAGGTTATCTGCTATTTTCTTAAGATTTACTGTAGTTGTAACATGGTAACCAAGTTCCAAAAGTGTTTTGGTTTACTAATTGGGCCAATATCATCCATGGATCTACGCTTTGGGACTTTCCAGGCCTCTGAGGCCTCAGAAGTTGGGTACCCTGGCTCTCTTTGATGTCTTTTGTCCCCCTTGCTTATTTTTCACGTCAAAATAGAAATTTAAGCTTCAAGTGAGATATCCACTATGGGTGTACCAAAGGTCCATGTAAGAATACCATGATATTAAGTGCCAAAAACATGCATTACACTATTCTTAGTGTATATGTAACATGGGATTTCTCACATTCCCATTATTTTGGCATGAAATTAAGCAAAACAAAAATTTTCACAGATCTTTTATGTGGTATTGAAGTATTTTCCATATTACCACATCAAAGAGTTAATTTGAGCTTATTCACTCTATGAAGCTACCCTAGGTGAATTTTTGTGTAGAATCCAAATCTGGCCTTCAATCCATGGATTTACCTACTCAATAAAATGTTATTCCTCTTTTCTGAAATCAAAAATGCTGAATTTTTGATATATTCACGACTTATGAGTTATGCATAATTCAGAATTTGCTTTTGAGATAATTGTGGCCTATTTGGGTATGTAGCATATACCTCAAGGCTCACAGATGAGATGCAATAAGAGAAATGAGAAGCCACATGGCCAAAGAGCCAACCAAGTAAGTCCTTAATCACTGTTTCAACCTCCCAAAATGAACAATGGAATTGGTAAGGATATGACCACCAAACATCCATTGACAGGCAAAGAAAGAAAAGGGAAAAGGTTCTAAATGACTGACTTGATAATATCAGTATTCACTTAACAAAAATGGTAAGATAAAAAAAGATAAAAAAAAATCAAAATATACTAATTAAATGGGGTAAAATCCCCCAGGGACAAAGGAGGCTGGTATATGTGAAAAGCTGAGAGCTTGACTCCTTCAGGCTGACAGCTGGTCTGTACTGACAGCTTGATGAAGTATATACTTTGCAAGATTGGGAAATGAACTATTTTGAATGATTTCCCCATGATGTATGATTGAAACATATGTCTTGATGAATCTAGACTGTATTCAAATGAATGTGGTTGCCAAGTTGGATTGATGGGGCATTGACACTTGAAAAATTGTTTGTAACTGCCTCTTGAATACACCTTGGGAATGAATTGACAGTATTCCCTTGGAGGGAATACTTGGAGTGAGAATAACCAATGAATTCCTGATGGCATCATTGGTCTTTGAGAAAATGCACCTGCACTTTAGCCTTGATGGGTCCTCTGGATGACATGACACTTTGGTGACTTATGAAAAGTTAAATTACCCCTCTGATATTGACACCATTCAATTGCTAGTGAAAAAAGGTGCAGAATGGTGTATAACACCATTAATGACAATTTGAGTTGCTGAAGGGTGAAAGTGGCCAAAGGTCTTTGTGAGTGAAGTCAGGAGGATGAGAGTGAAAATTGGGTTTTGGGTGACTTCACAGGTGACAAGGTGTTTTTGAGTGTATTGGGCAATTTTGGTTTTCTGGCCAAATACAGCTTATACAGCTTTAAAACTGTATTTGGTCAAAGTGCGCAAAATGCACAAAACTGGAAATTAAGCCCCAAAAGGCCTGATATGGCCTTTTGGACATCTTTCCCATAATACATGGGAAAATGGCATATACAGCTTAATAAAGCAAAAATGTGCAAAATGCGCAAAACTGTATTTAAAGCTCAAAAAGCCAAATACAGGCTTTTGGGCTGTATTTTCGCTGTTGAATGGAAAGTACCTGAAAGTTCCCAAAAGCAGAGAATGGCCTGGAAAGACCTGATGATAGTGAAGGGGGCAGGTTGGTGCCAGGAGTGAAATGACCAGAAAAGATGAGAGGGCCAATTTGGCCAGTGATTATGGATATGGCCAAATTGCCATAAGATTGATATGGCACTGATATTCCATGTGGAGTCCAGGAGGGTGACTGCCATGGTTGTGACACTTGGTTTATTATTTGTGGTCTTTTGGGTATATGAAAATACCTCTAAGGCTCACAATATCATATCCATTGGCCCCTTGGATCTTTTTCCATTATTCTTGGCCTCCAGGCCAATCCACTGGAATTGGGCCTTGGGGGCCTATGCACCCTTTGTCCTGACCCCTTTCATTAGGGGGTTTTGGCCCATTTGGCCCCCCTTTGTCCTACTGCCCATAGAACATCCCCTTACCCCTTTGGCTTAAATTAAATGAGGCAAAAGGGGCCCAATGAGACCTTTCCCCTAGCCTCAAACCAAATTTTACACAGGGATTCCTTAAGTGCCAAAATGGCAATGAAGACCCACAAATGCCATATATGGTACTATACACCATTATGCACCATTTTTCCTCAAATTTAATGGAGAAAATTTCAGGACCCAAATCCTTAATCTGAGATAAGTCACCAAACCCCAATCCCATTCTCAAAGTAAGTTGTCCAAGTGCATTAATCTATATGCCATTGAGGTTAATTGGTAGGACTTCAGGAAGACCATTTGGAGACAAAAATCACCTGGCCCATTCAGGTATTGGCCTTTTTCATTCATACAGAACTTCTCCCATGGGAATACTGGTCAAGGACTTTCATGAATATTTAAGAGAAATTAATTCACATCAGTTGTCAACATGTCGAAGCTACAACAATCCTTGGACAACTCAATTCATCTATACAGACTTCAGTCACACAATTTTTATATAATTACCCCTTTTGGGTAAATTCCATTCAAATAATGTGGCTTTCAAAGCACCCAGCTCATTTCCCAAGATGATGTATTTCTATTTCCCAGAACAGTCACTACAGCTGTACACTATTCATAAAACTGGGTTTTCAATACTCCAGGATCAATTCTTAAACTATTCACATATACTCGCCACTCTTTCAAACCCTGTGGATCATTCAACCAGTAATTCAATCTACTGTATTTATTATTATTATTCTCTTTTCATTCCAAAAGCAAATACAGATATCTCTAAGTCACTCATTTTCACCTCCTTCTTTTCCTGTCAGTAAATATTGGTGGTAATATCCTTGACTACTTTGTTGTTCCTTTCTGGAAAGTTGAAACAGTGAATAAAAGACTTACTTGGTTGTATTTTGGCCATTGGCTTTCTTTTTCTTATCTTTTGCATATTCTGTATGTCACTCTTCTGATATTCAAGAACTATATTCTTGTTTTAATTTTGTGGATTCCATTGATTCTTCCAAGTGAGCTCCCTGATTCATGAGCTCCAAGTCACTTTTGCTATTCCCAAGAGCCCTTGTTATATAAACAAGTATACAAAGGAGTATAGCCCCCTCTTTTAAATAATTTCAACATTTTTAATCATGTGAGAGCATTATTATGGTCATGGTTTGTAGCTCTTTATAATCAGTTTGACCTTGAGTTCCCCCAAAAGTGGATTAAAAAAATTTCATCACTGTAAGCTTTTTCAATTTGTTTCAAGATTCACTTTCATCAACTTTGTGCATGTTTTCAAATTGTTATTAATTCTAGAACCTTGTTTCTCCTATTCATCTCCTGGAGTTCTTTTCTCAATTAATTGCAATTGAAATTTCTCTTTAAGAAACCCATTTTATAGCCTTAAATATCTCTTGTAGAGCATTTTTGGTAAAACAGAAAATCTTCATATTATCATTTTTCCTACTAATGGAGTTAAGACAATGATTTTGGAATATTTTCTCACAAAAAATCTCAAGTTACTTTTTTTACTTAATTTTACCTCATAGAAACTTTGGGGAAAGGAAAATTACTTCATTTTCAATCAAAGTTTCATATCCACACCTTACCACTTTCTTGCATGTGTGGGGTTATTGAGGGTTCAGGGGAAATATTTCTTTTGCATAGACTCAATGTTGTTAGATCCTTCCCTTTTGGTGATCTGGTAATTACAGGATCTTCTTGAATTCTCCTTGCATGCATGAGGTTATTTCATTTTTTCTGGGAAAATTTCTTCCACACAGCTGCTTTTCTGTCACAGGATATGATTTTGGTTTGGTAAGTATCACATGAGGATTTTGTATTCTCCTTGAATATTTCAGAACTCAGCTTTGGTTAAAGAGGCTGTGTAACTTTTTTAGGCCTTATGGCTGTGTTTCTTCTTTTCAAGATTTAAACTGAGGTACAGTTATGGTTTCTTGCAGAGGTGGATTTCATACTGCGAATAAGAATGTTTAAAATTATAATTTGGAAAATTCTGTGCTTAGTAATATTGTTTATCTCCTTCTATATTGTAATGGGGTTGTGTCAAGATAGAGGTGTGGGATTTAGGGTTAAGCTGATATTTTCTTTAATGAATTTATGTATTGCAATTTATGAATGAAGGGAGGCTATCTATTTTCATTTATTAGTGGCTCTGTGGATATCTTTCTGTACGTTATTTTTGGCTATAAAGAGGGTCTTATTCAAGAAGACAAGCTGATTTAGAATTTTCTTTTAATTTTTAGATGTCATTCTTTTAATCAGATGTGTCACATGATAATTTATGGAGGGATTTTGCTTCCCATGCAGAATTTTTGATGATCTTATGGGTGATGGTTTAAATTTTGAGATGTATTGTATGGGTTGAGGGTTTTTTCTTGGAGATAGAGCGGATATAATATTACTAAAATATTTTTTTTTGATTGAAGCTGTGAATATTCCTTTGATTAGGTAGTTTTCAATAAAATTATAGTAACTACCTGATTTTATGAGCTTGTGTTCATTTTTCATTCATCTATAAAGGTCATTTTATGGATTAGGTTTAGATTCTCAATCACAGTATGCTATAGTTATTAATTTCCTTCATCATTCCTATAAATTCTTCACTCTTCTGATACTTTCTGAAATATTCTCTAATCCTCATAAAATCTCTACAAAATTCCTTTCCAGAACTACCCTATGGGTGGAGAAGGTTGCCACTGTGGCTTGAATGCTTGAGCGTTCCATATTTCAGGTCCAGATATGATCCTTTCCAACAAAGAGAGGTTATTTTTTTCTGGCTCCAGAATTTCTGCCACATGCAGACAACTCTCTTCTTTACTAATTCCTCTCATAATCCTTTGATCTATTCTTCCTGAAGAGTTATTTGCACATGAGATTGAGCCTTATTTTTGATACATATTCCATTTGGGAAACAAACAGTACTTTCCTTACAGATTTTTTCTTTCCAATCTGATATTTCCTTCAGAAAATCCTGTTTTTATTCCCTTGAATTCATGAAATTTGTGTTTATGGAAATATATCATTAGGGCTAAATTCAAATGTTAATTTCCTTTTTTATCATTTAACTTTGTGATTATATAGGGGTTTTCTCATGATTTTGAAATTTGAGGTAAATTATGAGCTTTAGTCTGGCAAAAAAATGTTGTATACCAAAGTAAGAAGATTTTTTGCATAAGGATTTTAATTCAAGTAATTGACATGTTTGTCCATGACTTGTATACACTTCTTCCTGCACTATAATTAAGATATTAAAAACAGTACATTCCAGTACCAATAAAAGCCCTCCTATCCTTTGAAAAGAACAGAATCTAAAATTACCCCATGACTCTTCAAAGAATCATTTAGTTGGAAGAAATCCCTCATCTGCAAGATGCAAGGGAAGATGCAAGGAAATTTTCAATAAAGCCAGGAGAAGGGGTTTCAAAATTGTGGAAGATTCCTTTGCTTATGCCAAGGGTAGATAGAACAAGTCACACACAGCCCCAGACTTTAGAGTTGGTAAATTGATCCTAGTTTACAGCACCAAAATTAAACACATCAAAGGCTTAAGCAAACTCAAATACCCTTTTTCAGGACCTTTTGTAATCAAACCCCTTCATGGTGACAATGTGGTTGAAGTAGATCTTTCTTAACAGTTGAGAAACATGTACCCCCTATTCCCTGTAAGTATCATCAAAACCTAAAGACATTGTGATTTGGAAAAGTTTCCTTTAAGAAAAACATCCCTCAGCATACAACTCCCATTGAATCTTCTGGTGACAGAAAATAATCAAATCTCTCTAAGGCAAGGAAATTAAGAACAAAGAAGATTAGGGAATATCTAGTCAAATACCAATATTTTACTCATGAAGATGAATGGCTAGCAGGAAGGTGTATACCTGAAGCTACCAATCTTTTAAGAATATTCACTGTTAAAAATGAGGAAAATTGAAAAAAAAAGTTATGTAAACTAGATGTTTTTGGGAAAAATATTTCTAAAATTTAATATTTTTTTATTTAGTAAATGAAAAATTAGATTCTTCCATTATAATTAGATTCCTCATGGAAAATCACCTTGGGTCATCTTTGTTCAAAGATCTTGGAACTCAACTATTTTAAGCTTGATAGTGAAAGAATGGGATTTTACTGGGAAATTTTAGATCCCATTGAAATGAATGGAGCTCACATCATATGTGGTGCTAACCATCAATTCTGGTGTTAAAATTTATTCTTAATGTGTATCTCAGATGTTATGAGGAATTGAATTATATTTGATTCAAATGTCAAAAGTTATGTGTGTATTATCTGAGTGGGCTTAAATATATATGGGAGAAATTAGAAATTTTGTTTGTGTACTGTAGGTTTTCAATTGAATTAAATACGTAAAACTTCAAATATCATACATGATATTTTATTAAAGAAATATCAAGTTTTTTGGAAATAAGAATCTTGGCTCAAAGGGTTCCAGACTCACCCCAGCTCCATTCTGTCAAGCATTAGATTTCAGAATCCATGCATAAGGTCTTTGATTTTGGCCTGGAATCAAGCCACAGGGTGTGTGATTCAATTGAGGATGAAGTTTTGATATCAACCAGGGAAGGTTTAGATATTGAAAGTAGAATGAAAGTAATCTAAAGCTATAAAAGGCTTCATCAAATCAGCTTTCAATGATTTGAGGGGTCCTTAGACAAATTTTGACATGGTTTTTAGGACTAAAAGGGAAACACCCAGCCCTTTTTTGGTCTAAGCCAGGGAGGGGTAACTGATTTCATAATAATCTTTTCTGGTTTCAATATGTTTCTCACCACTTTTTAAGAGTAATTTCCACTTTTGGAAGAAGAATAATGGTTTCTACAAAAGGGTTTCTTCTTTTCCTCATCTTTTACTTTTATGGTAGGTTTTATAGCCATTGAATCCTCCAATTTGAATCATACTAATCGTGATAACCATATTTAAATATTATCATAATCATGGTTTTTGGCTTTTATAATTGTTTAAACCCTTATAGCTTCCCAAAAGTGAATAAAAGAATTCTTCATTAATATAAGCTTTGTCCCGTGTTTCCAAATTAACTCTAATCAATTTTACATGGTTTTTTTCTTTTAGTATTTAAGTTGATTTATTTCTTCCAGTTCTTAACTGAGTTAATTCCAAGAAGAGCTATTTTTGTATAAATTTTTTTGTATTATTAAATAACTCTTTAAAAGTATTTTTTTGATAAATATTGATTACTCCAATTCAATGAATCTCTGTAAAAGAATTTTGAGCCTCAGAAATTATGCAAAATAATTTTAGGGTCTCTCCTCTTTATATCTATCCTTTGTACCATTTTTGAATTCTTTTGCAGAAAGGAAAATCACTATATTTGAATCAAAGTTGCATATCCAAACCTTACCTTCTAGAACCAACATTTCAGCCTGTCCTGTGATTATGTTCCATCTTATTGTGACTGGAGTAATATATATCTTACAAGATAGTAATTTAGAAAAGTTATTCCATTTTGTAATATATTCTTTTGACATATCTCGAAGGGGAAGCATATGTATGCTTCTGATGAGGGTTATTTCAGGGCTGAAAAACCTATATTCTTTTCACATTAATTGTGGTCAATTCATAAGCTCTAATTCCAAAGTTGGTCCAAGGAATTTGTGGTTGAACATATTTTTGAATGGAACTACATAAAGTTTTGTGAGTTTTTTGGGGAAATTTTGTAAGGAACTATGAAGAGGAGTATTAAATGTTGGAAAATAATTATTTAGATAATAAAATAATGAAATTAAATGAACCTATAGATTATTCTTGTGTAGTGCCTTGTCCACCTTTCCATTATGACTTTTTTTGGAAAAGGAATTTCTCCTTTTTTCTTTTTTCTTTTTTCAATTCTTGAGGTATATTTTACAAACCCAAATAGGCAAAAAATGATTTAAAAATAAATTTTGAAATATACATAACCCATAAGTCACTTCTATATCAAAAATTCATTATTTTTTATGTAGAAAAGCATGATTTAAATTCTTGTGAGTAAGTCAATCTATGTATTGAAGGCCATATTTGGATTCTACTTTAAGTTTAGCCCGAGGTAGCTCAATAGAGTGATTTTTTTAAATTAACTCTATGAGGTGGTAATAGGGAAAATACTTCAAAACTGCATTTTTAATGCCACATAAATAAATTCTAAATATTATTTCTTTTTGCATTTTAACCCCAAAACAATGGGATTCTCAAGATTCCCATGTAGTACATATTATAAGATCAGTTTTATGCAAATTTATGGCACTTGAAAATACCCTCTTGCTGCATATAGCTTTGATATACCCATAGAAGATATCAGTTTATAGCTTTGTATTACTCTTTTTGGTGTGAAAATTGCTTAAGGGCACAAAATAAATCAAAGAGGGACAGGGTATCCCAACTTCTGAGGACTCTGAGGCATAGAAAGTCATAGAGCTTGGATCCATGGCTTATCTTTACCAATTAGTTAATTAAAAAAATTTAGAACCTTTTTCCTAATGCTAAATATCATCAAGTTATGAGAAAATAGAAAATAAGCTTCAATTTTGATGTGACAACGAGGTTATGTGCAATTCTGACTGCTTTAAAAAATTATATTCTTGATCAATTTCCACAGGTAAGCTCAAAAATAATAACTAAAACGCTTTTGGTACTATTTTACATGAAACTACCTCATGGCAACCAGCTCCCACTACACTATTCACTTATACTAAATAGAAAATAACATAAAACTCAAAAATATTATTAAAAATACAATTATTAATAAATTTTTCTGAAACTCTCAGGAACAAATGCAAAGGCTATATTGCACACTAAAGACACCAGAAATGATGACTTCATAATTCAAATCAAAATTTTTACTTACAGTCCATTTCTTCTGATTCCATTTGAAGAACTGAACCTTCAAAAATGCACAGAAAATACAAACTGTGGTTAAATTTCTCATAAAATTGATTGATTTGAGAAATTAATGTGTATTTTGAAATAAAAGAATATTGACAGTGGGAACTCCTTTATTTCTTAACTGTAAATGGGTTAGTAGCCATGTCAAATGACCCAATTAAGTTATTAGGATATTCTTATGTGACTACAAGTGATTTAATGAATAATCCAAATATGGTAACTTGTTTCTCACTAATTGGTTCTTTTAGTTTTCTCCTTGGCATGCCTCTGAAAGATGTTTTATACTCAAACAAAGTCTAATATTCTTTCAAGATATTCTCTCATTATTCAGTTGGATTATTAAATCATTAATAGAAGAAGTAAGTATCATATATTGGCTAATTCTTAAGGACTTTAAATCTTTCAAATCGGGTATAAGAATTTCAAAATATAGAATATCACTATTTGAAATTATATTATAGCTATAATTTGGTATATTTCTTCTTTAATCAAGCTTTTTAGTCTTGAAATCCACAAGTAATGTGTAAAAACCTTTTATCCAATATTTTCAAGGTATTTTTGGATTACTAATGAGTGGTTTATCAAATTATTCAAGCTTTTTGCTCTAGTTTTTGTTTTCTTCAAGAACTTATAATACTTTTTTTTCAAAAGATTTTTATCAATGAAAATAATTTCAAATATTTTTAATAAGAAGTTTTATTGTTGAATCTTCTTGTTATTTATTCTAGTAGAAAATTACTTCTTAATGGCATAATCATTGTCAATTTATGACAAGTAAAAGAAATAACTAACCAATTATTTATTTATTTGTGGTTATATTAAATCAATTCTTTTTATCTTATAATAACATTCATAGTACTCTTGATAAATATTAATATTCTCATCAGCTTTGTGAGCCTTGAGGTATATTTTACATACCCAAATAGGCCAAAATTATCTTAAAAAGAAATTTTGAATTATGCATAACTCATAAGTAATGCATATATCCAAAATTCATCATTTTTGATTTGAGAAAAGATGGATAACTTTTTATTGAGTAAGTAAATCCATGGATTTAAGGCCAGATTTCGATTCTACACTAAAATTCACCTAGGGTAGCTCCATACAGTGAATAAGCTCAAATTAACTCTTTGAGGTGGTAAAATGGAAAATACTTCAATACCACATCATCAATACCACATAAAAGATCCGTGGAAAATTTTGTTTTTCTTATTTTCATGCCAAAATAATGGGAAAGTGAGAAATCCCATGTTACATATACACTAAGAATAGTGTTATGCATGTTTTGAGCACTTAATATCATGGTATTCTTACATGGACTTTTGGTACACCCATAATTGATATCTCACTTGAAGCTTAAATTACTATTTTGATGTGAAAAATAGGCAAGGGGGACAAAAGACATCAAAGAGAGCCAGGGTACCCAACTTCTGAGGCCTCAGAGGCATGGACAGCTCCAAAGCTTGGATCCATGGCTGATCTTGGCCTAATTGGTAAACTAAAACCTTTTGGGAACTTGGTTACCATGTTACAACTACAGTAAAACTTAAGAAAATAGCAAATAACCTGCTATTTTGACGTGCCAAGGAGGTAAAGAGCTACTTAGACTCCTGTAACCATGTCAATTCTTAATGACTTTCCATGGATAAACCCCAAAGGAGTAATTAAAACCCTTTTTGGACTTGTATCCATTGATTTACCTCATAGCAACCAGTGAAACACTGATATTTGCAATTCTATGTAGAAATGAGGTCAAAAATTCAAAAATTCATTAAAAATACAATTCTTAATGAATCTTTCTGAAACTTTCAGGACTAATGGAGAACTATATAATTCATACAAAAACCAAAAATAATGATACTTCTATATTTAAAATTAAAAGTTTTACTCACAGTCCATTTTTGATGATTCCACGTGAAACACAGAATCCTTAAAAATTCACAGTAATTACATCCTGTGATGAAATTGGCAATAAAATTGATAACTTTGAGAAAGCAATGATTATTTTGGAATAAAAGAAGATTTACAGATGTTACTCCTTTTATTCTTAACCATATTGGGGTTGGTAGTCATGTAAAAGCATCAATTAAGTAATTATGATAATCTTACGTGACAACAGATGATGCAATCAATAATCCAAAAAGATTTATTGTTTTCTCACTCACTGGTTTTTCAGTTTGCTCAATGGAACGCCTCTGTGAGCTGTTGTTGACTTAAAAGAAGCCTCTTCTTGCTGTTTTTTCCAATCATCATCTTATTATCATTTAAATCATTATCACCTACAAGTAAGTATTGGTTACAGCTATTCTTAAGTGTTTTAAATCTTTCAGAATCAATCAGAAAGACGTGAAATTATAGAATCCAACTATATATTGTTGTAATACTGTTATAAATCCATTTTGATCCTTAAAATCCACAATTCTATGTCAAATCTCTCTATCTTATCTTTCAATAAGCTCTTTGGAATATTAGTGAGTGATTTATCTTTAATTCTTAAAGTTTTTCTCTAAAATTAGTTTTCTTCAAGAATTATCATTATAATTATTCTTGCAAAAGATAATTATATATTAAAATAATTTTATTATTTTAATAAAAGAAGTTTTTATTATTAAAATCTTCTTGTAATTGATTCTAGTAGACAATTACTTGCTCACTGTTAAAATCACTAGTAGTGCTTAACACGTGAAAGAAATAATTCTTTAATTATTTAATTGTGGTTATAATAATATTTTCTTATTATATTTCATAAGAACAGACACAGTACTGTTGATTAATAGTGATATTATCATCAGTTTCATAGCCACATCTTACAAGCTTCATAGACAGATCTTAAAAATTTATAGAAAATGAATCAAAATTAATAAAAGGCTAAAAAACATAGTGTCTCAAATTTTCATATAGAGGAAAGAGGGAACTTAACCTTACTTCCTCATTTTTTCTTCACAAAATTAGTCAAAATAAAAAACTAATCAGTTAAGGTGACTCATTAAAAAAAGAAAGGAAGAAAATTAATTTGAATTCTTTTTGACTTATTTTATGAAAATGATTCAACTTAAAAAAAATAAAATTAGTCAGAGTGACCAAAAGAGCCAAAAGCAAGAAAAAGGAAAGAATATTTTTTCAGTTTTCATTAAATTGGTCAAAATTCAATTTTGCTTTCAAAGAGCTGAAACACAATTTAGAACAAGATAAAAAATGTCTTATTAATACAGCCTTTCATTTTCATGAACAAGCCTTCCTTTAAATTTACTTTCAAATCAAAAGTAAAATGAAATAAAAAACGAAAAATAAAATATGTAGTCAGACAGACCCTGTGAGAATAAGACATGAATTCAAATGAAAAAAACTTGCTTCAAAATTATTTTCAAATAAGAGTTCATATGAAATTAAAAAACAGAAAGGTGATTTGTCAGGATGGTTTCACTTCACAAAAATTGATTGAATTTTTTGGTGACAAAATTGAAATTAAATTAATAAAAGTTCAAAAGTAAAGAAAGGTCTTAATTAAAAGCCTCTGGGATGCTAGAAAATCATTTCAATTACTTTCTGTATTGAGATAAAATTTAGATGAAACTAAAATGAAAAAATCAGTTGCACCCCCTCTAAGAGGTGAGGTGATAAACTTTTGCTTTCCTAGGGAAATGACTAAGTTAAGATCAAAAATACCTAGTGTAAACGTTTTGGAGAGCCTCTTGTTTTAATTCCAAAGATTTAAGTACCAATCTTTACAAAATATCAAAAATTCAACAAAGGAAAAATCTAACTTAAATTAAAAAATTATCTGGAAAAACTTGTATATACAAACAAACTGAATGATGTATCTATTTTAAGAAGGATGAAAAATACATCCAAATTTGACTTTCTCCAAATGGGAATTTTAATTTAAATAACTTTACTAATGGGTGTAAAAATTAAAATCAAAAATCATATTACTCAAATAAATTTACTTGAGTTTTCTAGATAGCCATATTTTTTGAAGAATTATCAAATACTGTATTTGGAAGCTTGTGTCAAAGGTTGCAAATAAATTTGGACAAATTGATATTTTTCTGAATTGAATGATAAATTCACTTCAAGTGGGAATGTGTCACAATGCTGTCTGCCAGACCTCAGCAAAGGGAACTCTTTCCGAAAAGGCTATTAAACTGGTTGAAATACCGGTTAATACTGGCAAGTTGTAGATCACATTCCATCATGTGACAGTACCCCCGGGTTTAGAGCACTGTGTCCCAAAGTGCATGTAACTGATGGTATTACCCATGTCACCCTCATGGAGCTACATTAGTCACAACAGGAGCCTACAAGGAACCCCCAAGGGGAAGAACCCTTGTATGCCAATGGAGCAGAAAACCCAGTGATTTCTGGTTGTTTGATTGAGACCACCTCTTGTCTCCAACCAGAATTGAACCCATGACGTTGGTAACCGTTTTATTGTCACAATGCTGTCTGCCAGACCTCAGAAAAGGAAACTCTTGCCAAGAAGGCTATCAAACTGGTTAAAAGACCAGTTAATCATGGAAAGTTGTAGATCACATTCCACCATGTGACAGAATGCCTGTATTTGAAGAAATATTATCTGAATATTGGATGAACTATCAAATACAGTTCAAAAACAAAAACGTTTGAGCCTAATATATCTAGAATTTTGAGTGGTTTTCCTTATTCAAATCTGCCAAAATGAGAAAAAATCATTTCAAACAAACTTGAATTTAAGATTGGAATTTGATCCAATCGCAAATCTAAAAAGGATTTTTATATCATTGTTGGGTATTTTCAAAGTATAACTGAAATTAAAATCTTAAATAGTCAAACCCTATCTAAAATATAAACAAAGGGGATAGTTCTTTTTGGTAAAACCTGTCTTCCAATTCATAGTATGTATACAATAAACATCTTTTTCCAAATTCAGAAAATAGGAAAATTAAAAGCATTAAGGACTATAAATCCAATTTAGTGGATTTACAACTTGAATCCATGCAGATTGAGGTATCTGAGAGAATCAGAAACCATATCATTCTTGTGCTTCTCTTTGGTCTACATAAAATCTTATTTTAAGTATTCTGACAGAAAATCATTGACCACAAGATCAACTTGGCTCTTAATAATTGTTACTGAGCCTTCTAGAAAGAAAATAATAGAAATTTTTGAGGTTTACCACCCAAAACGTTAAGCATAGCCCGGCCAAAATACCCAGTTCTTTCTGCCAAAATGCCAAATTTAATTTTTTGTGTTTTCAAATACCACACCTTGATATTAATGGTATTTTAATTCCTGAAATATTAAGTTTTTTTTTCAAAAGAAATATCACTTCTCAACATGGTAAGCCACTCAGATAATTTATGCATCCTTTTTCAGATGGGATAATTATTGTGATATTGTGGAAAAGATCCCAAAAGAAGGAAAAATTCTATGATACATACCTGAAGCAAAATATGTATATGTCATGTAATGGAGAGCTCTAAGGGGAAATCTCAATACTTGATTGCATATATCAAAATGATATCAGAAGAAATTTCAAGATAAAAATCCTCCATTTGTATATTAAACCATAGACTGTTCAAAATTATAACCTTTCTATCCATGAAAATTATCTTCAAAATCATACTAAAGACTTCAAGGACTACCTAATCATATCATAAAGGGGGACATATTTCAAGGTAAATCAGACATTATACAATGTTGTATTGATATACAACTGTAAATATCACTTTGGATACTGGGTTGCAATAAAATTAAATATCTCATTAGGGAAATTGGAAAAACAGGGATCTATTGGCTCTAAACTCATAAATTCTTGAAAAAAACTCAAGAAATTTTCTAATATTCTATTTTTAAAAATAATTATACATATATAATTTATATAATGATATTTTTTAAATAAGAAAGACTTATCAGTGCACATCTTATTTGTTTTGATAAATATTGAAATAATGTCAATATTAGAACCATACAAGAACTAACCAAAGTTAATAATTTAGAACAAAGGAAGAGTTGTGAGCTGAGGAGCTTTAATTTTATATTAAATTTTCCATTTTTTGAATAAACTAAATAAAAAATGTAAACTGTGATATAGGAATTAGTTGGATTAATAAATGGTTAGGAACACTATTTCAAAGAAGAGCTTAAAATATCACTTGACTATAAATATAAAGGATAGTGTAAGAGATATCCTACTATTAATTCTTTTTACTGAAAAAATGAGTACCGTGAGCTAATGTAATCTATTCCAGATTTGAGGAAGAAAGGGGGTTTATTTCAGGAGAAATTTTAAGCATATGTTGAAATATTTTATGTTTTTTACCAAGAATGAATAATTTAAAACTAAATACAAAAAAGAAATCAGATACATTATTATCAATTCAATCTTCAGAGAAATTGCATTATTCTTAATTATTTCAGTAAAAAGGTTTTGTATTGAAATTCATAAGAAAAGTAAGTATCAATAAAACTTGAGGATAAAGTCTAGTATCCAGGAATAAATACTAGAATATTAGAAATAGAAATTTTAAATTTGAAATCTTTATTCTAATACTTTGAAGATAATCTTCAATATTTCTATTCAAATATCCCTTTCGTGAATAAAGACACAATACTTGAGCTTAGGAACTTCTATATTTCAAGCTTTTGCTATGAAACTAATCTCATTAATGGTAAATTAATTATTTTATTATTTTGGTTCTTATTTATAAAAGAAACAACCCTTATAATATTGAGACTATTATCATAAAAAGTAGTTTTTCAGCAATGAGAGCTTAAATTATATTTATTTAGATAGAACAATAAACATATAAGACTCAAATTCCAATATCATTACCAATACTTCTATTATCAATTAATATTCTTTTCAATTACCAATAGAGCAATAATAATAGTAAAAAGATTCTACCAGAAGTGATTTAATGTTGAAATAAGTCATTTATAAATAAATAACAATGAGATTATAGAAATATGTAAAAGGATATACTCAAGATCAAAAGCTAGTATAAAAGTACCTACTTGTTAATATGAAACTATTATTAATAAAAAATATGTGCAAAATATTATTTACTGATTTCTTGAACAAAAAATTAAGAAATAGTAATAAGAGTGGATTCAACTCGGAGAAAAGCATATTTTAGTAATAAGAGTAAGGTTATTAATTCATGATGAGATACTTTTTCTTCAAAATTACAATATTCAACACCTTTTCATTTAATTTAAAAGAAAACAAGGTATTACAACTATTACTATCAATATTTATGTGATATGTTATATTATATCAAAGCTAGGTTCAATTCTGACAAGTTTTATTGAGTTTTGGAGTCTTTTTATACCAAATGAAGTCCTCTCAGATGAAAAAGAGTACCACTATGGATTCAAATTTCTAGAATACTTGTAAGATGTGTCTATGAAATTTTTGATAATATTACTACCAATCAACAATACTATGACTGTTCTTATGAAATATAATAATAAAATTATTATAACCACAATTTAATCAATTACTTAATTAATTATTTCTTTTACTTGTTACACACTACTAGTTAATATAACAGTAAGCAGTAATTGTCTACAAGAATCAATTACAAGTATGTAAATAATAAAACTTCTTTATTAAAATAATGAAATTATTTTAATATATAATTGACTTTTACAACAATAATTATAAATATAATTTTTTAATAAAACAAATACTAGAGAAAAACCTTAATAATTAATTCAAAAACCACTTACTAATATTCAAGGAACCTTGGAAAGAATATGGTAGAGAGATTTGACAGATAAATTGTGAATTTATAGGATCAAAATTGATTCATAACAGTCTTACAACAATATATAGTGGATTTCTATCATTTCATATCTTTCTAATTGATTCTGAAAGAATGAAACACTTAAGAAAAGCTTTAACCAATACGTACTATTTGGTAACAAAGATATAATTGGATAATAAGATGATTTGGGAAAACAGCATGAGGAGGCCTCTTTTAAGTAAAAGACGGCTCGCAGAGGCATTCCATGGAGCAAACTGAAAGACAGTAAGTGAGAAAACCCTAATCCTTTTTGGATTATTTATTTCATCATTTGTTGTTATGTAAGCTTACCATAATTACTTAATTAACGCTTCTATGTGACTACAAACCCATTTATGGTTAAGAATAAAAGAAGTAATGACTGTAAATCTTCTTTGATTTCAAAATAAACATAAATTTCTCAAAGTTATCAATGTTCCTCAAAATTTAATCACAGGCTATATTCTCTGTGAAGTTTTGAAGATTCAGTATTTCACATGGAACCATCAAAAATGGACTGTAAATAAAACTTGTAATTTTACTTATGAAACCATAATTATTTTTGGTTTATTTATGAGTCATACCATTCTCAATTGGTAATTAAAGTTTAAGAAAGATTCAAAAATTGTACTTTTAATGAATTTTTGAAGTTTTTACCTCATTTCTATGTAGAATCGCAAATGACAAAGTATGGCAGTTTGCTATGAGGTAAATCAATGGATAATAGTCCAAAAACGGTCTTAATTACTGTTTTAAGGTTTCTCTATTGAAAATAATTAAGAATTGACATTGTTACAGGAGTCTAAGTTGCTCTTTACCTCTCTGTCATGTCAAAGTAGTAGCTTATTTGCAATTTTCTTATGATTTAATGAGCTTTTAGCTTGGTAACTAGGTTCCCAAAAGGTTTTGGTATACTAATTGGGAAATGATCCGCCATGAATCCAAGATTTAGAGCTCTTTATGCCTCAGAGGCCTCAGATCTTGGGTACCCTGGCTCTCTTTGATGTCTTTTGTGCCCCTTAGCTATTTTCATGTCAAAAATAGAAATTCAGGCTGAAAGACTGATATCCACTATGGGTGTATCAAAACTTTATGGAAGAACACCATAATATTAAGTTCCACAAACATTCATAACACTATTATCAGTGTATATTTAACATGGGATTTCTCACATTCCCATTATTTTGGCGGGAAATTGAGAAAAACAAACATTTTCACAATTCTTTCATGTGGTATTGAAGTATTTTCCATATTACCACCTCATAGAGTTAATTTAAGATTAATCACTATATCAAGCTACCCTAGGTGAAATTTTGTGTAGAATCCCAATCTGGCCTTAAATCCATGGATTTACTTACTCACAAAAAAGTAATTCATCTTTTCTGAAATCAAAAATGATGAATTTTGAATTTATGCATGACTTATGGGTTATGCATAGTTCAGTATTTATTTTAAGGATAATTGTGGCTTATTTGGGTATGTAAAATATACCTCAAGGCTCACAATACTTAAATAACTTCAATTCAGAGTTTTACACTTGAATAACACTATATTTTCTTCTTCAAAATTTAATAGCTATTCTCAGTTGAGCATGAAGCCAAGAAAGATTTCATGATTAAAGGAGCTGATGATTAGTTTTCATTATATATCATTCTAACTTATTGAAACCTATATCAGCTAATTTAACCAATTTGGTTGAGATTTATGGCACAATTCTTTGTGATTTAATGCCATTTCAGAAGTTTCCATATTTTTAACAATGAGAAATTTAAAATATTACTCTTAAGCTGACAAAACATTTGAAAGATGTATTTTTAAACCAAAATTGTGAGTGGTACAGCTTTGAGGTATATTTATAATTAAAGAAAAAAATTACTTATGAGGTAGTTTTAATTGTAATTTGACTTTGAAAGCAAAGTAGGTTATTTTTGCTATAATTATAACTCCCCTAACATTCCACGACTCCAATAATTGGAGAAACTAATCTTTATAAGGGAAAATTCAATCCCTCAAAGCTTTACTAAAATCTATAAATAAACAAAAACATTCTTCTTATGGGCAGTATTTGACTTTTTACTCAAAATGTGTGGTTTGGTGGTTTTTTGAAGTTTTGATATTAGTTTCAATTTAAATGAGCTTGATAAAATTTTACTCTAAATATTTGATGAGTTTTAATATTAAAATCAACCTTAAAATAAAATCAGGAAATTTGTTTTGGCTTCAAAACCTTAATCACGGTTTCCCAAATCCTAAATACACTCAACTCGGATCCAAACATTTGGGTACCTTGGCACCTTTTTCAGAATCCCTCTGTCCCACCTCTTTTGTTTTTCTTTTTGCTTTCACTTATTGAAAGCCATATTATGCATCTTTGGCTTAGTTTGGACAAAGGGAGCGCAATAGTTACCACCTGTATGGTAAATCCAAAGCCAACTTTAAGACTAAACATTACACCTCAAGTGTACGACCTCTTTTGTGAGTTAAGAAAAAAATGGTATAAATACATCAAAGTTTAATTACAGAAAAGAAATTATTGAAAATTATTACTACTTCACCAAAATACTATTTTGGCCTTTGTGGGCCAAAATATTGAATTTATGGCAAAATAACCTAAGGTATGACCTTTGGTGAAATTGGATGGAGAGTAAAATGATATAATGTAAGGTTTGACTATGAAACAATAAGTAAAACTTACTAATTTATTACTTATTGTACTCTGAATGTCCTTATAATTAAAATAAATAAGATTAAAATAATAATAATAATAAAGAAATATTATTATTATGGTGTAAAAATATTATATTATTAAATAAATATAATAATATAAATTAATATTATATGAAATTATAATATTATAAATAATATATTAATATAAAATAATTAATATATTATAAAGCTCTTTATTATTGTTACCAACAAATAATAAAGGCGTAAAAAACTGTTTTTTATAAATAAAAAACAATTAATAACAATAATATTACTAATATTAAAGTTATATATTAATATAAATACTATTTATATTAATTAAGAATTATTAAGAGTAATAATAAGAGAGAAATTATTATAATAAGATGAAATAACCTACTTTTAACACTTAAAATAATAATTTTGAGATATTTTACGCCAAAAGAATATAATACAACCTTTTCAAATTGTATTTACAATAAAAAACAAAGAAAATTACTAAGTTTCTTGATTTTACGTGGAAATGAGTTTATAGAGAGATTTATGACAAAAACAATTAAAGAATTGATTTTAATCACATAAAAATAGTGATTAATATTAAGATGATCTTTGGTCTTTAATAATATAAGAGTTTTATATATAAAGAATAAAGAAATTACCTTTTATCTAATTGATTTAATGTTTTTGATGCGTCTGAGGGGAAAATAGAGTAAAAAGAGCTCTATTTATAGTAAATACCTCCCTCCTAGAGTCCAACAGGCTTCTAGTAGACGTGTACTGATCATATCCACTGGAATTGATCAATATTTTAAGGTTTGAGGGTGATTACATCATGATCAAACCATATTACATCATTATTACACCATTATTTAGAGTTATCACTATAACTCTAAGTTTGATGACATCAGAGGCTTGGCAGAACCCCAAATTTCGTGGATTTTATTAGTTTTAATCATAAACTAATATTATTCACCAATTTTATCACTCTTAAGACTGTTAAACTTAAATTAAGGTTACACTATGTGATCATAACTGCTCAAATTAAGCTCAAACTTTGATCCTCAATAACTTTTAAGATTTACACGCTACAGAAATTCAGAGAGTGAATTCTGATAGCCTGGCATAACTTTATTATGCTGCCAAGAGCTTTTCATTACATCATCAAAACTCTAATTTTGATGATTTTTCTTGTAACTCATCTTTTCTGTCGAAATTCAATATTTTAAACTTCAAACCTTGATTTCAGGGGGTTATACCCTCAATTTAATAATAAAAATTACATCATTCTTCACGAATGAACTAGGAGAATCCAACTGTGTACTTTTTTTTTAAGTTTGGAACACTTTCACAACAAAGTGGTCAACAGCTCTGTTGATTTTGCTCAATAATTCATCATAGGTTTTAACCTTGTTTATAATTTGTAAAATGAAGTTCATATCTGTGTTTTTACAGTAATTACGTGGTAACTTTATTTTTGGTTCATCATTCTATCATGTATAGTTTAGAAGATATTAGCTATGATCCTTGAATATATGCGTTGACCAAAAAAGTGCATATATTCAGGATAATTCCTTAAGTATTAACATTGGAAATTGGCTTATTAATTGTTTTATGTGTGGATTTTCATGGGGAATCCACTGGTACAATTTATTTTACATGTTGTTTCATTAGGTTTTGAGATAAATAAGGTTTTATGGTTTTTATAAGGTATTATACCTTATAATTCCTTAAGTATTGACTTTACAGATATGCCATGAAAATGGTATATGTGTATTTTTCCATGGGGAATCCAATGGTATAATTTATTTTACATGTTGATTCATTGGTTTTTAAGTTAAACCAATTTTTGTACCAATTTATGGTATTTTTTGTATATTTAATTAATTATTTTTAATGTATAATTATTTTAAGTAATTTTAATATAATTATATTAAAAGTCTAATTATTCTGAGTCTTTTTGTGACCTTATTGGGTATGTGGTCATATCTCAAAGGCTCACATTCCCTACCACCAAAAAAGATTGTACCACAATCTGATATGTGTGATTAGGGTATCATCCACTGTCCTACCTCTTCAATAGACTTTTGTTAGTCTTGAAGCTCAATAATGCTTAACTTTTTTATTTTTCAGGTTTTCTTTCATGTCTGAATCTTCTTAGTAATTTATCAGCATTTGTTATATCTTTCTCAAGTAGCCATTCATCTTCCTGAGTTGAATTTCTATACCTTACAAGGTATTCCCTTTCTTTTTTGTTTCTTGTCCTTCTTTCTTTAAGGACTTTTACTATTTTCTTTTCCTCTCCTTCCTCCAAGGGGGGAATCTCAAGTGGGGGTTTATTTCTTAGTGGAAATAACTCCTTGTCACTTGAACTGTAAGGTTTTATTAGACTTACAGGGAAAGTTGGGTGTTTGTTCATTAGTTCACCTGTGAGTTCTAATTGCACAGCATTGGGTCCATGGAGTGCTTTTATCATAAATGGTCCTGCAAAGTAATCTTTCAATTTCTTTGGGCCTTTTATGTTATTGAAATTAAGGGTTGATACTAAAACCAAGTCTCCTATTTTGAAATCAGGTGGTTTATGACTTTTATCCCATCTTTCTTTTGCATATTTAAAAGAATCTTGCATGCATCTGTTTGCATGGTGTCTTGCTTTGTCAAGCATTATCTTGAAACTGCTTGCTGTTGGATGTATATCCACTAAGTCCTTTTTGAGGGTGTCATAAGGAAGTCTTGGATTCCAACCTTTCTCTAGCATTGCTGGTGTTTTGCCAGTAGAAGAATGGATTGATGTCTTATATGCCAGTTCAAGTGCTGGTATTAGTGTACACCAATCATGGGTAAAACCATCAGAATCTTTGAATTCAAGCCCATAAGCCCAGAATCTTCTGATCATATCCTCTAGGGTCTGTATCATTCTTTCTGCTAGACCATCAGTTTGAGGATGATAAGCTGTTGAGAATGACAATTTTGTCCCAAACAAGTTATGGAGATTTGTCCATAATGCTGAAGTGAACTTTGGGTCTCTGTCACTTATAATATTTTGGAATAAGCCTGTGTGGCTAATGACTTTATTCCATATCATTATGGCTGTATCCATAGCTGTGTCATCTTTATGACATGGTAAGAACATGGGAGTTTTACTGTACCTGTCAACTAACACTAGGCATGCATTATAACTCCTGTCTCCTCCTGGAGGTAAGGCTGTTACCCAATCCATATGAACTATTTCCCATGGGGATTTTGGTTCTTGGATTTGGATCATCATTCCAAATTTCTTTCCTGTGGCTCTGTTGGCTTTTTGACATCTGTCACAGGTTTGGAAGTACTCTGCAACATCTTTCTTCCAATTTGGCCACCAAGAGCAGGTTTTCACCCTCTCTAGTGTCCTATCTTCTGAGAGATGTCCAGATGTAACACTATCATGACACTCATGTAAAATAGTGCTTATTAGTGTTCTATCTGTTAAGGCCATAACACATGTGTGTTTTGTTCTATGGTAAAGGATTCCATCAAGGAGGTGAAATCTTCCTTCATCATATGCCTTTTTCCATATTTCATCTAGTTTTGATGAAAGTGATGGATCTTTGCAGTCTTTCATTAGAAGTTGGCTTAAGATATGGCAATTTTTGTCTGTCTTATAGCTTTCTTTAACTTGGTTAAAGAATTCTGTGCCAATGTCTGTAACACATATTCCTTCTATATGGTGCTCCTCTTGTGGTACCTATGCTGGATTGTCAGGGGTATTTGCTAGAGCCCATCTACTAAGACCATCTGCATTTTTATGAATATTCCCAGATTTATGAACAATAGTCATATTTCCTCTATATTCTTGGATAGCAATTTGCCATCTCAGCATATGTCTATTTGGAGTCTTCATATTTAATAGTGATTTCACAGCATTACAGTCTGTGATTACATCAAATACTGTGCCATCCAAATAATAATGCAGTTTTTCTAAAGCCCATACTAGGCATAAGAATTCCATTTGGCTTGCTCCATACCTTGCTTCTGTTGGCTTTATCTGCCTTGAAATGAAACAAATTGGTCCTTCCACTGGTTTGTCATTGATAATTTGTGTTTGGTGAAGTGCAGCACCTAGTCCTTCTCCACAAGCATCAATGTACAGTTTGAAGGGTAGTTTCCAATCTGGCATCAGAAGAAATGGGGCATTTGTTAAGGAATTTTTCAATTCTTTATATGCCTTGACTCTTTCTTCTGTCATCTCATAGACTGTTTGTTGGTCACATAGCTTATACAAGGATTTAGCAATCTTTGCAAAGTCCTTTATATGCTGTCTATAGTAACCAGCAAATCCTAGAAATGATTGCATTTCTTTTTTGGTTTGAGGCATTGGCTTAAGTAGTACTGCTGCTACTTCATTTTTGTCTATGCCTAGACTAAGGCCAGATACTACATGTCCTAGTGCCTTTAATTCACTGTATGCAAAATGACATTTTTTCAAGGAAATTTTCATATTTACTTGGACTATTTTCTGTAATACCCTTTCTAGTCTTGTAAGGTGATTTTCCCAAGTTTCTGAGCAAACTATGATATCATCAATATAGATAATCAACCATCCTTCTGATAATTCTTCAGGGAATATGGTATTCATCATTCTTTGATAATGGGAAGGTGCATTTTTTATTCCAAATGGCATTCTTAAGTATTCAAAAATTCCACAATGGACTATTATTCTTAGTAGTTTCTTGGCATTGTCTGTTAAGACATTTTGATGAAAACCCTTCAGAGCATCCATAGCTGTGATGAACTTAGCTTGTGACAATTGGGTTAATGTCTCATGGATTCTGGGTATTGGATATCTGTCTGGAATGGTATAGGTATTCAGGGCTCTGAAGTCTCCTACCATCCTTGATTTTCCATTATGCCAAGTTATAATGACAGGTGTAGTAACTTCTACTTGTTCATTATGTCCAACCTTTCTTAATACTCCAAGGTCCATTAATTCTTTAATGTGCACTTCTAAGGCTTCTCTAGCTCTTGGACTGGCTGGATAAGAAGGTCTTCTTAATAAAGGTGGGTAAGGTTTTCTACATTAAGAATTATATCCACTTCATGTCCAATTATGGTACCTAGTGGCTCTTTGTCAGTTGCAAAGGCATTTTTATACTTAAATAAGAGATCAATCAATTTTTCTTTCATTTTTTCTGTTAATTCTTGATTGAATTCTGCCTCTATGAGTTGTTCAGATATAAAAAGTTCCTTTTCTGGAATTTTTTCTTCATTCTTAATAACTGTGATTTGTTTTTTGTTATTTAAGAATCCAAACTTTTGTCTTTTGTTATCTCCTATGGTAAAATATCTATCCTTTTGGTTGGAAATATCTATACCATAGATTGATAAGTAGTCATTCCCAAGTATGAAATGATTACTAGTACAGTTGTCCATTACTACAAACTCTACTTTAATTCTGACACATTGTGAGGGGTGAGGAAAAATTAGTGTTAAATCAATTATTCCAAGGGGCTTCATGCTCTCACTTGCACTACTAAATTTGACACCTTGTATTGGCATAAGTTTTTCTTGCAAGTCTAGGACAATGGTTTTTAAATAACTTTTGCCAACACAAGTGCAATATGCTCCTGTATCCAAGTTAACCTTTCCTTCTTGGTTATCAACCATAACAATACTAATACTTGATTTTCCAGCTGTATATCCCATTCCTCTTGCAGGTTTGGTTCTATACATTTTGGCATCTTGTATGTTTGTCAGATTTGTGTCAGATGTTCCAACTTGTGGCAAGTTTGAGTTAACATCCAGTACTTCATAAATTATATCAATATTATTAATTTGTGCATTAATTATATTGATTTCATCACTTTCAGAGCTTTCTGATTCTTCTGTCTCTTTTTCAGAGTCAGATTCTTCTTCTTTGTCATTGTGGTTTTCTGTTTCCACAATTTCATTAATCTTTGCTTTTTTAAGGCAATTATTGGCTAAGTGTCCAATACCTCCACATTTATGGCATTTTCTTTGCTCATTATTGTTGGATGTATTGGGCTTGAAGGATTGTTTTGATTTATCTTTTTTGATAAATGGTTTATTTGGGCTTTTAATGTCCAATTTTTTCCAAGTCCTGCCAATTTTTGTTCTTGTCACTATATCTTCTAGTGCATTTATATACTCTTCTGTGGAGCATGGTTCTATACACCTGCTTCTTAGGGCATGTTCTAGTTCCCCTCCACATTTTTTAAGTATTTTCATATGCACCATCTTCTGTGACATTTCTGGGTACAGTGCATTAAGCCTTTCAACTTGTTTTAAGAACCAAGTTAAAGGTTTATCTTTCTCTGGGTCAAAGAAAGAGTTTTCAAATGCATTTTCTATCTTATACCTCCAGGCATCATTTGCCCACTTGGTGATTATTTCTTGTTTCCACCAAGACCAGGTATTTTTACCATTTGTCTGTCTTATGCCATAATACCATCTTTTTGCAGATTTCTCAAATAATGGATGTAATTTTCCAGTGATTAATTCATCTGGTATGGCATAGTCTTCTTGTAACATGTCAATTGTTTTAATAAATGACATGTGGTCATATTCACCTTCTCCTGTGAATGTTGGCCATTCCTTCAATTGAGGTGCTTTTTTCATTAAGACTTGGTTATTGTCTTGGTGACTCAAGTCTGTTATGAAAGGATTTGACAATTCCTCTTTTGTTTTAACAGGGCTTCTTATATGAGAAAATGGTGTTGATAACTTTGGCATATTTAAATTAGCCTCATTAATTTTATCCATTTTTTCTGTAATAAGCCTTATTTCACTTTGAATATCATCTTTCAGATGCATTCTTGCTTCATCACTTTTTTCCACATGGTCCAAAAGTAATTTTTGGTGTGATGAAGTCTTTTCTTCAAATTTTTCTACAGAAATACTTAATTTATTTAATTTCTCTGTAAGATTGTCAATACTCACATCATAATTGATTGTCAAAGTCTTGTCTTTGATATCTTTTATGTATTTATACAATTCTTGTTGTCCTTGTATTAATTTTTGAGTATTGTCAATTAAATTCTTTGGTTTATTATTTTCAACAATAAACTTAATGTTGTCAATTTCTTTTTTGTTTTGCACAGCAATTGTTGTTAAAGAAGATAAATTGTTATTTATTTCTTGTAGTGATAATAAACTATTTTTAATTTCTTTTAGAGGTAATATACTATTTTTAATTTCTGTTAAAGTATTTACAACATCTTTGGACAAGGTTATTTCTTTGGGAAATGAGGTTGTCTCATTCTTTGCTCTTCCTTGTCCTTGAATTCCATCAAGGTTCTGGCCATGTTGAAGACATTGTCCATGGCATCCTTTTGGATTCTTGGGATTCTGTAACTTGGGGAATATGGTTTCCTCCAATGCTTTTTCTTGTTCTTCTTCCCTTCTTGGGGAAGTGGGTTGGCTTGAGGCTTGCTGGTAGAGGCTACTGGGGCTTCTTCCTTGGTTGCCTCCCTCTTTTTGGCATGATAATCCTTGATTTTTTTGATTTGAGGTTTGGATGACAGTGGATTCCATCCATTGGAGTATTTCACTATCTCCTCCTCTTTGAGGAACTTTTTCAGGATGTGCCAGGAGTTCATCACTCCTTGGTGTATTTGAGGCAGCATTTCCCAGTCTTTGTCCTTGTATACTGTGTAATACTGCTTGTACTGGCTCATGTAGATGTCTATTTGAGCCCTCTGAATGTGATTTGTACCTATTTGAGTTACTCATACTTAGTTCCAATTCAGGCTCAGATATCATGGGCATTTCTGGGACTTGCCTTTGGGATAAGGCACTTCCTTGTGTGGATTCTGTTCCACTGGGGATATTGCCCTTTCTTTTCCCTTTTGAGGGATCAATTCTACCTCTGAGTCCAGCTCCATCTGATTGGATGGAGTATTGGGAACCTCTTCTGGTAGTCATAATTTAAAGAATAAGAAAAAATAAAAGTATTTTAGAATAAAATTCTTTTATGGCAATTTAAAAAGAGGTGCTCACCTTCAGAGTCTTGAATGGTGGGCCCTGGAAAGTCTAATTTCTTAGCTTTCTTTCTTTTTGGTGATAACTGGTGTTGGAGAACTTTGACAAGTTTCTTCCACCAATCTCTCAACAGTAGCTTGGTTGTCTTCTGTTGGGTTATCTTCAAACACTAAAAAAGACAAATAAATATAAGTCTTTTTATAAGAAGTGTTATTTTTGGCAAGATATGGCAATTTTCCACGTAGAAATTGCTTTTATATCTTTGAAAAATTGAAATAAATAAAGAAATGAATAAAAATGAATAAAAATAACTTTTTTATTTGTTTTTAATATTTTTTATTTTTAAAGAATAAGATAAAAAGTGAATATGATTCTTATAAAATTAAATTATAATAAAAATTATTTTTAATTTATAAAATATCTCTTTTAATCACTAGAGTCACTCAAAGAAAGTTCTTGCAAGTCTAAGGATGTGAAAAACCATGTGTAAGACAGTACAATTGCTTTCCAAATGCCTCAATAGCTTTTAAAATCAATAAAATATAAAATTATTATATAATTTTATGATTGCAAATATAATTTATTATTGGATAAACCCAAATAGAATCTTTTTAAAGATCTTTTAAGTAAATATCACGGCCAGGCCCCCAAATGTAAGGTTTGACTATGAAACAATAAGTAAAAATTACTAATTTATTACTTATTGTACTCTGAATGTCCTTATAATTAAAATAATAATAATAATAAAGAAATATTATTATTATGGCGTAAAAATATTATATTATTAAATAAATATAATAATATAAATTAATATTATATGAAATTATAATATTATAAATAATATATTAATATAAAATAATTAATATATTATAAAGCTCTTTATTATTGTTACCAACAAATAATAAAGGCGTAAAAAACTGTTTTTTATAAATAAAAAACAATTAATAACAATAATATTACTAATATTAAGGTTATATATTAATATAAATACTATTTATATTAATTAAGAATTATTAAGAGTAATAATAAGAGAGAAATTATTATAATAAGATGAAATAACCTACTTTTAACACTTAAAATAATAATTTTGAGATATTTTACGCCAAAAGAATATAATACAACCTTTTCAAATTGTATTTACAATAAAAAACAAAGAAAATTACTAAGTTTCTTGATTTTACGTGGAAATGAGTTTATAGAGAGATTTATGACAAAAACAATTAAAGAATTGATTTTAATCACATAAAAATAGTGATTAATATTAAGATGATCTTTGGTCTTTAATAATATAAGAGTTTTATATATAAAGAATAAAGAAATTACCTTTTATTTAATTGATTTAATGTTTTTGATGCGTCTGAGGGGAAAATAGAGTAAAAAGAGCTCTATTTATAGTAAATACCTCCCTCCTAGAGTCCAACAGGCTTCTAGTAGACGTGTACTGATCATATCCACTGGAATTGATCAATATTTTAAGGTTTGAGGGTGATTACATCATGATCAAACCATATTACATCATTATTACACCATTATTTAGAGTTAACACTATAACTCTAAGTTTGATGACATCAGAGGCTTGGAAGAACCCCAAATTTCGTGGATTTTATTAGTTTTAATCATAAACTAATATTATTCACCAATTTTATCACTCTTAAGACTGTTAAACTTAAATTAAGGTTACACTATGTGATCATAACTGCTCAAATTAAGCTCAAACTTTGATCCTCAATAACTTTTAAGATTTACACGCTACAGCAATTCAGAGAGTGAATTCTGATAGCCTGGCATACCTTATTATGCTGCCAAGAGCTTTTCATTAAATCATCAAAACTCTAATTTTGATGATTTTTCTTGTAACTCATCTTTTCTGTCGAAATTCAATATTTTAAACTTCAAACCTTGATTTCAGGGGGTTATACCCTGAATTTAATAATAAAAACTACATCATTCTTCACGAATGAACTAGGAGAATCCAACTGTGTACTTTTTTTTAAGTTTGGAACACTTTCACAACAAAGTGGTCAACAGCTCTGTTGATTTTTATCAATAATTCATCATAGGTTTTAACCTTGTTTATAATTTGTAAAATAAAGTTCATATCTGTGTTCTTACAGTAATTACGTGGTAGCTTTATTTTTGGTTCATCATTCTATCATGTATAGTTTAGAAGATATTAGCTATGATCCTTGAATATATGCGTTGACCAAAAAAGTGCATATATTCAGGATAATTCCTTAAGTATTAACATTGGAAATTGGCTTATTAATTGTTTTATGTGTGGATTTTCATGGGGAATCCACTGGTACAATTTATTTCACATGTTGTTTCATTAGTGTTCGAGATAAATAAGGTTTTATGGTTTTTATAAGGTATTATACCTTATAATTCCTTAAGTATTGACTTTACAGATATGCCATAAAAATGGTATATGTGTATTTTTCCATGGGGAATCCAATGGTATAATTTATTTTACATGTTGATTCATTGGTTTTTAAGTTAAATCAGTTTTTGTACCAATTTATGGTATTTTTTGTATATTTAATTAATTATTTTTAATGTATAATTATTTTAAGTAATTTTAATATAATTATATTAAAAGTCTAATTATTCTGAGTCTTTTTGTGACCTTATTGGGTATGTGGTCATATCTCAAAGGCTCACATATAATGAAATGACTATGATAAAAATTGATTTAAATATTTTCAAATTTTGAGTAAGAATAGCTCCTAGTGAGGAAATTTGTGATTTCTTTGGGAATTTAAAATATTCCCCAGGGCTCAAATCTATTGAATTGAATTACTTCAATGGATGAATAATATATCAGAAATTACTCAAATAAGCTAGTTGAAAAGAGGATTTTCTCCATGGGATTAAAATGTGAAAACTAAGGACCTAGATTTTGAAATAAACAAAATCCATTATTAAATATTAATTTATTAATAGTTTCTTTTTTGACTTCACATAGCTTTTATTAATGAAGAATTATAGTAACTTATCAAGCTTACTCCTTATAAAAAAGATTTTAATCAATCTTATTTGATTTTTCAGCTTATTGATCATTTTCCTTTTCTCTGCCAAATATTCTTTATTTAAATTAATCATTTGCAAAAAAAGAAAGTTTTGGTAATTTTCCAATGGTTTTTCTTTCTTTATGTATCTATTTTTTGATTTTTCAAATTAATAGTTGATCATTAATATATATCTATTTCAACCTGTTTCTTTTCAAATAATATCATACCTGTTTGAATTTCAAGCTGAACAAATATATAGTTTATATTTTGTGAATTTTTCAATTAGTTTTTTTAAAAAAAGTGGACAATCTTTCCCTGATTTTTGTTAATTTTGATGGCTATTTATTTTTCTTAATAACATAATAAAATATATTAAGTAAACTATTTTCTTAATGTTTTATTAAAGAAAAGAATTCTCAAAATATTTACCTTTCATATCAACTTATATTTTCTACCTTTCTTAATTAAAAGGCAAAACCGTTCTGATATTTGAATTTGGTTTTTGAATATTTAATACTTTTTTGTTGTTTGGAATTAATTTGATGGATTTTTGTGTAGAAAATTTAATTTAATGATTAAGATTTCATGATAAAACAAAAAAAAGTATTTATTAAAACCATTTTTTACCCTCTCTTACCCTGTTTCTTAAGTATGTACCTTTTCCTACTATTGTTTGTATATATATTGTATATGAAGCTAGCTGAAGATTAAGAGTCAACCCAAAGAAATATCATCAAACATTTTGAGATAACCCTAGAATCAAGAGTATAAAGTAATTTACAATATATGATTACTTTTTTCATCCCATTTATAACACATGCATTTACTTTACTAAAGTATGCAAATCATATCAAGGGTCTAACTCAATATTGAACTAACTTTTCTCATATTTCTTATTCTAATCTCTTAAATTGTAATTAAACATATCCTCTCTCTCTTCTTCACCCCCTAATTTCCATTTATCTCCTCTAAATGTCATTTCATTATGATTCTTACTTCTGTTTTGTATCAAGTTGATTTTTTTAAAGGAATGGCTTAATTGTATTCAAAAAATAATCAAAACAATATTTCTCACAATGGACCTCTTGTTTTTAAATTTGGTTTCAAAAAAACATTTTATATATATATCATTTGTGTTGTTTATCTTAGTTCTTCCATAAATGTTTGCTCAATGACTCAGTTTGAAACTTGTTAAAATTTATTTTCCATCAAACTTATCAGCATTCAGTTTTTTCATGAACTTATTTTAAGGTAGATTTATAAAAAATCATATTTCAGATTTTCAATCTAAATATTTCCATGACATAAGCTATTATAATTTTTGGAAAATATGTTCCCCCCTAAAAAAAACAAGATCACTCCATCTCTTTTTATGTTAGACAGGAGAATAATATAATATCAATTTCTAAGAATAAAATTACTAGATTTGGATATTAGTGAGTTCACTAATGTGCTTTTCATTTTGACTTTGCTTGCAAAATTACAAGTTCTTTGCTTCTGTGATATATTTAAGCTTAACTATATGGCCTTTCCAATGTAATAATAATCTACTGGGTTGTTTTGATTTTAATTGCTTTATGAGAATTATTTTTTATTCAGAAAAGTGATCAGTGTTCATGCAGAAGGTATTATATCGGATTCAAAAAAACGCCCAGTAAAGGATGAGCTGTTTATAACCGTGAGCATGAGTTTGACTACCACCTCACCTTTTAAAAATGCATCCTTCAGCATATCTTAGTAAACACGTCCTACCGCTTTCATAAGCTCTTCTTCATATCCTAGTTTTTGGATAAGATACTTACGGGTTTGATGACAGCTATTGCCGATTGATTTTCACATCAAGCGCAAAGCACAACCTCAAGGATTGATAGGTAAACTTGTGTTTACGGTATTGTTCAAAAAAAGGTTATTACCTCGAGAAATTCACAGGCAATATTCCTATAACGATTGTCTAACCACCTCCTCAATAAGTGACAACAAAATTCAACAGAAGAATAGAGAACCTATAAAGTTTTAAAGAGATTTGCAGCGTTGACAAGCTCATGTTGTATACCTTTTTCTTTGGCAGAGTGTCCCGCATCTGAAATGATTTTAAATCTAAGGATTAGGAAGAAATTTATAAGTCATTTCAAAAAAACCTTTCTGAAAAACATTTAACGCCCGAGAGAAAAGCATCTCACTCGGCTTCTGGCCAGACTTTGTGCAACTCCCAGGCTGTTTTAGCCGGGCAGACACCTATATCAAGCGCATAATTCTTAAATTATTGTTCACCGATGATTGATTCAAGGAAAAGGCGAGGATCTTGCACTGAAGTGATTTGACTCACAATCATATCGACCTTGTATGATCACAGCGGGTATATGTCGAATTTTATCAATTTCCTTTTTTTCTAACAATTGCCCATCTCTCATCCATCCTCGGTTGACAAAGTAATGACATCTATGCAGAAAATCGAAGCAAGTAATCAATTCTTGTCGAAGAAAGTTTATTTTTTTTTCAGTAAACAAGACATCAAGAGATCAATACTCAACTCGATCCGTGCAAACTTATCGGCAAAATCGTCCTCATAAGCTTTTTTAACATATTCGGGATCTACAAAGAGGCGGCTTGTTGAACACTCCCAAACTGACCATCTTTTAGCAGCTTCAGCTCGGACATTAGGATCATCAGAAGTCAATCTTTTGTAGTACGCAGAGATCATGTTGTCCCTTTCTTCTGCCGGGATAATTGAAACGTATTCATCCCAATCTATTTGATTTAAGACGAACGGATTTGTATGTAGAGTTGATTAGGAATTATGTGCGTTATACAGATGGTATAAGGTGAAAGCCAGAGTTATAATATACTTAACGCTCAGGAAAGATAAAATTGGTGCCAGGGCCCTGATAAAAGAACTGCAGTTCGGATTGACGAAGACAAAAAATTCCCCTTAAGATCAACGCTTTGACCTTATCCGGATGTGTCTGGGCATACGCCAGTGAAAGAGTTGATCCCCAAGAGCCACTTGAGAAGTATTAATAGTAAGTATAATAGCTTCACCCTGCGTATGGCCGAAAATCTAAGCAAAATGCGTACCCAAACACCACCCATTTGTCGATCTTAAGATGTTGACGGATTTTTTCTATGTCTTCAACTAGGTGCCAAGTTGTATTATCTTCCAAGCATGACGATGGAGTTGATTTACCAGAACTGTTTAAATAACAAATATATATATATTTCACAAAAGTCTCGTATTATTGAGAATATTATGAAAATGACCTAACCCTCGTTGATCAAACAAGACGATATGATAGCTGTTGGGATCAAATAATTGTCTGATGCAGCCAAAACGCAAGAAAAATGTCATTAACAAGTTTAATGTTGGCATGGTTCAAAATACGGAAGCGATCACGAGCTTATCCTCATCGGAGCAACCCGCCCCAGGGCCTATAACAAGACAGTTGGTTTTGCATGTCAATTTCACTTAGACTATCCGAAAGAGACAAAAGGGGTTTCAATGCTGACCGCCATGAATGAAAACAATTGGTTGGCCTTGAGGATTTCCAGATTGTTCCACATAGAGCGAATGACTAGTTTCGCGTTAATCAACAAAGGACCAAAGGCGATGATATCAGCCACCAAGAGATAAAGTGCCGAGCAGACCAACTGACAGCTCCGATACGTTGAGATGTTCCTTCTTGAACGGCTCGACCAAATCAAACAAAGGCTTCGTGCTCATGGCTGTCTCGTTTTCGGATGGACGATAATATTCGGTTGGCTAACGTGGCCTGCTGATAGACTTGGAACAGGCTGCAGAGGCAGGAGACGATCTACCTCAAATGAGTTGGTGTGGATTACGCTGGGGAATAGAGTGTGGGGATTTTATAGGCCAGCCATCGATGACGACCGTCCAGCCAAGACAAGACGAGCGATGACGTCACCACTCCTGACTCCTCACCTAAATTCTCAGACCATCATCACTGGGTGAGCTTCGCTGAGGGTCTTTTATTGGATCAAGACATCAAAATGAGCAGCAACTGGATCGATGGACAACCAAAACATGATTTTTTATCAAAATCTGAGAAATTAGCTTAAATCCTAGACTTATGAATCCCATCTCCTATCTTTGGCCTTCCAGTCTTGATTGGTCTCCAATCGAGGTTGGAGTAACCTTTGGCAGCTGGTATTCAACAGTATTATTCGCCATTCTTATTTGGGTGAGCTCTAATAATGATCAAGGGCTTATTTTGGAAGCATTGCTTCCAACTTGACACAAGAAAAATCGAAAATGGCTCTTCAACACTGCAATGCGCAACTAATATTGGTATCTATTTCAAGGAATTTGCTGTAGGTAAAAACACAATAAATTATCTTGAGCTCATCATACTTGGAGTCTCCTGTCAAAATTTCTCAGGCCTCGTCTACAACCCGCAGGATTCAGTGCAATATACAAAGGGTGGGTGGGCCCCGTGGATTTTTTCTCACCCTGGCCCCAGCCCTCACCCGTCCCGGCTCCAATCCCGGGATTGTTTCTTTTACTTCAATAGCTTTTGCCTAAGGTCTCTTCATTTTGACATTTGTATTTAATTTATTTAGTAGATGCTTTCACCCAAATCAATCAAGATGGCTTTAGTCTATTTTGTGTGACAATGACCTCCTGCTTTCTGTTTCCAAATCCAACTCCTTTCGGAGCCTCCTGGAGCTCTGCAGACCATCAATTCCATGCTTAATGGTTTGTAGAAATGCTTTGACGTCACTTTACCCAACATCTATTGTTTTCATCAAGAATTCATCCATAAAATTCTGACCAGAACTTGTCTAATGGTCTCATTTACAACTGACACTTGGACAAGCCCTAATATTTTGGCTTTCATTGGAGTCATGGGTCATTACTTAGATAACAATTTCTAACTTACCTCTCTCCTTCTAGGATTGACCAAAATCAAAGGTTTTTATTTTTGTTTCTCATATAGTTTTATTTGCTCCTAATCCACCCATCATTCAGGCCCATCACTAGCTAGCATGTTTATGGGAATAATTTGTTGCTATGGGCTTAATGGAATTACAGCAGGAGTAAAAACTGACAATGTGTCAGTTAATAATTAGATGGCACAATTTCTTGAAGAAAATTCAAATAAATTTTGTGCAAAAATACAGGATATTGGGTGTATGGCTCGTATGATACACCTATAAGCACATGAAGGTCTCAAAGTTCTTGGTCATGAAACGCCTTCAATTGCACCTGATGAAGAAGCTGAAGATTCCAACCCAATGTCGATATCCAAGATTATGGATTGTCCCAATGGCGCCAATTTGAATTATAATTCAATAATCACAAAGATTGATTTATTGGAATCATACCTGAGCCATAGTCCACAAAGGCAATAAAAGTTCGGTGCACTTGTGAAGTTACTTTACAATGAACAAAGCCCAACAAGTGCAACAACCCTTTTGAACATGTTTGCACAAGGTGGAACTCAACTTACCAAATGATTAAACAAGAAATCAGGCTAAATGATACCTATAACCAATTATGTGTGCCAAAAAATATGCAGTATTATCCTCTCTCTCTACTTGAATTGGAAAAGGTGCATGTAATTTTTAGGTTTCTCAAACCACTTTTCAAGGAAACAAGGAGTATATGTGGGTCAAAGTATCCAAAAATCAATCAACCACCCCAGTTTATATATTCTTGATCAAAATGATCAAACATTTATGTCTTTGACATTCTCATCAATTGGAACTTGTTAATTTTGGATGGGACTATTTGTAGGTTTTCAAAAAAATGATATACCATCAAGTCAGCTGTAATGTCCATGATCTCCAAAATTATGGAATATATCAACATCTTAATTTTGAAGGCCAAAAAAATCTGTGGTGCAATCCTGGGTACATACGTTAAATTGAAGTTTTTTACAATAGTGCAATTTGGAGCTTATTCAGAAAAACTACAAGAGTTTTTGAAGAAGATACAAAAAAACTTCCAATACAAGGTTTTTGCCAATTACACTGATGGAATCTGTTAGGATATGTGAACTAAGGTTTATTGAATCAATATCCACCGCAGTGAAAAAGTATATGAAAACAAAAATATATACCTAAGGGTGGATAACAAGATAATCAATGAATAAAAATAGGAATGTAACAGCTTCAAGAAGAACAACAAATATAGACTAAACCAAAGGGTCAGTTAGTTGGTAGGCCTTCAGTACAGCATAATGATAGAGATAATGAATTGACCTGAGCAATAACAATAACAAGTGAATATTTTAAGAATGAGAGATAAAAGGTGGGAATTGAATAAAGAAAAAGAAGAGAGGAGATTTTTTTGATGGGGATTATTTTAGGAGTAGAGGAGAGATAATATTTTAAGGACAACATTTGAGTTAAAGGTGAGAGTATGAACGATGGCATGTGGCAGTCGGATAATTTTTTAGTGGTAAAGATCTTCATGGTGGTGTGTGGCCGTCGGTTATTTATTGGTTATTTTAAACAAAGATGTATTTTGGATTTCCGGAGTCAAGGAGTGTGTGTCTTTAGGAGATTTGATCTCAATTTTCAATACGCCCCCTCACTCCTCCACGGAGGAAGGCAAAGAGATCCAGGGATAAAACCAGGGAAAGCCTACTGAAAGACTTAGTGAGAAAGTCTGAGATAATTTTGGTAGTGGGAGTGTATACAAGCTTAATGATTTATTTGGAGATAGCTTCTTTGAAAAAATGAAGCTGGATGTTGACATGCTTCATCCGTCAATTGTTGATGTTGATATTTCCATTGGCAGAATTCGTAAATGCCTCATTGTCCTCATAGGAAAGAATTAGAGCGTGAGATTTGTAGATGAGGCATTCCTTGAACCATTGTTGTAACCACATTAGCTTGAACATCAAGTTTCAAAGATATTTGTACTCATCCTCAGCCGTTGAGAACGAAAAAGTGCGCCGCTTCCTGGTTTTCCAGAGGACTAAGCAGCCATTGTAGGATTCCAGGAAGCCTGTAATTTATCTTCTAGTTTCCAGAAAATTCCCCCAGTCTGCATCGCTGTATGAAGAAAGGCCTGAATTCCTGGTCCATGAGTATAGTAAACCAATGTCAAGAGAGCCCCAAAGATATACCAGGACATGGAGGAAGCCATTCCATTGATGTATCCTGCGCTTTTCCAGATATTGAGAGAGTGAGTTAACCACAAAAGAAAACTCAGGACTTATGGCCAAAATAAGGTAATTGATACTACCAACAGTGCTCCGATAGCTGATCTTGAGTTTATTGGACTGTTTGACCTTGTGCTCTGTTTCTGGTGACAACTGCAAGTGAGAGACAAGAGGTGTTGAGACAGTAAAACAATCCCCCATACCATAGAGATCAACAAGATACTTGGAAAAGTTCTTCTGATCAAGCCAGATACCATCTTTCATTTGATTGACTTTCACACCCAAGATGAGATCAGCAGGACCAATCACCATGACACAAGCTATCCCTGCTGATGGGGGTAGCAGATCCAACCCAGCTTCCAGCTTGCTTCATACTGGGCTTTAACTTGCTATTATTATTTGGCTATCTTCCAAGCCAGATTTTCAAGATTCTGAAATACATCAAATAAAGTTAATAGAATTTTTTAATTTCTGAAAATCCTAAATAATCCTTCATTCCAAAAACTTATTTGAGGAAAAACTAATAATTTTGAAATCAAAATGAAGCCATTAACCATGAAATATTATCTTTTACATTGATCAAAATAAAACATCCCTCCTTTCACAATCTGTTATCATATCCTGCGTTTGAGACTTTCTTTTTCAAAATAATTTTCTCAAATGTAAATATTCCCAGCCTTCAAAATATCTAAATTAAAGTGTTTCTATTGAAGTGATTACTTAGCATCAATTTATATAAGTAATAAAAAAATAACAAAATGTGTATGTTTAATTACCTCTTTGTCCCAAGAATCTCAATTTATCTTGATTGCCAAAAATTATATATCAATTAATGGGGAAATTTCCTGTGAATATAAGGCTCAAAGGAGCTTTTTAACAGAAAAAGATTCACTCATTATAGTTTTCTCTCTCTCTTATTCCTCAAATTTGATCAGTCATTTGAAAAATAAGACAAAAAAATCTTCCCATTTTCACAAAATCTAACATTTAATCATTTTAAAACTTCTCTCCCATGATGGAAATAACCTTATGCCACTTATAACTCAAAAACTATTTCTTTCCACATCACATAAAGCTTGTTATATCTCAAACTTCCAAAATGAAACAAACCACTTGATAGGAATTAATCATCAATTACAATATAATTTATATCAATTATATTATCAAAATATCATTATATTGTACTGTTATGGGGCAATCACTTTTCACTTGGGTTCTCAATGTTTTCTATCTTCCAGAGAAATATTGGCAACCTGATGAGAATGTTTCCGAATTCCAAACAGGTGAATAAATTACTGTTCCTTCTGCAAAACAAAAATCTTAGAAACTAATTTAACACCCATTTGTTTTGATTATTGATATGAATAAAGTTTTAGTTTGATTGACTTTCTGTACTAAGGTCTGCATAATATAAAAATCAGGAATAAATTTTCATGTTTTTGTGTAGGCTCATATCTCAATTGAGGTGAGTCTTTATTTGAGGGAAATCAAAATTTAATCATTTGCTTATTAAATTTTCTCATACTTATTTGTTTAAAAAATATTTCTTTCATAAAAATATTTGGAATTGATTTCAAAATTAAGCTTATATTAAAATGTTTTGTAAAAATAATAGCTTGATTACCATGTTGATATTTAATCATTAATAATTATCTTTTTCAATTGCTTAATTAGATATATTAATATGAAATATTCATTGGAAAACATAGATGCACTTTTATATTTCTATTTATAGCTAAGTGAAAAAAACCAAAATAAAAACCATTGAACAAAACCCATTATATTAATGTGGTCAATTTTATAGATATTTAGAATGAAATGAAGAGACTCACAATAATTCTTAAAAACAAGTGCTTTTATTGGATGTGAAATTTATATAGTTAATCTGAAAACTGCCCCTCCAATGAATAAATTTTGATAAATAATTGATGCTTGATTATCAGCTTAATAAACCTTCATGAGTCATATTTAGATGAATATAATAAGCTAAAACTAGTGGTAAATCTTGTTGTTTTCAATGAGCTCATTTCATTGCCTCATATGAAATATTTCTGTAATGATATTTACTTCTAAATCCTGGAATCTCTAAAATTTTATGATTCCAAGAATCCACATTCCCAATACTTTTACTTTCTGCTATCCTTCAGCTGTGGTTAATTAGAAAAGAACTTGTATCATATCTTTCCAGTTCCTCCACAAAAACCAATATATATTCAAAAATATCAATTTAAATATTTGCATAATTTGATCAAATTCATAAGCTCTAGAGACTTCAACCCAAACATTCTTAAGTACCAGGAAAGAGAATTTGAAAAACTAATTAAATTGTTTATTTCCCTCTCATTTTTCAATGCTTCCATAAATCTAGGAATTTAATCAAGAATTTTGAAACTGCATCTGTATATATCTACATATACATTAAAATATCTCTTTAAATTAAAATTTGGCACCAGATTTGCATTTGAAATTTTGCATAAGATATTGATTGAGACTATATATATATATAAGAATTAGAGCTTTCAAAAACACATATCATCGATTTCCTTCATTCAAAATTTTTTTCTATCAATTTTTCCAAAAATGAAATTGTTGAAGTTGAAAAGGTTGATTTCAAATGTATAAAATTGCTTAAAATTGAATTATTTTTGTATAGAGATAAAAGGATAATTTCACCTTGAAAGAAATCTTGTTTTTCAAAGTTTTTTTTCCTAGATGAAAGAAAGATTCAGACAAACTTCATAATAATAATTTAGGGTAATTTTTTTGTTTTATTGATTGAGAAAAATAATGGTGGAAGTAATTGAATTCAATCTTTAAAATAACCTTGAATGTTTAATCTCAGTGTAAACCATGATTAAATTATGATCACTCTACTATTTAGATTCATTAATTTGAATAGTTTTCATTCACAGAATTTTTTAAATTGTAGGACTGTCAAATTTCATAAAAGTACCATTGTAATAAATTTCTTGATATAAGAGTTTTTGATGTGAAAGAGAGGAAAATTTTTAAAGAAGCTTGCTATTAAATATTCAGCTGAATAAGTCAAAAATAAACAAAGCATCCCTTTGTCACAGGGGCTCTTCAAATTGAAGGGGGCCTGGAACTCAGTAAACTGGGACTCACTTATGGAGGACTCAGGATATGGTAAGAGAGAAATACACTTAAGAGTGCAAAGAGATAAATTACTAAAATAAAGAATATAAGAAAGCAGAAACAAAAGAAATAAGAGTAATGAATAGAAGAGCCAACCACAAACAAGTCCAAGTCCACTGTTTCAACCTGTCAGAATGAAAAGAGAAGGGTTGATAAGGATATGGCCACCCAACTCACACTGTACAGGCAAAGAGAGAAAAGGCAAAGACTAACTTAATATTAAATAAATATAATACCCAAAATAAAGATAATAATATTCATTAAATAAGAAATAAACTAAACTGAAGGGATTAATATAACTGATATTGGGACTGAATTCTTTGAAGAGGTCAGAGAATCCTATAAGAAAGACAAGAATTGCCATATCTTGACTTCTTTGTTGGATAAAGACTGAAAAGATACATCTTTGGTCAATGCACTAGATGAAGTTTGGAGAAATTCCTATTCTGAAGGGAGATTTCACTTGTTTGATGGGGTTATTTACCACAGAACCAAACATTCTTGTGTAATGACATTATGCAGCAGATTGCTTATCAATACAATTCTTCATGAATGCCATGATAGCATCTACTCTGGACACTTGTCAGAGGACAGAACACTTGAAAAAGTAAAGAACTGTGCATGGTAGCCATCTTGGAGAAAAGAAACCATTGAATATTGCCATACCTGTGACAGATGCCAAAAAGCAAACAGGAGTACAGGCAAGAAATTTGGACTTATGATCCATATTCAAAAACCAAAATCCCCATGGGAAGTTGTTCACATGGATTGGGTCACAGCACTTCCTCCAAGTGGTGACAAAAGTTATAATGCTTGTTTAGTCATTGTAGACAGATATAGCAAGACTCCCATATTCTTACCATGTTATAAAGATGACACTACTATGGACACAGCTCTTCTTCTATGGATTAGAGTTATTTCTCATACAGGATTATTTAAGAATATCATAAGTGACAGAGATCCCAAGTTCACATCTGCACTTTGGACCAATCTTCATAGATTGTTTGGGACTAAGTTATCATTCTATACAGCATATCACCTTCAGACAGATGGGCTAGCAGAGAGGATTATTCAAACTTTAGAAGACATGATCAGGAGATTTTGTTCTTATGGGTTAGAATTCAAAGACTCAGATGGCTTTACCCATGACTGGTGCACTCTGATACCTGCATTAGAATTGGCATACAAGACATCAGTCCATTCTTCCACCGGACAAACTCCTGCTATGTTAGAAAAAGGATGGAATCCAAGACTCCCAGCAGACACACTGAGGAAAGACTTGATTGACATTCATCCTACAGCTTCCAGCTTCAAGATGATGCTTGATAAAGTAAAACATCATGCAAAACAAAGTATGGATGATGCTTTTGATTATGCAAAACAGAAGTGGGACAAGAGTCATAAAGTACCAGACTTCAAAGTAGGGGACTTAGTTCTAGTTTCAACCTTGAATTTTAATAATATCAAAGGCCCAAAGAAACTTAAAGATTATTATGTAGGACCTTTTGTTATTGTTGCCTTACATGGAACCAATGCAGTTCAAGTGGAATTGAGTGGTGAATTGGAAAATAAACACCCCACTTTTCCAGTCAGCTTGATAAAACCTTATCAACCAGCTGATAAGGAATTGTTTCCTTTAAGGAACCCAACTCGTTTAACTGTACCACCAGTGGAACAGAATGAAGACAAAAAGATAAAGAAAGGAGACTTAGGGGTAAAAATCAGAGAGAATATCTTTTCAGATATAGAAATCCAGTACATGAAGATGAATGGCTGGCAGAATCAGATATGCCTGACTCAGATAAACTCTTGAGAAGGTTTAGACATGAAAGAAGGCCACAAGCCTGAATATGTCTATAAATGTGCTTTAAATTACTTTATCTGAGTAATGTAAAGAGGTTGGACAGTGGACATTAACCCCCCTTTTTGGGGCTTTTTATTATTTCTATCATTGATAAAATTGTAGTACAATTTTATTTCTTGGTGGGAGGGAATGTGAGCCTTGAGGTATATTTTACATACCCAAATAGGCCACAATTATCTTAAAAAGAAATTTTGAATTATGCATAACTCATAAGTCATGCATATATCCAAAATTCATCATTTTTGATTTCAGAAAAGATGAATAACTTTTTATTGAGTAGGTAAATCCATGGATTTGAGGCCAGATTTGGATTCTACACTAAAATTCACCTAGGGTAGCTCCATAGAGTGACTAAGCTCAAATTAACTCTTTGAGGTGGTAAAATGGAAAATGCTTCAATACCAGATAAAAGATCTGTGAGAATTTTGTTTTTCTTAATTTCACGCCAAAATAATGGGAAAGTGAGAAATCCCATGTTACATATACACTAAGAATAGTGTTATGCATGTTTTGAGCACTTAATATCATGGTATTCTTACATGGACTTCTGGTACACCCATAGTGGATATCTCACTTGAAGCTTAAATTACTATTTTGACGTAAAAAATAGGCAAGGGGGACAAAAGACATCAAAGAGAGGCAGGGTACCCAACTTCTGAGGCCTCAGAGGCGTGGACAGCTCCAAAACTTGGATCCATGGCTGATCTTGGCCTAATTGGTAAACTAGAACCTTTTGGGAACTTGGTTACCATGCTACAACTACTGTAAATCTTAAGAAAATAGCAAATAACCTGCTATTTTGACGTGCCAACAAGGTAAAGAGCTACTTAGACTCCTATAACCATGTCAATTCTTAATGATTTTCCATGGATAAACCCCAAAAGAGTAATTGAAACCCTTTTTGGACTTGTATCCATTGACTTACCTCATAGCAACCAGTGAAACACTGGTATTTGAAATTCTATGTAGAAATGAGGTAAAAACTTCAAAAATTCATTAAAAATACAATTCTTAATGAATCTTCCTGAAACTTTCAGGACCAATGGAGAACTGTATTATCTATGGTAAAACCATAAATAATTACAGTTTTATTAGTGAAATTAAAAGCTTTACTTACAGTCCATTTTTGACTATTCTACATGAAACACTGAATCTTCAAAAATTCACAGTAATTACATCCTGTGATGAAATTGGCAATAACATTGATAGCTTTGAGAAATCAATGATTATTTTGGAATAAAAGAAGATTTACAGATGTTACTCCTTTCATTCTTAACCATATTGGGGTTGGTAGTCACGTGAAAGCATCAATTAAGTAATTATGATAATCTTACGTGACAACAGATGATGCAATCAATAATCCAAAACGTTCATTGTTTTCTCATTCACTGGTTTTTCAGTTTGCTCCATGGAACGCCTCTGTGAGCTGTTGTTGACTTAAAAGAGGCCTCCTCTTGCTGTTTTTTCCACATTATCATCTTATCATCATTTAAACCATTGTTACCAACAAGTAAGTATTAGTTACAGCTATTCTTAAGTGTTTTAAATCTTTCAGAATCAACCAGAAAGACGTGAAATCATAGAATCCAACTATATATTGTTGTAATACTGTTTTAAATCCATTTTTGATCCTTAAATCCACAATTCTACGTCAAATCTCTCTACCTTATCTTTCAAAAGGTTCTTTGGAATATTGGTGAGTGATTTATTTGTAATTATTAAAGTTTTTCTCTAAAAATAGTTTTCTTCAAGAATTATCATTATAATTATTCTTGCAAAAGATAATTATATATTAAAATAACTTTATTATTTTAATAAAAGAAGTTTTTATTATTAAAATCTTCTTGTAATTGATTCTTGTAGACAATTACTTGCTCACTTTTAAAATCACTAGTAGTGTTTAACATGTGAAAGAAATAATTTTTAATTATTTAATTGTGGTTATAATAATATTTTATTATTATATTTAATAAGAACAGACATAGTACTGTTGATTAATAGTAATATTATCATCAGTTTCATAGTCACATCTTCCAGGGCTGGTATATGTGAGAATCACCAGCCCTGATCCAGAGGAAGAATTTTCATAAGAATAATTGAGCATTGAATTGAGTCTGGCCAATACAGGTCCTGTAAAGCTGTACAGAACCTGTACAAGAGGTGTGGTGGATTTGAGTGATCATACAGTTTCATGCTGGTGTATTGAAACTGTATTGGGTGAATCCAACCTGTACAGATGTTGACAGGCTGTATTGAAGTACCAAGCTGTATGCATGTTTCAGCAAGGAAGATTGCTGAAACTGAATGCTGATGCAGATAGTGGATCTGTTGATTTGAGGTGTTTGAGTGTGTGTATTAATGAATACCCTTACCCCTGGTGAGTGGTTGTTACAGTATCCCCCTCTTGAAATTGGTGGGCTCCTGAACACCATAATTCCCTGCAACTGTTGAGTGGCATCTCAATATCCCCACATTTTTTTCAAACATTTTCTATTTAATTTTCATCTCCTCTTGACCATTATCCTGAAAATCCTTCTTCAATTCTTCTCTGTCAAATTAACTTGATTCCCCCCTTCTTTGAAATCTGAAATATGCTTCTTTTTCTTCTGATTCAATCAATCTTTTGTCCTTGGGGTATTGCCTTGGGTTGTATCCCAAAATGATGGCCACTGAGCTCTTGTGCTCAAAAAATGATGCCCAATGAGTATATGAAATGTACTCATTTGTCAAGGCCCTCTTGAAAATATCTTGAAATGAAGTCTTCAAAAGGTCTTGTCCCCGTTGTCCTTGAAAATTGCCTCAAACAGCCCTCTATAATGATTTTGGGCTTTGGCCTTTTCTATTGTGAATCTTGATAAATTATGGCTTTATGGCCTTTTGGGCCTTTTTGGGGTCCTTGATGGTTTTTGGTGATTTTATGATGTATGGCCATTTTTGGCCATTTTTGTCTTCTGGGGTCCTATGGTCCGTGGGCCATGCGCCAGGGTCTGCAGTACGTGGGGGCTAATGGAGGCCCCCAGGACCAAAATGGACCCCCTGGGCCCAATTTTGCTGGGGACCCAGGGGTACCATGGGAGCAAGAATTGGCCTAGAACAAAAAACTCGCCCTACATGGCCTGGACCTATGGATGGGGTCCAGGACCATCAAGATCCTGGACTCCCCAAAGCTTCAGGGGAGGCCCTGGGTGATGAATTCAGCCCCAAAGGGGTATGAATCCTCACCTTAGAGGCTTTGAGGGGGGGCATAAATGAGTTATGGCCCCCATTTCCTTGCAGTCAATTTCTTTTGATTTGAAGTGGACTGATTCTGACGTCTTGAATCTTCTGCTTGCATATTCTTCAGTTATGAGTTCCAAACTGACTGAACTCACTTAATCTTCTCCTTCTGCACCGACACCATCTGTTCTTTGTCGTTCTGGAATCTTCAGTCAATTATCTTCACCCTCCATGGCTTCTTCTGGTCACTTTGATCCCTCCCAAACCTATGATGTGTACAGAGCAGTTGAAATTCTTGATCCTGCCTGTACTGAATGTTTGGCCAATGGTAAGGACTGTTTTCAACACTAAAATACCCAATATTCAAAGTGCCATTATTGCTTCATTGGAAAGAAACCATGTCATTGTACCGGGGTGTCGTCTTCTAACATCAGGAGGTATTTGTGGAGTAGAAGAGATGGGCCTTTTGGGAAAGAGTTCCCAGTCTCAGAGGCACCTACTCCTGATGGAGCTTCAAGCTTTTCTCAATGTGAGTGATTTGCATATCTTGATTGAATTGGTACTGATATTTTTATGTAGTGACTGGTTCCAGGCAGAGGGATGTGGCAAGGTGGACTAGTGTTGGAGGGCCAATTCCAGTTGGTGGTAGGCCAATATATTCTAGTTCAGAAGTCCCCATCTCCAGGATCAACACTGAAGGGGTAGTGAAAAGAATAAGAAGGATTTCTGATTCCCCAACTGATCCAGATGCTGAAGGAAGTGATGAATTAGATGGTGAAGAAGTTGTATTTGTTCCTCATTCAGGTGGCCATTCATCCAGCAATTCCTCTTCCCAGCCTCTTGTCAACAGATTCCAAAGCCAAGTAATTCCCAATACTCCCACAACCTTCCAACCAGTGCGTGCTTCCATTCCTACTACCATTCCACCTTCTTCACCAAGTACTTCTCATGCCAGGCCTGCCTTGAATCCAGCAGTAATATCATCAGCAAGCCAGCAACCCAGGAACTCACCCATAATCACCTCCCAACAACTCCAACCTGTGGCAAGTTCCAGTAGAAGAAGGGATGGTTTGTCTCCTTTGCCGTTTCCTGCTGCTCAAGTTTTTCAAAGAAGAGATTGCTGGCCTATTTGAGTTACCAGAGAAGATTCCAATGCGGTGAGTGAAAAACAAGAAGCTGTGGCCAGATTATTCAGGAGGGTTGATAGAAATAGCAGGGAGGTGATTATGTATGCAAATGAGAGGACTATTCCAGGTACTGCTTCAGAAGAGATGGCTGCAAAATTTGCCTGGTATGAAGATGAATTGATAAATGATTTTCAGAGAACCTCTGATGATTTAGGAAAAGATAACTAGTTTCCTTATCCTTGATTGTGTTTGGTTTGACTTCTATCCCCACTCTTATAAATACTAAAAAATGAAAAAATAATGGAACCTCCCAATATATGATTTGGGAGGGGATGCTGCTGCTGCAAAGAAATAAAAAGAAAACAAAATTATACAAGTAAAGAAAGGAAAGAAAATGAGAGAAAAAGAGAGTAGAGAAAAAGAAACAAAAAGAAATTCCTTATGGTTTGTCCTTCTTGTAGTGAGTTGCTTGATTTTTGGCCAAGAATTGTCTGAAAAATGAAAACCAAGAATTTGATGCTCACAGAGTGGCCAAGGTAATGTTTCACAAGTAGAACCCTCAGGGATGCATACCAGGAGACGGAACCTACTTTCATAACTTCCACTCCCCACCAAGCACCATGAAGAGTGAAATAAATTGCCATAACTGACTTCTGAGATGAATTGCCATAAATGACTTCTGAAATAAATTTCCATAGATGACTTGAAGTAATGAATTTCTTGAACTATGATGATTGGCATAAATGAAATGATGAATAAAAAAGGAAAGAAAAAGAAAGAGAGAAACATTTGGCCATATCTTGATAAGGTCCAAATGGAGGGTATTGATGTCGCATGCTTCCTGAACCTGTCCAAAGAATTAAAAAGTGCTCACATAGTGTCCAAGGTGATGCTTACAGCAACATATGTGTAGAATATTGCCTTAAAGGTGCATGCCAGGAGAGGAACTTACTTTAATAACTTCTTCTCCCCACCAAGCACCATAAAATCAAACTCTTGAGGTATTTGGGCCAGGCTTGTCTGGATACAATGAATGGAGATCCTTGACAAGGTCTGGTGAGTTGGTAAGGTTGGAAGCTGGTTCCCAAGTGGTTTTTTCTGGGTCTTCACTGAATCGTTTCCACTCTACAAGATACCATAAACTACCTCTCTTGAGTTTTGAGTCCAGAACCTGAGCCACTTCCCATTCTTCTTGCTCCTCCACTAAGACTGGTGGTGGTGGCAATTGATGAAAATTTGGGATAGTTGAATGCTTCACTGGTTCTGATAAGGACACATGGAATACAGGGTGAACTGACTTCCATTTCTGAGGCAACTTGAGGTGATATGCATGGCTGCCAATCTTCTTCAGAACTTCAAAAGGTCCCAACCATCTTTCTGATAATTTCTTGGTGGGTCTTGTTGTCTTGATGTTCTTGGAAGCTAGCTATACTTTGTCCCCAGGTTGGAAATCAGGTGGAATTGCTCTATTTCTATCTGCATACTTCTTGAATCTCCTTATTGCTGACTCTAATTCTTCTTTGACAACTTGCTGTACTGATTGGAGTTTTGTTGATAACTTTCCAGCAGGTGAATCTTGAGAAATATGGATTGAGTCAAAGCTGGGATTTCTTCCATAAATGGTGAAAAAAGGTGATTTCTTTGTTTATGAATGTTCTGCATTATTATAGGCAAATTCAGCCAGAGGGAGCCAGGTGTACCAGTCATCTTGATGATAGCTGACATACATCCAAAGATACTTTTCTAGAATCTGATTTACCCTCTCTGTCTGTCCATCTGTTTCAGGATGAAAAGAAGCTTAAAGATCTCTTGGTATTCTGAGCTGCTCACATAACTGAGTCCAAAATGATGAAACAAATAAAGATCCTCTATCACTGGCAATACTGACTGGAAGGCCATGCTTGTAAAATACATGACTAATGAAGATTTGAGCTAAGTCCAGAGAAGCTATTGTTCCATAAGTTGGAATGAAGATTGCCATTTTTGAAAACCTGTCCACAACTACTAGAATTGAGTCAAAGTTTTTTGACAAGGGCAATTGAGTGATAAATTCCATTGATAAGGAATTCCAAGGACCAGATGGAATTTGAAAAGGCTTGAGTAGTCCAAACTTCGTGTGATGAATGTTCTTGTTTCTTGAACATTTCTGACATGAGGACACATAGTCCTTGATGATTTGATTAATGCCAGCCCAATAAAAATCCCTCTTGATGAGCTTGAGGGTCTTCTCCTGGCCAGGATGGCCAGCCAATGGTGAGTCATGATGCCTTTGAAGAATATTGAGTTGAAGTTCTTCATTGCTTGGGATTACCACTCTATCTTTGAATAATAAAAGCTTGGCTTGAGGTTCAAGAGAATAATCTGTAACTGATTCACCTCTTGCTAGTTGCTTAAGTATTTCTTCATAGTCCTTGTCTTGCCATACTTCTTTTTGAATCTTGTCAACTAAATATGAAAATATTTCCACTTTGATTGAGAAGAATCTTGACTCTTTAATTACATCTTGCTTGATTATTTGATGAAAATTTTGAGGATTCTTGCTGATGAAGACCACCCCCCTCTCTGGGTATATGTTATCCCAATGTGACAAGGCATCTGGTAAAGTGGCCAGCCTGCCTGGGCTGTAAGTGATAGTGAAATAAAATTCAGAAAGAAACTCAGACAAACGGGCCTGACAATGAGTAAGAACTTTGGAAGACATCAAATACTTCAAAGAAGAGTGGTCTGTCAAGACCTCAAAACAATTGGAAAGGGAGAGAAGAAATGCTCTCCAGCGCTTGAGAGCCCAAACTATGCCAAGGAGTTCCTTGTCATGAATTTCACAGTTGAGTTCAGCTGGGAGAAGCTTGCGGCTATCAAATGCAATGGGGTGCTTTCCTGAGTCATTCACCTGGCTCAGTACAGCACCCAAGGCATAATCAGAAGCATTGGTCTCTACAATAGTAGGCAGAGAAGGATTGAAATGAGATAAGATAGGAGCAGTAGTGAAAGCTTCTTTGAGTAATTGAAACTGGCTAAGAGCTTCCTCATTGAAGATAAAGGGAGAATCCTTTTTGAGAAGGGAAGTGAGAGAAGTAATTTTTTTAGAATAATTTTTTATGAAAAGAAAATAAAAATTGGCAAAGCCAAGAAAAGATTGAAGAGCCTTGATGTTTTTGGGCTGAGGCCAATTGAGGATTTGCTTAACTTTTGAAGAATCCATCTTGAGGCCATCACTTGAAACAACATAGCCCAAGTATTCCACACTTGAGGCATGGAATACACACTTGGAGGCTTTGGCAAACAAACTATTGTACCTCAGTCTTTGGAGGACAGAGCCCACATGGTTGACATATTACCTCTCAGAACTGGAAAAGACCATAATATCATTTAAATAAACTACAACAAACACATCCAAGAAATCTGCAAATATATCATTCACAAGATTCTGGAAAGAAGCTGGAGCATTGGTAAGGTCAAATGGCATAACCAAATACTCATAACTACCATATTTAGTTCTAAAGGCAGTTAAGTGCTCATCCCCCTCTTTGATTCGCAGCAGATTGTATGCACCACACAAATACATCTTGGAGAAGATAGTGGAAGCATTGAATACAGTAAGAAGCTGGTTCATAGGAGGAACAGGATACCTGTTCTTCCTAGTGAAAGAATTGAGTTTGCAGTAGTCAACACACAAACGAAGACCTCCATCCTTTTTCTTAAAAAAAAGGACAGGTGCTCCTGTTGAAGAGGAGCTTGGCCTTATGAAACCTTTCTCTACATTCTCTGGAATGTAGGCCCATAGTGTTTATGACTCATGATTTGATAATGAGTAGATAACACCAATTGGAGGTAGAAGACCCCCCAATTCAATATGTTGATCACAGGTGTGGTGTGGAGGATGTTTCTCTGCTTTCACCTTGGAGAACACATACAAATATTGGTGATAAACAGGAGGGACTACCTTAAACACAGTTTCACTTTATTCTGGCTCTTCCTCCTCATCCCACTGCTCCTCCAGGGATGCATGAAAGGATAAGGGAGTAAGTTCCATATCCCCTTGAAAGAGATGAAGTAAAGATATAGCAACATCTTCTCCAACATCTTTTATCTCTTTTGAAAACTTCATCTCTTAATGGAAGTAATGACTGAGAGGGAATGATGGAAGGGATATGGACAGAAGAAGGAAGGGAAGGTGTCTTAAGTGCACCAACCAGAGCAACACTGTTTACAGCAGTGGAAAAGTCATTACTAGTACAAGGAATAATACCACTAGAATCCTTATGACTAGAATCATAGGTGATCAATACATTTTTCCAATCAATAATGGGATTAAAATGGTAAAGGAAATCATAGCCCAATATCAGGTCTTCTCCCTTGGGTGAATCTATGATAAAGAAGTCCCATTCAAAGCTTGGGAAGGAAGGCAAGTCAACTACCCACTTGGTATAATGGTTGATGAACAAGGCAGGGGATTAATTAGAACCCAGAATAAAAGAAGGAATCTTTTCAGGAAGCTCTGAAAGAGTCAATGAGTACTTGAGAACAAAATTCTTTGCAATAAAAGAGTTTGTAGCACCAGAATCAATGAGAATACCATAAAAAATATCAGAGACAGAAGAGAAAATAAGAAACTTCAAAGATTTCTTGACACTAGTATTCAAAGTGCACAATTGTGCTCTTGAAGGAAATAAGTGAGAACCATTGAACACATCATGATCCCCACTTAGGCTTTTCCCTGCTTTCTAGGGAAGCCTCTTGATGATGACCCAGGCTTGTTCTGAGGTCTCTTGAAGCATTTTTCAATTGGGTGCTTTCCACCATAATAAATACACAACCCCTCTTTAATCCTCCTCTCCTTTTCAGAACCAATTAATTTATTGTCCTTATTGAGGAGAGCAGCATGAGGCTTGTCTTTTGAAGATTGAAACTGCTTGCCCTTCTTGTTCTTCTTCTGGTGAGGCCTCTTTGAAGACAAGTTTTGAGGAGGCCTAGATTGATTGTATCCAGTGACAGGAGGCTTCTTCTCTTGATTGCCACCCTTTTCTTTTTGCCTCTCATGATACCTTGTGTCTAATTCTAAAGTGACATCCATAAGTTCTTTAAGAGTATCAAAAGTTCCAGGGTGATAAGCCAACTGATCCAATAATCTTGATGCCAATCCTCTTCTGTAAAAATGGATATAATATCTCTCCCCCCAATCTCCAATTCTTGACATTAAGCTTCTGAAATTAGCAATGTACAAGGATACATGACCACTTTCCTTCATCCTCAAATTGTCCAACTATTGTTCCGCTTTCCTGAATTTGTTGGGGTCACCAAACAGAGTGAATAATTGAGATTCAAATAATGGCCAATTATTGAGGAGATAAGAAGGGTCTTTATTGGAAATATTTGAGAGGTGGGGTTCAATCCATTTTCCAGCTCTACCAGTGAGAAAAGAAATTGAGTAAAGAACTTTCTTCCTGTCAGAGAAGAAATCTGCTGGATCGTTATGGAAGATTAATTGACAGGATTGGATAAATACTCTCAATTTATGAGCTTGAGTACCATCAAAACAATGAGGTGCCTTCATGGATGAAGTCTTGAAAGAAAGGGCTTTGGAATTGTCCCTGGGAGAAACTGCTTGAGTGAGCTTCCCCGTGAATTGAGTCGTCTGCTCCATCATCTTCAGGAGACTTGGATCAGCTTGAGAGACAAGAGGTTGACTAGAAAGGGCTAGATTAGAGCACTGAGGCACCTCTGGAGCATTTTCCAAGGAATCTGCTACTTCAGTCTCCCCTTAATCTTCCCCCTCTTCATCTTAAACTTCCCCTAATCTTTCTCTTTCACCTTCAGACATGCCAGGGTAGCCACCCAAAAGTCCAGAAAAGGATCTTGATCTTCTAGATTTCATTCCACCTCTTCTTGAGGGTGCTGCTCCTTCCATTGGTGGTCCTCTGTCCAAGTTTGCACTCAGGTGATGAGCTGATGGTGTGCGGTCAAGAGGAGCCCTTGCTGTAGGAGTGAGAACAGCTGGAATTTTTGGGGATCTAGTGTTATTTGCTGGGGGAGTATGCTAAACTGGCATTATGAACAGAAGTAGAATAAAAACTTGATGGTATTGAGAACAGAAATTAAAGATTGGCCAAATCAATTACAATAAAGATCTTGATGAGTCTTGAGGAATCAATTCAATTCTTGAGGTGAAATCAACTTCAATCAATAATCAATCAATTCAATCAATAATCAATGATAAATCAAATTAAATATCAATAATCTTGAGTAAATCAACAATAAATAAATATTCAATCAATAATCAATCAATCAATAAATCAGTGTCTTCAATAAGAAATCAAGGTCTTGAGGAATCAATCAATAAATTCAAAATCTTCAGAAATCAATTCAAATATCTTGATTAATGAAAATCAATCAATAATCAAAATCAATTCTTGAGGATCAATAAAATATCTTGAGAGTTCAAAGTCAATCAATCCAATCCAAATGAAAAATCCTTAATTGCTGAATCAATAAACCCAATTAATCCCAAAGAATAATGCAATAAATTAAACCAATCAATAACTCCTAAATAAGACCTGAATGAGAACACAGAAAAATTTGATTTGATAAAGAAATAAAATGAAGTGAATGAAATGGTAAGCAATGATCAAGAAAGAAGAAAGAATCAATGTTAATAGAAATGAAATGAATGAGATGAAAATTGATGAGAGAGAAAATCATAATCATGAAGAATCATAATTGATGAATGAGAGAAATGAATATAAAAGAATGAAAAGAAAGAATCAAATATGAGTTAATTAATTTAATGTCACAGGGGCTCTTCAAAGTGAAGAGGGCCTGGCACTCAGTGAACTGGGACTCACTTATGGAGGGCTCAGAATATGGTAAGAGAGAAATACACTTAAGAGTGAAAAGAGATGAAATACTAAAATAAAGAATATAAGAAAGCAGCAACAAAAGAAATAAGAGTAAAGAATAGAAGAGCCAACCACAAACAAGTCCAAGTCCACTGTTTCAACCTGTCAGAATGAAAAGAGAAGGGTTAATGAGGATATGGCCACCCAACTCATACTGTACAGGCAAAGAGAGAAAAGGCAAAGACTAACTTGATATTAAATAAATATAATACCAAAAATAAGGATAAGAATATTCATTAAATAATAAATTAACTAAATTAATTAACTGGGGAAAAGTCCCCAGGGGGTAGAAAGAGGGGCTGGTATATGTGAGAATCACCAGCCCTGATCCAGAGGAAGAATTTTTATGAGAATAATTTAGTATCAAATTGAGTCTGGCCCATACAGGTCCTGTACATCTGTACAGAACCTGTACAAGAGGTGTGGTGGATTTGAGTGATCATACAGTTTCATGCTGGTGTATTGAAACTGTATTGGGTGAATCCAACCTGTACAGATGTTGACAGGCTGTATTGAAGTACCAAGCTGTATGCATGTTTCAGCAAGGAAGATTGCTGAAACTGAATGCTGATGCAGATAGTGGATCTGCTGATTTGAGGTGTTTGAGTGTGTGTATTAATGAATACCCTTACCCCTGGTCAGTGGTTGTTACACCTTTGGACTTTCTTGTGAAATAATTGTATAAACTACTAACTGGTTAAAAAATTGTGTCAGTTTTCCACAATATTGATGCCTCCAGAAGCCATCATATTAATAAATAACTCCTAAAATACTTTCTGTTTTGTTTTTTACTTTGTTTTGATATTTTGGTGAAAAGTACTTCAAACTTTATTCAAATTTGGCTTAAAACTTTGTCCAACACCATTTCCTTGGCTGGGTTTTGGTCAAGTTGGACACAAATTAGATATTGGATTAATCGATAGCTCATTATTCTTATACATTTGTGAATTATAAAACAAAAGGTAGTATGTCTGTGGTGATTAACTCAAATAACTCACCCAGAAAATAAATTGAATGATCTCAAAGAAAGAAACTATATAAAATTATCATGCATTTCCGAAAATTTAATATCTTTGGGCTTTGGGCTTTGTTCAATGCCTTTTGATGGTTTTATGATACAACCACAAAATCTCAAGTAAATCATGAATTAACCATATTCTGATCCACTTGAACTTTATACATAAAAATGTATAATTTGTAATACATAGCATTTCCCAAAGAAAAATGTTTCCTAATTCTTTTAAAGTATTATGAAAGAGCTTGTTCTTCCTTTCAGATCAATTTAATATTTTCTTACCTTGCCTTTTTTCAATATTTTGTGAAATGCTTTCTACATCCAACCAATATTGTTTTCAGCAAGCCTGAAGTTTTTCATTTTTAAATTGTAATGAATTACTTTGGCTTTTTCAGTTTTTTGCTTTTCTTAATTTTTTACTTTCATCCTTTTCTTTGAAATTTTGTTATTTTGTTTAATTTTGGGTAATTTTTTGATCATATTGGTTTTGGATTTTCACTTTTTCTTGCATTTTCAATTGGAAATTCTTCAATATCATTTTTTTTTCATAAATTTATATTTTTCTTTTCATTATTATATCTCTTTTTTACTTTTTCTTTCCTTAAAATTTTTCAGCTTTTGAAATTTCTTTGTTTTTTTTTAAATTTTGATTTTTTCTACTTTTTTTTATTTTTTTATTGTTTCTTTTTTACTGTTTTATTTTTTTTGTTTTATTAATTTATTTATATTTTCTTTTATTTTTTATTTTTTATTTTTAATGTTTTATTTTTTTATTTCCTTATTTTTTTTGGGGTGCTAATACTCCAGATCACTGCTTCTGCACTGAAAAAGATCAAAACCAAAAGTTGATTTTTTTATTAACTAAAAAACAAATACAAATATTTAAGATAAAATCAAGTTGAAATGCAATATTAAACTTGCGACTCAATGAGAAGTGTTTAATTCAAAAAAAGAAATAGCCATTTATCAAAATTACTCATGATGATAATGTTAATTGTTTACAAAAAATTGGTAAAAAAAATAAGATTTCCAAGAAGGAATCAAAATTTATGGCAATACATGATTATCCTGAATGTGAAGAAGAGTGAGCCAGTAATTTAAACCATAAGAAGTGAATACTGTAATTATTTTTAAATTTTTGGGGAAATGTATCAAGTGTGAATGATGCTGAGCCATGAAAAAAACCTTCCACAATATGGGGAAAAATTGGGTCCATTTTTTAAGGACCATATTGCTTCAAGGATGATTTACCTCAAAATGAAAGGAAAGTGAAATTAGAACAGACCTTTGATAATGAGTGTTTTTCATTATATTCAGAAATATTATGAATCTATCAGGATGGATATTAGCTTAAAATGGTTAACAATGTAGATAATACTACAAAGATTTGAAAAAAGCACCACCCCTAATTTCCATAAAAGAATTGCTAGAAATTAAATTTCAAAGAATTCAAGAAATATTATTTTCAGAAGAAAGGTAGGATATGAATTAGTAATTAAAATACTATATGTTTATCAAGAGAACATTCAAATTTTGGTTATACCTTCTAAAAAATACATGAAGTATTTAATAAAAAAGTAAAAAATGATATTGAGGAAAAGTTTGTTTGAAATATTCAAGTTTATTTAACTTTTTCTTGTATATGTTAAAATTTTGCATTTGAAAAATCTACAGATTAAGGTGTTGTAATTTTGAGCACATGTGACATGGTTTTGTTATTTAAAATAGAAAAGATAATGAGAATTATGTAAGATTGTTTCACAGATATTCATTGAATAGTTTTCTTTCCATTTTACGGATGAGCAAGATTCATGACCTTCTTTCATTAATAAACAGTGGATATCTAGTTTATGAGGGAACAATTAAAAATCTTCAAAAATACATCATATTTAATTCGATTTGAGTAAAATCCTGAATGACCGAAGCAGTGGCTGAAAGTATCTGCAAAATTATTCCAAGGTTAGGACCCAGGTTGGACCTGCTACCCTTGCTGGCAGGGATAGCTTTTTTTTCATGGTGAATGTCCTTGATCTCAGATTCTGAAGCTATTTCCTCCTTAAACTCTTCCACAGTTCTTCAGACGATGTAAACTTCATCAATGTGAATATGGAGCCAGGTTGAGTTGGGTTTTCCTTGATAGAATAAACAGGGATTGAGCGTGCAGAAAGAAACACCAACAGAGACCAACCATCCTTTGAGCCAAAAATACCACAAAAGAGGAGCTTGTTTCAAGCCATAGATAGCTTTCTTTAGCTTGAGGAAGTATTGCCATTGGTCTAGATCAAGACCTTGGGGCATGGAAAGGGAGACTATTTCCTTCAACAGAGTGTCTAAGAAAGTGCTATGGACATTGATTTGGTGAAACTGAAGATTTTTGGTGGAGGAAAAGGCAATGAGACTTCTCAAGGAGCTAAGCCATCTGGTTGGAGAAAAGTTTTTTTTCAAGTCAATTCCTGCCACTTGTGTGACACCTTGAGAACATAATCTAGCCTTATATTTTAAAATTTGGCTGTCATGGTCTTGTTTGATTTTGAAAATCCACATCGTGCTAACAAGTTTGTAGCTTGGGTCCATACTAAAGAAATTCCAAACTTTCTTGTTTTCCATTGCCAAGGGAGTTTCCTTAATTGAATAAAGGCATTTTGACTTAGGAGTGCTGCTCTAAGCTTCTCTGAAGGACCAAGGAGCTTCATTTACAGTGGTGAATAGGGTATTGCTTCGTCTTGGGTAGGGAAGTATGTGGTTTATATTAAGATCAGATTATGTAAGAGTAGGATGTTGAGGACCAATGACCTTAATCCTGAACATTTCTGGTGTTTCACAATATCTTTCAATAGAATTATCTGTGTGGACTTCATCTACCAGAGCTGATGCTGGATCAGGGTGGAATTCATCTATCACACCCACCCAGCTAGAGGGTCTTTCATCAGTAGATAACTGATTGTTGGAAATTTATTTCACTGTGCAGGTTTCATCTAGTTCTACAGTGATGGATGACTGAGAAGAGAAGTATATTGAAAAGAGCTTGGTGTTGGAAGGTATGAAGAGAGAGGGAAACTTTGTTCCATTAAATGACACATGTTAGGAAATCAGGATTATTAAATTTGGTAGGCTGAAATATTGTATTAATATCCAACAAGAGTTCTAGTGCTACCAGATGGACCAAGTTTCCAATCTCAATGGTCCTTGGGAATAGGTACCACTGCAAGGAACCCAAAGGTCTAAAGCTTCTTGATGTGTGGAGAAGTTTTTTTCCACAGAGAAAGAGGAGATTTATTGTGACAAGAAGGAGTTGGAGTGAGATTAGATAGTACAGCAGCAGTGTTGATATCTTCTCACCAGTAAGTGCTGGGTAGATTTGTGCCATTGAACATGCATCTTGCCTTTTATAAGATATTTCAATTGGCTCACTCTGAAAATACATTATTCCTGGGAGTGTGGGAAGGAGAAAATGAGTGGATAAATCTGGAGGTGGTTGCTAGTTCCTGGGATTGATGATTCCGAAATTTGCCTTGCTGATCAGAAAACGGCTTTTTTGTTGATTGATTTTTCTGATTTTCCAACATTTTCTTTACTACAAAAAACTTTCCATAAGAATCCAATTTGCTTTTGAGAAACTGAATTTTTTTGAAGGATGTTGCTTGGTCTACAATGGTGAGAAAGTAATGTTTTCTGGATACAGATGGAGGAGAAGTTGGCCCAACAACGCCAATGTGTACACAGTGAAGAGGAGTTTCTGTGTGTTCAGATTTCCCCTTGAAGGGATTTTTGTGAGCTTTATTTGTGTTACACACATGGCAGTTCTCATTGGAAACAGGAAGCTCCATGGAATTTATGAATGTAGGGCCAGGGTGACCTATTCAATCATCCCATTAAGAGGCTTCAGTAAGAAGTGTTTATGTTACAGAGTAGTCAACAAGCATCAAGTTGTTGTTGAAAATCCCTCTAAGAATCACCATACCATTGGTATCAAGGAAAAAGGTTGATTTTTGTTGAACCATTGTAAGTTTTTCAGAGAATAGTTTCAATAAGATTATGAGGTTACAGTTGAGTTTAGGGACAAATAGGCAGTTGTCTAACAACAGTCTCCTACCATCACGGATTATTGAGACCATCCCAACTTCTTTGGACAGAAGTGAACTGTGAGGATCTCCTGTTTCTACCCTCAGATAATCTGAAATGGAAAGTTCAGTGAAATATTTCTCATTGTTGAACATATGGTGTGTGGAACCACAGTCAATGAACAATCTTTGATGAGAGGAGGGTTCAGAGGCAAACTTTGCAAGGGCTTCTTCATAGGAGAGGAGAAGTAATGGCGATGGCTTGTTGGAAGTATCCAGATTTCTTCTGTTTTATTGTCTTGGTGGCCTAAGATGAGGGTTCTCAGTGTAACATTCTTCTTTAGTGTGAGTTGTACATTTGATCTTATGGCATCCATTTGCACAGTAGGGGGTGATCTTGTATAGGTGGTCAGAGACAGATACTAGGGCTGAAGGAGTAGGTTGATATTTTACTTTTGTGTTGAGATGATTCACATATTCTTTCAGTTGATTTAGGATGAGGTTGGGTATTTCAATGATTTCTTCATTCATTGTTAATAAATTGATTAGTTGGAAACGTTTGGAATCCCCAATAAGCGTTCCAAGAATGAAGTATGACACAATTTTCGAAGGAACTTTGATGCTAATTGAATCACATTAAAGTAGGAACTTTTGGAAGTTGTTTTACGTTTGAATGTTACCATCTTAATCTGATTTCTTCCAGTTAATCCATACTCGTCCCTTGTTTAGAGCCTTTTTGGATGCATACTGATCTTTGATTTTTGTCCTTAGAAGATGAGCATTTTCTGATGTTTCAGAGTTAACAATTTTTAGTAACACACGGTGGTCTACTTTGCAGGTGATGAGTTTGATTGCATCATAACCAGCCTTGTTTCATTTGTTAGCTGCAGGTGTTGTTGCATCGGAACCCAGTTCTTTTTCACAGAAGTCCAAGAGATCCTTTGATCTGATCAGGAATCTCATTAGAAGATACCATTTTCTATAGTTGGTGCTTCAGAATTGGAACCATGGTATCTTCTTTTACTTTGTAGGATTGGTCTGAAATTGATGCTTGGTATCCACCCCCTTTTTTTGAGCTTAAGAATGTAGATCTGTTAGAATATTTGAGCTAAGGTTTATTACATCAACATCCACTGAAGTGAAAAAGTATATAGAAACAAAAATAAATACTTAAGGTGGATAACAAGATAATCGATAAATAAAAATAGGAATGCAAAAACCGTAAGAATAAAAAAGACTATGGAATAAAGGGAAGGGTTAGTTCATTGGTAGTCCTTCAGTACAAATTAATGATAGAGATAATAACTATACCTGAGAAATAACAATAACAAAAGAATATTATAAGAATAAGAAAGAAAAGGTGAGCATGAATGAAAGAAAAAGAAGAGAGGAGAAGCTTTTTGATGGGGATGATTTTAGTAGTAGAGGAGAGATCGTCTTTTCAGGATTCTCTTTGCGTTAGAAGGGAAAGTCTTCACGATGGCGTATTTCCGTCAGATAATTGTTTAGTGGTAAGGATCTGCGTGGTGGCCTGTGGCACTCAGCTATTTATTAGTCGTTTCAATCAAAAATGTCTTTGGGATTTCCGGAGTCAAGGAGTGTGTGTCTTTAGGAGATTTAATCTCTATTCTTGACAGAATCAAGGAGATTACAGATCTTTTTGAAAAACCATACACTTTCTACTCACCAGGGAGCTGTACCTTGGAGACCAAAATCGGGAGGTTTTCAGCTGAGCCTCGTGAGTCAAAAAAATCCAACACATTACTCTTTTGGAAGTCACAAGGTAATATTTTCCCTACTCTTTCTGTGATGGCACACAAATATTTGGCAATACCAGCCATTAGTCCCCCTTCTGAGAAAGTATTCTCAGGTGGGAGAAAAATTCCGAGCTACCAACAATCATATTTTCAGAAGTAAATTTTTAAAAGCTTGCATGTGTGGAAAATTGGGTTTGAAATTGTGGGAAACTATATCATGATAATGAAATGCTTCATGTGGCTCTTTGTTGTTTTTTTGGTTTACTTTTCCTTTTATTATCTTATCAAATTTTCAAACTGGTTAGCTTGTTTTTGAGAGATAATATGGGAATACCTTTGGGAAGATGCCTTTTTAACCATTCCTGTTCCTTCAAAAACCCATCTTTTGATATTCCCTTAGGAATGTGCCCATTTCTCAAGCCCAGAATTCCACATGGACCAGAAATGGGGTGCTAGGGTGAGTGTATGTAGTAACTCAAAAACGACAAATAGAAGCTGGCATTATTACTATGACACAATAAAATCAGCTAAAAGCATGTACTGCTATATGATAACAGTGGTGAAAATGACTTAATATAGATTGATGGTAAGAATAACTACAATAACCAGTTAATTTAATCAATTCAATATAATCCTAAGAGTACTACTGGTATAAGAAGGTTTTGCTATGTACAGCTGCCAATTAATGATGATGAGGTCCGTTTCCACTGAGGAAAGTCCCGAGTTTATCCCTTTTGAGGACTTTGAGGGTATGGAAAGCTCTTCAAAAGTCTTCAGAGTGGGAATTCTTACTATGGAGGCTGTATTGTGGTTCTGTACCATCAATTCCGCCGTCAGCATAGTCAGAATTGTGGTTTTGGGACCACAATTGATCATTCTGGATCAATAAAGCGTGAAAAAACTCTTAACAGGCAACTTCAGCACTGTTATGAGATGTCAACAGTGCTTAAATGTCTACTATTAGTCATTATTGATGGGTATAAGCTGTAAAAAACCATTCTTGTGGGTAGTAAGCCAATACTAGTTGGTACAGGTTTGGTACAGACCGGTATTGGCCAAAACCTTTCCAACCCATATATCTCAGTAAGCTTTGAGATATTGAGAATAAGAGAGCACATAATTTATGAGCTTAATGAGATCTTCAACTTTGTATTCTTCATTTTTACCCTTCTCAAAAATAGCAAAATTTATAAGGGTTTAAAGTTTTTAGATGTATTATTGTACATCAGTATGTGGATTCAAAAATTTCCAAGACAGAGATTTTTGTCAATTCAGAAGATATATGTATTATAATGCGACAGACCTGTAGGACTTGATGAGCTATAAATGTTGGTATACTTTTCATTACAGCTGTATGCATATATATCAAAGATACAGGGGTTTCTTTATATTGTTATTTTCAGAAACGCTGTATTTTGAGTAGTAAACCTTTTGAAAAAGATAACCTTCAAAATTTTTGAGCTAAAGAGCTCTAGGGTATCTCAAACTAAATCTATCACTCAGATCTTCAATTTGGTTATACCTTTATACAGTCTTTCACAAGCCTTCTTAGACTTTAAGGGGTTATAATTGTATTTACTGACATAAGAGTACTAAAGGAAAATGGATAATACCATAGGATAGCTCTCTCATTGAGCGCTTGAAGAAAAATACCATTTTGTTGGTGGTTGCATGAAATATTCATAAGTTAGATCATAGGCAAAAATAAGGGTTTTGACTTATTTTAACTTATCTTTGTTGTTTCTTATCGTATTTTGATAAGGTTGGTATTTTTATATTTGAGGATCTTCCCTCTCTATATTTCTACCTGTATTAGCTTGTTTGTCCAACACTTTCTATAGAAGTATTTATGGTATTTTGACGTCAATCTGGTGCTCTGTTTCCAGTCACAGGCTGACATAGGGCCCACCCTTAAAACACGTAGCTTAGAATAACCTCTTACATATCTCTCAGAGGATTGGTTTCTTCAAATTACTTGAACCGCAACAGCTGAGTTGAATGATGTTAGAACCTCAGGCGCTTGATTGATCTTTCATTTATAAGAAAATTATAATGTGTGTTGCTTACTTCTCATATTGCATCATGACCTTCTTAAAGTTGTTGCACCAGAATTGATCAAGGGAGGATGTTTATTGGAATACCTTCTAGGCTTCCTACAACTATCCTTAGTGGTATCTCCAAAATCAAGTCATGCACATCTTGGGAAAATATCATAACAGAAGAAACTACAATGTTTGAATGTGCAAAGGTACTTTTAGAACTGGAAAATCTTGAATATTCCATCCACACCAATCAAGAATTCTGATGGAACATATATGGAACCATTTTGAGAAATTAACATTCTTGTGAGAGGACTTAGTGTCTCCTGTGACTTTGAGAGAAATAATTCTCCCAAAAAATCTTCATGAGGATGGGAAACACAAGGGGGGAAAAGTTCCCTTTGAATTGAAGTTCACCTCCAGATATTTTAGAATGAGCCAAAACCAAATAAATGACATTTGAAATTGATGGAGAGCTTTAGCATTTGACAATACATAATTTTTATAGGATGATATGGGTTTTTGTTCAGGTAGATAGGAGAATATAGGAAAAAAGTCTATCTAGTTTTTTTAAATAAATAGTTAGAAAAGAGAGGATAAAAATTACATTATTAATCTTCCTAGAAGTATATGAAAAAAGTTTCTCTCTTATCTTATGAAAATACTATTTTTAATAAAACGGTTTTTGGGGGTTTCTTTTTTTAAATATAATTAAGACATAATTTCTATTTTTTTACTTTTGATTATATAAAATTGGGCTTTTATTACTTAATTATCCTCATTTTCAACAATTTTTAATATTTATGAAGAGAGAAATATAATTATTTTTCAAATTAATAGGATTTATGCCTAGAGCAACACTATTAATCATTCAATAATTATTGAATTCAAAATATTAAAATTTGGTTCGTCAAAAAATATTCCTATTAATTCACAATACTCGAAATGAAAGCCTATCACTGATCAATTGAGAATGATCAAAATTACAAGGCAAATAAATTATTTTATGAAAAGAAATTCCTGAATTAATAATAGGACTAAGAAAATACCGCTTATAAAGCAAATCTTATGAAAGAGGAAAATATCATAATTCATAATAAATAATATCAACCCCGATTGATCTAAAACCACAAAATATAAAGCAATCCAAAAATTAAAACTAAAGGAAAAAAACCAGTCATAGGACCTTCACCCCTCAACCAAGACTTATTACTCTAACAGGAGTCTATGCTGTGTTATTATTATTTTGCATAAAGCTGAACCACCATATACTAAAGAAATGAATAGGAGAAAAAGATGTATCTTCATTCCAATTAAGGATTCATAATGGCAAAAAGGATGCTGAATTATGCCTTTTCACTGGTGAATATTCCTTAGTTTCCATTATACACAAATCAGCTAGGGTATTCTATAAAACTTATGCAGAGTAGCTTCTTGGTGAAACTTATTTCATCTCTTGATAAAGTCAAGCTGCACAGTGTTTGTAAGATTTTTGATATTAAGGAAAAAAATATTTTATATTAGTTATTAATGGAAATGTGAGCTGAACTATATACATAAAATGTACTTGAATTTATTTCATGATAGTGATTGATTTCATATAAGCAGAATATGGCTTAGACTTGGCCCACCAATAGAGCTACAAGATTTTCCAGTGTTTTTGAATTTTTGAAGAAAACTGTTTCATAATTCATCCGGACTCTCAGAGATAGCTTTTAAAGGACCCCACAATGAGAGTTGGCTTTGAAATGTAATGAGTAATTATTATTAGCCTTGATTCTACAGTGATAAAAATGCAATTTAGTACAAATCACCAAGAAGAAAAATTCAAGGTGACTAATCCAAAATAAATAGAGAAAAGAGATTTCCACTCTCTGGATATAATCTTTCCTGTCTTGAATATTCCGATTTCAGAAGGAGCTCTTTTAGCAACTGTTGATTAAATCAATTCTTGATATAATGGCTCAAGTTTCTCAAATATTCAATTTCAAATACCCATCATTTTCTTACTTTTTAATCTTTAGGAATATTCTCATTATATATCTCAACATTGTTCTAAGTGGCATCATTTTTAGAAATGTTTTACCTAGTTTTGAAAAGCTCCACCTCCATCGACTGAAAAAGTAGTTTTTATGCACAAATTCATGCCAAAATTAAGTTAGTTCAAGAGGAATAAAATGAACAGGACCCATTTGTGGTAAGATGGCTCAGCCATCTCTGACCACAGAGCTCCTGATTTCTTCCAAATACCACTTAATTGAGCTATATGTTTGGATTGTTTAATTATTTTCTGTGTGATTATTGACGTGTCATTCTTGAAGAAGGTTCCTTATTTATAGCTCTCCCATATTGTAATTTTTGAAATAACAATAACTGTAGACAACGCTACAGAGTTTGAGGAATAGCAGGTATCTCGTGTAAGAAAATGTAAGTACCTATAATGAATCACAGCTCAATAATTGATTTTTTCCCATTTAAACACTCTTTGGTGTTTATGGAGTTTCCAGTTTCAAGAAAGATACCTTCATCTACAAATACAGAAAGTATATTATCAATTGTGGTAAGTTTGGCTTGTATGGTGCAGTAGTTATTCTAGAGATAAGGGTATTTTTTATCTTAACTCTTTTGTTATTGGTGGATGAAGATAGTTGAGTAAAAGGGCACCAAGATGTAGCTTCTTTCCTGGAGGTTAATTAGCTAAATCTTTCACCAATAAATGAGAAATATGGAGGGAAATGACATAAGCTAAATTTAATATGTTTATTGAATTGGATATAGCCTTTTCAAGGAATGTTACTGTTAGAAATCCAAGCCCAGGTTAATTTGAGGCTTAAATAGTTTCTTCCAGTAACTAATAACTTCTCAAAGATGTGGTATAGATAACTTAGGCCAGTCAAGAAAATGATTTATGGTATTATTTGAGAATGGTATGAGATCCTTCAAATTTCAGAGTGGATCTGGGAAATGTTAATATTATATGGATATGAAAATATAAATATAAATGGATAAAGAAGAAAATAGAGACTTTACAGAGGGGAAGAGTGGGGAAACAGTTGATATCTAAATTTGAATGGAAAAGCTGTTATATTTTAGATTGAGTAGCAGATTGGGTGGAAAATGTGCTACGAAATTTGAGGAGGGAGCATGGGCTTCTTAACAATATTCCTTATTTGGTTTGAATCTTTGTTTCCAAAACTTGAGTCATAAGATTTGTCCTGAAGGAACTTGATAAAATTAAAAAATGTATCTCTTGAATAATCAAATCTTTTATGGCTTACGCTATTTCTAACATATAACAATGGCGTGAACTTCAAAGGCAGATTTGAATGAAAACAATGTCAGTATTTTGAGGTATCTAGGAGAAAACCCACAATTATTAATGAAATAAATATAGGTTTTAAATGATGAGAAAGAACCTCAGAGGTCTTTGAAGTATGTGGTAAGACCAAAGTGTCATCTATGGAAATTTCTTCACAAAGAATATAAGGAGAGTGGTTTTTATCAGATTTTAATTGGAAAATTGAATCTTTATGTAACGTGGGCATGTGAAGACCTGAAACTTCAATTTAAAAGAGAAATGACAAGATATAAAACAAAGTTAGAATAAAGAAAGTCTAAAAGAAAAAAAAACATATTAAACACACTTAAATAAGTGGAATAGAAGGTAAGGAAAAACAAATAAGAAATTATGATTGACTTCAGTGGTCCAAAAAAAACAAAACAAATACTATTGTGGGCTGAACTGACTCAAAATGCTGTAACACCTGAAGAGAATAAATGAGCCTTCATATTGAGGGTCAAAGATTTTCCTTCTATTCTTCAGGAGGGTTTGACAATGATAGGGATACACATCCAAAAAAACATTTCAGGGGTTTGAGCCCCTAATTTGGCTTCATAAGTACCTTTCCTAATCATTAATAGCATACATCTGTCTCTCAATGTTTTTACTTTGAAGATTGGTCATCCAATTAATAAAAGTATTTTGGCTTGGTAAATTAAACGTTTTCTGCTTTCAGAGGGAAACTAGGAAGCCTAATCCTTTCTTCATGCAAGGCCAAAGATCTTCAACTCTGAATATGTATGGTGCTACAACCCAAATTTATGCCATGAATAATTGGAACTGAATGTAATTAGTGGTTATAAACATGATATTATTTAGAAGAATTTTTTATCAGTTTTAATGGAAAAAAGGAAATACATAACCTCTCAAGTGGTGAAACCTATCTTGAAAACCATTAGAAAAGAAGAAATTGAGTGTTCTTCAGATTTCAATGGAATTTCATTTTCCATTGAATCTTATATTTTATTTTTTGGATAAGAGAAGGATTATTGACTAAAAATATCTAGTCTCTCTTATTTTCAATTTATTATAACTCAAGAAACAATGATTTGAAGTGTTTAAAATTAGCATCAATGAAAGAGTCATTCTTAGCTCTGAAGCTATTGACATAATTTGAAATTGAACTTCTAGGTAAATTGTGAGGCTGTGAGATATGTAACACATACCCATAAGGCCACAAAAAACTTTGAATACTGTTTATTTTGTCTTAAGACAACTTATAAATTGAGCTCAAAGCAAAAAATAACAAAAATTAAGCATAAATATATTCTGAATAAAACAAGTTATAGTTATTATGTCATTTTTGAACTTTACACCAAAAATAACCTAGGGTACATCCAAAAATGGATATTTTTTATATTGTTAGAAGATTTAAGACTCTGACCGTACAATTGCAAGGTTTTTAAATTTTTTTAAAAATTGTTCAATTTAAGCTTGAATAAGCTTAAATTTCAAATTTCATAACGTTTATGCAAACGTAACAAAATTTTGGTTAAATTCAATATTTTGTGTATATTTACTGAATTGGCAAAGTATTTGCCATACACAATGTAAATACTGTATGATATCAATTTGAAAGGGTTTAAGACCATATTATAGCTTTAAATAAATAAAAATGCAAAAACCATGCAGAGAGGTGGAACAAAGGCAAAAGAAAAAATAGAGCTGGGGTGCCCAATGCTTGGTATTTGCCAGGACTGAATCAAGGTTTTTCCCCTGTATTGGATTATTTTCAACCTTATTTAAGCTTTAAGATTAGAATTTGATCAAACACTAAAGTGTCAACTGGCTTTATCCAAATTTGGACAGGAATTTCAAGCTTCAAAAGGGTAAAAAAAATATGAAAGCTTTTAATCAAGGTCTTAAGAAGTTTCAAAGCTTAAATAAGCTTAAATATTTAAAGTTATAGGCGTTAAAACCTTATCAAAAGATATAGTTTGGTATGAATTGCTATTTTATGTGGAAAAAAAGGAATAACTTCAAAAATTCATTGAAAATACAATTCTTGAGGGATTTTCTTGAAATTTTCACAAAGCTTAAAATTCAAAATTTTCTGCATAAAAATCCAATTTTGAGTATCCTTTTTAAATAGGTGCAATTGGTAATGAGCCTTGAAACTAAATTTTTTAAATTATTTTGAAGGAAAGCTATAATTTCTTTAAAGATTAATCAAAAATTCAGTTTAGGAGATTTCTGCTTCAAACTTTGATTTTAAGTTGTTCATATGATTAAACTTAATATAAATAAGCTTATTTTATATTTGAGCTTGAAATAATTAACCTCAAAGAGGGTAAAATTACTTGGAGTTAAGAATAACTATTGTAACTTTAAACTGAAATTAAAATAAGTTACTCTGGGTTACAAACCTTATTTTTAAGCAGGGCTCTTCAGTTTTAACCTTATAACTCCCTCTATATCCATTACCAATCATGAGAGCTGCTTTGCAGGCATAAAAAGAGCCTTTAAATCACTGTTTTGACAATTACCAATTGACATTCCAATAATATTAGAAACCTAAAAGGGTAAAGTTTTATGAAATAGAAACTCTTACTATTAAAGTATTTCTGAAGTATTTTACTTTATATTAATCTTAACATTAAATAATTCAAATCATGAAAGTCATATTATTGTTGTAATCACCAATAATCCCTCTTATTATATATAATTATTGTTTTAAAGTATCTTTTAGAATCGACAGATTCCTGTAAAAACTCCTAAATATTGTTTTAGCAGAAAATTGTTATTCTTATCTATTGAAATATTGATTTGTGGTGTGTTCTTAACTTAAAAAAATTATTTGATATGATAACTGTTGTTTGAATTTTTGTATTACATAAATCTAATAAGGAAGTTTTCTCTAAAATTATAAATCTTTTTTACCTAGTGTTAGTTTTTTAAGATATGGTTTTTATATAAGATTTATCTGTTCAAAGTGTGTGTGATAACTCTTTTATGAATAAAATTTATATTATTTATAAGTGGTTAAATATTACTTTTTTCAATGCATAATTGCCTCATTAAGAGATTGATAAATTCTTATTATTAAAACTGTCAGTGAATATGATAATAATGGAATAGTTAGAGTTTATTCTAATTATTGATATATTTTTTTATTATGAAATAATTTGATGATAATTAAATTCTTTTTTTCTATCATTATTTTTTAATAATTATATCAATTTGTGGTAATAATGTTTAATTATATTATATTTTCTACTGAGGAAAGTCATAGTACTCTTGATATTTTTGACTATTATCAAGGGTTTCATAGAAAAAACTTACATTTAGGGGCCTGGGAATTGTCAGCCTGTGACTCAAAGCCAGAGCACAAGCATGACAGCCAAATACCATCAACCAATGATAAAGCCAAGGTACCACCAAAAACTTGAGCTGACCCAAATCAGATCAAAAGGTATCAAAGGAAAGAGGAAACCCACCACTTTCCAAATGCACAAGTCCCACAATCATAGGAGAAAGAATAACAAAGTTATTCCTGCTCAAACTTGTTGCTGAGCATAAACCTTAACTTTCACCTCTCATCTGAAATCCAGAGGAACAGGCTTAACCCCATAAAATGGGTATTGAAAATGAATATATAGGTCAGGGCTATCCAATGGTACTAGCCAAATTGAGTTAGCCTGAGAATTACTAAAGTTATGACCAAAATAAGGTCAAATAAGGGGAATAAAATATTCACCTCTCATCTAACTTCTACAGTACTAGTGTGAGATACTTAAAGTGGGGTCTTTTTGGAAAGCAAACAATCAGGGCTATCTGATGGTGCTATAAATTTCCCCATATCTCATCTAGAACAAAAGGTATGGGGAAAACAATCTCTATACAGATTTTAAGCAAATCATACATATGTACAAAACATCTTGTACATGGCATAACTTTGCCTTATTTAATGATAGCCATATCAAATGAGGTACGACTGTGTAGAAACCATCTAGGGCTACACAATGAACCAACTTTGAGCTTCATATCGCAAAAACTGAAAAGGGATGGCAGTTTTAAGGTCAAAATCCCACTGTTAGACCAATACAGCCTTACTGTGGGATATTCTCCCATAATTATGATTATGAGGTGTCAAACAGATGAAGAAGCCTTTTTATACTTCAAAACCTCATATTCTGGTCAATACTTGGGTCCTCTACAGGTTCTGTACGGCATTTCATGCATCATACACGTCATAAGAGGGCTATGTGGTCCCCAGACAAAAATCTTCACCCTGTATTGGTGAAAACTGCCCAGATGGAGGTCCAAAGCTACACCTGAGCCCAATAAAGGATATGCAGGGCTTGTGAAAACCACAAGCCAGTCCTTGGAAGTGAAAAATCTTCACTTCCTCTGTGTGGGAAGGTCTAGAAGCCTTTTTCACCCAATTTTAGGATAAAAAGGGACCTTTTCTCCACCAGACAAGGTTTCCTCATCATTTTCTTCAATTCCTATGTAGTACAACTGCCCAAAAAAGTTATTCTCTTGGAAAAAAGTCAGTTATACTTTAAAATTAAATATTGTAGTCTTTATTAGTGTAAACTAACAGATAAACCTGCATCCAGGGTTTTCAGCAGCGCTCACCACCAGTAAATATTATTAGCAAAGCCCTGAATATCTTTTAACCAAACCTTTTCAATACTTTTATTCATTTAAAAGTCATAGTTAAAGCTGTATATACCTTTATTATCACTTTATCATATACTCAGCCTGAAATTTGGGGGGCCTGGCCATGTTCTTTTGGACTTTTTGTTTATTTTTACGCAAAAAGTGAGCATTTTGTCTTATTATCATAATTCTGAAAATACTGTTTCTTTTCATTTATGTGTAATTTGATTCAAAAACCAATATAATACATATCTTATATTCATTTGTTGAGTGGTATATGTTATATACCACTGTGTTTTTTATTTTTTAATTGCCTTTTTGTGTGGTTGATTGTAACTTAATCACCAAAAAACCATTTTTTTTGGTTTGTTTTCCAAATTAAAACACTTTAAAGCCATCAATAATGTCCTTTTTTAATTAAAAAGGACACCTCTCTTACTGCAAACCAATAGTATCAGAGGTGTGGTTGGGTATATTGATAATTGTAATTTCCCTTTATATAAGAACTTTTAGATTAAAATTGTTAATTACAAGTGAATCTGTGAGATATTTGTATACAAACAGTGTGCCAGATGGCTGTAAGCTGTATTTCTGACATGGAATTGTTAATTCTATTACACTGTCATAATACAAGGGCATAATATATAAATATGTTTCTCAGAGGGCATTATTAGATGTTCAAACAGAATTTTAGGAAGTCTTAACTGACAATAAGCCCTCTTTTCCTGTCTGATTCAGTGTAAGAAAACTACATCCCACTAGAGACCCAGTCACAGGCCAAGATACCAGTGACACCCTCAGAACAAGAGGGAAGTAAGGGCAAAGGAAAGAGGCATAGTGAAGGCCTTTAACAGTGAAAAGGTGAACACCCATTGCCACTCAGAGGAATAGAAAAACACGAAACTCTGCATTGATACAAGGTAAACCAGCCTTAACAACTTGTACAGGGAATATTACAGTCATTAATCCAGTTGTAACCTCTAAAGGTAAATTGCCAAAAGAAGCTGACAAATTTTTTTTACAAGGCACAGTCAAAGGTAAATACCCTCAGAAAATAAAGTTTTTGACTGCTTGCAAACACTGATATGTCACCTATACACCTCAGAAATCTTGGCATCCAAAAGAACCAGCTAGAGGACAGAGGAGGCTTGTCCAGAACCAGAAGACCTGGAAGAGGACACTTAGGACACAGTGGTGGATGGAAAGAAATTTAGGGAGATCATAAAAGCTCCACCATTGACTTTCCAATTCACCAGAAACCTCAAACCAGAGGACTGGAAGGATATGGATCAAGTTCTTCAGCTCCAGAAACTCCATAAAGACCTTTTTCAATGGAGCATGGACAACAAGATGTTCAACCTAGCATCCCACTGGGAAGAACTTGGAGCAAGTTGCCAGAAGATATGTCTCAAAAATATAGACTTTGAAGATCTTATGGTAATCAGAAAAGGTTTGAACCCCACCAGGCAGTTCAGACTCCGGGAGGAGAGGGAAACCAGGATAAGGGAGAATTAAACCACTATCCAAGTCATAGAATAACAGCTGACCCAGACAGGGTATTTTCAGATTCCTTCAGGCTCTCAAGGAGTAGGCCAAACCAGCTCTCCATTAGCTTCATACCATTCAAGAACAAACAGATCAGTGGCCAAGAATCACCATTCTTCACAATGCCAGGTAGTTTCCAGGAGAAGACAACGATACAAGGGAAAAAACGGGACCTATTTCAACCAAAGGCAGAGAGAGTCAGACCAAATGATCCAGAAGCTGTTGGACTTGGTGAAAGAAGTACACAAGAGCCAGAAATAGCTGTAAATACTTCTAGAGTCAGTAGCCCCAATAATAGAAATATTACCCCCACTCAGAATGAACACAGTGTTTTAACACCTGAGAGTAACTTAAACAGTGATGCACTGTGGTTAAAAATGTCCCAATATGCAGAGAAAACTCAAAAGCAGTTTGCAGAGCTTCAAGAAAGCCATGAGAGGATGAAAAAATTAACAACCTCCATGGACAAAATTGTTAAAACCCTTCAAGAAGGCCATGCTAAATTGAGAAAAGCTTCTGAAGAAACCAATAAAAGACTGAATCAAGTCTTTGAAGAACAGAACCATCGAAAAAGGGAAAAGGACTTTATGGGTCAAGACTTAAAAAAATTGTCTAATGTCTGCAAAAACATGAAGCCCCAACCACAAGGCCATGCTTTGGATAATCCATACCACCATGGAGACATCAAACCAGATTTCCTTTTGGAAAATAAGGAAACGTCTCCATCTCAATACCAAGGTGAAGAGAACATGTATTATTCTGAGAAGGAAGCATTAAAACAGCTATCAGAGGCCTCAAGCTGGCCCAAATTCTCTGGTAGAGGAGAGTATGATCATATGGAACTCATTGATCATCTTGATGGGCTCTTTGTTGATGGAAAAAGCATACCAGACTACTGGATTACTGCTAGATTGAATACAGAATTCAAAGGACATGCTAGTATTTGGTACACAGAGATGAAAGAAATCCATGGCAGAAGAGTCAAATCATCCAAAAGTACAGAAATGGTATTGGATTTGGCAGAAGACCATTTCATTTGAAAATGACAAGTGCTCTGTGGACAAAGATACATATGAGTGGTGTCTTAGACAGTCTAATAAGCTCAAATCCATTGATCCTCAAATGAATATTCAGATGAGGAATCACAAACTCCTGACAAAAATGCCAGGAGAACTAGAGCATGCAGTAAAAAGCAGATTTAACCAATGTTGCAGTCTGGAAGACATTGCAAACACCTTAAAAAATTTGAGGAAAAGAACAAATATAGGGAAATATTCTCCATACAAAAGCAGTGGTTTCAGAGAGAACAAACCTTTCAGGGTGGAGTTTAGAGACAAACCCATAGAAATAGTGGCAGAAGTGACTAAGAAGAAGAGCTCTTGTCACAATTGTGGTTCAACAGACCATTCTGCCAATACCTGTACAAAGGCAAAGAAGAAAGTCTATTCCATTGAGCAAGTCCCAGAGGAGGAATCCCCCATACAGGATTCTGAATCAGACTCTATGAGTGATGCCATCACAGAACAATCTGATGAAGACCAAGCCCCAAGAGAGGAATTCCTAGTGCATTAACAAGAGGAAACACCACTAGAAATTCAGGACATACAGTTAGAAGCAGGTATGCCACAAGACACTTCAAATAAAAACTTGTGTAAACACACACAAGATGAACAGAAATTCCTACTTACACCAACTAAAAGAATGGCATATATACATGGGGCAGCCACAAGGATGAATGTTTGTATTGACAATTCTTAATACCCATTGATCATTGACAGTGGAGCACTGCTCAATAGTGGAAGGAAATTATCTGGATCACCACTTCCCAAATTGGGAAAAACAGCTCTTGCCAACCAAGGAAAAGAACTTCAAAAGTGCATCAAGGAAGATGAAATCCACTGGGAAAATTATTAAAGACATAATTATACCCCATAGGAAAGTTGATATCAGACTCAAACCTGTCAGCCTGTGACTCAAATCCAGAGCACAAGCATGACAACCAAATACCACAAATCAATGGTATAGCCAAGATACCACCAAACCATGGAGCTGCGCCAAATCAGCTCAAAAGGTATTGAAGGAAATAGGAAATACATCCTTTGCAAAACATACTAGTTCCTAATCATAGGACAAAGAATAACAAAGTCATTCCTGCTCAAAGTTGCTGCTGAGCATAAACCTTATTTTTCACCTCTCATCTGAAATAAAGAGTAAGAGGCTTAACCCCATCAAATGGCTACTCAAAATGAAGCTCCAAGTAAGGGCTATCCAATGCTACTAACAAAATTGAGCTAGCACAAGAATTACAGAAGTTATGACCAAAATAAAGCAAAATAAGGGTGAATAAAATATTCTCCCCTCATCTAACTTCTACAGTTTTAGTGTGAGATACCTAAAGTGGGGTATTTTTGGAAAGTGCACACTCAGAACTATCTGTTGGTGCCATCCATTTTCCCATATCTCATCTAGAAAAAAGGTTATGGGGCAAACAAGCTCCATACAGTTTTTAAGTAAAACATATATACCTACAAAAAATCTTGCACATGGCATAACTTTGCAATAATTAATGATAACCATATAAAATGAGGTACCATTGTGTAGAAAGCATCCAGGGCTACACAATGAGCCAACTTTGAGCTTGATATCTCAAAAGCTGACAATGGTATGGCAGGTTTAAGCTCAAAATCCCACAGTTAGACCAATACAATCTTACTGTGGGATATTCTCCCATAGGTGTGATTATGAGGTGTAACATAGATGAAAAAGCATGCTTATACTTCAATAATGAGGTCCCATACAGCATTCAACATGTCATACATGTCAGAAGAGGGCTATGCGGTCCCCAGATGTAAATATTCACCCTGCATTGGTGAAAACTGCCCAGATGTGGTTTCAAAGCCACATATGAGCCCAATACAGAGCATACAGGCACTATGAAAACCACAAGCCAAGGCTCTGAAGTGAAAGCCTCTTCACTTCCTCTATGTGGATGGTCTAGAAGTCCATTCCACCCAATTTTGGGATAAAAGAAGGCCTTTTCTCCACCAGAAAAGGTTTCCTCATCCTGCTCTTGAATTACTATGTAGTAGAACTGTGAAAAATGGTTATACTCTTGGAAAATAATCAGGTATACTCCTAATCTTATGTATTGTAGTCTTTATTATAATAATTCAATTGGTAAAGCTGCACCCAGGGCTTTCAACAGTGCCCACCACCACTAAAATTCTTTTACCAAAGCCCTTATATTTTCAATAAAACCTCTTTTTATACTTACTATCTGTGTGACAGTCATAGTTTAGGTTGTGAATACTATTATTATCACCTCTTCATAGACTCAGCCTGACAAAAACAAAGTTTTCTGTGCTTGGAGATGCCCACATCCAAGGGTTCTTACCTGGAACAGACTACCAGAGGATGCATAGCATTGATATTTGCAATATTAAGAAGAGGCACATTACTATTGGTACAAACAAGGAAAATAAATTTTCAATTTACATATACCAAATATCTACCCATGACCCTCTAGAAGAATTACTGAATGAATTCAGGGAGGGACAAGTCAACACCACCCTCACCAGTAAAAAAAAACTTAGTTTACAGAAGATGCTGAGAAAGATAGAACAGCATTTGCTATTGGTGAAGAACCATTAGGCAAAATCAGAGGCCATGATATAGAATTATATCTGGATGTGGAAAGGCCCTATCCACCCATGCTGAAAAGACCTCCATACCCAGCAAGTCTAGAAACTAGGAAAGAAATTGAGAAACACATCAATGAACTCCTAGAAATGGATGTCATCAGGAAGATAGGACACAATGAAATAGTCAAAACAACCACTCTTGTCCTTATCACCTGGAATGCTAGAAAATTTAGGTTGTGTGAAGATTTCAGAGCTCTGAATAGCTACACAAAAGCTGACAGGTACCCTATACCAATGATACCTTGTGCCCTAGATAAACTGGCAAAAGCCAAATACATAACCAAAATGGATTTTATGAAAGCTTTCACCAGAATTGAGTGAAACCAAACTCCATGAAAAGACTCAGAATCATACGCCATATGGGCATATATGAGTACAACAGGATGCCACTTGGAATCAAAAATGCACCAGCCCACTTCAAAAGGATGATGGACACAATATTTCAGGAAGAAAGATAGGAAGACTCAATGGCAGTATATATTGATGACATAATTATATACTAAGAGACATGGGAAGACCATGTGCAGTACATAGACAGAGTACTAAGTAAATGCACACCCATCAATATTAAAATTTCACTTAAGAAGTGAAACTTTAGCGAAAAAGAATTACTGGCACTGAAACACAAAGTATCAGGTCTTAGTATGGTCATAGACTAGAATAAAGTAGCAGCAGTACTGATAAAACCAGTACCAAAGAACATCAAGGAGATGCAATCTTTCCTTTGGTTTGCTAGCTGCCACAGGAACCACATCAAAAACTTTGCCCACATAACTAGTGGTCTATACAAGTTATGTTCAAAAGATGTACTTTTTGAAATTACCAAGGAAGGAAGGGATGAATATGAGAGGATCAACTATGAACTCACAAATGCACCAGTGCTCATCTTAGCTCTAGAGAAACTCCACTATTATTTGGAGGGTGCAGTCTTTGAATTATACACAGACTGCACAGCCTTGAAGTCTTTACTGAACATGAAGACTACCAATAGACACATGTTGAGGTGGCAAATAGCCATCAGAGAGTATAGGTGCAATATGAACATCATATACAAGGAAGGCAAAAGCCACACCAATGCAGATGGCCTCAGCAGATTGCCACTAGATAATATCAAAAGAAACCCAACCTATGACCTTGAATTACCAGCCAAGATTCCCATCCATTCAATGGAAATAGATAGGAGGAAGAACTTCAGATTTTCTTAATGGGCACCAGGAAGGCATACGCCAGACAGTGGAAACACTGACTCAGAAGGAACAGAGAATCCCATATTAGGAATAAGCTCATCAGCACTGCATAGTGAATTCTTCAGTGCAGTACCAAAGACATATTCCAAACACAAAAAGTGGAGCATACTGTTGCAACTCCTTTAACAGAAGTACAGGAGCCCAGAACTGGAATCCCAGTTAGAGGAACCCTGATTGAGGGACTATAATGAAAAAAAATCTTTCCTTATAGATGGCCTGTTCTACCATAGGGAGAAGCACAAAAGTGCACTCACAGTAGTAGACAGAGACCATATATCCCTGATCCTGCAGGAATTCCATGACTGCCCCTATATGGGACACATGAGTGAAGACAGGACCAAGGAAAGGGTAGCAAGCACATCTTGGTGGCCCAAAGTGTAACAAGAGTTGCGTGAATATATCAACAATTGTGAAAGATGCCAGAAGGCAAGTAGAAAACATGGGAAGAAGTATGGGATACTTCAGCACATAGAAGAACCCAAACACCCATGGGAAACCATCAATATGGACTGGGTTACAGGACTTGTCCCAGGAGGCAAAGAAAAACTCAATGCTTGCCTGATCATATTTGATAGGTTCAGCAAGAGTGTGAGGTGCCTACCATGTCACAAAGAGGATACAGAAATGGATACTACCTTGTTATTTTGGAATAACATAATATTCACCTGTGGAGTCCCTGAAAATATCATTAGTGATAGGGACCCAAAATTCACATCAGAATTTCAGGCCAACTTGTATGACATGCTTGGTAATAAACTTGCATTATCCACAGCTTACCACCAACAGACAGATGGTTTAGCCAAAAGGATGATCCAAACCATGGAGGATATCCTAAGAAGGTTCTGTGCATGTGGCATGAAATATAAGGACCATGAAGGATATACCCATGACTGGAGCACACTCCTACTAGAAGTCCAACTAGCTTGCAACACCAGTCAGCACACTACTACAGGGAAATCACCCTCATTGGTAGAAAAATTGGGGAACCCCCTATTGCCTGTGGATCAACTGAAGAAAAGTCTTCTGAACATCCACCAAACAGCTAAATACTTCCATAATATGTGGAAGAGGGCTTGTGATACAGCTACTAGATGGATAGCTGAGGAAAAAAGAATACAATAAACAGAGGTGGAGCAAATCTCACAAGAAACCTCACTTCAAAGAAGGGGACCAGGTATTAGTGTCCACACTCAGCCTAACAATCTCAAGGGACCAAAGAAGAGGAGAGACTCATTTGTAGGGCACTTCACTATCATTAAGCCGATAGGGAAAGATTCAGTGGAGGTAAAAATCACAGAGGAATTCTCTATTAAACACCCAGTATTCCCAGTGAGTTTGGTCAAGCCATACTTCCACACAAAGCAGGACAAGTTCCTCTCCAGGAAGAAAAATCCCACTCCACAAGAAATAATAGAGGTGGAAGACTTCCCTGGCCCTTTGAGGGAAATCATCAAGGCCAGGAAGATAATGCTGAATGGTAAAGACCAGAGAAAGTACTTGGTCATATTGAAAAACCAGACAGCGGATACAGAATATTGGTTGACAGAGGATGCCATACCAGATGGGAACCTTCATCTAAGGAGATTCAGGGCCTCTAGGTGGAATAAAAAGTCTCATAAATGATGAGCCTTTTTTAAAGGGAGGGTATTTCAGCCTGTGAGTCGAAACCAGAGGATACGCATGGCAGCTAAATACCATAAACCAATGGTAAAGCCAAGATACCACCAAAACATGGTGTTGAGCCAAATCAACTCAAAAGATATCAAAGAAAGAGGGAACCCACCACTTTCCAAATAAAAAAGTCCAACCATCATAGGAAAAAGAATAAAAAAGTTATTCCTTCTCAAAGCTGTTGTTGAGCATAAACCTTAATTTTCACCTCTCATCTGAAATCCAGTGGAAGAGCTTTAACCCCATGAAATGGGTATTCCAAATAAAGCCCCAAGTCAGAGCTATCCAACAGTACTAGCCAAATTGAGCTAGCATGAGGATTGCTAAAGTTATGACCAAAATAAGGTCAAATAAGGGCAAATAAAATATTCACCTCCTCTAACTTCTACAGCTTTAGTGTGAGATACCTACAGTGGGTACTTTTTGGAAAGAGTACAATCAGGGCTATCTGATGGTGCCACCCATTTCCCCATATCTCATCTAGAAAAAAAGTTATGGGGAAAACAAGCTCCATACAGATTTCAAGCAAATCATAAATATATACTAAAACTCTTGTACATGACATACCTTTGCCATATTTATTGATAGGTGGGATATTCTCCCATAATTATGATTATGAGGTGTCACACAGACAAAGAAGCCTGTTTTTAATTAAATACCTCATATTTTTGTCAATACTGGTGCCCTGTACAGGTTCTGTACAGCATTATACGCATCATACACGTAAGAAGAGGGCTATGTGGTCCCCAGATGAAAATCTTCACCCTGTATTGGTAAAAACTGCCAAGATGTGGTTTCAAAACCACATATGAGCCCAATGAAGGCTATAGATGAATTGTGAAAACCACAAGCCAGTCCTTGGAAGTGACAAATTTTCACTTCCTCTATGTGGAAAGGTCTAGAAGCCTTTTTCACCCAATTTTAGGATAAAAAGGGAATTTTTCTCCACCAGAAAAAGTCTCCTCATCCTGTTCTTAAACTCCTACGTAGTACAACTTTCCAAAACAGTTATACTCTTGGAAAAAAGTCAGCTACACTTTAAAGTGAAGTATTGTAGTCTTTATTATTGTAACCCAACAGATAGACCTGCATCCAGGGCTTTCAGCAGTGCTCACCACCACTAATTATTATTAGTAAAGCCCTTGATATCTTTTAACCAAACCTTTTTAAATACTTTTATCTGTGTCGCAGTCATAGTTAAAGCTTTATATACCTTCATTGTCACTTTCTTATAGACTCAGCCTGAAAGGCATGATTTTAACCAGTTTTTGGGACATAAATCATCTTCTATACCTTATATTAATGTTTTTTGACATGAAAATGCCATATTTGCTTGAATTTGGCCTTCTTGGGACTTAGACCTTATAAATAATCTTCAAAAGATCCATAAATTGATTCTTTTCTTAAAAATATTTTTTTGCAAAAATATACTATTGATTGATTTGGGATGAATTTATATTGTCTAACTAGTGGCTTTTTCACATCAAATACTTGAAATCTATTCTTTGAGTTATTCTAGTGTAAAGTGAATCATAATACAAATTTGATTAAGAGCTTCTTAATTGCATAATTATCATTTCTTTGTAGAAAATCAAAATCAAAATAAATAAATCACAAATTTAAAAATATTTACTTAAGAATATCTTTACTTACTATTCAGATTATTTTCTTTATTTTTACAAAATGACACAAGACAATGGTAAACACTCCTGGCCTTGGTGGAAAGAAAAAGTTTTTGAATAATGGGAGAATGACTCCTGGAGATTTAAAATGGAAAATACTTTTGAGGAAGCCATTTTTAATATTGAGAGGGACAGGCCCATGTCCTGGTTTCTGAAAAAGAAAGACGGATTGACCGTTCTTCATCCAGATATGTCTGAAACAATGGTACATAAGAGGATACTAAGAAAATATGGTGGTGACATCAATCATGCTATAAGAAGCAGATTTATTGATCCTTTCTCTACAAGAAATTATATCAATTCCATTGAAGACATCACTACCAGAACAATAATTGGTAGAAATTGGCATAAACCCCCAATAGACAATAGGACTAGTGGGAAATCAATTTTGAGACCAAATAAACCAAAAGCCAGAGCTCCTTTGATATGTCAGAAATGTGAAAGTACATCTCAATTGGCTAATACTTTTCCAAAGAAACCAAGAACCAATGAGAGAGAACTTGAAACCACTAAAAAGAAAAAAGATAAAAATGATGTATTGTAAGATGTGTCTATGAAACTGTTGATAATATTACTATTAATCAACAGTACTATGACTGTTCTTATAAAATATAATAATAAAGAATTATTATAAACACAATTAAATAATGAAAGAATTATTCCTTTCACATGTTATACACTACTAGTGATTATAACAGTGAGAAGTAATTGTCTACAAGAATCAATTACAAGAAGAATTTAATAATAAAATTTTTTTAATATATAATTATCTTTTGAAAGAATAATTTTAAAGATAAATCTTGAAGAAAAGTAATTTTAGAGAAAAACTTTAAGAATTAAAGATAAATCACTCACTAATACTCCAAAGAACTTATTAAAGATAGAAGTAGAGAGATTTGACATAGAATTGTGGATTTAATGGATCAAAAGTGATTTTATAGCAATATTACAACAATATATAGTTGATTTCTAAGATTTCACGTCTTTCTGATTGATTCTGAAAGAATAAACCACTTAAGAAAAGTTTTAAATAATACTTACTTGTTGGTAACAATGATATAAATGAATAATGTGATGATTATTTGGAAAAAACAGGCAGAGGAGGCCTTTTTTAAGTCTAAGACAGCTCAAAGAAGCGTGCCATGGAGCAAACTGAAAGCCCAGTGAGTGAGAAAACAATAAAACTTTTTGGATTATTGATTGCATCATTTGTTGTCATGTAAGATTATCATAATCACTTAATTGAGGCTTTTATGTGACTACCAACCCAAATATGGTTAAGAATAAAAGGAGTAAAAACTGTAAATCTTCTTTTATTAAAAAATAATCATTGATTTCTCAAAGTTATCAATGTTATTGGTAATTTAATCACAGGTTGTATTTACTGTGAATTTTTGAAGATTCAGTGTTTCACGTGGAATAATCAAAAATGGACTGTAGGTAAAGCTTTGAATTTTACTAGTAGAACCATCATTCTTTTTGGCTGTACCATAGATAATACAGCTCTCCCTTGGTCCTGAAAGTTTCAGAGAGATTCATTAAAAAATGTAATTTTAATGAATTTTTGAAGTGTTTTACCTCATTTCTATGTATAATTGCAAATATCAGTGTTTAGCTGGTTGCTATGAGGTAAATCAATGGATACAAGTTCAAAAAGAGTTTTAATTACTCTTTTAGGGTCTATCCATGGAAAGGAATTAAGAATTGACATGGTTACAGCAGTCTAAGTAGCTCTTTATCTCCTTGGCACATCAAAATAGCAGGTTATTTGCTATTTTCTTAAGATTTACTGTGGTTGTAACATGGTAACCAAGTTCCCAAAGTGTTTTAGTTTTGTAATTGGGCCAAGATCAGCCATGGATCAAATATTTGGAGCTGTCCACGCCTCTGAGGCTTCAGAAGTTGGGTACCCTGGCTCTCTTTGATGTCTTTTGTCCCCCTTGCTTATTTTTCACGTCAAAATAGAAATTTGAGTTTAAATGAGATATACACTATGGGTGTGTCAAAGGTACATGTAAGAATACCATTATATTAAGTGCCCAAAACATGCATAACCCTATTCTTTGTGTATACGTAACATGGGCTTTCTCACATTCCCATTATTTTGGCATGAAATTAAGAAAAATAAAAATTTTCTCGGATCTTTTATGTGGTATTGATGATGTGGTTTTGAAGTATTTTCCATATTACCACATCAAAGAGTTAATTTGAGCTTATTCACTCTATGGAGCTACCCTAAGTGAATTTTTGTGTAGAATCCAAATCTGGCCTTAAATCCATGGATTTACTTACTCAATAAAAGGTTATTCATGTTTTCTGAAATCAAAAATGATTAATTTTGGATATATGCATGACCTATGAGTTATTCATAATTCTGAATTTATTTTTTAAGATAATTGTGGCCTATTTGGGTATGTAAAATACACCTCAAGGCTCACATGTATATCTACATGGAAGTGATTCTCAGCCTTCTGAAGAAGAAGAAATACTAGATAAACTTAGCATAGAGAACATTATTATATCCTCTGAAGTCACAGAAGTGCATACTAACTTACCAAAATATAGTGATTAATGTATGGACCTCATCTATGTGAGAGGTGCTAAAATGAAGAAAACCAAGCCTACAAGAGGTAAAGGCTATACACCTTAATCATCTTGTATCACTAATATTGTGATAAACAAGAAATAATCAAAGATAAATCTTGAATCAGGTGCTTTCTGAACTTGTGTTGGGAAAAATTATCTTGTGAAAATTTATACCTATTGGAAAGAGCAATTGATCCAATTGAAGGTATTAAATTCCGAAGTGCTAAAATGAATATGCACCCTTTGGGTATTCTTGAGGAAGAAACAATATTTCCTCACCCTGCAGGAAGTATTAAAATGAAATTTGAATCTGTTTTTCTGAATAACTGTACCTTGAAGCCTTTTCTCCTTGGGAATGATTATCTCAATATTTATGGTATTGATATTATTAATAATAAATATACATATTTCACTATAGGGGAAAATAAAAGACAAAATTTTGCTTTTCCTCTAGAGACAAGAAAAATAACTTTGTTTAGACAAGGAAAAATGTTAATAAGGAAACATTTGTGACAGATAAATTGATTGAAGCACAAATTAGTCTTGAATTAACATGAGAAAGGAAGGAAGACCTTATTGAAATCTTATTTAAATATAGAGAAGCCTTTGCTTTTGATAATCAACCACTAGGGGCTATTAAGGGCCATGAAGTGGACATTATGCTTAATGTGGAAAGACCTTACCCCCCACTATCAAGAAGACCCACTTACCCAGCTATCCCAAGAGCTAGAGAAGCATTGAAAGCTCATATTAATGAGCTTATGAAGCTGGGAGTTCTTAGAAAGGTTGAACACAATGAGTAAGTGGAAGTAACAACCCCTGTAATCATTACTTGGAATAATGATAAATCAAGGATGATTGGTGATTTTAGAGAATTGAATAAACACCCCCTTCCGGAAAGGTATCCAATTCCTAGAATCCATGAGAATTTGACTCAATTATCTAAAGCAAGATTCATCACTTCTATTGATTCACTTAAGGTTTCCATCAGGGAGTTTTGAAACCTCATGGTAGGATACTATTTGTAATGACTTCTTAATTTGGTATTGATGAGTATTTGAGGATGCTTTTTGGGATCAAAAAGGAACCTTCTCATTAGTAAAGAATGATGAATACCATATTCCCACATGAATTACCAGAGGGATTGTTAGTCATTTATATTCATGATATGATCATTTGTTCAAAAACCTGGAAATTAAACTTAGAGAGAATTTAATTATTAATTAAGAAAATTCTTCAAGTGAACATGGAAATATCTCTTAAGAAATGTAATTTTGGGTTTCATGCATTGAATTCTCAAGGAAATTTAATTTCAGGAATAAGACTTGGTGATGATAAAAACAAAGTGGCTGAAGCTTTATTGAAAAAAATTCCTCCAAATAATAAGTAAATTATGTCTTTCTTAGGTTTTTATAGTTATTACATGCAAAACTTGAAGAGTTTTCAATTCATCCCAGATCATTTAAAAGAATTTATGATTGAAAAGCTGTCTTTAAAATGACAAAAGAAAGGATTCAAGAATATTATAAGATCAAGTATGCCTTAACAAATGCACCATTATTATTGATGGCACACTGGAAAATTCCTTTCATGCTGTATATTGATGCATGTGGTGAAGGTTTAGGTGCAGCTCTTCATCAAGCTCAAATTGTCAATTAAAAGTCTTAGACAGGTGCAATTTCTTTTGTCTCAAGACAAATGAAACCTACTTAAGCTAGATATGGAGCAAGCCAAATGGAGTGCCTTTGCCTAGTATGGGCTCTTCAAAAGCTTGATTATTGCCTTGATGGTAGTGTGGTTGAGCCAATTACTGATTGTGATTCCATTAGATCATTTGTTAGCATGAAAACTCCAAACAGACACATATTAAGGTGGCATATTGCTATACAGGAGTATAGAGGCAATATGATCATAGTACATAAATCTGTAAATTTTTAAGATAGTTCTGATAGCTTGAGTAGATGGGAATTACCCAATACACCTGATAATCCTTCTTATGTTCCTGCAAATGCAGAACCACAAATTCTGATATAAGCAATCAACAGCACAGATTTGGTAACAGAGTTCTTTGAAGAAGTTAGAAGAGATATAAGAAAGATACAAATTTCCATATTCTTACTTCACTACTTGAAAAGGATTCCAAAAATTCAGCTTTGGCTAATGCTTTTGATGATATATGGAAAAAATCATATGATAAACAAATATTCCATTTATTTCAGGGTATCTTATATCATAAGTCTGAAAACACATGTGTCATGGTCTTATATAGTAAAATTTTAGTTAATAAGATATTACTAGAGTTCCATCACAGTATTTATTCTGGAAATATATCTGCAGACAGGAAAACAGAGAGAATTAAGAGATATGATTGGTGGCCATTTTGGAGAGAATATGTCCTTGAATACTGGAATAGTTTTTATAGGTGTCAAAAGGCCAAAAAAGCTACTGGTAAAGAATTGGTTGAATGATTGATATACAAGAGCCAAACATCCCATGGCAAGTAATTCATATGGATTGGGTAGCTGCCTTACAACCTGGTGGTGGAAGAATGTTACACTGAATGTCTTTCTATTGTAGACAGGTAAAACAAAACTACAATCTTTTTACCATTCAATGAAGATGACACAGCTATGGAGACAGCTCTTTTAATTTGGAACAGAGTTATATCTCATACTGGTCCTTTTGAAAATATTATTAGTGATAGAGACCTAAGATTTACATCAGCCTTATGGAAAAAATTACATAAACGTTTGGGTACAAAAATATTATTATCAACAGATTACCATCCACACACTGATGGATTAGCAGAAAGAATGATTCAGACTGTCAGCCTGTGACTCAAAACCACAGCACAAGAATGACAGCCAAATACCATAAATCAATTGTATAGCCAAGATACCACCAAAACATGGAGCTGAGCCAAATCAGCTCAAAAGGTATCAAAAAAAAGAGGAAGCCCACCACTTTCCAAATACGCAGGTTCCACCATCATAGGACAAATAATAACAAAGTTATTCCTGCTCAAAGTTTTTGCTGAGCATAAACCTTAATTTTCACCTCTCATCTAAATTCCAGAGGAAGAGGCGTAACCCCATAAAATGGGTATTCAAAATGAAGCTCTAAGTAAGGGCTATACAATGGTACTAGCCCAACTGAGCTAGCACCAGAATTACACAAGTTATGTCCAAAATAAGGCCAAATAAGGGTGAGTAAAATATTCACCTCTCATCTAACTTCTACAGTTTTAGTGTGAGATACCTAAAGTGGGGTCTTTTTGGAAAGAGCACAATCAGGGCTATCTTATGGCGCCATCCATCTTCCCATATTGCATCTATAACAAAGGTTATGGGGCAAACAAGGTCCATACAGTTTTTAATCCAAGTATATATATGCACAAAATATCTTGTACATGGCATAACTTTGCCATAATGAGAAATAACAATATCAAATATGGTACCATTGTGTAGGAAACATCCAGCGCTACACAATGAACCAAATTTGAGCTTCATCTCTCAAAATCTGACAAAGGTACTGCAGTTTTAAGCTTGAAATCTCACAGTTAGACCAATACAGTCTGACTGTGGGATATTATCCCATAGGTATGACTATGAGGTGTCAAAAAGACAAAGGAGCTTGTTTATACTTCAAGAAACTATAGTTTGTTCAATACTGAAGCCCTGTAAAGCTTCTGTACAGAATTCCATGTGTCATGCACATCAAAAGAGGGCTATGTGGTCCCCAGATGGAAATTTTCCCCATGTATTGGTGAAAACTGCCCAGATGTGGTTTCAAAACCACTACTGAGCCCAATACAGAGCATACAGGAATTATGAAAACCACAAGCCTGTATCTGGAAGTGAAAAATCTTCACTTCCTCTCCATGGAAAGGCCTACAAGCCTTCTTCACCCAATTTTAGGATAGAAAGGGGCCTTTTCTCCAACACAAAAGGTTACTTATCCTTCTCTTGAATTACTACCTACTACAACTTTCAGAAAAGGGTATAATATTCGAAAATAACCAGGTTATACTATAGAATTTAGTATTGTAGACTTTATTATTGTAACCCAGCAGGTAAAGCTGCACCCAGGGCTTTCAACAGTGCTCACCACCCCTAATAGCATTAGTAAGGCCCTTATATCTCTATTAAAAAATATTTTTAACATTATTATCCATGTCAAAGTCATAGTTTAGGTTGTAAATACTCTTTATTACCACCTCTTCATGGACTCAGCCTGACAATTTGGGGGCCTGGCCATGCTTTCAAATTTTTGGAACTTAGAAGTGAGTTTTTTCTATTATTTTCTTCATTTGACCATTTCTGCCTCTTTTTCTAGGTGGAAAGTTTATTAAAAAAAATATCATATATATATTATATTTATTTTTTGAGTGGTATATGCTGTATACCACTGTGTTGTCTTTTATTTCACATTCCTTGTTGCCTGGATTATTATAGTTTAAACACGACAAAACCCTTATTTTTGGTGTGTTTTACATATTTAAAAACTTTAAGCCATTAATATAGTCCTTTTTTGATTAAATAAGGACACCTCTTACTGTAAAACCAAAATTTGAGGCATGGTTGGGTACATTTTTAATTTCACTTACCCTCTTACATAACCACTTTTGAGATCATACTTGCTAATTACAAGATAATTGGTGAGATACTGGTATACAAACAGTGTGCCAGATATCTGTAAGCTCTATTTCTGATGTGTGATTGCTAATTCAATTATACTGTCATAATAAAAGGGCATAAAATAGAAATATATTGCCCAGAGGCCATTCTTAGATGTGCAAAACAGCATTTTAAGAATTCTTAACTGACAATAAGCCCTCTTTTTCCTGTCTGATTTAATAGCAGAAAACTAAATCCCTCTAGAGACCCAGTCACAGGCCAGCATACCAGTGACACCCTCAGACCCAGAGGGAAGCAAGCACAAAGGAAAGAGGCACAGTGAAGGCCTTATAACAGCTAAAAGGTGGGAACCCATTTCCACTCAGAGGAATAGAAAATTACAAAACTCTGCATCAATAGAAGGTAAACCAACCTTAGAAACTTGTACAGGGAAGATTACAGTAATTACCCCAGTTGTAATCTCTAAAGGTCAATTTCCAAATGCAGAAATGCAGAAGACAACAAATATGTACAAGGCACATTTAAAGCTAAATAACCTAAGAACATAAAGTTTTTTACTGCTTGCAAGCACCGATATGTCACATGTACACCTAAGAGATCTTGGCTTCCAAAGGCACCAGCCAGAGGACAGAGAACGCATGTCCAGAACCAGAAGACCTGGAAGAGGACACCTTGAACACAGTGGTGGATGGAAAGACACTGAGGGAAATCATACCCACTCTGCCATTCACTTTCCAATTCAACAGGAACCTCAAACCAGAGGACTGGAAAGATAAGGATCAAGTTCTTAAGCTCCACCAACTCCCCAAATATTTGATTCAATGGATCATGGACAACAAGAGATTCAAGCTGGCATCCCACTGGGAAGAACTTGGAGCAAGTTTCCAGGAGATATGTCTCAAAGAGATAGACTTCAAAGACCTTTTTGTAATCACCAAAGGTTTGAACCCCACCAGGCAGTTCAGACTCCTGGAGGTGAGGGAAAACAGGATAAGGGAAAATCAAGCCACTGTCCAAGCTATAGAAGAACAGCTGACCCAGACAGGGCATACTCAGATTCCTTAAGGCTCACAAGGAGTAGACCAAAGCAGCTCTGCAGTGGCTTCACGGCATTCAGAACCCAACATATCAGCGGCCAAGAGTCACCATTCTTCACAATTCCAGGAATTTTCAGGAGAAGACAAGGATACAAGGGCAAAAACAAGACCACCTTCAACCAAAGGAAGAGAGAGTCAGACCCAATGATCCAGAAGTTGTTGCATTTGGTGAAAGAAGTGCACAAGAGCCAGAAGTAGTTGTACATAACTCTAGAATGAGTAGTCCTATTAATATATATATTACCCCCACTCAGATTGAACATAATGTTGTCACACCTGACAGTAGCTTAAACAGTGATGCAATGTGGTTACAAATGTCCCAATTTGCTGAGCAAACTTAAAAACAGTTTGCATAACTTGAAGAAAGCCATGAGAGGAGGAAAGCATTAACAGCCTCCAAGGACAAAATTGTCAAAACCCTTCAAGAAGGACATGCTCAATTGAGAAAAGCCTCTGAAGAGACCAACAAAAGACTGAATAAAGTCTTTGAAGAACAACACCACAGCAAAAGGGACAGGAATTTTATGGATCAAGACATAAACAAACTGTTTAATGTCTACCATAACATGAATCCCCAACCAAAAGGCCATGTTATGGATAATCCATATCACCAAGATGACAAAAACCTGGATGCCTCTTGCAGAAGAAGGCAAGATCTCCATCTCAGTATTAGGATGGAGAAAACATGTCATATTCTGAGACACAAGCATTGACACAGCTTCCAGAGGCCTCAAGCTGGCCCACATTCTCTGGTACAGGAGAATATGATCATACAAAGCTCATAGATCATATTAATGGACTCTCCATTGATGTACCAAGCATACCAGACTACTGGAGTCCTGCTAGAATTAATACAGAATTCAACGGACATGCTAGTATTTGCTACACAGAAATGAAAGAAATCCATGGCAGGAGAAACTGGTCATGGTGGAAGATTCAAATCATCTTAAAGTAAAGAAATGGTACTTTGATATGGCAAAAGACCATTTCATTTGAGAATGACAAGTACTCAGTGGAAAAAAATCCATATGAATGGTATCTTAGAAAGTCTAAAAAGCTTGAAGCCATTGATCCTCAAATGAAAATCCAGATTAGGAATCACAAACTCCTGACACAAATGTCAGGAGAAATAGAACATGCAGTAAACTGCAGGTGCAACCATAACTGCACTGTAGATGACATTGGAAATACCTTACAAGACATAAGGAAAGGAACAAACATGGGGAAATATTCCCCATATAAAAGCAGTGGTTTCAAAGAGTAACAACCTTTCAGGGTGGAGTTCAAAGACAAACCCAGAGAAAGAGTGGCAGAAGTGACTAAGAAGAAACATTCTTGTCACAATTGTAGTTCAACAGATCACTATGCCAACAACTGTCCAAAGGCAAAGAAAAAATTCTATGCCATTGAGAAAGTCCCAGAGGATGAATACCCCACAGAGGATTCTGAATCAGACTCTATGGGAGATGGCATCAGAGAACAATCTGATGAAGAGAAAGACCCAAGAGAGGAATTTCTAGTGGAATATCAAGAAAAAACCCCACTAGAGATCCAGGACATACAGTTGGAAGCAGGCATGCCACAAGACACTGCCAATAAAAACTTGTGCAAAAATACACAGGATGCACAGACATTCCTAGTAACACCATCCAAAGGAATGGCATACATACATGGGAAAGCCACAAAAATTGCTTTTGGAATTGACAATGCTCAACACCCATTGATCATTGACAATGGGGAACACTGCTCCATAGTGGCCAGAAATTATCTGGAAAACCACTTCCCCAATTGGGAAAATAGCTTTTTCCAACCAAGGCAAAGACCTTCAAAAGTGCTTCAGGGAAGATGACTTCCATTGGGACAATTATCAAAGAGATAATTATACCCCAAAGGAAGGGTAATATCAGACTCAACCCAGAGTTTCGAGTGATTGATGATGCCCACATCCAAGGGTTTTTACTAGGGACAGATTACCAGAGGATGTATGGCATTAACATTTACAATAGTAAAAACAGGCACATTACCATGGATGCTAACAAGGAAAAGAAATTTTCACTTGATATATACCAAATATCTTCCCAGGATCCACTGGAAGAATTACTGAATGAATTCAGAGAGGGCCAGCTCAGCACTACCCTCACCAGTAAACAGAAACTAAGTTTGTTGAAGATGCTGAGAAAGAATAGGCCGGCATTTGCCATTGGTGAGGAACCATTAAGAAAAACTAGAGGCCATGATATAGAAGTATATCTGGATGTGGAAAGACCCTATCCACCCATGCTGAGGATACCTCCATACCAAGCGAGTCTGGAAACTAGGAAAGAAATTGAGAAACATATCAATGAACTCCTAGAAATAGATGGAATCAGGAAGATAGGACATAATGAAATAATGGAAATCACCACTCCTGTCCTGATCCGCTGGTATGATGGAAAATCTAAGTTGTGTGGAGACTTCAGAGCTCTGAATAACTACACAAAAGCTGACAGGTACACTATACCAAGGATACCTCATGCCCTAGAAAAACTGGCAAAAGCCAAATACATAAACAAGATGGATTGTATGAAAGGCTTCCATCAGAATGGAGTTGAACCAAACTCCATGAAGCTACTCAGAATCATATGCCATATGGGCATATATGAGTAAACGAGAATGCCATTTGGCATCACAAATGCACCAGCCCACATTGAAAGGATGATGGACACAATATTTAAAGAAGAAACATTAGAAGGATAGATGGTAGTATATATTGATGACATCATCATATACTTAGAGACATGGGAGGACTATGTGCACTACATAGAAAGAGTGCTAAGTAAATGAACACACATCAATCTGAAAATTTCATTTAAAAAGTGCAATTTTGTCCAACAAGAGCTACTATCTCTAGGACATAAGCTCTCAGGTCATGGTCTGGAAATAGACCAAAGCTAAGTAGCAGCAGTACTCCAAAAGCCAATACCAAAAAGCATAAGATACATGCAATGTTTCCTTTGGTTTGCTAGCTACTACAGGAATTACATCAGAAACTTTGCCCACATAACTAGTGGTCTATACAAGATATGTTCAAAAAATGTAGTTTTTGAAATTACCAAGGAAAGCAGGGATGCATATGAGAGGATGAAAAATGAACTCACAAATGCACCTGTACCCATCTTGCCTGACTTTGAACTACTGTTCAAGTTATACATAAATGAAGCATGTAGGAGAAGCCCTACACCAGAGACAAATTGTAGATGGTGAACCAAGAGTGGGAGTCATTTGTTACATCTCTAGGAAATGAAAGATTCCGAAGCCAGGTACGGGGCCACCCAGACTGAATGTGTAAGGTTTGACTATGAAACAATAAGTAAAAATTACTAATTTATTACTTATTGTACTCTGAATGTCCTTATAATTGAAATAAATAAGATTAAAATAATAATAATAATAATAAAGAAATATTATTATTATGGCGTAAAAATATTATATTATTAAATAAATATAATAATATAATTAATATTATATGAAATTATAATATTATAAATAATATATTAATATAAAATAACTAATATATTATAAAGCTCTTTATTATTGTTACCAACAAATCATAAAGGCGTAAAAAATTGTTTTTTATAAATAAAAAACAATTAATAACAATAATATTACTAATATTAAAGTTATATATTAATATAAATACTATTTATATTAATTAAGAATTATTAAGAGTAATAATAAGAGAGAAATTATTATAATAAGATGAAATAACTTACTTTCAACACTTAAAATAATAATTTTGAGATATTTTACGCCAAAAGAATATAATACAACTTTTTCAAATTGTATTTACAATAAAAAATAAAGAAATTTACTAAATTTCTTGATTTTACGTGGAAATGAGTTTATAGAGAGATTTATAACAAAAACAATTAAAGAATTGATTTAATCACGTAAAAATAGTGATTAATATTAAGATGATCTTTGGTCTTTAATAATATAAGAGTTTTATATATAAAGAATAAAGAAATTACCTTTTATTTAATTGATTTATTGTTTTTGATGCGTCTGAGGGGTAAATAGAGTAAAAAGAGCTCTATTTATAGTAAATACCTCCCTCCTAGAGTCCAACAGGCTTCTAGTAGACGTGTACTGATCATATCCACTGGAATTGATCAATATTTCAAGGTTTGAGGGTGATTACATCATGATCAAACCATATTACATCATTATTACACCATTATTTAGAGTTATCACTATAACTCTAAGTGTGATGACATCAGAGGCTTGGCAGAACCCCAAATTTCGTGGATTTTATTAGTTTTAATCATAAACTAATAGTATTCACCAATTTTATCACTCTTAAGACTGTTAAGCTTAATTTAAGGTTACAGTATGTGATCATAACAGCTCAATTTAAGCTCAAACTTTGATCCCCAATACCTTTTAAGGTTTTCACGCTACAGAAATTCAGAGAGTGAATTCTGATAGCCTGACATACCCTTATTATGCTGCCAAGAGCTTTTCATTACATCATCAAAACTCTAATTTTGATGATTTTTCTTGTAACTCATCTTTTCTGTCGAAATTCAATATTTTAAACTTCAAACCTTGATTTCAGGGGGTTATACCCTGAATTCAATAATAAAAATTACGTCATTCTTCTCGAATAAACTAGTAGAATCCAACTGTATACTTTTTTTTAAGTTTGGAACACTTTCACAACAAAGTGGTCAACAGCTCTATTGATTTTTATCAATATTTCATCATAGGTTTTAACCTTGTTTATAATTTGTAAAATAAAGTTCATATCTGTGTTCTTACAGTAATTACGTGGTAACTTTATTTTTGGTTCATTATTCTAGCATGTATAGTTTAGAAGATATTAGCTATGATCCCTGAATATATGCGTTGACCAAAAAAGTGCATATATTCAGGATAATTCCTTAAGTATTGATTTTGGGAATTAGCTTATTAATTGTTTTATATGTGGATTTTTGTGGGGAATCCACTGGTACAATTTATTTTACATGTTGTTTCATTAGATTCTGAGATAAATAAGGTTTTATGGTTTTTATAAGGTATTATACCTTATAATTCCTTAAATATTGACTTTACAGATATGCCATAAAAGTGGTATATGTGTATTTTTCCATGGAGAATCCAATGGTATAATTTATTTTACATGTTTATTCATTGGTTTTTAAGTTAAACCAATTTTTATACCAATTTATGGTATTTTTTGTATATTTAAGTAATTATTCTTAATGTATATTTATTCTAAGTAATTTTAATATAATTATATTAAAGTTATATTTATTCTGAGTCTTTTTTGTGACCTTATTGGGTATGTGGTCATATCTCAAAGGCTCACATTCCCTACCACCAAAAAAGATTGTACCACAATCTGATATGTGTGATTAGGGTATCATCCACTGTCCTACCTCTTCAATAGACTTTGTTAGTCTTGAAGCTCAATAATTCTTAACTTTTTTATTTTTCAGGTTTTCTTTCATGTCTGAATCTTCTTCGTAGTTTATCAGCATTTGTTATATCTTTCTCAAGTAGCCATTCATCTTCCTGAGTTGAATTTCTATACCTTACAAGGTATTCCCTTTCTTTTTTGTTTCTTGTCCTTCTTTCTTTAAGGACTTTTACTATTTTCTTTTCCTCTCCTTCCTCCAAAGGGGGAATCTCAAGTGGGGGTTTATTTCTTAGTGGAAATAACTCCTTGTCACTTGAACTGTAAGGTTTTATCAGACTTACAGGGAAAGTTGGGTGTTTGTTCATTAGTTCACCTGTGAGTTCTAATTGCACAGCATTGGGTCCATGGAGTGCTTTTATCATAAATGGTCCTGCAAAGGAATCTTTCAATTTCTTTGGGCCTTTTATGTTATTGAAATTAAGGGTTGATACTAAAACCAAGTCTCCTATTTTGAAATCAGGTGGTTTATGACTTTTATCCCATCTTTCTTTTGCATATTTAAAAGAATCTTGCATGCATCTGTTTGCATGGTGTCTTGCTTTGTCAAGCATTATCTTGAAACTGCTTGCTGTTGGATGTATATCCACTAAGTCCTTTTTGAGGGTGTCATAAGGAAGTCTTGGATTCCAACCTTTCTCTAGCATTGCTGGTGTTTTTCCAGTAAAAGAATGGATTGATGTCTTATATGCCAGTTCAAGTGCTGGTATTAGTGTACACCAATCATGGGTAAAACCATCAGAATCTTTGAATTCTAGCCCATAAGCACAGAATCTTCTGATCATATCCTCTAGGGTCTGTATCATTCTTTCTGCTAGACCATCAGTTTGAGGATGATAAGCTGTTGAGAATGATAATTTTGTCCCAAACAAGTTATGGAGATTTGTCCATAATGCTGAAGTGAACTTTGGGTCTCTGTCACTTATAATATTTTGGAATAAGCCTGTGTGGCTAATGACTTTATTCCATATCATTATGGCTGTATCCATAGCTGTGTCATCTTTATGACATGGTAAGAACATGGGAGTTTTACTGTACCTGTCAACTAATACTAGGCATGCATTATAACTCCTGTCTCCTCCTGGAGGTAAGGCTGTTACCCAATCCATATGAACTATTTCCCATGGGGATTTTGGTTCTTGGATTTGAATCATCATTCCAAATTTCTTTCCTGTGGCTCTGTTGGCTTTTTGACATCTGTCACAGGTTTGGCAGTACTCTGCAACATCTTTCTTCCAATTTGGCCACCAAGAGCAGGTTTTCACCCTCTCTAGTGTCCTATCTTCTGAGAGATGTCCAGATGCAACACTATCATGACACTCATGTAAAATAGTGTTTATTAGTGTTCTATCTGTTAAGGCCATAACACATGTGTGTTTTGTTCTATGGTAAAGGATTCCATCAAGGAGGTGAAATCTTCCTTCATCATATGCCTTTTTCCATATTTCATCTAGTTTTGATGAAAGTGATGGGTCTTTGCAGTCTTTCATTAGAAGTTGGCTTAAGATATGGCAATTTTTGTCTGTCTTATAGCTTTCTTTAACTTGGTTAAAGAATTCTGTGCCAATGTCTGTAACACATATTCCTTCTATATGGTGCTCCTCTTGTGGTACCCATGCTGGATTGTCAGGGGTATTTGCTAGAGCCCATCAACTAAGACCATCTGCATTTTTATGAATATTCCCAGATTTATGAACAATAGTCATATTTCCTCTATATTCTTGGATAGCTATTTGCCATCTCAGCATATGTCTATTTGGAGTCTTCATATTTAATAGTGATTTCACAGCATTACAGTCTGTGATTACATCAAATACTGTGCCATCCAAATAATAATGCAGTTTTTCTAAAGCCCATACTAGGCATAAGCATTCCATTTGGCTTGCTCCATACCTTGCTTCTGTTGGCTTTATCTGCCTTGAAATGAAACAAATTGGTCCTTCCACTGGTTTGTCATTGATAATTTGTGTTTGGTGAAGTGCAGCACCTAGTCCTTCTCCACAAGCATCAATGTACAGTTTGAAGGGTAGTTTCCAATCTGGCATCAGAAGAAATGGGGCATTTGTTAAGGAATTTTTCAATTCTTCATATGCCTTGACTCTTTCTTCTGTCATCTCATAGACTGTTTGTTGGTCACATAGCTTATACAAGGATTTAGCAATCTTTGCAAAGTCCTTTATATGCTGTCTATAGTAACCAGCAAATCCTAGAAATGATTGCATTTCTTTTTTGGTTTGAGGCATTGGCTTAAGTAGTACTGCTGCTACTTTATTTTTGTCTATGCCTAGACTAAGGCCAGATACTACATGTCCTAGTGCCTTTAATTCACTGTATGCAAAATGACATTTTTTCAAGGAAATTTTCATATTTACTTGGACTATTTTCTGTAATACCCTTTCTAGTCTTGTAAGGTGATTTTCCCAAGTTTCTGAGCAAACTATGATATCATCAATATAGATAATCAACCATCCTTCTGATAATTCTTCAGGGAATATGGTATTCATCATTCTTTGATAATGGGAAGGTGCATTTTTTATTCCAAATGGCATTCTTAAGTATTCAAAAATTCCACAATGGACTATTATTCTTAGTAGTTTCTTGGCATTGTCTGTTAAGACATTTTGATGAAAACCCTTCAGAGCATCCATAGCTGTGATGAACTTAGCTTGTGACAATTGGGTTAATGTCTCATGGATTCTGGGTATTGGATATCTGTCTGGAATGGTATAGGTATTCAGGGCTCTGAAGTCTCCTACCATCCTTGATTTTCCATTATGCCAAGTTATAATGACAGGTGTAGTAACTTCTACTTGTTCATTATGTCCAACCTTTCTTAATACTCCTAGGTCCATTAATTCTTTAATGTGCACCTCTAAGGCTTCACTAGCTTATGGACTGGCTGGATAAGCAGGTCTTCTTAATAAAGGTGGGTAAGGTTTTTCTACATTAAGAATTATATCCACTTCATGTCCAATTATGGCACCTAGTGGCTCTTTGTCAGTTGCAAAGGCATTTTTATACTTAAATAAGAGGTCAATCAATTTTTCTTTCATTTTTTCTGTTAATTCTTGATTGAATTCTGCCTCTTTGAGTTGTTCAGATATAAAAAGTTCTTTTTCTGGAATTTTTTCTTCATTCTTAATAACTGTGATTTGTTTTTTGTTATTTAAGAATCCAAACTTTTGTCTTTTGTTATCTCCTATGGTAAAATATCTATCCTTTTGGTTGGAGATATCTATACCATAGATTGATAAGTAGTCATTCCCAAGTATGAAATGATTACTAGTACAGTTGTCCATTACTACAAACTCTACTTTAATTCTGACACATTGTGAGGGATGAGGAAAAATTAGTGTTAAATCAATTATTCCAAGGGGCTTCATGCTCTCACTTGCACTACTAAATTTGACACCTTGTATTGGCATAAGTTTTTCTTGCCAGTCTGGGACAATGGTTTTTAAATAACTTTTGCCAACACAAGTGAAATATGCTCCTGTATCCAAGTTAACCTTTCCTTCTTGGTTACCAACCATAACAATACTAATACTTGATTTTCCAGCTGTATATCCCATTCCTCTTGCAGGTTTGGTTCTATACATTTTGGCATCTTGTATGTTTGTCAGATTTGTGTCAGATGTTCCAACTTGTGGCAAGTTTGAGTTAACATCCAGTACTTCATAAATTATATCAATATTATTAATTTGTGCATTAATTATATTGATTTCATCACTTTCAGAGCTTTCTGACTCTTCTGTCTCTTTTTCAGAGTCTGATTCCTCTTCTTTGTCATTGTGGTTTTCTGTTTCCACAATTTCATTAATCTTTGCTTTTTTAAGGCAATTATTGGCTAAGTGTCCAATACCTCCACATTTATGGCATTTTCTTTGCTCATTATTGTTGGATGTATTGGGCTTAAAGGATTCTTTTGATTTATCTTTTTTGATAAATGGTTTATTTGGGCTTTTAATGTCCAATTTTTTCCAAGTCCTGCCAATTTTTGTTCTTGTCACTATATCTTCTAGTGCATTTATATACTCTTCTTTGGAGCATGGTTCTATGCACCTGCTTCTTAGGGCATGTTCTAGTTCCCCTCCACATTTTTTAAGTATTTTCATATGCACCATTTTCTGTGACATTTCTAGGTACAGTGCATTAAGCCTTTCAACTTGTTTTAAGAACCAAGTTAAAGGTTTATCTTTCTCAGGGTCAAAGAAAGAGTTTTCAAATGCATTTTCTATCTTATACCTCCAGGCATCATTTGCCCACTTGGTGATTATTTCTTGTTTCCACCAAGACCAGGTATTTTTACCATTTGTTTGTCTTATGCCATAATACCATCTTTTTGCAGATTTCTCAAACAATGAATGTAATCTTGCAGTGATTAATTCATCTGGTATGGCATAGTCTTCTTGTAACATGTCAATTGTTTTAATAAATGACATGTGGTCATATTCACCTTCTCCTGTGAATGTTGGCCATTCCTTCAATTGAGGTGCTTCCTTCATTAAGACTTGGTTATTGTCTTGGTGACTCAAGTCTGTTATGAAAGGATTTGACAATTCCTCTTTTGTTTTAACAGGGCTTCTTATATGAGAAAATGGTGTTGATAACTTTGGCATATTTAAATTAGCCTCATTAATTTTATCCATTTTTTCTGTAATAAGCCTTATTTCACTTTGAACATCATCTTTCAGATGCATTCTTGCTTCATCACTTTTTTCCACATGGTCCAAAAGTAATTTTTGGTGTGATGAAGTTTTCTCTTCAAATTTCTCTACAGAAATACTTAATTTATTTAATTTTTCTGTAAGATTGTCAATACTCACATCATAATTGATTGTCAAAGTTTTGTCTTTGATATCGTTTATGTATTTATACAATTCTTGTTGTCCTTGTATTAATTTTTGAGTATTGTCAATTAAATTTTTTGGTTTATTATTTTCAACAATAAACTTAATGTTGTCAATTTCTTTCTTGTTTTGCACAACAATTTTTGTCAAAGAAGATAAATTGTTATTTATTTCTTGTAGTGACAATAAACTATCTTTAATTTCTTTTAGAGGTAATATACTGTTCTTAATTTCTGTTAAAGTATTTACAACATCTTTTGACAAGGTTATTTCTTTGGGAAATGAGGTTGTCTCATTCTTTGCTCTTCCTTGTCCTTGAATTCCATCAAGGTTCTGGCCATGTTTAAAACATTGTCCATGGCATCCTTTTGGATTCTTGGGATTCTGTAGCTTGGGGAATATGGTTTCCTCCAATGTTTTTTCTTGTTCTTCTTCCCTTCTTGGGGAAGTGGGTTGGCTTGAGGCTTGCTGGTAGAGGCTACTGGGGCTTCTTCCTTGGTTGCCTCCCTCTTTTTGGCATGATAATCCTTGATTTTTTTGATTTGAGGTTTGGATGACAGTGGATTCCATCCATTGGAGTATTTCACTATCTCCTCCTCTTTGAGGAACTTTTTCAGGATGTGCCAGGAGTTCATCACTCCTTGGTGTATTTGAGGCAGCATTTCCCAGTCTTTGTCCTTGTATACTGTGTAATACTGCTTGTACTGGCTCATGTAGATGTCTATTTGAGCCCTCTGAATGTGATTTGTACCTGTTTGAGTTACTCATACTTAGTTCCAATTCAGGCTCAGATATCATGGGCATTTCTGGGACTTGCCTTTGGGATAAGGCACTTCCTTGTGTGGATTCTGTTCCACTGGGGATATTGCCCTTTCTTTTCCCTTTTGAGGGATCAATTCTACCTCTGAGTCCAGCTCCATCTGATTGGATGGAGTATTGGGAACCTCTTCTGGTAGTCATAATTTAAAGAATAAGAAAAAATAAAAGTATTTTAGAATAAAATTCTTTTATGGAAATTTAAAAAGAGGTGCTCACCTTCAGAGTCTTGAATGGTGGGCCCTGGAAAGTCTAATTTCTTAGCTTTCTTTCTTTTGGTGATAACTGGTGTAGGAGAACTTTGACAAGTTTCTTCCACCAATCTCTCAACAGTAGCTTGGTTGTCTTCTGTTGGGTTATCTTCAAACACTAAAAAAGACAAATAAATATAAGTCTTTTTATAATAAGTGTTATTTTTGGCAAGATATGGCAATTTTCCACATAGAAATTGCTTTTATATCTTTGAAAAATTGAAATAAATAAAGAAATGAATAAAAATGAATAAAAATAACTTTTTTATTGGTTTTTAATATTTTTTAATATTTTTTATATATTTTTTTATTTTTATTTTTTAAAGAATAAAATAAAAAATGAATATGATTCTTATAAAATTAAATTATAATAAAAATTATTTTTAACTTATAAAATATCTCTTTTAATCACTAGAGTCACTCAAAGAAAGTTCTTGCAAGTCTAAGGATGTGAAAAACCACGTGTAAGACAGTACAATTGTTTTCCAAATGCCTCAATAGCTTTTATAATCAATAAAATATAAAATTATTATATAATTTTATGATTATAAATATAATTTATTATTGGATAAACCCAAATAGAATCTTTTTAATGGTCTTTTAAGTAAATATCACGGCCAGGCCCCCAAATGTAAGGTTTGACGATGAAACAATAAGTAAAAATTACTAATTTATTACTTATTGTACTCTGAATGTCCTTATAATTGAAATAAATAAGATTAAAATAATAATAATAATAAAGAAATATTATTATTATGGCGTAAAAATATTATATTATTAAATAAATATAATAATATAATTAATATTATATGAAATTATAATATTATAAATAATATATTAATATAAAATAATTAATATATTATAAAGCTCTTTATTATTGTTACCAACAAATAATAAAGGCGTAAAAAATTGTTTTTTATAAATAAAAAACAATTAATAACAATAATATTACTAATATTAAAGTTATATATTAATATAAATACTATTTATATTAATTAAGAATTATTAAGAGTAATAATAAGAGAGAAATTATTATAATAAGATGAAATAACTTACTTTTACCACTTAAAAGAATACTTTTGAGATATTTTACGCGAAAAGAATATAATACAACTTTTTCAAATTGTATTTACAATAAAAAATAAAGAAATTTACTAAATTTCTTGATTTTACGTGGAAATGAGTTTATAGAGAGATTTATAACAAAAACAATTAAAGAATTGATTTAATCACGTAAAAATAGTGATTAATATTAAGATGATCTTTGGTCTTTAATAATATAAGAGTTTTATATATAAAGAATAAAGAAATTACCTTTTATTTAATTGATTTATTGTTTTTGATGCGTCTGAGGGGTAAATAGAGTAAAAAGAGCTCTATTTATAGTAAATACCTCCCTCCTAGAGTCCAACAGGCTTCTAGTAGACGTGTACTGATCATATCCACTGGAATTGATCAATATTTTAAGGTTTGAGGGTGATTACATCATGATCAAACCATATTACATCATTATTACACCATTATTTAGAGTTATCACTATAACTCTAAGTGTGATGACATCAGAGGCTTGGCAGAACCCCAAATTTCGTGGATTTTATTAGTTTTAATCATAAACTAATAGTATTCACCAATTTTATCACTCTTAAGACTGTTAAGCTTAATTTAAGGTTACAGTATGTGATCATAACAGCTCAATTTAAGCTCAAACTTTGATCCCCAATAACTTTTAAGCTTTTCACGCTATAGAAATTCAGAGAGTGAATTCTGATAGCCTGACATAACCTTATTATGCTGCCAAGAGCTTTTCATTACATCATCAAAACTCTAATTTTGATGATTTTTCTTGTAACTCATCTTTTCTGTCGAAATTCAATATTTTAAACTTCAAACCTTGATTTCAGGGGGTTATACCCTGAATTTAATAATAAACATTACGTCATTCTTCTCGAATAAGCTAGTAGAATCCAACTGTATACTTTTTTTTAAGTTTGGACTACTTTCACAACAAAGTGGTCAACAGCTCTGTTGATTTTTATCAATATTTCCTCATAAGTCTTAACCTTGTTTATAACTTGCAAAATAAAGTTCATATCTGTGTACTTACAGTAATTACGTGGTAACTTTATTTTTGGTTCATCATTCTAGCATGTATATTTTAGAAGATATTAGCTATGATCCCTGAATATATGCGTTGACCAAAAAAGTGCATATATTCAGGATAATTCCTTAAGTATTGATTTTGGGAATTAGCTTATTAATTGTTTTATATGTGGATTTTTGTGGGGTATCCACTGGTACAATTTATTTTACATGTTGTTTCATTAGTTTCTGAGATAAATAAGGTTTTATGGTTTTTATAAGGTATTATACCTTATAATTCCTTAAATATTGACTTTACAGATATGCCATAAAAGTGGTATATGTGTATTTTTCCATGGGGAATCCAATGGTATAATTTATTTTACATGTTGATTCATTGGCTTTTAAGTTAAACCAATTTTTATACCAATTTATGGTATTTTTTGTATATTTAAGTAATTATTCTTAATGTATATTTATTCTAAGTAATTTTAATATAATTATATTAAAGTTATATTTATTCTGAGTCTTTTTTGTGACCTTATTGGGTATGTGGTCATATCTCAAAGGCTCACAGAATGTCTATACTTAGTATGGGCTCTAGAGAAACACCACTATTATTTGGAGGGTGCAGTCTTTGAAGTTTACACAGACTGCACAGAACTGAAGTCTTTACTGAACATGAAGGCTACCAATAGGCACATGCTGAGGTGGCAAATTTCTATTGAAGAGTATAGAGGAAATATGAACATCATATACAAAGAGGGTAAATTTCATACCAATGCAGATGGCCTCAGCAGATGGCCACTGGAAAATGTCAAAAGAAAACCAGCTTATGACCCTGAAGTAGCAGCCAAAATCCCTATCCATTTCATGGAATTAGATAGAAGGAAAAACTCCAGATTTTCTGAATGGGAACCAGAAAGTGGTACCCGAGACAGTGGAGACACTGATTCAGAAGGAGCAGAAACTCCCATATTCAGAATAAGTTCTTCACAACTTCATAATGAATTTTCCAGTGCAGTAATGAAGGCATATTCCAAACACAAACAGTGTAGCGTATTGTTTCAAATCCGCCAACAGAAATAAAGGAACCAAGAACTGGAATTCCAGTTAGAAGAACCCTGGTTGAGGGGTAAGGACAACAAGTTTTTCCTTATAGATGGCCTGCTCTATCATAGAGAGAAACACACAAGCGCACTCACAGTAGTAGACAGAGACCATATATCCCTTATCCTGCAGGAATGCCATGACTGCCCCTATATGGGACACATGAGTGAAGACAGGACCAAGGAAAGGGTAGAAGGCACAGCTTGGTGGCCAAAATGGGAACAAGAGTTGGGTGAATATATACATACTTATGAAAGATGCCAAAAGGCAAATAGGAAAAATGGGAAGAAGTATGGGCTACTTCAACACATAGAAGAGCCCAAACATCCATGGGAAACCATCAACATGGACTGGGTTACACGACTTGTCCCAGGAGGAAAAGAAAACTTCAATGCTTTCCTGATCATAGTGGATAGGTTCAGCAAGAGTGTGAGGTGCCTGCCATGTCACAAGAAGGATACAGCAATGGATACCTCCTTGTTATATTGGAATAACATAATATACACCTGTGCAGTCCATAAAATTATCATTAGTAATAGGGACCCTAAATTCACATCAGAAGTTCGGAACAACTTTTATGACATTCTTAGTACTAAAAATGCATTCTCCACAGCTTACCATCCACAAAAAGATGGCCTAACTGAAAGCATGATCCAAACCATGGAGGATATCCTTAGGAGGTTTTGTGCATATGGCATGGAATACAAGGACCATGAAGGATACAGCCATGACTGGGGTACCCTTCTACCAGAAGTCCAACTGGCTTATAACACTAGCCAGAATTCAACCACAGGGAAATCACCTTCACTGGAAGAAAAAGTGTAAGATTTGTCTATGAAACTCTTGATAATAGTAACAATATCAAGAGTACTATGACTGTCCTCAGTAGAAAAATATAATATAATAAAATATTACAACCACAAATTTAAATATAATTCTTAAAAATAATTATATATAAAAAAAAATTTAATTATTATTATAAAAATATAATAATAAAAAAAAATATAATAATTATAATAAATTATAATTATTCTATTATTGTTATAGTCACTGACAGTTATAACAATAAGAAGTGTAAAGCTCTTAATGAGACAATTACATGTGGAAATATGAATATTAACCACCTTATAAATAAATAATATAAATACTATTTATAAAAGAATTATAACGCACACTGTGCAGAAATAATTCTTATAGAATAAAATTCTATATAAATAAAAAAACTAATACTAGATAAAAAATTATAGAACTTTTAGAGAAAAACTTACTTATAATATTTATTTAATACAACAAGTCAAACAACAACAGTTATTATATTAAATAATAATTATAAGTTAAAAACACGCCTAAAATCAATAAATTTAAAGATAAAACAACTTTTTATAATATAAATTATGATTAAAGAGTTTTTGAGAGGAATTTGTGGATTTTAAAAGATATTTAAAATGATAATTTTATATAATAAAATATATTATTGGTGATTACAACAATAATCTAAATTCTATGACTTCAATTCTTTAATTTTAATAAATAAAGAATAAAAATAACTTAAGAATTACTTTTAATAATAAGATTTTATATTTAATAAAACTTTACCTGTTTAAATTTCTAATATGATTGGATTGATAATCAATGATGGACAAAAACAGTGATGAAAAGACTCTTTTTATGTCTTAAGAGCAGCTCTCATGATTCATAATGGATGTAGAGGGCGTGCTCAGGTCAAAACTGAAAAACCATTCTTAAAAATAAAGCTCTTAACTTAAGGAAACTTGTTTTTACTTCCAATTAAATTACCAGTGTTATTCTTAACTCCATGTAACTTTAATCCTCATTTAGACTAATTATTTTAAGTTTTTAATATAAATAAACTTATTTATATTAAAGTTCATCACATGAAAAACTTAAAAATAGAGTTCCAAGTAGAAATCTCTTAAACTGAATTTTTAATTAATTTTTAAAGAAATCATAACTTTCTTTGAGTTTAATTAAAAGAGTAAATTTCCAGGCTAATTACCCAGGAAATTTATTTATAAAAGATACTTAAAATTTAATTTATATATTGATAATATTAAATTCTAAGTTGTGTGAAATTTTCAAGCAAATCCATTAAGAATTAGTTTTTAATGAATTTTTGAAGTTATTGTTATTTTTCCACGTAAAATAGCAAAACACACCAAACCTTAAGTTTTGATAAGGTTTTAATGCTTGAAACTTTAAAGTTTTAAGCTTATTTAAGGTTTTTAAGCTTAATTAAGCTCTGACAGTTCTTAAAACCTTGATTTCAAGCCTGCATATTGGGATTTACCCTTTGGCAGCTTGAAATTCCTGTCCAATTTGGGATAAAACCAGTTTAAACCTTAAGGTTGGATCAAAGTCTAATATTAAATTCTAAATAAGGTTGAAAATACTCCAATACAGGTGGACAACCTTAATTGAATCCTTTCAGATCCAAAAAGTTGGGTACCCCAGCTCTATTTGGTCTTTTTCCTTTGTCCCACCTTTCTGCGTGGATTTTGCCCTTTTATTTATTTAAAGCCATACTATGGCCTTAAACCCTTTTAAATTGAGCTCATGCAGGATTTACATTCTGTATGGCAAATCCTTAGCCAATTCAGTAAATATACACCACACCTCAATTTTAACTAAAATTTTGGTAAGTTTGCATAAACCTTATGCAACTTTAAATTTAAGCTTAATTAAGCTTAAATTTAACAATTTTAAAAAAATGTTAAAAACGTTACATTGGTACTGTGAGATTCTTAAATCTTCCAATAACATAAAAGATAAGTGGTTTTGGGTATAACACCCTTTGGGTGTACCCTAGGTTATTTTTGGTGTAGAATCCAAAAATGACATAATATTTATAACTTTGTTTATCCAAAAAAAAGTTATACTTATTTTTTATTATTTTTTATTTTAAATTCAACTAAAAAGTCTGTTTAAGACAAAATTAACTGTTTATAAAATCATTTGTGGCCTTATGGGTATGTCATACATACCTCACAGGCTCACAAAAAGGGTGGAACCCCCTATTGCCTGTGGATCACTTGAAGAAGAATCTTCTGACTATCCACCCCACAGACAGGCTCTTCCATGATATGTGGAAGAAGGATTGTGACCCAGCTTCTAAATGCATAGGTGAGGCAAAAGAATAAAACAAACAGAGGTGGGACAAATCACACATGGAATCTGACTTCAATGAGGGGGACCAAGTGTTAGTGTCTAAACTAAACTTAAACAATCTTAAAGGACAAAAGAAAATGAGAGACCCATTTGTAGGGCCCTTCTCTATCACTAAGCTGATACGGCAAAATGCAGTGGAACTCAGACTCACAGAGGAATTTGCTAGGAAACACCCAGTATTCCCAGTGAGTCTGGTTAAACCATACTTCCATACAGAGGAGGATAAGTTACCCTACAGGAGGAAGAATCCCACTCCACCAGAAATAGTGGAAGTGGAGGACTCCCCTGGCCCTGTGAAGAAAATCATCAAGGCCAGGAAGATCATACTGAATGGTAAAGACCAAAGGCAGTACTTGGTCAGACTTAAAAACCAGACAGAAGATAAAGACCAATGGCTGGCTGAAGATGCCATACCAGATGGGAACCTTCATCTAAGGAAATTGAGGGCCTCCAGAAGGACTGAAAAGTCTCATCAATGATGAGCCTTTCTTAGATGGAGGGCTTGTCAGCCTGTGACTCAAAAACAGAGCACAAGTATGATAGCCAAATACCAAAAATCACTGGTATAGCTGTCAGCCTGTGACTCAAAACCAGAGCACAAGCATGACAGCCAAAATACTACAAACCAATAGTATAGCCAAGATACCACCAAAACATGGAGCTGAGCCAAATCAGCTCAAGATATATCAAAAGAAAGAGGAGACTCACCTCTTTCTGAAAATATAAGTCCCATCACCATAGGATAAGAAATCACAAAGTTATTCCTGCTCAAAGTTATTGCTGAGCATAAACCTTAATTTTCACCTCTCATCTAAAATCTAGAAGGAGAGGCTTAACCCCATCAAATGGGTACTCAAAATGAATCTCTAAGCCAGGGCTATCCAATGGTTCCAGCCAAACTGAGATAGCACCAATATTACTGGAGTTATGGTCAGTTTCAGGCCAAATAAGGGTGAACAAAACATTCACCTCTCATCTACCTTCTACAGTTTTAGTGTGAGATACTTGAAGTGGGGTCTTTTTGGAAAGCGCACAATCAGGGCTATCGGATGGTGTCATCCATTTCCCCATATCTCAACTAGAACAAAAGCTATGGGGCAAATAAGCTCAATACAGTTTTTTGTCTATACCACGCAAATGTACCAAAATCTTGTACATGGGATAACTTTGCCATATTTAATGATACCCATATCAAATGAGGTACCATTGTGTAGAGCACATACAGAACTTCACACCAAACCAATTTTGAGGTTGATATCTCAAGAATTGACAAAGCTATGGCTGTTTTAAGGTCAGATTTCCACCTGCTGTCATATACAGCCTTATCATGGGACAATATCCCATAACCATGAATATGAGGTGTCAAATAGACAAAGAAGCTTGTTTTTACGTCAATACTTCATATGTCAGTCAATACTGGGGTCCCATACAGCTTCTGTACAGCATTCTACACGTCATACACGTCAGAATCAGGCTGTGAGGTCCTCAGATGAAAATTTTCACCCTGTATTGGTGAAAACTGCCCAGATGTGGTTTAAAAACCACATCTGAGCCCAATGCAGGCTATTCAGGCTGTTTGCAAACCACAAGCCAGTACTAGAGAGTGAAAAAATCTTCACTTCCTCTACGTGGAAAGGTCTAGCACCCTTTCCACCCCATTTCAGGATAAAAAGGAGGCTTTTCACAGCCAGAATTGTTTCCTCATCCTGCTCTTGAATATCCTATGTAGTAAACTGTCCAAAAAAGTTTTATTCTTGGGTAATAATCAGGGTATAATTATAAGTTTAATTATTGTAGTTCTTATTATAGTAATCCAACTAGTAAGACTGCATCCAGGGTTCTCAATAGTGCTCACCACCACTATTCTTCAATAGTAGAACCCCATTATCATATTATAAACTATTATATTATATTCAAACTCTTATTTCAAAATCATTTTCACGTGTCAAAGTCATAGTTCTAGTTGTAAATAGCTTAATTATTGCTTCAACATAGACTCCAGCTGACATTTTGGCGGCCTGGCCGTGTTTCAAACTTTTTTTGGACCCTCATAAGTGAGTTTTTATCTTATTTCTCACCTTCTGACAATTGTTTCATTCTTTTTAGGCCTATTATTTGTTGAATATATATATATTATACATATATTTTTCTTCTTTTGGTACATATACCACCTTTTTACTCATACTTTAAGAGTACCTGTCACATGGCTAATAACCAGAAGACCCTTTTTTTGGTGTGTTTTACATATAAAAACACATAAGCCATTAATACAGTCTCATTTTTTAATTAGAATAAGACACCTCATACTGATAAACAAACAGTTGAGGCATGGTTGGACATATTGTTAACTCAATTGCCCTTTTACACACCACCTTTTGACAGTTTACACTTGCTAAATACAGGTTATTCTGTGAGATATTGGTATACAAACAGTATACCAAATATCAGTAAGCTGTATTTCTGACATGGAATTGTTAATTCAATCACCCTGTCATTGTACAAGGGCACATTGTAATAATATACAAGCCCAGAGGCTATTCTTAGACGTGCAAAACCAGCATTTCTTGAGAAGTCTGAACTGACATAAGCCCTATTTTTCCTGTTTTGATTCAGTGGAAGATAACTTCATACCACTTGAAAGCCAGTCACAGGCCAACACACCAGTGACACCCTAAGAACCAGAGAGCAGCAAAGGCAAAGGAAAGAGGCACAGTGAAGGCCTGATAACAGAAAAGAAGTGGACACCCATTGCCACTCAAAAGAGTAGAAAACCACAAAATTCTGTATCAATACAAGGTAAACCAACCTTGATAACTTGTACAGGGAAAATTACTATAATTAAACCAGTTGTAACCTCTAAAGGTAAATTGCCCAAATCAGCAGACAACAAATTTGTACAAGGCACAGTCAAAGGTAAATACCCTAAGAACATAAAGTTTTTGACTGCTTTCAAACACTAACATGTCACTTGTACACCTCAGAGACCTTGGCTTCCAACAGAACCAACCAGAGGACAGAGAAGGTTTGTCCAGAACCAGAAGACCTGAAAGAGGACATCTTGGATACAATAGTGGATGGCAAGACAATGAGGGAGATAATATCAACCCTGCCATTCACACTCCAATTCAATGGAGACCTCAACCAAGAGGACTGGAAAGACATGGATCAAGTTCTTCAGCTCCACCAACTCCTCAAGAACTTATTCCAATAGAGCATGGACAACAAGAGGTTCAACCTGGCAAGTCACTGGGCAGAACTTGGAGCAAGTTTCCAGAAGATCTGTCTCAGAGAGATAGACTTCAAAGACCAGATGGTAATCACCAAAGGTTGGAATCCTACCAGGCAGTTCAGACTCCTGGAGGCAAGGGCACAGAGGATAAGGGAGAATAAAGCCACTATCCAAGATATAGAAGAACAGTTAACCCAGACAGGGCCTACTCAGATTCCTTCAGGCTCACAAGGAGAAGGCCAAATCAGCTCTCCAGTGGCTTCACGCCATTCAGAAACCAGAAAATCAGTGGCCAAGAGTCACCATTCTTCACAATTCCAGGAAGGTTCCAGGAGAACACAAGGAAACAAGGGCAAGACAAAACCTCCTCCAACCAGAGGAGGAAAGAGTCAGACCCTATGATTCAGAAGCTGCTGGATTTGGTAAAGTAAGTGCACAAGAGCCAGAAGTAGTTGTAAACCACTCCAGAATCAGTAGTCTTACTAATAGAAACATTACCCCCACTCAGACTGAACATAACATTGTCACATCTGAGAGTAACATCAACAGTGATACACTGTGGTTACAAATGTCCCAATATACTGAACAATCTGCAAAGCAGTTTTCAGAAATTGAAGCTGGCCAAGAGAGGATGAGAAAAGCACAAGCCTCCTTGGAACAGATAGTTAAGAATATTCAAGAAGGATATGCTCAAGTGAGCAAAGCATCTGAAGAAACCAACAAAAGACTGAATCTAGTCTTTGAAGAACAACACCACAGCCAAAGGGACAGGGATTGTCTGGACCAAGACATAAACAAATTGTTTAATGTCTACCGTAACTTGAGGCCCCAACCACAAGGCCAAGTTATGGAGAATCCATATCAACCAGATGACATCAAGCCAGATGCCATGTTGATGAATAAGGCAAGATCTCCATCACAATACCAGGATGGAGATGGAATGTCTTATTCAGAGAAGGAAGCCTTGAAACAGCTTCCTGAGGCCTCAAGCTGGCCCAAATTCTCTGGATCAGGAGAATATGATCGTATGGAACTCATAGATTATATTGATGGAATCTTCATTGATGTACCAAGCATACCAGACTACTGGATTACTGCTAGATTGAATACTGCATTTAAAGGTCATGCTAGTATATGGTACACAGATATGAAAGAAATCCATGGCAGAAGAAACTGGCCATGGTGGAAGAGTCAAATCATCCAAAAGTACAGTAATGGGACTTGGATATGGAAGAAGACAATGTCATTTGAAAATGACAAATACTCAGTGGACAAGGATCCATATGAGTGGTTTCTTAGACAGTCTGAAAGACTTAAAGCCATTGATCCTCAGATGAACATCCAAATGAGGAATCACAAGCTTCTGACACAACTGCCAGGAGAACTAGAGCATGCATTAAAATGTAGATGCAACCAGAATTGCACTCTAGATGCCATTGCCAACACCTTACAAGACATAAGGAAAAGGACTAATATAGGGAAATTAACCCCTTATAAGAGCATCAGTCTCAAAGAGAAACAACCTTTCAGGGTAGAGCTTAAAGAAAAACCCAAAGAAATAGTGGCAGAAGTGGCAAAGAGGAGTAATTCTTGTCACAATTGTGGTTCAACAGACCACTATGCCAAAAACTGTCCAAAGGCAAAGAAAAAAGTCTATGCCATTGAGAAAGTCCCAGAGGAAGAATCTCCAACAGAGGATTATGAATCAGACTCCATGGGTTATGCCATCAGAGAACTATCTGATGATGATCAAGACCCAAGAGAGGAATTTCTAGTGGAATACCAAGAGGAAACCCCACTAGAAATTCAGGACATACAGTTAGAAGCAGGAATGCCACAGGACACTGCTAACAAGAACTTGTGCAAACACACACAAGATGCACAAACATCCCTGGTTACACCAACCAAATGAATGGCATATACATGGGACAGCCACAAAAATGACTGTTTGCATTGAAAATGCTCAGCATACACTGATCATTGATAGCGGAGCACACTGCTCCATAGTGGCCAGAAACTATCTGGATACCCACTTCCCAAACTGGGAAAGACAGCTCTTGCCCACTAAGGCTAAGAACTTCAAAAGTGCATCAGGGAAGATGACTTCCATTGGGACAATTATCAAAGAGATAATTATACCCCACAGGAATGGTAATATCAGACTCAACCCAGAGTTTGTAGTGCTTGATGATGCCCACATCCGAGGGTTTTTACTCGGAACAGATTACCAGAGGATGTATGGCATAGACATTTACAACAGTGAAAATAGGCACATCACCATTGGTACTAACAAGGAAAAGAAATTTTCACTTGATATATACCAGATATCTTCTCCAGATCCACTAGAAGAACTTCTGAAGGAATTCAGAGAGGGACAGTTTAGCACTACCCTCTCCAGTAAACAGAAACTAAGTTTACTGAAGATGCTGAGAAAGAACAGACCAGCATTTGCCATTGGTGAAGAACCAATCAGGAAAGATCAAAGGCCATGATATAGAACTATATCTGGATGTGGAAAGGCCTTATCCACCCATGCTTAGGAGACCTCCTTACCCAGCAAGCCTAGAAACCAGGAAAAAAATTGAGAAACATATCAATGAATTCCTGGATATGGATGTCATCAGGAAGATTGGAAATAATGAAATAGTGGTAATCACCACCCCTATCCTCATCACCTGGCATGATGGCAAGTCTAGACTGTGTGGAGATTTAAGAGCTCTGAATAACTACACAAAAGCAGACAGGTACCCTATACCCAGGATACCTCATGCCTTGGATAGACTGGCAAAAGCCAAATACATCACCACAATGGATTGTATGAAAGGCTTCCACCAAAATGGAGTTAAACCAAAATCCATGAAATTACTCAGAATAATTTGCCATATGGGCATATATGAGTATACCAGGATGCCATTTGGCATCAAAAATGCACCAGCCCATTTCCAAAGGATGATGGAAACAATATTTCAAGAAGAAATACTGGAAGGCTGGATGGTGGTATATATTGATGATATCCTTATATACTCAGAGACATGGTAAGACCATGTGCAATACATAGACATAGTACTAAGTAAATGCACACCCATAAATCTGAAAATTTCACGTAAAAAGTGCAATTTTGGCCAACAAGAGTTACTGGCTCTAGGACATAAAGTCTCAGGTCTTAGTCTGGCAATTGACCAGAATAAAGTAGTAGCAGTACTGCAAAAGCCAGTACCAAAGAGCATGAAAGAGATGCAATCTTTCCTTGGGTTTGCTAGAAACTATAGAAACCACATCAAGAACTTCTCACACATAACCAGTAGTTTATAAAAGTTATGTTCAAAAGATGTAGTTTTTGAAATAACCAAGGAAAGGAGGGATGCATATGAGAGGATCAAATATGAACTCACAAATTCACCTGTGCTCATCTTACCTGACATTGAACTACCATTCAAGTTATATATAGATGAAGCATGCAGTCAAGGCCTAGGAGCAGCCCTTCACCAAAGACAAATTGTGGATGGTGAACCAAGAGAAGGAGTAATTTGCTACATCTCAAGGAAGCTGAAAGTTTCAGAAGCCAGGTATGGGGCCACCTAGACTGAGTGTCTATGTCTAGTCTGGGCTCTAGAAAAACTCCATTATTATCTGGAGGTTGCAGTCTTTGGAGTCTACACAGACTGCACAGCCTTGAAGTCTTTACTGAACATGAAGACTACAAATAGACACATGCTGAGATGGCAAATAGCCATCCAGGAGTATAGAGGGAACATGACCATCATATACAAGGAAGGTAAAAGTCATACGAATGCAGATGGCCACTGGATAATGTCAAGAGCAATCCAGCTTATGAACGTGAAGCTTCAGCCAAAATACCTATCCATTTCATGGAAATAGATAGGAGGAAGACCTTCAGATTTTCTAAATGGGCACCAGAAAGTGGTACCCCTGACAGTGGAACCACTGATTCAGAGGCAACAGAAACTCCCATATTGAGAATAAGTTCCTCTGAACTGCACAATGAATTTTTTAGTGCAGTGCTTAAGTCTTATGCCAAACAAAAACAGTGTGGCATACTACTACAACTCCTTCAACAAAAATACAGGAGTCCGGAACTGGAATCCCAGCCGGAAGAACCCTGGTTGAGGGCCCATAAGGATAACAAGTTCTTCCTTATAGATGTCCTGCTCTACCACAGAGAGAAACCCACAAGTGCACTCACAGTGGTAGACAGAGACCACATCCACTTGATCCTGCAGGAATGCCATGACTGCCACTATATGGGACACATGAGTGAAGACAGGACCAAAGAGAGGGTAGCAAGCACAGCTTGGTGGCCCAAGTGGGAACAAGAGTTGGGAGAATACATCAACACTTGTGAAAGATGCCAAAAGGCAAATAGGAAACATGGGAAGAAGTATGGGTTACTTCAACATATAGAAGAACCCAAACACCCATGGGAAACCATCAACATGGACTGGGTCACAGGACTTGTCCCAGGAGGAAAAGAAAACTACAATGCCTGCTTGATCATAGTTGATAGGTTCAGAAAGAACATGAGGTGTCTACCATGCCACAAGAAGGACACAGCCATGGATACTGCCCTGTTATTTTGGAATAACATCATATCTACCTGTGGAGTCCCTAAAATCATCATTAGTAATAGGGACCCAAAATTCACATCTGAATTTTGGACCAACTTGTATGACATGCTTGGCACCAAGTTTGCTTTTTCTACAGCTTACCATCCCCAAACAGATGGCCTAGCGGAGAGGATGATCCAGACTATGGAAGACATCCTTAGAAGGTTCTGTGCCTATGGCATGGAATACAAGGACCATGAAGGATACCCCATGACTGGGTTACCCTTCTACCAGCTGTCCAACTGGCTTATAATACAAGTCAGCACTCTACCACAGGAAACACACCTGCAGTGGTAGAGAAAGGGTGGAATCCCCTGTTGCCTGTGGATCACTTAAAGAAGAATCTTGTGACCATCCACCCTACAGCCAAAGACTCCCATGATATGTGGAAGAGGGCTTGTGACACAGCTGCCAAATGCACAGCTGAGGAAAAGGAATATAATAAACAGAGGTGGGACAAGACACACATGGAACCTGACTTTAAGGAAGGGGACCAGGTGCTAGTTTCTACACTGAACTTTATTGTAGGGCCTTTCACTATCATTAGGTTGATAGGAAAGAATGCAGTGGAAGTCAAACTTACAGAGGAATCTTCCAGGAAGCACCCAGTTTTCCCAGTAAGTTTGGTCAAACCATACTTCCAAACAGAGGAGGATAAATTTCCCTCCAGGAAGAAGAACCCCACACCACCTGATATAGTGGAAGTGGAGGACTCCCCAGGGCCTGTGAGTAAGATCATCAGGGCCAGGAAGATCAGACTTAATGGAAAGGCTCAAAGACAATACTTAGTCAGATTCAAGCACCAAACAGCTGATAAAGACAAATGGTTGGCAGAAGATGCCATACCAGATGGGAGCCTTCATCTTAGGAGATTCAGGGCCTCTAGGAGGACTCAACAGTCTCATCAATGATGAGCCTTTTTTAGAGGGAGCGTATGTCAGCCTGTGATTCAAAACCAGAGCACAAGCATGACAGCCAAAATACCATAAACCAATGGTATAGCTAAGATACCACCAAAATATGGAGCTGAGCCAAATCAACTCAGAAGGTATCAAACAAAAGAGGAAAGTCACCTCTTTCTGAAAATATAAGGCCCATCACCATAGGACAAGAAATAACAAAGTTATTCCTGCTCAAAGTTATTGCTGAGCATAAACCTTAATTTTCACCTCTCATCTGAAATCTAGAAGGAGAGGATTAACCCCATCAAATGGGTACTCAAAATGAAGCTCTAAGCCAGGGCTATCCAATGGTTCCAGCAAAACTGAGCTAGCACCAATATTACTGGAGTTATGGTCAGTTTCAGGCCAAATAAGGGTGAACAAAACATTCACCTCTCATCTACCTTCTACAGTTTTAGTGTGAGATACTTGAAGTGGGGTCTTTTTGGAAAGCGCACAATAAGGGCTATCTGATGGTGTCATCAATTTCCCCATAGCTTATCTAGAACAAAAGTTATGGGGCAAATAAGCTCAATACATCTTTTTGCCTATACCATGCAAATGTACAAAAATCTTGTACATGGGCTAACTTTGCCATATTTAATGATACCCACATCAAATGAGGTACCATTGTGTAGAGCACATACAGGGCTACACACCGAACCAATTTTTGAGGTTGATATCTCAAGAATTGACAAAGTTATGGCTGTTTTAAGGTCAGATTCCCACCTGCTGTCATATACAGCCTTACCATGGGACAATATCCCATAACCATGAATATGAGGTTTCAAATACACAAAGAAGCTTGTTTTTACTTCAATACCTCATATGTCAGTCAATACTGGGTTTCCATACAGCTTCTGTACAGCATTCTACATGTCATACACGTCGGAATCAGGCTGTGAGGTCCCCAGATGAAAATTTTCACCCTGTATTGGGGCAAACTGCCCAGATGTGGTTTCAAAACCACATCTGAGCCCAATAACGGCTATACAGGCTGTTTTTAAACCACAAGCCAGTACTAGAGGGTGAAAAATCTTCACTTCCTCTATGTGGAAAGGTCTAGCACCCTTTCCACCCCATTTCAGGATAAAAAGGAGGCTTTTCTTGGCCAGAATTGTTTCCTCATCCTGCTCTTGAATACCATATGTAGTAAACTGTCAAAAACAGTTTTACTCTTGGGTAATAATCAGGGTATAATTATAATTTTAAATATTGTAGTTCTTATTATAGTAATCCAACTGGTAAGACTGCACCCAGGGTTCTCAATAGCGCTCACCACCACTATTTCTCAATAGTAGAACCCTGTTATTATATTATAAGCCATTTTATTATATTAAAACTCTTATTTTAAAAATTACTTCCACGTGTCACAGTCATAGTTCTAGTTGTAAATAGCCTAATTACTGCTTCAACATAGACTTTCAGCTGACAGATGTTCTGTTCTTAGGGCATTCACCTTTTATTTTGCTCTGTAAACACTTTTGATCTACTCACCCTAAGCAAAATGGCTACACCTGCTATCAGGTGCACCATTTGGAAAATAGTTTGGACCCAGATCCAGCGGGGCTTTGACATTTCTTCAGAAATACGTTCATCCCAGAATATTCTTGTTTGTCCACATTCTCATTTCTTCTCAGCCACAAGAATATTATCAAAGACTCTGAAACTTCTTCCTATTATTTATTTCAAAGAACTAAATGAGTCATATTACATTCTAATTTCATTTATTGTAACTCCTGAATTTAGGCTTCCTTGTTATATGCTTCGTGAATTTATTGAAAATATCAATCTTTAATTTAAACCTTAATTATTTTCAGTCAGATATTATGATTTTTCACTATCTCAACGCTCATTTGGTTATGATGAAGCTTCTTGAATTTAAATTAAACGTTTTATAGTATAAATTTGAGATGTTAGAGTTAATATATACCTAATGATTATTCATAGGATGCCTTTTTTAGGGAATAATATACGACAGAGTATTCATATCAGATTAATAATTTTGGAGGTTCAGAAGAGAATTGTAAATTTTACCTTAATTCTGGAGCTTATTAAATATGATATCAAACCATATTTGAAGTATCTAGGACAATTATTTCCTCAAAGCTTTGATATTTTAGAACTACCATAATTTGAATTGAAATGGCCACCTCTTTCCATTATGGGTGTAATTTTCATGATAAATAAATAATATTTTAGATTGATGTATTTTTCACCTTGTTATTTTGGCAAAGTATTCACCTTAAACACAAGATGATTGTTCTTATCTTATGCACTTGAAAAAACCATATTCCTCATTAGTCTATCTCCCTCTCTCTCCCAGATGTAGATATATATATATATTAATTGGCTCTGGCTATATGGATAGCTGTGATAATTTCCAAATTTACAATCAGCAACCTTTCAAGACTTTACAGAAAATAAAAAATTATTATCATATGTTACAGTAATATATTCTCAAAAAATACTTCTATTTTTGGTTTTTCTTCTATTCTATGCACCAAGACCTGATGTTTATAATGTGAGTGGTTCATTAAGGATGATGAATGCTTAAGCCTTCAGAAAGATCTTCCCTAATCATTATGTTTCGTTTTATTATTTGCAATTCTTTTTCAACATTACCATTTGGGTTTTTGAATAGCTATCATGAGATTTTTATACCTTTTAAGCAAGGTAGTCGTTTGATAATCCAGTCTTGGGCTTAAAAATATTTTCAAAATTAATTTGGTCATTATTAGATAAGTAATTTTTGGAATGGGATATTCAGATAATATGTATTATAAACCCAAAACATTATGTATTGTTCTGATATTAGAAGATATTAAGAGATTGGAGCTTCTCAGTTTTCTAACTTAGTAAGTCCATCTTAAACCATGGGAGAAACAAGAAGTAATTTTTATTATTTGTTTCTTCAAATAATCACTTTAGAAATTCTCTTTTCATCTGCTACACAAAGAAGAAAATCATATAATTATCAAAAATTAAATATCTCAAATAAGATATTACAGAGGTCCGGCTTGCTCTTGCAAATCTAAGGTGATATATGAAAAAATCAATTTTTAAAATAAGTGGGAGTGAATTATTTTTCTGAATTATTACTTACTAAATGAATTTTCCATATATATATAGCTATCAGGAGTAAGGTCCAATGCCTTACACTCAAGATCATTCCATGGTGGCTGAAAGCTCATGTATATTCTTTTGGTAGTACAGCTTGATTTTTTGAAATCATTTTTATAACAGTTTGAGAGCAACAATGGGCATGCTTGAATTTCTGAGAATTTTGTGCCTTCTTTTTGGTTAATTCAACACTTCCTTCAGCTTTGTTTTTAATTTAACTTCATGTAAGTAGCTAAGGTAATGAGAATACAATTATACAAGAGTAACTTGAATGCCTCAGGTCTCCATGAAAGAATTTTTGAATAATAGTTTCCTTCAGAATCCTCCTCAGCCTCAGAGCAATAATCAATGGAGGGAATTATTTTTCAAGGGACTTCTTTCCCAAGGTGTCTTTGTGGAGTGATAATTCTATGTTTTAATATCTTCTAAACCAATTGAATCAGGAATTAAACTTTGTTATTAGGTCTACTTAGGGATTCCATACCTAATTTCTTAAGTGAGGCTTTGTTTTTGTCTTCCTGGGGGGTTTGGACTCATGAAATTGTCCTTTTGACCTCCAAGCTACCTTTTGGATATTTCAAAAAGTATCTCTTTTTGATAATGAGATAGATCAAGGGAATAATCCTTGAAAGAGCCTATGTGAAGTAAATGAAGCCTGTGCTTTCTAATAAATAAAAGGTTTAGGTTATCCCAAGGGGTTATTCTTACTTTGCTCAACTGAAAGGTAATCTTTTGAACTTCATAGCTTGAGAGCTTACAAGTGCATTGATATTTGTGCCTCCCTGGAATTCCCATTTTTACTCCATAATAATTTTTCTCAAGAAATGGAAATGCAAAGGCAGATTGATTTGTGATAAACTCTTCATTATTTGGCTCCATATTTTGATATTAGCTTCCCTGATGGTGGTTCTGGTAATAGAAATTCATGTGGTGCAATATCAATAATAATTTTGATGAAATATCTTAAGCAGAGAGATACTTGATAATTTGAGCTTGGGAGGTACTGTAAAGCTGCTTTGTTTATTCTTCTAGTGGGGATGGTAAATGGGTATGATATAACATTATGTATTTTATTTTTGAAATAATAAATTCATTAGTTGAAAGAGGATTATAAATGAAATTCCTAAATTATATAGATATTGATTAAAAGAAGGCTCTTTTATTAATTTTTTTTATTATGAGCCAATAAATTTGAGATATCTTCAAGGAGGACTAACTGTAAGAGTGGATTACTTATGAAATGCCTGGAGATCAAAGGACATAATTTGGTTCTTCTTCTGACATACGATATTTGAGGTGTTGGTAGATTTTTATTAAAGGAATTGGGAAATATGAAAGGAATGATATTTCAAACATTTTTATTAATTTCATTTATTACTATTCATGTTTAAAGTACAAAAAAGCATTCTTCACTAAAGTCAATTTCATTACATCTTCCTATATCAAGCTAAAACATTATTCAATACATACTATAGTTGTTGTTTTGATGTAGAGGGTACAGGAGCAAAGTCTTTAGCACTAACCCTTGATATTCTTCATAGCAAATGGTGCAGTTAATTTACAACTGCATCTTTTCTTGATCAAAATCATAAGATAACTCCAAATCCTCGATCAAAAAATCCCTTAATGTGCTCACCAGAAATTAGGAATGGTGGATATCAAGACACATTGGCCAATTGATCTTTCCTGATAGACCATTAAATCCCATCCTTCCAAGGGTTTTCAAAAAATGAACCCTAAGGTTACCAAAGAAGCTCCATCTTTGGGGTTGGGTTGAATTCTTAAGATTAGCTTCAATAAGCTCTTTTCAAAGTTGAAGAGCCACGAAGTATTTACGGATTGGGTAGTTCCTTTTATCTTTTGACCAGATAAAAATTTCCATTTGGCCTAAAAGGGGGAGGTTGGATATTGCTGCCCTCATTTTGGGTCTATGATGATAAGCCCTTTGCAACTTATGACTAAATGTTTGCAGGAGAGATTCTCTCAAATAATATGGAATTGACATAATTCCAGCTATTGCCGCAGTGATTTAGTCATGTAATACTCTTATTCCCCCATTTTATGATTTGAGTTCATCATGGCTTTGAATTTCTTTGACTTTTGGACATTTGTTGTTAGGAATATTTTGGGTGAAAGATGTTACATAATGGAGACACTTAAATAATGTGTGAACCATAATAAATTCTCTTTTTGAATGAGGGTCAATATTTCTTAGTGCATCAGACAGATTTAGGGCTCTTCATTTCCAAAAACCATGGAAAGATCTTGAATAACCCTTTGAATTCTTGGCCAGAAAGTATTGACAGGAATATGAAGGGGTTCCAGTATTGATTCAATGACCTCACTGGTATCAGATCTATGGGTTACTTCAGCTTTTTGAAATTTATTCATGAGACTGTGGTCAATTAAATGATCACCAAAAAATATATCTTCACTGTAATAAGAAAGAATATTTTCTGTTTTTACATGTAAGTAATTTAATAATAATTTAAAAATTTTAGGTTTTGCCTAAAGTTTTTTAATCTCATGAGAACAGCCTCAAGGTCATTTGTAAGGAGTTTTTCAGTAGCAGGTATCATTGGAGCCTTATACCCTAGGAATGTTGAAAGTTAATTTACAATGAAGAAAATATTTTGAAGAGAATTATTATAATCTTCATGTCCTGTAATTAGAGTTTAACAATTATGAAGCCTTTGCGTTGCCCCTTTGGTGATAAATCTGAAAATGGGATCTTTTTAAGAAAGATTGTCATTATGATGATTGAACATTTAAGAAGGATGAAGTCCTACTTTTATGTTGATTCTTTGGTACTGAGCAAATACTTATTGAGATTTGTGAAACTACAGCTTTGGATTTAGTAACATGAATATTGTAAAACTGAGAAGTATTGGGTTATTCTTGTCTCGAAGCTCCAGGTGGGATATGCTTGCATTGAGGCAATGTAATGGCTGTTGGCTGGGAAATAATTGAATTTGTTCAAAAATCATACCCCAAAGAAAGAGTTGGAGTATGTGAATTCTGATTGACTGAATTTGAATGTACTTGAGTTCAAACTTTTCAAGACAGGCTACAATAGACAACTGGTAGGGGGATATTGCGTATGGACACGCTTTGAGTGCACTGCATGGAGGAATCTGGGGGTGGTGTGGCTACCACATTATTTTACTTGGGGGTCTCTTCATAAATATTTGAAGCCACGGGTGGTATTTCACAGGGAGGAGAGTCAGATTTCATGAGACCATTTCTGGAAAGGTTTTTTTCTTGAATTCTTCCTTATCTGCGTAAGAATGGGTTTTGGTCAGTTGGATTTGGTGGTATATATATGGATTGAAAGGCGGGTTAAAAATGGGAGGTATTACCTCAATCAGATGTCTTTCAAATTGTAAACCTTTTGCCATATTTGAATTTGAGGAGGAAGCTATTGTATTAATAAAAAGATTGTAAAACGAGAATTTATTTTCTAATGGAAAAGATGAAGCTCACACATGAATCCTTCAGAGAAAAATCTCTGTCTTTGAAATGGTTCTGGTGATGGAATTTCAAAAAGTGCGTTTCCAGTGGTTTTTTGTGCTCTAAAGCCTATATCTGTTTCAATTGAAATAGAGGTTGATCTTTCAAGTTTTTTGGGGTTTGAACCCAAGAATGGAATCGAGAAGTTGGTCTCTGTACTGAAATTTGAAGGTGATTTCATGCCAGGAGAGCTGGAATTAAGGCTTTCACATACATTATTTATTTGATATTCTCTCACTTGTATGATTTTTGCCTCTTTATTTTCAAGTCTGTGAGATATTATTCTCTGAGTGAGTTTATAACTGCTTGCTTATTTTCCTTGAAATGGGAGAGTTTTTGTGCATTTTCCAGGTAGTGTATGATGATGGAGATTGAAATTTGGATATGAATATTCATAAAAGAAAATTTGTTTAGAGGAAATCTTAGCTCACCTCCAAAATCTGTCATTATGATGATCTTGAAACTATCTTGAAGGAGGGTTAACAAGTCGAAAGACAAGATAAGGTAAGTGAAGGTGGCAAAAAGAGAAAATAAAAAGATTTTTGGGTGGCAAAAGGAATTATTCCCCATGTAAGAGGTCAAAGGGAAAAAATTGAGAATATTGGGATATAATGACTGGGCTTAATATGTAAATCATCCAAAGAATAAACAGATGTATTCCTGTGGAAATCTTCATTAAGGTTTGGGATCTCGTAACTGTCTTACATTGTGTAAATTACTTAACCTTAAACATCGAAGTTTAAACCCATATCAGTAATATTGAAAAGATGGAAGGCAAAAGATGTCTTAACCTTGAAGCCACCAAAGGGTTGAGACATCTGATTTATTTTTGAAACCATTCAAGAATTAAGTTTGAAATGAATGGAAAGGCATTAACGATACTTTGGTAATATGTATATCAATTTCATTATTACACATGTTTTTCTATATATTCTTACTTAAAAACTTAAGTAATGATAATGGAGATTGAAAAATAAGAATTTCAGTTTTGAAAGTCCTTTGTTTTTGAGAATGGTTGAAAAAGATCATTCCTAAAAGCTTAACAGTTAATAGCTATTTGAATGATTCTTTGGATAATACTAAAAAGATGTTAAAATTGAGTTTTGAAAGATGGAGTGGGCTGCTCCATCATCCACCTGTTTTATTTCCGGTTGAAAATCTCATTCCAGCATGATCACTCAACCATCCATATGGTACAGTACCCTACGGTAGTATGGCAAAATATTATTGATGGTTTTAGAATAGCGGTCAAAAATTGGCTGCCAGGACTATTTACGCGACTGAAAACACTTCTTACATGATACTGTTTACAATCGCTGACAATATTATGTAAGCAATGATTATTGGCTTCAGAGTGCTACCACCTCCAATATAGCAAACAATGGCCATCAAGTATATTGCAGATGGTGACTGGAGAAGTCAGCCCCATCCACAACCTAAGCTGAGTAAAAAACTACAATATTTCTTTGTGTTACAATGGGAAAAAGGCCCTGTTGATATTTATTTGGATTCTTTTTAATATGTTGATTATTTGAAAGGTTTTTTGAATGGTTTTGGGAGTGTTTTTCATGTTTTTTTTGGGTTTTTTGCTTTTTTGTTTGTATGGTTTTACTTTTTTTTATCTTTATTTTATTTGTAGTTGCATTGATGGGGACATTGTTTGTATGAAAAGCTCTTCTTTTTGGGGTCTCATGTAGCAAAAACCTCTTCCAAAAATTTGGAAATGAAAAATTTGAGTCACACAAGATGCTAATATATAATTCTTTGAATTCATTTTGTTATATTTATCTTGAATATTTCGCAAAGAAAAACCAGGCATAAATAGCAAAATCAGAGGATATATAAAAATACAAATGATAATTTTTAAATATGGTAAGATTAATTTTAAAGAATAAATAACTATGGTAAGGTTTTTTTTACATATTGTTTCAGAATTATTGGGAAAAATTGATATTCAAAAGGGTCTGGATTCATTAAAATAAGAGTAATTCATTATCATTTGTTTGCTAATTATTCTGGGGAAATTTGAAACATTATTTGACCATATTTTTGAAAATGACTGGTTTCATGAAGAATTTTGGTAATATTAGAATATTTTTAGTTAATATATCTAGTTAGGCAGAGTATAATTTGCTATTTGCATGGGGAAGAGAAATATTTCAAATTAAGATATTGAAACCAAGGGAAATTGTAAAATTAAAATGATTCAAGCAGAAGGGTGGACTGGTCAAAAGACAATATTCAATTGACATGAAGTTGTTGGATAACTATAAAATTATTCTAATGTATTTATAGAAATAAATTGTGAATTGTGAATTATATGTATTTCCTTTAGTTATTTGGAACCTTTTTAATGTCACGTTGAAGATTAGTACTTTAGGAGGGATTTTTTAAAAAAACATGGTCAAAATTCAAATGGGATAATGGGAATGATCATGAGACTGGATTGGTTGTAGGCTAGTAACAAGTCTGAAATTATTGCCTTACAATATCCATATAATTCCAATCAATTTCCAATTCATATCCCTAGGTGTCACACGGGCTCTTATGGAAGCAAGAGTGGCCTGGCACTCTGGAATCAAGAACTCACTTGGAGGGCTCCAAAGTTATAAAGGAATAGAAGAATATATTTTTCTAATGAACAATGAAAGATAAGGCAAGTATGCAAAAAGATCAAGAGAAAGGGGAAGCCAATAGCCAAGATAATAAAGAAGCCAACCAAATTAATCCTCAATTCACTGTTTCAACCTGCCAGAAAGAATAATGGAATTAGTAAAGGATATACCCACCAATATCCACTGACAGGGGAGTGAAAAGATAAAGGTGCTGAATGAATGAATTAAGATTATAAGTATTTACTTTAATAAGGAAAAGAAAATATTGATAAAAATAAATCCAATATATTAATTAACTGGGGAAAAATTCCCCAGGTGATTAAAGGGGGCCAGTATATGTGAAAAGCTGAAAGACTGATTCTGGAAGGTGATTCACCAGCTGTATTGTCTGAATTGGGCCAATACAGTTCTGGACATCTTGAAAATTGAACTGTGTGATTGAATTCCCACAGTGGAATATGAATTGGCCCAATTGGGCCAAGGACATACAGGTTGATTGATTGCTGCCTGTATGGGCCAATTGAGTTGTCCAAGGAGTATTGAAGTACTTGCTGCTTTGAAAACTGATTGAATGATTACTAACCTCTGATAATGTCCCTTGGAATAATCCTGAAATAATTTCCAACCAACTACTGCAGGGCCAGGTGGCCGGGGTCCTCGAATGGTCTTCTGATAGCCACCATGAATTGCCAGACTGATGAGCTGAAATTTCCTCCTTCAAAATTGGTGATGAATTTTGGGACCTTGATCTGTAATCATGGAATTGGGTCCTGAAAACCTCACCATTGGATTTCTGAGCAAAAATGGGGCATAACAGTCTATAATACCATATATGCACCACTCCTGCATCCTTGAGTACAGGGTGCATGGAGGAATGGGAAATATTCCCCTTGAGCTGAGCTGGTGGCCTCTGGGGGTTACCAGAGGCCATGGCTGAAAATGGGCCACAGGTGGTCATTGGTTGAAAAGTGGGTCCTTTGGGTTCTTGGCCTGATTTGGTGGATTGGGGTCCATGGTCAAAAACTGGCTCAGGTGGTCCCACATGTGGTATGGGACCCACCTGGCCTTGGGGGCTAGTGGACCTCCCCCTTTGGCCCCTTGTGGCCTCATTGGATTAGGCCAGAAGGGGCCTAAAGGGCCCACGGGCCGTAGAGGCCATAGGGGGCCTAAAGGGCTGTCACAGCCAAGGAGGCAGGGGCATTACCAATCATCTTCAGCAATAATTACCTCCTTGATACCCTTCAAAACCCAATCAGCAAGGGAGTTTCATTCAACATTCTCCAAATACAGTTTTCAGACCTCAATACAGTTTCATACAGGCAAGACCCAAATACAGGATTCACAAAATACAGGCCTGTCATAAATACAGGCGCAAATACCTGTATTGACTGTATAACCTGGATTGGATTCACCAATACAGGATTCAATCCCACATCCACCTTCTGCCAGCATACAGGCAAGTATCTCAACACTCAAACTCCAAGGCTGGTATTTCTCACATATACCAGCCCCTCTTCATCCACCTGGGGGTTTTTCCCCCAGTTAATTAAAATATTGGATTTATCATTTAATATTATTTTATTTTTCATTAAAAAATATTATTTCATTACTTATTGAGTTATTCTTTGCCTTCCCTCACCTGTTCAGTAGAGTCCTGGTGGCCATATCCTTTATTAATCCTTTTCTCTTTTCTGAACAGGTTGAAACAGTGGTACAGGATTATTTGTGGTTGGGTCTTTATTATTGCTTTTGTTTTTTCTCTCATATCTTTTTATGCCTATTATTTTATGACTAGGAATTTATCGTCTTACTCCATTACTCATATCCATTGATTACTTTATTCTGAGCCCTCCATAAGTAAGTCTGTTCACTGAGTGCCAGGCCCTCTTCATTTAGAAGAGCCCCTGTGACATTTTTTTAATTAACTCATAATTTCTTCTTCTTTTCATTCATTTTATTCTTTATCTCATTCTTCAATTATGATCTTTTCATTAATTTATGATTTTTATGATTTCATTATCTCTCATTAATTTCAATCTCATTAATTTCATTCAAATGAAAATTGATTCTCTTTCTTGTTTCAAAATTTCTGCTGACCATTTCACTTTATTCTTTTTCATTATCATTTCTCTTTTTGTCTGAATTCAGGTTTTTATCAGGTTATTTGAGTGGAAATATTTGGGTTAATTGATTCATCATTCAGGGATTTTATTGATTTGGGGTAATCAGTGATTTTGATTTTGAAATTTCTCAAGATTATTGATTGATTGATTGATTGATTCCTCAAGACATTGATTTCACCTCAATATTTTGAATTGACTTTGATTGATTTGATTTGATTGACTTGATTTGATTCCTCAAGATAGCTGATTTATCCTCAAGATTTGATTTGATTGAATTGAGTTTGAAGATATTGATTGAATTCCTCAAGACTTAATTGATTTGATTTTGGATTGACTTCATTGACTTGAATTGATTTATTGATTGAAATTGATTATCCATAAGAATTTAATTCTGTCATTTTCATTCTTCAAGATTTCTCAGAGTATTTTCACTTCAAGATCATCAAGATTCCCATTTAATTTGATTTGGTCAAGCCTTATTTTATTCAAAGTATCATCAATTTTTTATTCATTCTTCATTCATGATGCCAGTTCAGCATAGCCCACCAGCCAAGAATACAAGATCCCAGAGATATCAAGCTGTTCTTACTCCTACAGCAAGGGCTCCTATTGACCGCACACCATCAGCTCATCAACTGAGTGAAAATTTGGACAGAGGACCACCAATGGAAGGAGCAGCACCCTCCAGAAGAGGAGGTGTGAGGTCTAAAAGATCAAGATAATTCTCTGGACTATTGTGTGGTTATCCTGGTGTTTCTCAAGGGCCTAGGAGTAGATTGGGGGAGGCTGAAGATGAGGAGGGGGAGGAGTCTGTGGAAGAGGAGGAGTCTGAAGAAACTGAAGTAGCAGCTGCCTTGGCAGGTGCCCCTCAGGCTTCTGAAGGTCCAAATCTAGCCCTTTCTAATCAACCTCTTGTCTCTCAAGCAGAACCAAATTTTCTCAAGATGATGGAGAAAATGACTCAATTTATGGGACTACTCATTAAAGCAGTTGCGCCAAAAGAAAATTAAAAAGCTCCAGAATTCAAAACTCCATCAATGTAGGCACCTTATTCTTTTGATTGTACTAAAGCTCATAAATTGAGAGGATTCATTCAATCCTGTAAATTAATCTTCCATAATGACCCAGAAAACTTGTTCTCTGACAGGAAGAAGTTCTTATACTCAACTTCTTTTCTTACTGGTAGAGCTGGCAAATGGATTGAACCTTACCTCTCAAATATCTCCAATGAAGACCCTTCTTATCTCCTCAATAACTGGCAGTTGTTTGAAACCCAGTTATGCACTCTGTTTGGTGATCCTAATGAAGTCAGAAAAGCTGAAAAAGAGTTGGACAATTTGAGGATGACGGAAAGTGGTCAAGTATCCTTGTACATAGCTGATTTTGGAAGTTTAATATCAAGAATTGGAGACTGGGGGGAAAGGGCCTACATTCATGTGTATAGGAGAGGCTTGGTATCAAGAGTGTTGGACCAATTGGCTTCTCACCCTGGAAACTTTGATAGCCTTCAAGAACTCATGGACATCACCTTGGAATTATATACCAGGTACCATGAGATGCAGAAGGAAAAGGGTAGTCATCAAGAGGAGAAGCCTCCAATCAGTGAATCCAACTCCTCCAAGCCCCCTCAAAGTTCATCATCAAAGAAGCCTTATCACAAGAAGAATAAGAAGGGGAAGAATTTTCAAGTGTCCAAAGACAAGCCTCATGCTGCTCTCCTCAATAAGGACAACAAATTAATTGGTTCTGAAAAGGAGAGGAGGATTAAAGAAGGCTTGTGCAATTATTGTGGTGGTAACCACCCATTTGAAAAATGCTTCAAGAGGCCTGAGAATAGGAAAGGGTCATCAAAAGGCTTCCCTAGCAAGCAGGGAAAAGTCTGAGTGGGAATCATGATGTGTTCAATGGTTCTCACTTATTTCCTTCAAGAGCACAATTGTGCACTCTGAATACTAGTGTCAAAAAATCTTTAAGATCTCTTATTTTCTCTTCTTTCTCTGATATTTTTTATAGTATTCTCATTGATTCTGGTGCTACAAACTCTTTTATTGCAAAGAATTTTATTCCCAAGTACTCATTGACCATGTCAGAGCTCCCTGAAAAGATTCCTCTTTTCATTTTGGATTCCAACGAATCCACTTCCCTGTTCATCACCCATCATACCAAGTGGGTTGTTGATTTACCTTCCTTCTCAAGCTTTGAATGGGATTTCTTTATCAGAGATTCACCCAAGGGAGAAGACCTGATATTGGGCTATGATTTACTTTACCATTTTAATCCTATTTTTTATTGGAAAAATGGATTGATCACCTATGATTCTAGTCATAAGGATTCTAGTGTTATTATTTCTTCTACTAGTAATGACTTTTCCACTGCTTTCAACAGTGTTTCTCTGGTTGGTGAACTTAAGAAACCTTCCCTTCCTCCTTCTGTCCATAACCCCTCCATTTTTCCCTCTCAGTCATTACTTCCATTGAGAGATGAAGTCTTCAAAGAGATAAAAGGTGTTGGAGAAGATGTTGCTACATCTTCACTTCATCTCTTTCAAGGGGATATGGACCTTCCTCCTTTATCTTTTCATGCCTCCCTGTAGGAGCAGTGGGATGAGGAGGAAGAGCCAGTAGAGATTGAAACTGTGCTGAAGGTAGTCCCTCCTGTTTATCACAAATATTTGGATGTATTCTCCAAAGTGAAAGCAGAGAAACTTCCTCCACACCATGCCTGTGATCATCTTATCAAACTGGAGGGTCTTCTACCTCCAGTTGGTGTTATCTACTCTTTATCAAAGAATGAGTCAGAAACACTGCGGGCCTACATCTCAGAGAATGTAGAGAAAGGTTTCATCAGGCCAAACTCCTCTTCAACAGGAGCACCTGTCCTTTTTGTTAAGAAAAAGGATGGTGGCCTTTGTTTGTTTGTTGACTACCACAAACTTAATGCTGTCAATAGGAAGAACAGGTATCCTGTTCCTCCAATAAATCAGCTTCTTACCATATTCAACGGTTCTACTATCTTCTCCAAGATAGATCTGCGTGATGCTTATAATCTCCTGAGAATTAAAGAGGGGGATGAGCACTTAACTGCCTTTAGAACGAAATATAGTAGTTATGAGTATTTGGTTATGCCATTTGGCTTAACCAATGCTCAAGCTTCATTCCAAAATCTTATGAATGATATCTTTGCAGATTATTTGGATATTTTTGTTGTAGTGTACTTAGATGATATCATGGTCTTCTCTAGCTCTTTGGATGAACATGTTAAACATGTGGCCTCTGTTCTCCAAAGACTGAGAGACAATAATTTGTTTGCTAAAGCCTCAAAGTGTGTATTCCATGCCTCAAGTGTGGAATACTTGGGCTATGTTGTTTCAAGTGATGGCCTCAAGATGGATTCTTCAAAGGTTCAAAAAATCCTCAATTGGCCTCAGCCCAAGAACATCAAGGCCCCCCAATCCTTTCTTGGCTCTGCCAACGTTTATCATTGTTTCATTAAAAATTATTCCAAAAAATCTCTGCTCTCACTTCCCTCCTTAAAAAAAGATTCTCCCTTTATCTTCAATGAGGAAGCTCTTAGTAAGTCTCAAATACTCAAAGAAGCTTTCACCACTGCTCCTATTCTCTCTCATTTTAATCCTTCTCTATCAACTATTGTAGAGACTGATGCTTCTGATTATGACTTGGGTGCTGTACTGAGTCAGGTGAATGACTCAGGAAAGCATCCCATTGCATTTGATAGTAGCAAGCTCTTACCAGCTGAACTCAACTATGAAATTCATGACAAGGAACTGCTTGGCATAGTTTGGGCTCTCAAGCGCTGGAGAGCTTTTCTCCTTTCTCTTTCTGATTCCTTTGAGGTCTTGACAGACCATTGTTCCCTTCAGTATTTTAAGGCCTCTAAAGTCCTTACTTGTCGTCAAGCCCGTTGGGAATAATTTCTATCTGAATTCCATTTTATCATCACTTACCGCCCAGGCAGGCTGGCCACTTTACCAGATGCCTTGTCATGTAGGGACGACATGTACCCAGAGAGGGGGGTGGATTTCATCAGCAAGAATCCTCAAAGGTTTCATCAAGTTCTCAAGCAAAATGAAATTCAAGAGTCAAGATTCTTTTCAATGAAAGTTGATATGTTTTCAAATGTAGTTGATCAAATTCAAAGACAAGTATGGAAAGACAAAGATTATAAGGAAAACCTCAAGAAATCAGCAAGAGGAGAATCAGTCCCAGACTATTCTCTTGAAGCTCAAGCAAAATTATTATTGTTCAAAGATAGAGTAGTCATTCCAAGCAATCATGAAATTCAATTGGACATTCTTCAAAAGCATCATGACTCACCGTTGGCTGGCCATCCGGGCCAGGAGAAGACCCTCAAGCTCATCAAGAGGGATTTTTATTGGGCTGGCATGAATCAAATCATCAAGGACTATGTGTCATCATGTCAGCAAGGATCAAGAAACTAGAACATGCACCATAAGAAGTTTGGGCTACTCAAGCCTCTTCAAATTCCTTCTGGTCCTTGGAATTCTTTATCAATGGACTTTATCACTCAATTGCCCTTGTCAAGCAACTTTGATTCAATTTTAGTAGCTGTAGACAGATTTTCAAAAATAGCAATATTTATTACAACTTATTCAACAATCACTGCTTTGGACTTGGCTCAAATATTCATTAATCATGTCTTTTCCAAACATGGTCTTCCAATCAGTATTGTTAGTGATAGAGGTTCATTATTTGTTTCATCATTTTGGACTCAATTGTGTCAGCAGCTCAAGATATCAAGAGATCTTTCAACTGCTTTTCACCCTGAAACAGATGGACAGACAGAGAGGGCAAATCAGATTCTAGAACAGTATCTTTGGATGTATGTCAGTTACCCTCAAGATGACTGGCACACCTGGCTCCCTCTGGCAGAATTTGCCTATAATAATGCAGAACATTCATCAACAAAACAGTCACCATTTTTCACCATTTATGGAAGAAATCCCAGCTTTGACTCAATTAAAATTTCTCAAGCTACACCTGCTGGAATGTTATCAACAAAACTCCAATCAGTACAGCAATTTGTCAAAGAATAATCAGAATCAGCAATAAAGCGTTTTAAGAAGTATGCAGATAAAAATAGAGCAATTGCACCTGATTTCCAACCTGGGGACAAAGTATGGCTAGCTCCAAGAACATCAAGACAACAAGACCCACCAAGAAGCTCTCAGAAAGATGGTTGGGACCCTTTGAGGTTCTGAAGAAGATTGGCAGCCATGCATATCACCTCAAGTGGCCTCAACAATGGAAGTCAGTTCACCCTGTTTTCCATGTGTCCTTAGAACCAGTGAAGCAATCAACTGTCCCAAATTTACACCAATTGCCACCACCTCCAGTAATAGTGGAAGAGCAAGAAGAATGGGAAGTGGCTCAGGTTCTGGACTCAAAACTTAAGAGAGGTACATTATGGTATGTAGTGGAGTGGAAAGGATTCAATGAAGACCCAGAAAGAACAACTTGGGGACCAGCTTCCAACCTTACCAACTCCCCAGACCTTGTCAAGGATTTGCACACTTTTTATCCAGACAAGCCTGGCCCAAATGCCTCAAGAGTTTGATTTATGGTGCTTGGTGGGGATTGGAGTTTGTGAAAGTAAGTTCCTCTACTGGCATGCACCTTTAAGGAGGTATTCTACCCAAATATGTTGTAAGCATCACCTTGGCCACTTTGTGAGCACTTGCCAATTTCTTTGGACAGGTTCAGAAGGCCTTGAAACATCAATACCCCGAATTTGGACCTTTCATCCAGATATGGCCAAATTCCCTTTTTTCTTTTTTATTCTTTTTCCTTCTTTCACAAATTTTATTCCAAATTATGCCATTCAATATCTTTTAAGACATTCATTACCACAATTCATGTTATGGCATAATTTCTGTTTCATTTATGGTGCTTGGTGGGGAGTAGAAGTTATGAAAGTAAGTTCGATCTCCTGGTATGCATCTCTGAGGGGTCTACTTCTTGTAAAACATTAACTTGGCCACACTGTGAGAATCAAATGCTTGATTTTGTCTTTCAGAACATTTTGGCCAAAATCAAACAACTCACCACAAGAAGGACAACCCTCAGGCATTTCTTATTTCTTTCTTTACTCTCTTTTTCTCTCATTTCTTTTTCATTTTTATTTTATTTCATTTTCTTTTACTTTTATGTTTTATTTTTATTTTTATTTCTTATTTCAAAAGCAGTAGTCATCACTCCTATATCATGTTTGAGGAGTCAATTCATTCAATAATCAAAGAGCAAAACACTAGTAATGGTAAAGACCAGCTACATATACCCCTCATCAAAACTTCTTCAAGTCAGCCTTAAAATCATTCCTTAAGATGAAAATAGAAAGCCAAAACCCAATCAGCAAGGCATTTATGGCAATTGACCAGTCAAGCAGGGGATAAGAAGAAAGACATTCAGGAAGACATCAAGATCAAAAAGAAAAAAAAACTGCTTCAAATGGTCCAATTGGCCAATTTCATGAATTTATGCACTTTGGCACAAATGGCCATATCAAACCTCAAAACTTCAAAATAGCTCATTTTTATCATTTTTCATCAAATTATGCTTGATTATGCATATTGGCAAATTTGCGCATTTTGTGCAAATTTGTGCACTTTTGCGCAAAAGGCCTCTTTATCTTGTCAGAAGGCTTCAAAAGGTCTTTTTGGCCCATTTCATCATAATTGCACATTTGCGCAAAAATGCCCAAAATGGCCGGAATCTATTATAAGGCCATTTTTTAATCATTAATAAATTTTTTTCAACTTTTTCACCAATATATGCGCATTTGCGCACTTTGCGCAAATTTTGCGCAAATTCGCCAAAAACCGCTTTAATCACAAAATCAGGGATTTTGGCCAGGACTTCTGAAATGGTCCAAAACCTCAAGTATTGGCCATTTTATGCCAACACTCTCAAGATTCAAATTATGATGAAATCAGGTGTTCTTGGGACATAAGCCCAGGTAACCCCCTTTTTAAAAGCCATGAGGTGTAAGGTGTGGATATGAAACTTTGATTAAAAATCAAGTACTTTTCCTGTCCTCAAAATTTGTATAAGGTAAAATTCAGTTAAAAATAGTATGAAATATTATTTTTAAGAGAAAACACGCCAATTTTATTGTTTATAACTTTATTAGTATAAAACAATAATATTATAAAAATTTATTGTTTTACCAACAATAAAAATTTATCCAAAAAATACTCTACAAGAGATATTTTAAGGCTACAAAAGAAATTTCTTCAAGAGCAATTTCAATTGGAATTAATTGAGCAAAGAACTGCAAGCAATTAATTAAAGAACAAAGTCTTTAAAAAGAATATTAAAGAGAAAACACGCCCAAAAGTGACCAGAGTGAATTTGGAAACAAAGTGACAAAGTTAACAGTGATGAAAGATGCTTTAATTCACTTTTGGGGTGGTTCAGGGGTAAAAATGATTATAAGAGTTACAAACAATGATTATAATGATTTTTTCACGTGGTTAAAAGGATTAAGATGATTTAAAAGTGGTGGTTGGAATCTTTGATTGATTGGTTTAACAGTTTTAAACTAATTAATAAAAGGAAAAGATTCTAACATGAAGAGAAAAGTGGGGCAAAGAAGACATTCTTTTATAGCCATCAATTCTCTTACTCCAAAAGTAAAATTTACTCTTGTCAGTCGTGAAAAACAGTCTGACAACATAAAAGCCAATTATGGCATCATTGAACCCTGGTTTAGACCAAAAAAGGGCTGGTTTAAGCCATTTTTAGCCATTTTAGACCCTTAAATCAGCCATTACTATAGCAATACCAGGCCTAGAGCCTTCAAAACACGTCAGAATGTGTGTCAGAGGCGTAGAAACCAGTTAAAACTGTTTTTATTATGATTGTTTTATCTTAAGGGTAGTTTTACCCTCTTGGCAACAGCTAAAACTACCCCAGTTGATATCAAAACCTCATCATCAATTGAGTCCACAGACCCTGTAACTCAATTCCAGGCCAAAAGTGATGAACTTTTGCGTGAATTTTGACATCCCACGCCTGTCAGCAAGGAATTTGGGGGTCTAGCTCCCCCTTAGAGCTGGAGTTCCTTTTCCCCCCCAAATTTAATCTTTCCAATTTATTTTTCCTTTAATTCCTCATCATGTATTATACTTATAATTTACATATGTAATTCAATTCAATTGTACAGTAAAATACAGTAATAATTGACACCTCATATGTAAATCAAAGTTCACTTATGTAATACACACGCACATTTTGACATTTCAATTGAATTCAATTGAAAATACTTCAATTCCTCATAACTTCTAAACTAAACACAACACCTCAATTTTAACACAAAAATTGATGGTTAACACCACATGTGGTGTGAATTAAATTAAGGTTTTGAGGATTTTCAACTTTTGTATTGAAAATACTAAAAACTTAATTTAAGCTTATTTAGAGTTGAGTTACAAAAATTTCACTCAGAGGTGACCCCACCTGATTTTTTATGAGGAATCCAATGGTGAAATAATTTTTATATGTTTATTTATTGGATAAAAAGTTATAATAATTTTTATTTAACTTTTTTCCAAATTTCTTTATTTTTTTACAGTTTTGTTAAAAATTCATTTTTACTTATTTTTTTTTAAGTATAAATGTAATTTTATAATTACAAAATTTAATGTAATTTTAATTTTAAATTTTAATTAAATTTTTTTATTTTGAATATAATTTTATATTTATATTTTAATTTTTATTTTAATAATATAAATAAATTTATTTTATTTATATTTATATACTAATTTTTGTATTTGTGGTCTTTTGGGTACATGAAATTACCTCTAAGGCTCACATTCCCTCCCCCTAAAAAAGAATATTACTTTGTAATATTGGTGTTTCTAGTGTGTCTGAATCTTCTGAGGAGTTTGGTAGCTTCTGGTATATCTTTTTCTTCTAGCCATTCATCTTCACAAGTTGGGTCACTGTACCTAACAAGGTATTCCCTTACTTTCTTGGTTCTTAATTTCCTTTCTTTAAGAACTTTGGTAATTTTCTTAGCACCAGATGTCTCAATAGGAGAGTATCTGTCTTTGTTATTATGTAAATCTATCCCATACATGATTAAATAGTCATTTCCCAATAAAAATGGGTACTAGAGCAATTTTCCATAACAACCAATTCCACTGTGATTCTCAAATTCCCATTTATGTGTGGGAATATGATATTGGTATCAAAGATTCCTAATGCTTTCATTGGGTTACTTGTACTGTTGAATTTTATACCATCAAGTAGGTGAAATCTTCCTTTATCATATGATCCTGTCCATACTTCATCCAAGGCATGTATTAGAGAGTTGTCTTTACAGTATTTGCTCACTAATTGGTATAAGATGCTACAATTGTTATCTTGAATGTAACTATTTCTGACCTCTTCAAAGAAGGTGGTGTTCAAGTCTGTAACACTTATTCCTTCTATTGGGATTTGGTTTTCATAAGTTGTGCCCCTTGAGCTTTTGATAAATCAAGTTGACTATTGCTCAATTGTGGCAAGTGGGAATAAGATTCCATTATGTCAAAAGTGGCATTGATATTTTCTATATCTTTTGAAGATTCAGAAAATATGGATGACTTATCATCTGAATTGTCTTCAATTGTGTCATCTCTTCCAACATCAGGTCCCTTTCCAATATTAATTTCATTGATTTTCCCCCTTTTTGGACATGTATTAGCTAGATGGGTGGTGCTTTGGCAAATATGGCATGTTTTGACTGTATCTGCAGATTTATACCCAACATTATTAGAATTTTCTTTGGGGTTTTTGTCCACAGAATCTTTCCAAGGTGTATTAAACCTTGTTTCAAGATTCACCCTACTAGAACCAATTTTTGTTCTGGTGGTTACTTCTTCTAATATATTGATAATATCCTCTGCTGAAGATTGTTCAGTAGTCCTGCTTTTGACAGCATGCTCTAAGTCACCTCCACATTGTCTCAGAATTTTTCTATGGATCATAAATTCTGACATGTCAGGATATAATGCTGTTAGTCTGTCCTTTTGTTGGCAAAACCATGGTAAAGCTTTGTCTTTATCAGCATTAAATTTGGCGGATTCAAAGGCTGTTTCAACTTTAAACCTCCAAGCATCATTTGCCCATTTGTTGATGATTTGGGTTTTCCACCAAGTCCAACTCTGGTGTCCATGTGCTTGTCTTATTTTGATGTACCATCTGTGAGCTGATCTGGTAAACAAGGTGTTAAACCTGGCTGTTACCAATCTGTCTGGTAATTCAAAATCCTCTTTGATCATGTCAATACCTCTAATGAATTCCATATGGTTATACTCTCCTTCACCATTGAAGTGAGGCCATTCTTTAAGTTTTGGAACTTCTTTCAAGAGTGCTTGGCCCATTGATGGTTCCAAGTTATGAAAAGAAGTGGATAATTCATTTTTTAATTGTGAATTATCAGGATCCAATACTTGTGGATTTGGCATTCTTGTGCCCTCATTTTGATTTAGAGGTGTAGACATTCTTGGTAAGGTGTTCAGTATTTGTTCAATGTCATTCATTTTACTGTTGCTACACCTTTGGGAATTTCTGTATTCATGTTGGAAGCTTTGTATTAAATTTATTACTTCAATTTTATACATGTCTTCCTTATGTGTCAGTTCTTGCCATAACTCTGTCTGTCTTGTATTATCAGCAGTGACTTGATTCAATTTCATTGATAATTTTGATACTTCTTCTTGTGAAGCATCAAAACATTTTTTCAAGGCAATGGTATATGTCTTTACTTCAGTAAATGAATTTGAAATGTCATCAAGGACTTTCTTGTTATCTGTCTTGATAATATTTATGGCTTGTTTAATTCTTGTTTCAATTATGTCATCAATATTGAATTTAGAATATTTATCTGTTAATTCTTTAATAATGGCAGATTGTTCATTTATTTTATTGTTAGAAGAATTATCATTATTGGAATTTTTAATTGTTCTTAAAAATTTTTCAAAACACATAAGTGTTTCATTAATTTGGCACAGACTCAGGTTGTTTGTTTTAATGTTGTTACAAATGGTTTCATTTTTATCAGAAAGATGTTTTTTCACGTCATTTATAGCATTATACAACTCTGGGATGGAATCAAATATGTCAGAAATCATTTCTGGAACCTTAATCTGGCTTCCTCCTTCTTCTGTAATTCCATCATGGTTCTGGCCATCTGAAATACATTTTCCATGGCATCCTGCTGAATCTTTGGGATTCTGTAGCCCTGGCTGTAAGGTTTTGGGGCTGGTGCCTTCCCTTTGCCCTTGTTTGGAGTTTGTGGCTGCTTTTTCACGTTGGAATTGCTGCTGCTGGCCACTGGGGCTGTTTTTGGCACTGGTTTGGCTGGTGGAGGGTTGTTTTTCCTCCATTCTAGTGTCAAAAGCATCATGTTTTTCTTCTCCATCAATGGATGCCATCCATTGAGCAATTTGCAAGTGTTGGGATGGCCCAAGAATTTTCTTACTGTCAGGTAAGAATTCATGCAATTCTTCCACAGGTCTGCAAGGATCTGGTACTCCTTGAATTGAAGTGCATTGTTGTATGCACTGTGGCTGGCTTTGTATATGTCCACAGAGGCTTGTTGTGGCGGTGTCAGCTCTTTTTGAAGGTAAAATAGTATTATCAGCTTCAGAATGACCCAATTTAGTTGTTTGGAAGTCATCAACTGACCCTTTTCCTTCTGTACCTGGTTGGCTTCTGCCATAATCACGTCTATTACCTTTTTGGGAGCTGCTTGAGGGGTTGTAGCTGGCTCCTGACCTGGTTGAAGGCATAATTATGGTTAAAAAAGGTTCAAAATAGTATTTTTACGTCAAAAACTTACTATTGGCCAAATTTTTAGCTTTCTGAAGGGTATTACTTATGTCCAAGTTAATTAATTCAGAAGATATTGGTTCAGGCTGGTTATTTTGAGTCACAATAACAGTGCTATTATGATCCGAATTAACAGTACTGGCAGGGATAATGCTGGTTACTGTTGAGGCTGTTTCAATGTTTTCTTGTCTTACCACGTTGTCAGACACTAAAATTAATGAAAAAGCCAATTAATTAAGTAAAAAAAGGTTATTTCAAAAAAGAAATAAAAATATAAGCCTCACTTATAATATGAAAAAATTTCTTTTTTATGGGTTTTTTTGAATTATAAGTATTTTTTATATGATTTTAAATTTTTCAATATAAGAAAAAGATTTAAAAAGAGTAAAAAAAATATGTCACAGGTAAAATATCACGGCTGGGCCCCCAAATGTAAGGTGTGGATATGAAACTTTGATTAAAAATCAAGTACTTTTCCTGTCCTCAAAATTTGTATAAGGTAAAATTCAGTTAAAAATAGTATGAAATATTATTTTTAAGAGAAAACACGCCAATTTTATTGTTTATAACTTTATTAGTATAAAACAATAATATTATAAAAATTTATTGTTTTACCAACAATAAAAATTTATCCAAAAAATACTCTACAAGAGATATTTTAAGGCTACAAAAGAAATTTCTTCAAGAGCAATTTCAATTGGAATTAATTGAGCAAAGAACTGCAAGCAATTAATTAAAGAACAAAGTCTTTAAAAAGAATATTAAAGAGAAAACACGCCCAAAAGTGACCAGAGTGAATTTGGAAACAAAGTGACAAAGTTAACAGTGATGAAAGATGCTTTAATTCACTTTTGGGGTGGTTCAGGGGTAAAAATGATTATAAGAGTTACAAACAATGATTATAATGATTTTTTCACGTGGTTAAAAGGATTAAAATGATTTAAAAGTGGTGGTTGGAATCTTTGATTGATTGGTTTAACAGTTTTAAACTAATTAATAAAAGGAAAAGATTCTAACATGAAGAGAAAAGTGGGGCAAAGAAGACATTCTTTTATAGCCATCAATTCTCTTACTCCAAAAGTAAAATTTACTCTTGTCAGTCGTGAAAAACAGTCTGACAACATAAAAGCCAATTATGGCATCATTGAACCCTGGTTTAGACCAAAAAAGGGCTGGTTTAAGCCATTTTTAGCCATTTTAGACCCTTAAATCAGCCATTACTATAGCAATACCAGGCCTAGAGCCTTCAAAACACGTCAGAATGTGTGTCAGAGGCGTAGAAACCAGTTAAAACTGTTTTTATTATGATTGTTTTATCTTAAGGGTAGTTTTACCCTCTTGGCAACAGCTAAAACTACCCCAGTTGATATCAAAACCTCATCATCAATTGAGTCCACAGACCCTGTAACTCAATTCCAGGCCAAAAGTGATGAACTTTTGCGTGAATTTTGACATCCCACGCCTGTCAGCAAGGAATTTGGGGGTCTAGCTCCCCCTTAGAGCTGGAGTTCCTTTTCCCCCCCAAATTTAATCTTTCCAATTTATTTTTCCTTTAATTCCTCATCATGTATTATACTTATAATTTACATATGTAATTCAATTCAATTGTACAGTAAAATACAGTAATAATTGACACCTCATATGTAAATCAAAGTTCACTTATGTAATACACGCGCACATTTTGACATTTCAATTGAATTCAATTGAAAATACTTCAATTCCTCATAACTTCTAAACTAAACACAACACCTCAATTTTAACACAAAAATTGATGGTTAACACCACATGTGGTGTGAATTAAATTAAGGTTTTGAGGATTTTCAACTTTTGTATTGAAAATACTAAAAACTTAATTTAAGCTTATTTAGAGTTGAGTTACAAAAATTTCACTCAGAGGTGACCCCACCTGATTTTTTATGAGGAATCCAATGGTGAAATAATTTTTATATGTTTATTTATTGGATAAAAAGTTATAATAATTTTTATTTAACTTTTTTCCAAATTTCTTTATTTTTTTACAGTTTTGTTAAAAATTCATTTTTACTTATTTTTTTTTAAGTATAAATGTAATTTTATAATTACAAAATTTAATGTAATTTTAATTTTAAATTTTAATTAAATTTTTTTATTTTGAATATAATTTTATATTTATATTTTAATTTTTATTTTAATAATATAAATAAATTTATTTTATTTATATTTATATACTAATTTTTGTATTTGTGGTCTTTTGGGTACATGAAATTACCTCTAAGGCTCACATGAGGACTCAAGAAAAGTTTAGTGAAGACACTCCAGACAAGACTGAATAAAATTTAAGAAGAATGAAGGCATTTTCAAGGAAAAGAGGGAATTCAGAATCAAGATCAAGGAGAAGATACCTACAAGTGTTTAAATGAAGATTTTGTTTGAGTATTGATTGAAGAAGAAAGCTTAATGGGATAAATTTAAGGAATTGAGGGAAAGAACTGTATGGATTCATTGCAAGCTCATCAAGACTCACTATACTTATGTTGCTCAGAGCTCACCAATTTCAAGAGGGGGATAATGTAACAGCCAAGGAGGCAGGGGCATTATCAATCATCTTCAACAATCATTACTTCATTGATACCCTTCAAAACCCAATCAGCAAGGGGGGTTTCATTCAACATTCTCCCAATACAGTTTTCAGACCTCAATACAGTTTCATACAGGCAAGACCCAAATACAGGATTCACCAAATACAGGCCTGTCATCAATAAAGGCGCAAATACCTGTATTGACTGTATAACCTGTATTGGATTCACCAATACAGGATTCAATCCCACCTCCACCTTCTTCCAGCATACAGGCAAGTATCTCAACACTCAAACTCCAAGGCTGGTATTTCTCACATATACCAGCCCCTCTTCATCCACCTGGGAGTTTTTCCCCCAGTTAATTAAAATATTGGATTTATTATTTAATATTATTTTATTTCTCATTGAAAAATATTATTTTATTACTTATTGAGTTAGTCTTTCCCTTCCCTCACCTGTTCAGTAGAGTCCTGGTGGCCATATCCTTTATTAATCTTTTTCTCTTTTCTGAACAGGTTGAAACAGTGGTACAGGATTATTTGTGGTTGGCTCTTTATTATTTCTTTTGTTTTTTCTCTCATATCTTTTTATGCTTATTATTTTATGACTATGAATTTATCCTCTTACTCCATTACTCTTATCCATTGACTACTTTATTCTGAGCCCTCCATAAGTAAGTCTGTTCACTGAGTGCCAGGCCCTCTTCATTTAGAAGAGCCCCTGTGACAAGGGCCCAAAAAGGCCATTTGGCCCAAATCCCCCGAATATAAGGGGTTGGGCCAAGAGGTCTGATGGTGGCTAGAGGGTCCATAGACCCCTGAAATACTGAAAGGACCCCCCAGGCCCAAAAAAAAGATAAAGGCCTGGGGGTTGGTGAGGTGGAAGTTGGCCAGGGATGCCAATGATGGCAGGATATGGCCTGAGGCCATCAATGATGATTGGGGCCATAAATGGTCAGGGGACAGGCACTATTACCAAAAGGCCATAGAGCACCAGAGGGGGCCAATTGGCCATAAACGATATGGTGTGGCCAATTGGCCCCAACTTGCTTTCAGGCTGGGATTGCCGCAACACCAATTCAGGAGGGTCATTCTTTGTGGTTGTGACACTAGCTCAACCTTGATTAAAATCAATATAAATGAGTTTTCAATATCTGCATTTACCAATTATCACAAAGATGTCACTTCATATATGTGCTATATATACAAATTCAATAGTAATAATTATCTCGAGCTCATTTGACCAATTGGAAATATTTATTCCACTTTAACTTCCATTAAATTACATTTACTTCAAAGTATAGCTACTCAGCCTGCAAGATTAACATTACAATTACATGTTTAACATGGTGAATTATTTTTCCAAAACACTTTTGGTAGACTAAAGAGTTTCATTTCACCTAATGGCATGTAAAATTATCATTCAATGTGTATAATTCCACACCGAGTAATAAGCTTCTAATTCCTTTCAGAATCAGAACAAAGGATTAGTTTCAATTACCCTCTAGAATCTTAATACTAATCATCATTACCAGAATTCACAATTTACCCTTCTACTAAAATCATCCTCACCTTCAATTTATTATTTCCTTATTCAAAAATAACTTGCATAGAAAAGTAACAACACTTTCAGTTTAATCCACAGATATATAGAAAAAATATTCTCATAAAGAATTAAAAAATTAAAGCTGGAAAAACTTCATTTAGTAATTAATCTCTTTGGGGTTGACCTTGCTTGACTCTTATCTACAATTTTTTCATTTTCTCCCTTAAGTCTTATTTTTTTCAAAGAAAGATTTATCCAAAATGGAAGATTTTCCACACTCAGAGGGTGAGAATTTTTGAGATTTCTTGATTGTCACTATTCACTGATTAATGAATGAGATTATCAATATATTATATATATCTTATTCAAATATCATTGTTTAGACCAAGGAGCTTCTGCCAACCCATCAAAATTCCTCTTCCCCCGGCAAATACAACCTCATATAGTTCTTCTGCCCATTCATTGCTTGCTCTATATCAAAAATAAAATAAAAAAGAACTAATACTCAAATATCTCAAAGTATTTCAAGGCATGCAAGAAATTCAAGTAATTAATCTGAAAATTAAGGCCTGGAAAGATCAATTTTAGATGGGTGGAGGCTATGTTGGGAATTCAAGCACCTTACTTATTACTCCCTCCACCTCCCCACTTCCAAAGAGATTGAAAATCTCAAACACCAATTCTCAACCTCAAAGCATAAATAGGAAGTCCATATGCAACACTCTTTGGAGTCTGCAGGAAGCAAATTTGTAAGTCTTATTAATCATGAAGAGGATTTCATCAAAAATGTCTCTTGAAAAGAAATGGACCAAATCCTTCCTCCTAGTCAATACTCAATTTGAACCTCTGCAGTGTAAGAAATCAATTCCAAAAGTCAATAATTGCTTTTGTATGGACATTCCCTCTTGAAAAAGGTGGGTCCCCCAAATTTACATTTTCTTGGGATTCTCCTCCTTCATCACCCTGGAACACATTCACAACAGCTATTCTACATCATTGTTGGGAGCTATGTTATTAGCATGGTGGGACTCAAAATTATCAAATTGAAGGTGGCCTAAATAACCAAGCCAACAGAATTTCAATTTTTGATATATGGATTCTTGGAAGGAAAGCCATTCAGAAGAAACAAATCACACCACCATATAGCGAATAAGCTCAAAGTTGGCATACTGAAAGTTTGGGAAATTCCAAGTAAAAGATAGTTCATTTTTTCAGGAAGAAAATACATATGGTAAAACTGAGTTAACTTATTACAAATTAAGATATAGAACAACAAAAAGAAAATTCCCCAGGAAGTTTCTTCAGAAATTATTTGAAATGATCAGAAAGTATAGCAGAACTCTTTCTTGACGCTTTAATGATGTCTAATGTGAATCCAGAGTCTACTGGTAAGCCACTTCCCTCAATGTATTGAAGATCCAATCAAATTGATGAAATTTTCCAACTGCTTGATGAGGGACATAAACAACTTTAAAGAACCCAAACAGCCAAAAGGGACTGTAAAAATAAAATCCAGAAACTTAAACCAGACCCTCATATCTTCAAAGCTCAAGGATTTGGAAATATACTAAATAAATTCACATCAAATTGGGTGGTACCTGATGCTATGGAATCACTCAGAGGTGGAAAAAGGGGGAGAAAGCTTTACGAGCCAGTAGATCTCTGACCAGAAATTGAACATTTGAGATCTATGACTGGAAGGCCCACTGTGACCCAGTAATCCTTTATGCAAAGATGAAAAATTCTTAAAATTATATTAGTTGATACTTTCTATCAGGATGGGATATTGAAAGTATGTTTCTGGAAATTATTCAATAAAAAAGCTGGTCATTACTCCAAATTCTTACTTATACCTTTTTTGGTTTCAAATGTAAATACAATTTTTCAAAATTGATAGTTAAAATATCTGAATAATTCTCAAACCCTTTTTCAATTCAAAAATATCATCCCATAGAGCCTAATTGAAATGAGAAGATTATTACCTATAAGATAGGCCCTACACCTGGAATAAAGTAACTTGAGTCCAAATTAGAGGTCAGAGTATTCCAATGGACAGAATAGAACATATTTTGGGCAAATAATAATTCTACATAAGTACTTTTACTCAATGAATTATGATAAATAACTGAAACAGCTACGCTATGTTCAAAAGGTGAAACCAAACCAATCCAAATGTATTTTGTAGAAATCCTCTAAAATATAATAATTCAAAGCTCAATGGAAATGATTCTTTTGAACATTAATACAGCTTAACCTCCAAATTAATTGACAAGGGGAAAATATAATTTAAATTTACCCTTTCATACACACTCTTATCAAAAAGAATAGTTACTATCTTGAGACATTTCATAATTGGATGCTCAAACCTTTGAGATAAGAGAAACACAACCAGTTTAATAATTATTCCATCAAAACTGTCAGCCTGTCACTCAAACCCAGAGCACAAGCATGACAGCCAAATACCATAAATCAATGGTACAGCCAAGATACCACCAAAACATGGATCTGATCCAAATCAGCTCAAAAGCAATCAAGCAAAAGACAAAAATCACCCCTTTCCAAATGTAAAAGTCCCATCATTATAGAACAAAGAGTAACAAGCTTATTACTGCTCAAAGTTGTTGCTGAGAATAAACCTTACTTTTCACCTCCCATCTGAAGTACAGAGGAAGAGGCTTAACACCATAAAATAGGTATTCAAAATGAAGCTCTAAGTCAGAGCTATTCAATGGTACTAGCCAAACTGAGCTAGAGCCAGAATTACAGAAGTTATGACCAAAATAAGGCCAAATAAGGGTGATTAAAATATTCACCTCTCATCTAACTTCTACAGTTTGAGTGTCAGATACCTAAAGTGTGGTCTTTTTGGAAAGAGCACAATAAGGGCTATCTTATGGTGCCATCCATTTTTCATATCTCATCTAGAACAAAAGACATGGCGCAAACAAGCTCCATACAGTTTTTGGAGAAATCATAAATGTTTATAAGAAAACTTGTACATGGCATAACTTTGCCATATTTAATGATAACCATACAAAATGAGGTACCATTGTGTAGAGTGCATTCAGGGCTACACACTGAACCAATTTTGAGGTTGATATTTCAAAAGCTGAAAGGGTTATGGCTGTGTAAAGGTTGAAATCCCACAGTTTGGCCAATACAGCCTTATAGTAGGATAATATCCCATAACCATGATTAGGAGGTGTCAAACAGACAAAGAAGCATGTTTATATTTCAATATCTCATATTTCATTCAATACTGGGGTCCCATACAGGTTCTGTACAGATCTCTATGCATAATACACATCAGAATCAGGCTATGTGGTCCTCAGATGAAGGTTTTCACCCTGTATTGGTGAAAACTACCCAGATGTGGTTCAAAACCACATCTAAGCCCATTACAGGCTATACAGGCTTTGTAAAAACCACAAGCCAGTACTTGGAAGTGAAAAATCATCACTTCTTCTATGTGGAAAGGTCTAGAAGCCTTTTCACCCCATTTTCGGATAAAAAGGGGCCTTTTCACAGCTGTAAAAGGTTTCCTCATCCTGCTCTTGAATTATTACGTAATACAACTGTCAAAAACAGTTATACTCTTGGGAAATAACCAGGTTATACTTGAAACTTAAGTTTTTTAGCTCTTAGTATAGTAACCCAACTGGTAAGACTTCACCCAGTGCTTTAAGCAGCGCTCACCACCACTATTATGCAATAGTAAAGTCCTTTTACCATCATTAAAATCTTTTATTATTATAAATAAAACTCTTTTCAAACTATTTTTACCATGTCACAGTCATAGTGAAAGCTTGTAAATACTATTATACACCTTTATCATAGACTCAGCCTGACATTTTGGGGGCCTGGCCATGTTTTTTTGAATTTTTTGGACCTTAGAAGTGAGTTTTTCACTTATTTTCTTATATTCTGACATATTGTTTTATCATTTTAGGCATAATTTCTTAATAAATATATATAACATATCTTATATACTTTTTTGGTGGTATATGTTATATACCACTATCTTTTATCTTTTTTTAATTATATTGTTGCATGGTTTATTGTAGTTTAATCACCACAACAACCCTTATTTTTGGTGTGTTTTACATATAAAAACACTTTGAGCAACTAATCAACTCCTTTTTTTGATTAAATAAGGACACCTCTTACTTTAAAACCAACAGTTGAGGCATGGTTGGGTGTATTGTTAATTAAATTACCCTCTTACATACCAAATGTTTTCAGATTATACTTGCTAATTAGAAGTTAATCTGTGAGATATTGGTATACAAACAGTGTGCCAGATATCTGTAAGCTGTACTTCTGACATGGAATTTTTAATGTGATTACACTGTCATTTTTCAAGGGCATAATATAGAAATATAAAAGCCCAGAGGCCATCCTTAGATGTGCAACTAGCATATTAAAAAGTCTTAACTGACATTAAGCTCTCTTTTCCTGTTTTATCTCAGTGGAAGAAAACTACATACCACTACAGACCCAGTCACAGGCCAACATACCAGTGACACCCTCAAACCAGAGGGCAGAAAGGGAAAAGGAAAGAGGCACAGTGAAGGCCTCATAACAAAAGAAAATTGGAAACCCATTGCCACTCAGAGAAACAGAAAACCACAAAACTCTGCTTCAATACAAGGTAAATAAACCTTAACCACTTGTACAGGGAAGATTACCATAAATACCCCAGTTGTAACCTCTAAAGGTAAATTTTCAAAGTAAGCAGACAAAAATTTGTACAAGGCACAGTTACAGTTAAATAACCTAAGAACATAAAGGTTTTGACTGCTTGCAAGCACTGCTATGTCACCTGTACACCTCAGAGACCTTGGCTTCCAAAGGTACCAGCCAGAGGACAGAGAAGGCTTGTCCAGAACCAGAAGACCTGGAATAGAAAAGCTTGGACACAGTGGTGGATGGAAAGACACTGAGGGAAATCATACCCACTCTGCCATTCACTTTCCAATTCAACAGGAACCTCAAACCAGAGGACTGGAAAGATACGGATCAAGTTCTTAAGCTCCACCAACTCCTCAAATATTTGATTCAATGGATCATGGACAACAAGAGATTCAAGCTGGCATCCCACTGGGCAGAACTTGGAGCAAGTTTCCAGGAGATATGTCTCAAAGAGATAGACTTCACAGACCTTTTTGTAATCACCAAAGGTTTGAACCCCACCAGGCAGTTCAGACTCCTGGAGGTGAGGACAAACAGGATAAGGGATAATCAAGCCACTATCCAAGCTATAGAAGAAAAGCTGACCCAGACAGGGAATACTCAGATTCCTTCAGGCTCACAAGGAGCAGTCCAAATCAGCTCTCCAGTGGCGTCATACAATTCATAAACCAACAGATCAGTGGCCAAGAGTCACAATCCTTCACAATCCCAGGAAGTCTCCAGGAGAAGACAAGGATACAAGGGCCAAAACAAGACCACCTTCAACCAAAGGAATAGAGAGTCAAACACAATAATCCAGAAGCTGTTGGATTTGGTGAAAGAAGTGCTCAAGAACCAGAAGTAGCTGTACATAACTCTAGAATCAGTAGTCCCTTTAATAGAATTATTAACCCCACTCAGATTGAATATAATGTTGTCACACCTGAGAGTAACCCAAACAGTGATTCACTGTGGTTAAAAATGTCCCGATATGCTGAGCAAACTCAAAATAAGTTTGCAGAACTTGAATTAATCCATTAGAGGATGAAAGAATTAACAGCCTCCATGGACAAAATTGTTACAACCCTGCAAGAGGGACATTCTCAATTGAGCAAAGCCTGTGAAGAAACCAACAAAAGATTGAATCTAGTCTTTGAAGAACAACACTACAGCAAAAGGGACAGGGATTGTCTGGATCAAGACATAAACAAACTGTCTAATGTCTACCATAGCTTGAAGTTCCAACCACAAGGCAATCTTATGGATAATCCATATCACCAAGATGAAATAAAACCAGATGCAATGTTTATGAATAAGGCAAGATCTCCATCAAAGTACCAGGATGGAGATAATATGTCTTATTCAGAGAAGGAAGCCTTGAGACAGCTTCCTGAGGCCTCAAGCTGGTCCAAATTCTTTGGAACAGGAGAATATGATCATATGGACCTCATAGATTATATTGATGGACTCTTAATTGATGTACCATGCATACCAGACTAATGGATCACTGCTAGACTTAATAAAGCATTCAAAGGACATGCTAGTATATGGTACACAGAAATGAAACAAATTCATGGCAGAAGAAATTGGCCATGGTGGAAGAGTAAAATCATCCAAAAGTACAGCAATGGTACTTGGATATGGAAAAAGACCACATCATTTGAAAATTAAAAGTACTCAGTGTGAAAAGATCCATATTAATGGTGTTTAGACAGTACAAAAGACTTAAAAGAATTGATACTCAAATGAAAATTCAGATTAGGAATCACAAACTCCTGATGAAAATGCCAGGAGAACTAGAGCATGCAGTAAAACTCAGATGCAACCAAAATTGCACTTTAAATGGCATTGCAAATACCTTACAAGATGTAAGGAAGAGAACTAATATAGGGAAATACACCCCATATAAAAGAAGTGTTTTCAAAGAGAAACAACCTTTCAGGGTGGAGTTTAAAGACAACCCCAGGGAAAGGGTGGCAGAAGTGATCAAGAAGGAAAATTCTTGTCAAAATTGTGGTTCAACAGACCACTATGCCAACGACTGTCCAAAGGCAAAGAGAAAAGCCTATGCCATTGAGAAGGTCCCAGAGGAGGAATCCCCAACAGAGGATTCTGAATCAGGCTCTATGGGAGCTGCCATCAGAGAACAATCTGATGAAGAAAAAGACCCAAGAGAAGAATTTCTAGTGGAATACCAAGAGGAAACACCACTAGAAATCCAGGAAATACAGTTAGAAGCAGGCATGCTACAAGACACTGCAAACATCAACTTGTGTAAACACACAAAAATGCACAAATATTCCTAGTCACACCATCCAAAGGAATTGCATACATACATGGGACAGCCACAAAAATTACTGTTTTCATTGACAATGCTCAACACCCATTGATCATTGACAGTGGGGCACACTGCTCAATAGTGGCCAGAAATTATTTGGACAACCACTTCCAAAATTGGGAAAAACAGCTCTTGCAAACCAAGGCAAAGACCTTCAAAAGGGCTTCAGGGAGGATGACTTCCATTGGGACAATTATCAAAGAGATAATTATACCCCATAGGAAGGGTAATATCAGACTCAACCCAGAGTTTGTAGTGATTGATGATGCCCACATCCAAGGGTTCATACTAGCGACAGATTACCAGAGGCTGTATGGTATTGTTATTTACAATAGTAAAAACAGGCAAATTACCATTGGTACCACCAAAGAAAAGAAACTTTCACTTGATATATGCCAAATATCTTCCCAGGATCCACTGGAAGAACTACTGAATGAATTCAGAGAGGGCCAGTTCAGCACTACCCTCACCAGTAAACAGAAACTAAGCTTACTGAAAATTCTGAGGAAAAATACACCAGAGTTTGCCATTGGTGAAGAACCCCTAGGCAAAATTAGAGGCCATTATATAGAACTATATCTGGATGTGGAAAGACCTTATCCACCCATGCTCAGGAGACCTCCATACCCAGAAATTCTGCAAACCAGGAAAGGAATTGAAAAACATACAAAATAACTCCTGGACATGGATGTCATCAGAAAGATTGGACACAATGAAATAATGGAAATTACCACTCCTGTCCTGATCACCTGGAATGATGTCAAGTCTAGGCTATGTGGAGATTACAGAGCTCTGAATTACTACATAAAAGCTGACAGGTACCCTATACCCAGAATACCTCAGGCCTTAGACAAATTGGCAAAAGCCAAATACATGGCCAAGATGGGTTGTATGAAAGGATTCCACCAGAATGGATTTAAACTACACTCCATGAAGTTACTCATAAGAATATGCCATATGGGCATATATGAATATACCAGGATGCCATTTGGCATCAAAAATGCACCAGCACACTTCCAAAGGATGATGGGCACAATATTTCAAGAAGAAATATTGGAAGGCTGGATGGTAGTATATATTGACGAAATAATTATATACTCAGACACATGGGAAGACCATGTGCAATACATAGAGAAAGTGCTACGTAAATGCATCCCCATCAACCTCAAAATTTCACTTAAAAAGGGCAATTTTGGCCAACAAGAGCTACTAGCTCTAGGACATAAAGTCTCAGGTCTTGGTTTGGCAATTGACCAGAAAAAAGTAGCAGCAGTACTGCAAAAGCCAGTACCAAGAGATATCAAAGAAATGCAATCTTTCCTTGGGTTTGCTAACTACTATAGAAACCATATCATGAATTTTGCCCACATAACTAGTAGTTTATACAAGTTATGTTCAAAAGATGTAGTTTTTGAAATTACCAAGAAAAGAAGGGATGCATATGACTGGATCAAAGATGAACTCACAAATGCACCTGTACTCATCTTGCCTGACTTTGAACTACCATTCAAGTGATACATAGATGAAGTATGGAGCCAAGGCTTGGGAGCAGCCCTTCACCAGAGACAAATTGTAGATGGTGAACCAAGAGAAGGAGTAATTCTTTACATCTCTAGGAAACTGAAAGATTCAGAAGCCAGGTATGGGGCCACCCAGACTTAATTTCTATGCTTAGTCTGGGCTCTGGAGAAACTCCATTATTATTTGGAGGGTGAAGTCTTTGAAGTCTACACAGACTGAACCGCCTTGAAGTCCTTAATAAAAATGAATACTACCAATAGACACATGCTTAGGTGGAAAATAGCCATCCAAGAGTATAGAGGGAACATGACCATCATATACAAAGAAGGTAAACGTCATACCAATGCAGATGGCCTCAGCAAAGGCCCACTGAATAATGTCAAAAGCAATCCAGGGTATGACCCAGAAGTAGCAGCCAAGATCCCTATCCATTTCATGGAAATAGATAGGAGGAAAATTTTCAATTTTCTCAATGGGCATCAGAAATTGGTACCCCAGACATTGGAAACACTGATTCAGAAGAAACATAAACTCCCATATTGGGAATAAGCTCCTCAGAACTGCATAATGAATTCTCCAATGCAGTGATGAAGACATACGCCAAACACAAACAGTGTGACATATTGTTGCAACTCCTTCAATAAAAGTACAGGAGCCCAGAACTGGAATCCCAGTTAGAGGAACCCTGGTTGAGGGACCATAAGGACAACAAATGTTTCCTTATAGATGGCCTGTTCTACCATAGAGAGAAGAACACTAGTGCACTCACAATAATAAACAGAGACCATATATCCTTGATCCTACACAAATGCCATGACTGCCCCTATAAGGGACACTTGAGTGAGGATAGAACCAAGGAGAGGGGAGCAAGCAAAGCTTGGTGGGTCAAATGGGAGGAATAGTTGAGTGAATGCATTAACACTTGTGAGAGATGCCAGAAGGCAAATAGGAAACATGGGAAGAAGTATGGGTTACTTCAAAGCATAGAAGAACCTAAACACCCATGGGAAACAATGAACATGGACTTGGTCACAGGAATTATCCCAGGAGGGAAGAGAACTTCAATGCCTGCTTGATCATAGTTGATAGGTTCAGAAAGAGTATGAGGTGCCTACCATGTCACAAGGACAACACAGCTATGGATACTGCTCTGCTATTTTGGAATAACATAACATCTACCTGTGGAGTCCCAAAAATTGTTATTAGTGATAGGGACCCAAAGTTCACATCTAAATTTTAGACAAAACTGTATGACATGCTTGGCAACAAGCTTGCGCTTTTGACAACTTACCATCCACAAACAGATGGATTAGCCAAAAGGATGATCCAACAATGGAGGACATCCTTAGAATATTCTGTGCCTATTTCCTGGAATACAGGGACCATGAAGGATACACCCATGACTGGGTTAACCTTCTCCCAGCAGTCCAGCTGGCGTATAATACAAGTCAGCACTCTACCACAGGAAAAACACTGGCACTGGTAGAGAAAGGGTGGAAGCCCCTATTGCCTGTGGATCACTTGAAGAAAAATCTTCTGACCAACCACCCCACAGCCAAAGATTTGCATGAAATGTGGAAGAGAGCTTGTGACACAGCTGCCAAATGCATAGCTGAGGCAAAAGAATATAATAAGCAGAGGTGGGACAAATCACACATGGAACCTTACTTTATGGAAGGGGACTATGTATTAGTGTCTACACTGAGCTTTAATAATCTCAAAGGGACTAAGAAGATGAGAGACTCATTTTTAGGGCCCTTAACTATCATTAAATTGATAGAGAGAAATGCAGTGGAAGTCAAACTCACAGAGGCATTTTCCAGGAAACAGCGAGTCTTTCCAGCGAGTTTAGTCAAGCCATACTTCCAGAAATAGGAGGACAAATTCCCCTCCAGGAAGAAGAACCCCACCCCACCCGACATAGTGGAAGTGGAGGATTCCACTGGACCTGTCAAGAAAATCATCAAGGCCAGGAAGATCAGACTTAATGGTAAGGATCAAAGACAGTACTTAGTCAGATTCAAGAACCAGACAGCTGGCAAAGACCAGTTTTCGGAAGAAGATGCCATGCCAGATGGGAACCTTCATCCAAGGAGATTCAGGGCCTCTAGGAGGACTTAACAGTCTCATAAGTGATGGGACTTTTTTAGAGGAAGGGTATGTCTACCTATGACTCAAAACCAGAGCACAAGCATGACAGCCAAATACCATAAATCAATGGTATAGCCAAGATACCACCAAAACATTTAGCTGAGCCAAATTAGCTAAAAAGGTATCAAACGGAAGAGGAAACTCACCCCTTTCCAATTATACAAGTCCCATCATCATAGGACAAAGAATAACAATGTTATTCCGGCTCAAAATTGTTGCTGAGCATAAACCTTAATTTACACCTCTCATGTGAAATACAGAAGAAGAGGCTTAACACAATCAAGTGGGTATTCAAAATGAAGCTCGCAGTCAGGGCTATCCAATTATACTAGCCAAAATGAGCTAGCACCAGAATTACAGAAGTTATGACTAAAATAAAGTCAAATAAGGGTGATCAAAATATTCACCTCTAATTTAGCTTCTACAGCTTTAGTGTGAGATACCTAAAGTGGGGTCTTTTTGGAAAGAGCAAAATCGGGGCTATCTGATGGTGCCATCAATTTCCCTATATCTCAATTAGAACAAAGGATATGGAGCAAACAAGCTCCATACAGTTTTTGGACAAATCATAAATGTGTGTATATGAGAACTTTTACATGACATAACTTTGCCATATTCAATGATAGCCATACCAAATGAGAAACCATTGTGTAAAAAACATCCAGGGATACACACTGAACCAATTTTGGGGCGGATATATCAAAAACTGACAAAGCTATGGCTGTTTCAAGGTCAAAATCCCACAGTTTGGCCAATACAGCCTTATAGTGGGATAATATCCCATAAACATGATTATGATGTCTAAAACAGACAAAGAAGCATGTTTATACTTCAATAACTCATAGCTCACTGAACACTGGGTTTCCATACAGGTTCTGTACAGCATTTTATGCGTAATACATGTCAGAACCAGGCTATGTGGTCCCCAGATGAAAGTTTTCACCCTGTATTGGTGAAAGCTGCCCAGATGTGGTTTAAAAACCACATCTGTGCCCAATAAAGGCTATACAGGCTTTGTAGAAACCACAAGCCATTACTTGGGAGTGAAAAATCTTCACTTCCTCAATCTGGAAAGGTCTAGAAGCCTTTTGACCCAATTTTAGGATAAAAGGGGGCCTTTTCACAGCCCAAAAAGCTTACCTCATCCTGCTCTTCAATTACCATGTAGTACAACTGTCAAAAACAGCTATACTCTTGAAAAATAACCAGGCCATACTTTAAACTTAAGTATTGTATCTCTTATTACAGTAACCCAATTGGTATGACTGCACCCAGGGCTTTCGCCAGTGCTCACCACCACTATTATATAAAAGTCAAGCCCTTTTATCATTATAAATCAAACTCCTTTCAAGCTATTTTTAACGTGTCATAATCATAGTTAAAGCATGTAAATACTATTATACACCTTTATCACAGACTCAGCCTTACAAAAACCACTTGAAAAAACTGTTTTTATCCCATAACCATACACAAAATACTTTTAATACTTGCATTAGAATAGCAAATGGCCACTATATCCCATAAAAATGTGGGAAACATATACATTTGCAAATGAACCACTTGCATCTTGAAAATTTGCAAAATTGGTGGAAGTCAATATCAAGGAGTTGGAATATCTAAAGGGGCCCATGAAACACATAAGAAGACCATGTGTGAAACAATTCCAATGAGTGGAGATAATAGCTCAAAAATTATTTCCATTTCCTGATCTGGAAAATTCTTCAATATTCATATATCATATATTTCAGACTGCATCTATAGCCCATCTAAACAAGAGAGATTCAACTTTCCCTCAGAAAAACAACATGCAAAAGAGTCTGATTGAATCTTATTACAACAATTTATCACAGCCTCTTTATCCAATCTTTTTACTACCAATACATGCTAATGAGTAATTTGAGAACTTTATACAGGCTTCAAATATACTGAGTTAGGTCAAAAAACATCCACACCTTTCTCTAAAACCATTGGAACACCCAAACCCACCCCAAACCATCCACAAAATCTACAATTCTCTCAGTAGGCCACTATCCTCCTACATTTACCAAAACAAAAGTGCTTTTATCCACAATTAAAATTGTGCATGACAATATTCACAAGAATATTAGTGATAAAATTGTGAGAAAGGCCTAAAAACTCAGCAAAAGAAGATCCAAACAACCTCTAATTACAAAATAATATCTGTTTTCAGTTATTAAATTCCAAAATGCTTAACAACTCCCAAAAAAGATTGAAATTTCTTATTGAATTAAAAACCCACATATGTTGTCCAATATGTCTTTATATGTATTCAGATTTTGAAAAAAAGTCACCCTTTGTAGATACAACTCATGAAGACTCAAACCTCCCTTGTTGTATGCAATCAATTCTTGGAAAATATGAACACAAGAGAAATGCAACACTTCCTTGCTCAGTAGAAATATAAATACCAAAAAATTATGAAATCAAAAAGAATTTCACTGTAAATCTTTGAAGAAATGAATTCCAAACCAACTCTCACTCCCAGAATTTGAAAATGATTTGTATTGAACCCTAAAATCTCCCCATGGGAATGAAGAAATATTTGTTTGGAGAAAATTCTTAGATAATACTGGGATCCTGGTTTTTGGCTTATATCTTGACTAGAAATATCCCCATATCTTCAAGCGTATTTCACTAGGTGTTATATTTTTTTATTTGCTTCAACCTCCCTCCAGAAAAGTGGTATCAATATCAAAACATCTTTTGTCTATGGATTAACTCCAATACCCAAAGAATCCAGTAATATAAATTAAATAACTTATTGCAGCCACTTGTTTTTGAGCTCCAGGAGCTCTGGAAAGGTGATTGATTTACTCCCACAGGTAGCTTCCCCAATGGAGGCCTTTTCAAGGCCACAATTTTCTTATTAATTGGAGACATCCCACCCTTGACAAAGATTGGAGGTTTTTATCTCATTTGGGAAATAAATTTTGTGCACATGGCAAAATCCTCATGAAAGATATCAAAAATATCCAAAAACACTCTGTACCTAATAAATATAAATATAAGCATAGATCAGGAGCCATAAAATGGCTTCAAGAAATTACAACCAGCCAAATGAGGAAAGTTTCTTCAGAGAATGGCTCTCATTACACCATTTTAGGAGAGCTGCCTTAGTGGAACAATTAACAAATGGTCACTATTGATGTTATGCATACTCTTCTATTGGCTCTTCTGAGGGATTATAGGTTAAGCTATATTAAACTTTAGAAATATTAAAAATTATTATCATTAAAGGAACCAAAAAATCAAAAAATCATAAATATGTCATCTGTGAGCCTTAGAGGTAATTTCATATACCCAAAAGACCACAAATACAAAAATAACATATTAATATAAATAAAATAAATTTATTTATATTATTAACATACAAATCAAAATATAAATATAAAATTATATTAAAGATAAAAAAATTAATTACAATATAAAAATAAAAATACATTAAAGTTTGTAAGTGTAAAATTACTTTTATACTTGAAAAAATTAAGTAAAAATGAAATTTTAACAAAATTGTGAAAAAACAAATAAATTTGGAAAAAAGTTAAATAAAAATTATTATAACTTTTTATCCAATAAATAAACATATAAAATTTATTTTACCATTGGATTCATCATAAAAAATCAGGTGGGGTCACCTCTGAGTGAAATTCTTGTAACTCAACTCTAAATAAGCTTAAATTAAGTTTTTAGTATTTTCAATACAAAAGTTGAAAATCCTCAAAACTTTAATTTAATTCACACCACATGTGGTGTTAACCATCAAATTTTGTGTTAAAATTGAGGTGTTGTGTTTAGCTTAGAAGTTATGAGGAATTGAAGTATTTTCAATTGAATTCAATTGAAATGTCAAAATGTGTGCGTGTATTACATAAGTGAACTTTGATTTACATATGAGGTGTCAATTATGACTGTATTGTACTGTACAATTGAATTGAATTACATATGTAAATTAAAAGTATAATACATGATGAGGAATTAAAGGGAAAATAAATTGGAAAGATTAAATTTGGGGGGAAAAGGAACTCCAGCTCTAAGGGGGAGCTAGACCCCCAAAATCCTTGCTGACGGGCGTGGGATGTCAAAATTCACGCAAAAGTTCATCACTTTTGGCCTGGAATTGAGTTACAGGGTCTGTGGACTCAATTGATGATGAGGTTTTGATACCAACTGGGGTAGTTTTAGCTGTTGCCAAGAGGGTAAAACTACCCTTAAGATAAAACAATAATAGTAAAAAAAGCTTTAACTGGTTTCTACGCCTCTGACACACATTCTGACGTGTCTTGAAGGCTCTAGGCCTGGTATTGCTATAGTAATGGCTGATTTAAGGGTCTAAAATGGCTAAAATTGGCTAAAACTGGCTTAAACCAGCCCTTTTTTGGTCTAAACCAGGGTCCAATGATGCCATAATTGGCTTTTCTGTTGTCAGACTGTTTTTCACGACTAAAAAGAGTAAATCTTGCTTTTGGAGTAAGAGAATTGATGGCTATAAAAGAATGTCTTCTTTGCCCCACTTTTCTCTTCATGTTAGAATCTTTTCCTTTTATTAATTTGTTTAAACACTGTTAAACCAATCAATAAAAGATTCCAACCACCATTTTCAAATTATTTTAATCCTTTTAACCATGTGAAAAAATCATTATAATCATTGTTTGTAACTCTTATAATCATTTTTTACCCCTGAACCACCCCAAAAGTGAATTAAAGCATCTTTCATCACTGTAAACTTTGTCACTTTGTTTCCAAATTCACTCTGGTCACTTTTGGGTGTGTTTTCTCTTTAATATTCTTTTTGAAGACTTTGTTCTTTAATCAATTGCTTGCAGTTCTTTGCTCAATTAATTCCAATTGAAATTGCTCTTGAAGAAATTTCTTTTGTAGCCTTAAAATATCTCTTGTAGAGTATTTTTTGGATAAATTTTTACTGTTGGTAAAACAATAAATTTTTATAATATTATTTTTTTATACTAATAAAGTTATAAACAATAAAATTAGCGTGTTTTCTCTTAAAAAAGAAAATTTCACACTATTTTTAATTGATTTTTACCTTATACAAATTTTGAGGACAGGAAAAGTACTTGATTTTTAATCAAAGTTTTATATCCACATCTTACATTTGGGGGCCCAGCCATGATATTTTACCTGTGAAATATTTTATTACTCTTTTTAAATCTTATTTCTTATATTGAAAAATTTAAAAACATATGAAAAATACTTATAATTCAAAAAAACCCATAAAAAATAATTTTTTTCATATTATAAGTGAGGCTTGAATTTTTGTTTCTTTTTTGAAATATCCTTTTTTTACTTAATTAATTGGTTTTTTCATTAATTTTAGTGTCTGACAACATGGTAAGACAAGAAAACATTGAAACAGCCTCAACAGTCACCAGCATTATTCCTGCTAGTACTATTAATTCAGACCATAATAGTATTGTTATTGTGACTCATAATAACCAACCTGAACCAATATCTTCTGAATTGATTAACTTGGAAATAAGTAATCCTCTTCAGAAAGCCAAAGATTTGGCAAATAGTAAGTTTTTTGACGTAAAATTACTATTTTAAGCCTTTTTAACCATAATTATGCCTTCAACCAGGTCAGGAGCCAGCTATAACCCCTCAAGCAGCTCCCAGAAAGGTAATAGACGTGATTATGGCAGAAGCCAATCAGGTACAGAAGGAAAAGGGTCAGTTGATGACTTCCAAACAACTAAAGTGGGTCATTCTGAAGCTGATAATACCATTTTACCTTCAAAAAGAGCTGACACCACCACAACAAGCCTCTGTGAACATATACAAAGCCAGCCACAGTGCATACAACAATGAACTTCAATTCAAGGAGTACCAGATCCTTGCAGACCTGTGGAAGAATTGCATGAATTCTCACCTAGCTGTGAGAAAATTCCTGGGCCATCCCAACACTTGCAAATTGCTCAATGGATGGCATCCATTGATGGAGAAGAAAAACATGATGCTGTTGACACTAGAATGGAGGACAAACAACCCTCCACCACCCAAACCGGTGCCAAAAACAGCCCCAGTGGCCAGCACCAGCAATTCCAACGTGAAAAAACAGCCACAAGTTCCAAACAAGGGCAAAGGGAAGGTACCAGCCCCAAAGCCTTACAGCCAAGGATAGAGAATTCCAAAGATTCAGCAGGATGCCATAAAAAATGTATTTCAGATGGCCAGAACCATGATGGAATTACAGAAGAAGGAGGAAGCCAGATTAAGATTCCAGAAATGATTTCTGATATATTTGATTCCATCCCAGAGTTGTATGATGCTATAAATGATGTGAAAAAAAATCTTTCTGATAAAAATGAAACCATTTGTAACAACATTAAAACAAACAACCTGAGTCTGCCAAATTAATGAAACACTTATGTGTTTTGAAAAAGTTTTAAGAACAATTAAAATTTTCAATAATGATAATTCTTTTGACAATGAAATAAATGGCCATCTGCCATTATTAGAGAATTAACAGATAAATATTCTAAATTCAATATTGATGACATAATTTAAACAAGAATTAAACAAGCCATAAATATTATCAAAACAAATAACAAGAAAGTCCTTGATGACATTTCAAATTCATTTACTGAAGTAAAGACATATACCATTGCCTTGAAAAAGTGTTTTGATGCTTCACAAGAGGAAGTATCAAAATTATCAATGAAATTGAATCAGGTCACTGCTGATAATACAAGACAGACAGAGTTATGGCAAGAACTGACACATAAAGATGACATGTATAAAATTAAAGTAATAAATTTAATACAAAGCTTCCAACATGAATACAGAAATTCCCAAAGATGTAGCAACAGTAAAATGAATGACATTGAACAAATATTGAACACCTTACCAAGAATGTCTACACCTCTAAATCAAAATGAGGGCACAAGAATTCCAAATCCACAAGTATTGGATCCTGATAATTCACAATTAAAAAATGAATTATCCACTTCTTTTCATAACTTGGAACCATCAATGGGCCAAGCACTCTTGAAAGAAGTTCCAAAACTTAAAGAATGGCCTCACTTCAGTGGTGAAGGAGAATATGACCATATGGAATTCATTAGAGGTATTGACATGATCAAAGAGGATTTTGAATTACCAGACAGATTGGCAACAGCCAGGTTTAACACCTTGTTTACCAGATCAGCTCACAGATGGTACATCAAAATAAGACAAGCACATGGACACCAGAGTTGGACTTGGTGGAAAACCCAAATCATCAACAAATGGGCAAATGATGCTTGGAGGTTTAAATCTGAAACAGCCTTTGAATCTGCCGAATTTAATGCTGATAAAGACAAGGCTTTACCATGGTTTTGCCAACAAAAGGACAGATTAACAGCATTATATCCTGACTTGTCAGAATTTATGATCCATAGGAAAATTCTGAGATAATGTGGAGGTGACTTAGAGCATGCTGTCAAAAGCAGGACTACTGAACAATCTTCAGCAGAGGATATTATCAATATACTAGAAGAAGTAACCACCAGAACCAAAATTGTTTCTAGTAGGGTGAATCTCAAAACAAGGTTTAATACACCTTGGAAAGATTCTGTGGACAAAAACCCCAAAGAAAATTCTAGTAATATTAAGTATAAATCTGCAGATACAGTCAGAAAATGCCATATTTTCCAAAGCACCACCCATTTAGCCAATACATGTCCAAAAAGGGGGAAAATCAATGAAATTGACATTGAAAAAGAACCAGATGTTGAAAAAGAAGACATAATTGAAGACAATTCAGATGATAAGTCATCCATATTTTCTGAATCTTCAAAAGATATAGAAAATATCAATGCCACTTTTGACATCATGGAATCTTATTCCCACTTACCACAATTGAGCAATGGTCAACTTGATTTATCAAAGGTTCAAGATGCACAACTTATGAAAACAAAACAAAACAGAGGAAAAGGTTATACAGCTGATAACTCCTGTATAACAGAAGTGGTGATTGACAACAAGCCCACCAAACCTTTACTTGACCAAGGAGCCTTCTGCTCTTGTGTTGGAAAATCTTTTCTTAAGACTTGTGTACCAAATTTTGAAGACCAATTTTTAACAGTCACTGGTATAAAATTCAACAGTGCAAGTAACCCAATGAAAGCATTAGGAATCTTTGAGACCAATGTCATATTCCCACATATAAATGGGAATTTAAGAATCACAGTTGAATTTTTTGTTATTGAAAATTGCTCTAGTACCCATTTTAAATTGGCAAATGACTATTTAATCATGTATGGGATAGATTTACATAATAACAAAGACAGATACTTTACAATTGGAGACAATAAGCGCCAAAAATTTGCCTTTTTACCATTTAAAAGACAAATTACAGTAAACGAAGTATCACCAGTCAGCTTAGAGTTAGAGAAATTCAAGTCTGAACAGTTAAATGAGGCTGAAATAAGCCTTCATCTGACTGATAAACAAGAAAATGAACTTTCTTCCCTTTTGTATGACCACAGAGGAGCATTTGCTACAGACAAAAAACCTCTAGGAGCAATTATTGGTCATGAAGTTGACATCATTATTAACATTGAGAGACCTTATCCACCACTCTTAAGAAGACCTGCTTATCCAGCAAGTCCAAAATCAAGAGAAGCTCTAGAAATTCATGTCAAAGAACTTCTAGACCTTGGTGTAATAAGAAAAGTAGGCCACAATGAAGAAGTAGAAATAACTACACCAGTCATAGTGGCGTGGCATAATGGAAAATCCAGAATGGTTGGGGACTTTAGAGCTCTGAACACTTACACTGTTCCAGACAGATACCCAATACCAAAAATCCAAATTGCCCTTACTCAAATATCTCAAGCAGTGTATATAACCACTATGGATGCCCTTGAAGGATTCCATCAAAATGTGGTGACACCAAGGGCAAGAAAATAATTGAGAATTATTGTTCATTGTGGAGTGTATGAATACTTAAGGATGCCCTTTGGTATCAAAAATGCACCTTCACACTTCCAAAGAATGATGAATGAAATCTTCCCTGAAGAACTCTCAGAGGGATGGTTGATCATTTACATTGATGACATTATTGTCTGTTCCAAGACTTGGGAGGAGCACATGTACAGATTATCCAGAGTTTTGACAAAAATTCAATCAGTAAACATGAAAATCTCCTTGAAATAATGTCATTTTGGATTTAAAGAACTTAAAGCACTAGGAAATGTTGTATCTGGTTTGTCCCTTGGAATTGACAAAAAAAAAGTTGCAGAAGTATTGCTAAAACCCATGCCTCAGAATAAGAAGGAAATTCAGTCATTCTTAGGTTTTGCAGGATATTACAGGCAACACATTAAAGATTTTGCATCCATAGCAAGACCACTTTATAAATTGTGTGACAAAGACACAGTATTTAAAATGACTGTTGACAGAGTCAAAGCTTTTGAATCTCTAAGAGAAGCCTTGACCACTGCCCCACTCTTACTGATGCCAGACTTTAAATTACCTTTCAAACTGTATATTGATGCATCAGGGGAGGGGCTAGGTGCTGCACTTCACCAAGTTCAGATCACAAATGATAAACCTGTAGAAGGACCCATATGTTTCATATCCAGGCAAATAAAACCAACTGAAGCCAGATATGGAGCAAGTCAGATGGAATGTCTATGCCTTGTCTGGGCCTTAGAGAAATTGAACTACTTCTTAGAGGGATGTGTTTTTGAGGTGATAACAGATTGTAAAGCTGTCAAATCACTTTTGAACATAAAAACACCCAACAGACATATGCTCAGATGGCAAATAGCCATACAAGAGTACAGAGGCAATATGACTATTGTTCATAAAGATGGGAATATTCATAAGAATGCAGATGGACTAAGCAGATGTCCATTACCAAATAATATTGATAATCCTGCTTATGTGCCAGAAGAAGCTTCACCACAAATTCCAATAGAAGGAATAAGTGTTACAGACTTGAACATCACCTTCTTTGAAGAAGTCAGAAGTAGTTACACTCAAGATAAGAATTGTAGCATCTTATGCCAATTACTTAACAAAGACTGTAAAGACAACTCTCTAATACATGCCTTGGATGAAGTATGGAGAAATTCTTATGATGAAGGAAGATTTCACCTACTGGATGGTATAATTTACCACAGAACCAAGCACACATGTGTCATGACAGTTTTAGACAGGTCATTAATAAATCTTGTACTGAAAGAATGCCATGATAGTCCCTTTTCAGGTCATCTGTCTGAAGACAGAACAAGAGAGAAAGTAAAGACCTGCATATGGTGGCCAATGTGGTAGAAAGATGCTGCAGAGTATTTCAAAACCTGTGACAGATGCCAAAAAGCAAATAAATCCACTGGCAAGAGACTTGGAAATATGATAAAAATCCAAGAACCAAGCAGACCTTGGGAAATTGTCCATATGGATTGGATAACTGGCCTACCACCAGGAGGTGACAGAAGCTATAATGCTTGCCTAGTAATTGTGGACAGATTCAGCAAAACTCCAATATTTTTACCATGTCACAAAGATGATACAGCCATGGATACAGCTCTTCTGATATGGATCAGTGTAGTGTCATGGACTGGGATATTTACAAATATCATTAGTGATAGGGATCCCAAATTCACTTCAGCACTATGGACAAATCTTCACCAATTATTTTGCACTGAACTGTCTTTCTCTACAGCCTACCACCCACAAACTGATGGCCTAGCTGAAAGGATGATCCAAACCTTAGAGGACATGGTGAGAAGATTTTGTGCATATAGCCTTGAATTCAAAGATTGTGATGGATTTACCCATGATTGGTGTACTCTTTTGCCAGCACCGGAATTAGCATATAAAACATCAATCCATGCCAGTACCAATCAGACTCCTGCTATTCTCAAAAAAGGATGGAACCCCAAGTTACCCCAAGATTCCTTGAGGAAAGACTTAATTGAAATAAATCCCACAGCTGCTAGCTTCAAATGAATGCTAGACAAAGCTAGAAAGCATGCAGTAAGGTGCATGGAGGAGTCTTTTGCATATGCTAAAGACAAATGGGATAAATCACATGCAACTCCAGATTTAAAAGTGGGGGACCTAGTTCTTGTATCCACCACTCACTTCAATAACATCAAAGGATGTAAAAAGTTGAAAGACTCCTTTTCAGGACCTTTTGTGATTTAAGGCCCTCCATGGGGAAAATGCTGTTGAAGTAGAGTTATCTGGAGAACTTAGAAATAAGCATCCTACATTTCCAGTGAGCTTGATAAAGCCATATAAATCTAGTGATGCTGAGAAATTTCCCTTGAGGAATAACATTCCCCAAGTTATACCTCCTATTGAGACATCTGGTACTAAGAAAATTACCAAAGTTCTTAAAGAAAGGAAATTAAGAACCAAGAAAGTAAGGGAATACCTTGTTAGGTACAGTGACCCAACTTGTGAAGATGAATGGTTAGAAGAAAATGATATACCGGAAGCTACCAAACTCCTCGGGAGATTCAGACACACTGGAAATACCAATATTACAAAGTAATATTCTTTTTTAGGGGGAGGGAATGTGAGCCTTAGAGGTAATTTCATATACCCAAAAGACCACAAATACAAAAATAACATATTAATATAAATAAAATAACGTTATTTATATTATTAAAATAAAAATCAATATATAAATATAAAATTATATTAAAAATAAAAAAATTAATTACAATATAAAAGCAAAAATACATTAAAGTTTGTAAATGTAAAATTACTTTTATACTTGAAAAAATTAAGTAAAAATGAAATTTTAACAAAATTGTGAAAAAATAAATAGATTTGGAAAAAAGTTAAATAAAAATTATTATAACTTTTTATCCAATAAATAAACATATAAAATTTATTTCACCATTGGATTCCTCATAAAAAATCAGGTGGGGTCACCTCTGAGTGAAATTCTTGTAACTCAACTCCAAATAAGCTTAAATTAAGTTTTTAGTATTTTCAATACAAAAGTTGAAAATCCTCAAAACTTCAATTAATTCACACCACATGTGGTGTTAACCATCAAATTTTGTGTTAAAATTGAGGTGTTGTGTGTAGTTTAGAAGTTATGAGGAATTAAAGTATTTTCAATTGAATTCAATTGAAATGTCAAAATGTGTGCGTGTATTACATAAGTGAACTTTGATTTACATATGAGGTGTCAATTATTACTGTATTGTACTGTATAATTGAATTGAATTACATATGTAAATTAAAAGTATAATACATGATGAGGAATTAAAGGAAAAATAAATTGGAAAGATTAAATTTGGGGGGAAAACAAACTCCAGCTCTAAGGGGGAGCTAGACCCCCAAAATCCTTTCTGACAGGCGTGGGATGTCAAAATTCACGCAAAAGTTCATCACTTTTGGCCTGGAATTGAGTTACAGGGTCTGTGGACTCAATTGATGATGAGGTTTTGATACCAACTGGGGTAGTTTTAGCTGTTGCCAAGAGGGTAAAACTACCCTTAAGATAAAACAATAATAGTAAAAACAGCTTTAACTGGTTTCTACGCCTCTGACACACATTCTGACGTGGTTTGAAGGCTCTAGGCCTGGTATTGCTATAGTAATGGCTGATTTAAGGGTCTAAAATGGCTAAAATTGGCTAAAATTGGCTTAAACCAGCCCTTTTTTGGTCTAAACCAGGGTCCAATGATGCCATAATTGGCTTTTCTGTTATCAGACTGCTTTTCACGACTGACAAGAGTAAATTTTACTTTTGGAGTAAGAGAATTGATGGCTATAAAAGAATGTCTTCTTTTCCCCACTTTTCTCTTCATGTTAAAATCTTTTCCTTTTATTAATTAGTTTAAACACTGTTAAACCAATCAATAAAAGATTCCAACCACCATTTTCAAATTATTTTAATCCTTTTAACCACGTGAAAAAATCATTATAATCATTGTTTGTAACTCTTATAATCATTTTTTACCCCTGAACCACCCCAAAAGTGAATTAAAGCATCTTTCATCACTGTAAACTTTGTCACTTTGTTTCCAAATTCACTCTGGTCAATTTTGGGTGTGTTTTCTCTTTAATATTCTTTTTGAAGACTTTGTTCTTTAATCAATTGCTTGCAGTTCTTTGCTCAATTAATTCCAATTGAAATTGCTCTTGAAGAAATTTCTTTTGTAGCCTTAAAATATCTCTTGTAGAGTATTTTTTGGATAAATTTTTACTGTTGGTAAAACAATAAATTTTTATAATATTATTGTTTTATACTAAAAAAGCTCTAAACAATAAAATTGGTGTGTTTTCTCTTAAAAAATAATATTTCACACTATTTTTAATTGATTTTTACCTTATACAAATTTTGAGGACAGGAAAAGTACTTGATTTTTAATCAAAGTTTCATATCCACACCTTACATCATCACTTGGAAAATCAGGATCAAATTCCTCAAAATTCACAAGAAGAGATACTAAAATTGATAAGAACCCTGATACAGCCAAAAAAGCACAATTTAAAAATAAGGAAACAGTCCAAGAGTTCAGCTTCAGAGTCATTCTTCAGTGCTACTGAGAAAATTTAGGAATGGGAAGAGAGACAAATTAAAAGATAAAGTCTGTCCCCAAAACAAAAAGCCATAAAAAAGACAAGCTCCACAGTTCATACCATCAAATAAACAGTATCAAACCCTCTAGAAGGCTCTCACTACTAATTGCTATCTCAACTCAGAAGGTCATCAAGGATTTCACCACAACATGCTGCTGATGAATTAGTAAATGAATCATCTGGAAAAGGAGAGGAAAAAGAAATGAATCTAAGATAAGTTTCATCTTTCTCCCAATAAGTATCTCATCATTCACCCAGCAAATTGCCAAAGGCATAAGGCACAAAACCTAATACTACATTCATGAGCTCTTTTCCAGGAAGCCCCTCATCTATATCACTATTGAATGGGAACAGCCTTCCCCATCAATACCCTTGATTGAATCACCAGAAAGCCTGAGAATAACCAAAGAGGAGCTTGAATTTCTACATTAAGGTATCCAGAATATTATTATTTCATCATGGATAACCCATATACCCAAAAAAGATGGGAACGGCTTCATGTGGAACCCCAAAGGCAGCTGATTGTTTGATTTTATATACAGTACACATTGTCTTACTACTCATCTCAAAATGTCATTTTGAAAGGATTCAAAATCCCTCCAATGTAATTCTCCTTTCAACCACAGAAACCTTAGTATCTTTGGTTAATATTGCAATGTCTCACTCAATTTCAAACTCTCAACTAATTTTTTTTGAACAATTATTAGCTAGCTATTGCCAAAGCTTATTAAGAATTTTGGACCCCAATCTAAAGACAAAAGCCACTATTTGAATTTATCAACATTAGTGCAAAATTATTTGCAACTATGGTCCAACCTCTGTTTTTTCTTGTTGGTAAAGAGAAAAAATCAATCACCTTGTGCCACTAGAAAATAAAAAGAAAAACACATGTGATATTATTTTTTTCTATTTGACATTGGTCAATATTTGGAAATATTAATATTCCTACCAAAATTCATCCCACCTGGACAAGTCCATCTTGAAAAAATTTCTCCAAAAAAATATGTTTAAGAGAGATTTTGGAAGGATGAGGTGAGAAAATCCCAAAATCCAGTCCCTACAATTCACCATTAGATTTTTCCAATTTAAACCTCCTACCATATGGTCAAAATATGATAGTCTCAGAAAAATCAGATTAACTTACATTCAACACACTAAATCATTTCAAAAATCATCAGAAATGAATAATTTCCCTGAACTTGAATCTTGTGAATGGAAATTTTGCTCCTAAATTAAGTTTCAGAAGAATACCATTTCCACTGACCTATAACAACTTCAAAACCCCAAGATCAAGTTTATGGAAGAATCTGGTACTAAATAATTGGAATTTGAAGTTTTTAAGGAAACAGTGTGGGAGGAGGCATCAAAAATATTTTCTTATCTTAACAAATACTCACTGAACTCCTATACTCTGAGGGACATGAAAATCCTTACAGAAACTTCAGTTATTTGAATGCCAAAGTTTTTTCTCTACTTCTCATAGGTGTCTAATAATAGCTCAAGACTAAATTTGTGGACATTTGGGAAGATACAAGAGCCCATTAAGAACTCATGAATCGGATGATGAACTATCTTTTTCTGTTCCAATGAAGCCAGATTTAAATATTGAGTAATTATTCAAATTAGCATATAAGCTTCACTAAAATATATTGTTTGTTGAAAAATTAGATAATATTCCTTTCTCAATTTTATGGAAGCATAATCCCAAACTATGAGACAAATTGTGACTTAAAGATCATCTTGGAGTATGATATCCCTATACTTTTGGAATTTAAGCTTTTCTATGAGAAAGTATTGATAAAAACATATTAAGGATAATAATTTTGTAACCAAAAATTCCCAAGTGATCTTACTTTATCAAATTGACTTTCATTTCATTATTCTGGTTGGATGAAGGATGAGTATTCTGAATTTGAAAATTGAATAATATTTGAGAATAAGTGCAATTTTTAATAATTGTAAAGCCCAAATGCAAAGATTAGTGAAAATAAAACTTTGTAAATCTTACAGGTTCCCATTTTTCAGTATCATTGTAAGCCTTTGAGATATGACCAAATATCAAAAAATGTCACAAAAAAACTTTAAAATACTTATTTTAATAAGAAGAACTGGAATTATTATCTTAAAATAAGTAAGAATGCCTTAAAAAGCATAAAGCCATGAGTATCTCAGAAAAAAATGAATACACATGTGAATCAAATTTACGAATTTGATTCCCAATAAAAATCTCCACATATAAAAGTTTCATGTCATATCTGAGATGTTAATACTTTTTCAGATGATCTGAATATATGCACTTTTATTATCAGTGCATAGATTCATGGTTTTCAGCTCATATGTTTTAAAATATGAATGATAGAGAGTTAGATCAAAAAGAAATTTACCACATAATTACTTAAGGAATAAATACATTAACTTCATTTGGAAAGATATAAAAAAGGTTACAACCTACAAGGGTCTATTGATCAAAATAGTTATAGCTGCTGACCACTTTGTTTTGAAAGTGGTCCAAGCCTAAATAAAAGTATATATTAGGATTCTAATAGCTCATACGCGAAGTATGATATAATTATTATTATTATATTCAAGGCATAACCCCTTGAAATGATGGGTTGAAGCTTAAGATAGTAAATTTCAACAGAAAAAATGAGTTACATGAAAAATCATCAAAAATAGAGTTTTGATGATGTAATGAAATGCTCTTGGAATATTCATGAGTACATGCCAAGATATTGGAGCCAACTCTTTGAATAGCTTTAGCGTGTATAAAACAAAAGCTGTTAATAATCAAGCTTTGACCATAATACTGATAATTTATGATCACTCACTGTAATATTATTTTAAGCTTAACAGTTATATAAGGGATAAAATTGGTTAATAATAGTTTTTTATGACTAATAGTAGTAAAGTACACAAATTTTATACTTCTTCCTACTCTATTATGTCAGAAAACTTAGAGTTATAGTGTCAAGTCCAAATAATGGCGTAATAATGAGATGAAATTTTCTAATCACAATGTAATCATCACTAATGTCAAGGTGCTCTATGATATAGCTGGAAAATGATAATAAAAAGCTATAACTATGAGTGTTACACAAAAATAATGACTATAATTAATTTATTAAATGGTTAAAAGGGCTATACTAGAAGAATTTAGTGATGGTGAGTGCTTTTGATAGCCCTGGGTGCAGTGTTTATGTGTTGGGTTACAATAATAAACCCTACAATAATTCAAATTAGAGTTATACCTAATTAGTTCTAAGGGTACCACTTCTTTCAGAAGCTATACCAAATAAGAATATGAGAACAGGATGATTGATTGGCCTTCTGGTGAGGAAAGGCCTCCTTTTATCTTGTTCTGGGGTAGTGGGAGGTTGTTTACCTCTGCACACAACCGCAGAGTGATCTTTTTCACTACTGTGGGCTGGTTTGTGGCTCTACACACTCAATACAGAGTGGTATTGGGCGGGAATGTGGCTTTAGAACCACAAGTTGTCATTTCCACCCTATACAGGGTAAGGGTTTTAACCAATGGAGTTTACAGGTGTGTTCTGGTGCTTCTGACGCGTCAGAAGTTGTACAGAGCCTGTAAGGACCACTGTATTTGACTGAACTATGAGGTATTGAAGTATTTAGAAGCTTATTTGTCTATCTGACAGCTAATAATCATACTTATAGGATATTGTCCCACAGTAAAGCTGTATTAGTCCAAATATGGGATTTTGACCTTAAAACTGCTATAACTTTGTCCGTTTTTAATACATTGACCTGGAATTTGGTTCATTGTGTAGCTCTCAATGCGATCTGAACAATGGTACCTTATTTGTTATGGCTAACACAAATATGGAAAGGTTATGCCATGTTCATTTTTAGTTATCCATATATATGATTATCTCAAAATCTGTGTGGAACTTGATTTGCCCATGAATTTTGTTCTATATGCTATATGGGGAAAGGGATGGCATAATCAGATATACCTGATTTTTCTCTTTTTAAAGAGACCCCACTTGGGTTATCTCACACTAAAACTCTAGAAGTTGGATGAGAGGTGGATATTTCATTAACTCTTATCTGACCTTATTTTGGCCATAAACTCTATATTTTTGGTTCTTCCTAAATTTAGATACTACAAGTGTATAGCACTAGTTGAGATATTTAATTTGAATACCCATTTCATGGGGTTCAACCTCCTTCTCTGGATTTTGGATGGGAGGTGAGAATTAAGATTTATTCTAAGAAACTGCCGTGAGCTTGAATAACTTTGTTATTTTTTGTCCTATGATTATGGGACTTTCATACTTGGAAAGGGATTATTTTATTCTTTTGTTTTATACCTTTTGAGCCTTTTTGGCTCAGCTCCATCTTTGTGTGGTATTTTGCTCTACCATTGGTTTATGGTATTCTGGCAGTCATGCTGGTGCTCTGGCTTTGAGTGACAGGCTGACAACTAGACCTTAAAATACTGATCAATTGCAGTGGATACCATCATTAAATGTCTACTAGAAGCCTTCTAAACTCTAGGAGGAAGGATACTACTATAAATAGAGCTCTTTTTCCTCTATTTTCCCCTCAGATGCATCAAAAACATGAAAATATTCAATCCAAAGGCAATAACGTTATTCCTTTAATATAATTCCATTATATTATTATATAATTGAGTTCATTTTTATAGTAATCATCATTGTGATGTGATTAAATTAATATTTAATTTCTCTTGTTAAATTCTCTCTAAAATATCTCATTCCATGTAAAATCAAGAATATTTGTAATTTCTTTTATTTCTATTTGTAAATACAATTTAAATGAGTTGTATTTACATTATCTGGCATAAATGTATTCAAAATTACTATACTAAGTGTGAAAAGTAGGTCATTTTCTCTTTTTAGAATAATTTCTCTTAGTTATCATTATTAATAATTCTTTCATTAATATAACTAGTATTTATATTGATATATAGCTTGAATATTGGTAAAGTTACTGTTACAAATTGTTATTTATTATTGAAAAACAATTTTTTATGCAGTTATTATTTTTTTGTAACAATAATAAATTACTATAAATAGATTTTATATCAAGTATTAATATATTTATTTTTATTCTATTATTTCTATAATATAGTTAATATTATTGTATTTATTCAAATAATAGAAAAATGTTTACACCATAATGATAATAATTCTTTATTATTATCATTAAGCTTGATCTTATTTATTCCTTTGATAAGGACATTTAGAGTACAACAAGTAAGATATTAGTAATATTTACTTATTGTTTCATAGTCAACCCTTACAATCAATTACATGACTTTCCTGACTATACACCTTCAATTTTTCAAAGAATATTTATCATATCTCTAGATTAAACTGTTTGAATAACGATTTTGATCCTTATAATGATTTTCCAAGCTATTCTGAGTAAATAAACATTAATCCCAAGAAATAATCAAATTGATATTTAGGAATGATGTACATATATAATTTGAATAGCATGAATTGATTTCAATAAAATTAGGGTGTTGGTAAAAGCACGTAAGCTTTTAGTAAAAACACGTAAGCCCTTACGTGTTTTTACTAAAAATGTTAAGGCCAAAAATGACATTAACAATGCTCTTTATGGAATTGTTAAGGCTATAAATGAAACTAATAATGCCATAAATGGCATTGTTAACGACATTCATTCCATTTTTAATGTCATTTATAGCCTTAAAAATTCCATAAATGGCATTGTTAATGTCATTTGTGGCCTTAACAATGCCATAAATGGCCTCAAAAATACCATGAATGGCGTTAACAATTCCATTGATGGAATTAATAATGCTATTTATGGAATTAAAAATGCCATTTGTGGCATTAAGAATTCTATTTGTGGAATTCAAAATTCTATTTGTGGCATTAAAAATGCTATTTATGGCATTAATAATGCCATTTATAGCATTAATAATTCCCTTTATTGAATTTATAATGCCATTTATGGCATTAATATGTCCCTCTATTGCATTGATAATGCCATAAATAACCTTCAAAATGCCATAAATGGCAATAATAAGGACCTTTATTGCATTTATAATGCCATTAATGGCCTTAAAAATGCCATAAATATCCATATTTCATTTAAAAACCACCCCTATGTCTTTTTACCATACAATTACGTGTTTTTACCAATTGATGGCAAAAACACATAAGTTTTTAGTAAAAACACGTAAGGGCTTACGTGGGTTTACCAACACCCTAAAATTAATTTCTCATGCAATTATTGTATATTATGAAAAGAGAATGGAAATAATATGGCTTATTAGAATTATACAAAGGTAACCCTAAATCAAGGTAGATGAGACCAGATATCTGAATTGAGCTGATGAGTTAACCTTCAATGTTCTATATCAACCTTCTGGTGTAAATATGCATTGAGATTTGAAAATAATTTCAAAAATATAAATTCCATACTAATTTCAATTATGACCAAAAATGATTCATTTGACTCCCTCTGTGCAAATTGTAAATAAAATATGAACAAACCAATAGCTGCTCTGGTGTGGCATTTTTTAAGGATAATATTTTGAAAGCACTCTTTGTGATGAAGTAATTGAATTTATAACTTCAGAATTAAGAATGAAGTATTTTTTCCTACAATAAATAAGAATATATTTTATCATAACATATCAATATATAAGCCCAGAAATATCAAAAATATATGACCAGGAAAGCTCACAAATTATGATAAAATCTCATTTTTTGAGCTTGATTATCGCATGCTGCTAGTGTAATAACTCTGTAATAAATATTGTTATACCAAGATTCTTATGAATATTAATTAAAAAATATGCATTAACTTCTGTACAAGAATATATTATTTGAGGTTATCTTTGTATTGAGATAAAATATCCCATTCAGTAACAGAATGACTCTCTTGTAGGCTCTGTTTAAATATGAAATGGGGGATATTTCTATCTTAAAAAAAATATTCAATTCAGAAATTTTTCAATGAGATAACCTACAGAAATTCAGAATAAAACTTTACTAAAAAGGCGACAAAACAAAATTTAAATTTCCAGGAAAATAATCAAAAGCTTTGAGTAAGGGAATAAAAAAAATCCAAGAGATCTAGGTAGAATTGGAGTTTTTTCTCAGCTTAGTGAGCTTCTAGTGTAGCTTCATATCAGTATCAACAGGAATGATGCTTTATTGAGAGATTAACTATGGGCCAATCATATGTCATCATTCAAAAAAGCATGAAATGGTGCTAAAAATTGAATATGTTTATAATCCTTATGTTTTTATCTTGAGATATTGAGGTCAGATATAGAAAATTTCACCCAAGCTTTGCAAACATCATTTGTTGATAGAGGTATATCCTGATATTCTAAATTATCAATTACAGCCAAAGTATCATCAGGGTTTTCAATTGAAATAATTAGGCATGCAATTCTTCCAAATCTTCTATTTTTTAGTTTCAATTTTGATTTGAGGAAACACCTATTTTCCATCCAATTCCTATTTTATTTTCAAAATGAACACTTGCGGTCAGTTTTAGCCATTTTGATCATGGTGACTGTATTTGGAAATCTTCCTGTAGAAGAAAAAACTGGGTTAAAAACCTTTATTTTTCCTTAACAAGCTTTCAGAGTTGGTTTCTCTTGGATGGATGAAGAACTATGTGGTTTGAAAGTCCTTTGAGTAGCAATTGGTGTTCACTTATTGGCTGTGATTAGGGTATCACCATTCCTCTTTCCCATTCCCTTCTTCTACATATTGTCTTTATCTTAGGATGTCACTGGGGGCTTCCTTGCAACTTGGTTTCTATTGGTATAAATCTTTCTTCCACTATATATGTAGGTGTAAGTTCTTAATTTAGGATTCAACTTTTTAGGATGCTTATTCACATGAAAGACTTGTCTGTGATACAATATTTCTTTTTATTTTATCCTTGTATTATGACAGTAAATTCTTCATATGAATTTCCATGTCAAAAAAATCTTTTGCAAGCTTGGTGGGATACTACTGTATGCCATCATCTGACACATACTTTTTTAATTAACACAAAATTGATTATAGTGGTTTTATGTGGAAAGATTGCATGTATCAATTTATTCAACCACAGTTCTGAAATTTTTATTTACATTAAAGGGGTTATTATTGTGAAAAAACTAATAATTCAAATTTTTGGTATCTTTTTATACACAAACAATAACCACAAAGGGATTGTGATAATTAGAATTTAACTGTACCACATCAAAAATAAGGCAAAACAGTGGTATATGGCTTCCTACCAATGAAGAAAAATATATGAGAGGTAACATATTGATAATTTTTATTAAACTTGTCTCTATTATAAATAAAGAAAACACTGATAAAATGGAGAAATTACTCAATTTTTTGCAAAAAGGTCCAACAATTAGTTCAAATACATAGCCAGGTCCACAAGATGTCAGGATAACTCTATAATATAGTATATGAAAGACTATAATTCTGAATGAGAAGTGAAGAATAGGTTCAAATAAGCTATTTAGTACTTAAAATGAAGGGACATACTAAAAATAATAGTGGTGAGCACTGTTGAAAGCCTGGGGTATGATGATTTCAAGTTTACTAACAATAAAAATGACTAAAATCATCAAGACTAACATGATACCTGATTTTTTTCAGGAATACAATCTTTGAAAACAACAATACTATGCATGAATTCAATAGCAGGATGGGGATTCCTCAGTAGGGCTGGGAAAGGTATTTTTTTCCCTGAAAAGGGGTGCAAGGGCCTCTGGACCTCACCATGTAGAAGGGGTAAAAACCATCTCACTCCCAAGAGGTGGATTTTGATTTAAATATCACTTCATACTCAGTATTGGGCTTAGATGTGGCTTTGAAACTAGATCTGGTCACCTTTCTTAAATACAGGGGGAAGCCTTTCACCTGGGGTCCTCACGGATGTTTCCTGACAGTTAAGACGTGCAGAATGCTGTAAAGCACATGTAAGTGGACTCAATACTAGTAATACTATGAGATATTGAACTAGAAAAAATCTTTTACGTCACTTTGTCACTTCATATTAATGGTTATGGGATGGCCTCCCACATTATATGGTTCTATCCAATACTGTGAGATTTTGATTCTGAAACTGCCAAGAAATTGTAAGTTTTGAAGATAAAGGGCTCAAAATTGGTTCATTACTAAGCCCTCAATAGCTTTCACACAGTGATTATTCATTTGGCATGAATAAAACCTAATATGGAAAAGCTATACAGGTTTTGAATTCCATTATTGAAATTGGTTTTTTGGTAGAACCTTTGTTAAGTTATTATGATCATTAACCTGGGTTCTAGAGATGGTAGAAGAACATTGGGAGTATAATGAGAAGTCCAAACTTCTTTCCTTTGTCAAAAGTCCCCAATTTGTGTATATTAAGCTGAAACTGTAGAAGTTAGATGAGAAGCAAATATTTTGTTTACCCTTATTTGGCTTCTATTTGGGCATACCTTGAGCAGTTCTGAGGCTAGCTTCGTTTGCCTAGTACTGTTGAATAGCCCTGTCAGAGAGCTTCAATTCAAGCATCAAGTTGATGGGGTTCTGCCTCTTTCTCTAGACTTCAAATGAGAGCTGAAAGCTAAGGTTTATACTCAGTTCTTGTTTTGACCTGTACTAACTTTGTAATTCCTTGTTCTATGGCTATGGCGGATGTATACTTGGGAAGAAGTTACTTTTATACTTCATATGAATGTCTTTGGGAGATATTTTGTCTCAGTTGACCTTTAGTGGGCATTGTGCTCTACCATTAGCTTATGGTATTTTGATGTCATGCTTGTTCTCTAGTTTTGAGTCACAGGCTGACAACTACAACAAAATATTGAATTAAATTCAAAGAGTAAAATGCATAAGCTTGGCCTTCATCAAACTGAATATGGGTTCAACAAGTCCCCAAAAACCAAGAAACAAACTTGCTTTCCTGTCAATGTGGAAGAGGAAGTATTCCTATTTCAGAAAATATTCCTCTAACCAAAAACCATCAACAATTGGCTGATTTATTCAGGCTGGATACTCTTTCTAAGAATTATTCTTGATTTGCACTTCTAGGCTAAAATCTCTATTCTTAATCTCAGACTCATCATTCATTATCTCTAATTGAATATCTCAAAGAGAGAAACTAAATGATACTGTATTAAAGCTTTTGGCCCCATTATACCTGTAAGCCTTAGGGGTATTTTTCTATACCCACTAATTAAAGAATAAAAATGAAAAAAAATTCACTCATTAAAAAAACTTGCACATAGAAAAGAAAGTTTAGAATTGATAATTTTTACAAGAATTGAAAAAAAAATTGTAAACATACTGTTTTTCTTGAGAAAACTTGAGTGAAAAACATTCAAGCCAAATATAACTTGTTTGAGGTTACCAAACCTTTTGCTAAGAAAGAAACATCTTAAATTTATTTAACCATTGGCTTTTACATCAAAAACCAGGTTGGGTCATCCCTGTAGGTAAATTCTGTGACTCAACTATCAATAAAATTAAATGATGTTTTGATTATTTTTTATATGAAGATATGATGATACTAATCCTCAGCCACTAAAAACACATGAGGTGTTAAAAATTAGTTTTTGTGTTACAACTGAGGTGTGGTGTGTGCTTAGAAGCCATGAGTAATTGAAGTATTTTCAATTCAAACATTGAAATTTGCAGGTGTATTACTTAAGTGAGCTTTAATTCACAGCTTTTTCATTAATAATTACAGTCGTGCACTTAAACTCTTTAATTTGAATACATATTTCAGTTTTAGATGTGATGAATGTGGGGGAATTAAAGTAGAATGAATTGGTATATTTAATTCTTGGGGGTGAAGGAATATTGGCTCCAAGGGTGCCACAGTCCCCCAAATACCTTGCTTAAAGCCAGGGGGTCAAAATAATGCAAACTGCAAGTAATTTTGGTCTCTAAATGAGACACAGAGTCTATTAAAAAGTTGATGTTGAGGCTTTAATAACAGCTAGGGAACACTTGACTAGTGCCAAGAGGTTCAAAAAAACCCTTAATTGAAACCCATAATTACTATCAGCCTGTGACTCAAAACCAGAGCAAAATCATGACAGAAAAGTACCATAGACCAATGTTATAGCAAAATATCACCAAAATATGAGACTAAGCCAAACCAGCTCAAAACGTATCAACCAAAAGAGGAAGCTTACATTTTTCTAAATATTCATGTCCCATCATCATAGGACAAAGAACAACCAAGTTATTCTAGCACAAAGCAACTGCTGAGCATAAACCTTAATTTTCACCTCACATCTAAAATCCAGGAGAAGAGGATGAACCCCATAGAATTGGTATTTAAATTGAATATCTCAATTAGGGATATCAAATGGTACTAGCCAAATTGAGATAGCACAAAAGCTACAGAGGTTATGTCCAAAAAAAGATCAAATAAGGTTGAATAAAATATTCACCTCTCATCCAACTTCTACAGTTTTATTGTGAGATACCTCAAGTTGGCTCTTTTTGGAAAGAGAACAATCAGGGCTATCTGATTGTTTAATCCAATTACCAACATCCCATCAAGAACAAAAGCTATGGGGAAAACAAACTCCATACAGATTTTGAGAAAATCATCTATATGGGTAACACAAATTGAACATGGCATAGCTTTTCCATATTGAATTTTACCCATATCAATTGTGGTACCATTGTTTAGAACCCATCCAGGGCTACACAATGAACAAATCTTGAGGTCATTATCTTAAAAACTGACAAAGCTATAGCAGTTTCAACATTGAAATCCCACAGTTTAGACAATACACCTTCCCTGTGGGATACTGACCCATCACCCTGAATTTGAGGTTTCAAGTAGATGCAAAAGCTTAATTATACTTCAATACCTTATAGTTCAGTCAATACTGGGGTCCCATACAGGTTTTGTACAGAATTCTATGTGTCATACACGTCAGAAGAAGGCTGTGTGGTCCCCAGAGGAACATTTTCCCCCTGTATTGGGAAAACTGTCCAGATGTGGTTTCAAAACCACATATGAGACCAATACAGAGTATACAGGCATTGTGAAATCCCCAAGCCAGTACTATGAAGTGGTCTAGAGGACCTTTACACTCAATTTCAGGATAAAAAGGTCCCTTTCTCTGATCAAAAGAGGAATTCCCATTCTGCTCTTGAATTTCTATGTAGTACAACTGTCCACAACAGTTATAATATTGGAAAATGACCATGTATCATTGTAATTTTAAGTATTGTAATCTTTATTATTTTAATTCAACTTATAAACACTGCACCCAGGGCTTTCAGCAGTGATCAGCACTACTATTAAGTATAGTAAGCTTTTCAGTTATCATTTCAAAGCCTATTTTAACTCAAAATATCTGTGTCACAGTCAGATTGAAAGTTTTACATATAGATATTACTAATTCATCATAGAATCAACCTGACAGTCACCATAGCAGGTAAAGCTGCTTTCAAGTGTACTTACCACTCAACCTGACATTTTGGGGGGCCTGGCCGTGTTTTTAAACTTTTTTTTGCCTAAATTTGGTGTAAAAGTTAGTTTCTTGCTCATTTTCCTTAATTAATATCATTGTTTCTTTTTTTCAGGCATAAAAGCTTCAAATAATAACAATAATATATCAAGCATATTTTTTTTTCAGTGGTATATAACAATATACCACTGTTTTTTTATTTCTTTTTACATGGTTTGATGATAATTAAAATACCACAAAACTATTTTGAGCTTTTTTTGATATAAAAGCACTGAAAGCCCCTTAATAAGTTCTTGTTTAATTAAAAAGAACCCTAAGTATTGTAAATAACAGTTCAGAGGTGTGTTTTGACTTATTTATAACTTCAATTGTCTATTACAGAACCACTTATAAGATTACACTTGTTAATTACAAGCTAAAATGTGAGATATTTTGTTACAAACCTTACACAATACATCCAAAACTCAGTATGTTTGACCTGTAATTGATAATTTCAATTACATATCATAATACAGAGCCATAATATAGTATTATATTTCCCAGAGGCCATTCTTAGACTTGCATATAGCATTTTAAGAAGTCTTCACTGACATAATCCCTCATCTTTCTATTTTTTAGTGGAAGAACACTCCATTCCACTTGAAACCAAGTCACAAGGAAGTGCACCAGTGTCAGCTTCACAAACAGAAGGCAAAGACAAAGGGAAGAGACATAGTGAGAGCCTCATCACCACCAAGAAGTGGACACCAGTTGACACTCAGAGGAGTAGAAACACACAAAACTCTGCTTCCATAAAAGGTAAACCAACCTTGATAACTTGTAAAGGGAAGTCTACAGTAATTTGCCCAGTTGTAAATTCTGAAGGCAAATTGACAAAGGAAGTAGAAATTTTTATTTACAAGGCACAGTCAAAGGTAAATACCCTAAACGCAGAAAGTTTTTGACTTCTTGCAAGCACTTATGGGTCACCTGTACACCTCAGGACCCTTGGAATCCCAAGGAACCAGCCAGAGGACAGAGAAGGCCTTTTCAGAACCAGAGAACCTGGAAAAGGACACCTTGGAAACAGCGGTGGATGGCAAGTGTAAGGTTTGACTATGAAAAAATAAGTAAATATTACAAATATTTTACTTATTGTCCTATGAATATCCTTATGAAATTAAAATAAATAAAAAATCATTATGATATTAAAGAATTATTACAATTATGGTGTAAAATTATTATATTATTAAGTAAATATAATAATATAATTTATACTATAAAATTATAATATAATAAAAATAAATATATGAATATATATTAATTAATATATTTAAAGCTCTTTATCATTGTTACCAACAAATAACGAGGCATAAAAAATTGTTCTTGAATAATAGAAAACAATTAATAAGAATAATTTTACTAATATTAATGTTATTTATTATTATAAGTATTATTTATATTAATAAAATAATTATTAAAAGTAATGATAGAGAGAAAGTATTATAAAAGGGAAAATGACCTACTTTAACGCGTAATATAATAATTTTGAAAGATTTTCTGCCAAAAAATGTAAATACAGCTTATTTAAATTTTATTTACAAAATAAAATAAGAGAAATTACAAATATTCTCACTTATATGTGGAAAATAAGATTTATAGATAAATATAACAAAAAGAATTCAAAAAACTGAGTAATCATGTCCAGATTGATCATTATAATGAATATTACCTTTGGTCTTTCATAATATAGATTATTCATATATAAAGAACAAAGATTTTACCTTTTTATTTAATGTTACATTGTTTTTGATGCATCTGAGGGGAAAATACAGTAAAAAGAGCTGTATTTATTTAGTGATGATTACATCATGATCAAAATAGCTTATCTCATTATTACACCATTAGTTAGAGTTATCACTATAACTCTAAGTTTCATGACATCATAGGCTTGGCAAAAGCCCAAAATTCGTGGATTTTGTTAGTAATAATCATAATATAATAGTATTGACCAGTTTTATAATGCATATAACTCTTAAACTCACAATAAGATTACAGTGAGTGATCATAAATGATCAACTTTAAGCTTAAACTTTGATAATTAATTACTTTGAATTTATACACACTAAAGCCATCCAGAGAGTAATATCTGATAGCTTGGAATTTCTTCATTAAACTTCCAAGAGAATTTAATTGAATCATCAAAACTCTATTTCTGATGATTTTTCTTGTATCTCATCTATTCTGTCAAAATTCAATATTTTAAACTTCAAACCTTGATTTCAGGGGGTTTTACCTTGAATATTATGATATAAAATACCTCATCCACGTATGAAATAGCAGAGCATGAATAAAAACTCTTTTTAAGGTTGGAGCACTTTCACAACAAGGTGGTCAACAGCTCTAGCGATTTGGCTCAATAAACCTTTACAGGTTATAACCCTGTTTATAGCTTGTCAGAAAAATTCCATATCTGTGTTCTTACAGTAATTAAGTGCCAACTTTATGTTTGGTTGAACTGTCTATCATGTATATTCCAAGGGATATTAGCTAAAAACATAAATGTATGCATTGACCAAAAAACTGCATATATTCAGCTTAATTCTTTTAGTAGTAACTTGAGAGAAATGACATGAAGGTTTTTAATTGGTATCTCTTCATGGGGAATCCAATGGTTCAATTTATTTGACATTTTGGTTCATTGGTTTCTGAGACAAATGAGAGTTTATGTCTTTTTATGGCATTTTCAGCTTATTACGCATTAGTTATTGGCTTTACAGATATGCCATTAAATATATATATGTGTGCTTTGCCATGGGGAATCTAGTTGTGAGCCTTTGAGATATGACCACATATCCAAAAAGGTCACAGCAAAATTTCTGTAATAATTATACTTATAATAATTATCTCAAAAACTAGTAAAATACCATAAATAAGTACAAAATCTGACTTAAATCAGAATCTAATGAATAAAAATGTGAACAAAATTACATAATTATACTCCTCATGGTAAAATACACATATGTCATTTTTATGGCATATCTGAAAAGTCAATAATTACTGAAGTATAAGTAATAATATCTTAAAAAGGTACAAAACCTCATTTAACTCAGACACCAATGAGGCAAAATGTGAAATAAATTGTTCCATTGGATTTCCCATAACTTTCTACATATAAAACAATTATAAAGCTATTTTCTAAAGTCAATACTTAAGGAATTAAGCTGAATATATGCACTTTTTTGGTCAATGCATATACTCATGGTTTTTAGCTAATATCTCTTGAAATATACAAGATAGAGAGATAAAACAAAACAAAAGTCACCACATAATTACTGTAGGAACACAGATAGGAACTTTATTTAACAAGCTATAAACAAGGCTGAAGCTTGTAATGGATTATTGAATAAAATCAATGGAGCTGTTGACCACTTTGTTGTTGAAATGGTCCAAACTTAAAAAACATTACACGTTCAGATTCTACTAGTTCGCACATGAAGAATGACATAATTTTTATTTTAATATTCAAGGTATAAGCCCTTGAAATCATGGTTTGAAATTCAAAATATTCAATTTCGACATAAAAGATGAGTTACAAGACAAATCATCAAAAATAGAGTTTCAATGATGTAATGAAATGCTCTTGGAAGTTTGATAAGAACGTGCCAAGCTATCAGAATCCACTCTCAGAATAGCTGTAGCGTGTATAACTTCAAATTTATTATTGATCAAAGTTTACACCTAAATTTGATCATTTATAATCACTCACTGTAATCTAATTTTAAGCTTAACAGTCATATAAGTGATAGCCCTGGTGAATAATATTAGATTATGATTAATAATAATAAAAAAAATGAATTTTAGGCTTCTTCCAAGCCTATGATGTCATCAAACCTAGAGCTATAGTGATAACTCTAAATAATGGTGTAATAACGAGATAAGATGGTTTGATCATGATGTAATTATCACCAAACCTTAAAATACTGATCATTTCCAGTGGATACCATTGGTACAAGTCTACTAGAGCCCCATTGGACTCTAGAAGGGAGGTATCTACTATAAATAGAGCTCTTTTTCCACTATTTTCCCCTGAGATGTATCAAAACATTAAAACAATTAAATTAAAATGTAAGATCTTTATTCTTTATATACAAGTCTATTATATTATTAAAGAACAAAGGTAAAAATCATTTTAATCATCATCTTTGACGTGATTACTTCAATTTTTCCTTTGTTTTGTTATATTTCTCTTTAAAACCTCAAATCCACATAAAATCAATAAAATTTGCAATTTGTCTTATTTTTATTGTAAATACAATTTAAATAAATTGTATTTATATTATTTGGCATAAGATTTTTCAAAATTATCATACTAAGTGTTAAAAGTATGTTATTCTCTCTTATTATGGCAATTTTCTCTTTATTATTACTTTAATAATTCTTCAATTAATATAAATAGTATTTATATTAATTTATAAATTTAATATTAGTAATATTATTCTTATTAATTGTTTTTTATTAAGAAGAAACAATTTTTTACACCTTTATTATTTGTTGGTAACATTAATAAAGTGCTTTTAAATATATAAATTATTATATATGAATATATTTATTTATTATATTATTTATTTATAATATAAATTATATGATTTCATTTATTCAATAATAAAATTTTTTTTATTTCTTAATTATAATAATTCTCTATTAAATAAGTCTTTTTATCTTATTTATTTTATTTATAAGGACATTCAGAGTAGAATAAGTAAAACATTGGTAATTTTTACTTATTGTTTCATAGTCAAACTTAGATTTGGGGGCCTGGCCATGATATTTACTTTGAAAGACTGTTAAAAAAGATTCTAATTGAGTTTATCCAATAATAAATTAGAATTATAATCATAAAATTATATGATAATTTGATATTTATTGATTTCCAAAGCTATTGAGGCATTTGGAAAGCAATTGTACTGTCTTACACGCGGTTTCTGACATCCTTAGACTTTCAAGAGCTTTCTTTGAGTGTCTCTAGTGATTAAAAAAGATATTTCATAAATTAAAAATAATTTTATATTATAAATTAATTTCATAATAGAATTGTATTCATATTTATTTGATTCTTGCAAAATAAAAACATAAAACAAATAAAAAATGTTAAAAACCAATATAAAAGAGATTTTTATTCTTTTTTTTCATCTCTTTATTCATATCATTTATTCAAAGATATAAAAGCAATGTTTACGTGGAAAATTGCCATATCTTACCCAAAAAATAACACTTCTTATATAAAAGACTTATATTTATTTGTCTTTTTTAGTGTTTGAAGACAATCCAACAGAAAACAGCCAAACTAATGTTGAAAGATTGGTGGAAGAACCTTGCCCAAGTTCTCCTACGCCAATTGTCACTAAGAAAAAGAAAGCTAAGAAATTAGACTTTCCAGGACCCATCATTCAGGAGTCTGAAGGTGAGTACCTCCTTTATAAATTGCCATAAGAAGAATTCTTGTCCTGAAACCTTCTTATTTCTCTTTTCTTAAATTATGACTACCAGAAGAGGCTCCCAATAGTCCATCCAATCAGATGGAGCTGGACTCAGAGGTAGAATTATTCCCTCAAAAGGGAAAAGAAAGTGAAATATCCCCAGTGGAACAGAATCCACAAAAAGAAGTGCCTTATCTCAAAGGCAAGTCCCAGAAATGCTCATTATATCTGAACCAGAGTTAGAACTAAGTATGAGTAACTCAAACAGGTACAAATCACATTCAGAGGGCTCATGTGAGCCTTGAGACATATTTTACATACCCAAATAGGCCAAAATTATCTTAAAAATAAATTCTGAACTATGCATAACCCAGAAGTCATGCATATTTTTAAAATTCATTATTTTTGATTTCAGAAAAGATGAATAACTTTTTCTTGAGTACATAAATCCATGGATTTAAGGCCAGATTTGGATTCTACACAAAAATTCACCTAGGGTAGCTCCATAGAGTGAATAAGCTCAAATTGACTTTTTGAGGTGGTAATATGGAAAATACTTCAATACCACACACCAGGGCGAATCTCGCGTCAATCGTCGGCGATTGACTTCACGTCGCACCGCGGTCAGTATAAAATCTTGCTTCAGTCGCGTTAGTGTCACTTTATAGTCACTGGATTTAGTGGGTCACGTCACGTCAGCGTCAAGACAACGTCAATCGTCACATGTGTCACATGAGAATGTCACTCAAAGCCCAAACCCATTTCAACACTATGCGCAACGTTCGTGTAATTTCACCTCATTGGCTTCCGCCTCCCCGACGCTTAGCATGCTTACGCACCCGCACCGCCCTCCATCCGGATGAGACTCCGACACTGCCCGCCCCTCTCCGTCCTCACCACTCGCTACGCTTTCACACCCACGCCCCTACCATCCTCACGCTTGTGTAGTACCCTCCCGACATGCCTCCAAAAACGCTTACCATCCTTACGCTCATGTAGTGCCCTCCCGACATGCCTCCGACACCACTGATGACCCTTACGCTTGTGTAGTGCCCTCCCGACATGCCTCCGACACAGCTTACCATCCTTACGCTCATGTAGTGCCCTCCCGACATGCCTCCGACAACAGTTACCCTCCCTCCCGACATTCTCCCGACACTGCTTACCATCCTTACGCTCATGTAGTGCCCTCCCGACATGCCTCCAACAACAGTTACCCTCCCTCCCGACATTCTCCCGACACCGCTTACCATCCTTACGCTCATGTAGTGCCCTCCTGACATGCCTCCGACAACAGTTACCCTCCCTCCCGACATTCTCCCGACACAGCTTACCATCCTTACGCTCATGTAGTGCCCTCCCGACATGCCTCCGACAACAGTTACCCTCCCTCCCGACACTGCTTACCATCCTTACGCTCATGTACAGTAGTGCCCTCCCGACATGCCTCCGACAACGCTTACCCTCCTCACGCTTCCGTATTACATTCATAGTGTACAGTATGGTGGCTTGTTGGCGTACACGATGAACGCAATTGCCGAAATATGCTGAGTCGCCTTCTCTGCCAACAGGACCTAAGGGGATATTGGTCAGTATATTCACCATGTTGTGGTTAGGGTTTAAATCATGAGACTCACAAATTAAAACCTAATAAGTGGACTATTTAAGACAAGAATTGTGTCTCCTGTTTCGCTGACAAAACCATTTTATTTCATGTCAATCAAATGAACACTTTGCTTAGTCCTTACCTCATGAGCATCGAATAGTTCAAAAGTTGACTTTAGTAGGTTTCTCACTAGTCAACTTTATTCAATGTCTCACAGGGAAGTGATTTCATTTGCATGATATGAAATAATTTGCAAAACATCGCCTCCTTCAATTTCCCGCCAAATCGCATTTTGCAAATGCGATTATTTTACTTCCACCTATTTTCTTCAATTTGGATCTTTTTATTCAAAATTTTCAAACAAGTTATCAATCAACTCGTCACCATCTATTTGCTTACTAAACTACCTCCGCGATGGCCCAAACCCGGGGAAATTCAACGGAATTTAATGAACGACCAACTTCAGCCCCAGAGAGTGGAAGTGAAATCTCTGATATGGCCAGTAGTCGTGAATTAGGCATTGAAGCAGAGAGCCAGTCACATGAAGATAATCAAGATCCACCAGCTCTTCCAGAATGTGAGTATACATCCATCTTGAGTATTTCTAATATCTCAAAACCTGATATTGTGTCATAGCCTTTATTTCAGGTCAACCGCCAAGCTCTCAGAAACCGAATTTTAAAAGTTATGAGAAGGAAAAGACTGTTGAACCTTGTGCACCGACAGAAGATGATGGGCAAGATGATGTAATTTTCAGTGGGGAGGTGGAAATTATATCCAAGGAACAATTTGTCTCCAACATTGCTCAAACAATCCCAAGGCTCGAAAAAATCCAAAATGATAGTAAAATTCCTGATTATGTGCGTCAAAAGATTGCTGAAGCCATGAGCCTGCTCAAAATGGATTTGAACCGTAAGTCCATTACTAATTCAAAACAAAATTGATAAAAATAGCTGCTTACAATATATGGGCAGGTGTGGAGGTGGGAGAATCTCTACCTGAAGGATCTCGAGTCGTAATTGGATTTCCAGGCAAAGGATTAGGAAAAAGACCAAATATACATGCGACCAAAAAAACAAACAAAAAACGCCGTACCTTTGAAGCCGCAAACGATTCTCGCGATCAAGGTGATGAAATTATCAATGTTGAAGGGGACCATATTGATAATGAACCTCCGCATACTGAACCCTCCCCAATACTCAATGAAACAATCCATGATGAAGCTCCACATACAGAAAGTCCCCCGATACCCAATGAAACAATGCATGATGCAACCCCTCCCGCCTCTCCTCGGAATATTCAAGCCTTTCAAGAAAGGGAAACAATTAAACATGATACAATGGGACGAGATATGACTGATATAATTCCCGACGCTGAGCCCGAAGTGTCATCCGCTGCGAATTTTCAAGGAATATTTTTATCCCGCATGGAAGAGTTTGCAGGCGTTTTGAATTATCATTCCAATATTACTCAACAATCATGGAAAAGGGGGCTTTATAATATCAATAGGATTTACAAAAATAGATGGGACAATTTACCAACAAAGGATGCTCATACATTCCTGCCCGTTGGTATTAAGGTGATCAGTAACCGAGATCTTAAAATGTCGGCTTGGCTGCAGGACCTTGAGATGGCAGGTGAGTTTTTTTTTATCTTTGTGCATGATACTTGATTATTGGCTGTTGACTGGTGATATAAATTGCAATATACAGGGTTAGATTTTTTTAAGCCAACCAAAACAGAAGCGTTTTTTGATCACAACATTTGGAATCTCAAATTGATGAAGGAATCAGCTAAACCTCCAGATAATCTTGCAAAATCTGAACACTCCTTCTTCAAAATGGTTCAGAGCCTTCTTTACCCCGCCAATCCAGTTAAACATTTTTGGGCAAATGTTATGTTTGAATCCATTAGTTTAGTCTCATACGATGTGATTGCACCCAAACCATATGTTGCACCAACATCAAATTCGACCGATCCTCTTGGACTCGAACGCGCAGCAGTTGAATACCTTGCCTCCTGCTTGAGTAAATCGAAGCAACGTGCAACCCAACTCAGCATTGAAGGTGGCGGGGCTGACAATGAGATATCCACAGAGCCGCACAAGAACCTGGAGGATCTAATGGATACAGTTATCCATTTGATGATTGCATACAACATGGTACGTGCACATACAAAGGTCAAAGTTAATGGCATCAAAGGCAAACTCACGAACTCAAAAAAAAATGAGGCCATCAAAGATCTTTTGGCGTGTCACAAGAATCTTGGAATCAATCGAATTTGCTATGGTATATTAGCGGCATTCTGTGCGGCGGGGGTTCGTGGTTTGATGGTATGCTCAGATGACTGGAGAACAAGCTCAGTTAAAGGGGCTTTAGCACTAATTGACATTTCCGCAAAACTTTCAGAGGGTAAAAATCTAGTGGAGCCAGTGTGGCTACATACTAATAAGTATATATGTAATTTACTGAATAAAAGTTTCTTCTCATCAGAGTCTTTTAACCCCACTGTACCTCTTAGATTTGATTTTGCACGATGCTTAGTATTAGACTTTGGTGATGCCTGGGTGGCGAATCGCGGGCTTGGTTCAAGTGATGAGGTCACCTTGACGGTACCCAGGTCAGCTAAACTCACAACCAGGATTGACCCGTTTTAGATTAGCTTTGTACTAGATAGATTGTAATTGAATTTTGCAAAGTTATTTATGAATTTAATAATCATGACTTCCTATCCTACTACTGCCCGGATGCCACAGTCTGAGTACCAATAGTAATTGTACGGCGGCATGCCTCCGTACATCATTGCAAAGACTCCGACAAGACGCAAGCTGAGTCAGGCGATGTGCCCGCGAGTAGCACACCCGGGTGCATTGCAGGAAGTCGCGTTTATCACTTCCCGCCAGCCCATAATAGGCCAAATGTTCCTGTGTCTTTCAAGAGGACTAGGATAGCTAGGGATCCGCAGCAGGATGCATATTGCATTTGCGTGTGCTTGCAATATTCCAAATGGTTGGATTGGAAAGTGATTGCATGGGAACATCAATGTGGAAAATTGAATAATGCACTATCCACTGCAATTTTCAGGTTCAGGTATTTGAGATCGTGAATTTGCCAAGGTCAGGCGTGAGCTTTCTTTTTAGCCGCAATTAAAAAAGATTCATCCACCGCAATCCAATTTAGGTGATATTAAGAAATCAGTAATCATTCGGTTTCATTTCATTTTCTGCTGAAAGCATGCCATTCACGAAAAAAGGAAAAGAGCGTAAAAGGGAACTCGCGAGAAAGCGTTGGGCTGAGGAAGGAAAGTGTGAGTTACTCGCTTAATCTCAGTGCATATATATAGATATATATATATGCTTCCACATTTATGTGGCACCCTCATTGGGCCCCACTGAAGAACATGGGCTTTAGTCGGTTCAGATTGTGCCAATGTCATGTGGGCTCCAACAGGGAAGTCAAAGGATGTGTGCCGAAGAAAGCTCCTTGGCAGTATCTGATATCTTGTGTGCTTCAACACGTAGTGATCCCTCAACCACTCGGGAATAGTAGCAGATCCCAAAAGACAAATGAGCGCAAAACGACCCGAATGAATAGGTTGTTTTCCTCCTCTCGCCCAACAGCACAAATATCAATGCCAGTATCAGCAAATATCACCCCAAGTGAAATTCGGAGGGTTGTGGATGTCAATCAGATCAAACGCATTCACTTTGGGCGTGTGGCAATTTTCTCTTCAACCAGATTACTCATTGCCCTTGTCGAATTCCGACCATTCACAACAATGAGTGAAGTCGAGGTCAATCAATGGGATGAATTATCACAATTCCTATTTCGCAAAAAGAGTTTCACCGACCCTATTGCAACAAATGGAGCATTACTGGAGGGATTTATGTTCGCGATTGGGTGGCACAAATGCACCACGAAGAATGAACAATTTGGTCTGTATGGTAGTGCTGGCAAAATTGAAAATGCAAAAGATTAATGGCGGGACCGAGGTGCCAATCTTAGCTCGGTGGGTCGCATTCTAGGTCAATCCTTACGATATGTTGGGGATAATTTATTTCAGAAGATTCAAAATTGCTACAACTCATTGGGGGTTCCGTCTTTTGATCAAGTCAACTATGAAGGCGATATTCCGGCAAATCAGGGTGCATTCGAGTTCGCTTCCGCACTCACTTTCACCATGAATGGATTCAAAAACGCACCTCATGTTGATAAGGATGCATCGCTGTATGCTTTGGGATGGTGGTTTCAAGATGATAAGCGGACCGGCCAAATTCAAAGAGATGCGTCAAAGCGGTGTACAGGGGGAAAATTGATTTTCCCAAATGAGCATTTTTGGATTGATCTATCCGCATGTCATGGGCTCATTCAGGTAGTGTGGGCCAGTAGTACATTTGTTCATTATACTGATCCAGCACAGGACAACGAAAGCACGACACTAGTGGGTATGTCCGCACAATGCTCAAGCAGGTTAGCAAAAACAATGCGGCAAAAAAGCAATGGCTATTATGAGATTGGCGAGAGAGCGGGCTATCAAATCAGGGATGGTAATACAATCTCATGCTGATTCAAAGAATGAGGAGATTTGCAAGTGGGTTGGGTAAGTAATGGTGAGGTAAGGCAGAGGACAATATACACCAGGATTGGATGGATTCGAGTGCGGGAGATGGGGTGTCTGACATGAAAAAGGGGTGAAGTGGATTATGTACGGTGGCATGCCATCGTACATCTGTCCTGGTTTGTTGCTATTGTCCAGGATGCCAATGCTTCACACGCGAATCCTCATGCTTGTGCAGGTTCTGACAATGCTGAAAGTTCCTTACGCCTATGCGGGGTGCCAACGCTACACACGCCAATCCTTGGGCCTGTGCAGGCTCCCAAAAATTTACACGCCAATCCTTACGCCTTTACAGGCTTTCGACGATTCACACGCCAATTCTTACGCTTGTGAAGCTTCCCCACAATGCTGAAATTTTCTTTAGCCTGTGCAGGATCCCAAGAATTCACACGCCAATTCTTACGCCTGTGCAGGCTCCCAACAATTCACACGCCCATCCTTATGCTTGGGGAGGGTCCCAAAAGTGCTAAAATTCCTTACGCCTGTACAGGCTTCCGACGATTCACACGCCAATCCTTACGCTTGGGAAGGTTGCCAACAATGCTGACAAATTCTTACGCCTGTGCAGGCTCCCAACAATTCACATGCCAATCCTTATGCCTGTGCAGGCTCCCAACAATTCACACGCCAATCCTTACGCCTGTGCAGGCTCCCGACAAGTCACACGCCAATCCTTACGCTTGTGAAGGTTCTAGACAATTTAAAAAATTCAATACATGAGTAAGACTAATAGCGTGTGACCATAGGAAAGGCCATGTTTCACGAATCTGGACTCGATTGCTCACATACGGGAACCTCCCGCTTTTTTACAGTTAGGAATGGGTATGGCTCTAAACCATGGAAGAAGAAAATATACGAGAGGATAACGGCAACTATTGGCGCATTTTGAGAAAAAGAGGTTCACGAAAACAAATACTCACTCAAACTCTTGGTGGGGCACTTACAAAAATAATTCTCACGCAATCAGGGTTTTTCTCTAAGGAGGAAATAAGTAATTTTTACGTGAACAAAGAATGTAATAGAATTTGAACATAACAAGAATTGAAGACAAATATTTTATTCAAAAGAAAGTATTACAAAAAATAAAAAGAGGAAATAATGGGATTTTTTTTTAATTTTTTATTTTTCAAGGAATTTGGAGACTATCCCGGTTATGTCCTCCTTTGGATAAGCCTCCAGTGCCTGGGCAAGGAGGCGGTTTAGTTCGTCCCGGAAGTCCCGGTGCATCTCATTTCGATGAGTTGCATCCACGAAAGGAATCATGTGGAGCAAGCGACGATGCTCCAACAAGATTCGGTTGATCGAATCGTGGACGATTGCTCGAGGAATCATTAGGGTCGGTCGCATGTCGGTGAATTCCTGGCGAGCGTCATCGTGGGAATGAGACGAGCTTGGCACCGGGGGGGAGGAGGCGTTGGGGTTCTCGGGGGCACTGGAAGGGATCTCTGGGGAGGGAACCGGGGTTGGAGTGGAGGGGGGGGGGGAATGGAAGGGGAAGGTGGGCAAGTCGGGTAAGAAGAAGGGGGAGGGGGAGGGGGATGGGGAACTGGGGATCCCACGGGCGTATCGTCGATGATGATTATCGAGCGAGGAGTGGCGGGACGATCTGGAGACGGTTGAAAAAATGGTGAGGAAAAGTTGAGAAGAGTGAAGAAGGAGAAGTGGTGACTTACCAAAAGGTTCCTCCGTGGATTGCGTAGGAGCCACCTCAGGTTCTGGCTCACGAGTCGTATCGTCCTCAGGTGGTTGGGACGATGGACTCGGGCCAGGAATAGGTGGCTCTTCGGTTCGGGAGGGTTCTAAAAAAGGAGTAAGTGTCAGTTCACTCGACTCGAAAGTGAAAGTGAAAATGAAATGAAACTTTGGCTGCTTACCACGGAATAATTCCTCAGACCATCGGGTGCCACTCGGGCCTGGAGTGGGTTGCTGGGGGGTTTGCTTGCGAGGCAAACTGGGAACGGGAGAGTCGTGTCGGGGGGGATTCGGGGGGTTTGGTTCTATGAGTAATGGAAAAAAGTCAGTATTATTGCGTGAAGAGAAATGAGATAAAGAGGAGAAATAAAACTTACTTTGGCGTTTGAATCCCATCGGTGATAAGACATGGTGACGATCAGCCCAAGCTCGAATGTCCTCTCGCCATTGCCATCCTTCATCGGCCGGATAATCACTTCGCTCCGGTCGAGGAGTGAAGTGACCATCGGATGGTGGCCTAGGAGGGGGAGTGGACAAATCGATACTGGAGGGGACAGGGCTAATCGTCCGGAATCGTTCCCGTTGGCCTGTTTGGGGGCCCGGCGTCCATTCATGCTCGGAAATGGTTTCATCATCGTCGACCACAAAGGAGTCCTCGCGAGGGCATCTTGGGCGAGAACTCGTCTGGCCTTGTGGTCGGAAGGGGCGGACAACGAACGAACATTTCTTGTGTGCTTGTCGGCAAGCATCACAAGCGTCGTTCGTCGTCGAGGAACGAATGCAGGGGATACCCCGCTTGGTGCATAACGTGCACGACATCTAAAAACAAAACAAAACAGGTTAGTAACTGAATAGAAAGTAAGCAATCAAGAAAGAAAAGGAAGACATACGATGATTTATATAAATATAAAACGGAATCAAATTAAAGACGCTCTAGTCGGAAGTTTTTAAAAGTCTGGAAGGAAGTCGTGAAGAAAGAAAAATATTAATATCGGTACATAATGTTGACTAAAGTTTAATTGGAGAAAACGTACAAAGTAGATAGAAGTGGGGTTCTGAAAGTATTAGCAGGAAAAACAAAAAGCGAGCAGGAAGGGGAGTGGGGTTAGTCGAGTGCAAAAGAAAAGACTGGAAAGGCAGGAAGACGAGGGGGAATACGCACAAGAAGGACAAACGCGGGTGAGGTTGAACGAAGTGGAGCGGGTGAGAAAGAAAGTGAAGTGCGTGTCGTGTGAAGATGGTCTTTTATACCAAGGTGAAGCTGAGACGATCTCAGCAGTTGCAGCACCCGCAAAAGTCTCAGCTTCAAGGCGTGTGGGCAAAATTGAAGCTGAGTCTCAGCGAATGCTGCAACTGAGAGGTGAAATGCTCGCGTGAGGCAGAAGAACAATGGGGGTCTGGCTGAGTATTGCAATTTATTGAATTGTCAAGCTGAGTATTGCAATTTATTGAATTGTCATGCTGAGTCAAATCCCCTTTGTTTCCTTAAATTGCCACCCGATCACCCAGGAGGGTGGTCGTGAGGCCCTTATTGATTGTGCATTGTGGGTGCAATGCACAAGTGACCGCGGCAAGATCACCGGCCTTATGGCCTGGTGATAGTCTTTGAACAAAGGGGGGGGCTGTAAGACAAGTGAATACAGCGTGAGCTTGCCTCGACCCATTGCTCAGGTTTGCTTTCGGGTCATAATTGAAATGCTCAGTGGCTGAACATTTGAATTGCACAGTAATTGAACAATTGATATAACAATATCAAATGCACCGCTGAGTATTGCAATTTATTGAATTGTCAAGCTCAGTCACATCCCCTTTGTTTCCTTAAATAGTCACCCGATCACCCAGGAGGGTGGTCGTGAGGCCCATGTTGAATGTGCATTGGGGGTGCAATGCACAAGTGACCCATGCAGAAAAGCACCCGGTGCATTTGGTCACAAGTGACCGCGGCGAGATTACCGGCCATATGGCCTGGTAATAGTATGTGAACAAAGGGGGGGGCTGTAAGACAAGTGAATACAGCGTGAGCTTGCCTCGACCCATTGCTCAGGTTTGCTTTTGGGTCATAATTGAAATTCTCAGTGGCTGAACATTGGAATTGCACAGTGATTGAGCTATAGATATAACAATATCAAATGCACCATGCTGAGCCATTGCTCAGTCGTTTTTGTATGCGCGCACTCTGAGCATTTGGCACAGCATCGGATGACATTTCAGCAAGGTGCAGCATTTCACACGCTTTGGTGAAGTGCTCCAAACTGAGCCTTCCAGTGAGCTATTGCAGAATTAGTTCATTCCATGGCTTTACTGAGCACTTTCACACGGTGCTTTTGACCATGACATGGTCAGCTTGCGTGTGCAAATCGGGTGAAACGCAATGCTGAGCATGTGGCACATGAGCTACGTAAATGCAAACGATCGGAAGGTGCATGCACATTTGCTATATGCATGCAGGCTCAAGTAGTATTACACCTTCCTGATCTGTACAGTACAGTCGACACTGTAGTACGCAGTACACCTTTGTAAATGTGTACTGCGGGGCAGAGCAAAAAGCTGTTCAACAATGTAACATGCAATCACGTCAAGCCATCGAGTCATATCTCTCACCTGCATCCCTTTGATGCACCTTTTTGGACAGCTCTGCCTAACTACGGCACAGATGCGCATGTAATCCAAGTTAATGTAAGTGGTTCATAATGGGATGACTTAATATTTGGGTCATACACAAAGAGTTGATTCACTCCGGTGCCATGGTTGGGGCAAACAATGACTAGCCCGCTTGTTCATTGTTGGGCAGCCACACGCTTTCATACGCACCCCCAATGGGTCATACGCAGGCAACTTTCACACGCCTGGAACACATTTTACTGCCAGTCTTCCAGCTGCGTATTTTCTTGCTCGGGTTGTCAGCTTGACTGCAGACGCTCACCCGCTTGCGCGTGGAAACCTGAGGCCAATCAGTGTGGATTTGCTTCAGCCTCATCCACATTAGATTAACAATCCCAGCCTATGATTGCTGAGGCTGGTCATGTTGGCGTGGTTATCTCCCACCGCGGGTCATTTTCTTTACGTTCTCACACGCCCCGCGCAAGTTGTGGCACCTGGCTTGCAGCCAAAAAATCCCTTGGGCATGTGGCCTCTTTCTCCGGAGTTCTGTACGCGCGTGAGGCAAAGACCCGGATGCCAATCTCGGTGGATTAGTACTCGCCTCAAACGCCATAGGGGTGAATGTATATGTGGATCACGGCTCACGGCTGGCGCCCCCTTTGATCATCCCACACATTCCCCCTGAAAGCCCAGTATGCATCAGTCAGCAAAAAACTTCAGGCCAAACCAAAGTCATGTTTGGTGGCATGCCACCGAACATATCTCACCCGCCCACACACAAACATCCCCACAGTGAGATTGCCCTTTGAAACTGCCAACATTGCCCAGTAGGTCCCTGTGAATAATTAACCTGGGGAGGATACGCTCATTGTTCGCTGTCACACCAGCGAACATGACTGCATGCCTCTAATATGCCCTCCACAATAAGTTGCTACAGCCCACCCAATTTTGGATTTGCTAATGTCAACTTGGTTCCACCAAAGGTTTTGTAACTTGTTGCAGATCCAGCAGTCATGTCGGTGCACCCACATTTTGGCCACCTTGCCTTGATATATGCCCCAAATCGGATATGAAAATTATGAGCCCAAGAGGCCCACCTCCATCAAGACCATGCACGTAACCACAGGCCATCCCCCTTTTGGCCTGTTGCTGCCACTCATATAAGTTCCCCACCTGCGCTTATTCCTCTTCATTCCCTTTAGCTAACCCTTCCCGATCATATAATTTGCAACTGTCCCCAAATAATTTAAAATAGCCATCATGTCAACCCCTTCACAACCACTTTGCATTGGGATGATTAATATTCGTATTCAAATAAATAGTGATATAACCTTAAAGCCTGAGAATTCCCACTTAGGTTCTTGGATTATCCTATGGCACAATCAACACAACATATTTGTATATCTCCCCAATCACCAGCATGCTATTGGCTCTCTCCCGGGAACCCTTTCCCAAACGTTGATACCATTCCTTGGGGCACCCAAAACGTTCATGCACTGTGGTCCTGGTGGGGCATGGATTGAAAATTGCCAATCCAATCCTACTCAAATATTATTCGTTGAGGGAGTATTTATGACTGATGCCAATGATCCCTCCTCATCTCAGAAACCCAATCTAGCATTGATGTTCTTCACATGGTATCCAAACATTCTATTCATAATGGAAAGCTTTCGAACACAAGATTTCAAGCTTAAAATGCCCAAAGAATATGACTGTACTACTCATTGTCAATGTCAACTCTTTACTCCGACATTTCCCGCTTCAAACTCGACGCCTGCTTCATATCCTGCTGTTTCATCATTGATTTCCAAGCAAAAACTGATACAATTACCCAGTGGATCAGACCTCCCCATGATGACCCCGCCCCATTCCATTATTCAAACCCCCCTCCTCCCTCATCAAAAGACCGGACTAGCTTTTCTCTGGGATCGAGAAATCCCCAATGGCCAATCAGCCCGTAACCTTTGGGCAACCTCACCCCCAGGATCCACTTTTAATGCCAGGCACATCATTACAAACAAGGTCGTTAGCTCATTTGAATCCCTTTCGACCAATACCCCTCTTGGAGGACTGCTTGCGGATGATATGGGATTAGGTAAAACCATTCAGGCCATTGCTCTAATTGGTACCTCCAAGGAGCGGATGATTGCAAACCCCCATCGCTCCACGCCCACCATGATCATCTGCCCCCCTCGCTTAATTACCAACTGGCAATCAGAAATATCCAAGCATGCTCAGGCTGGAGCACTGCATGCCAAAATCTACCATGGTCCCACTCATCACTCATTATCCCAAGCCGACATCTTAAAATATGATATCATCATCACTTCTTACAATACTATCACCCAAATATTTAAGCAAACCAATCCCTCTACATCATTCATTTTTCAAATCAATTGGCATCGTATAATCTTGGATGAAGCACAGTGAGTGGCTGAGCTTAAATGATTCAAATTACCTTTTATATCCAATAACCCTTGCCCCCTCTTATAGCTATATTCGCTCTCAATACACTGCCACTCACCGTGCCATTAATAGCCTCCTTTCATCCCGTCGAATATGTTTAACGGGCACACCTATTCACAACACCATTTATGACCTTTTGGGCATAATATCCTTCATCACTCAACCCCAGAGCGCCGATCAAGATAATTGGTCACCATTCATCCTGAGTAGTCTTTCAAAAGGTTGCAATGATATTTTGCATTTGGCATTGCGGCATTTAAGTTTGCGCCGCACCAAAACCACACATCTCGAATCTCTCCCCACTATTAGCCATCATTATGAGCTGCTCCCACTCAACCCGACCATGCAGCAAGAATATTCCACATTATATGAAGAATTTCTATCATCCAAAAGCAAAGGACCAGGAGAGTTTTTCAGAAATATTAATAAGCTGCGAATATGTTGTAACCATCACATCATGCTTAACACAATTGCGGAGGCGGAGCTGGAAGACCCCGAGGGCAGGAGCACTCAGGATAACTCCCCAAGAATCACACGAACTATTGTGGATGTGGAAACATGCATGATGAGTAGTAAAATTGCACACCTCCTACAAAGCTTAATGAAGAACAAACAAACAAGGTGTGGTCCAACGAAATCGGTGGTTTATACCCAATGGACCCAATTTCTAGATTTGTGCATTAATTCTAATATGCATCCATTACCAATTGACTCCATCTGACTTTTTTATATTGTAGAATTGGTATTGCTCTTGCCCATCACTCTATCCTTTCAGCACGAATTGATGGAACAATTACACCACGAGCGCAGGACAAGGCGCTTGAGAATTTCTTCAATAATCCTGAATGTGAAGTACTGATTGCATCCATTGCCGCAGCTGGAACTGGCCTCAATATAACTTGTGCTAATACGGTCTATTTAATGGTGAGGGGACCCCCAAAATTCTCCCCTGATTTTCGGACCCTGACATCCACATTTCCAGGAGCCTAATTGGAACCCAGCCATTGAGGCTCAGGCTGTTGATCGTCTACATCGTATTGGCCAACAACGACCTGTACAGGTCATCCACTATATCACTCCTCATTCAGTTGAGGTCAACATGCGGAAGGTACCTTTCAACCTCATCTTTCACTTGATTGTATTACTATTCTGAAATCCTTCCTTATGGGAATGCCATATTCCAATCACCAATAGGTCCAAGAAAAGAAAAAATCATTAACTGCGTGAGCCTTACTGATATTATATAATTTGTGATTGACAAAGTTGATAACTCCTGTTGACTCTGGCACAGGTCCACAATTATGAACACCATGAGCTGGATCGAACTTCTTCAATATTTCCTCAATGAAAATGAGCAATAGAGTATTATTGCAAGGGAGACGGTGATACATTTCAATTCATATTGTCTATATTCTAACATATTTAGCAAGTTGTTGCATCCTTAAGAGATAATAATCAGATTTTATTACACCTGCACAAATAATTCACAAAATTTTAATTTGTCACAGTGCTATACCGTGACAAATTACTAAGTTATTGCAGAGCATCACCATTAGGCCTAATAACTGGCATGTCAAGTATCTTGAGGGCGCTAGTCTGCATCTTACTACAGCCTTTGAGCCAATCTTGATCAAATACCTGAAATGATAGGCCTTCCGGAATATCACCATCATCTGTCGATCGTAATTCTGGCAATCTATCAATAGTTTTTTTACCCTTTTTTTTAATCCGATTACAAAACTCTATGTCTCTATCCATTTTCAATACCAAATCATTAAATAACTGGGAGCACCAGCGTAATCCCACTTTGCGGTAAACTTGACGGCCATTTTCCAGTACCTCCTCAGTATCTGAGCATACTCGAGGGTCATTGAATTGTGATGCTAGAATGGGAAATTTAGCCGTATCACACCATTCACGACGGCGCTCACAGGTCTGCACATAATCAAGTAGATCATCATCAGACTTGGTCCACAATGAAGAAGAGATACAGTAACTAACTCTTTGACGAATCTTTGCGAGCTTTTGATTCTCCTTCTTTTTTACCAAATACTCCGCATCCTTTTGAATAGACTTCCATTCTCTTTTCAAATAAGTGAAATATCGCTCCATTAAAGCCGCCACGACCCCATAGTTGTTATGATCCTTGTTCCAACAGTAGTGATGATACTCAGTGCTGACAAGTGCGAGACGGAATGTACGGTAAAACACCATAGACATCAGCTCGTTGAACGGATGTTGCCATGAGCTCTCCCAGTCCCAAGTGAATCGCTTTAGTCCTAGCTTGTGCAGCTCATTTTCGCAGTAGCTTTGGAAACCCTGAGACTGAACCTGTGTTGATGGCTCATTGAACACATCCTCGGGGACATATCCGAGATGACCAGCCACTTGAATTGCAATTTCACGCTCTTCTGTGCTGGGTGGTGCTGGTAGTGAGGAAAAATCCTTATCCCTAACTTTGAGTAGGAACAGGCAATGTGCGTGTACTGCTGATCTCATTCCATGGACATTCTCTGGAAGTTCTGCCTTCAGCCATTTTTGTTGCTCCTTCTGGCTTGCACGTTTCGCCACATTGTGAGCTTTGCGGGCCTGGTTCCTTTGCTGTCTGACCTCGGATTGTTCAAGCATACTCTGGGCGAGGCCCAGCTGAGGATGGGTGAACTCACTATTTGATTGAGTGCCTTGCTCATGCGCTGTGAAATTGTCCCTCCTTGGTTCATCATTTCTTTCACTTCGAGTCGGAGACATGTTCTCATCCTCATCATCCACCATTGTTGCTCTTGATGTACTGGCATGACCCGTTCTTGGTTTGGAGGCATATGGATGATGACGTCCAGTGACTTTCTCTTTATGGACCAGAGGTGAAGACGCATAAAGTTCATCCCCTGCTATGCAAATCATCAGTTAACACATCAAAACATTAATGAAGACTGGTCATCCTCACGATCTTCAATTGGCTCCTGAGATCGGACTGACTTGCCTTTAGGTGCCATATCTAACCCATGAAACAAACATATCAAATTGTGAATAAGTTTCTACTCCAAAATTCAAATGACTTACTTTGATGAAGCGTCAATACTGGATTTCCCTCCGACAGACCGCTCCAAGATACATTTTCCAAAGGTCTTTTTCGTCGCCCCCCATCCACGCGCCTTTCATCACCCACATGAACCTGCGATCCTGATGGAATATTGAGGGTTGGCTGTTTACTTTGGCCAAAGGGATCCTGGGATGCGACTGGATTCCGACCGGGATTAAGGAGGAACTCACGTGGAAATTTTGATTGGGGATTAGCGTGTGAGGAGATTTGAGGTGTGCCTTCTGGCCCCTGAGACACATTAATTTGTGTATTAGTGGGATTCGGGGGAATTGGAGTGACGGAAATATTTGGGATCGACCAAGTGCTTGAAGTTGGAGCCTTTGGATTGCCCACATCAATGTTAAGACCTGATACATTCATTGAGGATGCGATAGGGGTTGTGAGAGGAATGTTGGGACTCAATGGTGACTGTGTTTGAACATATTCTATGCTATATTCACTATTTGAGTCATGAACAGAACCTGAACGGGATTTATGTGACTTGAAAGATGACATAAGGGCTGAAAAAGTACACTAATATTTTTAACTAGATAAAACACCTCAGTATTATGATAAAATAGAGTGATATGAGATGAAATCTTTTCAAATTTAGAATAGAGAAATTCTATGAATAGTTGGAACTAAGTGTTGTGTGGAAGTCAGATAAGACTCTTTTGAGGAGAATCCTCCCTGCCTCCTCTTGAGCTCCTCCGCTTTTGTCGGAAACCACCCTGCACGGCCTACCAGCATATAATGTGGTATTTCCTTGATCTCAAAGGGGACCCATCATTCATAAGTAATCATATTCAGTACCATTTATGCCTCCTCATTGTCACATTTTGTGAATTATCCAAACTGCCCATATATGCATTGAAATTCCACAACATTGTACATCTGTAAAGGGGTATATTCATGAAGGATTTACCCACAAAAGAGACATCACCTTCCCCGAAAGGCAAGACAATCCAAATCACATTCCAACTGATTCAAAGCCCGCCGCACTCAAACCAAATACCAAGACTTTAGCTGCAATCCAACCCCTTATGTAATAGAGTTATATAGTTATGTCTGTAATAAGGTTTAAACCATGTACGATGGCGTGCCAGCGTACATGGATTAAATGTTAATCCCCTCAATTCAATGGTAACACTTCACTAATGGAACCCCCTCAATGGTCAAACCCGCACTATCACAATGTGTAAATAAACTAGAATATGTATGAGCATTGAGCAGCATGGCATTTTACCCAATTAAACGCCTAACCAATTCCGCCATCCAGATGAGACATGTTAAACTTTATCCACTGCAGCTCATGCTCCATTACAAATGGGATAAAATCCTCAGCTGGCTCAAATCATCTCCCCCTTCATAAATAATCACTGAATTTTATTTCCAATTAATAACACTCCTAAACACTTTCACATCAACCATAGATATTTATACACAAACCAACCGTACTCCCAATTCCTGCAGCAATGACAACCCGGCCATATTCCTCAATGCGTATATGCATGTGTCAACACTGCTCAACTCAAACACACTCTTCCCCTGAGGGTGATAGGCAAGGAGTTGCCTTCACACCTTTCCAATATAAACAGCACATTAAAAAGCTCAAATCAACCATTGCACCCAAATCTCTTCCAAACATCCCTACTTCTGCATCAGGATCTGGGTGCCCACAAATTCTATTGGATCAAATCTTCCCAGCTGATTATTCACGTTTGACCCAAAGCACTTTCCCAACTCCAGCGGGTCTCAATTCAACTGCACAGAAACCATATAGTGGCAGTCAAACCCTTCCCCCACAAGACCTAGGAATGATAATATCTGCCATTCTATCATTAAGGTATAATTTACCCCGCAGGGCTTCACGCATACTCAACCCCGCCCTGAACCTGCTGATCAAGTCCAGTATCTCAAGCTCAGCTGGTCCCCCCGCTCCTGCATTCCATATACCTCAAGATCTGAGTACCATATTTGAACATCTCCAATTGGAGCCAGTGATTCAAAACTATATATGTTGTCCTCAATGTTTCTCTCTTAATGGCCTTACTGAATCAGTCACAACTGACCAACCCCACTGTCAACGCCATAATGACCCAAATGATCATGATCCCCCTTGCACACAATCATTAGGCAAATTCATCTATTCATCTGAACCCCACACCCAAAACACAACCAACATGAAGCAAAAATTTATACCAACAAAACATTTCATTTATCAACCATTCAAAAATTGGCTTGCCAGATTTCTCCAGCGGGCTGGAATTATGGACATTCTGCATCAACATCAACAATCCCAAACTCCCGAAGATTCCCCAAAACGTGACGTCTGGGATGGATTGGTCTGGAGACGCTTCACTGGCACTAGAAATATCCATGACCCCCCATTCATGTCCATTCCTGGTGCATTGGCCTTCTCCATATATGTGGACTGGTTTAATGCACATGGAAAGTCAACCCGGTTGGCTAGCATTGGACCTATCATGCTTATTTGTCTTAATCTCCCCCCAAGTGAAAGATTGAAGCCCGAGAATGTCTATGTTGCAGGAATCATCCCTGGTCCGAAGGAGCCAACTGCGCTTCAATTGAATTATCTATTAATGCCACTCATCAACGAGCTCAAAGAGCTATGGCAAGGTTACCATTTTGCACCTACCTCAACAGGTCCATCAGGATCCTTTATCCGTGTTGCCATCCTCACAGCCATTGCGGATGTGGTTGCCATGCGCAAGCTTACTGGATTTATTTCCCATTCAGGAAACCACTTTTGTAATTTTTGCACCATTCACAAAGCTCAAATTGAAGAAATTGGTCCTCAATTTCACTACACGCGCTCATACCAAAGTCATAAATCAACCGTTGCCAAATGGCTTCGGGCAACCCCACAACAAAGACAAGCAATTTTCTCTGAGTATGGAGTGCGATATTCAATTTTGGAAGACCTTCCGTATTGGGATGCAACCAGAATGGTTAATCTTGACATAATGCATAATTTAATACTTGGAATTTTGAAGGATCATGCAACTTTCAAATTGTGCATTCCAGAGGCGAAATCAAAAATTTACTTCAGGTCCCGCAGGAAATCCAATGACACCAACAGTTCAGACTCAGATTCCATGACCTCCAACAGCTCTCTTGATAAAATCACATTGAGAGAGGCCCGCTCCCTGAGAAGAGACACAGCAAAAATAATAAATGAGCCACTCCCCACTACTTCCACCCGGAAAAACTACTTCCCAATGCCCACCCTTCACACAGAACATCCATCTAGTGGTTCTGCGGAGATTCCTTCATTTGATGCCAATTACATCCCCACTTCTGAAATACCCTCTGAATTGGATATCACTGCACTGAGCGATCACCAGATCAAGGGTGAGGCTCTTGAGCATCTCCGACAAATCATATCTGAGACCATAATTCCCTCATCATGGACAAGAGTTCCCCGCAAAATGGGTTCCCCCTCTCATGGTAGCTTAAAAGCCGCTGAATGGGCTCTCTTATATAAGGTCTATATTCCATTTCTAATGCTCAGTCAACAGATGTCATTAGATGCACACCAATCCGCCAACACACAAAGAAAAATGGGTCAGTCAGAAGAACTTGCAAATGAACTAGCCAAGAATACATTCCATTTGATTAGTGCTATCAACATTGCCACAAGCTGGACTGTTTCAATAGATGATGCGACTGCATTTGCTGAACATTGGAAAAAATTCCGCCTTTCCAATCAACACCTGTTCCCAAAACAGAAAAGTAAACCAAATCATCATTTTGCTGATCATATTCCCGAACTCTTCCAACGTTGGGGCCCAGCACAAGCCTCAGCCACATGGGGTTATGAGCGCTTGATTGGAGTATTTGCAAAGATGCCAACAAATAACAAGATATGTACGTCAATTAATAAGATCAATATATTCACATTGATGAAACACCTGAACTGAATAAGACTAACTTTTTGCAACTCTGAATAGATGATATAGATAAAACCTTACTTCAACATATCTGTCGATGTTCCAACCTTTCCGTTCTCCTGAAATCCCCATCTGTGCCATGTGAAATAAAACAGCTTTTCGAATCACAGCCACCTGCCGTGTTCAATCACCATAAATATAACAAGCCATCCCGCCATGACCAACAAAATTATGCTTGCCTGGTTGAGTACTTACAGAATTTTCATTCCACAAGGGAAGTAGTTGATTAGATCAGCTTAGACACTACCATGCAATCCACAAGTCCTCCCACTTCAAGGATTGTCTCACCTTGGTATTTTCCAGTTTCAAACATTAATATTGGGAACAATATATTTTCAACTGAATCCAAAAATATCAGCAACAGTGTGATATGTTTTCTGAGGGGCAACTCACGACAATTTGGTATTATTGATAGCATTTTCAAAGTCTCTGAGCCATCTAGCATACTGAATAATAACTTTCTGATTTTAAAAACTTTGAAGATTGATGTGAATTTCCTACCAGATTGGCCGTATCTCAATATTTATAAAGCTGTTGGTTTTGATGATGGACACTTGATTATATCAGAAGAAGAAATAGAAGGTAACTGTGGATTGTATGATAACAAAGCTCTGTCATTTGGACTGCTTGTAATGATAAAGCCGTTATTTCATGATATTTAGTCTACAAAAATGCAAATCTCTCATATTCATTAGCAATTTTGCTAGTGAAATCATTGCCTCAAAATTTAGTGACAGAGACATTCCATTGTGACAAGCAAAGCCCATTATTTCACATTGCCACAAAGAACTTACTATTTTGACATTGGGTACAGTGTGAATAAGCCAAGTCCAATGATCAAATGACCCACACACTCACCTTTCATAGCATCCAAAATTTCTAACTGCGCCATCATCATGTTGGAAGCGGAATCGGCTTTTGCGTACCCACACCCGCATGTGCACCCGCACGCGCCAATGCACACGCCCACGCACCCGCACACGCCAATGCACACACACACCCACCCGCACACGCCAATGCACACGCAAACCCACCCGCACACGCCAATGCACACGCCCACCCACCCGCACCCGCACACGCCAATGCACACGCAAACGCGCCCGCACACGCCAATGCACACGCACACTTCATGGATGACCTGGTGAAGTCAAACCCCCCGCCTACATCAAAACTGGCTGAAGGACATCTTTGATGTGTGTGTGTGCAAACAGGCGGGTCTGGTGTAATTTTTACCAATCATCGGACGGTTGTGGGATGATCAGGTGGTGAGGAATCTGAGTTGAAGGCACAGGGGAACCAATATTATTGGATGTCACAGGATTTGGTGTAAGACCAGAGTGTGACGTGTGCTTGACGTTCGCTTGATTTTTGCTTGACGTGAGCTCGACTTTTATCCTGCTTGACGTTTGCTTGACGTGAAGTCAATCGCCGATGATTGACACGAGATTCGCCCCGGTGACATCATCAATACCACATAAAAGATCTGTGAAAATTTTTGTTTTTTCTATTTCACACCAAAAGAATGGGAATGTGAGAAATCCCATGTTACATATACACTAAGAATAGTGTTATGCATGTTTTGGGAACTTAATATCATGGTATTCTCAAATTCACTTTTGGTACACCCATAGTGGATATCTCACTTGAAGCTTAAAAATTCTCTTTTGACATAAAAATAGGCAAGGGGGACAAAAGACATCAAAGAGAGCCAGGGTACCCAACTTCTGAGGCCTCTGAGGTGTGTACAACTGCAAATCTTAGATCCATGGCTGATCTTGGCCCAATTAGTAAACTAAAACCTTTTCAGAACTTTGTTACCATGTTACAACTTCTGTAAATCATAAGAAAATAGCAAATAACCTGCTATTTTGACGTGCCAAGGAGGTAAAGAGCAACTTAGACTCCTGTAACCATGTCAATTATTAATGAATTTCCATGGATAAACCCCAAAAGAGTAATTAAAACCCTTTTTGGACTATTATCCATTGATTTACCTCATAGGAACCAGCCATAGACTGCTATTTGCAATTCTACTGTAAAAACCACTCACCAGGGGTAAGGGTATTCATTAATACACCCACTCAAACACCTCAAATGAGCAGATCCACTATTTGCATCAGCATTCAGTTTCATCAATCTTCCTTGCTGAAACATGCATACAGCTTGGTACTTCAATACAGCCTGTCAACATCTGTACAGGTTAGATTCACCCAATATAGTTTGGATACACCATTATGAAACTGTATGATCACTCAACTCCACCACACCTCTTGTGCAGGTTTTGTATGACTGTACACAACCTGTATTGGCCAGACTCAATTCAATAATTCAATCCTCTCATGAAAATTCTCCTTCTGGATCAGGGCTGGGGATTCTCACTTATACCAGCCCCTCTTTCTCCCCCTGGGGACTTTTCCCCAGTTAATTAATTTAGTTTATTTATTATTCAATGAATATTATTATACTCATTTTGGGTATTATATTTATTTAATATTAAGTTGGTCTTTGTATTTTCTTTCTTTGCCTTTACAGTATGAGCTGGGTGGCCATATCCTTATTAACCCTTCTCGTTTCATTCTGACAGGTTAAAACAGTGGACTTGGACTTCTTTGTGGGTGGCTCTTTTATTCTTTACTCTTATTTCTTTTGTTTCTGCTTTCTTATATTTCTTTTATTAGTAATTTATCTTTTAACACTCTTAAGTGTATTTCTTTCTTACAATATCCTGAGCCCTCCATACATGAGTCCCAGTTTACTGAGTGCCAGGCCCTCTTCACTTCAAAGAGCCCCTGTGACATTAAATTAATTAACTCATATTTGATTCTTTATTTTCATTCATTTATATTCATTCCTCTCATTAATCAATTATGACTCTTTCATGATCTTATGATTTTTCTCTCATCAATTTTCATCTCATTCATTTCATTCATATGAAAATTCACTCTTTCTATTTTTCTTAATCATTGTTGAACATCTAATTTCACTTCATTTTATTTTAATCCAATTTCTCTCTGTTTCTTTATTCAGGTCTTTTCAGGAGTTATTGATTGGTTATTGATTGGCTAATTGATTGGGATTCATTTGGGTTATTGATTCATTGATTCAGGATTTTATTTGGATTGATTTGATTGACTTTTTAATTCCTGAAGATAACTGATTTATCCTCAATAATTGATTATTGATTGTTGATTGATGTTGATTCCTGAAGATATTGACTGACTGATTGATTCCTCAAGACTTCGAATTGAACTTGAAGACATTGATTGATTGATTGATTGTTGAACTATTCAAGATTATTGATATTGAATTTGAATTTATTGTTGATTATTGATTAAATTGATTGATTATTGATTGAAGTTTTTTTCACCTCAAGAATTGAATTTATTCCTCAAGACTCATTAAGATTTTTATTGTGATTGATTTGGCCAAGTTTTTATTTCTGTTCTAAATACCATCAAGTTTTTATTCTACTTCTGTTCATAATCCCAGTTCAGAATAGTCTCCCAGCCAATAACACTATATCCCCAAGAATACCAGCTGTTCTCACTCCTACAGCAAGGGCTCCTCTTGACGGCACACCATCAGTTCATCAACTGAGTGCAAACTTGGACAGAGGACCACCAATAGAAGGAGAAGCACCCTCAAGGAGAGGTGGAATGAATTCTAGAAGATCAAGATCCTTTTCTGGACTTTTGGGTGGCTACCCTGGCATGTCTGAAGGTGCAAGAGCAAGATTAGGGGAAGTTGAAGATGAAGAGGGGGAAGAGTCTGTGGAAGAGGAAGCTTCTGGGGAGACTGAAGTGGCAGATGCCTTAGCAAATTCTCCAGAGGTGCCTCAGGGTTCTAATCTAACCCTTTCTAGTCAACCTCATGTCTCTCAAACTGAACCAAGTCTCCTCAAGATGATGGAGAAAATGACTCACTTCTTGGGGCAACTCACTCAAGCAGTTGCCACCAGGGACAATTACAAAGCCCCTGCATTCAAGACTCCATCCATGAAGGCACCTGATTCTTTTGATGGTACTCAAGCTCATAAATTGAGAGGATTTATCCAATCCTGTCAATTAATATTCCATAGTGATCCAGCAAATTTCTCCTCTGACAGGAAGAAAGTTCTTTACTCAACTTCTGTTCTCACTGGTAGAGCTGGAAAGTGGATTGAACCCTATCTCTCAAACATTTCCAATGAAGACCCTTCTTATCTCCACAATAATTGGCCATTATTTGAATCTCAACTATTCACTCTGTTTGGTGACCCCAATGACTTCAGGAAAGCTGAACAAGAGTTGGACAATTTGAGGATGAAGGAAATTGGTCATGAATCCTTGTACATTGCTGATTGCAGAAGCTTAATGTCAAGAATTGGAGATTGGGGGGAAAGAGCTTCTATCCATGTTTAAAGAAGAGGATTAGCATCAAGATTATTGAATAAGTTGGCTTCTCACCCTGGAACCTTTGACACTCTTCAAGAACTTATGGATTTCACTTAAGAATTAGACACAAGATATCATGAGAGGATGAAAAAAAAAGGGTGGCAATCAAGAGAAGAAGCCTCCTGTTAATGGATCCAATCCCTCAAGGCCTCCTCAAAACTCATTTCCAAAGAGGACTCACCAAAAGAAGAACAAGAAGGACAAGCAGTTTCAATCTTCAAAGGACAAGCCCCATGCTGCTCTCCTCCACAAGGACAATAAATTAATTGGTTCTGAAAAGGAGAGGAGAATCAAAGAAGGGTTGTGTACTTATTGTGGTGGAAAGCACCCAATTGAAAAATTCTTCAAGAGACCTCAGAACAAGGCTGGGTAATCATCAAGCGGCTTCCCTATCAAGCAGGGAAAAACCTGAGTGGGGATCATGATGTGTTCAATGGTTCTCACTTATTTCCTTCAAGAGAAAAATTGTGCACTCTGAATACTAGTGTCAAAAAATCTTTGGAGGTTCTTATTTTTTCCTCTGTCTCTGATGTTTTTATAGTATTCTCATTGATTCTGGTACTACAAACTCTTTTATTGCAAAGAATTTTGTTCTTAAGTACTCATTGACTATGTCAGAGCTCCCTGAAAATATTCCTCTTTTCATTGTGGATTCTAATGAATCCCCTGCCTTGTTCATCACCCATTATACCAGGTGGGTAGTTGACTTGCCTTCCTTCCCAAGCTTTGAATGGGACATTTTCATCATAGATTCAGCCAAGGGAGAAGACCTGATATTGGGCTATGATCTTTTTTACCATTTTAATCCCATTATTGATTGGAAAAATGGATTTATCACCTATTATTCTAGTCATAAGGATTCTAGTGGTATTATTCCTTCTACTAGTAATGACTTTGCCACTGCTGTCAACAGTGTTGCTCTGGTTGGTGAACTTAAGACACCTTCCCTTCCTTCTCCTGTCCATATACCTTCCATCATTCCCTCTCAGTCATTACTTCCATTAAGATATGAGGTCTTCGAAGAGATAAAAGATGTTGGAGAAGATGTTGCTATATCTTCACTTAATCTCTCTCAAGGGGATATGGACCTTCCTCCCTTGTCTTTTCATGCCTCCCTGGAGGAGCAGTGGGATGAGGAGGAAGAGCCAGAAGAAATTGAAACTGTGTTGAAGGTAGTCCCTCCTGTTTGTCACCAATATTTGGATGTATTCTGCAAGGTGAAAGCAGAGAAACTTCCGCCACACCACACCTGTGATCATCATCTCGGATTAGAGGGTCTTCTACCTCCAATTGGTGTTATCTACTCATTATCAAATCAAGAATCGGAAACACTGCGGGCCTACATTGCAGATAATGTAGAGAAAGGTTTCATAAGACCAAGTTCCTCCTCAACAGGAGCACCTGTCCTTTTTCTCAAAAAAAAGGATGGAGGTCTTTGTTTGTGTGTTGACTACCACAAACTCAATTCTGTCACTAGGAACAGGTATCCTGTTCCTCCTATGAACCAGTTCCTTACCATATTCAAAGGTGCCACTATCTTCTCCAAGATAGATCTGGGGTGCATATAATCTCCTGAGAATCAAAGAGGGGGAAGAGCACTTAACTGCCTTTAGAGCCAAATATGGTAGCTATGAATATTTGGTTATGCCATTTGGCCTTACCAATGCTCCAGCTTCTTTCCAGAATCTTGTGAATGATATATTTGAAGATTTTTTGAATGTGTTTGTTGTAGTTTATTTAGATGATATTATGGTCTTTTACAGTTCTGAGGAGGAACATGTCAAACATGTGGCCTCTGTCCTCCAAAGACTGAGGGAAAATAGTTTTTTTGCCAATGTAAGGTTTGTCTATGAAACTCTTAATAATAGTAGCAATATCAAAAGTACTATGACTGTCCTCAGTAGAAATATATAATATAATGAAATATTATAATCACAAATTTAAATATAATTATTAAAAATAATTATATAAAAAAATAAATTTTAATTATTATTATGAAATATAATAATAAAAAAAAATAATTATAATAAATTATAATTATTCTACTATTGCTATAGTCACTGACAGTTATAACAATAAGAAGTGTAAAGCTCTTAGTGAGACAATTACACATGCAAAAGTTGAATATCAACCACTTATCTTATAGAATAAAATTCTATATAAAAAAACTAATACTAGATAAAAAAGATATACAACTTTAAAGAAAACTTACTTATAATATTTATTTAATACAACAAGTCAAACAACAATAGTTACTATATTAAATAATAATTATAAGTTAAAAACACGCCGGAAATCAATATTTTCAAAAATAAAACAACTTTTTATAATAAAAATTATGATTTAACAGTTTTTAAGAGGAATTTGTGGATTTTAAAAGATATTTAAGATGATAATTTTATATAATAAAATGTATTATGGGCGATTACAACAATAATCTGAATTCTATGATTTCAATTCTTCAATTATAATTAATAAAGAATAAAATAATTTAAGAATTACTTTAATAATAAGATTTTATATTTAATAAAGCTTTACCTGTTTAAATTTCTAATATGATTGGATTGATAATGAATGATGGACAAAAACAGTGATGAAAAGACTCTTTTTATGTCTTCAGAGCAGCTCTCATAATTGATAATGAATATAGAGGGCGTGCTCAGGTCAAAACTGAAAAACCATACTTAAAAATAAAGTTCTTAGCTTAAGGTAACATATTTTTAATTCCAATTTAAAGTTAACAGGGTTATTCCTAACTCCATGTAGCTTTAATCCTCATTTATAATAATTATTTTAAGTTTTTAATATAAATAAACTTATTTATATTAACGTTCATCACATGAACAACTTTAAAATAGAGTTTCAAGCAGAAATCTCTTAAACTCAATCTTCAATTAATTTTTAAACAAACTATAATTTTTTTTGAGCTTTAATTAAAAGATTAAATTTCCAGGCTAAATACCCAGGAAACTTATTCATAAAATATACTCAAAATTTAATTTATATTCAGATAATATAAAATTGTAGGCTGTGTGAAATATTCAAGCAAATCCATTAAGAATTCAATTTTTTAATAAATTTTTGAAGTTATTGCTATTTTTCCACGTAAAATAGAAATACACACCAAACTTTAAGTTTTGATAAGGTTTTAATGCTTGTAACCTTAAAGTTTTAAGCTTATTTAAGCTTTGACAGTTCTTGAAACCTTAAATTCAAGCCTGCATATTGGGATTTAACCTTTGGCAGTTTGAAATTCCTATCTAAATTTGGATAAAACCAGTTTAAACTTTAATGTTGGATCAAAGTCTAATCTTAAAGTTTAAATAAGGTTGAAAATCCTCCAATACAGGTGGACAACCTTAATTGAATCCTTGAAGATCCAGAAAGTTAGGTACCCCAGCTCTATTTGGTCTTTTTCCTTTGTCCCACCTTTCTGTGTGGATTTTGCCCTTTTATTTATTTAAAGCCATACTATGGCCTTAAAACCTTTTAAATTGAGCTCACGCAGGATTTACATTATGTATGGCAAATCCTTAGCCAATTCAGTAAATATACACAACACCTCAATTTTAACTAAAATTTTGGTAAGTTTGCATAAACCTTATGAAAATTTAAATTTAAGCTTATTTAAGCTTATTTAAGCTTAAATTTAACAATTTTAAAAAAAAATTAAAAAAGTTACATTAGTACTATGAGATTCTTAAATCTTCCAATAACATAAGAAATAAGTGTTTTTGGGTATAACACCTTATGGATGTACCCTAGGTTATTTTTGGTGTAGAATCCAAAAATGACATAATATTTATAACTTTGTTTATCCAAAAAAAAAGTTGTACTTATTTTTTGTTATTTTTCATTTTAAATTCAATTAATAAGTCTGTTGAAGACAAATTTAACTGTGTATAAAGTTGTTTGTGGCCTTATGGGTATGTTATACATACCTCACAGGCTCACAGCCAAAGCCTCCAAGTGTGCATTCCCTGCCTCAAGTGTGGAATACTTGGGCTATGTTGTTTTAAGTGATGGCCTCAAGATGTATTTGTCAAAGGTTCAGCAAATCCTCAATTGGCCTCAGCCAAAGAACATCAAGGCTCTTCAATCTTTTCTTGGCTTTGCCAATTTTTATCATTGTTTCATAAAAGATTATTCTAAAAAATTACTGCTCTGACTTCCATTCTCAAAAAAGATTCTCCCTTTATCTTCAATGAGGAAGCTCTTAGCCAGTTTCAATTACTCAAAGAAGCTTTCACCACTTCTCCTATCTTATCTCATTTCAATCCTTCTCTACCTACTATTGTAGAAACTGATGCTTCTGATTATGCCTTGGGTGCCGTACGGAGCCAGGTGAATGACTCAGGAAAGAATCCCATTGCATTTGATAGTCGCAAGCTTCTCCCAGCTAAGCTGAACTATGAAATTCATGACAAGGAACTTCTTGGCATAGTTTGGGATCTCAAGCACTGGAGAGCATTTCTTCTCTCTCTTTCCAATTGTTTTGAGGTCTTGACAGACCACTCTTCCCTGCAGTAACTTATGTCTTCCAAAGTTCTTACTTGTTGTCAGGCCTGTTGGGCTGAGTTTCTTTCTGAATTTAATTTCACTATCACTTACTGCCCAGGCAGGCTGGCCACTTTACCAGATGCCTTGTCACGTTGAGACAACGTGTACCCAGAGAGGGGGGTGGACTTCATCAGCAAGAATCCTCAAAATTTTCATTAAATAATCATGCAAGATGGAATTCAAGAGTCAAGATTCTTTTCAATCAAAGTGGAAATATTTTCAGATTTAGTTGACAAGATTCAAAAAGAAGTATGGCAAGACAAAGACTATAAAGAAATACTCAAGCAACTAGCAAGAGGTGAATCAGTTCCAGATCATTCTCTTGAACTTCAATTCAAGTTGTTATTATTCAAAGATAGAGTGGTAATCCCAATCAATGAAGAACTTCAACTCAATATTCTTCAAAAGCTCAACTCACCATTGGCTGGCCATCCTACCCAGGAGAAGACTCTCAAGCTCATCAAGAGGGATTTTCATTGGGCTGGCATGAATCAATTTATCAAGGACTATGCATCCTCATGTCAGCAATGTTCAAGAAACAATAACATTCATCACAAGATGTTTGGATTACTCAAGCCTCTTCAAATTGCATCTGGTCCTTGGAATTCCTTATCAATGGACGTTATCAGTCAATTGCCCCTTTCAAAAAGCTTTGACTCAATTCTAGTAGTTGTGGACAGGTTCTCAAAAATGGCAATCTTCATTCCAGCTTATGGAACAGTCACTTCTCTGGACGTAGCTCAAATCTTCATTAGTCATGTATTTTCCAAGCATGGCCTTCCAGTCAGTATTTTCAGTGATAGAGGATCTTTATTTGTTTCATCATTTTGGACTCAATTCTTTCAGCAGCTCAAGATATCAAGAGATCTTTCAACTGCTTTTCATCCTTAAACAAATGGACAGACAGAGAGGGTAAATCAGATTCTAGAACAGTATCTTTGGATGTATGTCAGCTATCATCAAGATGACTGGTACACCTGGCTCCCTCTGGCTGAATTTGCCTATAATAATGCAGAACATTCAACATCAAACAATCACCTGTTTTCACTATTTATGGAAGAAATCCCATCTTTGACTCAATCCATATCTCTCAAGATTCACCTGCTGGAAAGTTATCAAAAAAACTCCAATCAGTACAGCAAGTTGTCAATTCAACAAGTATGCAGATAGAAATAGAGCAATTCCACCTGATTTCCAACCTGGGGCCAACGTATGGCTGGCTTCCAATAGCATCAAGACACCAAGACCCACCAATAAATCATCAGAAAGATGGTTGGGACATTTTGAAGTTCTGAAGAAGATTGGCAGCCATTCATATCACCTCAAGTTGCCTCAGCAATGGAAGTCAGTTCACCCTGTATTCCATGTGTCCTTCTTAGAACCAGTGAAGCATTCAGCTATCCCAAATCGACATCAATTTGCGCCACCACCCATCTTAGTGGAGGAGCAAGAGGAATGGGAAGTGGCTCAGGTTCTGGACTCAAAACTCAAGAGAGGTAAATTATGGTATCTTGTAGAGTGGAAAGGATTCAGTGAAGACCCAGAAAGAACCACTTGGGAACCAGATTCCAACATTACCAAATCACCAGACCTTGTCAAGGATTTCCATTCATTTTATCCAGACAAGCCTGGCTCAAATACCTCAAGAGTGTGATTTATGGTGCTTGGTGGGGAGAAGAAGTTATGAATGTAAGTTCCTCTCCTGGCATGCACCTTTAAGGGGGTATTCTACGCATATGTTGTTGTAAGCATCACCTTGTCCACTTTGTGAGCACTTGTCAACTTTTTGGACATATTAAGAAGGCCTTACAACATCAATACCCTACAATTTAGACCTTATCAAGATATGGCCACATCTTTCTTTCTTTTTTTTTCTTTTCTTTTTCTTTATCATTATTTCAATTTATTCCAATCATCGTAATTCACGACATTCATTACTTCAAGTCATTTATGGCAATTTATTTCAGTTTTATGGTGCTTGGTGGGGAGTGGGAGTTATGAAAGTAAGTTCAATCTCCTGGTATGCATCCCTGAGGGTTCTACTTCTTGTAAAAAATTACCTTGGCCACTCTGTGAGCATCAAATGCTTGGTTTTCATTTTTCAGACAATTCTTGGCCAAAAATGAAGCAACTCACTACAAGAAGGACAAACCATCAGGAATTTCTTTTATCTCATTTTCTTTCTTTTCTTTACTTGTATAATTTTGTTTTCTTTTACTTCTTTGAATTAGCAGCATCCCCTCCCAAGTAATGTATTGGGAGGTTCCATTTTTTTCAATTTTTAGTATTTATAAGAGTGGGGATAGAAGTCAAACCAAACACAAACAAGGATAAGGAAGCTAGTTATCTCTACCTAGATAATCAAACATTTTCTGAAAATCATTGATCAATTCATCTTTATACCAGGAAAACCTTTCAGCCATCTCTTCTGAAGCAGTACCCAAGATAGTCCTGTGATTTTCATACATAATCACCTCCCTGCTATTTCTATCAACCCTCCTGAATAATCCGGCCACAACTTCTTGATTTTCACTTGCCTCATTGGGATCTTCTCTGGTAATTTGGATAGGCCAACAATATCTTCTTTCAGAGACTTGAGCGGCAGGAAATGGCAAAGGAGACAAACCATCTGTCACATGGTGGAATTTGATCTACAACGTGCCAGTATTAACCGGTCTAATAGAATTTTCGGCAAGAGTTCCCTTTGCTGAGGTCTGGCAGACAGCATTGTGACAATAAACCGGTTACCAACGTCATGGGTCCAATTCTGGTTGGAGACAAGCGGTGGTCTCAATCAAACAACCAGAAATCACTGGGTTTTCCAATCCATTGGCGTACAAGGGTTCCACCCCTTGGGGGTTCCTTGTAGGCTCCTGTTGTGACTAATGTAACTTTATGAGGGAGACATGGGTAATACCATCAGTTACATGCACTTTGGGACGCTGTGGGAACTCCTTTTGGTGTGGGATGAAATAAGGCAGTACCTTGAGGGGGAAATTATTGGTAAGTCTGTTTTGAATTTCAGAATTGTCCAATAACCATGGGTGCTAAGGTGTATTAGCTGCCCCTCTAATAATACTGAATAGTCAGCCTACAGAGAATCACAAAATAAAATAAGATTTGTGGCTTTAACAGATAGAGAAGACTTATCAGCAGTCTCTAAATCAGACCTATCAATAACACTACAGTAAAAATTCTGATCTAAAATTTCTGATAAAATAAACACTATATTTTTTTACTTTATTTTAATAAAAGTGATGATAATATATATACATATATATGTTTTGGGTTTCTGTTATTTTAATGAAACTAATAAGAATATTTTTTTTTTGTTTTTTTTTTTTAAGAATGATAAGAATATATATTTTTTTTATGGTTTTAGGTTGATTATAATGATTTTTTTTGATATGAGTACTAATAATAAGACTACTGGATTTAATTCTTTTAGGATTTTTCTTAATACTGAGTTTATATCACTACTACTTCTCTTTTTTAATAACACTAAGCTTTTGAGCAAGGCTACTAAGCTTTAACTACGGTTATACTACTTATTCTTTACTAATACTAAGCTACTGAGCAAGGCTACTGAGCTTTTACTACGGTTATACTACTATTCTTCACTAATACTAAGCTACTGAGAAAGGCTACTGAGCTTTTACTACGGTTATACTACTATTCTTCACTAATACTAAGCTACTGAGCAAGGCTGCTGAGCTTTTCACTATGTCAATACTACTATTCTTCAACAATACTAAGCTACTGAGCAAGGCTACTGAGCTTTTACTATGTCAATACTACTATTCTTCAACAATACTAAGCTACTGAGCAAGGCTACTGAGCTTTTACTACTAAAACACTACTACTATTCTAGATATCCTGCTAGTTCAGGGATGGTTGTGATCCTGGATAGTGGGAACTTGTTCCATGATGATGGGAAAAATGAGGGAGAGAGGACCTCTATTTATAGCTTTTGGGACTCCATAGAGCTTCTCAAAATAGGGTACTTAGAAAAAATCATAGTTGAGAGGTTTTAGCTAGTGAGACGTGTAGTTTTGGTGTAGCAGCGTGTTTGCTGAGAGAATTATGCTGGTGGTGCTTTTTCTTATCAAGATCATGTGATGTATTTGAGATAATTTGGCTGGTGAGATTTTCTTTTTATCAGAGTCATGTGAGGTCATTGAGATAATATGGCTGGTGATGTTTTCTTGAAGGTGGGGAAAGTATTTTTAGTTTCTATTTTTTACATATGTTATGAGAGAATTATGCTGGTGGTTCTTTTCCTTATCAAAATCATGTGATGTGTTTGAGATAATTTGGCTGGTGAGATTTTCTTTTTATCAGAGTCATGTGAGGTCATTGAGATAATATGGCTGGTGATGTTTTCTTGAAGGTGGGGAAAGTATTTTTTTGTTTCTATTTTTTACGTATTTTATGAGAGAATTATGCTGGTGGTGCTTTTTCTTATCAAAATCATGTGATGTATTTGAGATAATTTTGCTGGTGACACTTTCTTTTTGCCAAGAAAGTGGAGAAAATACAGCTCCTGACAATTGAACTGTCTTCTAGTCATATGATATATATGAGAAAATTATTCTGGTGTTTCTGTTTCTTATCAAAATCATGTGATGTCTTTGAGATAATTTGGCTGGTGATGTTTTCTTGAAGGTGGGGAAAGTATTTTTTTGTTTCTATTTTTTACGTATTTTATGAGAGAATTATGCTGGTGGTGCTTTTTCTTATCAAAATCATGTGATGTATTTGAGATAATTTTGCTGGTGAGACTTTCTTTTTGCCAAGAAAGTGGAGAAAATACAGCTCCTGACAATTGAACTGTCTTCTAGTCATATGATATATATGAGAAAATTATTCTGGTGTTTCTGTTTCTTATCAAAATCATGTGATGTCTTTGAGATAATTCGGCTGGTGATGTTTTCTTGAAGGCGGGGAAAGTATTTTTTGTTTCTATTTTTTATGTATGTTCTGAGAGAATTATGCTGGTGGTTTTATTTTAGTATTGTATCATTTAATGTGGAGATTGCATCATTTCTATCAAGTTTGCTGCGTGCCATTATTACTAAGCAAACATTTGTTCTTGGAAAATATATTGTAATTTTATGCATAGCCTTGAGGTATTTCTTCTTTCAATTGAATCAAGGTGGGGAAAATACAGCTTCTGATGCTTTGGTCTATTTTCATATACCTTTATTTAGATTAACTGCCTTTAATGACGTAATTTGTTATTGATTATGCGATAAGGTGGATAAATTCTTTGATACTATACTGTTTTGATAAGATCTTGAGGCTGTGTATTGTATATTTCTTTTTGAAATTTGTAATTGTAATGTGTAAATCTGTTTTGCGTAATTCTTTTTATTATCATTTTTTTTCTTTTGTTTTATTGGTAAGCTTGAAACTGGTACTAATGGTATGGAATACCACAACGCAGTGCCCTAAACCCGGGGGTACTGTCACATGGTGGAATGTGATCTACAACTTGCCAGTATTAATCGGTCTTTCAACCAGTTTAATGGCCTTTTCGGCAAGAGTTCCCTTTGCTGAGGTCTGGCAGACAGCATTGTGACACCATCCCTTCTTCTACTGGAACTGGCCACAGGTTGGAGTTGTGGGGAGGTGATAATGGGTGAGCTCCTGGGTTGCTGGCTTGGTGATGGTCTCACTGCTGGATTCAAGGAAGGCCTGGCATGGGAAGTAATGGATGAAGAAGGAGGAATTGTATTAGGAATGGAAGCAAGCACTGGTTGGAAGGTTCTGGGAGTACTGGGAATCACTTGGCTTTGGAATCTGTTGGCAAGAGTCTGAGAACAGGAATTGCTGGATGGATGGCCAACAAAATGAGGAACAACTTCAACTTCTTCACCATCCATCTGGATCAGTTGGAGAATAAGAAATCCTTCTTATTATTTTCACTACCCCTTCAGTATTGATTCTGGAGATTGGGACTTCTGAGCTGGAATATATTGGCCTACCACTAACTGGAATTGGCCCTCCAACATTAGTCCATCTTGCCACATCCCGCTTCCTGGAACCAGTCACTACATCAATAAATAAGTACCAATTTCAATCAAGATGTGCAAATCACTCACATTGAGAAAATCCTGAAGTTCCATCAGGAGTAGGTGCCTCAGAGACTGGGAACTCTTTCCCAAAAGGCCCATCTTTTCTACTTCATAAAAACCTCCTGACATTAGAAGACAGCACCCCAGTATGACAACATGGTTTCTTTCCAATGAAGAAATACTGGAGCTTTGAAGATGGGATATTGTAGTGTTGAAAACAATCCTTACCCTTGGCCAAACATTCAGTACAGGCAGGATCAAGAATTTCAACTGCTCTGTATACGTCATAGATTTGGGAGGGATCAAAGTGACCAGAAGGAGCCATGTAGGGTGAAGACAATCAACTGAAGACGCCAAAACCACAAAACACAGATGGTGGCGGTGTAGAAGGAGAATATTCAGTGATTTCAGTCAGTTTGGAACTCATAACTAAAGAATATGCAAGCAGAAGATTCAAGACATCAGAATGAGTCCACTCCAAATCAAAAATAAATTGACCTCAAAGAAATGGGGCCATAACTCATTTATGCCCCCCCTCAAAGTCTCTAAGGTGAGAATTCAAGGCCCCTTTGGGGCTGCAATAATCACCCAGGGCTTCCCCTGCAAATTTGGGGAGGATAGGATCTTGATGGTCCTGGACCCCCTCAATGAGTCCAGGTCATGTAGGTGAGAATTTGAACCATGGGCCAGTTTTTGGTCCCCAGCAAAATTGGGCCCAGGGGGTCTCCAATAGCCCCCACGGCCCACAGACCGCGGCATACGGTCCAAAGCCCATGGACCGTAGGACCCCAAAAGACCAAAATGGCCAGAAATGGCCATATATCAAGAATTTCAATAAAATAACCCAAGACCCAAAAAGGTCCAAAAGGGCCATAAAACCAAAATTCATCAAGAATAACCCTAGGAAGGCCCAAGGCCCAAAATACTATGGGAAGGCAAATGGAGGCATTTCCAAGGCCAATGGGGACAAGATCCCTTGAAGACTATATTTCAAGACATTTTCAATTGGGCCTTGAAAAATGAGTATACATTCATATAATCATTTGGAATCATTTTTTGAGCACAAGAGCTCAGTGGCCATCATTTTGGGATACAACTCAAGGCCATACCCCAAGGACAAATATTTATTGAATCAGAAGAAAGGAAGCATATTTTGAAGTGGAATACTTATTCAAAAATTGAAAGAAGGGGGAATAAAATTATTTTGACAGGGAAGAATTGACAAAGTATTTTCAGGATAATGGTCAAGAGGAAATGAAAATTAAAAAAGAAATTTTTTGAATAAATGTGGGGATATTGAGATGCCACTGAACAGTGGCAGTGTATTATGGTATTCAGGAGCCCACCAGTTCTAAGAGGGGGATACTGTGACAACCACTCACCAGGGGTAAGGGTATTCATTAATACACCCACTCAAACACCTCAAATCAGCAGATCCACTATTTTAATCAGCATTCAGTTTCAGAAATCTTCCTTGCTGAAACATGCATACAGCTTGGTACTTCAATACAGCCTGTCAACATCTTTACAGGTTGGATTCACCCAATATAGCTTGGATACACCATTATGAAACTGTATGATCACTCAACTCCACCACACCTCTGGTACAAGTTCTGTACAACTGTGCACGACCTGTATTGGCCAGACTCAATTCAATAATTCAATCCTCTCATGAAAATTCTCTCTCTGGATCAGGGCTGGGTATTCTCACTTATGCCATCCCCTCTTTCTCCCCCTGGGGACTTTTCCCCAGTTAATTAATTTGGTTTATTTATTATTTAATGAATATTATTCTACTTATTTTGGGTATTCTATTTATTTAATATTAAGTTAGTCTTTGCATTTTCTTTCTTTGCCTGTACAGTATGAGCTGGGTGGCCATATCCTTATTAACCCTTCTCTTTTCATTCTGACAGGTTAAAACAGTGGACTTGGACTTCTTTGTGGTTGGCTCTTTTATTCTTTACTATTATTTTTTTTGTTGCTGCTTTCTTATAATTCTTTTATTAGTAATTCATTTTTTAACACTCTTAAGTGTATTCCTTTCTTACAATATCCTGAGCCCTCCATACGTGAGTCCCATTTTACTGAGTTCCAGGCCCTCTTCACTTCAAAGAGCCCCTGTGACATCTACGTCAAAATGAGGTAAAACTTCAAAAATTCTTTAAAAATACAATTTTGAATGAATTTTCCTGAATCTTTCAGGATCAATTAAGAACTGTATAATTCATATAAAAACCAAAATAATTATAATTTTATATGTAAAATTAAAAGTTTTACTTACAGGCCATTTGTGAGGATTCCACGTGAAACACAGAATCTTTAAAAATTTACAGAAAATACATTCTGTGATGAAATTTTCAATAACATTGATAGCTTTGGGAAATGAATTTTTGTTTTGGAATAAAAGAAGATTTACAGGTGTTAGTCCTTTTATTCTTAACCATAACTGGGTTGATAGTCACGTAAAAACCTCAATTAAGCAATTATGAAACTCTTATGTGACAACTGATGATGCAATCAATAATCCAAAAAGGTTGATTGTTTTCACACTCACTAGTTTTTCAGTTTGCTCTATGGAATGCCTCTCTGAGCTGTCTTAGACTTAAAAGAGGCTTCCTGTGCTGTTTTTTCCAGATAATCACATTATTATATTATACCTTTATTACCAACAAGTAAGTCTTAGTTAAAACTATTTCTTAAGTGTTTTATTCTTTCAGCAATCAATCAGAAAGATGTGAAATCATAGAAATCAACTATATATTGTTGTAATCTTTTTATAAATTAATTTTGATCCATTAAATCCACAATTCTATGTCAAATATCTCTACTTTTATCTTTAATAAGTTCTTTGGAGTATTAGTGGGTGATTTATTTTAATTCTGAAGGTTTTCTCTAGTAATAGTCTTCTTCAAGAGTTATCTTTATAATTATTCTTGGAAAAGATAATTAGATATTAAAATAATTTTATTATTTTAATAAAAGAGGTTTTTATTTTTAAATTCTTCTTGTAATTGATTCTTGTAGACAATTGCTGCCTACTGTCATAATCACTAGTAGTGTATAACACATAAAGGAAATAATTCTTTAATTATTTAATTGTGGTTATAATAATTTCAATTATTATATTTCATAAGAACAGTCATAGTACAGTTCAGATAGACATTTACATGAGCCAGTACAAGCAGTACTACACAGTGTACAAAGACAAGGACTGGGAAATGTTGCCTCAAACACACCAAGGAGTGATGAACTCCTGGCACATTCTCAAACGTTTCCTCAAAGAGGAGGAAATAGTGAGATACTCCAATGGATTGAATCCACTATCATCCAAACCTCAAATCAAAAAGATCAAGGAGTACCATACCAAAAAGAAGGAGGCATCCAAGGAAGAAGCCCCAAGCCAGCCCACTTCCCCAAGAGGGGAAGAATGACAAGAAAAAGAATTGGAGAAAACCATATTCCCCATGCTACAGGATTCCAAAATTCCAAAAGGATGCCATGGACAATGTCTTCAACATGGTCAGAACCTTGATGGAGCTCAAGGACAAGGAGGAACAAAGAATGAGACAACCTCATTTCCCAAAGAAATAACCTTGTCCCAAAGATGTTGTAAATAATTTCACAGAAATCAAAGATATTATATTACCTTAAAAAGAAATTAAAAATAGTTTATTCTCATTACAAGCAATAAACAATAATTTATCTTCTTCAACAAAAACTGTTGTACAAAACAAAAAGGAAAGTTACAACATTAAATTTATTGTTTAAAATAACAAACTAAAAGTTTTAATTGACAATACTCAAAAATTAATACAACAACAACAAGAATTGTATAAATACATACAAGATATCAAAGATAAAACTTTGACAATAAATTATGACGTGAGTATTGACAATCCTACAGAAAATTGACCAAATTAAGTATTTCTGTAAAACTATTTGAAGAAAAGACTTCATCACACCAGAAAATACTTTTAGACCATGTGGAAAAAAGTGATGAAAAAGAATGCATCTGAAAGATGATATTCAAAGTGAAATAAGGCTTATCACTGAAAAAATGGATAAAATTAATGAGGCTAACTCAAATATTCCAAAGTTATCAACTCCATTTTCTCACATAAGAAGCCCTGTTAAACCAAAAGAGGAATTAACAAATTCATTCATAACAGACTTTAGTCACCAAGACAATAACCAAGTCTTAATGAAGGAAGCATTTCAATTGAAACAATTGCCAACATTCACAGGAGAAGGTGAACATGACCATATGTCATTTATTAAAACAATTGACATGTTACAAGAATATTATGCCATACCAGATGAATCAATCACTGCATGATTACACTCATTGTTTGAGAAATCTGCAAAAAGATGGTTTTATAGCATAAGACAAGCAAATGGCAAAAATACCTGGTCTTGGTGGAAACAAGAAATAATCACCAAGTAGGCCAAAGATTCCTGGAGGTACAAAATAGAAAATGCATTTTAAAACTCCTTCTTTGACCCAGACAAAGATAAACCATTGACTTGGTTGTTAAAACAAGTTGAAAGATTAAATGCATCGTACCCGGAAATGTCACAAAAAATGGTACACATGAAAATACTTAAGAAATGTTGAGGAGAATTGGAACATGCCCTGAGAAGCAGGTGTATAGAACGATGCTCCACAGAAGAGTATATCAATGCACTAGAAGACATAGTAACAAGAACAAAAGCTGGCAGAAATTGGAAAAAATTGGACAACAAAAGTCCAAATAAGCCATTCATCAAAAAAGATAAATCAAAAGAAGCTTTCCGTCCCAATACATCCAACAGTAATGAGCAAATAAAATGCCACAAATGTTGAAGTATTAAACACTTAGCCAATAATTGCCTTAAAAAAGCAAAAATCAATGAAATTGTGGAAACAGAGGACCACAATGATAAAGAAGAAGAATCTGATTCTTAAAAGGACACTGAAGAATCTGAAACCTCTCAAAGTGATGAAATTCATATGATTAATGCACAAACTTTTAATATTGATTTAATATATGAAGTAATGGATGTCAATTCAAGCTTACCACAAGTTGGAACATCTGATACAAACCTCACAAATATACAAGGTGCTAAATTGTATAGAATCAAACCAACAAAAGAGATGGGATATACAGTTGGAAAATCAAGTATAATTATTGTCATGGTGGGAAACCAAGAGGAAAAAGTGAACTCAGATACAGGAGCATATTGTACCTGTGTTGGTAAAAGTTATTTAAAAACAATGGTACCAGATTGGGAAGAAAAACTGATACCAATACAAGGAGTCAAATTTAGTAGTGCAAGTGAAAGCATGAAGCCCTTTGGAATAATTGACTTAATACTCATTTTTCCTCATCCTTCACAATGTATCAGATTGAAAGTAGAATTCATAGTAATGGATAACTGCACTAGTAACCATTTTATACTTGAAAATGACTACTTGTCAATTTATGGCATAGATATCTCTAACCAAAAAGATAGATATTTTACCATAGTTGACAATAAAAGAGAAAAATTTGGCTTTCTTAATAATAAAAGACAAATGACAGTTGTCAAGAATGAATAAAACAGCCCAGAAATGGATTTTTTCATAAATAAACAGCTAAAAGAGGCAGAATTCAATCATGAATTAACAGTAACAATGAAAGAAAATTGATTGACCTCTTATTTAAATATAAGATTGCCTTTGCAACTGACAAGGAACCACTAGGTGCCATAATTGGACATGAGGTAGACATAATCCTCAATGTAGAGAAACCTTATCCGCCTCCATTAAGAAGACCAGCTTATCCAGCCAGCCCATGAGCTAGAGAAGCTTTAGAGGTACACATTGAAGAATTAATGGACCTTGGAGTTTTAAGAAACGTAGGACGTAATGAGCAGGTAGAGGTCACTACACCTGTTATTATAACTTGGCACAATGGAAAATCAAGGATGGTACGGGACTTTGGAGCTCTAAACACCTATACTATCCCTGAAAGATATCCAATACCCAGAATCCATGAAACATTAAAACAATTATCTCAGGCTAAGTTCATCACAAACATCCAACATTTCCTGTAATTCTGATAAAATGTTACAGCTCAAGTGACAAGGAATTATTTCCACTAAGAAATAAACCCCCACTTGAAATACCCCCTTTAGAAGAAGGAGAAGAAAAAAATTATGAAAGTCCTGAAAGAAAGAAGGAAAAGAAACAAAAAAGAAAGCAAGTACCTTGTAAGGTATAGAAATGTAACTCAAGAAGATGAATGGCTACTTGAGAAGGATATAAGAAATGATGATAAATTATTAAGAAGTTTCAGACATGAAAGAAAGCCTAAAGAATAGGAAAATCAAGCATTATTGAGCCTCAAGACTAATAAAGTCTATTTAAGAGTTAGGCAAGTGGATGATACCCTAATTAACTATATCATATTGTGGTACAATCTTTTTTTGTGGTAGGGAATGTGAGCCTTTGAGATATGACCACATATCCAAAAAGGTCACAGAAAAATTTCTGTAATAATTATACTTATAATAATTATCTCAAAAACTAATAAAATACCATAAATAAGTACAAAATCTGAATTAAATCAGAATCTAATGAATAAAAATGTGATATAAATTACACTATTAGCTTCCTCATGGTAAAATACACATATGTAATTTTTATGGAATATCTGAAAAGTCAAAAATTACTGAAGTATAAGTAATAATACCTTAAAAAAGGTAGAAAACCTCATTTTACTCAGATACCAATGAAACAACATGTGAAATGAATTGAACAAATCTACATCTAAAAAACTATGAATCTATTCTCTCAAGTCAATACTTAAGGAATTAAGCTTAATATATGCACTTTTTGGGTCAATGCATATATTCATGGTTTTTAGCTAATATCTCTTGAAATATACAAGATAGAGAGATAAACCAAAGAAAAAGTCACCACTTAATTGCTTTGAAAACACGGATATGAACTTTATTTTACAATCTATAAACAAGGTTCAAACTTGTAATGGATTATTGAATAAAATCAATGGAGCTGTTGACCACTTTGTTGTTAAAATGGTCCAAACTTAAAAGAAAGCAGACAGTCAGATTCTACTAGCTCATACGTGAAGAATTGCGTAATTGTTATTCTAATATTCAAGGTATAACCCATTGAAATCATGGTTTGAAGTTCAAAATATCAAATTTTGACAGAAAACATGGGTTACAAGACAAATAATCAAAGATAGAGTTTTAATGATGTAATAAAATGCTCTTGGAAATTTAATACGGATGTTCCAAGCTATCAGAATTTACTCTCAGAATAGCTTTAGCATTTATAACTTAAGAGTTATTAATGATCAAAGTTAATGTTTGAATTTGATCATTTATAATCACTCACTGTAATCTTATTCTAAGTTTAACAGTCATATAAGTGATAAAGCTGCTGAATACTTTTTGATCATGCTTAATACTAATAAAATACACAAAGCTTAGGCCTCTTCCAAGCCTATGATGTCATCAAACTTAGAGCTATATTAATAACTCTAAATAATGGTGTAATGATGAGATAAGATGGCTTGATCATGATTTAATCATCACCAAAACTTATAATACTGATCCTTTCCAGTGGATAACATCAGTTAACGTCTAATAGAAGCCTATTGGACTCTAGAAGAGGGGTATTTACTATAAAAAGAGCTCTTTTTACTCTATTTTCCCCTAAGACGCATCAAAACATTAAAACAATCAAATCAAAAGGTAGATTCTTTATTCTTTATATATAAATCTATTATATTATTTAGGACCAAAGGTAATCTTCATTATAATCATTATCTTTAACGTGATTACTTCAATTGTTCCACTGTTTTGTTATGTTTCTCTTTAAAACCTCAAATCCACGTAAAATCAATAAAACTTGTAATTTCTCTTTTTTTTCTTTTAAATACAATTTAAATAAGTTGTATTTATATTATCTTCCATATAATTATTCAAAATCATTATACTAAGTGTTAAAATTATGTTATTCTCTCTTATCATAATAACTTTCTCTTTATTATTACTTTAATAGTTCTTTAATTAGTATAAATAGTATTTATATTAACTTATAACTTTAATATTAGTAATATTATTGCTATTAATTGTTTTTTATTAAGAAGAAACAATTTTTTACGGCTTTATTTTTTGTTGGTAACAATTTTAAAGTGCTTTTGAATATATTTATTATTATATATTAATATATTTATTTATTATATTCTTTATTTATAATATAAATTATAATATTTTATTTATTCAATGATATAATTATTTTTATGCCTTAATTATAGTAATTCTTTCTTATTATAATTCTTTTTATCTTATTCATTTTATCTATAAGGACATTCAGAGTACAATAAGTAAAATATTGCAAATTTTTACTTATTGTTTCATAGTCAAGCCTTACACTTATGGTGTATTCTATTTCACATTTTTATTCATTGGATTGTAAGTTAATTCAGCATTTCTGGTTTTTATGCAATTTTCACTTATTTTAACATAATTATTTGGGGGAATAATTATTGTCAATTTTTCTTGTGACCTTTTTGGATATGTGGTAATATCTCAAAGGCTCACAGAAAGAAACTGAGGGAAATTATACCCACCCTGCCATTCACCTCCCAATTCAACAGAAACCTCAAACCAGAGGACTGGAAGGCATGGATCAAGTTCTTTAGCTCCACCAACTCCTCACGGATGCTTTCCCATGGAGCATGGGAAACAAGTGGTTCAACCTAGAATCACACTGGGAATAACTTGGAGAAAGTTTCCAGAAGATATTTCTCAAAGAGATAACCTTCAAAGACCTTATGGTAATCACCAAAGGATGGAATACCACCAGACAGTTCAAACTCCAGGAGGAGAGGGCAACAAGGATAAGGGAAAATAAAACCACTATCCAAGCTGTAGAAGAACATCTCAACCAGAAAGAGCCTACTCTGATTCCTCAAGGCTTGGAAGGAGTAGGCCAACTCAACTTTCCATTGGCTTTACATCATTCAGGATCCAGCAGATCAGTGACCAGGAGTCACCATTCTTCCAAACCCAGGTAGTTTCCAGGAGAAGACAAGGATAAAAAGGGAAAAACAAGACCTCTTTCAACTACAGGCAGAAACAGTCAGACCCAATGATCCATAATATGTTGGACTTGGTGAAATAATTACACAAGAGCCAGAAATAGTTTTAAATACTTCTAGAATTCGTAGCCCTACTAATAGAAAGATTACCCCCACTCAGAATGAACACAATGTTGTTACACGTAAGAGTAACTTAAACAGTGATCAACTGTGGTTAAAATGTCCCAATTTGCAGTTCAAACTCAAGAGAAATTTAATGAACTCTATAGGGGCAATGAAAGGCTGAAAGAATTCACAGCCTTACAATTAGCAACAATAAGAGCCATCCAAGAGAGCTGTGCCTAATTATGCAAAGCTTCTGAAGAAACCAATAAAAGACTAAATCAAGTCTCTTTAGACCAATATCACTGCAAAAGGGAAAAGTTGTGAGCCTTAGGGGTATTTTTACATACCCAAAAGACCACAAATGATAAATTGAAATATAAATACAAATTTTATATTTAAAAATCAAAACTTAATTATAATTTAAAAATAAAATTACAATAAAATTTAAAATTATGAAAATTCATTTTTACTTGTAAAAATTATGTAGAAATGAATTTTTAATAAAAATTATGAAATTAAAATATTTTTGGTAAAAATTTATATGAAATATATTCTAAATTTTTATCCAATAAATAAACATATGAAAATTATTTTACCATTTGATTCCTCATAAAAAATTAGGTGGGGTCACCTCTGAGTGAAATTTTTGTAACTCAACTCTAAATAAGCTTAAATTAAGTTTTTAGTATTTTCAATACAAAAGTTGAAAATCCTCAAAACCTTAATTTAATTCACACCAAATGTGGTGTTAACCATCAATTTTTATGTTAAAATTGAGGTGTTGTGTTTAGTTTAGAAGTTATGAGGAACTGAAGTATTTTCTATTGAATTCAATTGAAATGTCAAAATGTGTGCGTGTATTACATAAGTGAACTTTGATTTACATATGAGGGATCAATTAAAACTGTATTGTACTGTACAATTCAATTGAATTACATATGTAAATTACAAGTATAATACATGAGGGGAATTCAAGAAAAAAATAAATTGGAAAGATTAAAATTGGGGGGGAAAAGGAACTCTAGCTCTAAGGGGGAGCCAGGCCCCAAAATCCTTGCTGAAAGGTGTGAGATGTCAAAATTCACGCAAACGTTCATCACTTTTGGCCCGTAATTGAGTCACAGGGTCTGTGACTCAATTGATGATGAGGTTTTGATACCAACCAGGGTGGTTTTAACTGCTGCCAAGAGGGTAAAACTACCCTTAAGTTAAAAAAAATGTTAGTTGAAACAGTTTCAACTGGTTTCTACGCCTCTTACACAAATTCTGACGTGTTTTGAAGGCTCTAGACCAGGTATTGCTACAGTAATGGCTGATTTAAGGGTCTAAAATGGCTAAAAATGGCTTAAACCAGCCCTTTTTTGGTCTAAACCAGGGTTCAATGATGCCATAATTGGCTTTTCTGTTGTCAGAATGTTTTTCACGACTGACAAGAGTAAATTTTACTTTTGGAGTAAGAAGATTGATGGCTATAAAAGAATGTCTTCTTTGCCCCACTTTTCTCTTCATGTTAGAATCTTCTCCTTTTATAATTAGTTTAAACACTGTTAAACCAATCAATAAAAGATTCCAAACACCTTTATTAAATCATTTTAAACCTTTTATCCGGGTGAAAAAATCATTACAATCATTGTTTGTAGCTCTTATAATCATTTTTACCCCTGAACCACCCCAAAAGTGAATTAAAGCATCTTTCATCACTGTAAACTTTGTCAATTTGTTTCCAAATTTACTCTGGTCACTTTTGGGAATGTTTTTTCTTTAATATTCTTTTCAAAGACTCTGTTCTTAAATTAATTTCTTGCAGTACTTTTCTCAATTAATTCCAATTGAAATTTCTTTTTTAGCCTTAAATATCTCTTGTAGAGTATTTTTGGATAAATTTTTATTGTTGGTAAAACAATAAATTTTTATAATATTATTGTTTTATACTAATAAAGCTATAAACAATCAAATTGGCGTGTTTATTCTTAAAAATAATATTTCTTACTATTTTTAATTGATTTTTACCTTATACAAATTTTGAGGACAGGAAAAGTACTTGATTTTTAATTAAAGTTTCATATCCACACCTTACACAGGTATTGTCTGGATAAGGATATAAACAAATTTTTGAATTTCTTCCAAAACATAAAGTCTCAACCACAAGGCTATGCTTTGGAAAATCCATATCAAGAGGACATCATACAATATGTCTTTTTATATAATAAGCCAAGATCTCCATCACAATACCAAGATGGAGATAACATGACTTATTCAGAGAAGGAAGCACTGAAACACCTTCCAGAGTCCTCAAGCTGGCAAATATTCTCTGGTGTACAAGAATACGATCATATGGAGCCCATTAATTATATTGATGACCTCTTCATTGATGTACCAAGCATACCAGATTGCTGGATTACTGCTAGATTAAATGAAGCATTCAAAGGACATTTTAGTGTTTTGTACACAGAAATGAAGGAAATCCATGGAAGAATAAATTTTCCGTGGTGCAAGAGCCATATAATTTTAAATTACAGCAATTGTAGTTGGATATGGCAAAATTCCATTTCATTTGAAAATGAAAAGTACTCTGTGGACAAAGATCCATATGAGTGGTGTCTTAGACAGTCCAAAAGGCTTAGAGCCATTGATTATCCAACGAATATTAAGATAATTAATCACAAACTTTTGAAACAGATGCCAGGAGAACTGGGGAATGCAGATTCAAGAAAAGTTGCACTCTAGATGGCATTTCAAATACCTCACAAGATGTAAGGAAAAGGACAAAAATATGGAAATATTCCCCATATAAAAGCAGCAGTTTCAAAGAGAAACAACCATTCAGGGTGTACATAAAATATGAAACTTAAGAAAGAGTGGCAGAAGTGACCAAGAAGAAAAACTCTTGTCACAATTGTGGGTCAACAGACTGCTATGCTAACAACTTTCCAAAGGCAAAGAAAAAAGTCTATGCCATTGAACAAGTACCAGAGGAAGAATGCCCAACAGAGGATTCTTAATCAGACTCTATGGGTGATGCCATCAGAGAACACTCTGATGTGGACCAAGCACCAAAAGAGGTATTTTTAGTAGAGTAGCAGGAGTCAACAAAACTAGACATTCAGGATGTAAAGTTGGAAGCAGGAATTCCACAAGACACTTCAAATAAAAACTTGTGTAAACACACACAGGATGCACAGAACTTCCTAGTCACACCAAATAAAGGAATGGCATATATACATGGGAAAGCCACAAAGCTGACTGTTTATATTGACAATGCTCAGTGCCCACTGATCATTGATAGGGGTGTGCACTGCTCCATATTGGCCAGAGAATACCTGGGTACCCACTTCTAAAATTGGGAGAAGCAATTCTTGCCAACCAAGGCAAAGAAATCTAAGAGTGCATCAGGGTGAAATCCATTGGGACCACTATCAAAGAGATAATCATACACCATATGAAAGGGAAGATCAGACTCAACCCATAGTTTGTAGTTCTTGAAGATGCTCACATACAAGGCTTTTTACTGGGAAAAGACTATCAAAGGATGTATGGTATTGAAATTTACGATAGTAAAAACAGGCACATTACCATAGGTACAAACAAGCAAAAGAAACTCTCACTTGATAAATACCAAATTTCTACCAATGACCCTCTAGTAGAATTGCTGAATGAATTCAAAGAGGGAAAATTCAGCACCAACTTCACCAGTAAACAGAAATTTAGTTCAATGATAATTCTGAGGAAAAATTGACCAGCATTTGGAATTGGTAAAGAACCCTTAGGCAAAATCAGAGGCCATGATGTAGAATTATATCTAGATGTGGAGAGAACTTATCTACCCATGCTCAGAATACCTCAATGTCCAGAAAGGCTGGAAACTATGAAAGAAGTTGAAAAACACATCAATGAACTCCCATATATGGATGTTATCAGGAGAATAGGACACAATGAAATAGTGGAAATCACCACTCCTGTGCTTGTCACCTGGAATGATGGGAAATCCAGGTTGTGTGGGGATTTCAGAGCCCTTAATAGCTACACAAAAGCTGATAGGTACCCTATAGCAAGGACACCTCATGCCCTGGTGTCAGCTAGAGTCTATGTTGAAGCAGTAATTAGGCTATTTACAACTAAAACTATGACTGTGACACGTGAAAATAATTTGAAAATAAGAGCTTTTTAATAATATAATAGTTTATAATAAAATAATAGGGTTCTACTATTGTAAAATAGTGGTGGTGAGCGCTATTGAGAACCCTGGATGCAGTCTTACCAGTTGGATAACTATAATAAGAACTACAATAATTAAGATTATAATTATACCCTGATTATTACCCAAGAGTAAAAATGTTTTGTACAGTTTACTACATAGGATATTCAAGAGCAGGGTGAGGAAACAATTGTGGCTGTGAAAAGCCTCCTTTTTATCCTGAAATGGGGTTGAAAGGGTGCTAGACCTTTCCACGTAGAGGAAGTGAAGATTTTTTCACTCTCTAGTACTGGCTTGTGGTTTGCAAACAGCCTGAATAACCTGTATTGGGCTCAGATGTGGCTTTAAACCACATCTGGGCAGTTTTCACCAATACAGGGTGAAAGTTTTCATCTGGGGACCCCACAGCCTGATTCTGACGTGTATGACGCTTAGAATGCTGTACAGAAGCTGTATGGGACCCCAGTATTGACTGACATATGAGGTATTGAAGTAAAAACAAGCTTCTTTGTCTATTTGACACCTCATATTCATGGTTATGGGATATTATCCCATGGTAAGGCTGTATATGACAGCAGGTGGGAATCTGACCTTAAAACAGCCATAGCTTTGTCAATTATTGAGATATCAACCTCATAATTGGTTCAGTGTATATCCCTGTATGTGCTCTACACAATGGTACCTTATTTGATATGGCAAAGTTATCCCATGTACAAGATTTTTGTACATTTGTGTGGTATAGGCAAAAAGCTGTATTGAGCTTATTTGCCCCATAACTTTTGTTCTAGTTGGGCTATGTGGAAATGGATGACACCATCAGATAGCCCTGATTGTTCTCTTTCCAAAATGACCCCACTTCAAGTATCTCACACTAAAAATGTAGAAGTTAGATGAGAGGTGAATGTTTTGTTCACCTCTATTTGGCTTAAATTGACCATAACTCCAGTAATATTGGTGCTAGCTCAGTTTTGCTGGTAACATTGGATAGCCCTGGTCTAGAGCTCCATTTTGAGTACCCATTTGATGGGGTTAAGCATCTCCTTCTACATTTTAGATGAGAGGTGAAAATTAAGGTTTATGCTCAGCAATAAGTTTGTTATTTCTTGTCCTATGGTGATGGGACTTATATTTTCAGAAAGAGGTGAGTTTCCTCTTTCTTTTGATACCCTCTGAGCTGATTTGGCTCAGTTTCATGTTCTTGTGGTATCTTGGCTATACCATTGGGTTATGGTATTTTGGCTGACATGCTTGTGCTCTGGTTTGGAGTCACAGGCTGACATGAAGAACAAGACCCAAGAGAGGAAATACAGTTAAAAGAAGGAATGCTACAAGGCACTGTAAAAAAAACTTTTGTAAAAACACACAGGATGCACAAACATTCCTAGTCACACCAACTAAAGGAATGGCATACATACATGGGACAGCCACAAGGATTGTAAGCTGGGCTCTCTTTTGTGACTTCCAGTTAATATAAAAGGAATTTAATAAATCAATTAAAAGTGGAATACTGTTAAGAAGAGATAACAGAAACTTCACTATGGTTAGATTATAGTATTATTAGTGGAATGCGCTTCACTAATAATATTAAAGATAATTTATAATTTTTAAGTAACAGAAATTACTAATTGAAAATTGAGAGATCTTATATTTTTTTAAAGTAATAAATGATTTAATTTAAACTGTAAAAATATATATATATAATTTAGCTCTGAGGTACCATTCAAAGGTAAGAATGATCCTCTTAAATATTGTGAAATAAAAATTATAAATGATGTCATAATAAGATTTTTATGAAATCATCAAAAGAAATTAATAATGATTTTATTTACAAAATTAAATGATGTCATATGATGTTTTATGACATCATTAAGATTTAAAATAATAAATTTTAATTTTTAGGTTAAAGTTTGAACCTAATAATTGAATAAAATAAAAAATTAAGATGTAGACGGTGTAGCAGGTAAGCCATTACATGCTTGCAGGCTCACATTTCATAACACTAAAAAAAATAAAAAAAATGTAATTTATAATTCATAATAACAACTGTATTCATTTATAATCTTCATGATAATATTTTGAGTCTTTGAATCATTAAAATAAAGTTCTTTTCTTGTTGTATAATCTGAATGATAGAAATTGTTACAAATTTGTATCTCTTCTTCATTCAGACGTTCAAAATAAAATGAATTTTCGCGTTTTTTTATTTCTTCAATGTAAATTTTTAATTGACTGTAGTCTTGATTTGAAAAAAATAATTTATCAATGTTTATTGCATTATCTATTTTTGTTGTCATGTTTTTTGTAGCTTTCGATATTGTTTTTTTCAGTTTTGTAGATTTCCCGATTATCCTCTTTGCTATAAATGTTTGAATTTCATTTTGTATTTTACTTGCATCGGCAATGTCTTCCTTTTGTTTATCTTCATTTTCAGTTGGTAGGCTACTTCTATTATGTATTGTATTCAGCTCACACGTAGTACAACTACTATTTTTACTGCTAATGGTGTTTTCAGTAGATCTTGCATGTTTTTGAGACTTTGTGCAGCTATCCGATTGATTAATATTATGAATAAGGTTGAACCGATTTGATTTAGGAATAGAAGCTTTATCATTGGAGCTGTTGACTTCTGTATTACTATCAATAGTTCCTTCTGAAGCTTTATTTGTAATCAGCTTTTTATTCGAACAAGACCAAGTATTTTGATTCATCTCAGTCATTAGACCTTTTTGATGAGTACTCTTGTTAATAAATTTTTTTGAAAAAATTAAATTAGACGCTTCAACGTTATTCAATCCTTTTTTCTTGTTGCTTCCTGATGAGAATGTTGTCAAATCGCTATCATTTGAATGCTTGCGATTCAACCAAGCCTCAGATCAATTAGTATGCTTTCTGTGCTGACGATGAGGTGTATAGTTGTTAAAAGAACTATTGCTAGTCATTATTTTGGATAGATGACCAGCTATAGTTCTCATGTCTTTCATGAGTAAAGAAATATTGTTAAGAAGTAATACTACAGATAGATCAAGAGTAGTATTTTTTGAATCTTTCATGTTAGACGACTTAACAGATGAGTCTAACTAGAGAACGTTGTATCAATAAAAGCGATTTGGAATCAAATCTTCAAATTGTCGTAGATTGTTGTAAAAAAAATTCAGAACAGTCTTAGACTTTTCAGCTGATGGAGTAAGTGTAGATAGAATGTTTAATTAGGTAGTATCCAACGTCTAATTAATTTATCAGAATTAATTAACTAATTAATTATTTCTAATGATAATTTTAATATATTAAATGTAAGCTGGGGTCTCTTTTGTGACTTCCAGTTTATATAAAAGGAATTTAATAAATCAATTAAAAGTGGAATACCGTTAAGAAGAGATAACAGAAACGTCACTATGGTTAGATTATAGTATTATTAGTGGAATGAGCTTCACTAAGAATATTAAAGATAATTTATAATTTTTAAGTAACAGAAATTACTAATTGAAAATTGGGAGATCTTATATTTTTTTAAAGTAATAAATGATTTAATTTAAACTGTAAAAAAATATATATATAATTGAGCTCTGAGGTATCATTCAAAGGTAAGAATGATCCTCTTAAATATTGTAAATACAAAATTATAAATGATGTCATAATAAGATTTTTATGACATCATCAAAACAAATTAATAATGATTTTATTTACAAAATTAAATGATGTCATATGATGTTTTATGACATCATTAAGATTTAAAATAATAAATTTTAATTTTTAGGTTAAAGTTTGAACCTAATAATTGAATAAAATAAAAAATTAAGATGTAGACGGTGTAGCAGGTAAGCCATTACATGATTGCAGGCTCACAAGGATGACTGTTTTCATAGACAATTCTCAACACTGGTTGATCATTGACAGTGGAACACACTGCTCAATAGTGGCCAGAAATTATTGGGAACATCATTTCCCAAATTGGGAGACCCAACTCTTGCCAAACAAGGCAAAGAACTTCAAAAGTGCATTAGGGAAGATGACTTCAATTAGGAAAATCATGAAAGAGATAATTATACCTCATAGGAGAGGTAATATCAGACTAAACACAGGGTCTGTTGTGCTTGAAGATGGCCACATCCAAGGGTTTTTACTGGGAATAGACCACCAGAGGGTGTATGGAATTGACATTTACAATAGTAAAAACAGAAAATTACTTTTGGTACAAACAAGGAAAAGAAATTTTTACTTGGAATATACCAAATATCTACCCATGACCCTCTAGGAAAATTACTGAATGAGTTTATGGAGGGCCAATTCAGTACTACCCTCACCAGTAAGCAAAACCTTAGTTTACTGAAGATGCTGAGGAAGGATTAACCAGCATTTGCCATTGGTGAAGAACCATTCGCAAAAATCAGAGGCCATGATATAGAATTATATCTGGATTTTGAAAGACCCTATCCACCCATGATTAGAAGACCTAATTACCCAGCAAGTCTGTAAACTAGGAAGGAAATTGAGAAACACATCAATGATCTTCTAGAAACGGATGTCATCAGGAAGATAGGAAACAATGAAATAATGTAAATCGCCACTCCTGTCCTTATCACCTGGCATGATGGCCACTATAGGTTGTGTGGGGATTCCAGAGCACTGAATAGCTACACAAAGGCTGACAGGTACCCTATACCAAGGATACCTCATGACCTAGACTTACCAGAAAAAGCCAAATACATAACCAAGATGGATTGTATGAAAGGCTTCCAACAGAATGGAGTTAAACCAAACTCCATGAAGCTACTCCAAGTCATATGCCATATGGGCATATATCAGTACACCAGGATGCCATTTGGCATCACAAATGCACCAGCACACTTGCAAAGGATGATGGACACAATATTTAAAGAAGAGATATTGGAAGGCTGGATGTCAGTATATATTGATGACATCATCATATACTCAGAGACATTGGTAGACCATGTGCAGTACATAGACAGAGTACTACGTAAGTTTACACCCATTAATCTGAAAATTTCACTTAAAAAGTGCAAATTTGGCCAATAAGAATTACTGGCACTGGGACACAAAGTCACAGGTCTTTGTCTTGCCATAGACCAAAACACAGTAGCAGAAACAATGCCAAAACCATCATCAAAGAACATCAAGGAGATGCAATCTTTGCTTGGGTTTGCTAGCTACTACAGATACCACATCAGGAATTTTTCCCACATACCTAGTAGTCTATACAAGTTATGTTCAAAAGCTGTATTCTTTGACATTACCCAGGAAAGGAGGGATGCATATGAGAGGATCAAAAATGACCTCATAAATGCACCTGTGCTCATCTTATCTGAATTCAAACTACCATTCAAGTTATACATAGATGCAGCATGTAGCCAAGGCTTAGGGGCAGCCTTTCAAAAGAAACAAATTGTAGATGGTGAACCAAGAGAGGGAGAAATATGCTACATCTCTAGGCAACTTAAAGATTCAAAAGCAAGGTATGGGGCCACCCAGACTCAATTTCTATGCTTAGTCTGGGATCTGGAGACACTCCACTATTATTTGGAGGGTGAAGTCTTTCAAGTATACACAGACTGCACAGCCTTGAAGTCTTTAATGAACATGAAGACTACTAATAGACACATGCCGAGATGTCAAATAGCCATCCAAGATTGTAGATGCAATATGAACATCCTATATAAAGAAGGAAAAAGCCACACCAATACAGATGGACTCAGCAGATGGCCACTGGACAATGTCAATACCAATCCAGACTATGACCCTGAAGTAGCAGGAAAGATTCCTATCCATTTCATGGAAATAGATGGGAGGAAGAACTTTATATTTTTTGAATGGGTACCAGAAGGTGATACCCCAGACAGTTAAAACACTGATTCAGAAGGAAAAGAAATTCAAATATTGGGAATAAGCTCCTCACAGCTGCATAATGAATTTTTGAGTGTAGTAATGAAGACATATTCCAAACACAAACAGTGTGGCATACTGATGCAACTCCTTCAACAGAAGTACAGGAGCCCAGAACTGGAATCCCAGTTAGAGGAACCCTGGTTGAGGAACTATAAGGAAGACAAGTTTTTCCTTATAGATGGCCTGCTCTATCATACAGAGAAACACACAAGTGCACTACTAGTAGTAGCCAGGGACCATATATCACTGATCCTGCAAGAATGCCATGACTGACCCTATATGGGACACATGAGTGGAGAACGTAACAAGGAAAGGTTAGCAAGCACATCTTGGTGGCCTAAATGGGAACAAGAGTTGAGAGAATATATCACCCTTGTGAAAGATTCCAGAAGGCAAATAGAAAAAATGGGAAGAATTATGGGCTACGTCAACACATAGAAGAACTCAAACACCCATGGGAAACCATCAACATGGACTGAGTTACAGGACTTGTCCCAGGAGGCAAAGAAAACTTCAATTTTTTTCTGATCATATTTGATAGGTTCAGCAAGAGTGTGAGGCTAATACCATGTCACAAGTAGGATACAGAAATGGATACTTCCTTGTTATTTTGGCATAACATAATATCCACCTGTGGAGTCTCTAAAATTATCATTGGTGATAGGGACCCAAAATTCACATCAGAATTTTGGACCAACTTGTATGACATTCTTGTTACTAAAATTGCATTCTCCACAGCTTACCACCCACAGACAGATGGTTTAGCTGAGAGGATGATCCAAAAAATGGAGGACATCATCAGAAGATTCTGTGCATATTAGATGGAATACAAGGACCATGAAGGATACACCCATTGAAATATCTTCCCCCTTGGATAAAGCTTCTTAATTTGACTTTCTGAAAGGTTCCTTTTCAGTTTAGTACCATCCAGTTCTTCAACTTCATAAGGTCCATTATTAAATTTCCTTAGAACTCTGAAGGGTCAATTACAATGATTTTTGAAGAGTATATGCCACTGTTACTTAAGTGTTGTATTCTAAGCTAATACCAAATCTTCATTTCCCAGTTGATTCTTCAGTTTGTATGCCATACCTTTGTCCAAGTTTTGACCTCATTTTTTCTTGAATTTCTCCATTTATCAACTGCTTTCAATTTTTTTCATGTTTTTCTGAAATAATTTTGCCTCTTGTTTCCAACAAATCTTTTTTTGTTGATATTTCATTCCATTCTATGACTAGGTATGTTTTTTTAATATAAACTGGAAAGACAGGCTGAGGAAGAAATGAAACTCAAAATTTTAGTATCCTATTGTTCTTTTTTTCCAAAATTACATCTTCAAAGATCACAATTGGTAAGTCTTCTTTCCCATTCAGACCCATTTTAACCAAAAGTCTTTACAAGTTCATGCTTTTATTGCTTATGGCCTCTTTCAACTATTCCTAGCGTTTCTTGATAGTAATTTGTAGTTATTATTATTCTTGATTCTTTTCTTTTTACTTCTTCTTGTAGTTCTTTTCCAAATTGTGCACCTCCATATTCCCTTACTTCTTTTGGTTTTCCATATGTAAAAGTCTATTCTGAGATTGATTTTGAATTTAGCCTAGTGAATTCCACGATTCCTTTTCAGACTGAAAAGTTTTATATTTCTACCACCAAATCTTTCCTTCTTCCTGCCTTAGTATAAGCCCCATCTATGCTGACTCTTTCAAATAAAGTGGATGTTACAGATATCAAGCATACCTCCTTGTGTTTCAAATTTCTTCTTTCCTGATATTCTTGACATGATTTAACCCATTTCTTGATTAAATTATTCATTCCTTCTAGACAATATCTGTTCTTTACTCTTCTTTCCATTTCATTCTCCTGCCACATAAAAAAGCTGGGGACTTGCATACAAGTCCTTTACATTATCTTCAGCTTACATCTGAGGTTATCTCCAAAATTATCCCTATTTTAACTCACATTCATTGTATTCTGACATTTCTACTCCCCCTTTAGTTTTTCTTAATATTTATTCTGCTAAATATATACTATGGCAACACATATAGGTGATTCATCTTATATCATTTGTGAGTTCTAAACACATTAAAATTCCCTCATGATTCTTATAGTTAACAGAAAAATATTCAAATCCTCCCATCAATTGAGTTCCTTGAAGTTCACTTCATGAATGCTTTTGAATTTTGAAAGTTCATCCGGCTATTTGGGAAGGTCTGAAGAGGAATCCTTTGATATCTGTATCATTAATTGCTTTTTTGATCTTATTTTTATTCAGCTACCTTTATTCTTGAATGTCTATGATTTCAGTTCATCTTTCTTATTGGCTTCAACAATGAGGATAGCTTAAGAACTAATTTAGATTGAAAATTGGTGTTCCTCTTCAGAAACGTGAATATTTCAGAAAAATAAGAACCAGAAAATCTATGATGAGTAAAATACCTGACCTTGATTAATGATTATCATCATAGAAATTGAGCAAAATTATTGAAAAGGATGTTTCAATCCAAATGAATCTTAATTGATCAGGATAATGTTTCAAAATCAAAAATCAATAAAGAAATAAAATAAAATAAACTTGAAGCTCTTCAAATAGTGAGTCAATGGCCTTCGAAATGAATCAATAAATACTTTTGAGATTAGATTCCTGAGAATTTTTGAGCTGGAAAAACAAACAAAGTATAGGAATACTTTAACAAATTGTAAAACAAATTTGGAAAGGGGTTGCATGGAACACAACTTAAAAATTATGTTCAGTGCTAGGATGCATCTTTGAGGGAGCTCTACATTTGGAAAGACACTTGTTTCTTAACAGATACTTTCTTTTGAAATCAAAATCAAAGGATTCAGGACAAAAATAGTAAGAATTTTAATTTATCTTCATATTTTGAATATTCTTATGTCCTTGAATAGACTAAGCTCCCAATTATGATTCATTTTTTACATCATGAACACATATTCATGGCATAAATTGTTAGCTTATGAAATTTCTTACAAAATTCCCAGGAGTTTTTCCACTATATAACCCACATTTTTATTTTTTAGGTTCCATTTGTCTCTAAAACAAATCATCACTCAATTTTTCATTCCAAACATTTACAGTATGATTTCTATATCTTGTCTTGGTTTTTTTATTATTCAAATTGAAAAAAAATTCTTATTGAACAATCCTTTCCAACCTCTCTGAGCTCAGTAATATTTAAAAGAGTATTAAATTCTATTCATATACTATTAGAATATGACTTGAGTCATATTGGGAGTCTTAATTCTTTCCAGAGTTTCCATCTGGGTCCACTGCTTGATATTTTTGGAGTGGCTGAAGGCTTGAATCCTGAATCATATAAAAAATAAAAAATAATGATAAAGTTCTCTTCATAAATTCTTTCATAATTTTCAAAAATAAAGATAAAAATATCCTTTTACATGGATGTGTTTTCGTGGATAAAGGGGAGATTTTTCAAACAAGAGAGGCCTTCACGACTTCAAACATTCCCCTGAGACCTATTTAAAACTATATCTCACCTTTATTTATTTATATTCCTCAGGATTGTGATCTTTATCAAGCTTCCAACCATAAATGTTTAACTAGTTCTGTGACTTCAATACTTAATTGTCCAACTAAGCCTTCATAAAACCCAATCCAGGGAATTTCTTTTCTCTTAAATATTGAAAATAATATGGAAAAAATGTTTGAAAAACTATGGAAACTTTCTGATAATTTATGGGTTAAAAAATTATTTTCTAATGCTGTTTAAAATGAGCTGATACCACTGGATATTTTGTGCAAAAGTAGGGGTGGAATATTGGCTGATAATATGGGACTTGGAAAATCTCTAACAAGTTTATGCTTGATTCAAAAAACACAAAATGAAGCATTACAGTACTCAAAAATATCTAATGACAATGTCCCAGCTACTTTGATCATTGTATCACTTTCTACTTTGCATAACTGGGAGAATTAAATAAGACTACATTTTCATGATGGCAGTTTACCAGATTCAATATTCCATGGTTCCAATTGTAATTTCATTTCATTCCAAAATCTGCAGCAGAATTCAGTTATCATCACCATATATGATGTTATTTCTGGTTATAATGTTGATGATATCCATGCAATGAGAATAAATCCTCTTTAGGTCAATTGGTTCAAAATAGTGTTTCATGAGGCACAGTAAGCTTCTCTTTTGGCTTTTGAAATAAAAAAATTACTGAAATTCCTACATCAATTAGATACATAAAATGAAAACTACTCACAGAGCATTCACAATATTGAATTTAAAATCTGAAAGTGTGAGCCTTAGAGGTAATTTCATGTACCCAAAAGACCACAAATACAAAAATTAGTATATAAATATAAATAAAATAAATTTATTTATATTATTATAATAAAAATTAAAATATAAATATAAAATTATATTCAAAATAAAAAAATTTAATTAAAATTTAAAATTAAAATTACATTAAATTTTGTAATTATAAAATTACATTTATACTTAAAAAAAATAAGTAAAAATGAATTTTTAACAAAACTGTAAAAAAATAAATAAATTTGGAAAAAAAGTTAAATAAAAATTATTATAACTTTTTATCCAATAAATAAACATATAAAAATTATTTCACCATTGGATTCCTCATAAAAAATCAGGTGGGGTCACCTCTGAGTGAAATTCTTGTAACTCAACTCTAAATAAGCTTAAATTAAGTTTTTAGTATTTTCAATACAAAAGTTGAAAATCCTCAAAACCTTAATTTAATTCACACCACATGTGGTGTTAACCATCAAATTTTGTGTTAAAATTGAGGTGTTGTGTTTAGTTTAGAAGTTATGAGGAATTGAAGTATTTTCAATTGAATTCAATTGAAATGTCAAAATGTGCGCATGTATTACATAAGTGAACTTTGATTTACATATGAGGTGTCAATTATTACTGTATTTTACTGTACAATTGAATTGAATTACATATGTAAAGTATAAGTATAATACATGATGAGGAATTAAAGGAAAAATAAATTGGAAAGATTAAATTTGGGGGGGAAAAGGAACTCCAGCTCTAAGGGGGAGCTAGACCCCCAAAATCCTTGCTGACAGGCGTGGGATGTCAAAATTCATGCAAAAGTTCATCACTTTTGGCCTGGAATTGAGTTACAGGGTCTGTGGACTCAATTGATGATGAGGTTTTGATACCAACTGGGGTAGTTTTAGCTGTTGCCAAGAGGGTAAAACTACCCTTAAGATAAAACAATCATAATAAAAACAGTTTTAACTGGTTTCTACGCCTCTGACACACATTCTGACGTGTTTTGAAGGCTCTAGGCCTGGTATTGCTATAGTAATGGCTGATTTAAGGGTCTAAAATGGCTAAAAATGGCTTAAACCAGCCCTTTTTTGGTCTAAACCAGGGTTCAATGATGCCATAATTGGCTTTTCTGTTGTCAGACTGTTTTTCACGACTGACAAGAGTAAATTTTACTTTTTGAGTAAGAGAATTGATGGCTATAAAAGAATGTCTTCTTTGCCCCACTTTTCTCTTCATGTTAGAATCTTTTCCTTTTATTAATTAGTTTAAACACTGTTAAACCAATCAATCAAAGATTCCAACCACCACTTTTAAATCATTTTAATCCTTTTAACCACGTGAAAAAATCATTATAATCATTGTTTGTAACTCTTATAATCATTTTTACCCCTGAACTACCCCAAAAGTGAATTAAAGCATCTTTCATCACTGTAAACTTTGTCACTTTGTTTCCAAATTCACTTTGGTCCCTTTTGGGCGTGTTTTCTCTTTAATATTCTTTTTAAAGACTTTGTTCTTTAATTAATTGCTTGCAGTTCTTTGCTCAATTAATTCCAATTGAAATTGCTCTTGAAGAAATTTCTTTTGTAGCCTTAAAATATCTCTTGTAGAGGATTTTTTGGATAAATCTTTATTGTTGGTAAAACAATAAATTTTTATATTATTGTTTTATACTAATAAAGCTATAAACAATAAAATTTGGCGTGTTTTCTCTTAAAAATAATATTTCATACTATTTTTAACTGAATTTTACCTTATACAAATTTTGAGGACAGGAAAAGTACTTGATTTTTAATCAAAGTTTCATATCCACACCTTACATTTGGGGGCCCAGCCGTGATATTTTACCTGTGACATATTTTTTTTTACTCTTTTTAAATATTTTTTCTTATATTGAAAAATTTAAAAACACATAAAAAATACTTATAATTCAAAAAACCCATAAAAAATAATTTTTTTCATATTATAAGTGAGGCTTAAATTTTTATTTCTTTTTTTGAAATATCCTTTTTTTTTACTTAATTAATTGGCTTTTTCATTAATTTTAGTGTCTGACAACGTGGTAAGACAAGAAAACATTGAAACAGCCTCAACAGTAACCAGCATTATCCCTGCCAGTACTGTTAATTCTGATCATAATAGCACTGTTATTGTGACTCAAAATAACCAGCCTGAACCAATATCTTCTGAATTAATTAACTTGGACATAAGTAATACCCTTCAGAAAGCTAAAAATTTGGCCAATAGTAAGTTTTTGACGTAAAAATACTATTTTGAACCTTTTTTAACCATAATTATGCCTTCAACCAGGTCAGGAGCCAGCTACAACCCCTCAAGCAGCTCCCAAAAAGGTAATAGACGTGATTATGGCAGAAGCCAACCAGGTACAGAAGGAAAAGGGTCAGTTGATGACTTCCAAACAACTAAATTGGGTCATTCTGAAGCTGATAATACTATTTTACCTTCAAAAAGAGCTGACACCGCCACAACAAGCCTCTGTGGACATATACAAAGCCAGCCACAGTGCATACAACAATGCACTTCAATTCAAGGAGTACCAGATCCTTGCAGACCTGTGGAAGAATTGCATGAATTCTTACCTGACAGTAAGAAGATTCTTGGGCCATCCCAACACTTGCAAATTGCTCAATGGATGGCATCCATTGATGGAGAAGAAAAACATGATGCTTTTGACACTAGAATGGAGGAAAAACAACCCTCCACCACCCAAACCGGTGCCAAAAACAGCCCCAGTGGCCAGCAGCAGCAATTCCAACGTGAAAAAGCAGCCACAAGCTCCAAACAAGGGCAAAGGGAAGGCACCAGCCCCAAAACCTTACAGCCAGGGCTACAGAATCCCAAAGATTCAGCAGGATGCCATGGAAAATGTATTTCAGATGGCCAGAACCATGATGGAATTACAGAAGAAGGAGGACGCCAGATTAAGGTTCCAGAAATGATTTCTGACATATTTGATTCCATCCCAGAGTTGTATAATGCTATAAATGACGTGAAAAAACATCTTTCTGATAAAAATGAAACCATTTGTAACAACATTAAAACAAACAACCTGAGTCTGTGCCAAATTAATGAAACACTTATGTGTTTTGAAAAAGTTTTAAGAACAATTAAAAATTCCAATAATGATAATTCTTCTAGCAATAAAATAAATGAACAATCTGCCATTATTAAAGAATTAACAGATAAATATTCTAAATTCAATATTGATGACATAATTGAAACAAGAATTAAACAAGCCATAAATATTATCAAAACAGATAACAAGAAAGTCCTTGATGACATTTCAAATTCATTTACTGAAGTAAAGACTTATACCATTGCCTTGAAAAAGTGTTTTGATGCTTCACAAGAAGAAGTATCAAAATTATCAATGAAATTGAATCAAGTCACTGCTGATAATACAAGACAGACAGAGCTATGGCAAGAACTGACACATAAGGAAGACATGTATAAAATTGAAGTAATAAATTTAATACAAAGCTTCCAACATGAATACAGAAATTCCCAAAGGTGTAGCAACAGTAAAATGAATGACATTGAACAAATACTGAACACCTTACCAAGAATGTCTACACCTCTAAATCAAAATGAGGGCACAAGAATTCCAAATCCACAAGTATTGGATCCTGATAATTCACAACTAAAAAATGAATTATCCACTTCTTTTCATAACTTGGAACCATCAATGGGCCAAGCACTCTTGAAAGAAGTTCCAAAACTTAAAGAATGGCCTCACTTCAGTGGTGAAGGAGAGTATGACCATATGGAATTCATTAGAGGTATTGACATGATCAAAGAGGATTTTTAATTACCAGACAGATTGGTAACAGCCAGGTTTAACACCTTGTTTACCAGATCAGCTCACAGATGGTACATCAAAATAAGACAAGCACATGGACACCAGAGTTGGACTTGGTGGAAAACCCAAATCATCAACAAATGGGCAAATGATGCTTGGAGGTTTAAAGTTGAAACAGCCTTTGAATCTGCCAAATTTAATGCTGATAAAGACAAAGCTTTACCATGGTTTTGCCAACAAAAGGACAGATTAACAGCATTATATCCTGACATGTCAGAATTTATGATCCATAAAAAAATTCTAAGACAATGTGGAGGTGACTTAGAGCATGCAGTCAAGAGCAGGACTACTGAACAATCTTCAGCAGAGGATATTATCAATATATTAGAAGAAGTAACCACCAGAACAAAAATTGGTTCTAGTAGGGTGAATCTTGAATCAAGGTTTAATACACCTTGGAAAGATTCTGTGGACAAAAACCCCAAAGAAAATTCTAACAATGTTGGGTATAAATCTGCAGATACAGTCAAAAAGTGCCATATTTGCCAAAGCACCACCCATTTAGCTAATACATGTCCAAAAAGGGGAAAAATCAATGAAATTAATATTGGAAAGGGAATTGATGTTGAAAAAGATGACATAATTGAAGACAATTCAGATGATAAATCATCCATATTTTCTGAATCTTCAAAAGATATAGAAAATATCAATGCCACTTTTGACATCATGGAATCTTATTCCCACTTGCCACAATTGAGCAATAGTCAACTTGATTTATCAAAAGCTCAAGGGGCTAAACTTATGAAAACCAAATCCCAATAGAAGGAATAAGTGTTACAGACTTGAACACCACCTTCTTTGAAGAGGTCAGAAATAGTTACATTAAAGATAACAATTGTAGCATCTTATAGCAATTAGTGAACAAAGACTGTAAAGACAACTCTCTAATACATGCCTTGGATGAAGTATGGAAAGGATCATATGATAAAGGAAGGTTTCACCTACTTGATGGTATAAAATTCAACAGTACAAGTAACCCAATGAAAGCATTAGGAATCTTTGGGAATCACAGCTGAATTGGTTGTTATGGAAAATTGCTCTAGTACCCATTTTTGTTGGGAAATAAGAATTTAATGATGCATGGGATAGATTTACATAATAACAAAAACAGATACTTTCCTATTGAAACATCTGGTACTAATAAAATTACCAAAGTTCTTGAAGAAAGGAAATCAATAACCAAGAAAGCAAGGGAATACCTTGTTAGATACAGTGACCCAACTTGTGAAGATGAATGATTAGAAGAAAAAGATATACCAGAAGCTACCAAACTCCTCAGAAGATTCAGACACACTAGAAACACCAATATTACAAAGTAATATTCTTTTTTAGGGGGAGAATGTGAGCCTTAGAGGTAATTTCATGTACCCAAAAGACCACAAATACAAAAATTAGTATATGAATATAAATAAAATAAATTTATTTATATTATTAAAATAAAAATTAAAATATAAATATAAAATTATATTCAAAATAAAAAATTTTAATTAAAATTTAAAATTAAAATTACATTAAATTTTGTAATTATAAAATTACATTTATACTTAAAAAAAATAAGTAAAAATGAATTTTTAACAAAACTGTAAAAAAATAAATAAATTTGGAAAAAAAGTTAAATAAAAATTATTATAACTTTTTATCCAATAAATAAACATATAAAAATTATTTCACCATTGGATTCCTCATAAAAAATCAGGTGGGGTCACCTCTGAGTGAAATTCTTGTAACTCAACTCTAAATAAGCTTAAATTAAGTTTTTAGTACTTTCAATACAAAAGTTGAAAATCCTCAAAACCTTAATTTAATTCACACCACATGTGGTGTTAACCATCAAATTTTGTGTTAAAATTGAGGTGTTGTGTTTAGTTTAGAAGTTATGAGGAATTGAAGTATTTTCAATTGAATTCAATTGAAATGTCAAAATGTGCGCGTGTATTACATAAGTGAACTTTGATTTACATATGAGGTGTCAATTATTACTGTATTGTACTGTACAATTGAATTGAATTACATATGTAAAGTATAAGTATAATACATGATGAGGAATTAAAGGAAAAATAAATTGGAAAGATTAAATTTGGGGGGAAAAGGAACTCCAGCTCTAAGGGGGAGCTAGACCCCCAAATTCCTTGCTGACAGGCGTGGGATGTCAAAATTCACGCAAAAGTTCATCACTTTTGGCCTGGAATTGAGTTACAGGGTCTGTGGACTCAATCGATGATGAGGTTTTGATACCAACTGGGGTAGTTTTAGCTGTTGCCAAGAGGGTAAAACTACCCTTAAGATAAAACAATCATAATAAAAACAGTTTTAACTGGTTTCTACGCCTCTGACACACATTCTGACGTGTTTTGAAGGCTCTAGGCCTGGTATTGCTATAGTAATGGCTGATTTAAGGGTCTAAAATGGCTAAAAATGGCTAAAAATGGCTTAAACCAGCCCTTTTTTGGTCTAAACCAGGGTTCAATGATGCCATAATTGGCTTTTCTGTTGTCAGACTGTTTTTCACGACTGACAAGAGTAAATTTTACTTTTGGAGTAAGAGAATTGATGGCTATAAAAGAATGTCTTCTTTGCCCCACTTTTCTCTTCATGTTAGAATCTTTTCCTTTTATTAATTAGTTTAAACACTGTTAAACCAATCAATCAAAGATTCCAACCACCACTTTTAAATCATTTTAATCCTTTTAACCACGTGAAAAAATCATTATAATCATTGTTTGTAACTCTTATAATCATTTTTACCCCTGAACCACCCCAAAAGTGAATTAAAGCATCTTTCATCACTGTAAACTTTGTCACTTTGTTTCCAAATTCACTCTGGTCACTTTTGGGCGTGTTTTCTCTTTAATATTCTTTTTAAAGACTTTGCTCTTTAATTAATTGCTTGCAGTTCTTTGCTCAATTAATTCCAATTGAAATTGCTCTTGAAGAAATTTCTTTTGTAGCCTTAAAATATCTCTTGTAGAGGATTTTTTGGATAAATCTTTATTGTTGGTAAAACAATAAATTTTTATATTATTGTTTTATACTAATAAAGTTATAAACAATAAAATTTGGCGTGTTTTCTCTTAAAAATAATATTTCATACTATTTTTAACTGAATTTAACCTTATACAAATTTTGAGGACAGGAAAAGTACTTGATTTTTAATCAAAGTTTCATATCCACACCTTACAGAAAGAGAGTTATGCCTTGCTGGAACACCATTACAGAAAAACGTTGGGATCTTCATAGTCTATTGAAGTTCTTAAAAGTAGAACCATGTAATCTAAATCCTTGATGGGAAAATTACATAATTAAACAAATATCATTTGAGAATAAAATGGCAATCCAATCATTGCAGCTTATAATTAAAACACTCACCTTAAAAAGATTGAAAGCCAGCCTACTGGAACTTCCCAAGAAAGTGAAACATGTAATTGGAATTGAGATCAATGAACCATGGAAGGCTCATTATTTCAAAAAGCATGGGGGATTTAGTGCACTATACGTAAGAAAGAGGTCCAAAACAGCTTAATGGGATTCATCATAATTCTATTCCAGATTATCAGGTTTGAGGCAGATTTGCAATCATCCAGCACTAATAGAAAGAGAAGGGGGAAGGAAATATACCTGGAAAGAGGGATCCAAAGTGGATCATCTGGTCACCCATCTCACGCAGATTTTTCGGAAGGGGTCACGCTTAACATATCCCAAAGCAGTTATTTTTTCAGAATACAAAAGGTTTCTTGATATTAGAGTTCAAAACCCTCTACTACCTGTCACTTGAATGACTTGATTGATCAAATATTTTAAAAATTATTGAAATTGCACTGAATGAAATTGGGATATCCGTTTTGATGATGCATGGAATGCTCAAAAATAATCAAAAGCTACAAATCCTTGAAGAATTCACAAACAATCGAAACTCTCAAGTTCTTCTTACAAAAAATAGAACAGTTGGTGTTGGTATTGATCTGAGATGTGCTCAAAATTTCTAAATAATGGTAGGACAGTATTAGTTACACTCTAAACTTAATCTAATATTATTGCAAAGACTTAAATTAGGAACCAGGTTGAAACCGTTCAACTGATGATCAAGCAGTTGATAGGATTTCTTCACTAGAGAAAAAGAAATAAGCTCATGTATTTCATTACATAACTCTTGGTAGTTTTGAGGTGAATATGTGTAAGCCTGTGACTAAAAACCAGAGCACAAGCATGACAGCCAAATACCATAAATCAATGGTATAGCCAAGCTACCACCAAACCATGAAGCTGAGCCAAATGAGCTCAAAAAGTATCAAAAGAAAGAGGAAACTCACTTCTATCCAAATATACAAGTCCCATCATCATAGGACAAAGAATAACTAAGTTATTCCTGCACAAAGCTGTTGCTGAGCATAAACCTTAATTTTCACCTCTCTTCTGAGATACAGAGGAAGAGACGTAACCCCATCAGATGGGTATTCAAAATGAGGCTCTAAGTAAGGGCTATCCAATGGTACTAGCCAAAATGACCTAGCACCAGAAGTACAGAAGTTATGGCAAAAATAAGGTCAAATAAGGGTGAATAAAATATTCACCTCTCATCTAGCTTCTGCAGTTTTTGTGTGAGGTACCTAAAGTGGGGTATTTTTTGAAAGAGAAAAATCAGGGCTATCTGATTGTGCCATCCATTTCCCCATATCTCATTGCAAACAAAAGATATGGGGCAAAAATGCTCTATACAGCTTTAAAGCAAAACATATATATGTACAAAAAATCTTGTACATGGCATAACTTTGCCATATTTAATGATAGCCATATCAAAAAAGGTACCATTGTGTATAACACATCCAGATCAACACACTGAGCCAGCTTTTAGGCTTATATCTCAAAAATTGACAAATGTATGGCTGTTCAAAGGTCAAAATCCCACAGTTTGGCCAATACAGCCTTATAGTGGGATAATATCCCATAACCATGATTATGATGCGTAAAACAGACAAGGAGGCATGTTTATACTTCAATACCTCATAGTTCATTCGATACTGGGGTTCCATACAGGTTCTGTACAGCATTCTATGGTTAATACACATCAGAATCAGGCCATGTGGTCCCCAGATGAGTGTCTTCACCCCGTATTGGTGAAATCTGCCCAGATGTGGTTTCAAAACCACATCTGAGACCAATACAGGCTATGCAGGCTTTGTGAAAACCTCAAGCCAGTACTTGGAGTGAAACATTCTCACTTAAAATTGAGGTGTTGTGTGTAATTTAGAAGTTATGAGGAATTGAAGTGTCAAAATGTGTGCATGTATTACATAAGTGAGCTTTGATTTACATATGAGGTGTCAATTATTACAGTAAGTGTGTTGTAAAAGTCAATTGAATTACATTTGTAAATTACAAGTATAATACATGATGAGCAATCAAAGGAAAACAAATTGGAAAGATTAATTTGAGGGGGAAAAAGGAACTCTAGCTCTAAGGGGGAGCCAGACCCCCAAGATCCTTGCTGACAGGCATGAGATGTCAAGATCCACACAAAACTTCACAATGTTTGGCCTGGAATTGATTCACAGGGTCTGTGACTAAATTGATGATGAGGCTTTGATACCAACCAGGGCAGTTTTAACTGTTTCCAAGAGGGTAAACCTACCCTTAAGCTAAAGTAATCTCAGTAAAAACAGTTTTGACTGGTTTCTACATCTCTTAAACACATTCTGACGTGTTTTTAAGGCTCTAGACCAGGTATTACTAGAGGAATGGCTGATTTAAGGGTCTAAAATGGCTAAAACCAGGCCTTTTTTGGTCTAATCTGTTTTCAAAGTATTTTCCAGGACTGAAAATATTAAGCTTTACTTTTGGAGTAAGAAAGTTGATGGCTATAAAAGAATGTCTTCTTTGCCCCATTTTTCTCTTCATGTTGGAATCTTTTCCTTTTAAAATTAGTTCAAACACTGTTAAGCCAATCGATAAGAGATTCCAACCACTTTTTTTATCATTTTAAACCCTCTAACCATGTGAAAACATTATTATAGTCACTCTTTGTAACTCTTATAATTATTTTTACCCCTGAACCACCCCAAAAGTGAATTAAAGCATCTTTCATCACTGTGAACTTTGTCACTTTGTTTCCAAATTCACTCTGGTCACTTTTGGGTGTGTTTTCTCTGTAGTAATCTTTTTTAAATATTATGTTATTTGATCAATAGCCTGCAGTTCATTGCTCTTGAAGAAATTTCTTATGTAGCCTTAAATATCTCTTGTAGATTATTTTTGGATAAACCTTTATTGTTGGTAAAAACAATAAATCTTTATAATATTAATTTTCTATACTTATTAATTTGAAAAAAATAAATTTGGTGTTTTTTCTAATAAAAATACTATTTCATACCATTTTTAATCTAATTTTACCTTATGAAAATCTTGAGGAAAGGAAAAGTACTTGATTTTCAATCAACGTTTCATAGCCACACCTTACAATTTTGGAAGCCAATTGGTTCTTTAACAATTAAGTGGTTTATTTCAACTTCTGAAATCTTATTCAAGTATATTTGGGAAGAACAATCTAAAGGTAAGCAATGTGGGACATTGGTTAAATCAGAAGTGTAGTCTAATTTTTCTCCATCTCTTTGTTACATACGGTGAACTCTATTCTTTTCAAGCTGGGTTTTTGTACCAGAGGTCATTGCTAGATCCAATTTCCTTTTACATAAGGTCAAATCATTGCTACACCATACTGAAACAAGTCTCTTTGGTGCTTTTCTAATGTCAGAATTATCTTCTAAATCTGAAGTGGCTTTGATATCAGTATATATTGCAGAGAAATTGCTGTTTCGAGGTAATAATTGACATGCTGTTTTGAAACAAGTGGCTGTAACCCAAAAAGAAAATTAATATTAGATTGTGATGTATGTCTCAAAAAGAATAAGCACATGCATTCTGCCTCCCTCTAGTGTTTTTGGATTGCTTAGCTTTTTGAAATCTAACCTCCTCTGCAGCCTGGCGAAGTCTTGAGAGCTTTTTCATTTCCTTACCCCCTCCATTCATCCAACATTCAATTGATAGGTTTAGTTGATTGGGATTTTTGATATTCAAACTGGGTTGGGTCTGGCTTCAATTGAAAAAGTTTTTGGAGATGATATCCGCTATGGATGAATTCCAAGTGGAGTTATTGAAGGAGGAGTCCCATTGGAAGGCAGTCCTCTTGAGGCCTACTATTTGGCATTCCTTCTCACATGCACAATTTTCAACTATTGACACCTTGATCTTGTTATTGAGAATATCACAGCTGGGTTGAAATTCAGGTGGCTGCAATCTTTGAGATATAGAGGCGATTCCTTTTTGACCAGAATTTTGTGCTCACTAATTGGATGATCTCTTAATCCATATTCAAATGTTTCCAAATGGGTTTTGATGTGTTTAGCACATATGTTGAACCAATGAATACAAAATTACTCTTCATCCTTAGTTGGATTTGGTGGGAAGTTGTCTACAGATGGTGGCATACCCATTAAGCAGTAGATAAATCTGTGCAAGTGGACTGATTCAGTGGATGCCTGACTTGAAAGATCATTCTTGGTTACCAATGTTGTAATTTAGTGATTTATTCCTTTCAAAGTTCTCTTATTAATTCTAGCCCTCTCTTGTTGCTCTTCTTTTTGAATCTTGAATTCTAATCCAACAACTGAGAAACAAATCAGTGACTAATTTTCAATCAGACTCTGGAAAGATACTCACCACCTGATGTTATTTCTTCTTGTGCCTCCTGACTTGCATTATGTAAACCTCCATCCTCTATTCCAAGTCATTCCAAATCTTGAAGAAATATAGATTGCTCTCCAGTAGAGTCAGTATGGATTCTTTTGTGGTTCTCTTCATCTGAGTTGATCATTGAGTCACCCTCTCTTGGGAGGTTTTGTGATGAGGATCCAGAGTTTTCTCTGTGGAATGCAGATGGAGAGCCATCTATTGGATTGGAGGACATTGTTAAATGAATTTAAATAAGTTGAGCGGAATTTGAGAAATTGAGGTATTTCTACTAATAAACGTTTTAGGATGTTCAACAGAGTTTGAGGGTGGATTGTAGGTATGAGAATTGCTTTCATTGATTAGAAATCTCAGGAAAGATTAAAGAAGCTTGGTTGGGTGAAAATACAGAGTCTATAGTTGAGAATAGATTGTTTATATACACATTTTCTCAGACCTTTTCTATCAATCCCAAAGGAGCCAAATGCAGTCTTTAAAGCTCTGTGGGAGGCTTAAATATTCAAATTTTATGAGTTAAATTTTATTTCAAAGGGGTTAGAGTGAATTATTCTAAAGAAAAATTCATTGAATAGCAGATGACTATATCAACAAAAGAGAGAATTTTTAAGCTTTGATAGGATTGCTAAGGGTGAAAGAGATGTTGTCAGGTTGAGTCTATAAAAGGTGATAATAGAGGTGTTTAAAACCTAAACTATGACTGCAACACCATAGAATTTATTATAAAAGGGTTTATTTATGATGATAAAGGTTAATAATAAGATATTCATGGCTTTATCATTGAGAAATACTGGTGGTGAGGACTGTTGAAAGCCCTGGTTGAAGCTTTACCTGTTGGGTTACAATAATAAAGACTACAATAATTCAAATTATAATTATACCTGATTATTTTCCAAGAGTAAAACTGTTTTTTACTGTTTTACTATGTAGGAATTCAGGAGCAGGATGAGGAAACCTTTTCTGGTGTAGAAAAGGCCCTTTTTTATCCTAAAATTAGGTGAAAAGGCTTCTAGACCTTTCCACATAAAGGAAATGGAGATTTTTCACTTCCAAGGACTGGCTTGTGGCTTTCCCAAGGCCTGTATATCCTGTATTGGGCTCAGATGTGGATTTGAAACCACATCTGGCAGTCTTTACTAATACAGGGTGAAAATTTTCATCCGGGACCACATAGCCCTCTTCTGACATGTATGATGCGTAGAATGCTGCACACGACCCCAGTATTAACCAAACTATGAGGTATTTAAGTATAAATAGGCTTCTTTGTCTCTTTAAGACCTCATAATCAGAGTTATGGGAGAATATTCCACATTAAGGCTGGATTGGTCTAACTGTGGCATTTTGACCTTAAAGCCACCATAACATTGTCCGTTTTTGAGATATCAAGCTCAATGTTGGTTCATTGTGTAGTCCTGGATGTGTTATACAAAATGTTACCTCATTTGATATGTTTATCATTAAATATGAAAACGTTATCCCATGTACAAGACTGTTTGTACATATGTATGATTTGCTTAAAATCTGTATGGAACTTGTTTGCCCCATAACTTTTGTTCTAGATGAGATGTGGGGAAATGGATGGAACCATCAGATAGCCCTAATTGTGCGCTTTCCAAAAAGCCCCCACTTTACATATCTCACACTAAAACTGTAGAAGTTAGATGACAGGTGAATATTTTATTCACCCTTATTTGACTGTATTTTGGTCAAAACTTCTGTAATTCTAATGCTAGCTCCATTTTGCTAGTACCGTTGGATATACCTGATGTAGAGCTTTATTTTGAATACCCATTTGATGGGGTTAATCCTCTGCCTCTGGATTTCAGATGAGAGGTGAAAAATAAGATTTATGCTCAGCAACAACTTTGAGCACAAATAACTTTGTTATTCCCTGTCTTATGATGGTGGGACTTGTATTTTTGGAAAGAGGTGGGTTTCCTCTTTCTTTAGATACTTTTTGAGCTGGTTTGGCTCAGCTCCATTTATTGGTGGTATCTTGGCTCTACCATTGGTTTATGGTATTTGACTGACATGCTTGTGCTCTGGCTTTGAGTCACAGGCTGAAAAAAAACCTTATTTTTCACCTCTCATTTTTAATCAAGAGGAAGAGGTTTAACCCCATCAAAAGGGTATCCAAATTAAAGCTCCAAGTCATGTCTGTTGAATGGTACTAGCCAAACTGAGCTAGCAACTGATCTACAGGAGTTATGGCCAAAATAATGTCAAATAAGGGTGCACAAAATATTTACCTCTCATCTAACATCTACAGTCTCAGTGTGAGATACCTCAAGTGGGGTTCTTTCTCAAATAGCCCAATCAGGAATATCTAATTGTGCCATCCATTTCCCCATATCTCATCTAGAAAAAGGTTTATGGGCACCCAAGCTCCATACATATTTTAAGAAAATCATACATATGTACAAAAAATGTTGTACATGGCATAACTTTGTCATATTTAATTATAGCAATATCAAATTAAGTACCATTGTGTAGAACACAATTCTTTAATTCTGGTGCTAGCTCAATTTGGCTTGTACCATTTGGTAGCCGTGACTTAGAGCCTTATTATGAATACCTATTTGATGGGGTTAAGCCTCTTCCATTGGATTTCAGATGAGAGGTGAAAAATAAGGTTTATTCTCAGCAACAGCTTTGAGCAGGGATAACTTTTTTATTCCTTGTCCTATGATGGTGGGACTGGTATTTTTGGAAATTGGTAAGTTTCCTCTTTCTTTTGATAGATTTGTAGCTGGTTTGGCTAAGCTCCAGGTTTTGGTGGTATCTTGGTTCTACCATTGGTTTATGGTATTTGGCTGTCATGCTTGTGCTGCGGTTTTGAGTCACAGGCTGAAATACCCTCCCTCTAAAAAAGGCTCATCATTGATGAGACTGTTCAGTCTTCCTAGAGACTCTGAATCTCCTTAAATGAAGGTTCCCATCTGGTATGGCATCTTCTGCCAACAATTTGTTTTTATCAGCTGTTTGGTTCTTGAATCTGACTAAGTATTGTCTATGATCCTTCTCATTAATTCTGATCTTCCTGGGCCTGATGATGACTGGTGTCATAAGCTAGTTTGACTTCTAGTAGGTGTGTGCTCCAGTCATGGGTATATCCTTCATGGTCCTTATATTTCATGCCACATGCACAGAACCTTGTTAGGATATCCTCCATGGTTTGGATCATCCTTTTGGCTAAACCATCTGTCTTTTGGTGGTAAGCTGTGGAGAATTCAAGCTTATTACCAAGCATGTCATACAGGTTGGCCCAAAATTCTGATATGGATTTTGGGTCCCTATCACCAATGATACTTTCAGGGACTCCACAGGTGGATATGATGTTATTCCAAAATAACAGGGCAGTATCCATGGCTGTGTTCTCCTTGTGGCATGGTAGACACCTCATGCTCTTGCTGAACCTATCAACTATGATTAGGCAGGCATTGTAGTTTTCTTTGCCTCCTGGGACAAGTCCTGTGACCCAGTCCATGTTGATGGTTTCCCATGGGTGCTTGGGTTCCTCTATGTGTTGAAGTAACCCATACTTCTTCCCATGTTTCCTGTTTGCCTTTTGGCATCTTTCACAGGTGTTGATGTATTCACTCAACTCCTGCTCCCACTTGGGCCACCAAGCTGTGCTTGCTACCCTCTCTTTGGTCCTGTCTTCACTCATGTGTCCCATATAGGGGCAGTCATGGCATTCCTGCAGGATCAATGAGATGTGGTCTCTGTCTACTACTGTGAGTGCACTTGTGTGCTTTTCTCTGTGGTAAAGCAGGCCATCTAGAAGGAAAAACCTGTTATCCTTATAGGCCCTCAACCAGGGTTCTTCCAGCTGGACTTCCAGTTCTGGACTCCTGTATTTTTGTTGAAGGAGCTGTAGTAGTATGCCACACTGTTTGTGTTTGGCATAAGACTTCTGTACTGCACTAAAAAATTCATTGTGCAGTTCATAGGAACCTATTCCCAATATTGGAGTTTCTGTCTCCTCTGAATCAGTGTTTCCACTGTCAGGGGTACCACCCTCTGGTGCCCATTCAGAAAATCTGAAGTTCTTCTTCCTATCTATTTCCATGAAATGGATAGGAATCTTGGCTGCAACTTCAGGGTAATAAGCTGGATTGCTTTTGACATTGTCCAGTGGCCATCTGCTAAGGCCATCTGCATTGGTATGACTTTTACCTTCCTTATATATGATGGTCATGTTCCCTCTATACTCCTGGATAGCTATTTGCCATCTCACCATGTGTCTATTTGTAGTCTTCATGTTTAGTAAAGACTTCAAGGCTGTGCAGTCTGTGTATACTTCAAAGACTGTACCCTCCAGATAATAATGGAGTTTTTCTAGAGCCCAGACTAGACATAGACATTCAGTCTTGGTGGTCCCATACCTGTTTCTGAATCTTTCAGTTGCCTTGAGATGTAGCAAATTACCCCTTCTCTCAGTTCACCATTCACAATTTGTCTTTGGTGAAGGGCTGCTCCTAGGCCTTGACTGCATGCTGCATCTATATATAACTTGAATGGTAGTTCAAAGTCAGGTAAGATGAGCACAGGTGCATTAGTGAGTTCATATTTGATCATCTCATATACATCCCTCCTTTCCTTGGTTATTTCAAAAACTACATCTTTTGAACATAACTTGTATAAACTACTAGTTATGTGTGCAAAGTTTTTGATGTGGTTCCTATAGTAGCTAGCAAACCCAAGGAAGGATTGCATCTTTTTGATGCTTTTTGGTACTGGCTTTTGCAGTACTCCTTCTACTTTGTTGTGGTCAATTGCCAGACTAAGACCTGAGACTTTATGTCCTAGAGCCAGTAACTCTTGTTGGCCAAAATTGCATTTTCTAAGTGAAATTTTGAGATTTATGGGTGTGCATTTAATTAGTACTCTGTCTATGTATTGCACATGGTCCTCCCATGTCTCTGAGTATATAATGATATCATCAATAAATACCACCATCCAGCCTTCCAATATTTCATCCTGAAATATTGTGTCCATCATCCTTTGGAAGTGGGCTGGTGCATTCTTGATGCCAAATGGCATTCTGGTGTACTCATATATGCCCATATGGCATATTATTCTGAGCAATTTCATGAAGTTTGGTTTAACTCCATTTTGGTGGAAACCTTTCATACAATCCATTTTGGTTATGTATTTGGCTTTAGCCAGTTTATCCAAGACATGAGGTACCCTGGGTATAGGGTACCTGTATGCTTTTGTGTAGTTATTCAGAGCTCTGAAATATCCACACAGTCTAGACTTGCCATCATGCCAGGTGATTAGGACAGGGGTGGTGATTTCCACTATTTCATTATGTCCAATCTTCCTAATGACATCCATATCCAGGAGTTCATTGATATGTTTCTCAATTTCTTTCCTGGTTTCCAGGCTTGCTGGATAAGGAGGTCTCCTCAGCATGGGTGGATAAGGCCTTTCCACATCCAGATATAGTTCTATATCATGTCCTTTGAGCTTGCCGAATGGTTATTCACCAATGGAAAATGCTGGTCTGTTCTTTCTCAGCATCTTTAGTAAACTTAGTTTTTGTTTACTGGTGAGGGTAGTGCTAAACTGTCCCTCTCTGAATTCCTTCAGAAGTTCTTCTAGTGGGTCTTGGGAAGATATCTGGTATATATCAAGTGAAAATTTCTTTTCCTTGTTAGTACCAATGGTGATTTGCCTATTTTTAGTGTTGTAAATGTCTATGCCATACATCCTCTGGTAATCTGTTCCCAGTAGAAACCCTTGGATGTGGGCATCCTCAAGCACTACAAACTCTGGGTTGAGTCTGATATTACCCTTCCTGTGGGGTATAATTATCTCTTTGATAATTGTCCCAATGGAAGTCATCTTCCCTGATGCACTTTTAAAGTTCTTTGCCTTAGTGGGCAAGAGCTGTTTCTCCCAATTTGGGAAGTGGGTATCCAGATAATTTCTGGCCACTATGGAACAGTGTGCTCCACTATCAATGATCAGTGGGTGCTGAGCATTGTCAATACAAGCAGTCATTTTTGTGGCTGTCCCATGTATATATGCCATTCCTTTGGTTGGTGTAACCAGGAATGTTTGTGCATCTTGTGTGTGTTTGCACAAGTTCTGGTTAGCAGTTTCCTGTGGCATGCCTGCTTCCAACTGTATGTCCTGGATTTACAGTGGGGTTTCCTCTTGGTATTCCACTAGAAATTCCTCTCTTGGGTCTTGATCATCCTCAGGTGGTTCTCTGATGGCATAACCCATGGAGTCTGAATCAGAATCCTCTGTTGGAGGTTCTTCCTCAGGGACTTTCTCTATGGAATAGACTTTTTCTTTACCTTTTGGCAGTTGTTGGCATAATGGTCTGTTGAACCACAATTGTGACAAGAATTCCTCTTCTTTGCCACTTCTGCCACCCTTTCTTTGGGTTTTTCTTTAAACTCTACCCTGAAAGGTTGTTTCTCTTTGTAACTACCTCTCTTATATGGGGTAAATCTCCCTATATTAGTCCTTTTCCTTATGTCTTGTAAGGTGTTGGAAATGTCATCTAGAGTGCAATTTAGGTTGCATCTGCATTTTACTGCATGCTCTAGTTCTCCTGGCAATTGTTTCAGAAGTTTGTGATTCCTCATTTGGATGTTCATCTGAGGATCAATGGCTTTAAGTCTTTTGGACTGTCTAAGACACCACTCATATGGATCTTTGTCCACAGAGTATTTGTCATTTTCAAATGACATTGTCTTTTGCCATATCCAAGTTCCATTACTGTACTTTTGGATGATTTGACTCTTCCACGATGGCCAGTTTCTCCTGCATGGATTTCTTTCATTTCTGTGTACCATATACTAGCATGACCTTTAAATGCAGTATTCAATCTAGAAGTGATCCAGTAGTCTTGTATGCTTGGTACATCAATGAAGAGTCCATAAATATAATCTATGAGTTCCATATGATCATATTCTCCTTATCCAGAGAGTTTGGGCCAACTTGAGGCCTCAGGAAGCTGTTTCAAGGCTTCCTTCTCTGAATAAGACATGCCATCTTCATCCTGGTACTGTGATGGGGATCTTGCCTTATTCATCAAAATGGCATCTGGTTTGATGTCATCTGGTTGATATGGATTCTCCATAACTTGACCTTGTGGTTTGAACTTCAAGCTATGGTAGGCATTAAACAACTTGTTAATGTCTTGATCCAGACACTCCCTGTCCCTTGTGCTGTGGTGTTGTTCATCAAAGACTATATTCAGTCTTTTGTTGGTTTCTTCAGAGGCTTTGCTCAGTTGAGCATATTCTTCTTGTTGAAGATTTTTAACTATCTGTTCCAAGGAGGCTTGAGTTTGTCTCATCCTCTCTTGGCCAGCTTTAATTTCTGCAAGCTGCTTTGCAGATTGTTCAGCATATTGGGACATTTGTAAGCACAGTGTATCACTGTTGATGTTACCCTCAGATGTGACAATGTTATTTTCAGTCTGAGTGGGGGTAATGTTTCTATTACTAGGACTACTGATTCTGGAGTGGTTTACAACTACTTCTGGTTCTTGTGTACTTCTTTTACCAAATCTAACAGCTTCTGGATCATGGGGTCTGACTCTTTTCTCCTCTGGTTGAAGTAGGCTTTGTTCTTGCCCTTGTTTCCTTGTCTTCTCCTGGAAACTTCCTGGGATTGTGAAGAATGGTGACTCTTGGCCACTGATCCTCTGGTTTCTGAATGGTGTGAAGCCACTGGGAGGTGATTTAGCCTGCTCCTTGTGAGCGTGAAGGAATCTGAGTAGGCCATGTCTGGGTTAACTGTTCTTCTATAGCTTGGATAGTGGCTTGGTTCTCCCTTATCCTCTGTGCGCTTGCCTCCAGGAGTCTGAACTGCCTGGTAGGATTCCAACCTTTGGTGATTACCATCAGGTCTTTGAAGTCTATCTCCTTGAAACAGATTTTCTGGCAACTTGCTCCAAGTTCTGCCCAGTGACTTGCCAGGTTGAACCTCCTGTTGTCCATGCTCCATTGAAATAAGTCTTTGAGGAGTTGGTGGAGCTGAAGAACTTGATCCATATCCTTGCAGTCCTCTGGTTTGAGGTTCATGTTGAATTGGAGTGTGAATGGCGAGGTTGATATTATCTCCCTCATTGTTTTGCCATCCACCATTGTGTCCAAGGTGTCATCTTCCAGGTCTTCTGGTTCTGGACAAGCTTTCTCTGTCCTCTGGTTGGTTCCTTTGGAAGCCAAGGTGTCTGAGGTATGCAGGGGAAATATCAGTGTTTGCAAGCAGTCAAAAACTTTATGTTCTTAGGGTATTTACCTTTTACTGTTCCTTGTACAAATTTGTTATCTTCTCATTTGGGCAGTTTGCCTTTGGAAGTTACAACTGGGTTAATAATTGTAATCTTCCCTGTACAAGTGGTTAAGGTTGGTTTACCTTGTATTGAAGCAGAGTTTTGTGGTTTTCTACTCCTCTGGGTGGCTATTGGAGTCCATTTCTTGGCTGTAATGAGGCCTTCACTAAGTCTTTTTCCTTTGCCCTTGCTGCCCTCTGGTTCTGAGGGTGTCACTGGTGTGTTGGCCTGTGACTGGGTCTCAAGTGGTATGAAATTTCCTTCCACTGAATCAAACAGGAAAATAGGGCTTATGTCAGTTAAGACTTCTTAAAAGGCTGGTTTTGCACGTCTAAGAATGGCCTCTGGGCTTGTATATTACTACAATATGCCCTTGTATTATGACAGTGTAATTGAATTAACAATTCCACTTCAAAAATACAGCTTACTGATATGTTGTATACTGTTTGTATACCAATATCTTACAGAATACCTGTGATTAGCAAGTATAATCTGTCAAAGATGGTGTATTACAGGGCAATTGAGTTAACAATGTGCCCAAACACGCCTAAACTGTTGGTTTATCAGTATGAGCTGTCTTGATTCAATTATGAATTAAGACTGTATTAGTGGCTTAAAAGTGTTTTTATATACAAAACACGCCAAAAATACTGGTCTTGTGGTTATCAGCCATGTGACAGATACTCTTTAAAATATGAGTATTTTTAAAAAATAAATAAAAATATATAAAAATATATATTTTTTAGAAAAGATGACGCCTAAAAAGATAAAACAAGTGTCAAGAAAATGTTAAAAAGAGAAAACTCACTTGTGATAAGTCCAAAAGGTTTTAAAACACGGCCAGGCCCCCAAAATGTCAGGATGAGTCTATGTTGAAGTGGTAATAAAGCTATTTACAACTAAAAATATGACTGTGACACATGGAAAATAGTTTAAAATGCTTTTATAAGGGTTAAAGATGGATTAATTTAATAATAAAAGGGCTTTACTATAAGGAATATAGTGGTGGTGAGCACTGTTGATAGCCCTGGGTGCAGCTTTACCTGTTGGGTTACAATAATAAAGACCACAATACTTTAAATTAAGAGTATACCTGTTTATTACCCAAGAGTAAAACTGTTTTTGACAGTTTACTATGTAGGTTATTCAAGAGCAGGATGAGGAGATAATTCTGGCTGTGAAAAGCCTTGTTTTTATCCTGAAATGGGGTGGAAAGGGTGCTAGACTTTTCCACTTAGAATAAGTGAAGATTTTTCACTCTCTAGGACTGACTTGTGGCTTGCAAACAGCCTGTATGCCCTGTATTGGGCTCAGATGTGGTTTTGAAACCACATCTGGGCAGTTTTCACCAATACAGGGTGAAAACTTTCATCTGGGGACCTCACAGCCTGGTTCTGACGTGTATGACACGTAGAATGCTATACAGAAACTGTATGGGACCCCAGTATTGAAGTATTAACATGCTTCTTTGTCTATTTGACACCTCATAATCAGAGTACAACTGTATCCTGTCATAATACAGTTGTATTGGTCATATTGTGGGATTATAACCTTTAAATGGCCATAACTCTGTCGGTTTTTGAGATATCATGCTCAAAGTTGGTTCATTGAATATTCCTGTATACTCTCTACACAATGAGACCCAATATGGTATGGTTATCATTCAATATGACAAAGTTATCCCACGTACAAGGTTTTTTGTACATAGTTGTGGTTTGGGCAAAAAGCTGTATTGAGCTTGTTTGCCTCATAACTTCTGTTATAGGTGAGATATGGAGAAGTGGATGGCACCATCAGATAGCCCTGATTGTGCTCTTTCCAAAAAGACCCCACTTCAAGTATCCCACACTAAAGCTGTAGAAGTTATATGAGAGGTGAATGTTTTGTTCACCCTTATTTGGGCTGCATTTGACCATAACTCAAATAATACTGGTGTTAGCTCAGTTTGGCTGGTACCATTTGATAGCCCTGACGGAGAGCTTCATTTTGAATACCCATTTGGTGGGGTTAAGCCTCTCCTTCTAGATTTTAGATGAGAGGTGAAAATTAAGGTTTATGCTCAGCAATAACTTTGAGCAGCAATAACTTTGTTATTTCTTGTCCTATGGTGATGGGACTTATGTTTTCAGAAAGAGGTGAGTTTCCTCTTTCCTTTTATACCTTTTGAGCTGATTTGGCTCAGTTCCATGTTTTGGTGGTATCTTGGCTATACCATTGGTTTATGGTATTTTGGCTGTCATGCTTGTGCTCTGGTTTTGAGTCACAGGCTGACACTAATACTGTTGGTTTGACAGTGAGAGGTGTTCTTTTTAATCGAAAAATGGACAGTATTTATAGCTTAAAGTGTTTTAATATGTAAAACACACCAAAAAAAGGGTTGTTGTGGTGATAAAACCACAAAAAGGCAATCAAACAAAAAAAACACAGTGGTATATAACATATACCAATCAAACCATAAATATAAGATATATGGCATAATTTATTTTTTAAGGAACTTACGTCTAAAAAAAGAAATAAAATTTAAGAAAAAAAAAAATATTAAGACGAACTCACTTGTATGCGTAAAAAGGTGCAAAACGTCGAAAAAACATGGCCAGGCTCGAAAAGTGTCAGGTTGAGTGTATTAAAAGGTGATAATAAATGTATTTACAACCTAAAATATGACTTTCAAATGGTATAATCACTATGAAAGGTTTAATTGATGATAATAAAGGTTAATAGTAAGATATTCAGAGCTTTAATATTGAGAAGTAGTGGTGGTCAGCACTGTTGAAAGCCCTCGGTGCAGATTTCCCTGTTGGGTTACAATAATTAAAATTATAATTATACTTGATTATTTTCCAAGAGTATAACTGTTTTTGACAGTTTTACTATGTAGGAATTCCAGTGCAGCATGAGGAAACCTTTTCTGGTGGACAAAAGGCCCCTTTTCATCCTAAAATTGGGTGAAAATGCGTTCTAGACCTTTCCACATAGAGGAAGTGAAGATTTTTCACTTCCAAGGACTGTCTTGTGGTTTTCACAATGCCTTTTTAGCCTTTATTGGAATCAGATGTGGTTTGGAAACCACATCTGGGAAGTTTTTACAAATACAGGGTGAAAGCTTTCATCTGGGGACCACATAGACCTCTTCTGATGTGTATGACAGGTAGAATGCTGTAAAGAACCTGTAAAGGGCCCCAGGATTGACCAAACTATGAGGTATTGCAGTATAAACAGGCTTCTTTGTCTTTTGGACATCTCATAATGATAGTTATGGAAGGATATCCCACAGTAAGGCTGTATTGGTCTAACTGCGTGATTTTGACCTGAAAACTGCCATACCTTTGTCTTTTTTTGAGGTTTCAGTCTCACAGTTGGCTCATTGTGTAGCGCTGGATGGTTTCTACACAATGGTAGCTCATTTGAAATGGTTATCATTACTGTGAGCCTTTCAGATATGACCACATACCCAATAAGGTCACAAAAAAGACTCAGCATAATTAGACTTTTAATATAATTATATTAAAATTACTTAAAATAATTATACATTGAAAATAATTAATTAAATATACAAAAAATACCATAAATTGGTACAAAAATTGGTTTAACTTAAAAGCCAATGAATCAACATGTAAAATAAATTATACCATTGGATTCACCATGGAAAAATACACATATACCATTTTTATGGCATATCTGTAAAGTCAATACTTAAGGAATTATAAGGTATAATACCTTATAAAAACCATAAAACCTTATTTATCTCAAAAGGTAATGAAGCAACATGTAAAATAAATTGTACCAGTGGATTCCCCATGAAAATCCACACATAAAACAATTAATAAGCTAATTTCAAATGTTAATACTTAAGGAATTATCCTGAATATATGCACTTTTTTGGTCAACGCATATATTCAAGGATCATAGCTAATATCTTCTAAACTATACATGATAGAATGATGAACCAAAAATAAAGTTACCACGTAATTACTGTAAGAACACAGATATGAACTTTATTTTACAAATTATAAACAAGGTTAAAACCTATGATGAATTATTGATAAAAATCAACAGAGCTGTTGACCACTTTGTTGTGAAAGTGTTCCAAACTTAAAAAAAGTACACAGTTGGATTCTCCTAGTTCATGCGTGAAGAATGATGTAATTTTTATTATTAAATTCAGGGTATAACCCCCTGAAATCAAGGCTTGAAGTTTAAAATATTGAATTTCGACAGAAAAGATGAGTTACAAGAAAAATCATCAAAATTAGAGTTTTGATGATGTAATGAAAAGCTCTTGGCAGCATAATAGGGTTATGCCAGGCTATCAGAATTCACTCTCTGAATTGCTGTAGCGTGTAAATCATAAACGTTATTGAGGATCAAAGTTTGAGCTTAATTTGAGCAGTTATGATCACATACTGTAACCTTAATTTAAGTTTAACAGTCTTAAGAGTGATAAAATTGGTGAATACTATTAGTTTATGATTAAAACTAATAAAATCCACGAAATTTGGGGTTCTGCCAAGCCTCTGATGTCATCAAACTTAGAGTTATAGTGATAACTCTAAATAATGGTGTAATAATGATGTAATATGGTTTGATCATGATGTAATCACCCTCAAACCTTAAAATATTGATCAATTCCAGTGGATATGATCAGTACACGTCTACTAGAAGCCTGTTGGACTCTAGGAGGGAGGTATTTACTATAAATAGAGCTCTTTTTACACTATTTTCCCCTCAGACGCATCAAAAACATTAAATCAATTAAATAAAAGGTAATTTCTTTATTCTTTATATATAAAACTCTTATATTATTAAAGACCAAAGACCATCTTAATATTAATCACCATTTTTACGTGATTAAATCAATTCTTTAATTGTTTTTGTTATAAATCTCTCTATAAACTCATTTCCACGTAAAAATCAAGAAATTTAGTAATTTTCTTTATTTTTTATTGTGAATACAATTTGAAAAAGTTGTATTATATTCTTTTGGCATAAAAAATCTCAATATTATTATTCTAAGTGTTAAAAGTAGGTTATTTCATCTTATTATAATAATTTCTCTCTTATTATTACTCTTAATAATTCTTAATTAATATAAATAGTATTTATATTAATATATAACTTTAATATTAGTAATATTATTGTTATTAATTGTTTTTTATTTATAAAAAACAGTTTTTTACGCCTTTATTATTTGTTGGTAACAATAATAAAGAGCTTTATAATATATTACTTATTTTATATTAATATATTATTTATAATATTATAATTTCATATAATATTAATTATATTATTATATTTATTTAATAATATAATATTTTTACGCCATAATAATAATATTTCTTTATTATTACTATTATTTTAATCTTATTTATTTCAATTATAAGGACATTCAGAGTACAATAAGTAAAAAATTAGTAATTTTTACTTATTGTTTCATAGTCAAACCTTACATTTGGGGGCCTGGCCGTGATATTTACTTAAAAGGCCTTTAAAAAGATTCTATTTGGGTTTATCCAATAATAAATTATATTTATAATCATAAAATTATATAATAATTTTATATTTTATTGATTTTAAAAGCTATTGAGGCATTTGGAAAGCAATTGTACTGTCTTACACGTGGTTTTTCACATCCTTAGACTTGCAAGAACTTTCTTTGAGTGACTCTAGTGATTAAAAGAGATATTTTATAAATTAAAAATAATTTTTATTATAATTTAATTTTATAAGAATCATATTCATTTTTTATCTTATTCTTTCAAAATAAAAAATATATAAAAAATATTAAAAAATATTAAAAACAAATAAAAAAGTTATTTTTATTCATTTTTATTCATTTCTTTATTTATTTCAATTTTTCAAAGATATAAAAGCAATTTCTACGTGGAAAATTGCCATATCTTGCCAAAAATAACACTTCTTATAAAAAGACTTATATTTATTTGTCTTTTTTAGTGTTTGAAGATAACCCAACAGAAGACAACCAAGCTACTATTGAGAGATTGGTGGAAGAAACTTGTCAAAGTTCTCCAACACCAGTTATCACCAAAAGAAAGAAAGCTAAGAAATTAGACTTTCCAGGGCCCACCATTCAAGACTCTGAAGGTGAGCACCTCTTTTTAAATTGCCATAAAATAATTTTATTCTAAAATACTTTCATTTTTTCTTATTCTTTAAATTATGACTACCAGAAGAGGTTCCCAATACTCCATCCAATCAGATGGAGCTGGACTCAGAGGTAGAATTGATCCCTCAAAAGGGAAAAGAAAGGGCAATATCCCCAGTGGAGCAGAATCCACACAAGGAAGTGCCTTATCCCAAAGGCAAGTCCCAGAAATGCCCATGATATCTGAGTCTGAATTGGAACTAAGTATGAGTAACTCAAATAGGTACAAATCACATTCAGAGGGCTCAAATAGACATCTACATGAGCCAGTACAAGCAGTATTACACAGTATACAAGGACAAAGACTGGGAAATGCTGCCTCAAATACACCAAGGACTGATGAACTCCTGGCACATCCTGAAAAAGTTCCTCAAAGAGGAGGAGATAGTGAAATACTCCAATGGATGGAATCCACTGTCATCCAAACCTCAAATCAAAAAAATCAAGGATTATCATGCCAAAAAGAGGGAGGCAACCAAGGAAGAAGCCCCAGTAGCCTCTACCAGCAAGCCTCAAGCCAACCCACTTCCTCAAGAAGGGAAGAAGAACAAGAAAAAGCATTGGAGGAAACCATATTCCCCAAGCTACAGAATCCCAAGAATCCAAAAGGATGCCATGGACAATGTTTTCAACATGGCCAGAACCTTGATGGAATTCAAGGACAAGGAAGAGCAAAGAGTGAGACAACCTCATTTCCCAAAGAAATAACCTTGACCAAAGATGTTGTAAATACTTTAACAGAAATTAGAAATAGTATATTACCTCTAAAAGAAATTAAAGATAGTTTATTATCACTACAAGAAATAAATAACAATTTATCTTCTTTAACAAAAATTGTTGTGCAAAACAAGAAAGAAATTGACAACATTAAGTTTATTGTTGAAAATAATAAACCAAAGAATCTAATTGACAATACTCAAAAATTAATACAAGGACAACAAGAATTGTATAAATATATAAAAGATATCAAAGATAAGACTTTGACAATCAATTATGATGTGAGTATTGACAATCTTACAGAAAAATTAAATAAATTAAGTATTTCTGTAGAAAAATTTGAAGAAAAGACTTCATCACACCAAAAATTACTTTTGGACCATGTGGAAAAAAGTGATGAAGCAAGAATGCATCTGAAAGATGATATTCAGAGTGAAATAAGGCTTATTACTGAAAAAATGGATAAAATTAATGAGGCTAATTTAAATATGCCAAAGTTATCAACACCATTTTCTCATATAAGAAGCCCTGTTAAAACAAAAGAGGAATTGTCAAATCCTTTCATAACAGACTTGAGTCATCAAGACAACAACCAAGTCTTAATGAAAGAAGCACCTCAATTGAAGGAATGGCCAACATTCACAGGAGAAGGTGAATATGACCACATGTCATTTATTAAAACAATTTACATGTTACAAGAAGACTATGCCATACCAGATGAATTAATCACTGCAAGATTACATTCATTGTTTGAGAAATCTGCAAAAAGATGGTATTATGGCATAAGGCAAACAAATGGTAAAAATACCTGGTCTTGGTGGAAACAAGAAATAATCACCAAGTGGGCAAATGATGCCTGGAGGTATAAGATAGAAAATGCATTTGAAAACTCTTTCTTTGACCCAGAGAAAGATAAACCTCTAACTTGGTTCTTAAACAAGTTGAAAGGCTTAATGCACTGTACCCAGAAATGTCACAGAAAATGGTGCATATGAAAATACTTAAAAAATGTGGAGGGGAACTAGAACATGCCCTAAGAAGCAGGTGTATAGAACCATGCTCCACAGAAGAGTATATAAATGCACTAGAAGACATAGTGACAAGAACAAAAATTGGCAGGACTTGGAAAAAATTGGACATTAAAAGCCCAAATAAACCATTTATCAAAAAAGATAAGTCAAAAGAATCCTTTAAGCCCAATACATCTAACAATAATGAGCAAAGAAAATGCCATAAATGTGGAGGTATTGGACACTTAGCCAATAATTGCCTTAAAAAAGCAAAGATTAATGAAATTGTGGAAACAGAAAGCCACAATGACAAAGAAGAGGAATCTGACTCTGAAAAAGGGACAGAAGAGTCAGAAAGCTCTGAAAGTGATGAGATCAATATAATTAATGCACAAATTAATAATATTGATATAATCTATGAAGTACTGGATGTTAATTCAAACTTGCCACAAGTTGGAACATCTGACACAAATCTGACAAACATACAAGATGCCAAAATGTATAGAACCAAACCTGCAAGAGGAATGGGATATACAGCTGGAAAATCAAGTATTAGTATTGTTATGGTTGATAACCAAGAAGGAAAGGTTAACTTAGATACAGGAGCATATTGCACTTGTGTTGGCAAAAGTTATTTAAAAACCATTGTCCCAGACTGGCAAGAAAAACTTATGCCAATACAAGGTGTCAAATTTAGTAGTGCAAGTGAGAGCATGAAGCCCCTTGGAATAATTGATTTAACACTAATTTTTCCTCATCCCTCACAATGTGTCAGAATTAAAGTAGAGTTTGTAGTAATGGACAACTGTACTAGTAATCATTTCATACTTGGGAATGACTACTTATCAATCTATGGTATAGATATCTCCAACCAAAAAGATAGATATTTTACCATAGGAGATAACAAAAGACAAAAGTTTGGATTCTTAAATAACAAAAAACAAATCACAGTTATTAAGAATGAAGAAAAAATTCCAGAAAAGGAACTTTTTATATCTGAACAACTCATAGAGGCAGAATTCAATCAAGAATTAACAGAAAAAAAGAAAGAAAAATTGATTGATCTCTTATTTAAGTATAAAAATGCCTTTGCAACTGACAAAGAGCCACTAGGTGCCATAATTGGACATGAAGTGGATATAATTCTTAATGTAGAAAAACCTTACCCACCTTTATTAAGAAGACCTGCTTATCCAGCCAGTCCAAGAGCTAGAGAAGCCTTAGAAGTGCACATTAAAGAATTAATGGACCTTGGCGTATTAAGAAAGGTTGGACATAATGAACAAGTAGAAGTTACTACACCTGTCATTATAACTTGGCATAATGGAAAATCAAGGATGGTAGGAGACTTCAGAGCCTTGAATACCTATACCATTCCAGACAGATATCCAATACCCAGAATCCATGAGACATTAACCCAATTGTCACAAGCTAAGTTCATCACAGCTATGGATGCTCTGAAGGGTTTTCATCAAAATGTCTTAACAGACAATGCCAAGAAACTACTAAGAATAATAGTCCATTGTGGAATTTTTGAATACTTAAGAATGCCATTTGGAATAAAAAATGCACCTTCCCATTATCAAAGAATGATGAATACCATATTCCCTGAAGAATTATCAGAAGGATGGTTGATTATCTATATTGATGATATCATAGTTTGCTCAGAAACTTGGGAAAATCACCTTACAAGACTAGAAAGGGTATTACAGAAAATAGTCCAAGTAAATATGAAAATTTCCTTGAAAAAATGTCATTTTGCATACAGTGAATTAAAGGCACTAGGACATGTAGTATCTGGCCTTAGTCTAGGCATAGACAAAAATAAAGTAGCAGCAGTACTACTTAAGCCAATGCCTCAAACCAAAAAAGAAATGCAATCATTTCTAGGATTTGCTGGTTACTATAGACAGCATATAAAGGACTTTGCAAAGATTGCTAAATCCTTGTATAAGCTATGTGACCAACAAACAGTCTATGAGATGACAGAAGAAAGAGTCAAGGCATATGAAGAATTGAAAAATTCCTTAACAAATGCCCCATTTCTTCTGATGCCAGATTGGAAACCACCCTTCAAACTGTACATTGATGCTTGTGGAGAAGGACTAGGTGCTGCACTTCACCAAACACAAATTATCAATGACAAACCAGTGGAAGGACCAATTTGTTTCATTTCAAGGCAGATAAAGCCAACAGAAGCAAGGTATGGATCAAGCCAAATGGAATGCTTATGCCTAGTATGGGCTTTAGAAAAACTGCATTATTATTTGGATGGCACAGTATTTGATGTAATCACAGACTGTAATGCTGTGAAATCACTATTAAATATGAAGACTCCAAATAGACATATGCTGAGATGGCAAATTGCTATCCAAGAATATAGAGGAAATATGACTATTGTTCATAAATCTGGGAATATTCATAAAAATGCAGATGGTCTTAGTAGATGGGCTCTAGCAAATACCCCTGACAATCCAGCATGGGTACCACAAGAGGAGCACCATATAGAAGGAATATGTGTTACAGACATTGGCACAGAATTCTTTAACCAAGTTAAAGAAAGCTATAAGACAGACAAAAATTGCCATATCTTAAGCCAACTTCTAATGAAAGACTGCAAAGATCCATCACTTTCATCAAAACTAGATGAAATATGGAAAAAGGCATATGATGAAGGAAGATTTCACCTCCTTGATGGAATCCTTTACCATAGAACAAAACACACATGTGTTATGGCCTTAACAGATAGAACACTAATAAACACTATTTTACATGAGTGTCATGATAGTGTTGCATCTGGACATCTCTCAGAAGATAGGACACTAGAGAGGGTGAAAACCTGCTCTTGGTGGCCAAATTGGAAGAAAGATGTTGCAGAGTACTGCCAAACCTGTGACAGATGTCAAAAAGCCAACAGAGCCACAGGAAAGAAATTTGGAATTATGATCCAAATCCAAGAACCAAAATCCCCATGGGAAATAGTTCATATGGATTGGGTAACAGCCTTACCTCCAGGAGGAGACAGGAGTTATAATGCATGCCTAGTGTTAGTTGACAGGTACAGTAAAACTCCCATGTTCTTACCATGTCATAAAGATGACACAGCTATTGATACAGCCATAATGATATGGAATAAAGTCATTAGCCACACAGGCTTATTCCAAAATATTATAAGTGACAGAGACCCAAAGTTCACTTCAGCATTATGGACAAATCTCCATAACTTGTTTGGGACAAAATTATCATTCTCAACAGCTTATCATCCTCAAACTGATGGTCTAGCAGAAAGAATGATACAGACCCTAGAGGATATGATCAGAAGATTCTGTGCTTATGGGCTAGAATTAAAAGATTCTGATGGTTTTACCCATGATTGGTGTACACTAATACCAGCACTTGAACTGGCATATAAGACATCAATCCATTCTTCTACTGGCAAAACACCAGCAATGCTAGAGAAAGGTTGGAATCCAAGACTTCCTTATGACACCCTCAAAAAGGACTTAGTGGATATACATCCAACAGCAAGCAGTTTCAAGATAATGCTTGACAAAGCAAGACACCATGCAAACAGATGCATGCAAGATTCTTTTAAATATGCAAAAGAAAGATGGGATAAAAGTCATAAACCACCTGATTTCAAAATAGGAGACTTGGTTTTAGTATCAACCCTTAACTTCAATAACATAAAAGGCCCAAAGAAATTGAAAGATTCCTTTGCAGGACCATTTATGATAAAAGCACTCCATGGACCCAATGCTGTGCAATTAGAACTCACAGGTGAACTAATGAACAAACACCCAGCTTTCCCTGTAAGTCTGATAAAACCTTACAGTTCAAGTGACAAGGAGTTATTTCCACTAAGAAATAAACCCCCACTTGAGATTCCCCCCTTGGAGGAAGGAGAGGAAAAGAAAATAGTAAAAGTCCTTAAAGAAAGAAGGACAAGAAACAAAAAAGGAAGGGAATACCTTGTAAGGTATAGAAATTCAACTCAGGAAGATGAATGGCTACTTGAGAAAGATATAACAAATGCTGATAAATTACTAAGAAGATTCAGACATGAAAGAAAACCTGAAAAATAAAAAAGTTAAGCACTATTGAGCTTCAAGACTAACAAAGTCTATTGAAGAGGTAGGACAGTGGATGATACCCTAATCACACATATCAGATTGTAGTACAATCTTTTTTGGTGGTAGGGAATGTGAGCCTTTGAGATATGACCACATACCCAATAAGGTCACAAAAAAGACTCAGAATAATTAGACTTTTAATATAATTATATTAAAATTACTTAAAATAATTATACATTAAAAATAATTAATTAAATATACAAAAAATACCATAAATTGGTACAAAAATTGGTTTAACTTAAAAGCCAATGAATCAACATGTAAAATAAATTATACCATTGGATTCACCATGGAAAAATACACATATACCATTTTTATGGCATATCTGTAAAGTCAATACTTAAGGAATTATAAGGTATAATACCTTATAAAAACCATAAAACCTTATTTATCTCAAAAGGTAATGAAGCAACATGTAAAATAAATTGTACCAGTGGATTCCCCGTGAAAATCCACACATAAAACAATTAATAAGCTAATTCCCAAAATCAATACTTAAGGAATTATCCTGAATATATGCACTTTTTTGGTCAACGCATATATTCAAGGATCATAGCTAATATCTTCTAAACTATACATGATAGAATGATGAACCAAAAATAAAGTTACCACGTAATTACTGTAAGAACACAGATATGAACTTTATTTTACAAATTATAAACAAGGTTAAAACCTATGATGAATTATTGATAAAAATCAACAGAGCTGTTGACCACTTTGTTGTGAAAGTGTTCCAAACTTAAAAAAAAGTACACAGTTGGATTCCCCTAGTTCATTCGTGAAGAATGATGTAATTTTTATTATTAAATTCAGGGTATAACCCCCTGAAATCAAGGCTTGAAGTTTAAAATATTGAATTTCGACAGAAAAGATGAGTTACAAGAAAAATCATCAAAATTAGAGTTTTGATGATGTAATGAAAAGCTCTTGGCAGCATAATAAGGTTATGCCAGGCTATGAGAATTCACTCTCTGAATTGCTGTAGCGTGTAAATCATAAACGTTATTGAGGATCAAAGTTTGAGCTTAATTTGAGCAGTTATGATCACATACTGTAACCTTAATTTAAGTTTAACAGTCTTAAGAGTGATAAAATTGGTGAATACTATTAGTTTATGATTAAAACTAATAAAATCCACGAAATTTGGGGTTCTTCCAAGCCTCTGATGTCATCAAACTTAGAGTTATAGTGATAACTCTAAATAATGGTGTAATAATGATGTAATATGGTTTGATCATGATGTAATCACCCTCAAACCTTAAAATATTGATCAATTCCAGTGGATATGATCAGTACACGTCTACTAGAAGCCTGTTGGACTCTAGGAGGGAGGTATTTACTATAAATAGAGCTCTTTTTACACTATTTTCCCCTCAGACGCATCAAAAACATTAAATCAATTAAATAAAAGGTAATTTCTTTATTCTTTATATATAAAACTCTTATATTATTAAAGACCAAAGACCATCTTAATATTAATCACCATTTTTACGTGATTAAATCAATTCTTTAATTGTTTTTGTTATAAATCTCTCTATAAACTCATTTCCACGTAAAAATCAAGAAATTTAGTAATTTTCTTTATTTTTTATTGTAAATACAATTTGAAAAAGTTGTATTATATTCTTTTGGCATAAAAAATCTCAATATTATTATTCTAAGTGTTAAAAGTAGGTTATTTCATCTTATTATAATAATTTCTCTCTTATTATTACTCTTAATAATTCTTAATTAATATAAATAGTATTTATATTAATATATAACTTTAATATTAGTAATATTATTGTTATTAATTGTTTTTTATTTATAAAAAACAGTTTTTTACGCCTTTATTATTTGTTGGTAACAATAATAAAGAGCTTTATAATATATTAATTATTTTATATTAATATATTATTTATAATATTATAATTTCATATAATATTAATTATATTATTATATTTATTTAATAATATAATATTTTTACGCCATAATAATAATATTTCTTTATTATTATTATTATTTTAATCTTATTTATTTCAATTATAAGGACATTCAGAGTACAATAAGTAAAAAATTAGTAATTTTTACTTATTGTTTCATAGTCAAACCTTACAATTACATATGGCAAAGTTATGCCATGTACAAGAGTTTTTGTGCATATTTATGATTTGCTTAAAATCTGTATGGAACTTGTTTTCCCCATGACTTTTGTTCTGGATGGGATATGGGGAAATGGATGGCACCATCAGATAGCACTGATTGCTTTTTTTTGAAAAAGACTCCACTTTAGGTATCTCACACTAAAATTCTAGAAGTTAGATGGAGGTGAATATTTTATTTACCCTTATTTGACCTTATTTTGGTCATAACTGCCGTAATTCTGGTGCTAACTCAGCTCTGCTAGTACTATTGGATTTCCCTGACTTAGAGATTTATTTTGAATATACATTTGATGGGGTTAAGCCTCTTCCTCTGTATATCAGATGACAGGTGAAAAATAAGGTTTATGCTCAGCAACAACTTTGAGCAGGAATAACTTTGTTACTTCTTGTCCTATGATTGTGAAACTTGTATATTTGTAAAGAGGTCAGTTTCCTATTTCTTTGGATACTTTTTGAGCTGGTTTGGCTCAGGTCCATCTTTTGGTTTTATCTTGGCTCTACCATTGGTTTATAGTATTTGGCTGTCATGCTTGTGCTCTGGTTTTTATTCACAGGCTGACAGTAAACCTTATTTTTCACCTCTAATTTAAATTCCAGAGGAAGGAGCTTAACCCCATCAAATGGGTATTCAGATTAAAGCTTTAAGTCAGGGCTACCCAATGCTACTGGCCAAATTGAGCTAGCATGTGAACTACACAAGTTATGGCCAAAATAAGGTCACATGAGGGTGAACAAAATATTCACCTCTCATCTAACTTCTACAGTTTTTGTGTCAGCCTATGACTCAAAACCAGAGCACAAGCATGACAGCCAAAATACCATAAACCAATGGTATAGCCAGGATACCACCAAAACATGGAGCTGAGCCAAATTAGCTCCAAATCTATCAAAAGAAAGAGGAAACTCACCCCTTTCCAAATATACAAGTCCCATCATCATAGGACAAAGAATAACCAAGTTATTTATGCTCAAAGTTATTGCTGGGCATAAACCTTAATTTTCACCTCCCATCTGAAATACAGAGTAAGAGGCTTAACCCCATCAAATGGGTATTCAAAATGAAGCTCTAAGTCAGGGCTATCAAATGGTACCAGCCAAACTGAGTTAGCACCAATATTACTGAAGTTATGGTCCAATTCAGACCAAATAAGGTTGAGCAAAACATTCACCTCTCATCTAACTTCTACAGTTTTAGTGTGAGATAATTAAAGTGGGGTCTTTTTGGAAGGAGAACAATCAGGGATATCTGATGGTGTCATACATTTCCTCATATCTCAACTATAGCAGAAGTTATGGGGCAAACAAGCCCAATACAGCTTTTTGCCTAAACCACGCATGTGTATAAAAATCTTGTACATGGGTTAACTTTGCCATATTTAATGATAACCATATCAAATAAGGTACCATTGTGGAGAAAACATACAGGGCTACACACTGGTTCAGCTTTGAGGTTGATATCTCAAAAAAGGACAAAGCTATGGCTGTTTTAAGGTCAAAATCTTACATTTTGTCCAATACAGTATTACCATGGGATAATATCCCATAACCATGATTATGAGGTGTCAAACAGATGAAGGAGCAATTTTATACTTCAATACCTCATAAGTCAGTCAATACTGGGGTCCCATACAGTTTCTGTACAGCATTCTAGGCGTCATACATGTCAGAAGAAGGCTATGTGATTCCCAGATGAAAGTCTTCACCCTGTATTGGTGAAAACTGCCCAGATGTGGTTTCAAAACTGAATCTGAGCCCAATACAGGATATACAGGTCCTTGAAAACCACAATCCTGTCTCAGAGAGTGAAAAAATCTTCACTTCCTCTATGTGGAAAGTTCTAACAGCCCTTACACCCCATTTCAGGATAAAAAGGAGGCTTTTCACAGCCAGAAATGCTTTCCTCATCCTGCTCTTGAATAACCTACGTAGTAAACTGTCAAAAACATTTTTACTCTTGTGTAATAAACAGGTATAGTTATAATCTTCATTATTGTAGTCTTTATTGTTGTAATCCAACAGGTAAAGCTGCACCCAGGGCTTTCAACAGAGCTCACCACCACTATTCTATAATAGTAAAGCCCTTTAATTTTATTATAAACCCTTATTTCTTCATAAAAACACTCTTATTTTAATCTCTTATCATGTGTCACAGTCATAGTTAAAGCTGTAAATAGCCTAATTACTGCTTCATCATAGACTCAACCTGACAATTTGGGGGCCTGGCCATGTTTTTTTAACCTTTTTGCACCTTATAAGGAAGTTTTTCACTTATTCATCACTTTCTGACTATTTTTTTACATTTGTTAGGCATATTTTATATATATATATTCATTCAATTGGTCTATGTACTACCTTTTACTCATATTTTAAGAGTATCTGTCATGTGGTTAATACCAACAAGGCCTTTATTTTTGGCATGTTTTACATATAAAAACACATAAGCCATCAATAAGTCCTGTTTTTTTATTAAATAAGGACACCTATGACTGTGAAACCAACAGTTGAGTTGTTGTTAAGTGTATTTTTGACTCAATTACACTTATACAGAGCCACTTATACAGATCACACTTGAAAGCCACAAGTGAATCTGTGGGATACTGGTACACAAACAGTGTAAAAGGGTACCAAACGCTGTAATTCTGACTTGGAACTGTTAATTCAATTACACTGTCATTATACAGGACATATTGTAGTAATACACAAGCCCAGAGGCCATTTGTAGACGTGCAAACAGCATTTTAAGAAGTCTTAACTGACGTAAGCCCTCTTTTTCCTACTTTGATTCAGTGGAAGAGAATTATATCCCACTTGAGACCCAGTCACAGGCAAACACACCAGTGACACCCTCAGAATGAGAGGGCAGCAAGGGCAAAGTTAAGAGGCACAGTGAAGGCCTGATTACAGCAAAAAGGTGGACACCAATAGCCACCCCGAGAAGTAGAAAACCACAAAACACTGCATTAATACAAGGTAAACCAACCTTAACAACTTGTACAGGGAAGATTACTATAATTAACCCAGTTGTAACTTCTAAAGGTAAATTTCCCAGATCAGCATACAACCAATTTGTACGAGGTACAGTCAAAGGTAAATACCCTAAGATCATAAAGTCTTTTACTGCTTGCAAACACTGATATGACACCTGTATACCTCAGAGACCTTGGCTTCCAAAGGAACCAACCAGAGGACAGAGAAGGCCTGTCCAGAACCAGAAGACCTGGAAGAGGACACCTTGGACACAGTGGTGGATGGCAAAAAAATGAGGGAGATAATATCAACCCCACCATTCACACTCCAATTCAACACAAACCTCAAACCAGAGGACTGGAAGGATATGGATCAAGTTCTTCAGCTCCACAAACTCCTTAAAGATTTATTTCAATGGAGCATGGACAACAAGAGGTTCAGCCTGGCATCTTACTGGGCAGAATTTGGAGCAAGTTTCCAGAAGATCTGTCTCAAAGAGATAGACTTCAAAGACCTTATGCTAATCACCAAAGGTTGGAATCCTACCAGGCAGTTCAGACTCCTGGAGGCAAAGGCACAGAGGATAAGGGAGAATCAAGCCACTATCCAAGCTATAGAAGAACAGTTAACCCAGACATGGCCTACTCAGATTCCTTCACGCTCACAAGGAGCAGGCCAAATCACCTCCCAGTGGCTTCACACCATTCAGGAACCAGCAGATAAGTGGCCAAGAGTCACCATTCTTCACAATTCCAGGAAGTTTCCAGGAGAAGACAATGAAACAAGGGAAAGAACAAAACCTTCTTCAATAAGAGGAGGAAAGAGTCAGACCCCATGATCCAGAAGCTGTGGGACTTGGTAAAAGAAGTACACAAGAACCAGACGTAGTTGTAAACCACTCTATAATCAGTAGTCCCATTAATAGAAATATTACCCCCACTCAGATTGAACATAATTTTATCACACCTGAGAGTAACTTAAAGAGTGATGCACTATGGTTAAAAATGTCCCAATAAGGTGAGCACATTCAAAAGAGGTTTGAGAACTTGAAGCAAGCCATGAGAGGACAAAAAAATTAACAGCTGCCATGGATAAAATTGTTAAAACTCTTCAAGAAGGACATGCTCAATTGAGAAAAGCCTCTGAAGAAACCAACAAAAGACTGAATCTAGTATTTGAAGAACAACACCACAGCAAAAGGGACAGGCATTGTCTGGATCAAGACATCAACAAATTGTTTAATGTCTACCATAGCATGTAGCCCCAACCACAAGGCCATGTTATGGATGATCTATATCAACCAGATGACATCAAACCAGATGCCATGTTGATGAATAAGGCAAGATCTCAATAACAATACCAGAATGGAGCTGGCATGTCTTATTCAGAACAGGAAGCCTTGAAACAGCTTCCTGAGGCCTCAAGCTGGCCCAAATTCTCTGGAACAGGAGAATATGATCATATGGAACTCATAGATTATATTGATGGACTCTTCATTGATGTACCAAGCATACCAGATTTGTAAGGTGTGGATATGAAACTTTGATTAAAAATCAAGTACTTTTCCTGTCCTCAAATTTGTATAAGGTAAAAATCAATTAAAAATAGTATGGAATATTATTTTTAAGAGAAAACACGCCAATTTTATTTTTTATGACTTTATTATTATAAAACAATAATATTCTAAAAATTTATTGTTTTACCAACAATAAAAATTTATCCAAAAAATACTCTACAAGAGATATTTTAAGGCTACAAAAGAAATTTCTTCAAGAGCAATTTCAATTGGAATTAATTGAGCAAAGAACTGCAAGCAATTAATTAAAGAAAAAAGTCTTTAAAAAGAATATTAAAGAGAAAACACGCCCAAAAGTGACCAGAGTGAATTTGGAAACAATGTGACAAAGTTTACAGTGATGAATGATGCTTTAATTCACTTTTGGGGTGGTTCAGGGGTAAAAATGATTATAAAAGTTACAAACAATTATTATAATGATTTTTTCACGTGGTTTAAAAGGTTTAAAATGATATAAGAAAGGTGGTTGGAATCTTTTATTAATTTGTTTAACAATGTTTAAACTAATTATAAAAGGAAAAGATTCTAACATGAAGAGAAAAGTGGGGCAAAGAAGACATTCTTTTATAGCCATCAATTCTCTTACTCCAAAAGTAAATTTTACTCTTGTCAGTCTTGAAAAACAGTCTGACAACAGAAAAGCCAATTATGGCATCATTGAACCCTGGTTCAGACCAAAAAGGGCTGGTTTAAGCCATTTTTAGCCATTTTTAGCCATTTTAGGCCCTTAAATCAGCCATTACTATAGCAATACCAGGCCTAGAGCCTTAAAAACACGTCAGAATGTGTGCAAGAGGCGTAGAAACCAGTTAGAACTGTTTTTACTATGGTTGTTTCATCTTAAGGGTAGTTTTACCCTCTTGGCAACAACTAAAACTACCCCAGTTGGTATCAAAACCTCATCATCAATTGAGTCCACAGACCCTGTAACTCAATTCCAGGCCAAAAGTGATGAGCTTTTGCATGAATTTTGACATCCCACGCCTGTCAGAAAGGATTTTGGGGGTCTAGCTCCCCCTTAGAGCTGGAGTTCCTTTTCCCCCCCAATTTTAATCTTTCCAATTTAATTTTCTTTAATTCCTCATCATGTATTATACTTATAATTTACATATGTAATTCAATTCAATTGTACAGTACAACACAGTAATAATTGACACCTCATATGTAAATCAAAGTTCATTTATGTAATACACGCGCACATTTTGACATTTCAATTGAATTCAATTGAAAATACTTCAATTCCTCATAACTTCTAAACTAAACACAACACCTCAATTTTAACACAAAAATTGATGGTTAACACCAGATGTGGTGTGAATTAAATTAAAGTTTTGATGATTTACAACTTTTGTATTGAAAATACTAAAAACTTAATTTAAGCTTATTTAGAGTTGAGTTACAAGAATTTCACTCAGAGGTGACCCCACCTGATTTTTTATGAGGAATCCAATGGTGAAATAATTTTTATGTATTTATTTATTGGATAAAAAGTTATAATAATTTTTATTTAACTTTTTTCCAAATTTATTTATTTTTTCACAATTTGGTTAAAATTTCATTTTTACTTAATTTTTTCAAGTATAAATGTAATTTTATACTTACAAAATTTAATATATTTTTATTTTTAAATTGTAATTAATTTCTTTATTTTTAATATAACTTTATATTTATATTTTCATTTTTATTTTAATAATATAAATAAATTTATTTGATTTATATTAATATGTTATTTTTTATATTTGTGGTCTTTTGGGTATATGAAATTACCTCTAAGGCTCACAAGATTACTGGATTACTTCTAGACCAAATACAGTATTTAATGGTCATGCTAGTATATGTTACACAGAAATGAAAGAAATCCATGGCAGAAGAAACTGGCCATGGTGAAAGAGTCAAATCATTCAAAATTACAGTAATGGTACTTGGATATGGCAAAAGACCATGTCATTTGAAAATGACAAATACTCTGTGGACAAAGATCCATATGAGTGGTGTCTCAGACATTCTAAAAGACTTAAAGCCATTGATCCTCAGATGAACATACAAATGAGGAATCACAGACTTCTGACACAACTGCCAGGAGAACTAGAGCATGCAGTAAAGTGCAGATGCAACCAAAATTCCACTCTAGATGACTTTTCTACTACCTTACAAGACATAAGGAAAAGAACTAATATAGGGAAATTTACCCCATATAAGAGAAGTGGTTTCAAAGAGAAACAACCTTTCAGGGTATACTTTAAAAACAAACCCAAAGAAAGGGTGGCAGAAGTGGGAAAGAAGCAGAATTCTCTCACAACTGTGGTTCAACAGACAACTATTCCAACAACTGTCCAAAGGCAAAGAAAAAATTCTATGCCATTGAGAAAGTACCAGAGGATGAATCCCCAAATGAGGATTCTGAATCAGACTCCATGGGCGATGCCAGCAGAGAACCATCTGATGATGACCAAGACCCAAGAGGAAACCCCACTAGAAATTCAAGACATACAGTTGGAAACAGGCATGCCACAGGATACTACCAACAAAACCTTGTGCAAACATACCCAAGATGCATAAACATTGCTGGTTACACCAACAAAAGGGATGGCATATATACATGGAACAGCCAAAAAAGTGACTGTCTGTATTGACAACGCTCAACATCCACTGATCATTGACAGTGGAGCACACTGCTCCATAGTGGCCAGAAAATCAAAGCGCATCAGGGAAGATGACTTCCATTGGGACAATTATCAAAGAGATAATTATACCCCATAGGAAAGGTAATATCAGACTCAACCCAGGGTTTGTAGTGCTTGATGATGCCCACATTCAACGGTTCTTACTGGGAGCGGAATACCAGACGATGTATGGCATAGATATTCGCAACAGTAAAAATAGGCACATTACCATTGGTACCAACAAGGAAAAGAAATTTTCACTTGATATATACCAGATATCTTTTCAAGATCCACTGGAAGAACTTCTGAATGAATTCAGAGAGGGACAGTTTAGCCATGCCCTGACCAGTAAACAAAAACTAAGTTTACTGAAGATGCTGAGGAAGAACAGACCAGCATTTGCCATTGGTGAAGAACCATTAGGCAAGATCAAAGGCAATGATATGAAATTATATCTGGATGTGGAGAGACCTTATCCACCCATTCTTAGGAAACCTCCTTATCCAGCAAGCCTAGAAACCAGGAAAGAAATTCAAAAGCATATCAATGAACTCCTGGACATGGATGTAATCAGAAAGATTGGACGCAATGAAATAGTGGAAATCACCACTGCTGTCCTAATCACCTGGCATGATGGCAAGTCTAGACTGTGTGGAGACTTCAGAGCTCTGAATAACTAGACAAAAGCAGACAGGTAACCTATACCCAGGATACCTCATGCCTTGTATAAACTGGCTCAAGCCAAATAAATAACCAAAATGGATTGTATGAAAGGTTTCCATCAAACTGGAGTTAAACCAAACTCTATGAGATTGCTCAGAATGATATGCCATAAAGGCATACACTAGGATGCCATTTGGCATCACAAATGCACCAGCCCACTTCCAAAGGATGATGGACACAATATTTCAAGAAGAAATATTGGAAGGCTGAATGGTGGTATATATTGATGATATTATTATATACTCAGAGACATGGGAAGACCAGATACAATATATATATAGAGTCTCAAGTAAATGTAAACCCATAAATCTGAAAATTTCACTGAAAAAGTGTCATTTTGGCCCACAAGAGCTACTGGCTCTAGGACATAAAGTCTCAGGTGTTAGTCTGGCAATTGACCATAATAAAGTAGCAGCAGTACTGCAAAAGCCAATACCAAAGCGCATCAAAGAGATGCACTCTCTCCTTGGGCTTGCGAGCTACTACAGAAAGCAAATCAAGAATTTTGCCCACATAACTAGTAGTTTATACAAGTTATGTTCAAAAGATATAGTTTTCAAAATTACCAAAGAAAGAAGGGATGCATATGAGAGGATAAAACATGAACTCACAAATTCACCTGTGCTCATCTTTCCTGACTTTGAACTACCATTCAAGTTATATATAGATGAAGCATGTAGCCAAGGCTTAGGAGAAGCCCTTCACCAAAGACAAATTGTGGATGGTGAACCAAGAGAGGGAGTAATATGCTACATCTCTAGGAAACTTAAATATTCAGAAGCCAGGTATGGGGCCACCCAGCCTGAATGTCTATTTTTAGTCTAGGCTCTGGAAAAACTCTATTCTTATCTGGAGGGTGCAGTCTTTGAAGTCTACACAGACTGCACAGCCTTGAAGTCTTTACTGAACATGAAGACTACAAATAGACACATGATGAGATGGCAGATAGCCATCCAGGAGTATAGAGGGAACATTACCATCATACACAAAGAAGGTAGAAGCCATACCAATGCAGATGGCCTTAGCAGTTGGCCACTGGATAATTTCAAGAGCAATCCATCTTATTACCCTGGAGGTGCAGCAAAGATTCCTATCCATTTCATAGAAATAGATAGGATGAGGAACTTCCGATTCTCTGAATGGGCACCAGGAAGTGGTACACTTGACAGTGAGAACGCTGATTCAGAAGGAACAGAAACTCCCATACTTGGAATAAGTTCATCAGAACTGAAAAATGAGTTTTTCAGTGCAGTACTGAAGTGTAATGCCAAACACAAACAGTGTGGAATATTACTACAACTCCTTCAACAAAAGCACAGGATTCCAGCACTGGAATCCCAGCTGGAAGAACCCTGGTTGAGGGCCTACAAGGATAACAACTTCTTCCTTGTGGATGGTATGCTTTACCACAGAGAGAAGCACACAAGTGCCTTCACAGTGGTAGACAGAGATCACATCTTGCTGATCCTACAGGAATGTCATGAATGCCCCTACATGGGACACATGAGTGAAGACAGGATCAGAGAGAGTGTAACAAGCACAGCTTGGTGGCCCTAGTGGGAACAAGAGCTGATTGAATACATAAACACTTGTGAAAGATTCCAAAAGGCAAATAGGAAACATGGGAAGAAGTATGGGTTACTTCAACATATAGAGGAACCCAAACACCCATGGGAAACCATCAATATGGACTGGGTCACAGGACTTGTCCCAGGGGGCAAAGAAAACTACAATGCCTTCCTAATCATAGTTGATAGGTTCAGCAAGAGCATGACGTGTCTACCATGCCATAAAGAGGACAGGGCCATGGATACTGCTCTGTTATTCTGGAATAACATCATATCCACCTGGGGAGTCCCTAAGATAATCATTAGTGATAGGGACCCAAAGTTCACATCTGAATTTTGGACCAACTTATATGACATGCTTGGCACAAGGCTTGCATTTTCCACAGCTTACCATCCACAAACAGATGGCCTGGCTGAGAGGATGATACAGACAATGGAGGACATCCTTAAAAGGTTCTGTGCCTATGGCATGGAATACAAGGACCATGAGGGATACACCCATGACTGGGTTACCCTTCTACCAGCTGTCCAACTGGCTTATAATACAAGTCAGCACTCTTGCACAGGAAAAAAACCTGCAGTGGTAGAGAAAGTGTGGAATTCCCTGCTGCCTGTGGATCACTTGAAGATGAATCTTCTGATCATCCACCCCACAGCCAAAGACTTCCATGATATGTGGAAGAGGGCTTGTGACACAGCTTCCAAATGCATAGCTGAGGCAAAAGAATATAATAAGCAGAGGTGGTACAAGACACACATGGAACCTGACTTTAAGGAAGGGGACCAGGTGCTAGTGTCTACACTGAACTTTAATAATATTAATGGACCTAAGAAAATGGGAGACTCATTTTTAGGGCGTTTCACTATCATTAAATTGATAGGGAAGCATGCAGTGGAAGTCAAACTTACAGATGAATTTTCCAGAGAGCACCCAGTCTTTCCAGTGAGTTTGGTCAAGCCATATTTCCAAACAGAGGAGGGAAAATTCCCCTCCAGGAGGAAGAACCCCACGCCACAGAGATAGTGGAAGTGGTGGATCCCCCTGGACCTGTGATTAAAATCATCAGGGCCAGGAAGATCAGACTTAATGGGAAGGATCAGAGGCAATAATTAGTCAGATTCAAGAACCAAACAGCTGATAAAGACAAATGGATAGCAGAAGATGCCATACCAGATGGGAACCTTCATTTAACAAGATTCAGAGCCTCTAGGAGTACTTAACAGTCTCATGAATGATGAGCCTTTTTTAGAGGGAGGGTATGTCAGCCTGTGACTCAAAACCCGAGCACAAGCATGACAGCCAAAATACCATAAACCAATGGTATAGCCGAGATACCACCAAAGCATGGAGCTGAGCCAAATTAGCTCAAAAGGTATCAAAAGAAAGAGGAAACTCATCCCTTTCCAAATATACAAGTCCCATCATCATAGGACAAAGAATAAAAAAGATATTCATGCTCAAAGCTATTGCTGAGCATAAACCTTAATTTTCACCTCTCATCTGAAATACAGAGTAAGAGGCTTAACCCCATCAAATTGTTATGCAAAATGAAGCTCTAAGTCAGGGGTATCAAATGGTACCAGCCAAACTGAGCTAGAACCAATATTACTGAAGTTATGGTCAAATTCAGACCAAATAAGGTTGAACAAAACATTCACCTCTCATCTAACTTCTACAGTTTTAGTGTGAGATACTTAAAGTGGGGTACTTTTGGAAAGAGAACAATAAGGGATATCTGATAGTTTCATCCATTTCCTCATATCTCAACTATAGCAGAAGCTATGGGGCAAACAAACCCAATACAGCTTTTTGTCTAAACCACGCATGTGTATAAGAATCTTGTACATGGCATAACTTTGCCATATTTAATGATAACCATATCAAATAAGGTACCATTGTGTAGAACACATACAGGGCTACAGACCGGCCCAGTTTTGAGGTTGATATCTCAAAAACTGACAAATGTATGTCTGTTTTAAGTTCAAAATCCCACATTTTGTCCAATACAGTCTTACCATGGGATAATATCCCATAACCATGATTATGAGGTGTCAAACAGACGAAGGAGCATGTTTTACTACAATACCTCATAAGTCAGTCAATACTGGGGTCCCATACAGTTTTTGTACAGCATTCTATGTGTCATACACGTCAGAAGAAGGCTATATGGTCCCCACATGAAAATTTCCACCCTGTATTGGTGAAAGCTGCCCAGATGTGGTTTTGAAACCACATCTGAGCACAATAAAGGCTATATAGGTCCTTTAAAACCACAAGCCTGTCTCAGAGAGTGAAAAAATCTTCACTTCCTCTACATGGAAAGGTCTAACAGCCCTTCCACCCCATTTCAGGATAAAAAGGAGGCTTTTCACAGCCAGAAATGCTTCCCTCACCCTGCTCTTGAATACCCTACGTAGTAAACTGTCAAAAACAGCTTTACTCTTGGGTAAAAAACAGGTATAATTATAATATTAATTATTGTAATCCAACAGGTAAAGCTGCACCCAGGGCTTTCAACAGCGCTCACCACCACTATTCTATAATAGTAAAGCCCTTTAATTTTATTATAAACCATTATTTCTTCATAAAAACACTCTTATTTTAATCTTTTATCACGTGTCACAGTCATAGTAAAAGTTGTAAATAGCCTAATTACTGCTTCATCATAGACTCAACCTGAAATTTTGTGTCATATACCTAAAGTGGGATATTTTCTGAAAGATCACAATCAGGGCTATTCAATGGTGCCATCCATTTCCCCCTATCCCATCTAGAACAAAGGTTCTGGGGCAAACAAGCTCCATACATATGTACAAAACATCTTGTACATGGCATAACTTTGCAATATCTTGTACATGGCATAACTTTGCAATATTCAATTATAGCAATATCAAATGAGGTATCATTGTGTAGAACACATCCAGGGATACATAATGAATCAACTGTGAGCTTGATATCTCAAAAATTGACAAAGCTAAGGCAGGTTTAGGGTCAAAATCCCACAGTTAGATAAATACACCCTTAGCATGGCATAATATCCCGTAGCTCTGATTATGAGGTGTCAAACAGAAAAATAATCTTGTTTATACTTCAATATCTTGAAGTTTTTCCAATACTGGGTCCTTGTGCAGGTTCTGGACAGCATTCTGCCCATCATACATGTTGGATGAAGGCTATGTGGTCCACAGATGGAAGCTTTCACCCTGTATTAGTGAAAACTGTGCGGATGTGGTTTAAAAGCCACATCTGAGCCCAATACAGGCTATACAGGCCTTGTTAAAACAACAAGCCATTCCTTTGAAGTGAAAAATCCTCACTTCCTCTACAAGGAAAGGTCTAGAAGACTTTTTCACCCCAGTTTAGGATAAAAAGGAGCCCTTTCTCCACCAGAAAGGGTTTCCTCATCCTTCTCTTTAATTCCTATGTAGCAAAGCTGTCAAAAACAATTCTACTCTTGGAAAAAATTGGGTTATACTTTAAAACTTAGTATTTTATCTTTTATTAATTTAAGGTGTGGATATGAAACTTTGATAAAATATCAAGTACTATGGGAACCTTCACCTAAGGATATTCAGGGCCTCTAGGAAGACTGAACAGTCTCATAAATGATGAGCATTTTTTTAGTGAGGGTATGTCAGCCTGTGACTCAAAACCAGAGCACAAGCATGACAGCCAAATACCATAAACCAATGGTAAAGCCAAGATACCACCAAAACAAGTATTTAAGCCAAATCAGCTCAAAAGGTATCAGAAAAAGAGGAAGCCTGCCAGTTTCCAAATTCACAAGTCCCATCATCAGAGGAGAAGGAATATCAAAGTTGTTTCTGAGGATAAACCTTACTTTTCACCTCTGTCTGAAATCCAGAGGAATAGGCTTAACCCAATCAAATTTTTAATAAAATTGAAGCTCCAAGTCAGGGATATCCAATTGTACTAGCCAAACTGAGCTAGCACCAGAAATACAGGAGTTATGGCTAAAATAAGGTTAAATAAGTGTAAATAAAATATTCACCTCTCATCCAACTTCTACAGGTTTAGTGCAAGATACCTAAATTGGGGTCTTTTTGGAAAGAGGGCTATCTGATGGTGCCATCCATTTCCCCATTATCCATCTAGAACAAAAGTTATGGGGAAAGCAATCTCCATACTTATTTTAAGCAATTCATACATATGTACAAAAATTCTTGTACATGGCATAACCTTTCCATATTTAATGATAGCCATGTCAAATGAGGTAACATTGTGTAGAGCACATCCAGGGCTGCACAATGAACCACCTTTGAGCTTGATATCCCAAAAACAGACAGATCTATGGCAGCTTTAAGGTCTAAATCCCACAGTTTGACAAATACAGCCTTACCATGTCATAATATCCCATAACCATGATTATGAGGTGTCAAAAAGAGGAAGAAGCTTGTTTATAATTCAATACCTCATAGTTTGGTCAATACTGGGGTCTTTTAAAGGTTCTTTACAGCATTCTATGTGTCATACACATCAGAAGAGGGCTATGTGGTCCCCAGATGAAACCTTTCACCCTGTATTAGTAACAACTGCCCAGATGTGGTTTAAAGACCACATCTGAGCTCAATACAGGTTATACAGGCCTTGTGAAAACAACAATCCAGTCCTTTGAAGTAAAAAATCTTCACTTCCTCTACATGGAAAGGTCTAGAAGACTTTTTCACCCCAGTTTAGGATAAAAAGGAGCCTTGTCTCCCCCAGAAAAGGTTTCCTCATCCTTCCCTTGAATTCCTACATAGCAAAACTGTCAGAAACAGCTATACTCTTGGAAAATATTCAGGTTATACTTTAAACTTTAGTAATGTAGCTCTTATTATAGTAAGCCAACTGATATGACTGCACCCAGGGCTTTCAACAGCGCTCACCACCACTATTCCTCAATAGTAAAGCCCTGTATATCTCATTATCAACCCTTATTATCATCAAATGAACCTTTTAAATAATTTTCACCATGTCACAGTCATAGTTAAAGCTTGTAATTAGTCTTTTCTTAGCTTCATTGTAGACTTATTGTGACAATGTTCAAGTGTAGAAAAGGGTGATAATTGATAATGTAAGGGCTTTAATATGAGGAATAGTGGTGGTGAGTGCTGTTGAAAACCCTGGGTGCAGTATTACCAGTTGGGTTACTATAATAAGAGGTAAAAGACACTAATTAAGGTATACCTGGTTATTTTCCAAGAGTATAACTGTCTTGGACAGTTGTACTACTTAGGAATTTAAGAGCAGGATTGGGATTGGTTTTATGGCAGAGAAAAGGCCTCCTTTTATCCTGAAATGGAGTGCAATGGTTCTCTAGACAATCCATCTTGAGTGAGTGAAGATGTTTCACCTCAGAGTACTGGTTGGTGGTTTTCAAAAAGGCCTGTATTGTCCTCATTGGACCCAGATGTGGTTTTGAAACCCTATCTGGGCAGCTTTCCCAAATACAGGGTGAAAATTTCCATCTGGGGACCACACAGCCTTCTTCTGATGTGTATGATGCCTAGAAAGCTGTACAGAACTTGTATGGGACCCAGTATTTAATAAAACAAGAGGAATTGAAGTATAAACAAGCTTCTTTGTCTATTTGACACATCATACTAAGATTTATGGGATAGTATCCCATAGTAAAGGTGTATTCGGCAAGCTGTGGGATTTCAACCTTAAAGCTGCTATATCTTTGTCAGTGGTAATAATATTGAGCTCAAAGTTTGTTCATTTGGTATCCCTGGATGGGGTCTACACAATGGTACCTCATTTGGCATGTCTAACATTAAATATGTCAGAGTTATTCCATATTCAATTTTTGTTCTCCATATATATCATTTTCTCAGAATCTGTATAGAACTTGTTTACTCTATATATTTTGTTCTAGATAATATATGGAGGGACAGATTGCACCATCAGATAGGCCTTCTTTTTCTCTTTCCAAAATGACCCAACCTTAGGTATCTCACACTAAAACTGTAGAACTTAGATGTGAGGTGAATCCTCTATTCACCCTTACTCTGAGCCTTGAGGTATATTTTACATACCCGAATAGGCCACAATTATCTTAAAATGGAATTTTGAATTATGCATACATCCACAATTCATCATTTTTTTATTTCAGAAAAGATGAATAACTTTTTATTGAGTAAGTAAATCCATGGATTTAAGGCCAGATTTGGATTCTACACAAACATTCACCTAGGGTAGCTCCATATAGTGAATAAGCTCAAATTAACTCTTTGAGGTGGTAAAATGGACAATACTTTAATACCACATCATCAATACCACATGAAAGATCCGTGAAAACTTTTGTTTTTCTTAATTTCACACCAAAATAATGGGAATGTGAGAAATCCCATGTTACATAGACACTGAGAATAGTGGTATGCATGTTTTGAGCACTTAATATCATGGTATTCTTACATGGACTTTTGGTACATCCATAGTGGATATCTCACTTGAAGCTTAAATTTCTATTTTGACATGAAAAATAAGCAAGGGGGACAAAAGACATCAAAGATAGCCAGGGTACCCAACTTCTGAGGCCTGTGAGGCGTGGACAGCTCCAAAGCTTGGATCCATGGCTGATCTTGGCCTAATTGGTAAACTAAAACCTTTTGGGAATTTGGTTACCATGTTACAACTACTGTAAATCTTAAGAAAATAACAAATAACCTGCTATTTTGACATGCCAAGGAGGTAGAGAGCTACTTAGACTCCTGTAACCATGTCAATTCTTAATGATTCTCCATGGATAAATCCCAAAAGAGTAATTAGAACCCTTTTTGGACTTGTATCCATTGATTTACCTCATAGCAACCAGTTAAACACTGATATTTGCAATTCTACGTAGAAATGACATAAAAACTTCAAAAATTCATTAAAAATACAGTTCTTAATGAATCTTTCTGAAACGTTCAGGACCAATGGAGGACTGTATTATCGATGGTACAACCAAAAATACTTACAGTTTTACTAGTAAAATTAAAAGGTTTACTTACAGTCCATTTTTGACTATTCTACGTGAAACACTGAATCTTCAAAGATTTACAGTAATTACAACCTGTGATGAAATTGCCAATAACTTTGATAACTTTGATAAATCAATGATTCTTTTGGAATAAAAGAATATTTACAGATGTTACTCCTTTTATTCTTAACCATATTGGGATTGGTAGTCACGTAAAAGCATCAATTAAGTAATTATGATAATCTTACATGACAACAGATGATGCAATCAATAATCCAAAAGGGTTTATTGTTTTTTCACCCACTGGTTTTTCAGTTTGCTCCATGGCATGCCTCTGTGATCTGTTTTTGACTTAAAAGAGGCCTCCTCTTGCTGTTTTTTCCACATCATCATCTTATTATCATTTAAATCATTATTACCAACAAGTAAGTATTAGTTATAGCTATTCTTAAGTGTTTTAAATCTTTCAGAATCAATAAGAAAGACATGAAATCATAGAATCCAACTTTATATTGTTGTAATACTGTTATAAATTCATTTTGATCCTTAAAATCCACAATTCTACGTCAAATATCTCTATCTTATCTTTCAATAAGTTCTTTGGAATATTAGTGAGTGATTTATTTTTAATTCTTGAAGTTTTTCTCTAAAATTAGTTTCCTTCAAGAATTACCATTATAATTATTCTTGCAAAAGATAATTACATATTAATATAATTATAATATTTTGATAAAAGAAGTTTTATTATTAAAATCTTCTTGTAATTGATTCTTGTAGACAATTACTTACTCACTGTTAAAATCACTAGTAGTGTTTAATATGTGAAAGAAATAATTCTTTAATTATTTAATTGTGGTTATAATAACATTTTGTTATTCTATTTCATAAGAACAGTCATAGTACTGTTGATTAATAGTAGTATTATCATCAGTTTCATAGACAAATCTTACACTTAGTTTGTCTTATTTTTTCCATAGCTTCTGTATTTTTGTTGCTAGCTCAGTTTTTTCAGTACCATTGCGTAGCCCTGATTTAGATCTTCAATTTGAATACCCATTTTCTGGGGTTAAGCCTCTTCCTATTGATTTCAGATGGGAGGTTAAAATTAATGTTTATTCTCAGAAACCTCTTTGAGCAGAAATGACTTTGTTATTCTTTTTCCTATGATAATGAGACTTGTATATTTGAAAACAGGTGATTTTTCTTTTTCTTTTTGTAAATTTTGAGCTTTCTTTTGGTGGTATTTTTCTCTACCATTGGTTGATGGTATTTGGCTGTCATGCTTATGCTCTGGTTTTGAGTCACAGGCTGACATACCCTCCCTATAAAAAAGGCTCATCATTGATGAGACTTTTCAGCCCTCCTAGAGGCTCTTAATCTTATCAGGTGAAGGCTACCATCTGCCATGGCATCTTCTTCCAACCATTGATTCTTATCTGTTGTTTTGTTCTTGAATCTTATCAAATACGTTTTCTGGTCTTGTGAGCCTTGAAGGTATTTTCAGATACCCAAAAGACCAAAAACAATAAAACAATATACAATTATGAATAACATATTGATATTATAAACACAAAAATTAGAATATAAATATAGATCTATACACCAAAATTAACATTTCAATCTGATTTAAAAACAAAATTACAATGAAATTTGAAATTGTGAAAACACATTTTTACTTGAAAAGATTAAGTAAAAATGAATTTTCAACAAAAATACCAAAATTAAAATATTTTTGGGAAAAAGTGGAATAAAAGTCACTATAAACTTCTATCCTGCAAATAAACATACAGAAATTATTTCACCATTGGACTCCTCATAAAAAATGAGGTGGGGTCACCTCTGGGTAAAATTTCTGTAACTCAACTCTAAATAAGCTTCAATTAAGTTTTTAGTATTTTCTGTACAAAAGTTGAAAATCCTCAAAACCTTAATTTAATTCACATCACATGGGGTTTTAATCATCAATTTTTGTGTTAAAGTTAGTTGTTGTGTGTAGCTTAGAAGCTATGAGGAATTGAAGTATTTTCAATTGAAATGTCAAAGTGTGCAGGTGTATTACATAATTGAACTTTAATTCACACATGAGGTGTCAATTATTGCAGCTGTGTACCGTAAAAACTCAATTCAATTACATATGTACATTATATGTATAATACATGATGAGAAATTAAAGAAAAAATAAATGGGAAAGATTGATTCTGAATAGAAAAGGAATCTTGGCGTCAAGGGGAAGCCAGACCCCCAAATTCCTGCTGACAAGTGTGAGATGTCAAAATCCACACAACATTTTGTCACTTTTGGCCTGGAATTGAGACATGGGGTCTGTGTCTCAATTGATGATGAGGCTTTGATACCAACCAGGGCAGTTTTAACTGTTGCTAAGAGGGTTAAACTACCCTTAAGATAAAACAAACATCTTAGAAACAGTTTTAACTGGTTTTGATGTTTCTTACACACATTTCAACGTGTTTTGAGGGCTTAAAACCAGGTATTACTATAGCAAAGGCTGATTTGAGGGTCCAAAATGGCTAAAACCAGCCCTTTTTGGTCTAAACTAGGGTCCAATGATGCCATAATTGGCTTTTCTGTTGTAAAAGTGTTCCCCACAACTGACAAGAGAAAATGTTTCTTTTGGAGTAAGAGAATTGATGGCTGTAAAATAATGTCTTCTTTGCCCCACTTTTCTCTTCATGTTAGAATGTTTTCCTTTTTTAATTAGTTTAAACACTGTTGAACCAATCAATAAAAGATTCCAATCACCCTTTTTAAATCATTTTAAACCTTCTAACCATGTTAAAAAATCATTATTCTCATTTATTGTAACTCTTATAATCATTTTTAACCCTAGAACCACCCCATAAGTGAATTAAAGCATCTTTCATCACTGTTAGCTTTGTCACTTTGTTTCCAAATTCACTCTGGTCACTTTTGGGAATGTTTTCTCATTAATCATCTTCTCAAAGACTCTGTTCTTATATTAATTTCCTGCAGTCCTTTGATAAATTAATTCCAATTGAAATTACTCTGGAAGAAATTTCTTTTGTAACCTTAAATATCTCTTGTAGAGTATTTTTGGATAATTTTTTATTGTTGGTATAACAATAAATCTTTTTAATATTGTTGTTTTACACTATTAAAGTTAAAAACAATAGAACTGGCATGTTTTCTCTTAAAAATATTCTTTCATACTATTTGTAATCAATTTTTACCTTAAACAAATATTGAGGATAGGACAAGTGCTTGATTATTAATCTAAGCTTCATATCCACACCTTACAGCTCTTTACGTTTCAGTCTGATCTTCCTTGCCTTGATAATCATTCTCACAGTGCTGGGAGAGTCTTCCACCTCCACTATGTCTTGTGGGGTGAAGGTCTTGTTCCCGGAGGGGAGTTTATCCTCTCCTGTCTGGAGGTAGGGTTTGACCAAACTCACTAGGAATACTGGGTGTTTTCTAGGGATCTCCTCTGTAAGTCTAACCTCCACTGCATTTTTCTGTCTCAATTTGATGATTTTGAAGGGTCCCACAAATGAGTCTCTAATTTTATTTGGTCCCTTAAAGTTATTAAAGTTGGGTATAGACACTAACACTTGGTCCCCTTCTTTGAAGTCTGGTTCCATGTGTCTTTTGTCATACCTCTTTTTTTTGTATTCTTCAGCCTCAGCTATGCACTGGGAAGCTGTTTCACATGCTCTCTTCCACATGGCTGTATCCTTCATGGTCCTTATATTTCATGCCATATGTGCAGAATCTTCTGATGATGTCCTCCATTGTCTGGATCATTCTTTCAGCAAAACCATCTGTCTGTGGATGTTATTCTGTAGAAAATTCAAGTTTTTTTCCAAGCATTTTATAGATTTTGGTCCAAACTTCTGATGTTAATTTTGGGTCCCTATCACTAATGATGATTTTAGGGACTCCACATGTGAATATGATGTTATCCCAGAATAACAGGGCTGCATCCATAGCTGTGTCTTCCTTGTGACATGGTAGGAACCTTACAGTTCGACTGTACCTATCAACTATGACTAGGCAATCATTGAAGTTTGGCATGCCTCCTGGGACTACTCCTGTTACCCAGTCCATATTAATGGCTTCCCATGGGTGTTTGGGTTCTTCTATATGCTGAAGCAGCCCATATCTCTTTCCATTTTTTGTGTTTCCCTTCTGGAATCTTTCACAGATGTTGATGTATTAACTCAACCCTTGTTCCCATTGAGGCCACCAAGCTTTTCTTGCTACCCTCTTTTTGGCCCTGTTTTCACTCATGTGTCCCATGCAGGGGAAGTCATGGCATTCTTCCAGGATCAGGGATTTGTGGTCCCTATCTATCACTGTGAGGGCACTAGTATGCTTCTCTCTGTGATAGAGTAATCCATCTATAAGGAAATATATATTGTCCTTATAGCCCCTCGATCAGGGCTCCTCTAACTTTAATTCCAGTTCTGGGCTCCTGTACTTCTGTTGAAGGAGTTGTAACATTATGCTACACTGTTTGTGCTTGGAATAAGATTTAGTGACTGAACTGAAAAATTCAATATGCAGTTCTGAGGAACCTCTTCCCAATTTGGGAGTTTCTGTCCCTTCTGGTTCAGTTTTGACACTGTCTTGGGTACCAAATTCTGGTCCCCATTCAGAAAATTTGAAGTTTTTCCCCCTGTCTATTTTCATGTAATGGATAGGAAACTTGGCAGCTACTTCAGTGTCATAAGCTGGGTTTCTTTTGACAATATCCAGTGGCCATCTACTCAGGCCTTATGCATTAGTGTGGGTTTTGTGTTCTTTTTATAGGATTGTCATGTTACATCTATACTCTTGGATGGCTATTTGCCACCTCAAAATAGGTTATTTTGTAGTCTTCATGTTAAGTAAAGACTTCAAGACTGTGCAGTCTGTGTAGGCTTCAGATACTGCACCCTCAAAGTAAGAATGGGGGTTTTTGGAGCCCAGACTAATCATAATCATTCAGTCTGAGTGGCTCCATACCTTGCTTCTGAAGCTTTCAATTTCCTGGAGATGTAGCAAATTACTCCCTCCCTTGGTTCACCATCCACAATTTGTCTTTGGTGAAGGGTTTCTCCGAGGCCTTGATTACAAGCTGCATGTATATATAGCTTGAATGGTAGTTCAAAGTCAGGTAATAGGAGGACAGGTGCATTGATGAGTTCATATTATATCCACTCATATGTATCCTGCCTTTCCTTGATAGTCTTAAAAACTAAATCTTTTTCTCATAACATGTATAGACTACTAGTTATGTGGGCAAAGCTTTTGATGTGATTTGTATAGTAGCTTGCAAATCCACGCAAAGATGGTATCTCTTTGATTTTATTTTGTACTGGTTTTTGCAGTGCTTCTGCTATTTTGTTCTGATCAATGGCCAGGCTAAGGCGCGTGGCTTCATCTCCTAGTTCCAATAGTTCTTTTTGGCCAAAATTACACTTTTTAAGTGAAATTTTCAGATCAATGAGTGTTCATTTACTTAGTACTCTGTCTATGTATTGCACATGGTCCTCCCATGTCTCTGAGTATATAATGATATCATCAATATATACCACCATCCAGCCTTCCAATATTTCTTCGTGAAATATTGTGTCCATCATGCTTCGGAAATGGGCTGGAGCATTTTTGATGCCAAATGGGCTTCTAGTGTTCTCATATATGCCCATATGACATATCATCCTGAGTAGCTTCATGGAGGTTGTTTTCACTCCATTCTTGTGAAAGCCTTTCATACAATCCATTTTGGTTATATATTTGGCTTTTGCCAGCTTTTCCGGGGCATTGGGTATACTTGGTATAGGGTACCTAGCAGCTTTTGTGTAGTTATTCAGGGCTCTGAAATCTCCACACAACCTGTATTTGCCATCATTCCAGGTGATAAGGAAAGGAGTGTGATTTTGACTATTTCATTGTGTCCTATCTTCCTGATAACATCCATATCTAGGAGTTCATTAATGTGTTTTTAAATTTCTTTCCTAGTTTCCAGGATTGCTGGATATGGAGGTCTTCTGAGCATCGGTGGAAACAATCTTCACACATCCAGATATAGTTCTATATCATTGCCTCCTATCTTGCCCAGAGGGTATTCACCAATGTTAAAGGCTGGTTATTTTTCCTTATTATGTTCATTAAGCTAAGTTTTTGTTTACTGACAAGGCTACTGCTGAATTGGCCCTCTTTGAATTCATTGAGAAATTCCTCTATAGGATCTTGGTTTGACATATGGTATATATCAAATGAAATTTTCTTTTCCTTGTTTGTACCTATGGTAATGTTCCTGTTTTTACTATTTTAAATGTCAATTCCATACATCCTTTGGTAGGATGTTCCCAGTAAGAATTCCTGGATGTGAGAATATTCAAGCACTAAAAACTCTGGGTTGAGTCTGATATTACCTTTCCTATGGGGTATAATTATCTCTTTGATAATGGTCCCAATTGATTTTATCTTCCCTGATGCACTTTTAAAAGTATTTTCTTTAGTTGGAAAGAGTTTCTTCTCCCAATTTGGGAGGTGGTTGTCCAGGTATTCTCTGGTCACTATTGAGCAGTGTGAACCACTATCAATGATCAATGGTTGTTGATAATTGTCAATACAAACACTAAGCTTTGTGTAGGTCCCTTTTATATATGCCATTCCTCTAGTTGGCATAACTCGGAAGGTTTGTGCATCTTTTGTGTGCTTACAAAAGTTTTTTTTGCAGTATATTGTGCCATTGCTGCTTCTAACAGTATATCCTCTATTTCTAGTTGTGTTTCCTCTTGGTACTCCACTGGAGATTCCTCTTTTTGGTCTTGGTCATCATCAAGATGCTCTCTGATTGTATCACCCATAGAGTCTGATTCAGAATCCTCTGTTAGGGATTCTTCCTCTGGGACTTGTTCAATGGCGTAGACCTTTTTCTTTGCCTTTGAATAGTTGTTGGAATAGTGGTCTGTTTACCCGCAATTGTGACAAAAGTTCTTTTTCTTGGTCACCTCTGAAACTCTTTCTTTGTATTTATCTTTGATGTACACCCTTAAATTTTGTTTCTCTTTGAAACTACTGCTTTTGTATGGGGAATATTTCCCTATATTTTTCCTTTTCCTTACATCTTTTGAGGTATTTGCAATGTCATCTAGAGTGCAACTCTGGTTGCATCTGCATTTTATTGCATGCTCTAGCTCTCCAGGCATCTGTGTCAAGAGCTTTTGATCCCCCATTTAAATGTTCATTTGAGGATCAATGGATTATAGCCTTTTGGACTGTCTAAGACACCACTCATATGGATTTTTGTCCATAGAGTACTTACAATTTTCAAATTACATGCTCCTTTGCCATAGCCAAGTAACATTTCTTTACTCTGGATTATTTGGCTCTTCCACCATGGCCAGTTTCTTCTGACATGGATTTCCTTCATTTCTGTGTACCAAATATTACCATTTCCTTTGAATGCAGTATTTAATTCAGAAGTAATTTTATAATCTGATATGCTTGGTCCATTGATATAATCAATGAGCTCCATGTGATCACATTCTCCTACAGCAGAGAATTTGGGCCAGCTTGAGACCTCTGGAAGCTTTTTCAGTGCTTCTTTCTCTGAATAAGTCACTTTATCTTCATCTTGGTATTGTGATGGAGATCTTGGCTTATTATCCAACAAGACATCTGGTTTGATGTCCTCTTGTTATGGATTATCCAAAGAATGGCCTTGTGGGTGAGGCTTCATGTTTTAGCAGACATTAAAAAAAATATTTCTTGATCCAGACAATCCCTCCCCCTCTTGCAGTGATATTTCTCTTCAAAGACTTGATTCAGTCTTTTATTGGTTTCTTCAGAGGCTTTGCATAATTTAGCAAAGCTCTCTTCGATGGCTTTCTTGTAGCCTCATTTAAAGTTGTCAATTATTTCAACCTTTCATTGCTCCTATGGAGTTAATAAATCTTCTCTTGAGCTTGCACTCCAAATTGGGACATTTATAACCACAGTTTATCACTGTTGAAGTTATTCTCCAGTGTAATGATATTGTGTTCATTCTGAGGGGGGTAATATTTTTATTAGTAGGGCTACTTATTCTAGAAGTCTTTACAGCTCTTTCTGGCTCTTATGTACTTCTTTCACAAATTCCAATAGCTTTTGGATCATTGGGTATGACTCTTTCTGCCTGTGGTGAAAGGAGTCTTGTTTTTCCCTTTGTATCTTTGTCTGCTCCTTGAAGCTAACTGGGATTGTGAAGAATGTTGACCCTTTACCACTGATCTGCTGGTGCCAGAATGGTGTGAAGCCACTTGAGAGTTGGGCTGGTCTACTCCTTGTAAGCCTGAAGGAATCAGAGTAGGCTCTGTCTGCTTCAATTGTTCTTCTATAGCTTGGATAGTGGCTCGATTTTCCCTTTTCCTGGTTGCCCTCTCTTCCAGGAGTTTGAACCGCCTGCTGGGATTCCATCCTTTGGTTATTACCATAAGATATTTCAAGGGTATCTCCTTGAGACATATCTTCTGGAAACTTGCTCCAAGTTTTGCCCAGTGCAGTGCTAGGTTGCACCTCTTGTTGTCCATGCTAAATTGGAATAGATCTTTGAGGAGTTGGTGCAGCCAAAGAACTTTATCCATATCCTTCCAGTCCTCTGGTTTCAAGCTTCTGTTGAATTGGAAGGTTAATGGCAGAGTGGGTATTATTTCACTTAGTGTCTTGCCATTCACCACTGTGTCCAAGGCGTCCTGCTCCTGGTCTTCTGGTTCTGAACAGGCCTTGTCTGTCCTCTGGCTGGTTCCTTGGTATTCCAAGATTCCCAAGGTGTACAGGGGACATATTAGTGTTTGCAAGCAGTCAAAAGCTTTATGTTCTTAGGTAATTTACCTTTTACTGTGCCTTGTACAAATGTTTCCTTTATTGCTTTGGAAAATTTTCCTTTAAAAGTTACAACTGGGTTAATTACTGTAATCTTCCCTGTACAGGTTATGAATGTTTGTTTACCTTGTCTTGATTCAGAGTTTTGTAGTTTTCTACTTCTCTGAGTGGCAATTAGTGTCCACTTCTTGGTAGTGATGAGGCTTTCACTGTGCCTTTTTCCTTTCCACTTCTTTCCATTTGTTTCTGAAGTTATCACTGGTGTACTGCCTTGTGACTGGGTTTCAAGTGGGATGAAGGTTTCCTCTGCTTAATCAAATTAAATAAGGACTTATTTCATTTAAGACTTCTTAAAATGCTGTTTGCCCCTCTAAGAGTGGCCTCTGGGCAATATATTACTATATTATGACTCTGTATTATGATATGTTAATTGATATTATCAATTACACATTAAAAATACTGCTTTGTGGATGTATGGTGTACAGTTTGTATCTCAATATCTCAGAGATTAGATTGTAATTAACAAGTGTAATCTTATTAGTCGTTAGGTAATGGACAATTGAAATTATCAATATGTCCAACCATGCCTCTGAACGGTTATTTACAGTACTGGGGGTTCTTTTTAATTAAAAACAGAATTTATTAAGCATGTTTATTATAATCAAACCACGTGAAAAAGCAATAAAATAGAAAATACTGTGGTATCATATGATATACCACTCAAAAAAAATAATATATGACATTTAATATATTATTTTATGAATATTTTACGCCTGAAAAAAGAAACAATGATATTAGAGAAGAAAAAAAAGAGGAAAAAACTCACTTTTAGGCCAACTTCAGTCAAAAACAATCAAAAAATACAGCCAGGCCCCCAAAATGTCAGGCTGAGTCTATGATGAATTGGTAAATATATGTATATAAAGATTTAAATCTGATTGTGACACCAATATTTAAGTTTAAAAAAGGATGATAATAGACAATATAAGGGCTTTACTATGAGTAATAGTGGTGGAGAGCACTGTTGAAAGCCCTGGGTGCAGTCTTACCAGTTGTGTTACTATAATAAGAGCTACAATATACTAATTAAGGTACACCTCATTATTTTCCAAGAGTATAACTGTTTTGGACAGTTATAATGTGTAGGAATTCAAGAAAAGGATGGGGTTTCCTTTTCTGGCAGAGAAAAGTTGTCCTTTTATTCTGAAATGGGGTGGAAAGGTCTTCTAGACCATCCATGTAGAGGGAGTGAAGAGTTTTGACTTTAACATACTGGCTTGTGGCTTGCACAAGGCCTTTATTCTATGTATTGGGCCCAAATGTGGTTTGGAAACCACATCTGGGCAGCTTTCCCCAATGCAGGGTTGAAATTTTCATCTGTGGACCACACAGCCCTCTTCTGACCTGTATGGCGCATAGAAAGCTGTACAGAACCGGTATCGGAACCTGTATTGAATGAACTATTAGTTATTGAAGCATAAACAAACTTCTTTTTCTATTTGACACCTCATAGTCATAAGTATAGGACAGTATACCACAGTAATAGTGTATTGGCCTAACTGTGGGATTTGAACCTTAAAACTTCTATAGCTTTGTCAGTTTTGAAGATATTGAGCTCAAATGTGGTTCATTTTTTAGCCCTGGATGGGATATACACAGTAATACCTCATTTAGTATTGGTAACATGAAACGTGGCAAAGTTATTCCATGTTCAGTTTTTGTTATCTATATATATGATTTTCTCAAAATCTGTATGGAACTTGTTTGCTCTGTAACTTTTTTTCTAGATGAGATATGCAGTAATGGGTGGAAACATCAGATATCCCTTATTTTTCTCTTTCCAAAATTACCCAACTTTAGGTATCTCGCACTAAAACTGTAGAAGTTTGATGAGTGGTCAATATTTTATTCACCTGTATTTGGCCTTATTATGGCCATACCTTCCGTAGTTTTTGGTGCTAGCTCAGTTTGGCCAGTACCATTGGATAGCTCTGACTTAGTGTAAGGTTTGACTATGAAGCAATAAGTAAAAATTACCAATATTTCACTTCTTGTACTCTGAATGTCCTTAGAAATAAAAGAAATAAGATAAAAATAATTATTATAATTAAGGTGTAAAGATAATTGTATTATTGAATAAATAAATATAGGGTGTTGGTAAAAGCACGTAGGCCCTTACGTGTTTTTACCAAATTATGTCCAAAACACGTAATTTTATGGTAAAAACACTCAAGTGACCTAATTTTTTTATAAATATTCCTCAGGCTCAGTTTTGAGAATTTTTAACATTTTTTTTTGCCATATTTTTTCCGACATGGGATGTGAAGGTCCCCAAATTTTTTCAAATTTTTTTTTTGCCCAATTTTTCTATTTTTGGCAATTTGGTAAAATGGCCCATTTTTGAAAAAATTCATTAAAATTGTTCCCACTTATGAATTTCAATATTTTTTTTAAAAAATGAAGGTGAGAATGTTGAGAATACAAAACCAGAAGCCCAACCTTTTGGTATTTTTTTGCAAGAACATTTGTAGGCCCAAAAAGTCCATAATTTTTTGTTCATGTTTGTAGTTAAATTGAAAATGCCATTTATGACATAAATTGAATTCAAAATGTAATTTATGATGAGTGGAAGTTAAAATTTGATTTTTGCCATTAACAGTGCCATTTCTCACATCAAAAGTGCCATAAATGGCATCACTAATGACATAATAATGCCATAAATGGCATCAAGAATGACATACAGATGCCATTTATGGCCAGAAAACTGGCATAAATGGCATTAGAGCAATGCCATAAATTGAATTTAATGGCCTTGACAATGCCATTTATGCATTTAAAAATGCCATAAATGGCCTTAACATTGGCCTTAAAAATGGCATGAATGGCCTTAACATTGGCCTTAAAAATGGAATTAATGGCCTTAACTATAACATAAATGACATCAAAAATGCCATTTATGGAATCAAAAATTCCATTTGTGGCATTACATAAATGGAATTAACAATGCCATTTATGGTGGTACATAAATGGCATTATGCCATTTATTGCATTGACAATTCCATTCATGGTATTAGTAATGCCATTAATGGCATTGTTAATGTGGAATTATTAATGCCATTTATGGCATTAATGGCATCAGAAATGTTGCATTTTTAATGCCACAAATGTCATTAATGGAATCAATAATATTTCATTGATAATGCCATTAATGGCATTGTTAATGCCATTTATGGCACTGTTAATGCCATTTATGGCACTGTTAATGCCATTTATGGCACTGTTAATCCCATAAATGGCACTGTTAATGCCATTTATGGCATTGTTGATTCCATAAATGGCATTCATGGCATCAGAAATATTGCATTGATAATGCATTAATGGCACTGTTAATGCCATAAATGGAATGTTTAATGCCACAAATGGCATTAATGGCATCATAAATGCCATAAATAGCCATATTTCATTTAAATATCATCCCTTACGTGTTTTTACCAATTGATGGTAAAAACATATAAGTTTTTAGTAAAAAAACATAAGCTCTTACGTGTTTTTAGCACTTAATTATTGTTACCAACAAATAATAAAGGCATAGAAAATTGTTTTTTATTAATAAAAAACAATTTATAACAATAATATTACTAACATTAAAGCTATAAATTAATATAAATACTACTTATATTAATTAAAGAATTATTAAAGTAATAATAAAGAGAGAATAACCTACTTTTAACACTTAGTATAATAATTTTGAATACCTTTACACCAAATAATGTAAATACAACTTATTTAAACTGTATTTACAGTAAAAAATAAGAGAAATTACAAATTTTCTTGATTTTATGTGGATTTGAGGTTTTAAAGAGAAACATAACAAAACAGTGAACCAATTGAAGTAATAAGGTCAAAGATGATGATCATAATGAAGATTACCTTTGGTCTTTACTAATATAATACATTTATATATAAAGAATAAAGATTTTACCTTTTAATTTAATTGTTTTAATGTTTTGATGCGTCTGAGGGGAAAATAGAGTAAAAAGGACTCTATTTATGCTAAATACCTCCCTTCTAGAGTCCAATATGCTTATAGTAGACATGTGCTGATTGTATCCACTGGAAATTATCAGTATTTTAAGGTTTGGTGATGATTACATCATGATCAAACCATCTTATCTCATTATTATGCCATTATTTAGAGTTATCACTATAGCTTTCAGTTTGATGACATCATAGGCTTGGCAGAAGCCTAAGCTTTGTGTACTTTATTATTATTAATTGTAATCTAATAGTATTCACCAGTTTTATCACTTATATGACTGTTAAACATAAAATAAGATTACAGTGAGTGATTATACATGATCAAATTTAAGCATAAAGTTTGATCATTAATAATGTTTAAGTTATACACGCTACAGCTATTCTGAGAGTGTATTCCAATAGCTTTGCATGTCCTTATTAAACTGGCAAGACCATTTCATTACATCATTAAAACTCTATTTTTAATGATTTTTCTTGTAACTCATCTTTTCTGTTGAAATTTAATATTTTGAACTTCAAACCATGATTTCAAGGGGTTATACCTTAAATATTATGATAAAAATTACGTCATACTTCACGTATGAACTAGTAGAATCTGATTGTCCATTTTTTCAAAGTTTGGACCATTTTCACAACAAAGTGGTCAACAGCTCCATTGATTTTATTCAATAATCCATTACAGGTTTTAACCTTGTTTATAACTTGTGAAAGAAAGCTCATATATGTGTTCCTACAGTAATTAAGTGGTGAACTTATTTTTGGCTTATCTCTCTATCCTGTATATTTCAAGAGATATTAGCTAAAAACCATGAATTTATGCATTGACCAAAAAAGTGCATATATTCAGCTTAATTCCTTAAGTATTGACTTTAGAGAATAGCTTTATAACTGTTTTATATGTAGTGTTTTATTTAGAATCTAATGGTAAAATCCATTTCACATGTTGTTTCATTGGACCCTGAGTTAAATCAGGTTTTGTACCTTTTTTAAGGTATTCTTACTTATACTTCAGTAATTATTGACTTTTCAGATATGCCTTAAAAATGAAATATGTGTATTTTACCATGTAGAATCTGATGGTATAATTTATTTCACATGTTTATTCATTATATTCTGATTTAATTTAGATTTTGTACTTATTTATGGTATTTTACTAGTTTTTGAGATAATTATTATAAGTATAATTATTACAGAAGTTTTGCTGTGACCTTTTTGGAAATGTGGTCATATCACAAAGGCTCACACTTAGAGCTTCAATTTGAATACCCATCTTCTGGGGTCAAGCCTCTTACTCTGTATTTCAGATGAGAGGTTAAAATTAAGGTTTATGCTCAGCAACTTCTTTGAGCAGGAATAACTTTGTTATTCTTTTTCCTATGATAATGGGACTTGTATATTTGGAAACAAGTAATTTTCCTCTTTTGTTTGGTACATATTGAGATTTTTTGGCTCAGCTTCATGTTTTGGTGGTATTTTGCTCTATCATTGGTTTATGGTATTTGGATTTCATGCTTGTGCTCTGGTTTTGAGTCCCAGGCTGACACTTTAATTCCCTTTGTGGTGGTTCAAGAGTGAAAGACACTGATTATAAGAATTTTTCAAGTTGTTGGAAGGTTTGGACTTAGCTAAATGAGTTTTTTGAAATATTTTATTGATTTATTCAACAGTGTTTAAGCTAATTAACAAAGGAAAAGATTCTAACATGAAGAGAAAAGTGGGGCAAAGGAGAAATTCTTTTATAGCCACCAATTCTCTTACTCCAAAAGTAAAATTTACTCTAATAAATTGTGAGAAAAACACTGATATCAAAAAAGAAAATTTTGGGAGCATTGAACCCTAGTTTGAGCCAAAAAAGGCTGTTTTTAGCCATTTTAGTCCCCTAAACCAGCCATTGCAATAGTAATACTTGGTTTATAGCCTTCAAGCCATGTCAGAATTTGCTTAAGAGACCTTAAAATCAGTTAAAACTGTTTTTACTCAGATCCTTCTAACATAATGGTAGTTTTTGATGAAGCTTTCTGAGAATGTTGACATCCCATGCCTTTCAGAGAGGAATTTGGGAGATTCTGGCACCCTTAAAGCCAAGATTCCCTTCCCCCCAAAAAAATCAATCTTTCCAATTTATATTTTTCTTTAATTACTCATAATGTGCTATATCTAAGATTTAAACATATAATTAAGCTGGAAAGTTACAGTACACAACTTCAATTATCAATCCCTTGTATGTAAATTTAAGTTCACTTATGTAATACACATGCAGATTTCAACATTTCAATTGAAAATGATTCAATTACTCATAACTTCTAAATTAAAAACCCTACCTCAATTTTAACACAAAAATTGATTTTAAACACCAAATCTTATGTAAATTGAATTAATTTTTTGAATGACTTCAGATTTTTATACAAAAAATACTCAAAACTCAATTTAAGCCTATTTAACGTTGAGTTACACAATTTTCACTGAGAGTTTACCCCACCTTATTTTTTTTTAGGAATGAAATGATAAAATAATTTTCATATTTTCATATTTTTGGAAAAAAAGCTATAATAATTTTTTCTTAACTTTTTTCCAAAAAAATAATTTAATTTTTATATTTTTTATGAAAACTTATTTTCACTTTATTATTTCAATATATTTTCAAATTTGTAAATTTTGATGAAAATTTATTTTTAAAATTTCAATATAAATTTTATATTTATTATTAATTTTTTGTTTTTATAATTTGAAAATTAAGGTTTTATTTTTAATTAAAAATTGATTAATTATTTGTCATCTTTTTGGTATATGAAAGTTCATCTAAGGCTCACATAACCTTTGACCCATTAAAGTTACCTTTCATAAGAGTTCATACAGTTCTTTCCTCCAAAAATTTTATTTAGTCTTTTCACTTCTAATAATTGTTCCACAAAATCTTTTTTCAACCTAATTATTGAGACATTCATATATTTAATATTAATCTGACACCTTCAAGACCCAGTTCCCAAAGCACCAATAATTCTCAAATGGAGCCCGAAAAAGTTTATATGAAAAGAATTGTGTTGCATTTAGAATATGAAAGCTAAAAATTGTCAATTAATCATCCAAATTAGTCAAAATAAATTCAAAAATGAAGCAAAATCTGAAAAAATAAACAAGTTAACACAAGAGCTTCAAGAGAAAGATGTTATACTCAATCAAAGGAAAGTGCAAGAATTAGAAAATTTAAACAAAATAGAAGAACATTTGCACCAGTTAAAGGAGTAAAAATACCATTTTAAATTAAAATAATCCTTCCCTTATTTCTAACTCTAAATCAATCTTCAGAAATCACTGACATATTTTATCTCAAGCTCTCTCCAATATCAATGAACTCCTTACAATTACTCAACTGTGACTTTTTTCAAAATCAAAATTTTTTTCTGAATTAACTATTGATTGCATAAAACTTTGATTTCTAATAATGGCACTCATAATTTGATCATCATAATACCTTTTACAAAATTTGAAAATAAATTTAAAAAACTTTCAACACTAATATAATTCTACCTTTTTCTTTCAATACCTATCCTAATTTGTCTTCTTTTATATTTTGTTAATTACATTTATTTAGAAAAAAAACCTCATTTCCATTCAAATTATTATGCAAAATCATACATTCAATGATTAATTTACTTGTATTTGGAGCAACTATTGCTTTTGATGTCAGCAGAAATCAAAATTGGTTTTTCAAACATCCAAATTACTTCTCTACTAAAATTCTAATATATATATAACTAAATTTTAGATTTATAATAATATAAATTAGTAATGGCTTACCTTTTAGATGAATGAATTTCATTGGATTGTGAATCTTCTTCATTTTGATTATTTTTTGATGGGATGAGAATTGGAAGCCTTGAATAGTATTTTAAATCACCAAGGATTAAGCAATCTATAGTAAAGCTTGCCACTTAATTTATGAGATAATTCCCAATCTGAAATTTCCTAAATACCTGACTATCATTCTCCAAGCTAAAAAATTCTCCATAAACCTGAATACATGAAAGAAATAAGATTATAAATTACTTCAAATCAAAAACAATTTACTCACTTTTCAAAAATTGCCATCACATCCTATGATGAATTGAATTTCATCCCTTTTTGTTCATATAAGCATTGCATTGGTCATTGGAAGGTGGGATTATTGGGATTTGTGTGCCATCAATAACCCCAATTATCTTGGTGATTCCTTTTCTTTTTCTGAAAATCTCCTTTATTTAAGCCTATTTCTCTACATCATTCACTGCAGGAAAAGTAAATTACAACATATTAGTTATACATTTGATATTTTTAAAGAAATTTAGTCAATTCAAATACTTACAAGATTTTCAAATCATGTAATACAACCAAAATGACTTGAACTACTTCCTGTGAGAATTTATCCTCTTTGAATTTTTCAAATTTGAACACATTCCCAACCATCTCATAAGAGCTCCCATGACTCAACCTATATAATTTTATGCCTAAACTTCTCTTCAATAGTTAACCTTTTCATATTTTATTGAAAGGAGTTGGGTATATAATTCATTATGTAGATAATCAAACAAAAAGAAGTCTTCAAATCTCATTCCAAAAAGACCAATTAAAAAAACTTCATTATATAAATCTTCTTTATGGCATGAATTTAAACACCTTCCTCATCTTATACAATGATTGTGGTGATTCCTACTTTTGTAATACCATGTCAGGTTAAATGACCAGTTCACTTTCAAAATAGTCATTATATAGATAAAATTCAGATTATTCATTATTATATTTGAAAAAAAAAAGTAATTAAATCTAAAATAAAATCAAAAAAATAAAATTCTAAGCTAATTTTGGCCTGGTTAGTAAAAAAAAACAACAGAAAATTGATTGTTTAGAGTAAATTCTAAAAATTAAATGAAATTCAAATCAATTTTGAAATTTTGGAATTTTTATTTTAATAATTTTTTTTATTTATTTATTTCTCTTAAATTAATTTCAAAAAATAAACAAAAAACCAGGTTTAAATGTGTTATTTGGTAAGAAACAAATTGGGGATTTTGGTTATGGGATTTGGAAAATTTTCAGTCTGAGTTTATGATAAATTAATAATAAGACTATTAACAGCATTAAATATGATTGTGACATGGATATAAAATATAAAGAAATGATTTAAGTAGGTTATTCAGGGCTTTATCATAGAGGAATAGTAATGGTGAGCACTACTTAAATCCCTAAATGCAATAATTATCACTTGGTTTATTATAATAAAAACTAGAATACTTAAGTTTAAAGTATACATGATTAATTTTCAAGAGTATTAATTTTTTTAAACTTCTTTACTATGTAGGAATTCAAGATCTGGATGGTGATTCCTCTTTTTGGAAGAGGATGGTTCCTTTTTATCTTGAAAAACGGGTAGAAAGAACCTCTGGTCCTGTCTTTATAGGAAGAGTGAAGATTTTTGAATTTCAAGAGCAGTCTTGTCGTTTCAAAACACCCTTTTTAGCCTTTATTCGGTTCAGATGTGGTTTTGAAACCAAATCTTGGCAGATTTTACCAATAAAGGTTAAAAAAATTTATTTGGGGACTACACAGCCCTCTTCTGATGTGTATGACATATAGAATACTGTAAGGATCCTGTATGGGGCCCCATACAGCCATAAAGGCAAAACTATGGGGTATTGAAGGATAAAAAGGCTCATTTGTATAATTGACACCTCATATTCAAGAATATGGCATAGTATCCCACAGTATTGACTTTTTGACATTAAAACTGCTATAACTTTGTCAGTTTGGAATATAATGAGCTCAAAGTTGGTTCATTTTGTATCCCTTGATGAGTTCCACACAATTGTATCTCATTTGGTATGGGTAACTCCAAATATGTCAGATTTATGCCACTTTTAAATCCCATTATACAGATATGGATTTTTTTAAATGCTGTAAAGAGTTTTTTTGCTCCATAACTTTTGTTCTAGATTAGTTATGAGGAAATGGAAGGCACAATTAGAAATACCTGATTTTTCTCCCTCAAAAAGACCCCACCTTAGGTATCTCACACTAAAACTGTAGAAGCCATATGGGAGGTTAATGTGTTGTTCACCCTTATTTGGCTTATTTTTGGCCATAACTTCTGTAGTTTTGATGCTAGCTTAATTTGGCTAGTACCCTTTTATGGCTCTGACTGAGGGCTTCAGTTTGAACACCAATTCAATAATGTCCTTCCTCTTTCTCTGGATTTTAGATGAGAGGTGAAAATCAAGGTTTATGCTCAGTTCTTGCTTTGAGAAGGAAAAGCTTTGTTATTCTTTTTGTCTTATGGTTATGGGAGTGACATATTTTAAAAGAGGTGACTTTCCTATTTTTTTTAATACCATTTATTATTTATTATGTCTCAGTTCAGTTTCTGGTGGTATTTTGCCCTACCATTGGTTTATGGTATTTTGGCTGTCATGCTTGTGCTCTGGTTTTGAGTCACAGGCTGATGAAACTTTTAGTGAGGCTAATATTTTCCCTTTAAATAAAACAGAAAGCCATTTTTTAATTTCATTTTGTTTTGTTTTTTTCAATTACAAAAAAAAAGAAAAAAAATTAAAACTTTCTTAGTTTTTTTTTTGTAATTTTTCTTATTTTTTGTAATTACAAAAAACAAGATTAAACTTTTTTAGGCTCTTGGACTTTTCCTTATAAAAAATAAAAAGATAAAAATAAGAAAAAGAAAAGGAATTTTTTTTAAATTTTTCTTAATCCCAAAAAAAAAAAAATACACACTGCCCAAGAATTTAATCAATTAATCGATTCCAAAAAAAAAACAAAAAAAAATAATTAAAATATTAAAATATTAAAATATTAAAAAATTTTGTTTTTTATTTTATTTTTTGCCTTTATTTATCTATTTTTGCTAATTACTTTTTAATGATTGTAAATTTATTTATTTTCCTTAAATCTTTTGTAAAACGTCATGAACAAAAAAATAATCAATTCAATTCATTTTTTGGTAATTTATTTATTTGGTCAATTCTTTGAAATAGTGCTTCAAAAGAAACTACTACCAAAGAACTAGTTTTTAAAAAAATGGCAACACAGAGCGGCACAGCTATTGGTTTGGATTAAGACAAAAAAGAAAGTTAAATGCGTATTTGTAAGCAAGGTTGCAAAATAATTAAGATTTCATTCTTAATCAGTTCAGTTTTCTTTGCATTTTCGAAGTCTTCTTTTATATGGGGGTAGTGCAACTCAGTCCAGGCACTTTATAAGAACATTGTTTGGCTAAGACGCTCTGATAAGTAAAGTACAACACAGAAATATTTATCAATTCTGAAGATAAGATAAGATTTCAATAAAAACAAGCCAATCAATTTTTCAACAATGCTGCTTTCACCATGTTTGAAATTTTTAAGCTTATATGTTTAGAGAATTCAAGATATGAAATGCAGATAAATGGTATTCTGAAACAATGTGAAAAGATAAGCGCTATCAAGATTCCGTTGGCACGAATTCGGTCATGCCATGCCGATCACCACTCTTGTTTCCAACTATTTTGAATAGGTGGTATCATAAGCTCACAGGATTGTCCTGCCATGCCGGGAGCATTTGGAGTGCTGCGTGGGTTATTATCCAATCCGGCTCCCATCCATCCAAACATTAATCCCTCATAACTGACCCCACCTTGGAAATTAGTGAAGATGTTCTGAATTGAAGCATCCATAGATCCCTCATTTCCTGTGCTCGATTGAGAACACTGGGGACTGTTGGCCATCGTTGGGCTTATAGTGGTGGAAGAAAGAAGGAAGGGTTCAGACTCCACTAGAGTCCCAAGTCCTCGCCCGCTGTGCAACTCGTACAGATTGTCTGAAGCGATCGGGCAAGGTTTGGTTGGACTTTTCAATGTGGAAGCAGTCGAATGGATCGGCATAGGGAGTATGATTGGTTGTGGGCGATAGTGATGAGGATTATTCTGCGGTCGCGTTAAAGGCGTGAGGTCTAGCTCAGAGGTTGGGGTCATCGAAGTCAATGTGGGTGCTCCGTCATAGGCAACCATCGATGGACAAACTGAGGAATAATAGGCGCTAGAACGCCGGGTTTCGTCTTCCTGCTTCATGTGGGAAATGGCGGATGATTTCAACCACTGAAAAATTTGTCAAAGTGAGAGATGTGTACGAACTTTAAAAGACGTTTCACAAACATTATTGGTGAGACCCTGCTCAGAAAGCATTCCACGTCTGACTTCAGCCAAGGCGGTCTCGATGGCGAGTATTCCATAATTTGTAACTTGGGACAGAGCTCCATAACTTTGTATGCCTGCTGTAAAACGGGAAAGCTCTTCAAAAAGAGTTCGACGCTCGAGGGGGTCCGAACTCCCTAAAAGATAAATGAGCATTAATTGATGGACTGGTAAATGAAAAATACGGCTAAGGACTATGACTGACTTGCCATCAGAGCCGATAGGGTTAAACCACCCACTATGGGGTGAAAACGAGGGTAGCCACTGGAACACATTGAAGCGAGAACAATGAGGGGGAGTGTTTGATGGAAATTATCTAGAAGTAAGATTGAGCTAAAAAAAATGCTATACCTATGTCCTAAAACTCGAGTAGCGTATTTTAAATGAAGCTGCTCAAGCCTCAGAAGCCGAACAGCTCTTGAGATACAAATTGTGCGATGATGACTGGCGCCTTCGCGCATCCAAATAGGCACGTCCGATCCGGGAGAAGCAAACTTGGTATGAAACCTGACGCGAACGGCACAAAGCTGAACATTTGTGATAATTTGCTGACTGAACTCAGCTTGACCTTGTGGGTCACCAGAGCATCTACTAGCTGTTCAATAGACAACAAGCAAATTGGGCCTTTGAAGGGGTAGCTTTTATAGTTTTTCCCGCGCAAAGCTCACCTGGGAAATCATCTACATCGATTTTACACCATTGCGGTAGGCGCTCGTCAAGCGCATCCAGTTCGTTTTCAAATTTAACGGCATCCGCCTGCGAGATTCCGCGTGGTTTAAGGGCCAGAGTAGCTAATTTGCGAAGCTGGCGCATGAGTAATGAGCGGAATGCAAGACCTGAAATTGCCAATGAGTTTGGGTCACGGTCACCGATCGCACGCGGGAGCCCGACATCATGTCCATCAACTCCGACGGGGGAATAAGTTTTTCCAGCGATGGCACTGAAGAGCCAATCGGTATTAATTAAATTATCTAGAGAATAGAAATGACACATCAAGCCCTTAGTTTTTAGGCTGTTATTTGGTCTTGGAAGGCCTACTGACAAAATACCCGTCTCCTGTCCTCGGCTTGTCTTGGTGATAATGCTGGATCTAAGCGACTAGGATCTCGATGCTAAATCAAAGATTAAAGACTACTCGACTATTTTGTGGCAAGGATCTTTTTCCTTTGTATGAATATAATATGAAAAAACCAATTTACCAGTTGTAATTTATCGCACGCACGATATAAAGCTACCGAGTTTAAATTAATGGCCGGTAAGGTTTCATTATCTTGGCCATACAAAACATATCTGAAATTCCAATCAGAGTTTTAGATTTTTTTTTCTATGATTATTATGAAGGGGTCTAAAATTTCCAAACTTACATCCAAACGACTAAACAAACACTACGTAAAGCACTTAGATCAAGTACCGAGTCACCTTTGAAACGCATTCTCAAACCTTGAAGTGATCCCTCCAACCAAAGGTTGCAACGATCGTTGGCGGAGGGTGAACGTAAAAGACCACCGGATTCGCTTCTGTCTGCCAAGACAAAGATTGCCAACATGGCGCTCAACCAACCTGGTTCGAGTAAATGAGGAAGAGGCATTGGTGAAGGTTTATCAAGTGAATAAGAATGAAGGAGTAAGACGTCGTAAAATAATTCTATTTCATAACGTGTTTGTGGACCATCGACGACGTGATGGAGAAGGTTAACGAACGAAAGATATGTTTCAAGAAGAGAGATAGCTTCAGATTTACTAGGTGGAAATAGTGCGACTAATTCGTGAACCGTTTTAATTGTTTCTTGTTCAGGTAAGATGGTGGTAGCGACGATAGGGTTTGTTGTAGAAGTCAGCTGGGGTGATGGGGCTAAGCCGATAGTTCTGGCAAAATCTTCCAAGCTGCTGTTGTTATGAGAAGCCAAGAGATTGATGATATTTTTCCTAAGTTGTCGTACGTCACCGCTAGTGCTTCGCTCAGGGGAAGGACCATTGAGAGCGACGGGACTTTGGACTTGAGGAATCTCAACGGATGAGGGAGTAGGAAGTGGGGCTATAGCGCTTCCGATGACCAAGCGAGTCATTTCATCGGCTAAGCCCTCTAACTGGCCTGGTTTGCCGACGTCGGTAGCTCGACCAGACTCATAATCTCTGTCTTCCTGTTTTGATTGAGATTCGTTTACTGATTGCAAGCTCTCCGGATGGCCGAGGTCACCACCTAAAGCGTTTCGAGCTCTAGCGTTTGCATGAAGGGAATCAATAGTTTTCTGCTGAGCTACTATGAGTTTCTCAGCCTCAGACAACCTGTGCTTGAGATTTTTCATATCATTTGCTCTAGACAAAAGACTATTATTAGGGCTTCTTGTTTTGTTGGATTAAATATTGAGTAAATATCAAAGGGATAGTTGAGAAGGACGTAAAAGAAAAGAAAGGAAAGCATGATTACCAAAAGAGTTTTGGAGAAATATATATATATATTAGTTTGAATGGACACCAATAATAAGATGAAGAGCAAGAAAGCTCACTGGCGAATGGGACAGCGCCTCTCCCTAGGAACAGCCATTGTATCGTACTGGCAAGTATCTACGGTATTATGAAGCAAGCAAGTCGAACAGGGCTGCTCAAAGTCACACTATGCTCGATGTTGGGTTGATGAATTTTGTAGGGATTGGCGTTAAAGAAAGTGCGTAAGAGATCAGCATTTAGTCTATCTACAATAGCACGGCTGATGGCAGGGTGCCAGGGACTAGTGACGACGGGAGGCAAGAGGAAAGAAGTTGATGATGGCTTTAAAGTGAAACGAACCTTGGATTTACGACGCTTGCAAGCTCGACAAGCTGGTGGGCGTTGAGGTGGTCTTGGTGGCTTGGGCGGAGGAATGGTATTTAAGGTGGCCATTGCGATGAGGAGCTCCTAAGGATTCAAGATCCAAAATTTCAAGAGATTTGCTAAGATTGAGTCAAGTTATCGATTATCGATTATCGATTATCAATTATCGATTATCAATTATCAATTATCGACGGAGACTCAAATTGAAAGTTTAGAGTGAGCTTAGAGCTCAAGAGTAAGTATCAACTAGCCAAGTACTATTCAAAATCTGATCAATCACTTGAAGAAGAGCTCATTCGAATTAAATTTTATTCTTCTTTAAACTCAATCGAAATCCAGAATCAAAATTCAAAATTCCAAAATCAAAATTCAAAATTCAATTCCAAAATTCCAAAATTCCAAACTAACAGAAAAATTAATAGCAAAATTCAAAGGCCGTTGTTGAATTGATGAGAAGAAAGGGAGTGGATGACTTGAATAAATTACTCAATAAAACGAACGACCAATCAGGCAAGCCTGGCAAGCGATGCTTCTTCAAGGACAGTCGTGCAGGCGAGGGCAAAGATCGGCACCGAGAGAACTTGTCAGAAGAAATCGTTACATCATCGGCCGCCTGGTACACTGGTACACTGGTACAGTACACCTACCACCCCTACTACCTGCCAATTGCTGCCTGCACTCATCCAATTTCTTTGTCTTGTCGTCTACAGTCTACACTGAGTACACCGAGTACGCTCAACAACAGTAAAGTACTAACAGTACACCACTCAAGACATGACTGCAGTCTGCAATGCATGTACCTAACTGCTACCTCGACGGTACTTTTTCCAATATAAACCCAGTCCTTGGGCGTTGCTCGTCGTTCGATGGCAAGCAGTCTGTTGATTTCCTGGCCCTCCTCTGCCACACTGACCCAAACAAGACAACGCTTGACATGTGGTCCAGGCAAGGCTCTTGATCAAAATGGCTTCCATATCGGCCATGCTCGAGAATCGAAATCAGTTTGAGATCAATAAATCATTAAATCAATAAATTGATAAATCAATAAATCAATAAATAGTTAAAAACTTAATCAAGTCTCTTGCCAATTTCGGTTTTGGCCTTCTTCGTCATCGCTAGCCGACTAAGAAGCTTTTTTACCTTGGATTGCTTATTCCAGGAGACTCAAAACCAAACTCTCCATCCTTCAGTTCAATTAATCCTCCAGCTATCCACCACCACCGCTTCTCAACCGCTACAGAGCTCAGTGTCTGACTAGTCGGCAAGACACAGACAGCTCTCAAAATACAAAGCCTCGGCCAAGTTCAATTCATGCTCCAATGCTCCAAGAGTCTAAACGCAGCTTAAAGGCGCCTGTTGGGCGGTCAAACCTTAACTGCTCTGCAAGCCATCCATCAAGGAATCACATATCTTCAGCCAAAAACCAGACCAGAATTCAATAAGCCTCACTAACCCCAAAAGGAAGCTCATCAAATCTGATTCTGTTTCGTGCGCTACATCTTATAAAGGGCCCAGCACACCAATCTTCCTTCTCCAAGGTTTTTGTACCCTCATACACTTTAATCGACCTCATCTCACAAATTTTGTAAATAAATATCCCCTAAAGGGATTAAGATTCATAAGGGACGTTGAAAAAATGTATTCTAAAAGTTCTTTTGAACAAACAAGAAACTTTCTTTGATACAATACACTCAGACTGAATTACCAGCTGATAAAAGAAAGTTAGCCTACGAGGGCTCGTTTTATGCATACTGTAGTAAAATTAACGGGTAAAAATTCATCCGTTGATAAAATAAAGCCAAGCTATCTGGCTAGTTCAAATACTTGGTTCGCATTCCGCCACTGTATTTTATTTAAAAAAGATTATGGTTTGGTCCATTTTCATAAATATAAAATAAGTACCAAGCAAGCTTTATATTCATGTGGTTATATCTCGAAATTGGCCTACCTTATGACCCTTCATTCTTCATTGGTTATTTAACTCCTAGAGATTATGAAATTTTGGCCTTGAAAGGTAGATTTAAATAGAAAAGATTTGAAAAATGGCTGAATTTTTGTCATCAAAGGGAGCTCAGTGACAACCGAAAAATAATAATAAAATAACCACTTTTGGAAACAATTATCATCTAAGAATATTTTTTGAGACCAAAAAGAATGAACTACTTAAAAAGTTTTTTTTTGTACCAAAGTCTTATTTAAACTCAAATTAAATTCAAAATAATAATTATCAAGTGTTTTTATTTTTAAAATTGAAAAATAAGTTTACCCTATTTGGGTTTATTGATTGGGTTTTAAATTAATTAATTTAATTCAAGAAAAAAATCTTGAATATTATTTTTAAAAAAAAAAACTAACTTAATTTTAAGATTCATTAAAAATTAAGTAAATAAAATAGAATAAAAAACAAATTCCATATTTTAATTTAATTTAATTTATTTATAATTTATTATATTTGTTTGGTTCATTAAAAAAACAAGAACAAAATATATAAATCTGGCTTTTTAAACTCAAAAAATAAAATGAAATAAAATAAAATAAAATAAAATAAATTTGTCTTTTTAATGAATATTGAATTAACTTATTTGACAAAAAAAAGTAAATTCATCAAATGTTTCTTGGTCTATTTAAAAAACCAAAAGCTAGATATACTCATAAATGAATAAAAAAATAAAATTCAAAATTTCCTTTAAAAATAATTAAAAAATAATTCATTGCAATTTATATTAATTTTTATTTTTTTTTTAAAGAAAAAATAAAAAAACAGTCTATTTAATATTTTTTTAATTCTTCTTTTTTTTGTAATCATAAACATCTGAAGTTTATTTTATTTTACTTTTTTTTTTGAACTTTAAGTGATTTTAAAATTAGAATGATAATATAAATAATTAACATAAATTTTAATTTTAGTTAAAAAAGAAAAAAAACCTTAATTTTTTTTTCTTTAATGAAATTATTTTCTTTTTAAATTCTTAAAGAAATATGTTTTAATTTATATTGAAAAGGAATTTTAATAAAATTTCAAAAAAAAAAAAAGTTAATGTAAAATAAATTGAAACTTTTATTTCAATAATGATAATTTTTTTTCATCTTACCTTTATAATTGATTATTTTATGGGTAAAGAAGTAAAAGATAAAAAAAATCTAAGAAATTTATTAAATAAGATTTATTTAATTGAATTTTTGGAACTAATCTTAAGATATAATTTTTTTCCTTTCAAAAAACAATTTCAAAATTTGTAAAAGAGGAAAAAATTGATTTTTGTTGGAAATAAAGTAAATAAAGTTCAAAATTTATAATCAAATTCTCCGTTTGAGTAGAAATAATATCAAAACAGACAAAATAGAAATCAAGATAAAGGTATTGAAAATTGAAAAATTTCAATTGTTGATCTAATCAGTCTTCCTTGTTACAAAATTTGATTATATACTTTATTTCTTTTTGATCATTCTTTTGAATTATTTCCCAATTACAAAAAGGAAGTTATTTATTAGATTGAAATTAAATTTTTCATTAGAAATAAGAAAAAATCTTTTAATAAATATTTTTTTAATGAAATAAAATAATTTTGTTTTAATTAATTATTTTTTCAATCTTTACATTTGAATTTATTGAAAACCTTTTCTTTTTTTTTTGGGGGGGGGGGGGTGAAGAGTGGAGGGTCAAATCTTTATTTTTAATTTAATTAAATATAAATAATAAATTTTTAAATAATGATTAAAAATCACTTCAAAATAATTCTCTTTTTCAAAATTTGCACACAAAAAACAAAAACCAAAAATATTATATCTTTTAATTAAAAATCATGTAACCTGCCTCAAGTAATCCTTCCTTTGGCCATTTGGAGGAATTTCACTCCTTCAGGCCACCCTCCATTAGATTTTCCGACTTTCAGCCTGGGACTCCAAACAGAGAACCATCTTGACATGCAAATATCATAAATCATAATATAGAAATTATTGGAAAAACATATCCAATAAATGCATAAATATAAAGAGGAAAAGAACCTAAATACAAACATACCAACTTTATCCAAATATGATAAAAAAAAGATACAACAATTCAAAGATGAGACAAAATAAGTAAAAACCCTCATTTTCACCTCTAATATAGCTTATTCATATTTTATTCAAACCAAAAAAATTGTAAATTTCTTGAAGCTCTTAAGGAGAGCTGACCAATGGTATCATCCATTTTCCTGTAACACTCTTACTCAAGGTAATATAATTATAATCCCTTTTTTACCAAATCAACTGATTAAAAGTCCAATAGTTCTTGTACAAAACTGTAAAATAGTTCAAAAAATTAAAGATCTAAATGAGAAATTCAATTTAAGATATCTTATACATTGGTACCTCCAAAATAAGTGGAGGGATCTTGATTCAATAATTTTTTTATTCAAAATACAGAATTTTTGTAAATGAAAATGTAAAGAAGCACCTGTATCTTTTACATATATTCATACAGTTGTACTGAGAGTTATACCAAAGTTTAGAGCTCATTAATAACTATAATCATGTATAATTAGAAGAAATATATCTTCTAAATTGGATAAAATATCTAGATTTTAAGTTTTTGAAGCTGCATAATTATGTACAAAAATACATCAGAAAGCTTAAAGCCCTATTAGATTTTTGTAAGATTTGTCTTTGAAATGTTTGATAATATTACTATTAATTAACAGTACTCTGACTTTTCTTATGAGATATGGTAAGAAAAATTATTATAACCACAATTAAATAATTAATTACTTGATCATTTGTTTTACTTGTTATACACTACTAGTGATTACAACAGTAAGCAGTAATTATCTAAAAGAATCAATTAAAAGAAGAATTTAATAATAAAAACTTCTTTATTAAAATAATAAAATTATTTTAATATATAATTATCTTTTACAAGAATAATTATAAAGATAACTCTTGAAGAAAACTATTACTAGAAAAAAAAACTTTAATAATTAAGATAAATCACTCAATAATACTCCAAAGATCTTATGGAAACATAATAGTAGAGAAATTTGATGGGTACTTGTAGATTTAAAGTGTCAAAATTGATTTATAATAAGATTACAACAATATATAGTTGATTTCTATGATTTAATTTCTTTCTTATTAATTATTCAAGAATAAAACACTTAAGAAAACATTAACTAATACTTACTTGTTGGTAATAATGGTATAATGGAATAATCTGATGATTTGGAAAAAACAGCAAGAGAAAGCCTTTATTAAGTCAACAACAGTTCACAGAGGGGTGCCATGGAGAAAACTGAAAAACAAGTGAGTGAGAAAACAATAAACCTTTTTGGATTATTGATTGCATCATCTGTTGTCATGTAAGATTATGATAATTATTGAATTGATGCTTTCATGTGACTAACAACCCATTTATGGTTAATAATAAAAGGAGTAACAATTGTAAATCTTCTTTTATTTAAAAAGAGTAATTGATTTCTCAAAGTTATCAATTTTCTTGGAAATTTAATAAGAGATTGTATTTTCTGTCAATTTTTGAAGAGTCAGTGTTTCACATGGAATCTTCAAAAATGGACTGTAAGTAAGACTTTAAATTTTACTTATGAAGGTATGAGTCTTTTTGGTTTCTTTATGAATAATACTTTTCTTAATTGTCCCTGAAAAATTCAGAAATCTTCATTAATAATTGTATTTTTAATGAATTTTTGAAGTTTTTACCTCAATTATACATAGAATAGCAAATAGCACTATATTACTGGTTGCTAAGAGATAAATCAATGGATACTAGTCCATAAAAGGTTTCAATTACTCTTTGAGGGCTTATCCATGGAAAATCATCAAGAATTTACATGGTTACAAGGGTCTAAGCTGGTCTTTACCTCCTTGGAACATCAAAATAGCAGCTTATTTGCAATTTTCTTATGTTTTAATGAGATTTTAACTTGGTAATCAAGTTCAAAACAGGTTTTAGTATACTAATTGGGCAAAGATCAGCAATGGATCCAAGATTTAGAGCTATACATGCCTCAGAGGCCTCGAAGTTGGGTACCCTGGCTCTCTTTGATGTCTTTTGACCCGCTTGACTATTTTTCACGTCAAAATAGAAATTCAGGCTTAAAGACTAATATCCAATATGGGTGTAACAAACGTTTATGTAATAATACAGTAATATTAAGTGCCACAAACATGCATACCACTGTTCTTAGTGTATAGGTAACATGGGATTTCTCACATTCCCATTATTTTGGCATGATGTTGAGAAAAACAAAAAATTTCACAATTTTTTTATGTAGTATTGATGATTTGGTATTGAAGTATTTTCCATATTACCACTTCATCAAGTTAATTTGAGCTTATTCGCTCTATGCATCTACCCGAGGTTATTGTTTGTGTAGAATCCAAATCTGGCCTTAAATCCATGAATTCACATACTCAATGAAAAGTTATTCATCTTTTCTGAAATCAAAGAATGATTAATTTTAAATATATGCATGACTTATGGGTTATGAATAGTTTAAAATGTATTTTTAAAGATAATTTTGGCCTATTTGGGTATGTAAAATATACCTCAAGGCTCACACTTTTCAAGTTTTTGAGAAGAGTAATCATGAAGAATTACAAATTTCAGATATCATGAAGCCATTCAATTATGTTCTCTTGCATTATTTATATCTCATAAACTGACTGAGATATCTGGTTTTAAAGGTTTTTTGTCAATACTGGTCTGTACCAAACCTATACCAACCAATAATGGGTTAATACTTAAAATAATGGTTTTTTAAAGCTTAATTCTACCCATAATTACTAATTTTAGTTCTCCAGACACTTTGGAAACTTAATAAAAGTGCTGAGGTGGCCTGTGAAGAGCTTTCAATCTTTTAACAATCCATAATGATCATTTTTGGTCCCAAAACCCCAATTCCGACTATGCTGATGTCAGAGTTGATGGAACAGAACCCTAATCCAGCCTCCAGAAAAAAATGTTTCACTCTTCAGACAAGCTAAGAGCTTATCAGCCCCTCACAGTCCCCCAAAGGGATTAAATCAGGCCCTTTCTCACTGGAAAAGTGGAAAAGGACCTCATCATCATGAATTAATGTTCTTAAATAGCAAAACTGTCTTATACCAGTAGTACACTTAGGATAATATTGACATAGTTAGATCAATTGATTATTGTATTGATTTTCTGTCAGCCTGTGACTCAAAGCCAGAGCACAATCATGACAGCCAAATACCATAAAGCAATGGTAGAGCAAAATACCACCAAAACATGGAGCTCAGGCAAACCATCTCAAAAGGTCTCAAAGAAAAGAGGAAACTCGCCTATTTCAAAAGATACAAGTCCCATAATCATAGGACAAAGAATAACAAAGTTATTCCTGATCAAAGAAGTTTCTGAGAATAAACTTTAATTTTCACCTCTCATCTGAAATCAAGAGAACTAAGCTTAACCCCAGCAAATGGGTATTAAAATTGAAGCTTTAGGTTAGGGCTATCCAAATGTACAAGCCAATCTGAGACAGCACCAGAACTATATGAGTTATGGCCAAAATAACACCAAATAAGGAAGAAAAAAATCTTCACCCCTCATCTAACTTCAAAAGTTATAGTTTGAGATACCTAAAGTGGGATTATTTTCAAAAGAGCACAATCAGGGATATATGATGTTTCCATCCATTTCCTCATATATCATGTAGAAGAAAATCTATGGGGAAATAAGTTCCATACAGATTTTGAGAAAATCATATATCTGGATAACTAAGATTGAACATGGCATAACTTTGCCATATTTAATTTTAGCCATGCCAAATGAGGTACCATTTTGTAGAGCCCATCCAGGGCTACACAATGAGCCAAATTTGAGCTCAATATCATTACAACTGACAAAGGTATAGTGGCTTTAAGGTTAAAATCCCACATTTAGACCAATACAGCTTTACTGTGAGATACTATCCCATAAACATGATTATGAGGTGTAAACCAAATGAATAAGCTTGTTTATACTTCAATACCTCATATTTCATTCAATACTGAGGTCCCATACAGGCTCTGTACATAATTCTACATGTCATACATGTCAGAAGAGGGCTGTGTGGCCCCATATGAAAATTTTCACTCTGTATTGGGGAAAACTGCCCAGATGTGGTGTCAAAGCCACATCTGAGCCCAATACAGAGTATACTGGCCTTTTGAAACCCACAAGCCATAGCTCAGAAGTCAAAAATATTAGCTTTCTCGACTTCATTGGTATAGAGGAACTTTCCACCCCATTTTAGGATAAAAGGAGGCCTTTTCTCTGCCAGAAAAGGAATCCCTATCCTGCTCTTGAATTCCTACATAGTACAACTGTAAAAAAAGTTATACTCTTTCAAAATAATCAGGTATAATTAAAATATCAAGTATTGTAGCTCCTATTATAGTAATCCAACTGGTAAGACTGCACCCAGGGCTTTCAGCAGTGCTCACCACAACTCTTCCACAATAGTAAAGCCCTTATATTATTATATAAACCCATTCTTATTATAAATTATCCATTTCACAGTCATAATTCAGGCTGTAAATACTATAATTACTACTTCTTCATAGACTCATCCTAACATTTTCATATTAAATTGATATAAAATCATTTCAACCAAGTTTCTCAGTATATTCATCCTCAATTCTATAATATAACAGTAAAACCTGCTAACTATTTTCAAAATTGTTGTTACTGTCTCACAGTCATAGTTATAGCTTATATTTACTATATTTAAGCTATTACAAAGACTCACCCTAAAGGTTTGAGTGCTTGGCTGTGCCTTTAACCTATTATGCACCTATTTGGCAACTTTTTGGACTATTTTCACCCTTTACGAAGGTTTTTTACTATAAAAGTAAGTAAAAATTTGAGTTTTTCTCATTTTGAATCTAATTTTTATATTTCTTATTATTACAATATGATATACATATTTTGATATATTTTATTTTTGTATATTTGAGTTTTTATACTCTTCAAATCTTTAAGATTCAAAATTTTAAGAAAGATCAATAATAATAAGTAATTATTATAAATTATTGGAACATATTTTTATATAAAAGTAGTATATTTGAATAAAAAACAATTATTTTTTACCAAATTTTGTAAGACTCAATATAAATCACATTAATTATTGTAAATTGAAAATTAATAATTGAAGAATGATTTTATTATTCTTTTAATTTTTTAATATTTAAATTGAATATTATTATATAATTTTTTTTACTAAAATTGAGAAAACAACTGATTTTTTTGAAAAATGATAAAAAAAACCCTTAATAATAATAAGTAATTATTATTAATGATTCAAATTAACTCTCATATACAAATAGTATATACAAATGAATAGAATATTATTTCTTACCCAATTGTGGAAAATTAATTCAAATAATAATATTTATTGTGAAACCAATAATAAATACTTGAATAATAAATTCATTATTACTCTAATTATTTAATATCTTAGTTCTCTTATTGAATAAAATCTTTTTTTTTTCAAATTGAAAAAAAAGAAAACTGATGAAAATTTGTTTTATTTGATAAATAATTAAATAAAAAAAATACAAAAAACAAAAAATAAATTAATTATACAATGAAATTATTATAAAATTGAGATATTGAAATGTTATTTCTTCCAAATAAAGAAAAACTGGAAATTGAACTATTGAAAGTTTAGGTTGTACATTTAAATAAGTGAATAACATATTTTTAAAATAATATTCAAACTTAATAAAATAAAATAGAATTTTAATAATAAATGTTTTAATTATGAAAATAAGTAAAACAAAAATATTAAAAATTGTTATTTATTCAAAAAATAAATAAATAATATATTTAAAGAAATCAAAATTCAAAAAATTCAATCAAATCCTGAAGAAGACACAACAGTAGAAGATTAAATTTTTTCCCATTCAAGTTGAATTACTTATTTTCTCTATATTTTCTTTCAAGTGAAAAAGGAAAAAATACCACTTGTGACACAATCAAAGAAAAATTTGTGGGTATCAGCCAAAGAAGACATAAACCAAGCAGGATGAAAATAGAATAAAAGTGTTTAACACACTTATAAACTCAAAAGGCGAATTCCCAAAGAGTATTAGAGAAAACATCCGTCCAAGGGCCATCTAAAGACAGATAAACCTTGGAAAAGACAGTATTTTTTGTCTTTTGTCATTTTATAACACCACACCTCCATTTCTCAGAGATCTTGGTTACCCAAGAAATTAGGAAAGTAAGAAATAAAAGAGGAAGAATAAAACCAACTTTTGGATTAAATGACCAGCAAAGGACTTAGAATCATGAAACTCCTGCCCAAAGTCAACCAAGTCCAACCCAAAAATTGAGCTGATGTAGGAAGTGTCACTTAGATGCATCTACTCCTGAGAGACTTGTTGACATGGAGTATGGAAAACAAAATATTCACCATTGAAGAATCATGGGAAGAAATTGGAATAATGAATCAGAAAATCTTACTCCATCTAATGACTTTCCAAAAGCTTCTGAAAGAGATGAAAATTTGGAACAGAAATTTCATACTCTTAGAAGACGGAGCAACATGAATCAGGGAAAATCAGGAAGGAATCCAAGACATAGAGAATCCTTGGAATATGAAAGAGACCAATCTGATTCAGGAACACCAAGTCATAGAGGAATAAATTCCATATTCCCCACAACAGTCCAACAGCTACAGGACTTAACATTCAAAGGAAAAAATTCCCAAGACTCTCAAGTAATCCCCGGTATTTTCCAGAAGAGGACACCGGTGCTCAAATAGAAAAATGAAACTTTTTCAGAAAGTAGAAGAAAGAATGAGATCCTTCAATAAGTTGGTCAAAGGGGTACCCAAAACCAAAATTCTACTGTAACTAACAATAGTGTTGCTAGCTCAAAATTCATTGATCCTCAGCTTATGCCTATTTATGATATCATTTTCCCTCAGAATTTAGAAACCAATGATTATAGAGGTAGTAGTTTCATATGGTCCAACATACACCAGAGAAAATGTGGTTTCAATTTCTGGTAATTGACTTAATGTCAAGGTCAAATTGATCATACATCACAGTCTGGTATTGCACTGAGTCCTGTGACATCCACCAATATTGGTTCCCCTGTTCCTTCAACTGAGATTCCTCACCCCTTGAGCCTCCTGAAACCAACCCAAGGTTTCTAAAAATACCACAAGACCCACATGTTTCCACACACACCCATAAAAGAGGTCAGTCATTCAACCAGTCTTGATGTAGAGGTGGGGTTGGAGACTTCCCCAGGTCATCCATAGAACACTAAGCATGAGCAGGATTAAAAAGCTGTGTTTGACATGGGTGTAGCCAGCTGCACAATAATTTTGGTTCAGGTGAATAATTGTGACACATGCATATGAAGGCCGAATAATGAGAAGGGTTAATTTTTTTGAAACCTACATGCACACAGCACTAACCAAGGGTATATGACCAGCCCCATGCAACTCATAAAAATCCAAACTCTCGTGGACAGAACTTGATGCTGAGGCCCACTTGGTTCATGGGCCTATTTTGTAGGTGTGGATATGAAACTTTGATTAAAAATCAAGTACTTTTCCTGTCCTCAAAATTTGTATAAGGTAAAATATAATTAAAAAATAGTATGAAATAATATTTTTAAGGGAAAACACACCAATTTCATTGTTTTTGACTTTATAAGTATACAACAATCATATTATAAAGATTTATTGTTTTACCAACAATAAAAATGTATCCAAAAATACTCTACAAGAGATATTTAAGGCTACAAAAGAAATTTCTTCAAGAGAAATTTCAATTGGAATTAATTGAGAAAAGAAATGCAAGAAATCAATTAAAGAACAAAGTATTGAGAAGATATTCAAAGAGAAAACAGGCCCAAAGTGACCAGAGTGAATTTGGAAACAAAGTGACAAAGTTAACAGTGATGGAAGATGCTTTAATTCACTAATGGGGTGGTTCAAGGGGTAAAAATGATTATAAGAGTTACAAACAAGGATTATAATGATTTTTTCATTTGGTTAAAGGGTTTAATATGATATGAAATGGCTGGTTGGAATCTTTTATTGATTAGTTTAACAGTGTTTAAACTAATTATAAAAGGAAAAGATTCTAACATGAAGAGAAAAGTGGGGCAAAGAAGACATTCTTTTATAGACATCAATTTTATTACTACAAAGGTATAATTTACTATTTTCAGTCATGGAAAACACTCTTACAACAGAAAATACAATTATGGCATCATTGAACCCTGGTTTAGACCAAAAAAGGGCTGGTTTTAGCCATTTTAGACCCTTAAATTAGCCATTACTATAGTAATACCAGGTCTAGAGCCTTCAAAACACGTCAGAATGTGTGTAAGAGACGTAGAAACTAGTTAAAACTGTTTCTGCTAAGATCTTTTTAACTTCAGGGTAGTTTTACCCTCTTGGAAACAGTTAAAACTGCCCTGGCTAGTAGCAAAACCTCATTGTCAATTGAGTCACAGACCCTGTGACTCAATTCCAGGGCAAAAGTAATAAACCTTTTTATGGATTTTGACATCCCACGCCTGTAAGCAAGGATTTTGGGGGTCTGGCTCCCCCTTGGAGCTAGAGTACCTTCCCCCCCAGAATTAATCTTGCCAATTTATTTTTTCTTTAATTCCTCATCATGTAATACACTTGTAATTTACACATACTATTCAATTGAGTTTTAAAGTACACAACTGTAATAATTGATACCTCATATGTAAATTACAGTTCAATTTTTGTAATACACGCACACATTTTGACATTTCAATTGAGAATACTTCAGTTCCTCATAACTTCTAAATTACACACAACACCACAATTTTAACATGAAAATTGATGGTTAACACCACATGTGGTATGAATTGAATTAAGGTTTTGAGGATTTTCAACTTTTGTACAGAAAATACCAAAAATCAATTTAAGCTTATTCAGAGTTGAGTTGGAGAACTTTTACCCAGAGGTGACCCAATCTTATTTTTTATGAAGAATCCAATGGTGAAGTAATTTTTTTAAGTTTATTTATTGGATAAAAAGTTATAATATATTTTATGTAACTTTTTGCCAAAAAATATTTTAATTTCATTAATTTTATTAAAAATTCATTTTTATTTAGTTTTTTCAAGTAAAAATGCATTTTCACAATTTTAAAATTTAATGTAATTTTCCTTTCAGATTATAATTAAATTTCTATTTTTGTATATAAATCTGTATTTATATTTTAATTTTAATTTTGATAATATAAATAAATTTATTTTATTTTTATTTATATCTTATTTTGTTATTTGTGGTCTTTTCGGTATATGAAAATACCTGTAAGGCTCACATTCCCCCCCCTAAAAAAGAATATTACTTTGTAATGTTGGTATTTCTAGTGTGTCTGAACCTTCTGAGAACTTCATTAGCGTCAGGTATGTCCTTTTCTGATAACCATTCATCTTCACAAGTTAAGTCACTGTACCTAACAAGGTATTCCCTTACTTCATTGGTTCCAACTTTGTTTCTTTGAGAAATTTGGTAATCTTTTTAATACCAGATGATTCAATAGGAGGTATAACTTGGGGAGCTTTATTCCTCAAAGGAAATTTTTCAGAATCACTAGATTTATATGGATTTATCAAGCTCACTGGAAATGTAGGATGCTTACTGCTAAGTTCTTCAGGTAGTTCTACTTCAACGGCATTTTCTCCATGGAGGGCCTTAATAACAAGAGGTCCTGCAAAGGAATCTTTGAGCTTTTTACATCATTTGATGTTATTGAAGTTAGTGATGGATACAAGTACTAAATCTCCCACTTTGGAATCTGGAGTGGCATGTGACTTGTCCCATTTGTCTTTAGCATATGCAAAAGAGTCTTCCATGCACCTCACTGCATGCTTCCTAGCTTTATATAGCATTCCTTTGAAGCTAGCAGGTGTAGGATTTATTTCAATCAATTCTTTCCCCAAGGAATCTTGAGGTAGTTTGGGAATACATCCTTTTTCTAGAATAGCAAGAGTTTGATTGGTACTGGCATGAATGGATGTCTTATATGCCAATTATACTGCTGGTAAAGGAGTACACCAATCATGGGTAAATCCATCACAATCTTTGAATTCAAGGCCATATGCACAAAGCTTTCTTACCATATCCTCCAAGGTTTGGATCATCCTTTCAGACAGACCATCAGTTTGTGGGTGGTAGGCTGTTGAGAAGGATAATTTTGTCCCACATAGTTGGTGAAGATTTGTCCATAGTGCTGAGGTGAATTTGGGATCTCTGTCACTAATGATATTTGTGAATATGCCAGTCCATGATATTACTCTATTCCATGTCAGAAGAGCTGTATCCATGGATTTATCATCCTTGTGACATGGTAGAAAGATTGGAGTCTTACTAAATCTTTCAACAATCACTAGGCAAGAATTATAACTTCTGTCACCCCCTGGTGGCAGACCAGTTACCCAATCCATATGGACAATTTCCCAAGGTCTTCTAGGTTCTTGGAGCTTGATCATATTTCCAAGTCTTTTACCAGTGGATTTATTTTCTTTTTGACATCTGTCACAGGTTTGAAATACTATGCAACAGCTTTCTGCCACATTGGCCACCATATGCAGGTTTTTATTTTTTTTCTTGTTCTGAGAAAGGGCTGTCATGGCATTCTTCAAGTACAAGATTGATTAAGGACCTGTCCACAACTGTCATGACACATTTATGCTTAGTTCTGTGGTAAATTATACCATCCAGTAAGTAGAAGCTTCCTTTGTCATATGACCTTCTCCATATCTAATCTAAGGCATGTATCAAAGAATTGTCTTTACAGTACTTAGTAAGTAATTGGCATAAAATACTAAACTTTTTATCCTGAGTATAACTGTTTCTTACCTCCTCAATGAAAGTGGTCTTCAGGTCTGTAACACTGATTCCTTCTATGAGGATTTGTGGGGAAGCTTCCTCTGGAATATAAGCAGGATTATCAATATTATTTGGTAATGGCCATCTGCTCAGTCCATCTAAATTTGTATGAATATTCCCATCTTTATGAGCAATGGTCATATTGCCCCTGAACTCTTGTATGTCCATTTTCCATCTGAGCATATGCCTGTTAGGAGTATTCATGTTTAAAAGTGACTTAACAGCTGTGCAATCTGTTATTACTTCAGAAACAAATGCTTCCAAAAAGTGATTTAGCTTCTCCAAGGCTCAGAGAAGGCAAAAGCACTCCATTTGACTGTCTTCATATCTGGCTTCAGTTGGTTTGATTTTCCTAGATATGAAGCATATGGGTCCTTCCACAGGTTTATCATTGATAATCTGGACTTGATGAAGTGCAGCACCAAGCCCATCTCCTGATGCATCAATATAAATATTAAAACACAGCTTAAAGTATGGCATCAGTAAGAGTGGAGCAGTGGTCAAGGCCTTTCTCAAAGATTCAAAGGCCTTGACTTTGTAAACAGTCATTTCAAATATTGTGTCTTTGTCACATAATTTCTAAACAGGTCTTGCTACGGATGTAAAATCTTTAATATGTTGCCTTCAATATCCTGCAAATCCCAAAAATGAATGAGTTTCTTTCTTGTTCTGGAGCATGGGTTCCAGCAATACTTCTGCAACCTTGTTTTTGTCAATTCCAAGGGATAAACCAGATACTACATGTACTAGTGCTTTAAGTTATTTAAATCAAAAATGGCATTTCTTTAAGGAAATTTTCATGTTGACAGCTTGGATTTTCATCAAACCTCTGGATAATCTGTACATATGTTCTTCCCAAGTTTTGGAACAGAAAATAACGTCATCAATGTAAATGATTAACCATCCTTCTGAAAGCTCTTCAGGGAAGATTTTGTTCAGCATTCTTTGGAAGTGTGAAGGTGCATTCTTGATACCAAAAGGCATCCTCAAATATTCATATATTCCACAATGAACAATGATCCTCAAGTATTGTCTTGCCCTTGGTGTCACTAAATTCTGATGAAATCCTTTAAGGGAATCCATAGTGGTCCTATACACTGCTTGAGATATCTGGGTAAGGGAAATTTGGATTTTTGGTATTGGGTACCTGCAGTGTAAGTGTTCAGAGCTCTAAAGTCCCCAACCATTCTAGATTTTTCATTATGCCATGCCACAATGACTGGTGTGGGTATTTCTACTTCCCCATCATGGTCAACCTTTCTTATTACACCAAGGTCTAGAAGTTCTTTAATAGGAATTTCCAGAGCTTCTCTTCATTTCAGACTTTCTGGATATGCAGGTCTTCTTAAGAGTGGTGGATAAGGTCTCTCAATATTAAGGATGATGTCCACTTCATGACCAATAATTGCCCCCAAAAGTTCTTCGTCTGATGCAAATGCTTCTCTGTAGTCATATAAAAGGGCAGAAAGTTCATTTTCCTGACTATTAGTCAGATGAAGGCATATTTCAGCTTCATTCAACTGTCCAGATTTGAATCTTTCCAGCTCTAAGTTGACTGGTGCTACTTTACTTACTGTAATTTGTCTTTTAAATGGTAAAAAGGCAGACTTTTAACACTTATTGTCTCCAATAGTAAAGTATCTGTCCTTGTTGTTATGTAAGTCTATTCCATACAGGATCAAATAGTCATTTCCTAATATAAAATGGTTACTAGAGCAATTTTCCATAACAAAAAAATAAACAGTGATTCTTGGATTTCCATTAATATGTGGAAATATGACATTGGTCTCAAATATTCCAAATGCTTTCATTGGATTCCTTGCACTATTGAATTTTATGCCATCATTTGGTAACAATTGGTCTTCAAAATTTGGTACACAAGTCTTAAGAAAAGATTTGCTAACACAAGAGCAGAAGGCTCCTGGGTCAATTAAAGGTTTAGTAGGTTTGTTGTCAATTACCACTTCTGTTATACAGGAGTTACCAGCTGTATAACATTTTCCCCTGTTTGGTTTGGTTTTCATAAGTTGTGCATCTTGAATTTTTGACAAATCAAGTTGACCATTGCTTAATTGTGGCAAGTGCAAATAAGATTCCATGATGTCAAAAGTGGCATTGATATTTTCTATATCTCTTGAAGATTCAGAAAATATTGATGACTTATCATCTGAATTTTCTTCAATTGTATTATCCTCTTTTTCAACATCAGGTTCTTTTTCAATGTCAATTTCATGGATTTCCCCCCTCTTTGGACATGTATTGGCTAAGTGGGTGGTGCTCTGGCAAATATGGCACTTTATAATTATATCTTAAAATTTATACCTAACATTATTAGAATTTTCTTTGGTATTTTTGTCCACAGAATCTTTCCCAGGTGTATTAAACCTTGTTTTGAGATTCACCCTACTAGAACAAATCCTGGTTGTGGTGGTCACTTCTTTTAATATGTTAATAATATATTCTGCTGAAGCTTGTTCTGTAGTCCTGCTTTTGACAGCATGCTCTCAGGCACCTCCACATTGTCTCAGAATCTTTCTGTCGATCATAAATTCTGACATGTCAGGATACAATGCTGTTAATCTGTCTTTTTGTTGGAAAAACCATGGTAAAGCTTTGTCTTTATCAGCATCAAATTTGGCAGCTTCAAAGGCTGTTTCCACTTTAAACCTCCAAGCATCATTGGCCCATTTGTTGATAATTTGGCTTTTCCACCAAGTCCAACTTTGGTGTTCATGTGCTTGGCTTAATTTGATATACCATCTGTGAGCTGATCTGGTAAACAAGGTGTTAAATCTTGCTGTTACCAATCTTTCTGGTAATTCAAAATCTTCTCTAATCATGTCAATACCTCTGATGAATTCCATATGGTCATATTCTCCTTCACCACTGAAGTGAGACCATTCTTTAGGTTTTGGTACTTCTTTCAGCAGTTCTTGTCCCATTGATGGTTCCAAGTTATGAAAAGAAGTGGAAAATTCATTTTTTAACTGTGAGTTTTCAACCTCCAATACTTGTGGATTTGGAATTCTTGTGCCCTCATTCTGATTCAAAGGTGTAGAAATTCTTGGTAAGGTGTGAAGTAATTGTTCAATATCACTCATTTTACTATTGTTACACCTTTGGGAATTTCTGCATTCCTGTTGTAAACTTTGTATTGAACTTATTACATTAGTTTTATTATCATCTTCTGCTTGTGTTAATTCTTGCCCTAGTTCTGTCTGTCTAGTATTATCAGAAGTGATCTGATTCAAATTCATTGTTAATTTTGATATTTCCTCTTGTGAGGTGTCAAAACACTTTTTCAAGGCAATTGTATATGTCTATACTTCAGTAAATGATTTTGAAATATTCTCAAGAACACTTTTATTCTCCTCTTTGAGAGTATTTATGGCTTGTTTTATTCTTGTTTCAATTATGTCATCAATATTGAATTCAGAATATTTGTCTGTTAATTCTTTAATAATTGAATATTTTTTATTTAATTTATTCCCAAATTAATTGTCATTATTGGAACCTTTAATTGCTTGTAAAACCTTTTCAAAACATATAAGTATCTCATTTTTTTGGCTCAGACTTAAGTTGTTTGTTTTAAGATTGCTACAAATGGATGAATTTTTATGTCTTTTATAGCTTCATGCAACTCTTGGATGGAATCAAAAATTTAAGAAATCATTTCTGATATTTTAATCTGGTTTCCTTCTTTTTCTGTAATTCCATCATTGTTCTGGCCATCTGAAATTCATTCTCCATGGCATCCTGCTTAATGGTTGGGATGCTGTAGCCCTGGCTGTAAGGTTTTGTGTGCCTTGCCTTTGCCCTTTTTTTGAGCTTGTGGTTGCTTTTTAATTTTGGAATTGTTGCTTCTGGCTACTGGGGCTGTTTTTGGAACTTTCTTGGGTGGTGGAGGTGTGTTTTTCCTCCATTCTGTTGTTAAAAGGATCATTTTCTTCTTTTCCATCAATGGATTCCATCCATTGAGTTACTTGCAAGTGTTGGGATGGCCCAGGAATTTTCTCACAGTCAGGTAAGGATTCATGCAGTTTTTCCACAAATTTGCAAGGATCTGGTACTCTTTGTGCTGCAATGCATTGTTGTAAGCCTTCTGGATGGCTTGGTATATGCCCACTGAGGCTCCTTGTGGCTGTGTCAGCTCTGTTTGAAGGTGAAATAGTATTATCAGCTTCAGAATGACATAATTTATTAATTTGGAGGTCATCAACTGACCCTTGTTCTTCTGCCATAATCACGTCTATGACCTTTTTGGGAGCTGCTTGAGGGGTTATAGCTGGCTCCTGATCTGGTGGAAGGCATATTTTATGATTAAAAGGCTTAAAAATAGTATTTTTAGGTCAAAAAACTTACTATTGGCCAAATCCTTTGCCTTCTGAAGGGTATTACTTATACACAAGTTAATTAATTCGGGAGAAATTGGTTCAGGTTGATTATTCTGAGTCATAATAACTGTACTATTATGGTCAGAATTCACAGTACCTGCAGGAATAATGCTTGTTACTGTTGAGGCTGTTTCAATATTTTCTTGTCTTACCACATTGTCAGACACTAAAGTTAACGAAAAAGCCAATTGATTAAATAAAATAAAGGATTTTTTCAAGAGAGAAATGAAAAAATAAAGCCTCACTTATAATATGAAAAAAAATGTTTTATGGATTTGTATGAATTATAAGTATTTTGTATATACTTTTAAATTTTTCAATATAATGAAAAAAGATTAAAAAATAGTAAAAAATAATGGCTGGGCCCCCAAATGTAAGGTGTGAATATAAAACTTTGATTAAAAATCAAGAAGTTTTCCTGTCCTTAAAATTTGTATAAGGTAAAATATAATTAAAAAATAGTATGAAATAGTATTTTTGAGAGAAAACACGCCAATGTTATGGTTTTTAATCTTATAAGTATAAAACAATAATATTATGAAGGTTTATTGTTTTACCAACAATAAAAAGTTATCCAAAAATACTCTACAAGAGATATTTAAGGCTACAACAGAAATTTCTTCAAGAGCAATTTCAATTGGAATTAATTGAGCAAAGAACTTCAAGAAATTAATTAAAGAACAAAGTCTTTAGAAAGATATTTAAAGAGAAAACACGCTCAAAAGTGACCAGAGTGAATTTGGAAACATAGTGACAAAGCTAACAGTGATGGAAGATGCTTTAATTCACTTATGGGGTGGGTCAAGGGGTAAAAATGATTATAATCATTCTTTCACGTGGTTAAAAGGTTTAAAATGATATGAAATGGGTGGTTGGAATATCTCAATGATTGGTTCAACAGTGTTTAAACTCATTATAAAAGGAAAAGATTCTAACATGAAGATAAAAGTGGGGCAAAGCAGTCATTCTTAAATAGCCATCAATTTTCTTACTCCAAAAGTAAAATTTACTCTTGTTGGTTGTGGAAAACACTCTGACAACAGAAAAGCCAATTATGGCATCATTGAACCCTGGTTGAGACCAAAAAAGGGCTGTTTTTAGCCATTTTAGACCCTTAAATTAGCCATTACTATAGTAATACCTCTTCTAGAGCCTTCAAAAACACTTCATAATGTGTGTAAGAGATGTAGAAGCCAGTCAAAACTGTTTTTAATAAGATTGCTTTAGCTTAAGGGTAGTTTTACCCTCTTGGCAACAGTTAAAACTGCCCTGGTTGGTATCAAAACCTCATCATCAATTGAGTCATAGACCCTGTGACCCAATTCCAGGCCAAAAGTAATGAACCTTTGTGTGGATTTTGACATCCCACGCCTGTAAGCAAGGGGTTTGGGGGTCTGGCTCCCCCTTGGAGCTAGAGTACCTTTTTCCCCCAAGAATTAATCTTTCCAATTTATTTTTTCTTTAATTCCTCATCATGTAATACACTTGTAATTTACACATACAATTCAATTGAGTTTTACAGTACACCAGTGTAATAATGTATACCTCATATGTAAATTACAGTTCACTTTATGTAATACATGCACACATTTTGACATTTCAATTGAAAATACTTCAATTCCTCATAGCTTCTAAGCTACACACAAAACCTCAGCTTTAACACAAAAATTGATGGTTAACACCACATGTGTTGTGAATTAAATCAAGTTTTTGAGGATTTTCAACTTTTGTACAGAAAATATCAAAACTTAATTTAAGCGTATTTAGAGTTGAGTTACAGACATTTTACCCAGAGGTGACCCCACCTTTTTTTTATGAGGAATCAAACGGTGAAGTAATTTTTTTAAGTTTGTTTATTAGATAAAAATTTATAATATATTTTATGTAACCTTTTACCAAAAAATATTTTAATTTCATTAATTTTATTAAAAATTCATTTTTATTTAGTTTTTTCAAGTAAAAATGCATTTTCACAATTTTAAAATTTGATGTAATTTTTATTCTAAACTATAATTAAATTTTTATTTTTGTATATAAATTTGTATTTATGTTTTAACTTTCATTTTGATAATATAAATAAATTTATTTCATTTATGTTTATATCTTATTTTGTTATTTGTGGTCTTTTGGGTATATGAAAATACCTCTAAGGCTCACACTATTTCCCTTGTAACATGAGGATAGTGAAGTTTTGCCATTTGATATCTTGAAATATGTGACTGTGTGTGTGATATAATCATTGAAATTGGATTATTCATACCATACCAAATGTTAACATGGTAATTTATTTGTGGCCATGTGAACCAATGGGCTTTATTGGTAACAATGGTAAGTTGATGTGACAAAATCTTGAGGTGGTTATTTCTCTGGAAAAAATACTAATGAATCTGAGAGAATTCAATTTTTTGTCACCATTTTTCAGCAAAAAGAAATATACTAATTATGAGGAGATAAGGGTTTTTTAATTAAAAGAGATCCGCATGACATTACTTTATTATAATACAATCCACAGTGACCTTCAATTTCCTCTTCAGATATTATCAAGTGTCCCTTTTAAAAACCAAAATATTTATAAATATTGAGATGAGGCCAATATAGTAAAAAATTCAAATCAATCTTCAAAGTTTTTAAGATCATAAAGATAGTGTTCAGCATAAAAGATTTATCAGAGACTTTAATAATGCTATTGATAATACCAAATTTCTGTGAGCTTCCCATCATAAAACATATCACACTATTGCTGACATTTTTGGTTTGAGTTGAATATATATTTTTGTTGATATTAATGTCTGAAACTGGAAAATAGCAAGGTGAAACAACTATCAAAGTGGGATGACTTGTGGATTTTACCAGAGTGTCCAAGCTAATCCACAGAATTATTTCTCTTGTTGAATGAAGCGTATGTAGCTCCTCAACCAGGGAATCATAAATTTGTTGGTCATGGCAGAGTTGTTTATTATGTTTTTTTGTTATTTAAATGGGAAGCAGGATGTGATTCAAAAATTTGTTTTATTTCAAATGAGGCTGATCGGAATTTCAGGAGAATGAAAAGGTTGCAACATTGACAGATACTTTGAAGTAAGTTTTTATCTATATCATCCATTCAAAATTAAAAGACGTTAGTCTTATTCAGCTCATGTGCATAATGAACATGAATATATTTGTATTATCCATTAACATACATATTCTGTGATTTTTTGGCATATTTTCAAATACTTCAATCAAGAACTCATATCCCCATGTGGCTGAGGCCTTTTCTGGTCCCCAGGGTGGAGGAGTTCTGGAATATGATCAGAAAAATGATGATTGGGTTTACTTTTATGTTTTGGGAACAGGTGTTGATTGGAAAGGTGGAATTCTTTCCAATTTTAAGGAAATGCAGTCACATCTTCCATTGAAACAGTCCAATCTGTTGCAATGTTGATAGCACTAATTAAATGTAATGTATTCTTGTTTGGTTCATTTTCAAGGTCTTCTGATTTACCCATTTTTCTTTTCATATTAGGGGAATTGTGTCAGCCTGCGACTCCAAACCAGAGCACAAGCATGACAGCCAAAATACCATAAACCAATGGTATAGCCAAGATACCACCAAAACATGGAGCTGAGCCAAATTAGCTCAAAAGGGTATCAAAAAAAAGAGGAAACTCACCCCTTTCTGAATACATAAGTCCCATCACCATAGGACAAGAAATAATAAAGTTATTCCTGCTCAAAGTTGTTTCTGAGCATAAACCTTAATTTTCACCTCTCATCTAAAATCTGGAAGGAGAGGCCTAACCCCATTAAATGGGTACTCAAAATGAAGCTCTAAGCCAGGGATATCCAATGGTACTAGCCAAACTGAGCTAGCACCAGTATTACTTGAGTTATGGCCAAATTCAGGCCAAATAAGGGTGAACAAAACATTCAGCTCTCATCTAACTTTTGCAGTTTTAGTGTGAGATACCTAAATTGGGGTCTTTTTGGAAAGAGAACAATCAGGGCTATCTGATGGTGTAATCAATTTCCTCATATTTCAACTATAGCAGAAGTTATGGGGCAAACAAGACGAATACAGATTTTTGCCTAAACCACGCATATGTACAAAAATCTTGTACATGGCATAACTTTGCCATATTTTATGATAACCATATCAAATAAGGTACCATTGTGTAGAGCACATACAGGGATACACACTGATTCAGCTTTGAGGTTGATATCTCAAGAACTGGCAAAGTTACAGCTGTTTTAAGGTCAAAATCCCACATTCTGCCCAATACAGCTTTACCATGGGATAATGTAAGGTGTGGATATGAAACTTTGATTAAAAATCAAGTACTTTTCCTGTCCTCAAAATTTGTATAAGATAAAATTCAGTTAAAAATAGTATAAAATATTATTTTTAAGAGAAAACACGCCAATTTTATTTTTTATAACTTTATTAGTATAAAACAATAATATTATAAAAATTTATTGTTTTACCAACAATAAAAATTTATCCAAAAAATACTCTACAAGAGATATTTTAAGGCTACAAAAGAAATTTCTTCAAGAGCAATTTCAATTGGAATTAATTGAGCAAAGAACTGCAAGGAATTAATTAAAGAACAAAGTCTTTAAAAAGAATATTAAAGAGAAAACACGCCCAAAAGTGACCAGAGTGAATTTAGAAACAAAGTGACAAAGTTTACAGTGATGAAAGATGCTTTAATTCACTTTTGGGGTGGTTCAGGGGTAAAAATGACTATAAGAGTTACAAACAATGATTATAATGATTTTTTCACGTGGTTAAAAGGATTAAAATGATTTAAAAATGGTGGTTGGAATCTTTGATTGATTGGTTTAACAGTGTTTAAACTAATTAATAAAAGGAAAAGATTCTAACATGAAGAGAAAAGTGGGGCAAAGAAGACATTCTTTTATAGCCATCAATTCTCTTACTCCAAAAGTAAAATTTACTCTTGTCAGTCGTGAAAAACAGTCTGACAACAGAAAAGCCAATTATGGCATCATTGAACCCTGGTTTAGACCAAAAAGGGCTGGTTTAAGCCATTTTTAGCCATTTTAGACCCTTAAATCAGCCATTACTATAGCAATACCAGGCCTAGAGCCTTCAAAACACGTCAGAATGTGTGTCAGAGACGTAGAAACCAGTTAAAACTGTTTTTACTATGATGGTTTTATCTTAAGGGTAGTTTTACCCTCTTGGCAACAGCTAAAATTACCCCAGTTGGTATCAAAACCTCATCATCAATTGAGTCCACAAACCCTGTAACTCAATTCCAGGCCAAAAGTGATGAGCTTTTGCGTGAATTTTGACATCCCACGCCTGTCAGCAAGGATTTTGGGGGTCTAGCTCCCCCTTAGAGCTGGAATTCCTTTTCCCCCCCAAATTTAATCTTTCCAATTTATTTTTCCTTTAATTCCTCATCATGTATTATACTTATAATTTACATATGTAATTCAATTCAATTGTACAGTACAATACAGTAATAATTGACACCTCATATGTAAATCAAAGTTCACTTATGTAATACACGCGCACATTTTGACATTTCAATTGAATTCAATTGAAAATACTCTAATTCCTCATAACTTCTAAGCTAAACACAACACCTCAATTTTAACACGAAAATTGATGGTTAACACCACATGTGGTGTGAATCAAATTAAGGTTTTGAGGATTTTCAATTTTTGTATTGAAAATACTCAAAACTTTATTTGAGCTTATTTTGAGTTGAGTTACAAGAATTTCACTCAGAGGTGACCCCACCTGATTTTTTATGAGGAATCCAATGGTGAAATAATTTTTATGTATTTATTTATTGGATAAAAAGTTATAATAATTTTTATTTAACTTTTTTCTAAATTTATTCATTTTTTCACAATTTTTGTTAAAATTTCATTTTTACTTAATTTTTTCAAGTATAAATGTAATTTTATACTTACAAAATTTAATGTATTTTTATTTTTAAATTGTAATTAATTTTTTATTTTTAATATAATTTTATATTTATATTTTGATTTTTATTTTAATAATATAAATAAATTTATTTTATTTATATTAATATGTTATTTTTTATATTTGTGGTCTTTTGGGTATATGAAATTACCTCTAAGGCTCACAGATAATGTCCCATAATCATGAATATGAGGTGTCATATAGACAAAGAAGCTTCTTTTTACTTCACTACCTAATATTTCAGTCAATACTGGGGTCCCATACAGCTTCTGTACAGCATTCTACGCGTCATACATGTCAGAATCAGGCTGTGAGGTCCCCAGATGAAAATCTTCACCCTGTATTGGTGAAAACTGCCCAGATGTGGTTTCAAAACCGCATCTGAGCCCAATACAGGTTAATACAGGTCTTTGCAAACCACAATCCTGTCTCAGAGATTGAAAAAATCTTCACTTCCTCTACATGGAAAGGTCTAGCACCCTTTCCACCCCATTTCAGGATAAAAAGGAGGCTTTTCACAGACAGAATTGTTTCCTCATCCTCCTCTTAAATACCCTATGTAGTAAACTGTCAAAAACAGTTTTACTCTTGGGTAATAATCAGGTATAATTATAGCTTTAATTATTGTAGCTCTTATTATAGTAATCCAACTGGTAGGACTGCACCCTGGGTTCTCAATAGCACTCACCACCACTATTATTCAATAGTAGAGCCCTTTTATTTTACTAAGACCATCATCTTAAACTAAAAACTCTTACTTTAAATGATTTTTCTACGTGTCACAGTCATAGTTCTAGTTTTAAATAGCCTAATTACTGCTTCAACATAGACTCCACCTGCCAAATTGTGTTCAACTAATGAAATATGTTGACTGAGAATTAATATTTGAATATAGACCTTGTCTAAGAGACCCCATTAAGTGGCTCTTAAACTACCATGAGAGGGGAAACCTATTTTGTGGGGAACTTTGGTCCATGAGGATGGAGTTTTGGTACTAGATATGGGTTTTCAGAGATTCTCCAGAGCCTCACCCTTTATCTGGTGATCACTGAGTCCACTGATATTAAACTCAGAGGGGATGTAATCCACATCAAATGAGGGAATCTCTGCCAAAATACTAGATGGATGTTTTGTGTGAGGGGTGGGAATTTATTTGGAAGTAATTTCTTCAGGTGGAAATAATGGGGAGTGACTCATTTACTATTTTTTCTGCATCTATTATCCTGGAGAGAGTCTCTCTCAATTTTATTCGATGGAGGCAACTGTTGGAAGTCATGGAATCTGAGTTTGAACTGTTTATGTCATTTTATTTCCTGCCATAGCTGATGTATATTGTTGATTTGGCCTCCAGGATGCACAATTTGAAAGCTGAATGACCGTTCAAAATTCCAAGTATTCAATTATGCATCATGACACAATTAACCATTCTGGTTTCATCCCAATACAGAAGGTCTTCCAAAATTGAAAATTGGATTCCATACTCAGAGAAAATTGATTGTTGTTGTCTTGGGGGTTCCCAAAGCAGTTTCCCAATAGTTGATTTATAATTTTGGTATGAGCGTACATAGTTAAATTGATGGAAAATTTCTTCATTTTGAGCTTTGTTAATAGAGAAAAGCTTACAAAAGTGGTTGGCTGAGTGAGAAATAAAGACAAAACATCTGAAATGGACTTGAGGATGGCAACACAGATGAAGGATCCTGAAGGAACTTTTGGGATGGGTAAAAATTGGTAACCTTGCCACAGTTCTTTGAGCTCCTTGATGAGTGGCATTAAAAGGTAATTCAGTTGGAGTGAAGTTGGCTCCCTTGGGCCAGGGATGATTACTGAAAGATAGACATTCTCCAGCTTGAATCTTTCATGTGGGGGAAATTAAGACAAATTAGCATGATAGGATCAATGATGGCCATGTGGCTTGAATTTGCATATGCATTAAACCAATACACATAAATCAAGAAAGCCAATTCAGAAGAAATGGAAATGAATGGGTGGTCATTGATATTTCTGGTGCCAGCAATGAATCTTCAGACCATTTCATCCCAGATGTTGCATTTTGGTGAATCTTCAGGTTTTTAGGATTGTTGACATTTATTTAGAATTTCCATCATGCAAGGATTCTTGAAAAATATAGCAAGCCAATCTTTGAAAGGTTGATAAATGAAGTATTTTTTTGGGATGAATTTTTGCTTGATGTGCATTTTTTTGGGTGTGGGGCTAAGCTCAATTAATAAATTTTATCAAAGAATGTGTGCAAGGGGGATCATTATCATTTGATTCATTATGGAATTGAAAGTAGGGTTAGTAAGTAGTTACAGATTCAGTAAGGTCATTAAGAGAGAAAAATTGAGGACAAGATATATTTTTTTCAATCAATGGCTCCAATTGGAGATGTTCAAATATGGTACTGAGATCTTGAGTTATATGGAATGTGGGAGTAGGGCTACCACCTGACTTTGAGATACATGAATTAATAAGTAGGTTCAGGGCGGGGTTGAGAATTCATGAAGCCCTGCAAGGTATATTATACCTTGAAGATAGAATGGAAGATATTATCATTACAAGGTCTTTTGGGGGAATGTGTTGACTCCAGATGTAGGGTTTCTGTGCAGTTCAATTGAGACCAGGTGGAGTGGAGGATGTTCTTTGGGTGAGTTGAGAATAATAATCTCAGAAAACTTCATCCAATACAATTTTCATGTACTCAGATCCTAAAGCTGAAGTAGGGATGTTTGAAACAGATTTGGGTTCAATGGCTGATTTGAGATTTTTAATGTGCTATTTATATTGAAAAGGTGTGAATGAAAGTCCCTGACTATCACTCTCAGTGGAAGAGTGTGTTTGATTTGAACATTTATGACACATGAATATATGCATTAAGGAATAGCAGGGAGTGGACATTGTTGCAGGAATTGTGAATATGGTTGGAGTTTTTTATAAATATCTATGGTTTATGTGAAATTATTTAGGAGAGTGATAAATTGAGAAAACACTGGAGTAATTATTTATGAAGGGGGACATGGATTGAGCTAGTGGAGGATTTTATCCCATTTGGAAAAGCCGGCTGAGCTTCAGGAGATAAAGCCTAGCGTGACACATGAGGATGGGTGGAACTGGTTAGGATTATACTTGGGTGAGATGCCTTTCCATTCATTCCTTGCACATATTTTAGTTTATTTAAACATGGAGATAAAAGGTATTTGGCCAGTGAGGTGGGTTCCAGTAGTGACATGTCACCATGGTATTCAGGGGAATAGCATTTATACCATGTATTCTGGAATGACATTGTACATGGTTTAAGCCTTATTCCAGATATAACTATATAGCTCTACTACATAATGGTTTGGAGTGGAGTTAAGATCTTGGTATTTGGAGTGGGTGAAAGGGGGCTTTTAATCAGTTAGAATGTGATTTGGGTATTCAGAAGTCCTGAATTTAAATGTCTTGCCTTTAGTAAAAAGGTGATGTATCTTGTGTAGTTAGTTCCTTCAGAAATATACCATTGTACAGATATAGAATGCCTGTGAATGTTGATGAATACAATGGAAATTTGAATAATCATCAGAATTTGACAATAGGGAGGGGGCCTGAATATGTTTTTGAAATTTTTATGATATCTAATTGCCAACTTGCAATGGGTCCCCTTTGAGATACACAAAATATCCTATGATATGTTGGTGCTCCTTGCAGTGTGTATTTTGACAAGATCAGAGGAGCTCAATATTAGGTCCTTTGAGTTCTTGTAAAAATAGCTGTATTACACTTCTGTCATAACCATGGATAATAATACCTTGGACCATTCTATGGCATATCAATTCCATATCTGTTCTATGAAAATTTGGCCAAATTGCCCACTTACAATTTTATGGCCTTTTATGGAAATATCATCATCTGGGGAAACCCTGGCCCTTCTTTGCCATTTTCTGCCTTTGAGAAATTGTGGGAATTTCCCAGTCAAAAGGGTAAATAAATCTCAAAATCCTTTTTTATGCTTAAATTACAGCTTTGAACAATTTGTACATTTAGCCAAATTATGCCATTTTCCCTTGTAATATGGGAAATATTCCTAAATGGCCATATCAGGTCATTTGGGGCTTATATTTAATATTTGTGCATTTTGCATATCTTTTGTGCACTTTGCACAAATACAGTTTTAAATTCCTTTAGGCTTGTTTTTTCCAAATACCCAAAAATGGCCAAAACACCGAAATTCTCCATAAAACAACGCTTCAAGTCCTGAAGCCACACAAAATCCATTTTGTCACTTTACCCTCCTGGAATTCATTCAAAAGACCTTTGGTGACTTTCCCCTTCAATAACCAAAAGTGCCATAAATTGTGTTATACACCATTATGCACCTTTTCTCACCAGCAATACAATGGTGCCAATATTAGAAGGTTATGAAAACATCCCATAATGTCATTAAGGCATCAAATCATCCAGAGGATTAATAAAGTCTCAAGTGTAAGTGATATTATTAAATACCAATCATGCCATCAAGCGGTCATTGGATATTTTCAATTATGAAGTATTCCTCCAAGGGAACAATGGAAATTCATTCTCAAGGGATATTTAAGAGGTAACTCCAAAACAAATTGTCAATTGTCAATGCTCCATCAATCCACCTTGGCAAACACATTTCTTTCAATAGAGTCTTGTGTCATAAAGAACTGTGTTTCAGCCATACACCATGGGAAGATCATTCAACTCAGTTCATTTCCCAATTTGGCAAGGTATACACTTCATCAAGAAATCAATACAGCTCTAAGGATTAAATACAGACAAGCTGTCAGACTTAAGGAGTCAATCTCTAAGCTGATCATATATACCAGCCTCTCCTTTAACCCTGAGGTTTTTTCCCCCAGTTAATTAATAAAATATGATTTATTTGTAGCTTTTTTGATTTCATATTGATAGTGAATACTTCTATTATTAAGTTAGTAACTAGCACCTTTTTCTTTTTTTGCTTGTCAGTGGATATTTTGTGGTAATATCCTTACTGATTCCATTACTCTTTCTGGAAGGTTGAAACAGTGATTAGGGACTGACTTGGTCTGCTCTTTGGCCATTTGGCTTCCTTTTCTCTGATTGAATCTCACCCTTGTACTTGCATATATTCTTAGAGAAACTTATTTCTTTTAGTTCTTTTCTCCAATATTTTGAAGTCTTCCAAGTGAGTTTCCCCAATTCTGAGTGCCAGGCTACTATTATAAACCCCAAGAGCCCCTGTGACAACTTCCATGAGAAACTTGGTTCACACTATTCATTGAATTTCTCTATCATAAATTTGAGAAAATTTCATCTGAGATAACTCTATTTTATCATATTTCTGAGCAGTTTCATCAAGTTCAAAATATTATTGTAGTATTTTACCCCTTATGTCATCTTCCAACCCATGTAAATCTGGTTCAGATCTGTTCATGACTTGGATAGTCAACCTAGCATAGAAGAGGCTCAAGCTCAGTCACAAATGAGTCTCAGAATTCCCCTAAAAACCCTGTTGCATCCTCAATGAATGTATCATGTCTCAACATTGATGTGGGAAATGAAACAGTGCAAAAATCAAATTTCTTGGACAATACCAAATGTTTCTACCACTCAAATTCCCTGAAATCAGAATAATGCACAAATGCATCTTTCTGAGGGACAAGGAAGCACACAGGAAGATTCATCAAAGGACAATAAACATTCCCATTTTTCACATGACTTTCTGCTTAATCCTGGTGGGAATCCTGTGGAGTCCCAGGAACCTTTTGGGGAAAGTAAACAGCCATCACTGTATATTCCATCAAGCTCTCAGGTACATGTGGGATATGATAAAAGGATTGATAGTGGATGATGAAAATGACCATTTCACAATGTTACTTGGAGTGGTCTTCAATAGGGGAATCTTGGTTTGAATCTTAATCAAAGTAAGTCATTTTTGATCACTGAATATAACCATTTTTCACAATCTGATATGTTTGATTTTTTCATTAGATATGACACCAAAAGGCAAGACAGTTTGATCTCAGGAGCCAATTCAAGAATGTAAGTATGTTCAGGTTTTTCACTTATGATTTGTATGGCAGGTGAGAAACTTTATACATCTTCACCTCTGGTGCATGAAGCAGAAGTCACTGGAAATAATCCTGTGTATTCCCTGAACCCAAGAACAGGTCATGCCAGTTCATTGAGAGGAAAAATTGTGGATTATGAGGATGAGAACATGGCCCCCACTCAAAGCAAAAAAAATGTTGAAACAAGGAGGGAACTTTGTCAAATAGTGAGCTCACTCCTTGTCAGCCTGTGACTCAAAACCAGAGCACAAGCATGACAGCCAAATATCATAAACCAATGTTAAAGCCAAGATACCACCAAAAAATGGAGCTGAGACAAATCAGCTCAAAAGCTATCAAAAGGAAGAGGAAACCCATCAATTTCCAAATAAACAAGTCTTATCATCATACAACAAGGAATAACAAAGTTATTCCTGCTCAAAGTTGTTGATGAGCATAAACCTTATTTTTCACCTCTCATCTGAAATACAGAGGAAGAGGCTTAAAACCATCAAATGGGTATTCAAAATGAATCTCCAAGTCAGGGATATCCAATGGTACTAGCCAAATTGAGCTAGAACCAGAACTACAGGAGTTATGTTCAAAATAAAGTCAAATAAGGGTGATGAAAATATTCACCTCTCATCTAACTCCTACAGTTTTAGTGTGAGATACCTAAAGTGGGGTCTTTTTGGAAAAATAAGAATCAGGACTATCTGATTGTGCCATTCATTTCCCAATATCTCATCTAGAACAAAAGTCATGGGGCAAACAAGCTCCATACAGATTTTGAGCAGATTATACATATGTACAACAAATCTTGTACATGGCATAATTTTGCCATATTTAATGATAGCCATTTAAAATGAGGTACACTTGTGTGGAAAAAATCTAGGGCTACACAATGAACCAACTTTGAGCTTGATATCTCAAAAACTGACGAAGCTATGGCAGCTTTAAGGTCAAAATCCCACAGTTAAACAAATACATTGTTACTGTGAGATAATATCCCATACCCATGATGATTAGGTGTCAAATAGAAGTGGAGCATGGTTATACTGCAATAACTCATAGTTCATTCAATACTGGGGCCCCTAAAGGTTTGGTACAGCATTCTGTGTGTCATCAGACAATGTCTGTGTGGTCCCCAGATGAAAATGTTCACTCTGTATTTGGAAAACCTGCCCAGATGTGGTTTCAAAGCCACATCTGAGCCCAATATAGGCTATACAGGAATTGTGCAAACCACAAAAAAGTCCTTGGAAGTGAAAACTCTTCACTCCCTCTATGTGGAAAGGTCTAGAAGACTTGTTCACCCAAGTTTAGGATAGAAAGGGGCCTTTTCTCCACCAGAAAAGGTTTCCTCATCCTGTTCTTGAATTACTATGTAGTAAAATTTTCAAAAACAGTTTTACTCTTTGGAAATAATCAGGTTATACTTGAAAATTTAGTATTTTAGCTCTTATTATGGTAACCCAACTGGTAAGACTGCACCCAGGGCTTTCAACTGTGCTCACCACCACTATGTTATAATAGTAAAGCCCTTATCACTTTATTTTAAACCTTAATTATCTATAATCCAACAATTTTTAATTAATTTTACCCTGTCACAGTCATATTTAAAGTTGTAAATAGCCTTATTACACCTTTATCATAGACTCAAACTTCCATTTTGGGGGCCTGTCCAGGTTTGTTTTGGATTTTTGGACCATTTTCATGCCAAAAGTGAGTATTTTCTTATATTTTCTTGATTCTGACACTATTGTTTCTTTTTTTAGGCATAAAAGTTCTTTAAAAAGATACAAAACATATCTTATATTTGTTTTTTGAGTGGTATATGACCATATACCACTATGTTTTTCTGTTTTTATTGCCTTGTTGATTACAATTTGATTAACACAAAAGCCTTTTTTGGCATGTTTTACGTATTAAAGCACTTTAAGCCATCAATACTGTCCTTCTTTAATTAAAAAGTAAACCTCTCTCACTGTAAACCAACAGTATCAGAGGCGTGGTTGGGTATATTGATAATTTCAATTGCCCTTTACATTACCACTTATAGGTTACACTTGTTAATTACACGTTAATCTGTGAGATACTGGTATACAAAAAGTGTACCAGAAATACACAAGCTGTATTTTTTGCCATTTAATTGATTATTTGAATTGTACTTTCATAATACTAGGGTATAATATAGAAATATATTGCCCAGAGGACATTATTAGATGTGCAAGCAACATTCTAAGAAGTCTTAACTGAAAATAAGCCCTCTTTTTCCTGTTTGATTCAGTGGAAAAAATTTCATACCACTTGAAACCCAGTCAAAGGGAAACATACCAGTGACACCCTCAAAACCAGAGGGAAGAAAGGGGAGAGGAAAGAGGCACAGTGAAGTCCTTATCACAGCTAAGAAGTGGACACCAATTGAAACTCAGAGAAGTAGAAAACTACGGAACTCTGAATCAATACAAGGTAAACCAACCTTAATCATTTTTACAGGGAATATTACAATCATTAACCCAGTTTTAACCTCCAACAGCAAAATGCCAAAAGCAGTAGACAATAAATTTGTACAAGGCGCAGTAAAAAGAAAGTACCCTAAGAACATGAAGTTGTTGACTTCTTTCCAACACTGATATGTCACCTGTACATCTCAGAGATCTTGTCATCCCAAGGAACCAGCCAGAGGACAGAGAAGGCTTGTTCAGAACCAGAAGACCTGGAAGAGGACACCTTGGACACAATGGTGGATGGCAAGACATTGAGGGGAATCATACCCACTATGCCATTCACTTTCCAATTAAACAGAAACCTCAAACCAGAGGACTGGAAGGATATGGATCAAGTTCTTCAGCTCCACCAACTCCTCCAAGACCTTTTTTCAGTTGAGCATGGACAACAAGAGGTTCAACCTAGCGTCCCACTTGGCAGAACTTGGAGAAAGTTTCCAGAAGACATGTCTCAAAGAGATAGAATTCAAAGACATTATGGTAATAACAAAAGGTTGGAATCCCACCAGGCAGTTCAGACTTCTGGAGGAGAGGGAAAGAAGGATAAGGGAGAATCAAGCCACTATTCAAGTCATAGAAGAACAGCTGACCCAGGCAGGGCATACTCAGATTCCTTCAAGCTCACAAGGTGTAGGCCAAACCAGCTCTCCAGTAGCTTCACACCATTCAGGAACCAACCGAGCAGTGGCCAAGAGTAACCATTCCTCACAATTGCAGGTGGTTTCCAGGAGAAGACAAGGATACAATGTAAAAAACAAGACCTCTTTCAACCAAAGGCGGAGAGAGTCAGACCCAATAATCCAGAAGCTGTTGGACTTGGTGAAAGAAGTACACAAGAGCCAGAAATAGCTGTACATACTTCTAGAATCAGTAGCCCCATTCATAGACATATTACCCCAACTCAGACAGAACATAATGTTGTTACACCTGAGAGTAACTTAAACAGTGATAAACTGTGGTTACAAATGTCCCAATTTTCAATAAAAACTAAAGAATCACCTGATGATTTCAAGAGGATAAATGAAAGGTTGTAAATAAATGCAATATTAAAAGAGGCTAAAATTAAAGCCATCCAAGAGACTGAATCAAGTCTTTGCATAGAAACATAACTGCTAAAGGGATAGGGAATTTCTGGATCAATACATAAACAAAATTGATTAATGTCTACCCAAAAATGAAGCCCCAACCAGAAGGCCATGCTTTGGAGAATCCATACCACCAAGAAGACATCAAACCAGATGCCGTATTGGTGAATAAGGCAAGATCTCCATCCCAATACCAAGATGGAGATAATATGTCTTATTCTGAGAAGGAAGCCTTGAAACAGCTTCCAGAGGCCTCAAGATGGCCCAAATTCACTGGAACAGGAGAATATTATTATATTGAACTCATGGCTTACATTGATGGACTCTTCATTGATGTACCAAGCCTACCATACTACTGGATTACTGCTAGCCTAAATACAGAATTCAAAGGACATGCTAGTATTTGGTATACAGAGATGAAAGAACTTCATGGAAGAAGAAGCTAGCCATGGTAGAAGAGTAAAATTATCCAAAAGTACAGCAAGGGTACTTGGATATGGAAAAAGACCATGTCATTTGAAAATTAAAAGTACTCTGTGGACAAAGATCCATATGAGTGGTGTCTTAGACAGTCTAAAAGACTTAAAGCCATTGATCCTCAAATGAACATTGAGATGAGGAATCAAAAACTCTTAACACAAATGCCAGGAGAACTAGAGCATGCAGTAAAATGCATATGCAACCAAAATTGCACTCTAGATGACATTTCAAATACCTTACAAGATGCAAGGAAAAGAAGAAATACAGGGAAATATTCCCATACAAAAGCAGTGGTTCCAAAGAGAAACAACCTTTCAGAGTGGAGTTCAAAGACAAAGCCAGAGAAAGGGTGGCAGAAATGGCTAAGAATATAAATTCTTGTCACAATTGTGGTTTAACAGACCATTATGCCAACAACTGTCCAAAGGCAAAGAAGAAAGTCTATTCCATTGAAAAAGTCCCAGAAGAGGAATCCCCCACACATTATTCTGAACTACACTCTATGGGTGAGGGTGATGCCATCAGAGGGAAATCTGATGATTACCAAGACCCATGAGAAAAACCTCCTAGTGGAATATAAAGAGGAAAAACCACTGGAAATTCAGGACATACAGTTGGAAGCAGGAATGCCACAGGACACTGCAAATAAGAACTTATGTAAACACACACAAGATGCAAAGACATTCCTAGTTATACCAACAAAAGGAATGGCGTACATACATGGGACAGCCACAAAGATGACTGTTTTAATTAACAATTCTGAACGCCCATTTATTATTGACAGTGGAGCACACTGCTCAATAGTAGCCAGAAATTATCTGGATTACTACTTCTAAAATTGGGAAAAACACCTCTTCCCAACCAAGAAAAAGAACTTCAAAAGGGCATCAGGGAATGTCAGCCTGTGACTCAAAACCAGAGCACAAGCATGACAGCCAAAATACCATAAACCAATGGTATAGCCAAAATACCACCAAAACATGGAACTGAGCCAAATTAGCTCAAAAGGTATCAGAAGAAAGAGGAAACTCACCTCTTTTTTGAAAATATAAGTCCCATCACCATAGGACAAGAAATAACAAAGTTATTCCTGCTCAAAGTTATTGCTGAGCATAAACCTTAATTTTAACCTCTCATCTAAAATCTAGAAGGAGAGGCTTAACCCCATCAAATGGGTATTCAAAATGAAGCTCTAAGCCAGGGCTATCTAATGGTGTTAGCCAAACTGAGCTAGCACCAGTATTACTTGAGTTATGGTCAAATTCAGACCAAATAAGGGTGAACAAAACATTCACCTCTCATCTAACTTTTACAGTTTTAGTGTGAGATACCTAAAGTGGGGTCTTTTTGGAAAGAGCACAATCAGGGCTATCTGATGGTTCCATCCATTTCCTCATAGCTCAACTACAACAGAAGTTATTGGCCAAACAAGCTTAATACAGCTTTTGCCCAGACCACGCCAATGTACAAAAATACTTGTACATAGGATAACTTTGTCATATTTAATGATAACCATGTCAAGTTGGGTACCATTGTGTAGAGCTCATACAGAGCTATTCAATTAACCAACTTTGAGCTTGATATCTCAAAACCTGACGGAGTTATGACCATTTTAAGGTCAAAATCCCACCTGCTGTCAGATACAGCCTTACCATGGGATAATATCCCATAACCATGAATATGAGGTGTCAAATAGACAAAGAAGCATGATTTTACTTCAATACCTCATATGTCAGTCAATACTGGGGTCCCATACAGTTTCTGTACAGCATTCTACGCATCATACACGTCAGAATCAGGCTGTGAGGTCCCCAGATGAAAGTTTTCACCCTGTATTGGTAAAAACTGCCCAGATGTGGTTTCAAAACCACATCTGAGCCCAATACAGGGTATACAGGCTGTTTGCAAACCACAAGCCTGTCATAGAGAGTGAAAAATCTTCACTTCCTCTACGTGGAAAGGTCTAGCAGCCTTTCCACCCCTATTTCAGGATAAAAGGAGGGCTTTTCACAGCCAAAAGCCTTTCCTCATCCTGCTCTTGAATACCCTACATAGTAAACTGTCAAAAACAGTTTTACTCTTGGGTAATAAACAGGTATAATTATATATTTAATTATTGTAACTCTTATTATAGTAACTCAACTGGTAAGATTGCACCCTGGGTTCTCAATAGCGCTCACCACCACTATTTTCCAATAGTAGAACCCTTTAAATATATTATAAATCATCTTTAAAATCAAAAACTCTTATTTTTAATCAATTTTCTATGTGTCACAGTCATAATTCTAGTTGTAAATACTCTTATTACCACTTCAATATAGACTCAGCCTGACAGGGAAGATGACATGCATTGGGAAAATTATCAAAGAGATAGTTATACCCCATAGGAAAGGTAATATCAGGCTCAACCCAGAGTGTGTTGTACTTGAAGATGCCCACATCCAAGGGTTTTTACTGGGAACATACTACCAGAGGATGTATGGCATTGACATTTACAATAGTAAAAACAGGAACATTACTATTGGTATAAAAAAGGAAAAGAAATTTTCACTTGACATATATCCCATATCTACCCATGACCCTCTAGCAGAATTACTGAATGAATTCAGGGAGGGCCAATTCAGCACTACCCTCACTAGTAAACAGAAACTCAGTTTAATGAAGATGCTAAGGAAAAATAGACCAGCATTTGCAATTGGTGAAGAACCATTGGACAGAATCAGAGGCCATGATATATAATTATATCTGGATGTGGAAAGACCCTATCCACCCATACTAAGAAGATCTCCATACGCAACAAGTCTGGAAACGAGGAAGGAAATTGAAAAAAATGTCAATGAACTCCTAGACATGGATGTCATCAGAAAGATAGGACACAATGAAATAGTGAAAATCATCACTCCTGTCTTTATCACCTGGCATGATGGCAAATTTTACCTGTGTGGAGATTTCAGAGCCCTGAACAACTACACAAAAGCTGACAGGTACCCTATACCTAAGATACCTCATGCCCTAGACAAACTGGAAAAAGACAAATACATAACCAAGATGGAGTATATGAGGGAACTCACCAGAATGGAGTTAAACCAAAGTCCATCAAATTAATCAAAATCATATGGCATATGGGCATATATGAGTACACCAGGATGCCATTTGGCATAAAAAATGCACCAGCCCACTTTCAGAGGATGATGGACACAATATTTCAAGAAGAAATATTCAAAGGAAGGATGGTAGTATATATTGATGACCTCATTATATACTCAGAGACAGGGGAAGACCATGTGAAGTACATAGACAGAGTACTAAGTAAGTGTACACCCATTAATCTGAAAGTTTCACTTAAAAAATGCAATTTTTGCCAACAGGAATTACTGGCACTGGGACACAAAGTCACAGGTCTTATTCTGGCCATAGACAAGAATGAATTAGCAGCAGTACTGCAGAAACCACTACCAAAGAACATCAAAGAGATGCAATCTTTCCTTGGGTTTTCTAGCTACTACAGAAACCACATCCAACATTTTGCTCACATAACTAGTAGCCTATACAAGTTATGTTCAAAAGATATAGTTTTTGAAATTACCAAGGAAAGAAGGAATGCATATGAGAGGATCAAACATGAACTCAAAAATGCACTTGTGCTCATCTTACCTGCCTTTGAACTACCATTCAAGTTATACATAGCTGCAGCATGTAACCAAGGATTAGTAGCAGCCCTTCACCAAGGACCCATTGTAGATGTTGAACCAAGAGAGGGAGTAATATGCTACATCTCTAGGAAATTGAAAGATTCAGAATCCAGTACTTGGGGGACCAGGCTGAATGCCTATGCTTAGTCTGGGCTCTGGAGAAACTCCACTATTTTTTGGAGGGTGCAGTCTTTAAAGTCTACCCAGACTGCACAGCCTTGAAGTCTTTATTGAATATGAAGACTACCAACAGACACATGCTGAGGTGGAAAATAGCCATTGAAGAGTATAGATGCAATATGAGCATCATATAAAAGGAGGGCAAAAGCCACACCAATGCAGATGGCCTCAGAAGATGTCCACTAGACAATGTCAAAAGCAACCCAGCCTATGACCCTGAAGTAGCTACAAAGCTTCCTATCCATTTCATGGAAATAGGTAGGAAGAAAACTTCTTATTTTCGGAAAGGGTACCAAGAGGTCGTATCCCAGACAGTGGAAACACTGAATCAGAAGTGACAGAATCCCATATTGGGAATAAGCTCCTCAGAACTGCATAATCAATTATTCAGTGCAGTAATGAAGGAATATGCCAAACACAGACAGTGTTGCATATTGTTGCAACTCCTTCAACAGAAGTACAGGAGCCCAGAACTGGAATTCCAGCTAGAGGAACCCGGGTTTAGGGACTATAAGGTTAACAGGTCTTCCCTCATAGATGGCTTGCTCTACTATAGAGAGAAGCACACAAGTGCATTCACAGTAGTAGAAAGGGACCATATATCTCTGATCCTGCAGGAATGCCATGACTTCCCCTATATGGGACACATGAGTGAAGACAGGACCAAGTAAAGGGTAGCAAGAACAGCTTGGTGGCCCAAATGGGAACAAGAGTTGAGTGAATATATCAACAATTGTGAAAGATGCCAGAAGGAAAATAGAAAACATGAGAAGATGTATGGGTACTCCACTAAATGTTCCTCTCTTGGGTCTTGGTATTCATCAGATTGTTCTCTGATTGAATCATCCATAGAGTCTGATTCAGAATACTCTGTGGGAGATTCCTGCTCCAGGAACTCCTCAATGGCATAGACTTTCTTCTTTGACTTTTGACAATTATTGGCATTATGGTCTGTTGAGCCACAATTGTGACAAGAATCCTTCTTCTTAGTCACCTCTGCCACTCTTTCTCTTGGTTTTTCTTTGAACTCCACCCTAATAGGTTGTTTCTCTCTGAAACCACTGCTTTTATATGGGGAATTGTTTTCTCTTGCTTACATCTTGTAAGATATTTTTAATTTCATCAAGAGTGCAATTCTGGTTGCATCTGTATTTTGATGCATGCTCTAGTTCTCCTGGAATTTGTGTCAGGAGTTTGTGATTCCTCATCTCAATGTTCATTTTAGTATCAATGGCTTTGAGTCTTTTAGACTTTCTAAGACACCACTCATATTGATCTTTGTCCACACAGTATTTGTCATTTTAAAATGACATGGTCCTTTGCCATATCCAAGTACCATTGCTGTAATTTTGGATGATTTGACTCTTCCAACATGGCCAGTTTCTTTTGCCATGGATTTCTTTTATCTCTGTGTACCTGATACTAGCATGTCCTTTAAATGCTATATTCAGTCTGGCAGTAATGCAGTAATCTGGTATGCTTGGTACATCAATGAATAGTCCATCAATATAATCAATTAGTTCCATATGATCATATTCTTCTGTACCAGTGAGTTTGGGCCAGCTTGAGGCCTCTGGAAGCTGTTTCAAGGCTTCCTTCTCAGAATAAGACATATTATCTCCATCTTGGTATTGAGATGGTGATTTTGCTTATTCACCAATAGGTCATCTGGTTTTTTGTCTTCTTGGTTGTATGGATTCTCCAAAGCATGGCCTTCTGGTTGGGGCTTCATGTTTTGGTAGACCCTAAACAATATTTTTATGTCTTGATCCAGACAATCCCTGTTCCTTTTGAAGTTGTGTTGCTCTTCAAAGACTTGATTCAATCTTTTTTTGGTTTTTCAGAGGCTTTTCTCAATTGAGCACAGCTCTCTTGGATGGCTTTTATTTTAGCCTCTTGTAAGATTGCAATTCTCTGGAATCTTTCATTCAACCTCTTCTAATAATCAGGTTATTCTTGAGTTTGAACTAAAAATTGGGACATTTGTAACCCCAGTTTATTACTGTTTAAGTTACTCTCAGGTGTAACAGCATTCTGTTCTGTCTGAGTGGGGGTAATATGTCTATTCATGGGGCTACTTATTCTAAAAGTATGTACAACTATTTCTGGCTTTTGTGTAATTCTTTCACCAAGTCCAACAGCTTCTGGATCATTGGGTCTGACTCTCTCTGCCTTTGGTTGAAAGAGGTCTTGCTTTTTCCCTTGTATCCTTGTCTTCTCCTGGAAACTACCTGAGATTGTGAAGAATTGTGACTCTTGGTCCCTGATCTGTTGGTTCCTGAATGGTGTGAAGCCACTGGAGAGCATTTTTGATCTACTCCTTGTGAGCCTGAAGGAATCCTAGTAGTCCCTGTCTGGTTCAGCTGTTCTTCTATATCTTGGATAGTGACTTGATGCTCCCTTATCCTGGTTTCCCTCTCCTCCAGGAGTCTGAACTGCCTGGTGGGATTACAACCTTTTGTGATTTCCATAAGGTCTTTGACATTTATCTCTTTGAGACATATCTTATGACAAATTGATCCAACTTCAGCCCAATGGGATGCTAGGTTGAACCTCTTGTTGTCCATGCTCCATTGGAAAAGATCTTTGGAGTTGGTGGAGCTGAAGAACTTGATCCATATCCTTCCAGTCCTCTGAAGTTTTGAGGTTTCTGTTTAATTGGAAAGTGAATGGCATAGTGGGTATTATTTCCCACAATGTCTTTCCATCCACCACTGTGGCCAAGGTATCCTATTCCAGGGCTTCTGTTTATGGACAAGCCTTCTCTGTCCTCTGGCGGGTTCCTGAGATGTACAGGTGACATATCAGTGTTTGAAAGCAGTCATCAACTTAATTTTCTTAGGGTATTTACCTTTTACTGTGCCTTGTACAAATTTATTATCTACTGCTTTGGGAAATTTGCTATTAGAGGTTAAAACTGGGTTATTCATTGTAATCTTCCCTGTAAAAGTGATTAAGCTTGGTTTACTTTGTATTTATGCAGTGTTTGGTGGTTTTCTACTCCTCTGGGTGGCAATTGGTTTACACTTCTTTGCTGTGATGAGGCCTTCACTGTGCCTCTTTCCTTTGCCCTTTCTTCCCTCTGGTTCTTAGGGTGTCACTGGTGTGTTGACCTGTGACCAGGTTTCAAGTGATGTGAAGTTTTCTTCCACTGAATCAAAGTAAAAGAGGGCTTGTGTCAATGAATAATTCTTATAGTGCTTTTTGCACGTCTAAGAATGGCCTCCAGGCAATATATTTCTATATTATACCCTTGTATTATGATGTTGTGATTGAAATTAGCATTCACATTTCAAAATATAAATTAGGTGGATCTCTGGTGCACTGTTTGTGTACCAGTATCTGACATATGAACTTGTAACTAACAGGTTTAATCTCAGAAGTGGCTATGTAACGGGCAATTGAAACTATCAATATGCCCAAGCATGCTTCTAATACTGCTGTTTTACAGTAAAAGAGGTGTTGTTTTTAATTAAAAAAGAACAATATAAATTGCTGTAAGTGTTTTAACATGCAAAAAACACCAAAAAATGAGGTTCTGTGGTCATTAAATTATAATCAACCACTCAAAAAGGCAATCAAAAAATAAAAAACACAGTGGTATATAACATATACCACTCAAAAAATAAATATAAGATATGTATTATAGTTATTTTTTAATAAGATTAGTCCTAAAAAGAAAAGAAACAATAATGTCAGAATTAAGATAATAAAAGAAAAAACTCACTTATACGGTCCAAAAAAGGTTAAAAAACATGGCCAGGCCCCCAAAATGTCAGGCTCAGTCTATGCTGAAGGTGTAATAAAGCTATTTACAGCTTTAACTATGACTGTGACACAGTAAGATTAATTTAAAATGGTTGTATTATAGATAATAAAGGTTTAAAATAAAGTGATATGGGCTTAACTATTATAACATAGTGGTGGTGAGTGCTGTTGAAAGCCCTGGGTGCAGTCTTACCAGTTGGGTTACTATAATAAGAGCTACAATACTAAAGTTTGAAGTATAACCTGATTAGTTTCCAAGATTAGAACTGTTTTTGACATTTGTACTACATAGGAATTCAAGCGCGGGATGAGGAAACCTTTTCTGGTGGAGAAAAGGCCCCTTTTTATCCTAACATTGGGTGAAAAAGTCTGCTAGAGCTTTCCACATAGAGGAAATGAAGATTTTTCACTTCCAAGGACTGGCTTGTGGTTCTCAAAATGCCTGTATAGCCTGTATTGGGATCAGATGTGGCTTTGAAACTAAATCTTGGCAGTTTTCACCAATACAGGGTGAAACCTTTCATCTGGGGACCACACAGCCCTCTTCTGACATGTATGATGCATAGAAGTATGTACAGAACCTGTATGGGACCCAAGTATTGAATTAACTATGAGTTATTGAAGTATAAGCATGCTTCTTTGTCCAATTGACACCTCATAATCATGGTTATGGGAGAATATCCCACAGTAAAGGTGTATTGGCCTAATTGTGGGATTTTAAACTTAAAACTGCTATAGCGTTGTCAGTTTTTGAGATATTTAGCTCAAAGTTGGCTCATTGTGTATTGCTGAATGGGATCTACACAATGGTACCTCATCTGGTATGGGTAAAGTTAGATATGGCAAAGTTATGCCATGTACCAATTTTGTTATTCATACATATGATTTTTTCAATATCTGTATGGAGCTTATTCACCCCAGAACCTTTGTTCTAGATGTGATATGGAGAAATGCAAAGCACCATCAGATAGTCCTTATTGTGCACTTTCCAAAAATACTGCACTTTAGGTATCTCACACTAAAACTGTAGAAGTTAGATGAGAGGTGAATATTTTATTCAACCTTATTTGATGTAATTTTGGCCATAACTCCGCTAATTTTTATTCTAGCTCAGTTTGGCTAATATCATTGGATAGCCCTTACCTAGAGCCTCAATTTGAATACCCACTTGATGAGGTTAAGTCTCTTCCTCTGGATTTCAGATGAGAGATGAAAAATAAGGTTTATGCTCAGCATCAACTTTGTGAAGGAATAAATTTTTTATTCCTTGTCCTATGATTTTGGGACGTGTGTATTTGGAAAGTAATGGGTTTCCTCCTTCTTATGATAAATTTTGAGATTATTTGGCTCAGATCCATGTTTTGGTGGTATCTTGGCTTTACCATTGATTTATGGTATTTGGCTGTCATGCTTGTGCTCTGGCTTTGAGTCACAGGCTGACAGATTATTATAATAAGCAGTACAATAATTAATATTATGATTATACCTGATTCTTTTTCAAAATTATAGCTTTTGGTAAACAGTTGTACTATCTAGGACTTCAAGAGATGAATGGGGATTTCTCTTTTGGGTAGAGAAAGGTCCCTTTGTATCCTGAATCTGGGTGGAAAGACCATTAATCCTTAACATGTAGAACGAATGAAATATTTTTACCTCCAAGGAAAGGCTTGTGGTTACTACACATCCTGTATAACATGTATTGGGCTCAGATGTGGGTTTGAAACTGAATCTGGGCATTTTTCACTAAGACAGGTTGAAAATCTTCATTTGGGGGACCACACAGCCCTCTTCTAATGTGCATGATTCCCATACTTCTGTACAGATCCTGTATAGGGACCCCATAATGGCCAAAATATGAAATGTTGAAGGATGAAAAGGCTTCTTTGTAGAATTGAGACTTCATATTCAATGATATGGGATATTAACCCACAGTATTGGGATTTTGTCCTTGAAACTGCTATTCCTTTGTCAGTTTTAAAGATCATGAGCTTGACTCTGGTTGCTTTTGAAGCCCTGGATGGGTATACCCAATGGTATCTCATTTTACATGGGGAAAGTTGAATATGGAAAACCTATGTCACTTTTAAATCTCATTATTCAGATATGAATTTTTCTTCAAACCTGTATAGAGTTTTTTGCTCCAGAGCTTTTGTTCTAGATAGGAAATGAGGAAAAGGAAAGCATAATCAAAAAGCCCTTATTTTTCTCATTCCATAAAGACACCACTTTGGGTATCTCATTCTAAAACTGTATAAGCTATATGGTATGTGAGTATTTTGTTCACCCTCATTTGGTGTAATTTTTGCCATAGCTTCTTTCTTTTGATGATAACCTACTTTGTCTAGTAAAATTGAATAGCCCTGACTGGGAGCTTTAATTTAAACACAAAGTCAATGGGGTTCTTCTCTTTCTTTATATTTAGATGAGAGGTGAAAATAAAGGTTTATGCTCAGTTCTTTCTTTGAGCAGGAATAACTTTTTTATTCTTTGTCTTATGCTTATGGGAGCTATATATTTGGAATGAGGTGGCTTGCCTATTTCTTTTAATACCATTGCTGTGATATTTTGTCTCAGTTCTACTTTTGGTGGTATGTTGTTCTACCATTGGTTTATGGTATTTTGGCTTTCATGCTTGTGCTCTGGGTTTGAATCACTGGCTGACATACCCTCCCTCCAAAAAAGGCTCATCATTGATGAGACTGTTAAGCCCTCCTAGAGGCTCTAAACCTTCCCAGGGTAAGGTCACTATCTGGTATGGCATATTCTGCCAAGACTTTGTCTTTATCAGCTGTCTGGTTCTTGAATATGACCAAGTACTGTATATGGTCTTTCCCATTGAGTCTGATCTTCCTGACCTTGATGAATTTCTTCACTGGGCCAGGGGATTCTTCCACTTCTACTATTTTCTGTGGTGTGTAGACCTCATTCCTGAATGAGAATTTATCTTCTCCAGCCTGGTTGTCTGGTTTGACTAATCTCACTTGGAACACTGTGTGTTTCCTAAAGAATTCCTCTGTGAGTTGGACTTCAACTGAATTTTTTCCTGTCAACCTAGTGATATTTAATGTTCCCAAAAATGAGTTTTTCATTTTCTTGGCGCCTTTGAGATTATTGAAGTTCAAGGTAGAAACCAGCACTTGGTCACCCTCCCTGAAATAATTTTCATTGTGATTCTTGTCATACCTCTGTTTGTTGTATTCCTTTGGCTCAGCTATGCATCTTCTGGCTGTATGAAATGTCTTCTTCCACATATCCACAAGTTCTTTGGCTGTGGGGTGGATAGTCAGAAGGGTTTTTTCAAGTGATCCAAAGACAATAAGGGTTCCACTCTTTGTCTACCAGTGAGGGTGATTTCCCTGTGGTAGAGTGCTGGCTGGTGTTGTTAACAGTTTTATTGCTGGTAGATGTTTAGCCCAATCATGGACATATCCTTTTTGATCTTTGTATTCCATGCCATATTCACAGAATCTTCTAATTACTTCCTCCATTTTTTGGACCATACTTTCAGATATTCCATCTGTCTGTGGATGGTAATCCATAAAAAATGCAATTTTATTCTCAAGAATATCATAGATGTTGGTCCAAAATTTGGATATGAATTTTGGGTAGCTGTCACTAATGATGATCTTAGGTACTCCACATGTAGCTATGATTTTATTCCAGAATAACAAGTCTGTGTCCATATCTGTATCTTCTTTTTAGCATGGTAGGAATCTGAAACTTTTGATGAACCTGTATACTATGAGTAGGCAAGCATTTTAGTTTTTTTGCCTCCTGGTACAGCTCCTGATACCCAGTCCATGTTCATTATTTCCCATGGGTGTTTGGGCTTCTTTACGTGTTGGAGTAGTCCATAGTTTTTCCCATGTGTTCTGTTCTCTTTGTGGCATCTTCCACAAGTGTTGGTTTATTCACAAAAATCATGTTCCCCCCGAGGCCACAAATCTGTGCTTGCTATCCTTTCTTTGGTCCTATCTTCACTAATGTGTCTCATGTAGGGGCAGTCATGGCATTCCTGCAGGATAAGTGAGACATGGTTGCTGTCTATGAATTTGAGGGCACTAGTGTGTTTTTCTCTGTGATTAAGATGTCTATTTATGAGTAAAAGCTTTTTGTCCTTATAATCCCTCAACCCCGCTTCCTCTAACTGGGATTCCAGCTCTGTGCTCCTATACCTTTTTTGAAAGAGTGAAATTAATATGCTACACTTTTTGTGTTTTCAATATTATTTGATAGCTTAATTGAAAAATTGATTGTGTATTTCAGAATAGCTTATCCCTAATATGGGTGTTTCTGTTGCTTCTGGTCCAGTATGGTAAGTATCTGGGGTACCAGTTCCTTGTGCCCATTCTGAGAATTTGAAGTTTTTCTTCCTATCTTTTTTCATGAAATGAATAGGTATTTTAGCAGCTACCTCTGGGTCACAAGCTGGGTTTCTCTTGACATTATCTAGTGGCCCTCTGAATTGGTGTGTCTCTTGCCTTCCTTGTATATGATGGTCATATTTCCCCTATACTTCTGGATGGCTAGTTGCCACCTCAACATGTGCCTATTTGTATCCTTCATGTTGAGTAAAGAGTTGAGTGAAGTGCAGTATTTGTATACTTTAAAGACTGAACCCTCCAAATATTAATTAATTTCTTTTGGAGCCCATACCATAAATGAAAATTCTGTCTGAGTAGCTCCATACCTGTATTATTAATATTTTAGCTTCCTGGAAATATAGAAGCTTACACCTTCTCTGGGTTCACTATCTACTATTTGTCTCTATTGAAGGGCTTCTCTTAGTCCTTCAATGAAAGAAGCATCTATGTAAAACTTGAATGGTAGCTCAAAGTGAAGTATCATAAAGACAGGTGCATTAGTGAGTTCATGTTTGATCCTCTCATATACATCCCTTCTCTCCTTTTTAATCTCAAAAACTACATATTTTGAGAATAGCTTGTATAATATTCTAGTTATGTGTCCAAAATTTTTGATTTGGTTTCTTTAGCTGCTGGAAAATGCAAGAAAATATTGTATTTCCTTGATGTTCATAGGTACTGGCTTTCTGCTGTACTACTTCTCCTTTATTTTGGTCTAGGGCCAAGCAAATTGCTGGAAGCTTATTTACCAGTGCCAATAGCTTTTGTTGGCCGAAATCACACTTTTTGAGTGACATTTTAAGATTAATAGGTGTGCATTTACTCACAAATCTGTCTATGTATTTCACATTGTCTTCCAATTTGTCAGAATATATGATGATATCATCAATATATATGACCATCCAGCCTTCCAATATTTCTTCTTGAAATATTCTTTTGATACTCCTTTGTAAACTGGCTTGTTTATTCTTGATAACAAATGGCATCCTGGTTTACTCATATACACCAATGTGGAATATTCTCCTGGGTAACTTAATTTAGTATGGCTTAACTTAATTCTGGTGAAAGCCTTTCACACAATCCATGTTGGTAGTTTATTTGGCTTTTTCCAGCTTATCCAGGGAACAGTTATCCTTGTAATAGCATACCTGTCAGCCTTAATTTAGTTGTTCAGTGCTATAAAGTCTCCATCATTCCAAGTGATCAAGACTGATGTGGTTACTTCTGAAATTTAATTTTGTCCAATTGTGCTGATGAAATCCATATCTAGGAGCTCATTGAAATGTCTTTGAATTTCCTTCCTAGTTTCCAAACTTTCTGAATATTTAGTTCTTCTAAGAATGGGCCAATAAGGTCTATCAGCTTCCAGGTATAGCTCTATATCATGGCCTCTCATCTTTCTCAAGGGTTTTTCTCCTATAGATCAGGTTTTTCTGTTATTCCTAATTATTTTCAGTAGACTAAGTTTTTTTGCTGGTAAAATCAGAACTTAATTTTCCCTCCTTGAATTCATTCAGTAGTTCTTACAAGCGGGCTTGGTATTGGTTGTACAATTGGTATATATGAAGGGAAAGGTTCTTCTTCTTGTTGGTACCTATGGTAATTTTCCTGTTTTCATTTCTGTAAATATCAATTCCATAAATCCTCTGGTAGTCTGTTCCCAATGCAAAACCTTGGATGTGGGAATCCTCAAGCACTACATCCTCTGGGTTGAGTCTGCTATTGCCTTTTCTCTGGGGTATTATTATATCTTTGATAAAAGTCCCTGCAGAGGTCATCTTCCCTGATGCACTCTTCAATCTTTTTGAGCTGGTTCAAAACAGTTGGCTTTCCCAGATTGGAAAGTCTTTTTACAAATAAACATTTCCTTCTATTTAGAAGTGTGAACCACTGTTAATTATCAATGGGTGTTGAGCATTTTCAACACAAGCAATCACCTTGGTGGCCCTATTCTCAATGAATGCTATTCCTCTTGTTTGTGTAGCCAGGAATATCTGTGCATCTTTTGTATGTTTGCACAACTTTCTTTGGTAGTGTCTTGTGGTGATCCAACTTCCAGCTTTATTTACTGAAGTTGCAACTGGGTTTCCTCTTGGTACTTCACCAGTTATTCTTCTATTGGGTCATGATCATAATCAGAGTTTTCTCTGATGGAATCACTCATATAATCAGGTTCAGACTCTTTTTTTTTGAATTTCTTCCCCTGGGACTTTCTTAATGGCATTTAATTTCTTCTTTTCCTTTGGACAGTTGTTAGCATAGTGGTCGGTGGAGCCACAGTTGTGACATGAGTTCTTTTTATTGGGAACTTCTGCTCCCCTTTCTCCTGGTTTTTGTTTTTTTCAACACTTAAAGGCTTGTTTTCTCTAAAGCTGCTACCTTTTTAAATGGAATTCTTGCCAATGTTTGTCCTCTTCCTAACTTCTTGTAAGGTTTTGGAAATTTCATCTAGAGTGCAGTCTTTGTTTCACCTACATTTTAGTGCATTTTCTAGCTCTCCTGGAAGCTGTGTCAGGATTTTGTGATTCATCATTTGAATATTCATATGAGTATTAATGGATTTAAGTCTTTTAGGATGTTTAACACACTACTAATAAGGATCTCTTTCCACTGAGTATTTTTCATTTTGAATTTAAATGGTCTTTTGCCATATTGAAGTACCATCACTGTACTCTTGGATTATTTTACTCTTCGACCATGACCAGTTTCTTCTTCTTGGATTTATTTCATTTCTGTGTACCATATACTAGCATTTCCTTTTAATTCTGTTCTAATTCTGTCTTATCCAGTAGTTATGTATTATTGGTGCATCAATATAATAAATGAGCTTCATATGATCATATTCTCCTACACCAGGGAATTTTGGCCAACTTGAGGCTCTTGGGAGCTGTTTCAGCGCTTCCTTCTCTGAATAAGTAATTTTATATCCATCTTGTTATTGTGATGGGGATCTTGTCTTATTCTACAACAAGGCATCTAGCTTGATGTCTTCTTGGTGGTATGGAGTATTATCCAAAACATTTCCCTGTGTTTGGGGCTGTATTTTTTGGCAGACATTGAACATGTTTCTCATTTCTTGATCCAGATATTCCCTGTTCCCTTTGAAGTGTTATTGTTCCTCTAAGACTTGGTTTGGTCTCTTTTTAGTCTCTTGTGAGGCTTTTCTTAGTTTAGAATAGCCCTCTTGAAGAGTATGGATGATTTTTCTTTGTAAGGGTATCAGTTCTTGTGACCTTACATTGTTTCCATGGAAATTTTCAAGAGTTTCTTGAGTTTTCTGAAAATTGGGAAATTTGTAACCACAGTTCATGGTTTTTTAGCTTACTCTTGGGTGTAACAACACTATTTTCATTCCGAGTAGGGATAATATCTCTAGTAGGAGGGCTACTTATTATATTGAATATATTTAGAGCCATTTCTGGCTCTTTTGTACTTATTTCATCATCTCCAACAGCTTCTGGATGATTGGGTCTGACTCATTCTTCTTCTGGCCGAAAGAATTGTTGTTTTACCCCTTTGATCCTTGTCCTCTCCTGGAAACTATCTGGGATTGTAAAGAATGATGACTCTTTTGGACTTATCTTCTGGTTCCCAAATGGTGTGAAACCACTGGGGACACTTATTGTTTGACTCCTTGTGAGTCCAAAAAAATCATAGTATACTCTGTCTGGTTCAGTTGTCCTTCTATGGCTTGGATAGTGGCTTCATTCTCCCTTATCCTGGCTTCCCTTTCCTCCAGGAGTTTGAGCTTCCTGTTGGGATTCCAACCTTTTGTGATTACCATAAGGTCTTTGAAACATATCTTCTGGAAGCCTTCCCCAAGTTTTGCCCAGTTTGAAGCTAGGTTGAACCTTTTGTTGCCCATGGTCCATTGGAATAAGTCATTGGAGAGTTGTTGAGGCTGAATAACTTAAGCCATATCCTTTCAGCTTTCTGGTTTGAGGTTCCTGTTGAATTGGAGGGTGAATGGAAGTGTGGGAATAATTTCCTTGGGTATTCTGCCATTCACCATAGGGTCTAGACCCTGATATTTTGTTTCTGAACAGTTATTGTCTATCTTCTAGCTGGTTCCTTTGAGGTAAAGGGGACATACTATTAGTATTTGCAAGCATCAAAATACGTTTTATTCTTAGGCTATTTACCTTTGAATGTGCTTTGTACAAATCTGTGTTCAGCTGCTTTGAAAAGCTTTACTTTAGAGGATACAATGGGGTTAATTATTGTGGTCTTTGCTGTACAAGCTATAAAGGTTGATTTACCTTTTATTGGGGCATATTCTCTTGATTTTCTAGTCCTCTTAGTGGAAATTGGTGTCCACTTCTTGTTGGATATGAGGGTTTCACTGTGCTTCTTTACCTTTCCCTGTTGCACATTGGTTTCTGAGGGTGCCATTGGACTATTGCCTTGTGATTGGGTTTATAGTGGTATGAAAATTTCTTCTACTGAAACAAAAATCTAGTGCTTATTATTTCAGTTAAGACTCTTATTATACTTTTTGCACATCTAAGAATTGCCTCTGGTACAATCAGTGTATTTATTGTACCCTTGTATACTGACGTGTTATTGAAATTATGAATTATATGTCAAAAATACTTTTTTTGGATGTATGGCGTTCTACTTCATCCAAATTTTCTCACAAATTAGCTTTTAATTAACACAAGTAGTCATACAAGTGGTTATGTAATGGACAATTAAAATTATCAATATTTCCAACCATGCTTCTCAGACTTTTATCCAAATTACAGAAGTATTTGTTTAATTATAAAAAGGAATAATATAATTTTATATGTTTTTTATATCAAGCAACACACCCAAATAAGACTGTGTCAATTAAATTATAATCAAACATGTCAAAGAATTCATAAAATTAAAAAAGTGGTATGTGGTTATGTACCACTAAAAAACACTAGTATATTAAATTTTTAAGATAACCATACTCTAAGAAATAATAATAGTAATAAGTGAAATATAAAAAGAAAAGGAAAACTCACTGGTACACCGAAAATGTGCAAAATAAGCAAAAAAACATGGCCAGGCCCCCAAACGCTTAGGCTGAGTCTATGATAAAGTAATAATAATAATATTGACAGCTTTAAATACAATTTTTCATGGATTCAAAGTATAAATAATGGGTTAACAGTAGTGTTGAGGGATCGACTAATGAGAGATAGTGATGGTGAGTGCTGCTGAAAGCCCTGGGTGCAGTTTTATCAAGTAGCTTATTATGAGAGAAACTACAATAATTGATATTATGATTATAACTGGATATTTTCAATAGGCTCACCTGTTTTTAAACAGTTCTACTGCATAAGAATTTAAGAGCAGAATAGAAATTTCTCTTTTGGGAACAGAAAGGCCCCTTTTTATCCTGAAATTGGGTGTGAGCATCATTAATCCTTACCATATAGAAAGAATGAAGATTTTTTCACTTCCAAAAACAGGATTTTGATTATTACACAACCTGTACAATCTGTTTTGGGCTTAATTGTTACTTTGAAACTATATACGGGCATTCTTCACCTATACAGGGTGAATATTTTCATTTGGGGACTACATATCCCTCTTCTGACATGTATGACACATAGATTTATGTACAGAACCTATATGTGGACCCCATACTGGAAACGCCATGAGGTATTGAAGGATAAATAAGCATTTTCATAGAATTGACACCTTATATTCAAGGATATGGGATACTATTCCACTGTATTGGGATTTTGAACTTAAAGCTGCTATAGCGTTTTTGGTTTTAAGCCTAATGATTTCAGAATTGTTGAATTTTGTAGCCCTAAATGAGGTATACACAATGGTATTTTATTTGGTATGGGTAACATTGAATATGGCAAATTTATGTCACTTTTCAATCCCATCAATCAAATATGGATTCTTCTTAAACCATGTATAGAGTTTGTCAGCAATCTCCCACTAAAACTGTAGAAGTTTTATGGGATGTGAATATTCTTTTCACCCTTATTTGGCTTAATTTTGGCCATCAATTCTATACTTTTCATGCTAGCTTAATTTGGCTAGTACCATTGGACAGCCCTGACAGGGGGCTTAAATTTGAAAACCCATTAGATAGAGTTCTTCCTATTTCTTTGTATTTTAGATAAGAGGTGAAAATTAAGGTTTATTCTCAGTTCATCCTTTGAGCAGGAATAGCTTTTTTACTCTTTGTCTTATGATTATAGGAGTTATATATTTGGGAATAGGTACCTTTCTCCTTTGTCTTAATAACATTCATGAGCTACTTTGTCCCAATTACACTTTTGGTGGTGTTTGTTCTACCATTGTTTTATGGTATTTTGGCTTCATGCATGTTCTCTTGTTTTGAGTCACAGGCTGACAATGGCTCTGCTCACTCCTCTATCAATGGATCCCTGTTTTGAACCATTTATGGAAGAGAACCAAATTTTTGCTCAGTTCACATCACACAGGACACTTCTGGAGGTAGTTTATCAAACCTAATCCAATGCCTACAGAAAGACATCAAGGGAGATCTTGAATCTTTTATAAAAAAGTTCAGGAAGTATTCAGATAACCCTCCAGTATGTCCCCGCAATTTTAATCATCATTAGATGGTATTATCCCTTTACAATCTTGGATAAATTGAATACTCATGCTTACAACCTCAATCCCTCATATCAATGGAGGTCTGTCCACCCAGTCTTCCATATTTCGCTTCTGGAACCAGTCCAGATATCAGAAATACCAAATAAGAAAAAAGAACCTCCTCCTCCAATAATCATTGAGGAAGAATAGGAATGGGAAACCTCTCAAATTTTTGAACTCCAGCTCAAGAGAGGAGATGATGTACCTGGTTTAATGGAACGATTCCATTCATTACTCAGCAATATTCACATGTGAAGCAACTAAAAACTTCAAGAAATGTTCTGAAATTGTCAAAGGTTATCCTCAATTATATCCTGAAAATCCAATACCAGGCTCTTCAAGAGATTGACTCTTATTTTATTTGGTGGTTATATGGTTTTCTGACAGGAAGTTCCCCCCTGGTATGCACCTTTAGAGGTATTATTCTCCTTTTGTTTTCAGAATCACCTTGGCCACCATGTGAGCACCTGGAAAACTGATTTTAGAAAAGGACCCTGGCATTTGGAAACACTTATACCACTGATTCCTATCTTTTTAATGTTGACTTCCTCCAATAAAATCTTTATTGCAGAAATTTGGAAAACGTTTTATTCTATTTTTATGCTTATATAGTGATTTTTTGCAGTGGACTTTATGAAAGTGATACCTCTTAATTATTTTTTATATCTTCAAAAACATAACCATGACCACTCTGAGACACTAATTGTCAAGTTTCTTCACAAAATTCCAGTTTCAACCAATACCAAGACAAGGACCTTGCAGCCCCTTCTTTCCAAGATTTTCTTCCCTATTCAATCCTTTCTTTATTTTTTCTTTTTTCTTTCCTCTATGGCTTAATTTTTTTTTTTGAGGCTCTCCCAACCATTTCATTTTTTTGTCAACTTTATTTAAAATTCAACTTCAAGCAGAATCCAATACCAAAACAAACTAAATAATCCTTATTCATGTTTCTATATCCCTCATCAGTTTATTTTTCCTTTTTTTCTCCCTCATAACCCTTCCTTTCCAATGTGATCCATATTTCAGCTTCCCATCCAGAGTAGATTGTTAAGGTTCTTAGGAGATAACCAATTTCAATGAGGGGTGCTGTAAAAATCAATGTCAAAAATTGTCTTTCAACTGTCTAAGACTATGCAGAAAATATTTTTTCAATATCTTAAGAAGAAATTATTCCAACAACCTTTATGGAAATTATTGAACCATCATTTATCTGGCCAATTTTTGGAAATTCACAGCTTAAGGAACCCCAAAATTGGATTTGGGTACCCTTTTTTGGTTAGGCATAATTTTGTCCCAACCCCTCAAGGGGCCTCCTGTGGGCCACAGGCTGCATCCTAGAGACCTTATGGGGGTTCAAAGTCACTTTTTGACCCTCAGTGCCATAAATCTCAAGTTTCCCAAATTTTTCCATAAGGTCAATGGGACCCCTCCCAGGCCTCCACACAAAAACCAAAATTTTGGACAACCCATAATGGAGACATGGGCCATTGTCCCCCAATTGCTCCAATATTCCCATATAATCAGAAGGAATTTATTTTTCTCATTTTTTAAGCTATAGATATTCCAATTCATTAGCATGAGCATAATATCATTATGCCTCAATTATTATTTTTATTCTTTCCACCCAACTCTCATCCTCTAAATCCTCATTTATGGGAATTTCCTCAAGTACATCAACTTCAAGAGGACAGATATAAGCATCAACAGTTAAAACTGAGCAAGGAAAGACTCTTCTTTTATCCATACAGTATTCCCCCAAGGGAAAACTGTAGATGAAAATTCAAGAACTAAGTTCAAGGATGTTCCAACACCATATGCTAAAGTTTAAAATCTTATTACATAATTGGATGGTTCCACTCAGAAATTCAGCCTTCAGTCAAAGCAGCCTGTATGGACTTGACCTTTGGGGTCAATTCAAGTCAATACTGTGGGTACTTCAATAAACCCAGTTCATTTCCAAATTTAACCAACATTTATTTCTTTCCACCAATCATACAGCTAGAATTTTAACCCTCAAGGATGAAGTTTTCAGCTTTTCACACCTACTGAGAACTCTTTCATTCCCTGGAAATTTCCCCCAGTTAATGAATATATGTTATTTCTTTTTATCCTTTATTTTCTCTCATCTTTGAGGGTGAGTACTGAGAATATTGCGTCAGTCATTTACACCCTTTTCTTGGCTTTTCTGTGAATATTTGTGGCTGTATCCTTACTAATTCACTTATTCCTTCTGAACAGAATGAAACAGTGCAATATGTAGTAACTTAATTTTATGGCTCTTTTGCCATTGGAATATTCTTTCTGCTTACTATGTTTTTACTGAATTTGGTTTAAAGAAATATAATCCATTTTATATATTTTTATAGTTCTTGGGAGTACCTCTAAGAGCATTCCTATTCACTGAGTGCCAGGACAATCGTTTTCTCTTCAAAAGCCCGTGACAATATGGAAATCATCAAAGAATCTAGTTAAATTTTCTTAACAATTTGAATTTATCATGAATTTCTTTTCAGCTTAACTTTAAATAATAAAAATCAACTTCTTTTTTTCAAAAAGAAAAAACTTTATCTTTTCATTGGTTTCTCCTGCTTAAACTTGAATACAAATAATTTTCAGGTTAATATATAAATTTAGTAGTAATTATCTCTAAATATTTAATTTTATTGAAAAAATGCGGAAATTATAGAAATGAATTAGTGCTATTTTTTCAGCCTTTGACTAAAACCAGAGCACTGGCATGAAATCCACTTGCAATATATAACGGTATTAACCTTTTATACCTGAGTATAAAAAACACCAAAAAATATGGTTCCCATAGGTATAATTCTAAGGAGGGAAGTCTCCCAATTAATAAAATATTAATATCATAAAAACTTGATAAGATTTGCAAAATATGTAACTAAATTGGGCTTGGCTCCAAACCAAATAAACAAAAACCTTATTTTCACCTGTCATCTTCCTCATGTGTATTTAATGCAAGCCCCATGAAAGTGTTACGATTATCAAATATCGCATTAATGCCTTTTTAATTGTGTTCCCCACTTCAAGAAATACCAAATTCATACACTTAAGCCAAGGACGAACCTTCAAAGTCTAAGAGGGCTTGTACAAGCCAACACAAGAATAAAAGCGATTTACAGATCTAAGTGAGACTTGCGATTTAATTTAATTTAGACAACTGTATCTCCAAAAATGTGAAGAGATATTGATTCAAAGGCTTTTAGACAGAATGCAGGTGCTCTTGAGATATTACTCTAAATAAAGCCCTGTATCTGTGACATATACTCATACAACTAGAGAGTATAAGTACATCTCATTGTTTTCTACCCAAGCCATACTGTTTTGTACCATTGGAGCACTGATAACTTCTAAATCGACAGATACTTTTGGCTTTTAATATTCTAAAGCCACATACTTGTGTAAAAAAATAAATTGAAGAGCTTCAAACGCTTATAAACTTTGCTTTTTTGAGAAGGGTAAATGTGAAGATTCCCAAATTGTGGACCTAATGAAGCTCTTCAACTCTAATTTCTTGAATCCCTTATATATAGAATACTTACAGTTAATTTAGGGTTTTCCATGAAACAACTAGTCAAAAAACACCAGTGTAGTATGACTGTACTTATCAGTCAATATAATAAAGAATATTTCATTATAACCACAATTCTTTAATTTCTAATAAGTTATTATTTATGAAATCATTGATATATTGATATAATAAACTACATAAAATATAAAATAAGATTCTTTAGTAATTTTAATGAAACAATTATTCTGTTCTCAAAACTATATTACCAACAATATTTGACCTTAGAGTCATATTTCTCCACCAAAGTCAATCATACTGAAAGAAACATTTTCACCTCAAAATGAAGGCTTAGGGAGTAATAAATATTAGACAAAAATATTCTAGAGGAATAGTAATGGATGATTATTTCATATCAATTTGTAGAGGAAGCTATAAATAGAACAATTTATAATCTGAAAAAAACATTAAGACCATGAAATAAGAGGCAAAAGCCTTAAACCCAGATATAATTTGATGAATTTAAGGTTTTTGAGTAAGCCTATAGGGTACTTTTGGATTTACCACAATTTAATTTAGAAATATTTCAAGTATAATATTTAAGTACTAGGCTACTTTTGAGTTAAAGAGTAGAATTCTTTATTTAAAATCTTTTGAGGAGATAAAAAGATTTGAAATATTAAAAATACTTTTGATAATAATAATTTTTAATAGACTAGTATGAATTTATCAATTTTAAGTGATGATTAGATTATTATTGGTAAAAAAGCAATAGTAGACTTCTTGAAATTCCTCAACAGCTCACAAAGATGTGGAATGGGGTAAGCTGACAAAAATGAAGGAGAAGCCATTAAACCTATTTGTATTCATGGCTAAAACACTTTTTTTCATGTATAATCATCATAATTACTTAATCAAGTGATTTTAAATGTCAGCCTGTGACTCAAAACCAGAGCACAATCATGACAGCCAAAATACCATAAATCAATGGTATAGCCAAGATACCACCAAAACATGGAGCTGAGCCAAATTAGCTCAAAAGTTATCCAAAGAAAGAGGAAACTCATGTATTTCTGAAAATATAAGTCCCATCACCATACGACAAAGAATAACAAAGTTATTCATGCTCAAAGTTATTGCTTAGCATAAACATTAATTTGCACCTCTCATCTAAAATACAGATTAAGAAGCTTAACCCCATCAAATGGGTATTCAAAATGAATCTCTAAGCCAGGGCTATTCAATTGTACCAGCCAAACTGAGCTAGCACCAGTATTACTGAAGTTATGGTCAAATTCAGGCCAAATAAGGGTGAACAAAACATTCACCTCTCATCTAACTTCTACAGTTTTAGTGTGAGATACCTAAAATGGGGTCTTTTTAGAAAGAGAACAATCAGGGCTATCTGATGGTGTCATCCATTTCCTCATATCTCAACTATAGCAGAGGTTATGGGGCCAACCAGCCCAATACAGTTTCTTGCCTAAACCACGCATATGTACAAAAATGTTGTACATGGCATAACTTTGCCATATTTAATGATAACCATATCAAACAAGGTATCATTGTGTAGAAAACATACAGGGCTACACACTGATTTAGTTTTGAAGTTGATATCTCAAGAACTGACAAAGTTACAGCTGTTTTAAGGTCAAAATCCCACATTCTGACCAATACAGCCTTACCATGGGATAATATCCCATAACCATGATTATGAGGTGTCAAACTGACAAAGAGGCGTGTTTATACTTCAATACCTCATAAGTCAGTCAATACTGGGGTCCCATACAGCTTCTGTACAGCATTCTATGCATCATACATGTCAGAAGAGGGCTATGCGGTCCCCAGATGAAACTTTTCACCCTGTATTGGTGAAAACTGCCCAGATGTGGTTTCAAAACCACATCTGAGCCCAATACAGGCTATACAGGTCCTTTCAAACCACAAGCCTGTCTCATAGAGTGAAAAAATCTTCACTTCCTCTATGTGGAAAGGTCTAACAGCCCTTCCACCCCATTTCAGGATAAAAAGGAGGCTTTTCACAGCCAAAATAGCTTTCCTCATCCTGCTCTTGAATACCCTACGTAGTAAAATGTAAAAAAAAATTTTACTCTGGGGTAACAACTAGGTATAATTATAATTTTAATTATTGTAGTCTTTATTATTGTAACCCAACAGGTAAAGATGCACCAAGGGCTTTCAACAGCGCTCACCACCACTATATTTTATATAGTAAAGCCCTTTTGTTCTTAGATTAAACCATCTTTAAAACTCTTATAACCTTTTTCAATCCTTTTCACCATGTCACAGTCATAGCTAAAAGTTGTAAATACATTTATAATACTTTTGTCATAGACTCAGCCTGACATTAAATGAATACAAACCCATTTATGGTTGAGAGATAATGAGCTTACTTCAGTAATTTTTTATTTATTATATACTAAGAATTTGCCTCTAAATATCATCAATTTCATTTGCAATTTCATCCAATAGTGTAACTGCTGTACAATCTTGAAAATTTAGTGATTCCTGTAGAATGCTCAAAATTACACTGTAAGTAAGACTTTCAATTGATATTAAACCAAAATTGTTTTTCTCTTTAGTTTTTTTATTTTCTCCTTTAGTCCTGAATGTTTTAGAGTAATCTTCTAATAGCTTTATTTTGAATGAATTCTTGAGGTTTTGATCTATTTTTTCATTGTACAATTAAATAGCATATTAACAGCTGTTTACAATGAAGAAACTCTATGAACACTAGTTTGAGAATTTGTTTCTTAATCTTTCTTTTCTTAGTAATGGTGAATAATGAAGAATCTACTAAGTTACAGGAGACAAAGGTGCTCATTACCTTCTTGGACCATCATAATAGCAGCTTATACACTATTCTCTCATTATTAATGGGACTAAGAATTATTGAAAATAGTTCCAAAAATGCTTTAAAATATTAATTGGACAGGATAAATCATGGGTCTAATCTTTGGCGCTGGATTTGGGTAAAAGGTCTCAGAAGTTGGGTACCCTGGCTCTTTTTAGTGTCCTTTTTCCCTTCTGACTATTTCTCATGTCAAAACAGTGATTCAATTTTTATAGCTGATATCCACTATGGGGTTAAATTCACTTTGTGCAGAAATGTAATATTTTTAGGTGCTTGCAGCATTAATAAAGCTGATTTTAGTGTATAGTTAATAATTTATTTGTCAGAATCTCATCATTTTGGAATAAAAACGCAAAAACTAAAGTGTTTCACAATTTTTTATGTGTTATTGATGATGGGATAATAAGTTTTTCCATAATACCGATTCATAGAGTTTGTCTAAGAATTTTCACCCTATAAAGCTGTCCTAGATGTATTTTCTGTATAATTCAAATAGGGCCTTAAATCCATGGGTTCACATGCTCACAAAAGATTTATGCATATTTTTCTTTATGGAAAATGGTGAATTATGGATATATGGATTCCTTATGGGTTTTTTATATTCCAAGAGTTATTTCAGATCTCCTTGTGGAATACTTGGGTTTGTGAAACATACCTTCACAATAACACAGCTACTCTGAGAAACAGGCTTTGATAAACTACCAGAAGTGGTAAAGTGGCCTAAATTCTCAGGAATTGGAGAATATGATTACATGGAACTCATGAATCATATTGATGAAATTTGTGTTTATATACCAGAGATACAAGACAAATGGATTACAAAAAGTCTCAACAGAGAATTCAGAGGAAATGCAAATACATTATACACTGAAACAAAAGAGATAAATTTGAGGAAAATCTGGCCATGGTGGAGAAACCAAATTATACAAAAATAAAAAAGTGCTACTTTAATTTTTCAGAAGACCATCTCTTTTGGTAATGACAGATACTATAAAGAGGAAGCTCCCTTTTAATAGTATATTAAACAAAGCAAGAGACCAAATGCTATTGATACACATATTACAATAAAAATGAGGAACCATGAGCTTCTGAAGAAGCTTCCAGGAGATTTGGAACATTTTGTCAAATTTATATGCAGAAAAATCAAAAGCAAAGAATTAACGACATAGAATGTATCATACAATATTTAAGAAAGGATAAAACTATTGTGAGGTGCACCTCCTACAAAAATAACTTTAAAGACAAAAATACGCCTGAAAAAAAAACAAAAATCATGGGGTAACAAAGACACCAAGAAGGAAAAATGTGTGACACAACTGTGGATCACCCGACCACTTTCCTGACAATTGAAGTAAACAAAAGGAGAATATATATGCAATTTCTGAAGAATGAGAAGAACAAGGACAGGGGATGAATATGATACTGAAGTCATGGGAAATGGACTCAGAGAGGATTCAAAAAGTGAATCAGAAAACATAGAGGCCTTTATGGTGGGATCTAATGAGGAAAGACACCTAGAGATACAAGAGATAGATATAGAGATATACCCTGGAATACTAAATCAAACCACAGACACAGAGATCTGTAAGCATAAACATGATTCACAAATCTTTCTGGTAAAACTCAAACAATACTGAAGGTATACATAAAGAACACAAAACACCCATTGATGATCGGAAAAGGATATAGTTACCCTATAGTGGAGAGATAATATATCAATAATCATATTGTAAAATGTGATGAAGATATCATTCCCACTAAGGTTTTAAAATTGAAGAGCTCACCAGGGAGAATGGATTTTCTTGGTACAATTATCAGAAAATCATTACTCCATAACAGTCAAGGAATTTTGAGAGTAAGACCCAAATTTGTAGTCTCGGAAAATTCACAGGTACAGGGATTCTTACTCAGAGGAAAATAACAAATGATATACAGTATAGATATTTTCATAAGAATAGGTACCTCACTATAGGTATAATCAAATATGGGAGGTTTTCCTTTGATAAAATCCATATCACAAGTCACGACATACTCAAATTCCTATTATAAGAATTAAGATAAGCCCAATATGGCACCCAACTTACAAGTAAGATGAAACTCAGCTTACCTAAAATATTTAGGAAGCACAAATAATCCTTTTCAATTTCATATCAAACCCTTGGAAACATTAAAGCTCATTATATATAATTATAGCTAGATGTGGCAAGAGCTTATACCCACCCATTCTCAGGAGACAACCATATCCACAAAGCCTTAAAACCAGGAAATAAATTGATAAAAATATCAATTAACTTCTAGAGATGGGGGTCATTAGAGAGATAGGACTTAATGAAATGGTAGAAGTCACTTCACCAATATTTAGTAAATGGCATGATGAAAAGTGGTCGTTGTGTGGATATTTCGATCCCTTAACAAATACACAAAACGAGTTATGTACCCCACCCCAAGAATACCTCATGTGCTGGATAAGTTTTCAAAAGAAAAACTCATAGCAAAGATGTAATTTATGAAATTCTTCTATCAGAACTGAGTAAAACATAACTCGATAAAGCTACTAAGAGCTAAATGTCATATGGGAATATATGAGTATACCAGAACTGGTTTCAGAATCAAAAATTTACCAGAACACTTGCAAAGGATGATTGACAGCATATTTGAAGATGAATGTATGAAGGTGTGGATGGTAGTGTACATTTATGATATCATAGGATACTCATGAACCTGGGATTGCAATACAAACTGACAGAATATTGGGCAAATGAAAACCCATAGATATATAAATTTGTGTCAAAGGGTTTAATTCTGGCCAACAACAGCTTCACAGTTAGGGCACAAAGTCTCAGGCTTCACCTTAGAAATGGACCACAATAAAGTAGCTGCAGTACTGAAAAACCAGAGCTCAAAAACATTGAAGAAATGCATATTTTAGGCCTTTTCAACCACCAAAGAAGAACATCAGAGAACGTAGACACATCCCTAGTAGCCTATAAAGGCTATTCCCAAAAGAAGAGATACATTTAAGAAAATCAAATAGGAGCTCACCCATAAATTTCTTTGATTATTCCTGACTTTGAATTACTCTTTAAATTAAAAATTTATTTATCATGAATTTTCAGGCTAGTAGCTACACTCCACCAAAGACAAGTAGTGGATGGTATACCTCAAGAGTAACTTATTCATTATATATGTATACTTCTGAAAGACTAAGAAGAAAAATATGGGGAAGCTCAAGAATAATGTGCATGCCTTGTATGGGAATGAAAGTAAACTCACTAGAATATAGATGGATAAGTATTTCCAGTATTTGTAGACTGTACAGAGCTCAAGTACCTGATCAACAGGAAAACAACAAACAGGTACATGCTGAGGTGAAAAGAGTCATACAGGAGTATAGAGGCAGAATGAATAATATATATGGAGAGTTTAAAGCTCACACAGATTCAAATAGCCTAATTAGATGTCTTTCAAACAGTTTTCAAGCAACAAAATCATATTAGCCTGATAATGGGATGGAAATCCCCATCCAATACATCAAAATATACAGAAAGAATAATTTAAAACTTTGTAATTGAGGTATTATGAAATGATTCCAGTAACTCAGGAAAAGTTATTCAGGAAGAAAAAAGGAGACCTACATTAGTAATTAGCTTATGAAATTGGAGAACATAACTACAGTGGCTCAATAGTCATATAATAAAATAAAAAAGTGTAGGATACTGATACAACTACTAAAACAGAAATATATAAGTCTATAAGTGGGAAGCCGACTGGAAGAATCATGAATGAAGAACTTCAAAGATAAAAAGTTCTTATTTATGGACTAACTACTTTACTACAGAAAAACAGCACAAGTGCATTGGTAATATTTGATAGAGATTACATCCTCTTGATAAATTGAGAATGCCATGCTTCTCCATATATGGGGAACATGAGTTAAGCTTCAGCTAAGAGGGGAATTCAAGTACAGCGTGCTTTCCATAAGGGGAACATGAATTTGGTGAACATTTAAGCACTTGTATCAGATTCCAGAAATATAACAAAATTCATGGGAAAATGTCAGGATGAAACTATGAAAGAGTGGTAATGTAGGCTATTTACAACTCAAACTATGTTTGTGACACGGTAAAAATGCTTTAAAAGATAATAAAGTTGATGATAAAGGATTAAATTAAGATATTAAGGGCTTTACTATAGAGATATAGTGGTGGTGAGCGCTGTTGAAAGCCCTGGGTGCAGCTTTACCTGTTGGTTTACAATAATAAAGACTACAATACTTTTTAATTTAATAGTATACCTGATTATTAACCAAGAGTAAAGCTGTTTTTGACAGTTTACTACGTAGGTTATTCAAGAGCAGGATGAGGAAAGGCTTTTGGCTGTGAAAAGCCCTCCTTTTATCCTGAAATTGAGGTGGAAAGGCTGCTAGACCTTTCCACGTAGAGGAAGTGAAGATTTTTCACTCTCTATGACAGGCTTGTGGTTTGCAAACAGCCTGTATACCCTGTATTGGGCTCAGATGTGGTTTTGAAACCACATCTGGGTGGTTTTCACCAATACAGGGTGAAAATTTTCATCTGGGGACCTCACAGCCTGATTCTGACGTGTATGACGCTTAGAATGCTGTACAGAACCTGTATGGGACCCCAGTATTGACTGACATATGAGGTATTGAAGTAAAAACATGCTTCTTTGTCTATTTGACACCTCATATTCATGGTTATGGGATATTATCCCATGGTAAGGCTGTATCTGACAGCAGGTGGGATTTTGACCTTAAAATGGTCATAACTCTGTCAGGTTTTGAGATATCAAGCTCAAAGTTGGTTCATTGAATAGCTCTGTATGAGCTCTACACAATGGTACCCAACTTGACATGGTTATCATTAAATATGACAAAGTTATCCCATGTACAAGTATTTTTGTACATTGGCGTGGTCTGGTCAAAAGCTGTATTAAGCTTGCTTGGCCAATAACTTATGTTGTAGTTAAGCTATGAGGAAATGGATGGAACCATCAGATAGCCCTGATTGTGCTCTTTCCAAAAATACCCCACTTTAGGTATCTCACACTAAAACTGTAGAAGTTAGATGGGAGGTGAATGTTTTGTTCACCCTTATTTGGTCTGAATTTGACCATAACTCAAGAAATACTGGTGCTAGCTCAGTTTGGCTAGCACCATTAGATAGCCCTGGCTTAGAGCTTCATTCTGAATACCCATTTGATGGGGTTAAGCCTCTCCTTATGGATTTTAGATGAGAGGTGAAAATTAAGGTTTATGCTCAGCAATAACTTTGAGCAGGAATAACTTTGTTATTTCTTGTCCTATGGTGATGGGACCTATATTTTCAGAAATAGGTGAGTTTCCTCTTTCTTTTGATACCCTTTGAGCTAATTTGGCTCAGACCCATGTTTTGGTGGTATTTTGGCTATACCATTGGTTTATGGTATTTTGGCTGTCATGCTTGTGCTCTGGTTTGAGTCACAGGCTGACATACCCTCCCTCTAAAAAAGGCTCATCATGGATGAGACTGCTCAGTCCTCCTAGAGGCTCTGAATCTCCTTAAATGAAGGTTTCCATCTGGTATGGCATCCTCTGCCAACCATTTGTCTTTGTCAGCTGTCTGGTTCTTGAATCTGACTAGATATTGTCTCTGATCCTTCCCATTAAGTCTGATTTTTCTGGCCCTGATTATTTTACTCACAGGTCCAGGAGAGTATTCTACTTCCACTATTTCTGGTGGAGTGATGTTTTTCTTCCTGGAGGGGAATTTGTCCTCCTCTGTTTGGAAGTATGGTTTGACCAGGCTTACTGGAAAGACTGGGTGTTTCCTAGAAAACTCCTCAGTGAGCTTGACCTCTACTGCATTCTTCCCTATCAACTTAATGATAGTGAAGGGCCCTACAAATGAGTCTCTCATTTTCTTGGGTCCTTTGAGATTGTTAAAGGTCAGTGTAGATACTAACACCTGGTCCCCTTCCTTGAAGTCAGGTTCCATATGTGATTTGTCCCACCTTTGCTTGTTATACTCTTTGGCCTCAGCTATGCATTTGGCAGCAGTATCACAGGCTTTCTTCCACATATCATGGAAGTCTTTTGCTGTGGGGTGGATGGTCAGAAGATTTTTCTTCAAGTGATACACAGGCAACAGGGGATTCCACCCTTTCTCTACCAGTGCAGGTGTTTTTCCTGTGGTAGAGTGCTGGCTTGTATTATAAGCTAGTTGGACTGCTGGTAAGAGGGTGACCCAATCATGGGTGTATCCCTCATGGTCCTTGTATTCCATTCCATAGGCACAGAACCTCCTGAGGATGTCCTCCATTGTTTGGATCATCCTCTCAGCTAGGCCATCTGTTTGTGGATGGTAAGCTGTGGAAAAAGCAAGCTTGGTGCCAAGCATGTCATATAAATTGGTCCAAAATTCAGATGTGAATTTTGGGTCCCTGTCACTAATTATGGTCTTAGGGACTCCACAGGTGGATATGATGTTATTCCAAAATAACAGAGCAGTGTCCATGGCTGTGTCCTCTTTATGGCATGGTAGACATCTCATGCTCTTGCTGAACCTATCAACTATGATTAAGCAGGCATTGTAGTTTTCTTTGCCTCCTGGGGCAAGTCCTGTGACCCAGTCCATGTTGATGGTTTCCCATGGGTGTTTGGGATCGTCTATGTGTTGAAGCAACCCATATTTCTTCCCATGTTTTCTATTTGCCTTTTGGCATCTTTCACAAGTGTTGATGTATTCACTCAACTCTTGCTCCCACTTGGGCCACCAAGCTGTGCTTGCTACCCTCTGTTTAGTCCTGTCCTCACTCATGTGTCCCGTATAGGGGCAGCCATGGCATTCCTGCAGTATTAAAGAGATGTGGTCTCTGTCTATCACTGTGAGTGCACTGGTGTGCTTTTCTCTGTGATAAATCAGGCCATCTATAAGGAAGAATTTATTGTCCTTATAGGCCCTCAACCAGGGTTCCTCCAGCTGGGTTTCCAGTTCTGAGCTCCTGTATTTTTGTTGAAGGAGTTGGAGTAGTATGCTACACTGTTTGTGTTTAGCATATGATTTCAGTACTGCATTGAAAAATTCATTGTGCAGTTCTGAGGAACTTATTCCCAATATGGGGGTTTCTGTCTCTTCTGAATAAGTGTTTCCACTGTCAAGGGTATCACTCCCTGGTGCCCATTCAGAGAATCTGAAGTTCTTTTTCCTATTTATTTCCATAAAATGGATAGGAATTTTTGCAGAAACTTCAGGGTCATAAGCTGGATTGCTTTTGACATTGTCCAGTGGCCATCTGCTAAGGCCATCTGCATTGGTATGGCTTTTACCTTCTTTGTATATGATGGTCATGTTCCCTCTATACTCCTGGATGGCTATTTGCCATCTCAGCATGTGTCTATTGGTAGTCTTCATGTTTAGTAAAGACTTCAAGGCTGTGCAGTCTGTGTAGACTTCAAAGACTGCACCCTCCAAATAATAATGGAGTTTTTCTAGAGCCCAGACTAGACATAAACATTCTGTCTGGGTGGCCCCATACCTGGCTTCTGAATCTTTCAGCTGCCTGGAGATGTAACATATTACACCTTCTCTTGGTTCACCATCCACAATTTGTCTTTGGTGAAGGGCTGCTCCCAAGCCTTGGCTGCATGCTGCATCTATATATAACTTGAATGGTAGTTCAAAGTCAGGCAAGATGAGCACAGGTGCATTTGTAAGTTCATATTTGATCCTCTCATATGCATCCCTCCTTTCCTTGGTTATTTCAAAAACTACATCCTTTGAGCATAACTTGTATAAACTACTAGTTATGTGGGCAAAGTTTTTGATGTGGTTTCTATAGTAGCTAGCAAATCCAAGGAAATATTGCATCTCTTTGATGTTCTTTGGTACTGGCTTTTGCAGTACTGCTGCTACTTTGTTCTGGTCAATTGCCAGACTAAGGCCTGAGACTTTGTGTCCTAGAGCTAGTAGCTCTTGTTGGCCAAAATTACACTTTTTAAGTGAAATTTTCAGATTGATGGGTGTACATTTACTTAGCACTCTGTCTATGTATTGTACATGGTCTTCCCATGTCTCTGAGTATATAATGATATCATCAATATATACTATCATCCAGCCTTCCATTATTTATTCTTGAAATATGGTGTCCATCATCCTTTGGAAGTGGGCTGGTGCATTCTTGATGCCAAATGGCATCCTGGTGTACTCATATATGCCCATATGGCATATTATTCTGAGCAACTTCATGGAGTTTGGTTTAACTCCATTTTGGTGGAAGCCTTTCATACAATCCATCTTGGTTATGTATTTAGCTTTGGCCAGCTTATCCAAGGCATGAGGTCTCCTTGGTATAGGGTACCTGTCTGCTTTTGTGTAGTTATTCAGGGCTCTGAAGTCTCCACACAATCTAGACTTGCCATCATGCCAGGTGATTAGGACACGAGTGGTGATTTCCACTGTTTCATTATGTCCAATATTCCTGATGACATCCATGTCCAGGAGTTCATTGATGTGTTTTTCAATTTCTTTCCTGGTTTCCAGACTTGCTGGATAAGGAGGTCTCCTCAGCATGGGTGGATAAGGTCTTTCCACATCCAGATATAGCTCTATATCATGGCCTTTGATCTTGCCTAATGGACCTTCACCAGTGGCAAATTCTGGTCTGTTCTTCCTCAGCATCTTCAGTCAGCTTAGTTTCTGTTTACTGGTGAGGGTAGTGCTAAACTGTCCCTCCCTGAATTCCTTCAGAAGTTCTTCTAGTGGATCCTGTGAAGATATGTGGTATATATCAAGTGAAAATTTCTTTTCCTTGTTGGTACCAATGGGAATGTGCCTGTTTTTACTGTTGTAAATATCTATGCCATACATCCTCTGGTAATCTGTTCCCAGTAAAAACCCTTGGATGTGGGCATCTTCAAGCACTACAAACTCTGGGTTGAGTCTGATACTACCCTTCCTGTGGGGTATAATTATCTCTTTGATAATTGTCCCAATGGAAGTCATCTTCCCTGATGCACTTTTGAAGTTCCTTGCCTTAGTGGGCAAGAGCTGCTTTTCCCAGTTTGGGAAGTGGTTATCCAGATAATTTCTGGCCACTATGGAGCAATGTGCTCCACTGTCAATGATCAGTGGGTGCTGAGCATTGTTAATACATACAGTCATTTTTGTGGCTGTTCCATGTATATATGCCATTCCTTTGGTTGGTGTAACCAGGAATGTTTGTGCATCTTGTGTGTGTTTGCACAAGTTCTTGTTGGCAGTGTCCTGTGGCATGCCTGCTTCCAACTGTATATCCTGGATTTCCAATGGGGTTTCCTCTTGGTATTCCACTAGAAATTCCTCTCTTGGGTCTTGATCATTATCAGATGGTTCTCTGATGGCATCTCCCATAGATTCTGATTCAGAATCCTCTGTTGGAGGTTCTTCTTCAGGGACTTTTTCTATAGCATAGACTTTTTTCTTTGCTTTTGGACAGTTGTTGGCATAGTGGTCTGTTGAACCACAATTGTGACAAGAATTCCTTTTCTTTGCCACCTCTGCCACTCTCTCTCTGGGTTTGTCTTTAAACTCTACCCTGAAAGGTTGTGAGCCTGTGAGGTATGTATAACATACCCATAAGACCACAAATGATTTTACAGACAGTTAATTTTGTCTTAAACAGACTTTTTGGTTGAATTTAAAATAAAAAATAACAAAAAATAAGTATAACTTTTTTTGGATAAACCAAGTTATAATTATTATGTCATTTTTGGATCCTACACCAAAAATAACCTAGGGTACACCCATAGGGTGTTATACCCAAAAACACTTCTTTCTTGTGTTATTGGAAGATTTAAGAATCTCACAGTACTAATGTAGCTTTTTTAACATTTTTTTAAAATTGTTAAATTTAAGCTTAATCAAGCTTAAATTTAAAGTTACATAAGGTTTATGCAACTTTACCAAAATTTTAGTTAAAATTGAGGTGTTGTGTATATTTACTGAATTGGCTAAGGATTTGCCATACAGAATGTAAATCCTGCGTGAGCTCAATTTAAAAGGGTTTAAAGCCATGGTATGGCTTTAAATAAATAAAAGGGCAAAATCCACGCAAAAAGGTGGGACAAAGGAAAAAGACCAAATAGAGCTGGGGTACCCAACTTTTTGGATCTGCAAGGACTCAATTAAGGTTGTCCACCTGTATTGGAGGATTCTCAACCTTATTTAAACTTTAAGATTAGACTTTGATCCAACCTTAAGGTTTAAACTGGTTTTATCCCAATTTGGACAGGAATTTCAAGCTGCCAAAGGGTAAATCCCAATATGCAGGCTTGAAATCAAGGTTTTAAGAACTTTCAGAGCTTAATTAAGCTTAAAACTTTAAAGTTTCAAACATTAAAACCTTATCAAAACTTAAGGTTTGGTGTGTATTGCTATTTTACGTGGAAAAATAGCAATAACTTCAAAAATTCATTAAAAATCCAATTCTTAATGGATTTGCTTGAAAATTTCACACAACTTAGAATTTAATATTATCAATATATAAATTAAATTGTAAGTATCTTTTATAAATAAATTTCCTGGGTAATTAGCCTGGAAATTTACTCTTTTAATTAAGCTTAAAGAAAATTATGATTTCTTTAAAAATTAATTAAAAATTGAGTTTAAAAGATTTCTGCTTGAAACTCTAATTTTAAGTTGCTCATGTGATGAACTTTAATATAAATAAACTTATTTTATATTGAAACTTAAAATAATTAAACTAAATGAGGATTAAAGTTACTTGGAGTTAAGAATAACACTGGTAACTTTAAATTGGAAGTAAAAATAAGTTGCCTTAAGTTAAGAACTCTATTTTTAAGCATGGTTTTTCAGTTTTGACCTGAGCACGCCCTCTACATCCATTATGAATCATGAGAGCTGCTCTGAAGACATAAAAGAGTCTTTTCATCACTGTTTTTGTCCATCAATCATTATCAATCCAATCATATTAGAAATTTAAACAGGTAAAGTTTTATTAAATATAAAATCTTATTATCAAAAGTAATTCTTAAGTTATTTTTATTCTTTATTTATTAAATTAAAGAATTGAAGTCATAGAATTCAGATTATTGTTGTAATCATCTATAATAAATTTTATTATATAAAATTATCATCTTAAATATCTTTTAAAATCCACAAATTCCTCTCAAAAACTCTTAAATCATAATTTATATTATTAAAAGTTGTTTTATCTTTAAATTTATTGATTTTTGACGTGTTTTTAACTTATAATTATTATTTAATATTACAACTGTTGTATTTTGACTTATTGTATTAAATAAATCTTATAAGTAAGTTTTCTCTAGAATTCTATATTTTTTTATCTAGTATTAGTTTTTTTATATAGAATTTTTATTCTAGAAGAATTATTTCTGCACAGTGTGTGTTTAATTCTTTTTATAAATAATATTTATATTATTTATAAGTGGTTAATATTCATATTTTCCACGTGTAATTGTCTCATTAAGAGCTTTACACTTCTTATTGTTATAACTGTCAGTGACTATAACAATAATAGAATAATTATAATTTATTATAATTATTATTTTTTTTATTATTATATTATTATAATAATAATTAAATTTATTTTTTTTATATATAATTATTTTTAATAATTATATTTAAATTTGTGGTTATAATATTTTATTATATTATATTTTTCTACTGAGGACAGTCATAGTACTCTTGATATTGCTACTATTATCAAGAGTTTCATAGACAAACCTTACATTTGGGGGCCTGGCCATGATTTTAAACCAATTTTTGGGACATAAATCATATTCTAGACCTTATTTTACTGTTTTTTGACGCAAAATTGCCATATTTATCTTAATATTGGCTTTTTTGGGACTTATCCCTTATAAATAATCTTTATAATATTAATAAAGTTATTTTTTCTTAAGAATATTGTTTGAAACAATATACTATTGAGTGACTTGTAATAAATTTCTTTTGTCTAACTAGTGGCTTTTTCACATCACAGACTTGAAATTTATTCTTTCAGTTATTCTAGTATAAAGTGAATAATAATATAATTTTGATTAATTAACTTTTTAATTGCATAATTATTATTTCTTTAAAGAAAATAATAAATCAAATAAAAAATCTTTACTAAAAACATTTTTTCTTTTTATCTTAGACATTTTTCTTTATTTTTGACGTAATTTGCCATAAATTACATAAAAACAACTTTATTCAATAAGTTGAGTTTATAAGTTATTTTTATTATTTGATAAAATAACTTATATTTTTAATTTTTCTCTAGTGTCTTCCATCAGAGAAAGTTCTTCAGACTCTGAAGCCTCAGAGTCCAGTATTGAAATTCAAACCAGTCCAGCACCAAGGGGTTTAATAACCAAAGAACCCTTTAAAGGTCCTGCAGGTGAATTCAATTCGATTTTTACTCTATTTTTTATTAAAATTGACGTAAAATGACTCCTACTAGAAGTGGAAGCAACTACTCCATCCAATCAAATGGATCTGGACCAGGACATTCCAGCCACAAATCCAAAAGGCAAGAATGTCCTCCCAGAGGAGAGGCACAAATGGAGGATGCCAGAACTTCCACCAGTTCCCAAAGGTTAGCCAGCACCTTTGAACCTCTTCTTGAGAGTCCAGAAGCTGACATAACTGCTATTGCTGTTAGACCTGAACCATTTCCAACAGGCAGCTGTGGAAATTTATCAATCCCAATGGAAAAACTGGTTCCTGGCGTCAAAACAACGAGAGTGGGAACTCCTTCCAAGTCTTTGGATAGGCACCATGAACTCTTATCTTCAAGTGAAGAAGTTCATGGGGCCAGAAAAGACAGAAGATCTTCTGCTGGGTTGGACACCAATGTCTGTCAAAGGACAAGTCCAACAGATAAAAGCTTGGTTGAAAAACCAAAGCATGTTGTCAGAAGATCAAAAGAAGAAATTGGCTCAAGGCAAGGACAACAGCCCAGTGGAAGCTCCTCAAGCATCCACCAGCAAAAGTCCGCCTCAACCAGTGCCAAACAAGCCCAAGCAAGCCCCAAAAACCAACCAAAAGGGCAAGCAGAAGGCAAAGGGAAAGGCAAAGCCCAAGTGGAACAAGCCTTACCCGCAGAATTACAGAATTCTAAAGAAAGAGAAAACAGCCATGGACAATGTGTTCAATATGGCAAGAACTTTGATGGAATTCAAAAACAAGGAGGAGGAAAGATTGAACCAATCCTTTCCAAAGAAGTAGACCTTGTAAAGCTTGTAACTTACTTTGAATCTTGTAATAAAGAAATTATGGCAAAATTTAAAGCATTTGATCATGTCCAACAGAAGTTGGGTAATGAAATATTACAAGTAAAAGACCAACAAAAGACCATAATTGGCCTTGAAAATGTTAATAAGGCAAATATTTTGTCTTTGACGCAAATTTGTGAAAGACTTGAGTTTAAAGTTACCTTACTCAATCAACCAGATGAACATTCAATTTCTTTTATAACTGGACAGTTGAAAGAATTGAAAATACAAGTGCAAAACTTGGAAAATTCAACTGGTCACAATGCAGCTCTTTTTCAAGAACAATTGGAAAAAAGTGATAAAGCAAGACTTGAATTGAAAGAAGATATTCAATCAAGTATTAATAATATATCACTGAAAAATGAATTGCCAAGGCAATCCACACCATTTCTTGACAGGAATGTTCTTAACTTGAATAATGATTTACATCACACAATTTCAAGTAATGATGTAGAAACTGCTTGCAATTTTAAAGACATTCCAAGATTAGAGGAATGGCCAACCTTCAGTGGTGAAGGAGAATATAATCATATGGAATTTATGAAAACAATTGATATGTTCAAAGAAGACTTTAACATACCAGATGAATACATAAGTGACAGATTACACTCATTATTTACCAAATCAGCAAAGAAATGGTATTATAAGATGAGACAAGACCATGGTAAACATTCTAGGCCTTGGTGGAAAGAACAAATTATTTCCAAATGGGAAAATGATTCCTGGAGATTTAGAATGGAAAATTCTTTTGAAGAAGCCATTTTTAATATTGAGAGGGACAGGCCCATGTCTTGGTTTCTTAAACAGAAGGACAGATTAACTGCCCTTCATCCTGATATGTCTGAAACAATGGTACATAAAAGGATATTAAGAAAATGTGGTGGTGACCTTGAGCATGCTATAAGAAGCAGATGTATTGAGCCTTGCTCTACAGAGGATTATATCAATGCTATGGAGGATATCACTACTAGAACAAAAATTGGAAGAAATTGGTATAAGCCCCCAATAGACCACAAGACTAGTGGGAAACCAATTTCAAAACCAAATAAACCACATGACAAACCTCCTTTGAAATGTCATAAATGTGGAATTACAGCTCATTTGGCAAACACTTGTCCCAGAAAGACAAGAGTCAATGAGATAAATATTGAAAAAGTGGAAGACACAAAAGAAACTGATGTATCCTTACATGAAAGTGATTCTGAACCTTCAGAAGAAGAAGTATTAGAAGAACTTAGTATAGAAAATATTAATGTTTCTTTTGAAGTCACTGAGGTACATACTCACTTACCACAGTACAGTGATGAATGCATGGATCTCATACATGTGCAAGATGCCAAAATGCAAAAAACCAAACCTGCCAGAGGTAAAGGTTATACAGCTGGGTCATCTTGTATCACTAATATTGTGATAAATAACATAGAAGCCAAGATACATCTTGACTCAGGTGCTTTTTGCACTTGTGTTGGAAAAGATTATCTTGACAAGATTTATACCAATTGGAAAGACAAGTTGATGCCAATTGAAGGTATAAGATTCAGCAGTGCTAGCCAAAACATGCACCCTTTGGGTATATTTGAAGCAGCAATAATATTTCCTCATCCTGCAGGAAGTATAAGATTGAAAGCTGAATTTGTTGTTATGAATAATTGTACTTCACAACACTTTATACTTGGAAATGATTATCTCAATATCTATGGTATTGATATTAATAATCATAAAGACAGATATTTCACTATAGGGGAAAATAAAAGGCAAAAATTTGCTTTTTCTCCAGAAAGAAGAGAAATCACTGTCATTAAACAAGTGAAAAATGTTAACAAAGACAAATTTGTGTCAGATCAGTTAAGTGAAGCACAAATTAGTCCTGAATTAACACCAGAAATGAAGGAAGAACTTATTGAAATTTTATTTCAATATAGAGAAGCCTTTGCTTCTGATAATGAACCACTTGGGGCTATAAAAGGCCATGAAGTGGACATTATGCTTAATGTGGAAAGGCCTTATCCGCCACTATTAAGGAGACCAGCTTACCCAGCTAGCCCTAGGGCTAGAGAAGCATTAGAAAATCATATTAATGAACTAATGAAACTGGGAGTTCTTAGAAAAGTTGGGCACAATGAGGAAGTTGAAGTCACAACTCCAGTAATCATTACTTGGCATAATGATAAGTCAAGGATGGTTGGTGATTTTAGAGCACTGAATACCTACACTATTCCAGATAGGTATCCAATCCCTAGAATTCATGAGGCTTTGACTCAATTATCCAAAGCAAGATTTATTACTTCTATGGATGCTCTTAAAGGCTTCCATCAGAATGTTTTAACAGCTCATGCTAGGAAATTATTGAGAATAATTGCTCATTGTGGTATTTATGAATATTTGAGGATACCTTTTGGAATTAAAAATGCACCCTCTCATTACCAAAGAATGATGAACACAATCTTCCCACATGAATTATCAGAGGGATGGTTAATCATTTATATTGATGACATTATCATTTGTTCAGAAACCTGGCAATTACATCTAGAGAGACTTTCATTAGTACTTAAGAAAATCTTACAAGTGAACATGAAAATTTCTCTTAAAAAGTGTAATTTTGGATTTCATGAGTTAAAAGCTCTAGGACATGTAGTCTCAGGACTGAGCCTTGGTGTTGATAAAAACAAAGTGGCTGCAGTTTTACTGAAACAAATGCCCCAGAACAAAAAAGAAATGATGTCTTTCTTAGGGTTTGCCAGTTATTACAGGCAACACCTTAAAGATTTTGCAATCCATGCCAGATCATCATACAGAATTTGTGATCAACAAACTGTTTTTGAAATGACACAGGAAAGAATTCAAGAATATGATAAAATCAAGTATGCCTTGACCAATGCACCATTATTATTGATGCCAGATTGGAAACTTCCTTTCAAGCTGTATATTGATGCATGTGGTGATGGTTTAGGAGCTGCTCTTCATCAAGTTCAAATTGTCAATGACAAGCCTTATGAAGGTCCAATTTGTTTCATTTCAAGACAAATTAAACCTACTGAGGCCAGATATGGAGCTAGCCAAATGGAGTGCCTTTGCCTTGTTTGGGCTCTGGAAAAACTTCATTACTATCTTGATGGTAGTGTGTTTGAAGTAATTACTGATTGTAATGCAGTAAAATCACTTCTTAACATGAAAACTCCAAACAGACACATGTTAAGATGGCAGATTGCTATACAGGAGTATAGAGGAAATATGACCATAGTACATAAAGCTGGAAATATTCACAAGAATGCTGATGGCTTGAGTAGATGGGCATTACCCAATACACCCGACAATCCTGCCTATGTTCCTACAAGTGCAGAACCTCAAATTCCAATTGAAGGAATTAATATCACAGATGTTGGAACAGAATTCTTTGATGAAGTTAGAGAAAGCTATAAGCAAGATAAAAATTTCCATATACTTACTTCTCTACTTGACAAAGATTGCAAAGATGCAGCATTGGCTAATTCTCTGGATGATATTTGGAAAACATCTTATGACAACGGAAGATTCCATTTATTTGATGGTATATTATACCATAGGTCTAAACACACATGTGTCATGGTCCTATGTAGTAGAATGTTGATTAACACAATACTACTAGAATGCCATGATAACATTTATTCTGGACATCTGTCTGAAGACAGGACAATGGAAAGAATTAAGACATGTGCCTGGTGGCCATCTTGGAGAAAAGATGTCATTGAGTACTGTCACAGTTGTGATAGATGCCAGAAAGCCAATAAAGCTACTGGTAAAAGATTTGGTTTAATGATCCATATTCAAGAGCCAAGTACCCCATGGGAAGTGGTTCACATGGATTGGGTAACTGCCTTACCACCTGGAGGTGATAAGAGTTACAATGCATGTCTTGTTATTGTAGACAGGTATAGCAAAACACCAATCTTTTTACCATGTCATAAGGATGACACAGCTATGGATACAGCTCTTTTAATTTGGAACAGAGTCATATCCCATACTGGTCTCTTTAAAAACATCATTAGTGATAGAGACCCAAGATTTACATCAGCCTTATGGACTAATTTACATAAGCTTTTGGGTACAAAATTATCATTCTCAACAGCATACCATCCACAAACAGATGGGTTGGCAGAAAGAATGATTCAAACCCTTGAGGACATGATCAGAAGATTTTGTGCTTATGGCCTGGAGTTTAAAGATTCTGACGGCTTTACCCATGATTGGTGTACTCTTATACCAGCATTGGAATTAGCCTATAAGACCTCCATCCATGCTTCCACAGGCAAGACTCCTGCAATGTTGGAAAAAGGATGGAACCCCAAACTACCAGTTGATACTTTGAAGAAAGATCTAGTTGATATTCATCCAACTGCTTCAAGCTTTAAATTGTTTCTTGATAAAGTAAGGCACCATGCAAATCAAAGCATGAATGATGCCTTTGAATATGCTAAACAGAAATGGGATAAAAGTCATAAAACCCCAGAATTCAAAGTAGGGGACTTAATACTAGTTTCAACCTTGAACTTTAATAATATTAAAGGTCCAAAGAAATTGAAAGATTCCTTTGCAGGACCATTTATTATCAAAGCCCTTCATGGGACAAATGCAGTACAAGTGGAACTGTCAGGAGAGTTAGGAAATAAACACCCAACTTTTCCTGTCAGTCTTGTAAAGCATTACACTTCAAGTGATAAGGAATTATTTCCTTTAAGAAATGAAACACCCTTAGAGGTACCCCCACTTGAACCAAGTGAGGAAAAGAAAGTACTGAAAGTCTTAAAAGAAAGAAGACTTAGGGGCAAAAATGAAAGAGAATACTTAGTCAGATACAGAAATCCACAACATGAAGATGAGTGGATTGAAGAAAGTAAAATACCTGATTCCCAAAAGTTTCTCAAAAGATTCAGACATGAGAGAAGACCAATTCCTCAGTAAAAAGTTTTGAATTGTGTGCTTTACATACTTGAAAAGTATAAGTGAAGAGGTTGGACAGTGGATTATACCCCCCCCAATAACTTGGGGGTATACTACAAAGAAAAATTGTGGTACAATTTTTTTTTGGTGGTAGGGAATGTGAGCCTGTGAGGTATGTATAACATACCCATAAGGCCACAAATGATTTTACAGACAGTTAATTTTGTCTTAAACAGACTTTTTGGTTGAATTTAAAATAAAAAATAACAAAAAATAAGTATAACTTTTTTTCGGATAAACAAAGTTATAATTATTATGTCATTTTTGGATCCTACACCAAAAATAACCTAGGGTACACCCATAGGGTGTTATACCCAAAAACACTTCTTTCTTGTGTTATTGGAAGATTTAAGAATCTCACAGTACTAATGTAGCTTTTTTAACATTTTTTTAAAATTGTTAAATTTAAGCTTAATCAAGCTTAAATTTAAAGTTACATAAGGTTTATGCAACTTTACCAAAATTTTAGTTAAAATTGAGGTGTTGTGTATATTTACTGAATTGGCTAAGGATTTGCCATACAGAATGTAAATCCTGCGTGAGCTCAATTTAAAAGGGTTTAAAGCCATGGTATGGCTTTAAATAAATAAAAGGGCAAAATCCACGCAAAAAGGTGGGACAAAGGAAAAAGACCAAATAGAGCTGGGGTACCCAACTTTTTGGATCTGCAAGGACTCAATTAAGGTTGTCCACCTGTATTGGAGGATTTTCAACCTTATTTAAACTTTAAGATTAGACTTTGATCCAACCTTAAGGTTTAAACTGGTTTTATCCCAATTTGGACAGGAATTTCAAGCTGCCAAAGGGTAAATCCCAATATGCAGGCTTGAAATCAAGGTTTTAAGAACTGTCAGAGCTTAATTAAGCTTAAAAACCTTAAATAAGCTTAAAACTTTAAAGTTTCAAACATTAAAACCTTATCAAAACTTAAGGTTTGGTGTGTATTGCTATTTTACGTGGAAAAATAGCAATAACTTCAAAAATTCATTAAAAATCCAATTCTTAATGGATTTGCTTGAAAATTTCACACAACTTAGAATTTAATATTATCAATATATAAATTAAATTTTAAGTATCTTTTATAAATAAATTTCCTGGGTCATTAGCCTGGAAATTTACTCTTTTAATTAAGCTTAAAGAAAATTATGATTTCTTTAAAAATTAATTAAAAATTGAGTTTAAAAGATTTCTGCTTGAAACTCTAATTTTAAGTTGTTCATGTGATGAATGTTAATATAAATAAACTTATTTTATATTGAAACTTAAAATAATTAAACTAAATGAGGATTAAAGTTACTTGGAGTTAAGAATAACACTGGTAACTTTAAATTGGAAGTAAAAATAAGTTGCCTTAAGTTAAGAACTCTATTTTTAAGCATGGTTTTTCAGTTTTGACCTGAGCACGCCCTCTACATCCATTATGAATCATGAGAGCTGCTCTGAAGACATAAAAGAGTCTTTTCATCACTGTTTTTGTCCATCAATCATTATCAATCCAATCATATTAGAAATTTAAACAGGTAAAGTTTTATTAAATATAAAATCTTATTATTAAAAGTAATTCTTAAGTTATTTTTATTCTTTATTTATTAAATTAAAGAATTGAAGTCATACAATTCAGATTATTGTTGTAATCATCTATAATAAATTTTATTATATAAAATTATCATCTTAAATATCTTTTAAAATCCACAAATTCCTCTAAAAAACTCTTAAATCATAATTTATATTATTAAAAGTTGTTTTATCTTTAAATTTATTGATTTTTGACGTGTTTTTAACTTATAATTATTATTTAATATTATAACTGTTGTATTTTGACTTATTGTATTAAATAAATCTTATAAGTAAGTTTTCTCTAGAATTCTATATTTTTTTATCTAGTATTAGTTTTTTTATATAGAATTTTTATTCTAGAAGAATTATTTCTGCACAGTGTGTGTTTAATTCTTTTTATAAATAATATTTATATTATTTATAAGTGGTTAATATTCATATTTTCCACGTGTAATTGTCTCATTAAGAGCTTTACACTTCTTATTGTTATAACTGTCAGTGACTATAACAATAATAGAATAATTATAATTTATTATAATTATTATTTTTTTTTATTATTATATTATTATAATAATAATTAAATTTATTTTTTTTATATATAATTATTAAAATTTGTGGTTATAATATTTTATTATATTATATTTTTCTACTGAGGACAGTCATAGTACTCTTGATATTGCTACTATTATCAAGAGTTTCGTAGACAAACCTTACAAAGGTTGTTTCTCTTTGAAACCACTGCTCTTATATGGGGTGAATTTCCCTATATTTGTCCTCTTCCTTATGTCTTGTAAGGTATTGGCTATGTCATCTAGAGTGCAATTTTGGTTGCATCTGCATTTTACTGCATGCTCTAATTCTCCTGGCAGTTGTGTCAGAAGTTTGTGATTCCTCATCTGGATGTTCATCTGAGGATCAATGGCTTTAAGTCTTTTAGACTGTCTGAGACACCACTCATATGGATCTTTGTCCACAGAGTATTTGTCATTTTCAAATGACATGGTCTTTTGCCATATCCAAGTTCCATTACTGTACTTTTGGATTATTTGACTCTTCCACCATGGCCAGTTTCTTCTGCCATGGATTTCTTTCATTTCTGTGTACCCTATACTTGCATGACCTTTAAATGCAGTATTCAGTCTAGCAGTAATCCAGTAATCTGGTATACTGGGTACATCAATGAAGAGTCCATCAATATAATCTATGAGTTCCATATGATCATATTCTCCTGATCCAGAGAATTTGGGCCAGTTTGAGGCCTCAGGAAGCTGTTTCAAGGCTTCCTTCTCTGAATAAGACATGCCATCTCCATCCTGGTATTGTGATGGAGATCTTGCCTTATTCAACATCATGGAATCTGGTTTGATGTCATCTGGTTGATATGGATTCTCCATAGCTTGGCCTTGTGGTTGGGGCTTTAAGCTATGGTAGGCATTAAACAATTTTTTAATGTCTTGATCCAGACACTCCCTGTCCCTTGTGCTGTGGTGTTGTTCTTCAAAGACTTGGTTCAGTCTTTTGTTGGATTCTTCAGAGGCTTTGCTCAGTTGAGCATATCCTTCTTGAAGATTCTTAACTATTTGTTCCAAGGAGGCTTGAGTTTGTCTCATCCTCTCTTGGCTAGCTTTAATTTCTGCAAATTGCTTTGCAGATTGTTCAGCATATTGGGACATTTGTAACCACAGTGTATCACTGTTGATGTTACTCTCAGATGTGACAATGTTATTTTCAGTCTGAGTGGGGGTAATGTTTCTATTACTAGGACTACTGATTCTAGAGTGGTTTACAGCTACTTCTGGTTCTTGTGTACTTCCTTTACCAAATCCAACAGCTTCTGGATCATGGGGTCTGACTCTTTCCTCCTCTGGTTGAAGGATGTTTTGTTCTTGCCCTTGTTTCCTTGTCTTCTCCTGGAAGCTTCCTGGAATTGGGAAGAATGGTGACTCTTGGCCACTGATCTGCTGGTGTCTGAATGGTGTGAAGCCACTGGAGAGTTGTTTTGGCCTGCTCCTTGTGAACCTGAAGGAATCTGAGTAGGCCCTGTCTGGGTCAACTGTTCTTCTATAGCTATGATAGTGTCTTGATTCTCCCTTATCCTCTGTGCCCTTGCCTCCAGGAGTCTGTGCTGCCTGGTAGGATTCCAACCTTTGGTGATTACCATAAGGTCTTTGAAGTCTATCTCTTTGAGACAGATCTTCTGGCAACTTGATCCCAGTTCTGCCCAGTGAGTTGCTAGGTTGAACCTCTTGTTGTCCATGCTCCATTGAAATAAATCTTTGAGGAGTTGGTGGATCTGAAGAACTTGATCCATATCCTTCCAGTCCTCTGGTTTGAGGTTTCTGTTTAATTGGAGTGTGAATGGCAAGGTTGATATTATCTCCCTCATTGTTTTTCCATCCACCACTGTGTCCAGGGTGTCCTCTTTCAGGTCTTCTGGTTCTGGACAATCCTCCTCTATCCTCTGGCTGGTTCCTTTGGAAGCCAAGGTCTCTGAGGTATACAGGGGACATATCAGTGTTTGCAAGCAGTCAAAAACTTTATGTTCTTAGGGTATTTACCTTTGACTTTGCCTTGTACAAATTTACTGTCTGCTGACTTGGGCAATTTGCCTTTGGAAGTTACAACTGGGTTAATAATTGTAATCTTTCCTGTACAAGTGGTTAAGGTTGGTTTACCTTGTATGGATGCAGAGTTTCGTGGTTATCTACTTCTCTGAGTGGCTATTGGTGTCCACTTATTGGCTGTGATGAGACCTTCACTGTGCCTCTTTCCTTTGCCCTTGCTGCCCTCTGGTTCTGAGGGTGTCACTGGTGTGTTGGCCTGTGACTGGATCTCAAGTGGGATGTAATTTTCTTCCACTGAAATCAAGGCAGAAAAGGGAGGACTTATGTCAGTTAAGACTTCTTAAAAATGCTGGTTTTGCACGTCTAAGATTGGCCTCTGGGCTTGTATGTTACTAAAATGTGCCCTGCATAATGACAGTGTAATTGAATCAACAATTCCACGTCAGAATTACAGCTTTTGGTACCCTGTCACACTGTTTGTGTGCCAGTATCCCACAGATACACTTGTGGTTTTCAAGTGTATTCTGTACAAGTGGTTTTGTATAAGTGTTATTGAGTTAACAATACACTTAATCCACGCCTCAACTGATGGTTTTTCAGTCAGAGGTGTCCTTATTCAGTCAAGAATACAGGACTTATTGATGGCTTATGTGTTTTTATATACAAAACACGCCAAAAATAGTTATATTCAGTGGGTATTAGCCACGTGAAAAATACTCTTATAATATCAGTATATATATAAAAAAGGATAAATATATATAAAATATATATTTAAATAGAGAAATTACGCCTAAAAAAGATAAAACACTGGTTAATAAGTCATAAAGAGAGAAAAGACTTACTTATAAGGTCCAAAAAAAAAAGATTTAAAACACTGCCAGGCCCCCAAAATGTCAGGATGAAACTATGAAAGAGTGGTAATGTAGGCTATTTACAGCTCAAACTATGTTTGTGACACGGTAAAAATGCTTTAAAAGATAATAAAGTTGATGATAAAGGATTAAATTAAGATATTAAGGGCTTTACTATAGAGATATAGTGGTGGTGAGCGCTGTTGAAAGCCCTGGGTGCAGCTTTACCTGTTGGTTTACAATAATAAAGACTACAATAATTTTTAATTTAAGAGTATACCTGATTATTAACCAAGAGTAAAACTGTTTTTGACAGTTTACTATGTAGGTTATTCAAGAGCAGGATGAGGAAAGGCTTTTGGCTGTAAAAAGCCCTCCTTTTATCCTGAAATTGAGGTGGAAAGGCTGCTAGACCTTTCCACGTAGAGGAAGTGAAGATTTTTCACTCTCTATGACAGGCTTGTGGTTTGCAAACAGCCTGTATACCCTGTATTGGGCTCAGATGTGGTTTTGAAACCACATCTGGGCGGTTTTCACCAATACAGGGTGAAAATTTTCATCTGGGGACCTCACAGCCTGATTCTGACGTGTATGACGCGTAGAATGCTGTACAGAACCTGTATGGGACCCCAGTATTGACTGACATATGAGGTATTGAAGTAAAAACATGCTTCTTCGTCTATTTGACACCTCATATTCATGGTTATGGGATATTATCCCATGGTAAGGCTGTATCTGACAGCAGGTGGGATTTTTACCTTAAAATGGTCATAACTCTGTCAGGTTTTGAGATATCAAGCTCAAAGTTGGTTCATTGAATAGCTCTGTATGAGCTCTACACAATGGTACCCAACTTGACAAGGTTATCATTAAATATGACAAAGTTATCCCATGTACAAGTATTTTTGTACATTGGCGTGGTCTGGGCAAAAGCTGTATTAAGCTTGCTTGGCCAATAACTTCTGTTGTAGTTACGCTATGAGGAAATGGATGGCACCATCAGATATCCCTGATTGTGCTCTTTCCAAAAATACCCCACTTTAGGTATCTCACACTAAAACTGTAGAAGTTAGATGAGAGGTGAATGTTTTGTTCACCCTTATTTGGTCTGAATTTGACCATAACTCAAGTAATACTGGTGCTAGCTCAGTTTGGCTAGCACCATTAGATAGCCCTGGCTTAGAGCTTCATTTTGAATACCCATTTGATGGGGTTAAGCCTCTCCTTCTAGATTTTAGATGAGAGGTGAAAATTAAGGTTTATGCTCAGCAATAACTTTGAGCAGGAATAACTTTGTTATTTCTTGTCCTATGGTTATGGGACTTATATTTTCAGAAAGAGGTGAGTTTCCTCTTTCTTTTGATACCTTTTGAGCTAATTTGGCTCAGTTCCATGTTTTGGTGGTATTTTGGCTATACCATTGGTTTATGGTATTTTGGCTGTCATGCTTGTGCTCTGGTTTTGAGTCACAGGCTGACAGAAAAGATATGTAACACTTCAAAATCAGAGGAGCAAAAACACCCAGGGGAAACTATAGACATGGATTGAGTAATTGTAATTGGCTCAGGAGAAAAAGAAAGCTTCAATTCATTCCTAGTAGTGGTAGGAAGTGACAGAAAGAATTTGAGATGCTTCCCTTCATAAAAATCAGGCACAGAAACAGAAACTTCCATTTCATTTTTGAACAATTCTATAGCCCTTTTTTGATTTCCAAGAATAATAATAATTGATAGAGATGCAAAATTTTCAACAGAGCTTGTGGCAAAATTGTGTGAGATTCTAGGAACAAAATCAGCATTTCAAAAGCCTATCACCTGCAAAAAGATGGGCTAACAAAAATAATGATCCATAAAATTGACAAATCAATAAGAAAATTCTGTCCTTATGGCATTGAATACAAAGAAAATCAAGGTTAAACCCATGACTGGATAGCCCTTCTCTCACATGTACAAATAGCATATAACACCAGTGTAAATCCATTAACAGAAAAACCACCTTCTATATTAGAAAAGGGATTGAATCTGCTACTACCAGTATATTACTTGGAGAAAAGATGTCTCTCAGTAAATAGCACATCCAAATATTTTCAGACCATATGCAAATAAAGAGAACTGTATAGTAGAAGCCAAATATACAACAAACAGAGGTATAAAAAAAGTAACCCAGAAAACTGACTTCGAAGAAGGATACAAGCTCCTGCTCTCATATTTCAAATTCAATAATTTGAAAGGTTCAAATAAGATCAGAAAATATTTTATAAAACCATTCATAATAAGCAAACCAATAGGGAAAGATTCAGTGGAAGTAAAGCATACTGAGGAGTTCTCTATCAAACACCCAGTCCTCTAAGTGAGTCTAGCTATACCCTCTCATGAAACAGATAAAAGTAAATTCTCTAATAGGAAAAAGATATTTTCCCCTTAGAAATTAGTTCAAGAAGAAGATTCACATTGTGGTAACTCTCTTGTGTTGGATAAATGAGGCAGTGCCTTGAAGGGAAAATTACCAGAAAACAGTTTTTATTTTACGTTCAAGCTTGTAACCCTTTCTCTTATTGTGTTTCAGAATGATCTGAAATTTCCTTCCTCAAAGCTCTGAATTATCTTAACTTGAGCTCAAAATTATTTTGTTAATTGATGGTGGGTAGTTCATAAAGGTCTATTAAACAGACTATATAAGACTTTTTTTGATCTGTAAATAGTTTGCTAAGATTTAAAACAAATAATTAAAGATATAAAACTTAATAAAATACTTTTTTGATTTCCTTTACTGATAACAGTAACACCTTGATGTATTTCTAATATTTATGATAACACTCATGATAATATGATAGCCAATAATAACAAACACTACTATTAATTTTTTCTAAGTAATTGGATACTTTTATAATGATAACTTGGGATAAAAGACACTAATATGATTCAATTTATTACTGACATTGGCTACTGAGTAAAGATTTTTTGCAATAGGATGGATTTATAACATGATGTAGACCAAATGTTAGCTACTATTATCTTCAAAAACACCCAGAAAATGCTACTGAGCTTGGTTACTGGGAGTATTAGGACTGGAATAGCACTATTAAGGGTATATTTAGTGATTTAAATTTCAAAATAAAGGTAAACAAGCTGTTATTTACTACGAATTCTAAAAAATACTCATAGAATGCCTCTGAGCTTACCTACTGAGAAATAATGGGATGTAGATAGTCAAAAAATGAGTTTATGAATTAAAGTGGACCAACTTCCAACTACTCTCATTGATGAACCAGTCAGAAGGTGATACTGAGCTTGACTCCTAAGAAAATCTCAGGAATGGGGATAGGATAACTTTACTTATGAGCTTAGCTACTGAGTATTTCCAAAAAAACAGGATAATTTGAATGTATTGAGAGGATTTCCCTAAGAAAAATATTAACAACTTCTCAGGCTGAGTCTATGATGAAGTGGTAATAAATGTATTTACAGCTTTAAATCTGAGTGTGACACATATTATCAAGATAAAAAAGGTTTTGATTGATTGTATAAGGGCTTTACTATGGGAATATTGGGGGTGAGCACTGTAGAAAGCCCTGGGTACACTCTTGCCAGCTGTGTTACTATAATAAGAACTAAAATACACTTGATTAAGGTATACCTGATCATTTTCTAAGATTATAACTGTTTTTGACAGTTTTACTGCATAGGAATTCAAGAGCAGGATGGGGATTCCTTTTCTGGAAGTGAAAAGGCTTCCTTTTATCCTGAAATGGAGTGTAAAGGTCCTCTAGACCATCCACATAAAGGAAGTGAGGATTTTTCACTTCAGAGCACTGGCTTGTGGTTTCCACAAGGCCTGTATACCCTTTATTTGGCTCAGGTGGTGTTTTGAAAGCACATATGAGCAGTTTCCCAAATCAAGGGTGAAAATATTTATCTGGGGACCACACAGCCCTCTTCTGATGTGTATGATGCATAGAAATCTGTACAGAACCTGTATGGGACCCCAGTATTGAATTAAATATGAGTTATTGGATTATAAACAGACTTCTTTGTCTATTTGACACCTCATAATCATAGTTATGGGATAGTATCTCACAGTAAAGGTTTACTGGCCCAACTGTGGGATTTTAACCTTAAAACTGCTATAAATTTGTCAGCTCTTAGGATATTGAGCTCAATGTTTGCTCATTGGGTAGCCCTGGATAGTATCTAAATAATGGTACCTCATTTGGTATGGGTAACATTAAATATGGAAAAGCTATACCATGTTCAATTTTTGTTATCCAGGTATATCATTTTCTCAAAATCTGTATGGAACTTGTTTTCTCTATGAATTTTGTTCTAGATGAGATATGGGGAAATGGATTGAACCATCAGATAGCCTTTATTATTCTATTTTTAAAATTACCCCACTTTAGGTATCTCACACTAAAAATGTGGAAGTTAGATGAGAGGTGAATATTTCATTCACCCTTATTTGACCTTATTTTGGTCATAAGCTCTGTAGTTTTGGTTGTAGCTCAATCTGGCTAGTACCATTGGATAGTCCTGACTCATAGATTCAACTTTATACCCATTTTCTGGGGTTAAGCCTCTTCCTCTGTATTTCAGATGAGAGGTGCAAATTAAGGTTTATGCTCAGAAACTTCTTTGAGAAGGAATACCTTTTTTATTCTTTTTCCTATGGTGATGGGACTTGTATATTTAAAAACAGGTGAGTTTACTCTTTCTTTTGATACCTTTTGAGATTTTTTGGATAAGCTCCATGTTTTGGTGGTTTTTTGCTCTACCATTGGTTTATGGTCTTTGGCTGTCATGCTTTTGCTCTGGCTTTCAGTCACAGGCTGACAGAATTTATGTTTTTGTGATGAAGCTCTGTCCAGGTCATGAGGAAAAAGGAATTAGGGGTAGAGGGGACCTCTATTTATAGATTTTGAGACCTCCATAGGAGTTTCAAAGACAGGGGGCTTATTTTCAGCTATAATTTAGCTTTGTGAGTGGGTAACATTATGTGTTGTGATTGCTATTTCTGACCAATCAGGTTTTACCATTCCAATATTATGTGTTGATGTGACTACAACTCCTGAACAATCATATTTCTTCATTTGTATTTTACATTTCAATGTGTTTTTTTGTGAATAGAGCCCTAAACCTATAATCAATTATTTGCCATGTTGAAGATGTAATCAATTGAAAATCTTGGATTCCTTATTTCCATTATTACTAAGCTTATTGATTCCTTCTGTACCCTTATTATTGATCATCCTTAACTACTTCCAGGATTAGAATTATCAATTCAATTGATTACTAATTGATTCCATTCTGGTACCTGGTAAGTACCTGATCTTGGTTTTAGACTTTTACTAAGACTTTAGAAAAAACTGTAATTTTACTGTGACAGAGTATGTTACTGTAAACTCACTTTTAAATTAAATTACATACCTTTAAACATCTCAGTTGCATTTCTGTTATATTAATTTCCTGATTTTAATGCCTTATTTCTACCTTGTAGTCTCTTTCTCTTCAATTTCACACACATTACACACTCATTTTGTCCTGAAATTTTTATTAACCCTAATTCACATCATGTCTCAATCCTCAAAGGTTGATCAGTAAACCTGATACAGCCATCCTGTTTACTTCAATGGAATTTTCAAGATGAAATAAAAGAGATCTGCTAATTTTGACTCCCTCGAATAAAGATTTATTTCCTTCTCAAAATTGATAGAAAGGCTAATTTTCATTTAAATAGCCAATTCTACCTTTTTGATATAGAAATGAACTTTTAATTATTTTATTACCCTTATTATGCTACAACTCTTCCCTGAAATTTAATTCCATAAATCCCCATTGTAACTAAGATCTTCCGTTTTGCATTATATAAGCTTCTTCATTTTTACTACCCACAACATCTAATGGAACGTTAATTAATAAAACTAAAAAATGGGGAAAAAGTTTGATATAAAACAATTGCTTTTAGGTCTTACAATACCTTGAAGTTTAATTTTATGTGAGTGGTGCATTGGGGTGTCACATACTAAAAGTTAAGTTCATTTCTTATAGATATTTATTTATTTGTTTTTATTTTTTTTTAGTTCTTAAAATTTTTCTGGAAAGAAATGAATACTCCTATTTATTGGGAATGGCTTGAAAGAAATTGAAAAACCAATTAAAGATAAACCAGAAGATAAATATAAATGGGGATCTCCAATATGTTTTAGAAGATTAAGATCCTCTGGGAGGGAAGAAGGGTTTAATTCAGAGGAAGCTTATGTTAGCCTGTGGCTTCCGGCAGAGCACAAGCAGGAAATCCACATAACATAAATAATGGTTTCAAGCTTTTATACATTGAAATCAGAAATACTGAAAAAGATACAGCTCATACAGGTATAATTCCAAAAAGGTGAATTTCTCAATTAAGAATATTTTACTATCACCAAAAGTGCATAATCATTGGAAAAAAATATAGCTACATTTTGATTGGATGAACACCAATTGAGAAAAAAACTCATTTTCACCCCCCATCTTGCTTATTCATATTTAATTGAAAAACCATTAATATGGTAAAACTATTGAATCTCACATTCAGGGATATCTAATTGTGTTACCCATTTTTAAGTAGCACCCCCACTTCATTAAGTTCCATATCAATAAATTTAAACCAAAGAAAACCTCTTCAAAGTCTCAGAGAGATTGTACAAACCTGTACAAAAATGAAACCCAGATAAAGATATGAGTGAGAGTTTATATTTTAGATACCTTAGACAGATTTATCTGAAAAAAGAAAAGAGATATTGATTTATATGTTTTTGGACAGAATACAGGAGTCCTTAAGATATCAATTTAAATAAAGCCCTATATCTTTTCCATATACTCATACAACTAGAGGGGAAAAGCATATCAAATTTCAATTCTCATCAAGCCATGGAATTCAGTATCTGTGGAAATCTAAATTACTGTCAGATTTACAGACATATCTGGCTTGTAATTTTTTAAAGCCAAATACTGATGTAAAAAAACATCAAGAAACCTCAAGCCCTTATAATTTCTGCTTTTTTGAAAAGGGTAAAAATGTAGCATACCAGTTTCACATGGTGGAATATGATCTACAGCATTCCATTATTAACCGCTCTTTCAACCAGTTTAATAGCCTTTTTTGGCAAGAGTTCCCTTTGTTGATGTCTAGCAGACAGAATTGGGACAATGAACAGGTTACCAACATTATGGGTTCAATTCTGGTTGGAGACAAGGAGAGGTCTCAATCAAACAACCAGGAATTTCTGGGTTTTCCGCTCCATTGGCGTACAAGGTTTCCATCCCTTGGGGGTTCCTTGTAGGCTCCTGTTGTGACTAATGTAGCTCCATTAGGAGGACATGGGTAATACCATCAGCTACATGCACTTTGGGATGCAGTTCTCTAAGCCCAGGGGTACTGTCACATGGTGGAATATGAGCTACAACTTGCAAGTATGAACAGATCTTTCAACCAGTTTAATAGCCTTTTTGTAAAGAGTTACCTTTGTTGAGGTCTGGCAGACAGTATTGTGACAACCAGATTGAAGAGCTAATAAAGCCCTTAAGCTCTGTTTCCTTGAATTATTTATATCTAGAATATATATTTTGTAAATTCTTCTGGAAAGCAAATACTTAAATAAGACTAGTGTACTTTGACTGTCCTTAAAATAAATTTAAATAGAGAAACTTATTTGAACCACAAGTTTTTTTTTTTATTAGTTGGAAATTTAAATGTCAAAATTGTCAATTAGATGACTGAGAAATGATATAAAATAATATAAATATTTAACAATATTATCACAAAAATTATTCCATTATTAAAATATGTTACCATCAATATTAAAGTAAGGGAAGTATATTTCTACCAGAGTCAATAAGACTGAAGAAAGATTTTTATAAACTAAAAAAATATTAGATAATGTTATTAAGCTTCTAATTTAGTCCTGAAATTTACAGAGATACATCAATTATTGTATTTCTAATGGATTTTTAAAGCTTCAACTCATTTCTTAAATGGTGTAGGCAATTCATATAGTAACAGCTGATTTAAATGAAGTAATTCAATTTATACTAGTCCAAGAAGTAGCTTAAATAATATTTTCCTTATCCATGTAAAATAATCAAAAACTTTCATGGTTACAGGAGTCAGAGCTCCTCATTACCTTCTTTCAAAGTCAAAATAGCAGCTTTTTTTCCATTTTGTTATGCTTTAATGGGACTTATCCTTAGTACAAAAGTTCCCAAAATTTTTGAATAGACTAATTAGGACCAGAATAACCATCAAAGTGTTGTATTTTGAAATAACAATATTACAAACAAGATAAACCATTAATCCAAGCTCTAGAGCTGGCTATGCCTCAAAGGCCTCAGAAGCTGGCTACCCTGACTGTCTTTTATATATATTGTCCCTCTTGACTTTTTCCAACTTCATAATAGTGATTCAGACTTTAGAATTGATATTCACAATGGGAACAACAATACTTTATGTAAAAATATAGTATTTTCAGGTGCTTCAAACATTAATGACACTAATTGAAGTGTATATGTAATATGGTATCTTCTGGAGTCCCATTATTTTGGTTTAAAAAGGAAAAAAAAAACTCAATTTAAACAAATCCTTCATGTGGTATTAATTATGAGTGTTTCATTATTTTCCATATTTCCACCTCATGGAATTAATTCATTCTTATTCACCTCAGGTACCTACCTTAGTTGAATTTCTATGTGGAATCCAAATCTGGCCTTAAATCAGTGGATTTACCTACTCACAAAACATCCATTTGTATTTTTCCTTATGAAAAATAATTAAGTTTGGGTTCATGGTTAGTCTTTTACTCTTTGGTTGTGTTAGAGAATACCCAAGGCTTGAAGAGATATTTGGATTGGAAGTTTTTGACCAATACTGGTCTTTACAATCTGGTACTGGTTTAATGCTTAAAGTAGTTGTGGTTTGAACTTAAGCTTCCAAGAATGACCTATATTACTAATCCAAACACTCTGAATGCATCATAACAGTGCTGAAGTGGCCTTTGAGAAGTTTTTCCACCTCCTATTGATCTATGATGATACTTTGTGGTCCAAAACCCAAAATTATGACTATACTGGAATCAGAATTGATGGTATAGAACCACAATTCTTCCTCCAGAGTGAAACCCTTCACTATGAGGATGTGTGAAGAGCTAACCAGTCCCCAAGAGAGAAAAATAGGCCTTTGCTCACTATAAAAGGACCTCATTGTCAGCCTGTGACTCAAAACTAGAGCACAAGCATGACAGCCAAATACCATAAACCAATGGTAAAGCCAAGATACCACCAAAACATGGAGCTGAGCCAAATCAACTAAAAAGGTATCAAAGGAAAGAGGAAAATCACCTCTTTCCAAATATACAAGTCCCATCATCATAGGACAAATGATAACAAAGTTATTCCTGCTCAAAGCTATTGCTGAGCATAAACCTTAATTTTCCCCTCTCATCTGAAATCCAGAGGCAGAGGCTTAACCCCATCAAATGGGTCTTAAACTTGAAGCTCTAAGTCAGGGCTATCCAATGGAACTAGCCAAACTGAGCTAGCACCAGAATTACAGAAGTTATGACCAAAATAAGGTCAAATTAGGGTAATTAAAATATTCACCTCTGATCTAACTTCTACCGTTTTAGTGTGAGATACCTAAAGTGGGGTCTTTTTGGAAAGAGCACAATCAGGGCTATCTAATGGTGCTATTCATTTCCGCATATCTTATCTAGAACAAAAGATATGGAGCAAACAAGTTCCATACAGTTTTTGGACAAATCATAAATGTGTACAAGAAAAATTTGCCATATTTAATGATAACCATGGCAAATGAGGTACCATTTTGTATATCACGTCCAGGGATACACAATGAACCAATTTTGAGCTCAATATCTTAAAAACTGACAATGCTATAGCAATTTTAAGGTTAAAATCCCACAGTTTGGCCAATACAGCCTGACAGTGGGATACTATCCCATAAGCATGATTATGAGGTGTCAAAAAGACAAAGAAGCTTGTTTATGCTTCAATACCTCATAGTTAAATCAAATACAGAGGTCCATACAGGTTCTGTACAGCTTCTGACGCGTCAGAAGTACCAGAACACACCTGTAAACTCCATTGGTGAAAATATTCACCCTGTATAGGGTAAAAATGACTACTTGTGGTTCTGAAACCACATTTCCACCCAATACCAGTCTGTATTGAGTGTATAGAACCACAAACCATCCCACAGTAGTGAAAAGTTTCACTCTGTGGTCGTGTGCAGAGGTAAACCACCTCCCACTACCCCAGAACAAGATAAAAGGAGGCTTTGCCTCACCAGGAAGCAAATCCAGCATCCTGTTCTTGATATTCTTACGTGGTATAGCTTCTTAAGAGAAGTGGTACCCTTAGAATTCAACAGGTTATAATTACAAGCTGTAATCATTGTAGGGTTTGTTATTGTAAACCAACAGGAAAACACTGCACCCAGGGCTATCAGCAGCACTCACCATCACTAAATTATTTTAGTATAGCCCTTTTACTCATATTCTCACTTTAATATCATCATTATTTTCGTGTCACACTCAGAGTTATAGCATTTATTATCATTTTGAAGCTATATCATAGAGTCACCCTGACACTCATAATCAAAAATATCTTATAATAGTAGTAATCCTCAAGAAGTATTGTTATAAGTGAATTCACTGTCAATTGGCATTTAATAGCTGAAAATAAGGTTTCCAATAGACTCATCACCACTGTTATTAAATAAACTCAGAACATGTTTATTTGTTTTTGATCCTCTTGAAAATTTCACAGTCATATTGATAAGCTTCAATTTTCAAATTTGAAGTTTCTACATAGAATCACCCTGGCATTTTTGGGGCCTGTCCATGTGTTTAATCTATTTTGGACCTATTTTTGCAGGTTTTGGAGCAATATTTCTATTTGATAAATAAAATAGTAGAAATTATTCTTACTCATCCAATTTTGAGAAAGAAATCTCTACAAATTTTTCTTTTTTTTCTATCAAAACCTTTGAAAAGAGACTGTTTATAAATAAATGTATTTAAAAAAATTAAAAAAAAACTTAAATATTTTTAGAGAATTTTCCTTTTTAATTATTGATAATGATAATGATTAAAATATTTGCATAAATAAATTTAACTATCATTTAAATTTAAATAATAAGAAGGAAAAGAAATAAATTTCAAATTTCAAATTTTTTGATTAGATTTTCATTTTTGATATTTCTAGGAAATCACTAAATGCACACCAAGGGGTTGCTAAATTTACTCCAGGAGCCTCCTCATGCCCTTTTTCTGGTTTTGATTCTGCAAAAAATCAATTCCAAAAGGCCATTTTTTTTATCAATTATACTTCTTAATCCTGGATGGGGCCCTTATCCACCCAAATATTTTTCAAAAGGAAGTGAAATATACTTTCCTGAATTTCCATTTATTATAAAAATCCCACCACTCAAAAAAGTGGAAATTGACAAAAATATTTAACAACAGCTGGGTAATAAGAAAGGCGTCCAGAATTTTGTAGACCTGACACCCATTCTTTTGGTAAGGGCTGCATAATACTCTAAAGAAGGGAAATATCTATTTTTTTTCTTTTTGAAGGACTATTTTTTTTCTTTTTGAAGGAAAAAATATTTTCCTGTTTTTTTGCAAAAGTTTTTTTTCTTGAAAATAATTATGTTTAAATGGTATTTGAGCCAAAAGCCACGGGGAATTCCAACATTAATTTAGAATGATTCTGGTGTGCATTGCCTAACTTGGTAACTAAATCAACACAAATACAGTGCCAATATTGCAACATTTTATCATTGCTTTAGCAACTGCCTTTTCATATTTCATTCTGTATTTTCTTTATTTTAAAAAAACATTATGATTTAAAAAGTGTGTTTTACTTTTTCTTATTAGTGATAAGTGTTATTTTACGATAAATTTAGTCATTACTATTTCTATTCATCTACTGTCCTCTCTATTAAAAAGAAAAAGAAAACATTCAAAAAACTCAAAAATCCCAAATTGGTTTATTTATCTTTCTTCAAAAATAAAGTAGAGGGAAGTTTTAATAAATTGAAAGAAAACTTTTCTCAACAATAAAATTATCTTTTTTAATTTATAAGAAATAAATTATTAAGTAAATTAGTTTGAAACTTTTTTCTTACAAAAAAATCTCTTCATATCTCTTGTTGACTTTGAAGCTATCTATATACTTATATTTCTCAAAGTGTATCTGATAGCTTCAAGCTTAATAGATGAGTTTAATTAGACACATTGAAATTACTTCATTTTCAATTAATTATTAATCATAACAACTGGAAGAAAATCTTAAAATGTGAGATGGAATTTATTGTTTTTTCACTCATTCAAGAATATTTTTTTTTATTTCTTTTGAAAATTTTTTTTGAAGTTATATTTTTCCATTTATCAAATTCAAAAGATCTATCCTTGAGCTTTAAAATCCTGTACAAACGGTAAAATATACTTTCAAAGTCATATTTTTATACCAAAAAATTAATTCAAATCAATTTATAACTGAATAATTAAAAATTGACCTGTATGGAATCATTTTGGAAATTTTCTTCTTTCTAATTTCATAATAATTAAGAACAATAATAGGGGGTTTCAGGAATCTCAACTGCCAAGAAAAATTACATTATTTCCACTTCAGAATAGCTTATTTTTTCAATTTAGAATTTTACAATATTTTAACTGAGTTCTCTGGTATTTTTACCAAATTTAAATATATTATTTGAAACAGTTTTTTTGGACAATTTTCTGACTAAAGCTAACCCTAATTTTAAAAACCATTAATCTTATGGATTGAATCATTAACAAATTTAAGTTAAGTATGTATCATGATAAGCTCATTACAAAATGGGTTTCAAAAAAATCATTCATATGAGTTCTTTTCATAACCTAACTCATCCCAAGTCTCAATTTTCTGGAAACTTGATCAATGGGTATTAATTACTTATTATCAAGTGGTTAAAGATCAAAAGAAATTCTTTCTCTGATATAAGGGGCTCAAATTCAACAGGAAATTCACTACAAAGAAAGAAAGATTTATTTCAAATATTGGCTATTGAATTGTAAAAAATCCTTAGGGAACTGGAATCTTACTTATACAAGGAAATGAGACCAATGTAATACCTAAAAGAATAAATGAACCACTTTAAAGTGTAAAGTATCTAAGTAGTTTGAGGAGTAATTGAGGATTATAGGAAAAAGGGTGTTTTGACAATGGCTGATAGAATTAACAACATGTTCCCTTGTTAAAGAAAAATAAAGAATTGTCATAAAGCAAGAATCCCCCTATAAAAGCATATTATGCTCAACATATTGAAGAAGGTGAAGGAGATTATGAGACACTGTAACCCCAAAGGACATAAGCTTTCTGGATAATCTTATAGGTTCGATCCTTATAAGAAAACCCTTATTTTTCTTCCTACAATAATATATTAGCCTTCGAAAATATGGCATCATTAATTCTCAATTATAATAATGAAAATGATAAAATCAAATATTAATATTCTAAAATAAATAGCTATATTCTTGAGACACAAGTGAGATAGAAATAGAAACTTATATATCCATTTTTACAAAGCTAAATTTCAACTTTTTTTAGGAGAAACTAAATATCATGGTAGAACTATACAAATTAAAACAAGTGTAGAATATTAATTTGAATAAATTTTTTGCCTTAAAAATGAAGAAATATTTTATCTCACAATCATATACACAACCATTGGATAAACGACAAAAAATTAGGTTTGTATTGCTGCGAGAATTTTTATCAAAAGACGGATATATAAAGCTTTAATGGAAAGATATCAAGTAAACCTGTCAATAAGAACGGGCTAAAACAAAATTGGTTGTGAAAAAGGATTTTTAAGTTCAAAAAATCAATTAAGTAAGGAATTTGGGGGAGATGCATTTAAAATTTGAGATGGTAAAGAAAAATTAAAAGTAAAGTATTAAAGAAACCAAATTTTAATTAAAGTTCAATCTTGGTGAAAGAATAAAATTTTCAGAATTATTTTAGAAGTGAAATATTTCTAAAACAACTGAAGAATTAAATTATTTTCACCCCTTTTCATACGTGTAAATAATATTCGCATTAATTATAAAGAAGTAGGAATGATTACAATGGAAAATTGAAAAGCTCATACATGATAATGTAATAAATTGAAATTTAGTAATCAAAAAACCTATATCATTTTGATGTTGCAAATTTTGATATTGAATTAATCTTGTTATTTAATTATCATTTTGGTACAACTAAGACTCTGAAAAGTAGCATAATGTGAATTCTATTGTGAGTTTTATGATGAGTATTCAGTTGGATGAGCTCAAATCTTAGTTATTTCTATTTGTAAAGTGATGAGATTTATTAAAATATGAGCTCTGATTCACACTTTTTTTTTGATTTTTAGAGCCCTTCTTGAGAAAATTGATATCCTAGCTTAAAAAATATAAGTTAAATGAGATTTTTATTTTTAAAGCCTCTTTTTAACAAAAATTGATCAAAATACTCTTTTTGAAAATAACTTGACTCCAGCACTTTTTGAAACTTATCATTCTTCATTAAACATTTGTTTGAACAATACTCTCAGAAGATAAAAGTCAATAATAAATTCTTATTTTATTCAAAATAAATCAATCATCAGTCATCTAAACCAAATCCATACCTCATTAAAGTCTCAAGACTCACTTCTGCTTATAGCTTTGTTTATCAAAAATAAAGTTATACTTATTTTTTGTTATTTTTCATTCTTAATTCACTTGATGAGTGTGTTGAAGACTAAATTAACTGTATAAAAAGCTATTTGTGGCCTTATGGGTATGTCATACATACCTCACAGGCTCAAATTTTAGGTGCTTGATTTTCATTTTCAATATTTGATTATTATTGAAGATTAAATTTTTCTAATCTTGTTATTTCTTGGTTTCCTCTATATAGTTCTGGTGAGGTATGATTCCACAAAACGCCAAATCTGTGGGGGTACATTAGAGTTAATTCAGTCAACTACTTTATGAAAGAATAATATTTTTTTATAAATTGGTATTTTTGAATCCATTTTTAATATTTCTGTATGGAATTAACTAAATCACTACATATAGAATAATGATAAATACATGTAAGAAAAATGGTCAAAATGCATACAATTTTTGTATTTTTTACCATTTTTTGACTAAAACATCTCACATATTTGAATTTTTTTATCCAAACCATCTTTGAGAAGTTATTTATTACAATGAAGCATGATATAATTTTATCTTTACAAAAAAACTTCTTTAATAGGTCAATCTTTCTCATTTTTTCAAGAGAAATTATGAGATTTTATTACACTTATGGAATCAAAAAAAACAGTTTTTTCCAAAAAAGTTGGAAAATTCTATTTTCAAGTAAAAAATATTTTTTTGAGGTAATCTCTGTTATTAAATTCAAGGCCAAATGGTATTTGATTTTTGGGTGACAGAATTTGAAGTTAGTTTGGTCATGAATTTCAATACCAAAATGACCTCAAACAAAGTAATTTTTTCTCATGCAAGATTTTGAGATATTACCTTTATTTTGAAAAGATATTCTTTTTTCTTTCATAAGTGGAATAAAACTCCATATTTTTTCTTTAATCTACCATAAAAATCGTTCAGCTAAATTTTATCAATTTATTGGTATGCTAAGATTCTGGCAATTCTTTTTGAACTAAGTGAAATCCCAAAAAATCTAAACAATGATTAACGCTATTCAAATGATGGTAAAAAACCTAAAGTCTTATGTTTTTTTAATCTTTTTTTCTTGCAGTTATTTGAAATAACGGAAAATAAGCTTTCAATTAATCAACAATTTTACTTTTTTTCTCAAAAAGAACTATCTAGGTAAAATGAAATAAAATAACTCTCTTCAACTCTTTTATCCTTTTCCCCAAATTCATGTTTCCAAGGTTTGACTTGTTTTTTTCAAAATTATTCAATTAGGGTTCCCAAACCAAAAAAATCCCACTTTGAGATGTTGTGGGATTTCGTAAAAAAGTTAACCTTCAAAGAATGTGGTTTTTTGACCAAAATACGACATTTTTTCAGCTTAGTGTCCCATGATTTCATTCTTTACAAAAGAAACAGGTCTTTGCAATTAAACCCTATCCCATTTTTTTCAATCCTTTTTGTCATCTTTACTTCATTATTCTCACAATCTTTTCACAAAGTGAAATCCAATTTCAGTTTCAACCTTAATCATATCCAATCCCCTTTTATTTTTATTTATTTATCATACTATAATTATTTGTTTTTCCTCCAAACTCATTTGGTTTAAAATTCCACATTCAAAAGCTCACTAGCTTGATAAATCTCAAAGATTTACCACATCTCTGTCACATCCCTATGTGAATCTAACTAAGGCCAGTTATCTGTTTATAATTAATAGGTTTAAGATTCAATCTAATGACAATGCATGTTTTTGGCACCAGTGGGACCACTAGCATTTAACAGACTTCTTCAACAAGCCAGAATGGGTTCCAACTTATGGCTCTCAAGCTCAACAATAAGTAACAAAACTAATTTAATCTTACAGGAGAAAGAATTTGGGACTGGTGGAGAGCTTATAGGAGAAAATAAATGCTGGCCAAGAAATTTTAAAATGCTTCTGGAGCTGGAATATACAAAGATGATCAGAAAGGTTTATCAATACGATGGCCACAAAGTTAGAGAGCATGTGCCCATATTATTATGAGATGGATTTATTTTTTGGTAATAAACCAACCATTACCCCAATAACCATTTTTAATTTTAAATAAATTGATTCATTCAATAAGGATGATGAAAAAATAGATCCAAACCTGGCGGTAAGCTGAAAATTTTATATTTATGAATTGATGCAATATTTTCATTCATCTATCCCAATTGAAAATGATGAGGGCCCCAATTTTCTGCATGATACAGTGGAAATTTCAAATTTGGATAATCAGAATGGAAGTTTTGTTTCATTCTATATCACTCTTATCTTGTGATTAGAATACTTATTTGAAATGAAATAGCACAAAATCTTCAATGAGGACACAATTGAAGGTCATAAGAGGCCTCTCACAAACCCAATTGAAAGTCATAAAGGGCCTTCCAATGTCAACCACAATGTCCAATTCAAATAATTAATTGGTAATTTTAGACTGAAAAAAAAACATATATTTTACAAGAGTTTCAAATCTCATAAAATATGAAATGATTTTATTTTTTGAAAAACATTTCCAAAGGAAAAATTAATTAATCTTCAGAACTTAAAACCTCTTTGAAGGCTTTTCAAAATATCATTTCCAAATTTTTCTAAATTAAAAGTACTATTGTGTCATAATTAAATAATTTTAAATATTTTATAGCTAGAAATATTTGAGTTTTTTGTGAAAATAAATTTATAAATCATTGTCTGAACGTTTATGAAATAATTCCTGTAAGTTCTCCCTCAATTTCATTATATCATTTCAATCTTGATAGCTTTCAGATGGTTCTTACATTTTTCTGAAAAATTCTATTTTTAAAGTACTATGTCTAACCCAGAGGCCATTACTTCTAAAACCTATGTGTGAAGTTGACTTCCACCTCGGTAAAAAACTATATTCATATATCTGCTCCAAAACTACTTTTAAGTTTTCTTCAACATGAATACAACCTAAGCTTCAAGACATGAATTTTGTTTTTCTTATGGTAAATATTACTTGTATATATCACATGGATTATTCTCTTTTCATTCTTAAATAATAATAATCAATAGATACACTCATAATTCCATATCAAATACACATTTGATAAAGAGTATCATCTAATAAGAAGCAAAAATTTATCCCACATCTATCTTGATATCCTGTACTGTATGATATTCAATATAAACTCTTATGACTATTCATTTGTCTGAGTTATTAATCTCTAAATATTTCATCATATTCTTTTATTTATTATTAAACCTTGATATCATCCATTTGAAACAATTATAAATAGTTGAAGCTAACTTAATCAAAAACTTTCACAACTGGTTCCAAAAGCTTGGTTCATATTTATATCTAATATCTAATACAACTCCTCATACTTAGTCATTTTTTTTGAAAGGTTTTCCAGTGAGAAGGAGAATTTCTGTAAAAGAATAACCATGATAATTTCCATCTGGTTCCTTTCTATTAGAAAATGATGTATAATATAATTGATATGATCACTTCAAACAGTATATAAAGTGACTTTTCTTAGGTTTGGTAATTTGAAATATATGAATTTATCAGAGTTTTTGAGAAATAAATTCAGCTCAAATCCAATGTGACCATGGTACAAATTTTTGGGCATTCTGGATGTAAAAATTAAACGTTTCTCATTTGTTTTTATTAGACCTCAAATAATGAAGTGTTGTAATTTGGAACTTTGACACTCCCAACTATTGATTACAAAATACTTAATAAATAGGTATACTCAAAATATTTGGGGTTCTGTTAAGCTCACATGAACATTTTATTGAGCTCTGCCTTTTTCATTTTGGGTTTATATGATATTTCTGAACTTCATAATTCCCAAATATTTTTCCAAAATCAAATCAAATAGTTTTAGAGAAAAATTTTGAATAATACTTTGACTAACCAATTTTGATTTTTCTCCAATAAATATATTGATATTTTCAGTTGGACATTCATTTTATCATCAAAACTCCCTAAAACAACATGGTAATTACTTTTTTTATTCCACACATGAACACATTTATTCAAAGAAATTATCTAGATCTCATTATTATATTCATTTCTCATAATCCATTTTTCAGGAATTCAGTGAAAAAAGCCATTTTGAATATTTTTGCCAGTTTTATTTTAAAAAGAAAAAAACTGAAATTTTCTATTGGTTTTTCTAAATCCTTGAATTCTTTTCAATTAAAACAAAAAAATGGAAAAAAAAAGTAAAAAGATGTAAATATTACACAAATTTATCAAAGTATTTTGAATATTTTTTGAAACTCTTGTTGAGTATTAATTATCATACGTCTTGAAAAAAGTTCTAATGAGATATTATTAATTCAAATTATATTCAAAAAAGAAAGTATCATTTAAATGAGAAAAATTCAATAATAAAATATCTAAATCATTTTATCCTTTTTGAAAATTCTTCATCGAAATTGAAAATTTATCACAATCAGATTTTTCATAACTTGAGCTATATGATTTGTTTTATTTTTATTTTGTAAAGCTTCTTAAATTGTGACGTTTTTGTTATTAATTATGAAAATATGTAGCTTTATCTGGACATTTCAAAACATCTGACAAGCACAAAAGTTGAACAAAATATTCAACACTTTTTTGGAAAATACAGGGTCCTATACTCTATGTATTTTAAATTTATTGAATATAGAAAATGTGTTTTTTGTATGTCTGAAAATTGATTGAACCATTTTGCAATCAGAAGCTATTTTATTAATTCTATGAGACCAAACAAAATAAATAAATCTTGCCATTAAAATTTAGGTAATAATAAGCTTTAATATTTTGAGGTTTGCAAGAGATCCCTTCATGATATTGGAGTTGACTTTGATGAAGAAATAACATTCCAAAACCTCTTTATAATAATCAGTTGAAGGATCTTTAGCATGAAGAGCAACTTATTGAAGCTATCAGAAGATTTTCTACAAAGTTAGTTCAAATCAGTTTGCAAAATGTGAGCTTTATTATGTGAAATCCACAAATGTTGCATAGTAAGCCCTTCATGCTAAGTGTAAATCCCTTAATCACTATTTTGATTGCAATATTTGGTTCTTGTTGGTTTGTTTATATGAGGTGGAAAACTAATGAAATCAAACTTACTTTCAATTTGGTATTAAATAAGAAATACAGTACATTTATACCTTAAAGCCTAGCTCCAAGCAAAAACAAAAAAAAAGCATTAAATAGGGCAATCTTCAATTGATAAGCATTCAAATTTAGATTTTCTTCACTTGCCATGTTAGCCATCAAATGAACTCAGCACTTCTTTTTTGTATGGGTTTTTGATTTTAGTTGAATTCTTTGTGATCACATAATCTCCCTCTTCAAACACCCCATACAGGTTTTTCTGGACTGGTAGCATCACAATCATTGTAAGGTTTGTCTATGAAACTCTTGATAATAGTGACAATATCAAGAGTACTATGACTGTTCTCAGTAGGAAAATATAATATAACAAAAATATTATAACCAAAAATTAAATATAATTATTAAAAATAATTATATTAAAAGTAAATTTGATTATTATTATATAATATAATTATAAAAAATATTAATAATTATAATAAATTATAATTATTCTAGGGTGTTGGTAAACCCATGTAAGCTTTTAGTAAAAACATGTAATTTTATGGTAAAAAAACATAAGGGGTGTTTTTTAAATGAAATATGGCTATTTATGGCATTTTGAAGGCCATAAATGCCATTAGCAATGCAATAAAGGGAAAAATTGATGCTATAAATGGCATTGCTAATGCAATGAATGGCATTTTTAATGCCATTTATGGTATTGTTAAGGCCATTTATGGTATTGTTAAGGCTATTCATGCCATTGTTTAGGCCATTTATGGCATTGTTAAGGCCACAAATGACATTAACAATGCCATTTAGGGGATTTTTAAGGCCACAAATGACATTAACAATGCCATTTATGGGATTTTTAAGGCCAAAAATGAAATTAAAAATTCCATTTATGGAATTTTTAAGGCCATTTATAGCCTTAACAATTCCGTAAAGGGCATTGTTGAGGCCATTCATGCCATTTTTAACGCCATTAACAATGTCATTTATGGAATTGTTAATGCCATTTATAGCCTTCACAATTCCATAAATGGCATTGTTAATGTCATTTGTGGCTTCAAGACTTTTAGTAAAAGCACATTAGGGCTTGCAAGTTTTTACTAAAAGCTTATGTGGGTTTACCAACACCCTGACTCTATTATTGCTATAGTCACTGACAGTTATAACAATAAGAAGTGTAAAGCTCTTGATGATCACATGTAGAGAATATAAATATTTAACCACTTATACATAATATAAGTATTATTTATAAAAAGAAATTATAACACACACTGTGCAGATATAATTCTGATAGAAAAATTCTATATAAAAAAACTAATAATAGATAAAACAAATTATAGAATTTTAGAAACAAACTTACTTATAATATATATTTAATACAACAAGTCAAATAAACCAGTTATTATATTAGAAAACTATTATAAGTTAAAAACACTCCAAAAATCAATATTTTAAAATATGAACCAACTTTTTATAATAAAAAATATGATTAAAGAGTTTTGAAGAGGATTTTGTGGATTTTAAAAGATATTTTAAAGACAATAATTTTACTAAAGAAAATATATTATTGGTGATTACAACAATAATATTAATTCTATGATTTCAATCCTTTAATTTAAAATTCATAAAGAATAAAATAACTTGAGAATTACTTTAATTATAAGATTTTCTATGCAATAAAACTTTACCTGTTTAAATGTCTAATATGATTGGATTGGATTGGATTGATGGACAAAAACAGTGATGAATAGACTCTTTTTATGTCTGCAGAGCATCTCTCATGATTCATAATGGATATGGAGGGCATGCTCAGGTCCCAATCAAAAATGCATTCCTAAAAATAAAGTTCTTAACTTAAGGTAACTTATTTTTAATTCCAAGTTAAAGTTACTGGTGTTATTCTTAGCTCCAAGTAACTTCAATCCTCATTTAAGTTAATCATTTTGATTTTTAATATGAAATAAGTTTATTTATATTAAGGTTCATCAAATGAAAACTTAAAAATAAATTTCAAAGCAAAAATCTCTTAAAGTCAATTTTTAATTAATTTTTAAAAAAACCTTAATTTTCTCTAAGTATAATTGAAAGAGTAATCTTTCAGGCTAATTACCAATAAAACCTGTTTATGAAAGATACTTATAATTTGATTCATACACAGATAACATTGAATTGTAAGCTTTGTAAAATCTTCAAGCAAATCCATTAAGATTTGGATTTTTAATGAATTTTTGAAGTTATTGCTATTTTTCCACGTAAAATAGCAATACACACTAAACCTTAACTTTTGATAAGGTTTTAATGTTTGTAACTTTAAATTTTTAAGCTTCTTGAAGCTTTTACAGCTCTTAAAATTTCAATTTGAAGCTTGCATATTGGGATTTACCCTTTGGAAGCTTGAAATTCCTGTCCAAATTGGGATAAAAACAGTTTAAACTTTAAGGTTGGATCAAAGTCTAATCTTGAAGTTTAAATAAGGTTGAAAATCCTCCAATACAGGTGGAAAACCTTAATTGAATCCTTGCAGATCCAAAAAGCTGGGTACTTCACCTCTGTTTGGTCTTTTTCCTTTGTCCCACCTTTTTGCATGGATTTTGCCCTTTTGTTTATTTAAAGCCATACTATGGCCTTAAACACTTTTAAATTGAGCCGACACAGGATTTACATCATTTATGGCAAATCCTTAGCCAATTTAGTTAATATACACAACACCTCAATTTTAACTAAAATTATGGTAAGTTTGCATGAACCTTATGCAACTTCAATTTTAAGCTTATTTAAGCTTCAATTTAACAATTTTAAAAAAATGTTAAAAAAGTTACACTAGTACTGTTAGATTCTCAAATCTTCCAATAGCTTAAGAAATAAGTATTTCTGGGTATAACACCCTATGGGTGTACCCTAGGTTATTTTTGGTGTAGAATCCAAAAATAACATAATAATTACAACTTTGTTTATCCAAAAAAAGGTTATTCCTATTTTTTGTTATTTTTTTTTTATTTCAACTTGAAAGTCTCTTCAAGACTAAATCAGCTGTATATAAAGTTAATTTTGGCCTTATGGGTATGTCATATATACCTCACAGGCTCACATTCCCTACCACCAAAAAGAATTGTACCACAATTTTCTTTAGTATTATACCCCCAAGTTAATTTGGGGGGGTATCATCCACTGTCCAACCTCTCTACTTATACTTTTAACTATGTAAAGCACACAATTCAGATGTTCTATTGAGGAATTGTTCTTCTCTCATGTCTGAACCTTCTGAGAAACCTGTGGGAATTAGGTATTTTTTCTGCTACAATCCATTCATCTTCATGTTGTGGATTTTTGTACCTGACCAAGTATTCTCTTTCATCTTTTCCCCTAAGTCTTTTTTCTTTCAAGACTTTTAGTACGTTTTTCTCTTCACTTTGATCAAGTGGAGGTACTTCTAAGGATGTTTCATTTCTTAAAGGAAATAACTCCTTATCACTTGAAGTGTAATTCTTCACTAGACTAACAAGAAAAGCTGGATGTTTGTTTTCCAATTCTCCTGAAAGTTCTACCTGTACTAAATTTGTCTCATGAAGGGCTTTAATAATAAATGGTCCTGAAAAGGAACCTTTCAATTTCCTTGGACCTTTGATATTATTAAAGTTCAAGGTTGAAACTAGTATTAAGTCCCCTACTTTGAATTCTGGGTTTTATGACTTTTATCCCATTTCTGTTTAGCATATTCAAAGGCAACATTCATGCTTTGCTTTGCATGATGCCTCACCTTATCAAGCAATAATTTAAAGCTTGAAGCATTTGGATTAACATCAACTAAATCTTTATTCAAAGTATCAACTGGAAGTTTAGGGTTCCATCCTTTTTCCAACATTGCAGGAGTCTTGCCTGTTGAAGGATGGATAGAAGTCTTATAGGCTAATTCCAATTCTGGTATAAGAGTACACCAATCATGGGTAAAGCCAACAGAATCTTTAAACTCCATGCCATAAGCACAAAATCTTCTGATCATGTCCTCAAGTGTTTGAATCATTCTTTCTACTAACCCATCTGTTTGTGGATATTATTCTGTTGAAACTGATAGTTTTGTACCCAAAAGCTTATGTATATTGGTCCATAAGGCTGATGTGAATTTTGGGCCTCTATCACTAATAATATTTTTAAAGAGACTAGTATGGGATATGACTCTGTTCCAAATCAAAAGAGCTGTATCCATAGCTGTGTCATCTTTATGAAATGGTAAAAAAATTGTGGTTTTTCTATATCTGTCAACAATGACAAGACATGCATTGTAACTTTTATCACCTCCAGGTGGTAAGGCAGTTACCCAATCCATATTAACCACTTCCCATGGGGTACTTGGCTCTTGGATATGAATCATTAAACCAAATCTTTTACTGGTAGCTTTATTGGCTTTCTGGCCTCTATCACAACTATGACAGTACTCAATGACATCTTTTCTTCAAGATGGCCACCAGGCACATGTCTTAATTCTTTCCATTGTTCTGTCTTCAGACAGATGTCCAGAATAAATTTTATCATGGCATTCCAGTAGTATTGTGTTGATTAACATTCTACTACATAAGACCATAACACATGTGTGTTTAGACTTATGATATAAGATACCATCAAACAAATGGAATCTTCCATTGTCATGAGATTTTTTCCAAATACCATCCAGAGAATTAGCCAAGGATGCATCTTTGCAATCTTTTTCAAGTAGAGCAGTAAGAATATGACAAGTCTTATCTTGCTTATAGCTTTCTCTAACTTCCTCAAAGAATTATGTTCCCACATCTGTGATTTTAATTTCTTCAATTGGAATTTGAGGTTCTGCACTTGTAGTAACATATGCAGGATTGTCAGATGTATTGGGTAATGCCCATCTACTCAAGCCATCAGCATTCTTGTTAATATTTCCAGCTTTATTTACTATGGTCATATTGCCTCTATACTCCTGAATAGCAATCTGCCATCTTAACATGTGTCTGTTTGGAGTCTTCATGTTAAGAACTGATTTTACTGCATTACAATCCATAATTACTTCAAACACACTACCATAAAGAGAATAATGAAGTTTTTCCAGAGCCCAAATAAGGTAAAGGTACTCCATTTGGCTAGCTCCATATCTGGACTCAGTAGGTTTTATTTGTCTTGAGTTAAAACAAATCGGACCCTCATAAGGCTTGTCATTGACAATTTAAACTTGATGAAGATCTGCACCTAGGCCTTCACCACACAAATAAATATACAGCTTAAAAGGAATTTTCCAGTCCAGCATCAATGATAATGGTGCATTATTCAAGGCATACTTTATTTTTTCATATGCTTTAATTCTTTCCTGTGTCATCTCTAAGACAGTTTTTTGAGCACAAATTCTGTACAATGATTTTGCATGGATTGCAAAATCTTTAAGGTGTTGTCTGTATTAACTGGCAAACCCTAAGAAAGATATCATTTATTTTTTGTTCTGGGGCATTTGTTTCAGTAAAGCTGCAAAAACCTTGTTTTTATCAACCCCAAGGCTCAGTCCTGATACTACATTTCCTAGAGCTTTCAGCTCATGAAACCCAAAATTACATTTTTTAAGAGATATTTTTATGTTCACTTGAAGAATTTTTCTAAGTACTAATGAAAGTCTCTCTAAACTCAATTTCCAGGTTTCTGAACAAATGATGATGTCATCACTATAAATGATTAACCATCCCTCTGATAATTCATGTGGGAAAATGGTATGCATCATTCTTCAATAATGAGAGGGTGAATTTTCAATACCAAAAGGCATCCTCAAGTACTCATAAATACCACAATGAGCAATAATTCTCAATAATTTCCTAGAATGAGATTTTAAAACATTCTGATGGAAACCTCTAAGAGAATTCATAGAAGTGATAAATTTTGCTTTGGATAATTGAGTCAAAGTCTCATGGATTCTAGGAATTCGATACCTGTCTGGAATAGTGTAGGTATTCAATTCTCTAAGATCACCAACCATCCTTGGTTTGTAATTATTACAGGAATTGTGACTTCTACTTCTTCATTGTGCCCAACGTTTTTAAGAACTCCCAGTTTCATTAGTTCATTAATATGACTTTCTAATGCTTCTCTAGCCCTAGCGCTAGCTGGGTAAACTGGTCTTCTTAATGGTGGAGGGTAAGGTCTTTCCACATTAAGCATAATGTCCACTTCATTTCCTTTGATAGCTCCAAGTGGTTCATTATCAGAAGCAAAGGCCTCTCTGTATTGAAATAAAATTTTAATAAGTTCTTCCTTCATTTCTAATGTTAGTTCAGTACTAATTTGTGCTTCAATTAACTTATCTGACACAAATTTTTCTTTATTAACATTATTTACTTGTCTAATGACAGTTATTTCTCTTTTTTCTAGAGGAAAAGAAAATTTTTGCCTTTTATTTTCCCTCATAGTAAAATATCTGTCTTTATGATTATTAATATCAATTCCATAAATATTGAGATAATCATTTCCAAGTATAAAGTGTTGTGAAGTACAATTATTCATAACAACAAATTCAACTTTTAATGTGATACTTCCTGCAGGATGAGGGAATGTCATAGCTGCTTCAAAAATGCACAAGGGGTGCATATCTTGGCTAGCACTGCTGAATTTTATACCTTCAATTGGAATTAAGCTTTCTTTCCAATTGGTATAAATCCTGGCAAGGTAATCTTTTCCAACACAAGTACAAAAAGAACCTGAGTCAAGATGTAACTTGGCTTCTCTGGTGTTTATCACAATATTAGTGATACAGGATTCTCCAGCTGTATAACCTTTACCTCTGGCAGGTTTGGTTTTCTGCATTTTAGCATCTTGAACATGTATGAAATCCATACATCCATCACTATACTGTGGTAAGTGAGTATGTACTTCTGTGACTTCAAAGGAAACATTAAAATTTTCTATACTAAGTTTATCTGGTACTTCCTCTTCTTCAGAAGGCTCAGAATCACTGTCATGTAAAGATACATCATTTGTTTCTTTTTTGTCTTCAACTTTATCTATTTCTATCTCATTTATTCTTGTCTTTTTGACACAAGTTTTTGCCAAATGAGATGTACTTCCACATTTATGATGTTTCAAAGGAGCCTTTTCATGTGGTTTATTAGGTTTTGGAATTGATTTCCCACTGGTCTTGTTATCCATTGGGGATTTATACCAATTCCTTCCAGTTTTTGTCCTAGTTCTGATGTCTTCCATGGCATTGATATAATCTTCCATAGAGCAAGGCTCAATACATCTGCTTCTTATAGCATGCTCAAGATAACCACCACATTCTCTTAATATCCTTTTATTAATCATTGTTTCAGACATATCAGGATGAAGAGAAGTTAATCTGTCTTTCTGTTCAATAAACTAAGACATGGGCTTATCCTTCTCAATATTGAAAGTGGATTCTTCAAAAAAGAATTTTCCATTTTAAATCTGCAAGAATCATTTGCCCATTTGGAAATAATATGTTCTTTCCACCATGGCCAAGAATGTTTACCATGGTCTTGCCTAATTTTGTAATACCATTTCTTTGCTGATTTGGTAAACAGGGAGTGTAATCTGGCACTTATGTATTCATCTGGTATGTTAAAGTCTTCTTTAAACATATCAATTGTTTTCATAAATTCCATATGATTATACTCTCCTTCACCACTGAAGGTTGGCCATTCCTCTAATCTTGGGATTTCTTTAGAATTACAAGCATCCTCCACTTCTGCATTACTTGAAACTGTATGATGTAAGTCATTATTAAAGTTTAGCACATTTCTGTCAAGAATTGCTGTGGAATGTCTTGGAAAATCATTCTTCAGTGATATATTATTAATACTTGATTGAATATCTTCTTTCAATTCAAGTCTTGCTTTATCACTTTTTTCCAATTGTTCTTGGAAAAGAGCTGCATTGTGTTCAGTTGAGTTTTCCAAGTTCTGAACTTGTATTCTTAATTATTTCAACTGTCTAGTTATAAGAGAAATAGAATTCTTGTCTAGTTGATTGAGTAAAGTAACTTTAGACTCAATTCTTGCACAAATTTTTATCAAAGACAAGATCTTGTCTTTATTCAAATTTTCTAGACCAATTATGTTCTTTTGTGACTCTTTTACTTGTAATATCTCTCTACCCATTTTCTGTTGGATATACTCAAAATTATTAAACTTTTCTAAAATTTCTTTATTACAAGTTTCAAAATGAGTTACAAGCTTTGCAAGGTCTACTTCTTTGGAAAAGATTTGTTCAATCTTTCCTCCTCCTTGTTTTCGAGTTCCATCAGAGTTCTTGCCATACTGAACACATTGTCCATGGCTGTCTTCTCTTTCTTGGAAATTCTGTAATTCTGTGGGTAAGGCTTGTTCCACTTGGATTTTGCCTTTCCCTTCTGATTGCTTGTGGAGGCTTGGGGAGCTTTCACTGGGCTGTTGTCCTTTCCTTGGGCCAACTTCTTCTTCTGGTCCTCTGACAACATGCTTTGGTTTTTCAACCAAGCTTTTATTTGTTGGACTTTTCCCTTGAAGGACATTAGTGTCCAACCCCACAGAAGTTTTTCTGTCTTTTCTGGGCCCATGAACTTCTTCACTTGGATATAAGAGTTCAATGTGCCTATCCAAAGACTTGGAAGAAGTTCCCACTACTGCTGCTTTGCCGCCATAAACCAGTTCTTGTACTGAAACTGGTATATCCCTATTGTTGCCTGCTGGAAATGATTCAGGTCTGACAACAGGAATAGCAGTTATGTCAGCTTCTGGACTCTCAATAAGAGTGTAAAAGGTGCTTTCTAACCTTTGGGAACTGGTGGAAGTTCTGGCATCCTCCATTTGTGCCTCTCCTCTGGGCTGACATTCTTGTCTTTTGGATTTTTGACTTGAATGTCCTGTTCCAGATCCATTTGATTTCATGGAGTAATTTCTTCCACTTCTATTAGGAGTCATTTCACATCAATTTTAAGAAAAAATTGACTAACAAATGAATTGAATTCACCTGCTGGATCTTTGAAAGGTTCTTTGGTACTTAAACCCCTTGCTGCTGGGCTGGTTTGAACTTCAATACTAGACTCTGTTGCCTCAGAGTCTGAAGAGCTTTCTCTGATGGATGACACTAGAGAAAAGTAAAACTATAAGTTATTTTATCCAACAATAACAATAACTTATAAACTCAGCTTATTGAATAAAGTTGTTTTAATGTAATTTATGGCAAATTACATCAAAATTAAGGAAAAATTTCTAAAGATTAAAGAAAAAATGTTTTTAATAAAGATTTTCAAATATTTTTTTTTGATTTTATATTTTCCTTAAATGAATAATAATTATGCAATTAATAAGTTATTAATCAAAATTGTATTATTACTCACTTTATACTAGAATAACTCAAAGAATAAATTTCAAGTCTGTGATGTGAAAAAGCCACTGGTTAAACAAAATTAATTTATTCCAAGTCAGTAAATATTATATTTTTGCAAACAATATTCTTAAGAAGAGAATAACCTTATTAATATTATAAAGATTATTTATAAGGGATAAGTCCCCAAAAAAGCCAATATTAAGATAAATATGGCAATTTTGCATCAAAAAAGAGTAAAATAAGGTCTAGAATATGATTTATGTCCCAAAAAATGGTTAAAATCACGGCCTGGCCCCCAAATGTAAGGTTTTTCTATAAAACTCTTGATAATAGTGACAATATCAAGAGTATTATGAATGTCCTCAGTAGAAAAATATAATATAACAAAAATATTATAGCCATAAATTAAATATAATTATTATTATATAATATACTAATAAAAAAAAATATTATTAATTGTAATGAATTATAATTATTCTATTATTGTTATAGTCACTGACAGTTATAACAATAAGAAGTGTAAAGCTTTTAATGAGACAATTACACATGGAAAATATAAATATTATTTATAAAAAGAAATTATAACACACACTGTGCAGATATAATTCTTATAGAAAAATTGTATATAAAAAAACTAATAATAGACAAAAAAAAATTATAGAATTTTAGAAAAAAACTTACTTATAATATATATTTAATACAACAAGTCAAATACAACGGTTATTATATTAAAGAATTATTAGAAGTTAAGAACACACCAAAAATCAATATTTTAAAAGATAAAACAACTTTTTATAATAAAAAATATGATTAAAACTTTTTTAAGGGGAATTCGTGGATTTTGAAAGAGATTTTAAAGACAATAATTTTATAAAATAAAATATATTATTTGTAATTACAACAATAATCTGAATTCTATTATTTCATTTCTTTAATTTAGAATTAATAAAGAATAAAAGAACTTAACAATTACTTTGATAATGAGATTTTATATGTAATAAAACTTTACCTGTTTAAATTTCTAATATGATTGGATTGGATTGAATTGATGGACAAAAACAGTGATGAATAGACTCTTTTTATGTCTTCAGAGAATCTCTCATGATTCATAATGGATATAGAGGACTTGCTCAGTTCAAAGCTGAAAAACCATTCTTAAAAATAAAGTTCTTAGCTTAAGGGACCTTATTTTTGATTCCAATTTAAAGTTACTGGTGTTATTCTTAACTCCAAGTAACTTTAATCCTCATTTAAGTTAATTATTTCAAGTTTTAATATCAAATAAGTTTATTTATATTAAGGTTCATCACATCAACAACTTAAAAATAAAGTTTGAAGCATAAATCTGTTAAACTCAATTTTTAATTAATTTTTAAAGAAATCTTAATTTTCTCTAAGTATAATTGAAAGAGTAATTTTCCAGGCTAATTACAAATAAAACCTGTTTATAAAAAATACTTAAAATTCAATTCATACACAGATAACATTGAATTGTAAGCTGTGTGAAATGTTCAAGCAAATCCATTGAGATTTGGATTTTTAATGCATTTTTGAAGTTATTGCTATTTTTCCATGTAAAATAGCAATACACACTAAACCTTAACTTTTGATAAGGTTTTAATCCTTGTAACTTTAAATTTTCAAGCTTATTTAAGCTTTGATAGCTCTTAAAACTTCAATTTCAAGCTTGCATATTGGGATTTACCCTTTGGCAGCTTGAAATTCCTGTCCAAATTGGGATAAAAACAGTTTAAACTTTAAGGTTGGATCAAAATGTAATCTTAAAGCTTAAATAAGGTTGAAAATCCTCCAATACAGGCAGAAAACCTTAATTGAATCCTTGCAGATCCAAAGAGCTGGGTACCCCAGCTCTGTTTGGTCTTTTTCCTTTGCCCTACCTTTTTGCATGGATTTTGCCCTTTTATTTATTTAAAGCCATACTATGGCCTTAAACACTTTTAAATTGATCCCACACAGGATTTACATCCTGTATGGCAACTCCTTAGGCAATTCAGTAAATATACACAACACCTCCATTTTAACTAAAATTTTGGTAAGTTTGCATAAACCTTATGGAACTTTAATTTAAGCTTATTTAAGCTTAAATTTAACAATTTTAAAAAAATGTTGAAAAAGCTACACTAGTACTGTGAGATTCTTAAATCTTCCAATAACTTAAGAAATAAGTATTTTTGGGTATAACACCCTATGGGTGTACCCTAGGTTATTTTTGGTGTAGAATCCAAAAATGACATCATAATTATAACATTGTTTATCAAAAAAAAGTTATAGTTATTTTTTGGTCTTTGTTATTTTAATTTCAACTGGAAAGTCTGTTCAAGACTAAATCAGCTGTATATAAATTTATTTGGGGCCTTATGGGTATGTCACATATACCCCACAGGCTTGCAATCATCTTTAGACAATTTTTGATTAAGCTATGACTGTTTGATCAATTGAAAAGTTTTTTTTCTTGATTTAAGGGCTATTTGGTAGCAATCTTCTTAGTGTCATTGAATTTCTCATATCAGACTTTAAACTTCAATACAATAGAAAAATAGTAAGCCTAAAATACAATCTTCCATTTAATAGACAACATAATCATGTGTAGTCAAAACAATAACATCTTGTGTTAAAATTTCCCAACTTTTACAAAAGGTACCCTTGTTTGTGCCATTAGTTTCATATCCAACAGACTACAGGAGCTTCAGCTTTAGCTCAGAGGTAACTTTTCAAAGCATAGCGAAGGGATGCCACAGAAAGATTCATAGAATTAAGCAAAGCCCTGGTTAAGCAATGTGGAGTAACATGTCAATCAACCTGATGTGAAGGAAAGCTACTATTGAATGTTTTTTTACAAAAGTTTACAGCCATTGAGCAAGCAAACACTTTATAATCTGTCATTAAAAACTTCTTTCAACATCTTTTGTTCATACTGGATTGATTTGACGAAATTTCTTAAAGGACTTGTAAAAGTAGCCACATGAAAGACAAATTCTTCCTCATTGTCTCATGATTCCTCATGTTTGCTTCGCAAACATGTAGGATTAATTACTTCAACATTTTTGGAAAATCAGTAGCAAATATACACGGCGACTTTTTTTAAAGGGCCAAGAAATCCATCACTTCAGCTTCTGTTAATTTTCGGAAAACAGGCTTTGTTCGAGCAGAAGGTTGAACCGTATCAGCCCCAACACCCACTGTACCCATTATTCCAATTTCTATCGTTTTTTCGGTCATCTGTCCTTCAAAGCCTTCTTTTAGCGTTAAAATCGCAGTATGAATGGCATCTTCGAGTGACAGGTCCTCGTTGTACCTGCATTTAACAGCAAAAAATTTACATAAGCTGTTATACAAGACTTTGCGAGAAGAGACTTTGGGAATTTGGCTTGCCTTTTTTCCAAAAAAGATTTTGCATTCACCATGTTCTTGCCAATTGCACTGGCTTTCCAAGGCCAAAAACTTCCACTAGGGTCTACTTGATAAAGACTTGAGCCACGATGCTCATCCCATCCGGAGATCAATAAAGATACACCAAACGGACGGACTCCACTAATTGACAATTAACAAAAAAGTCATAAGGTTTCTACTGTAAAAAACAGGTAGGTAATCAAATATATACGCACCCAGATTGAGTGGCTTCTTGCATTACAGTAGCTATTTCTTGAGTAAGAAGTCGCGTTGTTGGGTATTCACCATGGATCTTGAGATTGCAAAAAGTGGTAAAAAAAAGCCACTTGAGACTTGGCCCACTCAACGTAAAATAACGAAAGAATTTACTTTCCAATAAGACTGCGCAATCTTACGGGCTCTGGCGACCAAAACGCGATAATCAGGCCCCATTCCTAAAAAAAGAGGACGACGCAGCGCAAAAGATTTTCAGTTTTGACTTGTAAATCTTAAATTCACAAGTTTTCATTACGCGTTTCTGATTTTATTGTCTTGAATGAGCTTTAAGTGTTCTCATGAAATATGCACCTGAGTAAACCATGCCGATGTTTGGGCAAATTGAGGCCACTTTTTCAATCATTGAGTCATCTACCAAGACCGATGTTGTTTTCTTCTCTGTAGCGATGACGACCCCGTTTTTGGCTGAGGGAATGATCGAATCAAACCAAATTAGACAAATATCAATAAAAAAGTCTTGAGAAGAAATTGAAAGCAAGAACTTGTCAAAAAATTTCACCTTTAATTCCAAGACTGGAGGTGCCCTGAGCGACAGCAGCAAGGGCATGTTCGATCTGAACCAGTTTACCCGATGGGGAGAAGGTCGTTAGAGAGAAACTGTAAGAGCTTCCGCCGGATGCCATGGTCTGAGGAGTTGGATGATCTGGATGGTCAAGAGGAAATCCGGTGGCCCAAGGGGACAGAGATCGCTGGAGTCACTAACAGGTCAAGTGACAGGTTACCTGTCAGCAATATGCCTCAAACCAGCCATGATGACGCAAACGTAGCCACCGCGCAATCGATAAGACCCTGTTTGGCATGCGAGACCCCGGCCTGCATGAAAGCTCTGGATTTATCAAGCCCTCTTTTTGATAGCTTGCTGCTCATACCTTGCATCAAAGCAGAAGTCCGTAAGGCCTGCAGGCTGTGAAGAAAAGACTCTCATATGAAGACAATTTTAACTTAATATTTTACAATTTCAACTGAAAGAAATATTGAGAATGTTCAAGATGAACTCAAAGGATTTCGCAATCCATGGGGGAGAAAAATCCACGGGAAACCACGAGTTAAAACCATCTGTTGAGAATTGTTCCAGAAAGAACCTGAACTATTTCTATGACTGTCTTAAGTGTAAACACAGCACTTTTTTTGTGTTTCTCTGAGACCAAGTTTTTGAAGAAAAAAAAAGTCACTTTGAGGATTGTCCTTGGCTTAACTCATGTCACATGCTTTCTAGAAAAAAAAATACAATTTTACAAAGGAAATTATGTTGGTTTTTTGGTGAATTTGTTAAAAACTAATTATTTTCAAAGGAAAACTACTAGTAAAGATGGAGTTGACTTTATAAAACTACAGACCAAATGAAGATTTTTGCTATTTTGGTTTTTGCATATTTTCACCATAAAGAAGGTAGAACCCCATGGTTGGTGCACAAGGTCCAATTTAAGCACAAAAAAGAGTTAAATAATACTAAAAGACTCTTTTAAATATGATTTCTAATTGGTTACATTTTTAAAATTGAATGGCCATCTTCTCAGCCATGTTTACATAAAATGAGTCAACTTATGTGGATGTGCAAATTAATGTTTTTCACAGGGTTGAAAGAAGAAATATCCACTTAATGAAATGATTTCTATGATACTATGATATATTTTGAATTAATTAAAATATTCTAATCAAAGAAAAAAAGAACGGGCTCTGCGGAAAATTTTCTTCAACTTTGAATACTTTTCAAATATGTTTTCTGAAAAGAAATCCAGAGAGAAAAGACTTGAAAATGTGAAATCTTTTAGCCTTATACACTGATTCAAGCTTTGATTTTCAGCTCAAATAGCTATATTATGAATGATTTTATTTTCAATCTCCTAAATTTTGTCTGTCTTTTATTATTTTCAACAAAATCACTATCATATCCAGTTTTGATTTATATTCTTTTCTAAGCTTTCAAATTAAATGGAGATTCTTCCAGAAAGTAAAAATGATTAATTATTATTTTTCTAAATTATTTTGATTTTATCTGTCAATTATTTGAAATAAAGGAACAAAAAAGATAACTTTTTATTTAAATTTCATTTTTCTTCTTTATTTTTAAGCCAAAAGATTTGATAGTTTTCAAATATTACAGAATTACCAGAAGGTGTAACTTAATAGATCTTCAACAACAGATATTCAGAGTATAAAGATAAATCATAAGTAGAGGAATTAATTAGTAGGATTTGGATCCAAAAAGATGGTTAATCATATGTGTTAAAAACATTATTTTACATTTCTCAACGTGATATATCGTACTCTTAATGTAGTAATAAAATTAAATATTGGGATTGGAAATATTTGTATCTCATAACTGAAACAAAAAACATATGAAAAACAAATCAAAAAACATTTTTAAAGAAATATCTTCTAGTTAAAGTAAATTTTTCAAACTATTTTCTCAATGTTATGATTAAATTTTAGGTACAAATTCTTGATTTTGAGTAGTAAAAAATTGCTTTCCAAAATAAATACATCTCATATTATAATTATTCTTTATTTCATTATTTTTTAGCTATTTTATAGCTTAATAATATATAAATAACTTATTTAATTTACAAATTGGATTTATAATAATTTCAATTTGACAAAATAAAAATGTATTTTGAATAAAAAAATTATTTTAAAATTTTGAATGAGCTATCTTTTCATAACCTGAGATATCAAGTAATCTCTATTGAGACTCTTTTTATATTAAAGAAATAAAATTTAAAATACTTCAAGATATTTTTTCTATAAAAATATTTTACTATATAAACTCCCTTCTTATTGAATAAAAGAAGGAATTTTAAGAATTAATCAAATATAAATCTTCCTAAAGTGAAGAATTAACATTAAATAAGCTCAAAGATTACTATACTTAATATAAAAGTTTTTTTGAAGAAATTTTAATTAATAAAGGGGTTATTAAACAAACCGTTTTTGTCTTCAGAGTGGAAATAAAAGGAAGATCTAGGGCATTTATCCCAATTTGTGAAGACATCATTCCAAACCATTTCGTTTCAATTTTGATATAAAATCTCCCTTTACCTTTTATAAGGAAAGGTTTTGGGTGCCATAGTCCCTATATCTCTTTGAGCTTCTTACCAAAGGAGTTTTATTAATATTTATAATATATTTAATCTTATTAATTTTTAATAGATAAGAAATTCTTAAATTGAAGGTGTGACTAGGAGTCACTTTTGACATCCCCGATTACCAATAATAAAAGCTTTTGTGAGTTTCTTATGAGTGAAAGAAATTCTTTGAATTGGTCCTAATAACCTTATTGGAAGCTGTTAGGTAATTTTTTATATGCTCATCAAATTCTCTCATGAAGCAAAAAAATCAATAAATAGGAATTAATCAATATAAATCTGGTTTTTTATTCAATATAAGTCCAGAATTATCATCAAATTGATTGATCATGAAGTTCCTCAGCTCTTTCATATTAATAAAAAGAGGAAGAATATCCCTTGTTTTTGTTCAAATAGAAGTTTTTTTTTTAATATTTAGCTTATTAAAATTATCTACATACTCTTATTTGAGCTCCTAAAATATCACGGAGAAAATTTCCAGCATAATTTCTCTATTTCTTTGAGGTAAGATTTGTTTTTCATGTATTCTATATCTATAAATATTTACTTAGAGCTCTTATACTAAACCTTCTTTGTACAGAATTTCTAAGCAAATTTTTAATACTTCTGTATTGAAAGAATTATTTCAAGCTGGAAAAAATTAGGTGTAATGAACTTAAAAAAAATTAAATTGTAATATGAGTCTTGAAAAGGTAATCATATTTAGAGGAATGATGTGTTGAAAAATGAATAATACTAACCAATGAAATGTTCAAGCATTAGTTCTCAGAAAATCTAGTAAAAATATGTGATATTTGAAGTGAAAATTAATAGGAATTGTAAGAAGTACTTAAAAATAAGTTTTCAGAAGATAAGAAAAATTTAACCTCAGTACATGTCATAGAAGATAATTTAAAAAAACAATATGGCTATCATGAAAATCTCTGAAATATCAGGAATGATATGAGAAGGTAAGTTAGTTTGAAGTCTTCTAAAGCTAATTAAAATCAAAAAACTGAAAATATTACCACATTAGCGCATTGGAGATATTGAAAATCAGTCCCAAGAAGTGTAAAGAATATGTCAAGGGAATGTACCTAATTTTTGAACATTTGTGATTTTATCGTTGAGAGATTGGATAGGTCCTTATGGTGTTACTCTATCTACTCTATGGGAAAGGCTACATCAAGGAAATGTAAAGGACATAAGTAGTTTTCATGGTTTTATTCAGATAAAGTATCATTTTCTGCATAGGCGGAAAGTATGGATCCAGAAATAGATTGATAATTATCACTTGAGGAATAGAATAATGAATTTTTTGGATGTGTTCTGAGATGACGTTCTTATTTAATATGACTTATGCATGAAGATAATTTCCATTTAATTAATAGATTGATACATAAGAATATGAAATATATACTTATTATGTAAATGATCCTAGGTAATTAATTTGTATCATAGTGGATATCTAGAGGATAAATGAATGGGAGTTCTTTTATAGAAATTGAAACAAAGCCATCTACTATATCTCATTGATCAAATAAAATACAACAAAAATAATCTTATGGTGAATACTGAAAAATACAATGCAATTTATAAATTTTGAGTGATATATGTTCAAAATTTTGAGCTTGAATCAATTAATTTGTATTCTTTGTGTTTAAAATAGTGAGATTTGTCATCATGTAGAAGGAAACAGCTTACCAGGGTATACATATCCTTTCAATATCACTCTTAACATTAAAGCTGAAATGGATCGTACAAAAATACTCTTGAAAAGAGAATTTTAATTCAAAAGTCCCTCAATAAGGGCTTGATATCTCGTAAATGTTTCTGAAAGGAATTAAAAATTATGTAAAAAAACTTTTCTTATTGGATGAAACTTGAAGAAAAATATGATTTGTTCATAAAACATGAAATGAATGGAAATAAAATTGAAATAAAATAAAGATATTCTTATAGAACTATGTAGGGGATGTCAATCCTAACAAAAAAAAGTTTTAATATTTAAAAATATTTATTTCTCAAAAACCAAAATTTAACACAATTACTTTCTTAATCTTAAATCACACCATTTCTAAGAAGAGTACTCTTTTGTTTAAAAAAATTAGATTTTTCTAAAAAAAATATTCCTCTGTTTCTTTTTATTAAACCCTACCACCGATTTTGGAAATTTTTTTAAAAATAATTACTTTCAGTAATTATCTTGTTTTAAATCCACTTCATTTATCTTGTTCTTAACGATTAATAATCAATTAAACTATTTTCAATCATAAATTTCAATATGTAATATTATAAATGGTGAAGTTTTTTGATTTTAGTGAAATATTATGTCCATATCATTGATGTATTTCTCTTTTGAAACAAGATAAAATTAAATATATTCATTTTTTTGGTAGAATCATAGATAATTCAATACATCATTCCATTGGTAGATTACTTCAAGATCTTCTTTTCTTTTTTCAAGGATTTTTTTTCTCATTTAGAAAAAATAAAAAACACCCCTTATAAAAACTTTTGAGTGAGCTAGAAGATATTATAATTTAGTATTAAGCTTATAAAAAGATTGAGATAATAAATTGTACCACATTGGATGATATATTTTTTTTATAATAATATTATTCTTCTGGCTTAATCTCTTTATTGTATAAATAATTTAATTATTCCTAATTCTATTTTGTATGATCTCTCTTCCTTTATTTTCAATACAATAACAAATATTTCTTTTCTTTTTTCGGAGAGGATTGATTAGAAATGTTTCATTATTTATCATAAAGTTCAAAAGTTTTTATCATCTCAATATTTAGCACAACACTAAACTATATTCATATGATGGCTTGGGTTTAACCAAGCCATGTAATAATCCTAGAGCTAATATAAGGATTTCCAATTTCTAATCTCCTTTTTTAAAACACTTTATCATTTTTAATCAAATAGAATTTTCTACCAATGAAGAATCTAAATTTTTATTAACTTGAAGCTTGACACCTTTAAATTTTGTAAATTTTTGCAAAAGCAAACTGTTAAGCTTATTAATATATAAAATTTGAATCTTGATAAAGCTGAATACCTTGATATTTATTGGTTTAAATCTTTCAGAAAATAATAATTTAGAATTCATTAATAAATTTTGAGGAAATTAATAGTTTCAACAAAAGTTTATTGATTAATATTATTTAAAATTGAAAAAAAATATCAAATACTTATATATTATGTACTACTAGAAGTTAGCTTTATCAATATTTTAGAAATTCTTGAATAAATTAGTAATTAATTGTAGATAACTTAATCTGATATTAAATCTACATTTGATAAAATTCGCAAATCTGACTTATTCATTACTCAAATGAACCTCATGGGGATTATTTTGGAATTTTGAAAGAACTATGGTCAAATTTTCTTTTTCAAGTATAATTGTTTGTTAAAGATGAATTTTCTTTGTGAAATTTGTATAATATAGGTTTTTTTAGACCAGAAACTTTAGGTTTTGAGAATAAAAATATCTTTGGTTTTAAAAAAGAAAGTTTTATATATCTCAATACCCACAGTTTATGAGTTTTAATATTTTCAAAAATTTCAAAATTACAATTTGTATTTAATGGCTAAGTAATTGATATTTTGGACATAGAACTTGGTAATATTCACATCCCCTAATATCAGTGAAATATCTAATATCATTATTCAAGCTGTATTCTGTCTTATTTAATTAAATTAAATTTAGAATAGGAGTTATTTCCTAATTAAAATGAAAGAAAATTCTTTTCATTTCATCATTTAATAGTGTGGGGTTATTTTTATATTAGTGCAGAAAGAAGGAAGAGTATTCTTTTTACTTAGACACAATAAAGATCTAAGATCAAGCCCAGGAGTTATTCAGAAGGGAAACCATAGATTCTAAAAAAATCCTTGCATAATTTGTTCAGTAATAATATCACCATACAAATATTAAATACAATTTAAATCTCAATAAATTTGAATATTTATCCCAAATTACATATTCTGTCCTCTCCCTGTCACTATGTTGCTTTATCAAAGTTTATTAATCTACATATAGTCTCTTTATAGTCACTATTATAAATATCTTATTGAACTGGTATCAATAAATGAATAAACCCCTTGGTTTTAATCAGTTTTATTGTTGATATTAGATAGTCCTGTACTTTCTAATTTCCATATTTCTTCATTAAGGCTAAATCAATGGGCTTAGTTCAAAATATTTTGCTCAGGTATTCCTTGGAATGGGGGTTTGGGGACCAAGATTCAGATTAAATTAGCCCATACATCTTTATAGAAAAAGGAGAATTGTGGGCCTCAATCCTGAGGGTTCACTAGTCTCTTTTAAGAGATTCAAAGAAATATCTTTAGAAATTATATAACAGTTAAGGATTAATTATTAAGGAGGAACTAGTATTAAAGAATATTGGTATCAACATAGCCTATAAAAAATAGATGCTATAAACAGGAAAACATGTAATTAGAATTTGAGGAAAAAAGGAGAACTATTAAGAGTTTTTTACATACTAATAATGAAAATAATCAGGTTATGAATCCTGTTGGACTTTGAGGAATTTTTTAAAGTCTCTAAAACAACTTAAATATATCAAAAAGATAGAAAAAAATAACTTAGATGATCTTACAAGCCCAAATAATTAATCAAAAGATAAATTGATAGCATATGAAAATCATCACAAATTTTAACTATGATTCCAAATAGCTAAAATTACATGTATAAATATGAATTTAATGTCTCAGAAATTTCACTTTAATATTTAAAAATAGCTTTAATATAAAATTAATGATATATTCATGAGCCTTTATCAATACCAGCAAATTATTTTTGAGAAAACAAATTTTTTAATGAGTGTTAAGAAGATATGAAAGTTCCAATTGGATCCAGTTAAGAAAAAAAGAATTTTTTGTTTTTCATTGAAAGTAATATTTCAAATCAGTATCATTCTAATTATTTTGATATTAATGATCTCAATATTCATTTTTGGCTTTTATATATCAAATTTTATAAAAAAGGTTATGACTGAGAAAAGCCCAAAATTTGAAGTCAGATATTTTTTTTTTGAGAAGCCCTATTTGAAATATCATTATTTTGTAGTTTAAATATAAGAAAACAATCATTATTCCCAATTTATAAATTTAATATATAATCAAAATCTACTATACGATCTTAAACCTATTCAAGGTTTTAGAGAATTTATTAACTACATTTTAGTAAGATTGTGATTGATATAGAAAATAGAAAGATTGACTTCATTTGAAATTATTTAATAAAGTTTCAAAAAAATGTAAATTATCTAATCTCACAATTTATAATATACTTGAAGAATTTTTGATTGATTTAAGGAAATGTAAGTGATCATTTTTCTAAATTAATATAATTGAAAGACTTCCTTATTGAGTGAAAATAATTCATAGAAAGAAACTATTACACTACATAAATGCTAGAATTTCTATCAATGAGGAATTTATAAAGATTATGTGAGTGAACCTTTAAATAATGTGTCTCATTATTTATTCAAAAATTACTTAAAATTTGAATTAGGAAATTGTTTGATAAAAGAGGAAAATCTTAGCTTTATGAATAAATGACTAAAAAATGAATGATATTGAATTTGGAATAAAAACCTAATTCAATTTCACAAGTAAATGGAAAAAATAGTTGGATTAGTTTTGGTTTAATTGAAATATGTATTTCCACTAAGAAAAAGAATTAAAGAAATTTTAATAGTCAACTAAGATGTTATATTAAATAAATTTTTGGGTTTCTATCATTATTATTTAATGGTGATCATTTTTAGGATAAATTAAGTAGAGAAAACAGATTTTTGATTTGAAAATATTCATTATATGGATCAAAGTGACTTTTTAAACATCCAAAGAATGATTTCAGAGCGAAAATATAATGAGAAAGAGAAAATATGTAACGGAGACTATCATATCACAAATTATTTAGTTAATGAATTGGTTTTTTTGATAAATGAGTGATGATATAATATTAAGTAACTTCTCCTATTCTCCCAGAAGATAACATATCCAACCCGAATGTTGTGGTTTATGTATATTTGAGTAGAGATAAATGCTTAGTGGCCATAGCTTCACCTATTCTCTTATCTTCTAATTGGAAAAGGAAGTAATTTAATTCTAAATATGAAAATCCTCCCCCAAATGTATTCAAAAACCATCTACTATTGTAGAACTCTGAACTCAGAAGAATAATTTCAAAAATTACTTATTTCTGAAAGTATTCATTATGATATTAATAAAAATTGTGGAAATTCTTTTGATAATGTATGATATCTTCAATTTGGTTTTACTCCTCATTAATAATTTCTTAATAAAGCTATGAACAAAAAAAAGTGAGCAAAAGAGGTTTATCATACGAGAGAGCTTCAAAATATCAATTCATATTTTGAAAACAGATTTCTGTTAAAATTTTTTTGATAAATTAAGATGGGTAATTAGTTTACCCTTTCTAAATATATCAAAATTTTGCTGATATAGCTATATGAATCCTCCTGGACCTATCGACTTGATCATTCACATCGGAAGCCATCTGATAACTGTGATGGTAGAATTTCCCGGATTCAAATAAATCCCGAAATTTTGAAATCTTAAAAGAAGCTCAAAAAAAACAACCTATTTAATTTTATTTATGAAATATGTATTGAAGCCACATTTAAGCCAGATCTTAATACAATTAACTCAAATCGGGTGACTGGTTACTAGATTCCTATTTTTTTTCAAAAGGCTATGGGGTTTAACATAATTTCAAGGTATCATATAGGGTCTGTTTTATTATTATTAATGACAGAATCATTTCAAATTTAGAAAATTTATATTTCAGGTAAGGAAAAATTACGAACAATTTATTCAGAAATAATACTCTAAATTTTAACCAGAGAAGCAATAATTTATTGAAAGAAGGAATTCTATATGAATAAATCAGATTTAATCCTATTGTGCCTAAAAAAAAAACTTCAAAACATTATTCTAGGAATGGAATAGAATATATATGAAAGTGATTATTTCTAATTTTATTTCACATCATGATAATCTTTGTATCATCTATAAGGGACTTAAACTGTAAACTTCATCTATCAGAATGAATAGTTCCCTCAGTTTATATTGAATAAGTGCTTAATCCTATCACTTTTCTTTCTTTTATGGTTAAGATATCCCCTCTAAGGCTAGGAAAACAGGAGAAATTACCCAGCTTCAATATGAAGGTCACAACTTCCTTCAATAGTTGATAGATTTATACCTTTATCATAAATCTCTGTCTCTGTGTCTATGGGAGGCTAATTCCTTTGATTTTAATTTGGACAAAATGATTAGGGTTCTTCTATATGTATAATTTCTGGAGGAAACTTGGACCCCTTGATAAATTGCAAAAACATCTTATTTTTTTCTGAATTTATTTATAACAAGAGATATTTTATTTTGAGATTTAAACTTAAATGTATGATTAATCATATTCTAAAAGGTCTTTTTATAAGTGATTAAGCTTATACTTTTTGTATATCTCTTGAAAAATATTTGTTTTCTCCAGAAATATATATATCTCTTGGATTTACTCCAATAATGTTTCTTGATAGGTTTGAGTATCTTAAGCTTAGCCTCATTGATAATCTTATATTATCATTCAAAGAAAATACAAAACTTACCTTCATTAATGTTGGTCCAAATATTTAGGCTTCAGAAGAATTTTTTCTATCTTTAAAGAAGAATCAAAGATGATAGGCTCATCAAATCGCAAGGAATATATTTTCAATATGTATATTTAAAAATCATTCTATTGAAGTTATTTATTATGACAACCTATCTTTACTAGAATAATATAATATATAAATCCAATTTTCTAGCATGTACATGTATACATGGTTCAGTAGTTACTGAAATTTGTGTCAAGTTAAGAGTCAATAAACTCAAAATTCCATTAAAATCTGAATGATATAGCTTTCAGATTATGTTCAATTTTCTTCAAGGATTTTCAATTTTGATATAAGAAAACCAAAATATTTGTCATTGGCCTGTTATAAATATATATAGCTATTATTCGGTTGGAAATGTGTACTTTTTGTATTTTTCATTGATTTGATTATAATTATTATTATTTTTTTTGATTAGTGTTAATATTTATCCATTAACTTGTTTTGATTATGAATATACTTATTTATAAACTATTCTCTAATAATGCGTATTAATAGTAAAAGCTATAAGCTTTCCAAATAATTATTATTTAACACTTTGAGAGGTAAATATAGAAATAATTAATTGTCACAATCATATAAAAGTCTATATATATTAGATCTCTCTTCTATTAATAGTATCAATATTTACAACGAAAAAATTGATATTCTCTCAGTAAAATTTCATTCTATTATTTTTCGAGTCTTGGATTTATGAAATTGTGTTTGCTTTCGTAGAACACAAGACATTCAAAATTAGATTTCAAAATCTTCCTAATATCAGATATCATATAATTCAATTGAGATATTTCAAGAATTCAAATTTAAATAATTGAATATTCTGAAAAATTTTATAAATGAAGACCTTTGTTTGAATATAGAAAAAATTTAGTCCTGTTTCCTGTCATATATGTGCAGTGGGCTGAATAGATGATGAGAGAGAAATGCTCAAGATAAGATCACATAATATGGATTGAAAATGATGAAATGAAATTGGTCTTAAATTTCAACTTGAAATTTGTTTGAATTTTTGAACATATCAAAATGAAGAATTAATATTTCAATTCCTTATGGTTTGGAATTTGAGCATAAGAAAATTACGTTTTTATTAAGTATCATATGCTATTTTTGAAAATGAAAAATTCTGAACATACTCCAAAGTTTAAATAAATCAAAGAAGATAAAGAGATATAATCAGAATGAAATAAACATATTAAGTTTATATAGTTTTTACGAGACAGTATTTATAGAATTTTTGGATGAAAGAGAACCAATTGGAGAAGTTCAAGAAAACTAAATTGCACTTAGAGGTATTTGAGGGGGGATTCATATAGTATTTGTCAATTTCAAAATCTATATTTTTCTTTCTTTCAGAATCTCAGCTACTATCACAGAAATATCAAGTCTAAAAACTAACTAAGGGTGGTTATCTTATTTTCAAGTCCTCCCATCAAACTCTTTCAGAGTAATTCTTAAAATTCAAAACAATTAATTATTCCTTCTACCCCCTGTTGTTCAGTTCACCTTTGGAAGTACCACTCAACAATCATTGTATCAATTCATCATCAACTTCGATTTATCACTACTTACACTTATTGTCATGACCTTAGTGCTATCATATCATATTTATTATTAAGTTTTTTTGATACTATCATTTATCTTGTCTAACAATGTGTATTAAAACAGATCCAGAAGTCTTAATTCAAAGAAATGAGAAAAGGCAAAGATAAAATATCCTATATTATCACGATAACTATGTTATATAACACTAAGAATGAGTAGCAACAAAATACAAATGATATAAACAAGTTGAAACTATAAGCTTGAAAACAAATTCAGGTTATTGTGGATTTATGAGGGGTTGACTAAATCTCAATAGTGATGATGAGTTTTCTCAAAGCACTGGATGCAATAACAACTACGTATTAGCACGTGGCCTAATAGCATTTGAGCCATACAGAATCTAGAACTGAGGGTGGCAACATTGGAAAGATCAGCTTCCGCCCTTGCAGATAACACCCTAATGTAAGAGTCTCATACCAAAAATATCAAAGTTGGATGAGAGGTGTAGAGTTTGATTTAGCTACCTGCTCTTTCTCATTAAAATCTTTAGGCTGCTATGCCTTTGCCAATTCTTATTCAATGTAAGTGAAATTCATACATCCTGAAACAGAAACTTTGCCTCTTTCAGAAAATTACTTGTATGAGAGGTATTCGAACAGGAGGGTTTTATTATATCATCGTTCATGATATGTTCATGTTATGCCTGTGCTTACGTTTGACTCACAATAGACCCTATAGTAACCTAGTGTGATATTATTCTTATCATACAATTGGGTCATTGAATATTCTAGGGCTGTCCTTTAGGGCGCCAGGGAGAGATATTGAATTCTCTCAGGGGACATGATAGCAGGAGTTCCCAAGTATTATCCATCGTCTTCTTTGCGAAGCTCTGCCTTGAATTTCGTGATCAGCAATGACTCCTTTGGAAAGGCAAAGTCATTTTCAACGCCAGTGGGAGCTTTGACTCCAGCCAAACACTTGATGCCACCACCCTAGATCCCTTGGGAGTGTGTGGACTTCCTTCGACCCGATATTCGTTGTAGCAGCGAGGTCTTGACGCAGCTTGCCTCCAAAGCAACTGGCTATATGATTTAGCTGGGATGACCTTACAATCCATCGACAGATCCTCCTTATCGAGGGGACTCGGTAGCGAGCCTTGTCTTCAGCGCAGCCAGCAATCACATCAAGACTCCCATTTGATTGAATTTGTCGATGTACTGTTCTCTTGAATTGTGCAAAGTACTCGAGCACTTCGAAATCTCCGCCTCGCCTCAGTAGCGAGAGAACCGTTGGCTAGGGCTCTAAGGACAGCGTCGTTTTTACAAAGGCGCTCTATGGATCTCCTACTGGGATTAATAATCCTTTTGAATGATTCCAACTTTTAAACTTCGGTCGTGGGCTAATTTGATTGTCGTCGAGCTCACGACTTCGTTTTTGGATTTTGTGGACCTCGTCTTTCAATTGAATGGCGGCAATAACAGCGTTGTTTTTATGCCAGCTCCTACAAAATTTCCAAGGAAAAGACAGAGCTATATAAGATCCTGACTAGCCTCATTCTTTCAAGCAGCCTTCATCCTCTCTTTCTATTTTACTCCAGCAATTTGCTTACGATCCTTTCTTTTTCAAGCTCCAACCTACAATCTCATTTTATTTGATTTTGTTTATTGTTTTTCCGCCCACAGGCATCAAAATAAATTAGAGAGGGGCTTTTGTTTTCAGGGCGTCAACTTGATCCATCTTTCTCTAAGCTTTAATTTCTCTTACTGGAAATTAACTAGGTGTTGCTTTCATTTTTCAAAGATATGAAAAGCTACACAGTTTTGGATATCTTGTTTTCCATTCTTTTGTTGATTTCTAACGTCATTGGACGAGGCAGAAATAAACGACAAGTATTGCATACTTCGTTTCCTCAATCAGAGGATAATGCACTTTCTACAAATCACGGGGTTAGCCCAAATAACTTCAGGAACGTGACAATGGCGACGAATAGCAGTAGTGCGACGCCCAGCTCAGAAGATTGGTACTCCATGCTCAAAAGTATCTTGAATTCGCCTATTGATAGTTTACCCGGCTTGCAGCCTTTTGCGAGCCAAGTTCAAAGTATTGTGAGCCAATCCAGCGGCAAGACGAGTTCCTCCAGCTCTTACAATCAAGTTGCCACACCGTCCGCAAGTAGCAGTTTGGATGGAAAAAGTACTTGTGATAGTAAGCACACCATTCTCGAGTCTTAAACCTGAAGTAAGAAACTAATAAGCAGTGCACTATATTTATCTCGACCAGCTAAAAGATATGTCACACTTTCAGCTACTTCTTTGACTGCCCTGTCAGGGTTCTATAGCCGTCTAGATAGTTTTCAGACTGGCTGCCAGAGATATGGCTTGCAAAAGACTTCTGAGCTGGTCAAACAAACTCAAATCAGCGTCTCAAAGACAATGCTGACGGTCGTTCAATTGACTTCCTTGAAAGAAGTCACCACCTGTCAGCTTGCACCAGGCGATTGTGAACCGGGAAAAAATATTCAGTTTTACATACAATCGTTTTCTCAACATTTTCAAGTCATACAGCAGACTTTTACAAGTGAAACAAAGTCACAAACCTCTGCTCAAGGGAATAGCATCGGAAATTGCAGTCCCACAGATCCTGCATCCTTGAATCTGTATTCATCGCAAATTGCAATCAACCCAGGCTATTCAGAATTTAATCCAAAAACCAAGCCAAGCAGCCCTTCAAAAGAGGGTGTGTATACTCAGAATACACCTCCCAAGTTTCCAAAACGAAGTCTTCCTGGAGGTGGCTCCACCCAAGGATTTGGTGCTGGCAGCTCCACGCAGCAGGATGATACTACTGCATCTACGGGCGATGGCATCAGCCACTCTAACTTTGAGCAGGGCTCTGGCTTTTCTCAAGACACTAATAGTGATAGCAGTACTAAAGATGATGAAGATACATATACGACGGTTGACACCAATGAAAGTCCGTCTACTCTAACCAAAAAGACGTCCTCCCAACAATCCGAGTCCACTGTGACCAGTCAAAGTAGTCAAAATGAAACCAATGGACCTTGTTCGACCACTTCAAGTTCAAGTCAAAGCTTCATCACGATTCTGACTCAAACCTTCACGGAATGCCAGGTAAGCATTGAATGTGCTCCCCAACAAAAGAATATGTTGCACTTTTATCTAATGAATCTTCTTGCAATTTGAAAGGAAACATTAAGTTCCATAGAGAAAGTATGCCTTGGGTTGATTGGTTCTAATTCATATCCCTCATCGACACCCGAGCTTCCCGACTCCCCCTTTTCCGATTCAGATACTCATCCTTCAAAACCTAGTGGCTCAAACTATCCATCTTCTGAATCGGTGCCCTCAGGTTCAGCCAGTTCCTCGACTTCGTCTATTTCCGATGGCTCTGCGGCCAGTCAAAAGTGTGTTTGCACAAACGATAGCTCTACACACTTACGAATTCGAAGTCTTGAGGCTCGAATTGACTCAATTCATAAAGCGATGAAAAAGAGAGGTCTGACTGACCTTTGAAAGGCTTTCGCTTCCAAAAATAGAAAGCAGAGGATGGTTGGACCTTTCTGAGACCACTTTTTGCAATAATTCAGATGAAATCAGCATTATTTGGCCACACCAGGGAAAAAAATTGTGAGATTGGAATTTAGGACTGACAGTAAAAAGTTAGTTTTGCTTTAAACATCGATTAAAGTGCTTGCCAACATGTTCTTGGATAGAGCTTCAAAAGCTGGCTTTCGCCAAGATGTATAATTTAAAACCATGGGCACTCAGTCGTTTGTACTGTACACCCTCTTTGTATTGCTAAAAACAAGCAAAAGGCAACCGTTGTCAATCCATATTAGCCATTCATGGAAATAGATATTCACGCTTGTTAAAAGTTGAGAATTCTTTCAAAAATCTCTTTCGGATAATCATTTTCCCAGCACTCCCTCAAAAAACTCAGTAGATGGTTTGTTTTGAGTCAAATTTGTTTTGTTTTATTTTTCAAATTACTGTTTGAAAGAGCATCAATATCAAACAAAACATTGAGAAAGAATTTCAAAAGTGACTGCTGTAACAAGATTCACATTAAACAGAATTTCTTTTTAATTTCGATAGCAAGTTTGGCTGAATTTATGAAATCAAAAAAATAAGAGTACAAAAAATGAAGATTTAAAAAAGGATGAATATTGTAAGTTTAAACCTTCTTAAGACTTCTACTTCGCCAACTTTCAAAAAAGAATCAATATATATATATATATATATATTTATGAAAATGTTGAATTTACTAACAATATGAAATCATATTTTATTTTTATTTTGAAATATTTTGCAATTATTATTTATTTTCATACTCAATAATCTAAAAAGAAAAAAAAATCAAGAATAAAATAATTTTTTTTTCTTAGGGATAACTTTTTTTACTACAATTTCATTTTTTTTGAAAAAAACTTGAATATATTTTTTGTTTTTGTTTTTTTTATCTTGAAAAAAAAATCAAAGTATTGATTGATTGATTATATGTATACTTTTTTTAATTCAAATTCAAATTAAAAATTTAAATAAAATAAAATAAAAGAAGTCTTTTTTGATATTTTCAATTATGGAAAAACTTTTTTTTTCTTTTTTCATTAAATTATTAAAATTATATTTTTTTTCATTAGAAAATAATAAGAAAATGATAAAAAACTAATTTTTTTGGAAACTTATTAAATTAAATTTTAAAAAAGAAATTATAAAATAATTCATTTATTTGAATTTCTTTTTTTTTAAAAAATATAAAAAGCCAAAAAACATAATTCTTGAATATTTTTTTGTTTTTCAATAATCTTTTTTTTTTCTTCAAAAAAAAAATACCAATTGAAAATCAAAAGTAATTAAAATTCTAATTAATTATAAAATAAAATAAAACAATAAAACTTTAATTATTTTGATTTGGTTATAATTTTTCAAATAAAAAAAAAATTATATTCTATTTTAAACTTTAATCAAATGAGTTCAATTTTATTTTATTCTTTTGTAATGAAGGATAGAAGGTGAAAATAAATAAATAAGCTGTAATAAAATATTAACTAATTGCTTTTGAAAAGTGAATCTTTTTCTAAATATTCAATTAAAATCAATCAAATTTCTCTATTTGATTAATAGTTTCTTATTTATTCTTCTCATCAGTGTTATTTTTAAAAATTTGATACTTATCAATAGCCCTCATCAAAGTCATCAAAAACCAAAATCAAAATTTCATGATTTTTCTCATGCCAAATACTAAACTTTATTTTTGACATTTTTCCAATACCAAATTTCCAATTCAATGGTGTTTTGGAGTCCCAAAAATCTTCTTTTTTTGTTTTCAACATATTTTTTTGTCTAAAAGAAAGATCTCATTTTTAAGCCTACTGATTCACTTAATTAAGTTGTGAATTTCATAAAACTTAATTGAAAAAAATACTCCATTATTACCAAGATTTTAAAACAACATCAAGATTAATTTGAATCAATTTCAGCCCAATATGCTTATTCAATGGAATTTGAGACAGATGTAGATTTTGGAGAAGACATATCAATATTTGATTAATCTTACCAAGGATTATATCGTGAGTAATTTCAATTTGAAAATATGGTGTATACATACTAATTTAGTAATTTGGAAAGCTTACCACCTTTTCAGCTTCAAAAATTGTTTCAAACATCTCATTCTGGAATTCAACATCTAATGAATACTATCACTAGAAATGGGATATCCCAAAATGAGAAAACCTCAAAAAATTGGATATTAGTATAAAAGTGGTCATGAAACTTTATATAACAAGTAGCAATAAAAATGAGACTTTGATACTATGATACTATATATGAGATTTATTCTTTGGAAAATATTGAAAGAGAAATAAACATAAACTAACTGGACCAACTTCAATTAGAAAAGGAGTCATAAAAAGTACCACAAACAGAAATTTATCCATATTGAATTTGATTTATTGATAGAAGTTTGATTTCACTTTCTCAAAAGCCACCAAAGGATTAATAGATGTGTTTTAATTGAAAGAATGCTTTTTTATTCAAATTATCACATTATACAGTCTCAAAGAATTCTAAAGGGGCTATACTATTGAGAAGAAGTAGTTATGAGTCTACTGAAAGTCCTGGTTTGTCCTATGAAGTTGTTTTCTTATGATAATTAAAAGAAATTAATTCATAAATGCTACTTCTATGTATGAAAGCGGAGACACATAAGAACAATCTGGAAAGATAATGCTTTTTTTCTAGTGGTTAAAGCCTTCTTCCATATAAAATAAAGATGGAAAGGGGTTTAGATCTTGATATAGTGAAAATATGCAATTTTTTGGTTGGATTTTGGCTCCACACAGCCAATACCACAAGCATTGGGGCTAAGGTGGGTCTTTGAGACCACATCTTTCCTCTTTTCACCCATACAGGATGAAAGATCTTACTAATAGAAGGTTTAGGCATGTTATAAAAGCCATAATTCATCCAAGGATATATAGAACAACTCTCATTTCCTCTTATTGGTAAATTTATGATTAATGAAATTATGAAAATCATCTCAATTTCTTTTCCACTTCATAATTCAGCTGTATGTAGAGTATTCCACAATAACACCCTGTACAAGCAGTTGGGGTATTTTAGTTCAATATATGTTACTGATGGATAGATTAACAGAATTTTGATACCTTTTAAGCCTCATAATTCACTTGTTTAGTAAAAGGTCCCATTGGAACACTTGGTTTAGTATTGTAGCAATAAAAACCTGATATGCTTTTCAGTTTTAAAAATGGGCTCAAATTGTAGACACATGTGTGATATGAAAGATGGATACACTGTTAATTCAAATTTAAATGGATAATAGAAAAGTTTTACATTCTCAAAGTATTTTTTACATTTTTCAGAATACTAATTTTCTTGTTTCAAGAGAGAATTACTGAGAACATTTGATATGTATGATATAAAGCCTAAAGAGAATATCATTTCATAGACCTAATGAAGCTATTCAAGAATAAATTCCATTTGATAGGTCTCTCATCAAAGCTGTAGAAGCTGGATGGGAGGTGAGAAATAGTGTCATCTTCTTGGTTAATTCAAAGGCTATTTTTATGATATATTATTATCTTTTAATGCTACAGTATGTAGGCTCTTATGATTAAATATATCTCTTTGAGAGATTTAATAATAGGGTATTGGTCAAAACATGTAAGCAAATTGGTAAAAACACGTAACAGCTTACGTGTTTTGGCCATAAATTGGAAAAAACACGTAAAGGGTGCCCTGGGCCCATTTTTAATTAAAAATGAAACACAATTGGGCCTGTATTGGGCCAAAACATGCCCAAAAGAGGTTTTTTTCCCTCAAAACCTCTCTAACTCCAAATTGTTAAAAAGTTTTCCCCCCCAAAAAAAAACAAAAGCCCAAACACCCCAATAACCCACATTATCCCCACCCCAAACCATTGTTTTTTTTTTTGGAAAAACAGCATTACCAAAGCCATTTTGAAAAGCTTTTCACACTTTTTTCCTTTTTTTCCTCCAAAGACTGCATTTTCCACCACAACAACCTGCTTTCAAGCCTCTCAATTTTCAACTTTTTACCTTCCCTCATCTATTAATCCCACATTCAAACCACTTTCTTTCACTCTTAACCACTTCTGTTCATTTTTCACACCTTTTTTCACTTCTTTTTCACATTTCAAAAGGTTCTTACCCCATTCCAAATCCCCCAATTCCCCCTTTTTCTCACTTTTATACATATTTTTCATTAAAAAAGGCTTCAACCCCCCACTGAAGGTGAATTTAAGACCCTCGAGCTTCTTTGGCAACATGTGAATAATGTTGCCAGGGCTCAGGGGTATGCTGTGTCCACCTTGAGGTCCAATATGACCCACAACCAAATTGAAATATGTTGTGACAGGTCTGGCACCCCAAATCCCAACAAAAGCCCCTCCAAAACAGTCACCTCAAGAAAGCTTGACTGTCCTTTTAGACATTATGCCAGGAAATATGCCAAGAGTACCACTTGGACTCTTAAAGTCAAAAATCCTGAACATAGCCATGATGCCACTGAAAATATCATGGCACATCCTGCTTTCAGGAAATTCAATGAGCAAGAAACATCCCAAATTGCTCAAATGTCTGAATCACTGCTCATGCCAAGGCAAATTCAGGCCCAATTATGCAGCCAGAGGGAGTCTGACAGGCCTGTAATCCTTCAAGACATTTACAGCAAAGTCAAGAAAATCAAGAAAGACAAACTGAAAGGCAGAAGGCCCATTGATGCTCTTATTGACACTCTCAAAGAAGAAAAGTTTGTTTGGTCCTCTGCAAGGGATTCTGAGGGACACATTACCTCCTTGTTTTTTACTCACCCCCTGGCCATAAAACTTCTTCATGGCTTTCCTCATGTCATTCTTATGGATTATACTTATAAAACCAATAAGTACAAAATGCCCCTTTTCCATATTGTTGGATTCAGCTCAACCAATAAGACCTTTTCTGGGGCTTTTTGCTTGATGAAGAATGAAAATGAACCTTCATATACTTGGGCATTAAATCTATACATAGAAAAGGTCCTCAACAACACCAATCTTGTTCCCCCTCCATTTATTTTTATTGACAGGGATCTGGCCTTGAAAAACTCTATTAAGAAGCTCTTCCCAGACTCCAAAGTCATGCTATGCATTTGGCACATCAACAAGGATGTATCTGCTCATTGCATGAAGAAGATTGGTCATGGAACTGATTTTGAAAATTTTATGGGCCTTTGGAATCAAGTAATATACATTTATCTTTCACTTTATTTCACTTTTTTTCTTATTATTGTTTTTATTAATGACTTTGGGATTCATTTCTCAGGTTATGTATTCATCCACTGAAAAGTCTTTGAAAGATAACTGGAAGAAGCTTCAAAAGCAAGTCAAAAATCCTGAAGTCTTGCAGTATTTGGAAAATACTTGGCTTCCTCTAAAGGAGTATTATGTGCCAGCCTGGACCAACCACCATTGCCACCTGGGTGTGGGCTCCACCTCCAGAGTTGAAGGTGCCCATGCCATGGTTAAACTTTGGCTCCAAAAGTCCACTGGTACTATCCTGGAGGTAGTCAGGGCTCTCCACATGGCATTCAGAAAACAATTTATTGAAATAATCAACAGAATCTCCAAAGAAATGATTGTCCATGTCAACAATTTTCCTCCACACATCTGTGCCCTTAATGGCAAGGTGTCTCATTATGCTCTTCAGATTGCCTTTGAAAATTTCAAAACAAAATTTCCTCCAAATGAAAAATGAACCAACAAATACAACAATTATAAAGGCATTCCTTGCAAGAATAAGACCCAAAAGGCATTTGCCAAGCGCCAAAGGCTTGAATTATCATACTTCCATCCTCAATGGCATTTGAATTTGCCTGTGAGGGTTTTTTAATTTCTTATTATTATTATTTTTCTTATTAACTGATTTTACTTGTCATATTCTTCTCAGGCTGGTTTTCAAGGTGATGATCAAAGTGTTGAAAAAGAAAGAAAGAATGAAGCCAAGAAAATATTTGAAGACATTGGGGAAGACCTGTTTCATAGACCAATGGCAGAAATCACTCCAATACTTCAACATTTTCAAGATGTTTTGACTGGAAAAGTCCCATTTGATCAAATTCCCAAGAGTCAAAAAGGATGATCAATATTATGAAGACCCTCTAGAATGCAAGAATATCCGTGGAAGACCCAAAGGAGCCAAGAATAAAAACAAAAGAGAACCTTCAAGATTTGAAATTATTGAAAGTCAATCCAAGAGAAGAGGAAGACCCCCCTCAAAAGTGACCAGTACAACAACGTCAAGATCCCAGTCAAATGTCCCCCCTCCAATTATGGAAGTGGACTCATCTGAAGATTCTGAAGATTCTGAGGACTCATCATCTAAATCCATCAGTTCATCAGATTCACTACCCTCAGCAACTGAATTAAATAAATCAGAAGTAACCCTCAGAAGTTCCAGAAGATTGGCAATTGGAAGCAAAACCTCACAAAGAAAATCACACAAGCCTGCCACCAGTTTGAATATCTATGATGCCATTGACTTGACCTGTGAGCATTTTCAAAGCAATTATCACACAAGTGATGAATGCTCCAATCTGTTTGTGAGTTTCTGATTCTTTTTAATGTAATCTTCTGTTGTTTATTTTGATATTTATTCATTTTTTGAACTTATTTTATCAGATAACTGGCTCAGAAGACTTGCCCAAGTTTATATTGAAATACACCTTCAAGGCCATCAATGTCCAGGGTGATGGAAACTGGGGCTACAGAACAGTATCCCACTTCATTTACAAGACTCAAGATCAAGGGGCTGATGTCAGAGGTGACTTGGCTGAAGAAATTCACCAAAATCAAGACCTTTATTAAGCCATGAACACCTTAATTACCTCAGTATCCTCTTATTTGGAAAGAATTGAATGGTATGAAGATGTTGGCCAGCCGCCAAAAAGCAAGTGGATGTCCATGCCTGACATGGGGGATCCAATTGCAAATAAGTATAAAAGACCAGTTTTCTTTTATTCCACAGCCCAATCTTGTTCTTTTTTCCCTTATTTCTGTCCTCCAAATGATAATCCACCCATTTTCATGTTCTTCTTGAATAGTTGTGCTCATTTTGTTCCTTTGGACATCATCATTTCTAAAGTTTATCCAGTCCTCCCCATTATTGTGAACTGGGAGATTAATGCCCAAACACAAGCCCTGGGGTGATCTGATAAGCTTAAGAAGCAAAGAATGTTGTATTTGTCCAATCTTCCTCCCCCTCTCAGAAAAAACTGACTATTTTGGAGGTTGATTCTGATTGAATGATTTTTGTATATACAATTTATGCCAATTATCCCCCTCCTCAGTCATTTTTATTGCTTAAATCCAACCTCAGTCTCCTTTTTTATCAAACATGTGGAAGTTTTGTACTTGAAAATAGTCATATTACACACAAGAAAAAAAACAGTTGAAAAAAAGAACTCATTGTGCCTTCACTTGTTGTCCCACCAAAAAACTTTTCCCAATTCATGAGCTTCTGGTTCTTTATTGTCCAGATTGAACCCTTCAATTTGAAAAAAATGAAGGAAATTCATAAGTGGGAAGTTATTAAATTCACTTTTGAAAAATAGGCATATAATGACAGGAAAAAACATTTGAAAAAAAAACCCTTTTTGTGCGTTCACTTGTCCCACCCAAAAAAATTCCCAAAACTATGGGATTCTGGTGCTTTGTTCTTCACATTGAAACCTTCAATTTTAAAAAAAATGAAGGAAATTCATAAGTGGGAAGATTTTAAATGAATTTTTGAAAAAAATATGCCATTTTGGCAAAAAAAAAAAAAAGAAAAAATTTGTGCTTATTGACATGCCAAGTTGGGAAAAATATGGCAAAAAAAAATTCAAAAAATCCTCAAAACTGAGCCTGAGGAATTTTTTTGAAAAATAAGGTCACTTACGTGTTTTTACCATAAATTGGTAAAAACACGTAAGGGCTTACATGTTTTTACTAAAAGCTTACGTGTGTTTACCAAAGCCCTAATAATATCCCAACGTGAGCTATTTGTGATTCCAATGAATGATTTGAGATGGGAAGTGAAAATGAAGGTTCATCCTCAGCAAGAGTTTAAAAACATACTAGCATAGCTGATTCTTATTGGTTGGTGATAAGGATGATATTTTCTGAAAGGGGAGGAGCTCCTCTGTGAGATTATTAAATGTAAGAAATAACATTTTTAAGTATTTTTCTGGTGTTTTTAGCCTTTTCATACCTTTACTTGGTTTAATTGAGGTCAAATATTTGTATTTCATTCTTTTCAATTGACAATTTTATGGTATTTGGGATGTCATTCTTGTGCTCTAGGTTTGGTTCACAGCCTGACATAATTTATGTGAATTAAGAGAGTTTTTTATGTGAAAAAACCTGTTTGGAACTAGCATGTTGGTATTCCTAGTTATCCAAATGACTTAACAGTATATCAAAATATGAATCCTCACAGAATAACCAAGATATGCTTATCTTAGATTCAATGTGTATTCAAATATTGGGAATAGAAATCTCCCATTTAAATGTGCCTTTTAATAATAACCCAGAAGCAAAATAAATGATTTCAAAATGATAAACATTTTTCTGCCACAATATGGGTTTGTATTGAGAATGAAATTGGAATTATTAAGGAAACTTAGTATAAACTAAAACTATTTTTTTTTCAGATTGAGGAAAAAGGATATGTTCACAGCTTTTTGAATTGGTTGATTAGATGTATTATACTGAATTATATTTTGGTGAAGATTGGTGATCAATGACTATACTTTTATAATGGTAAACACTTGAAAGATTTAAAATTGACACCTAATGGATATGTTAATGGCCTGATACAAAATATTTGTGAAAGATGAAATGAATTCCATTAAATTGGTATAGTAATTAATTCTGTAGCTGTAAAGTAATTAATTTGATTATGGGTAAGTCTTCTATTGAAGCTGCAAAGGCATGTTTTTTAAGGTGTGGATATGAAGCTTTCATTAAACATAAAGTACTTTTCCTGTCCTCAAAATTTATATAAGGTAAAAATTGATTAAAAATAGTATGAAATAAGATTTTTAAGAGAAAACAAGCCAATTTTATTTTTTTAACTTTATAAGTATAAAAAAATGATATCATAAAGATTTTTTGTTTTACCAACAATAAAAATTTATGCAAAAATACTCTAAAAGAGATATTTGAGGCTACAAAAGAAATTTCTTCAAGAGCAAGTTCAATTGGAATTAATTGAGCAAAGAACTGCAGGTAATTAATATGAGAAAAAAGTCTTTGGAAATATTCTTAAAGAGAAAACATACTCCAAAGTGACCAGAGTGAATTTGGAAACAAAGTGACAAAGTTAACAGTGATGAAAGATGCTTTAATTCACTTATGGGGTGGTTCAAGGGTAAAAATAATTATAAGAGTTACAAAAAATTACTATGATGATTTTTTAATGTGGTTCAAAGGTTCAAAATGATAAGAAAAGGTTGGTTGTAATCTTTTATTTATTGGTTTAACAGTGTTTCAACTCCTTATAAAAGGAAAAGATTGAAACATGAAGAGAAAATTGAGGCAAGGAAGACATTCTTTTATATCCACCAACTTTCTTACTCCAAAAGTGGAATGTAATATTTTCAGTCATGGAAAATACTCTGACCACAGAAAAGCCAATTATGGCCACATTGAATGCTGGTTTAGACCAAAAAAGGGCTGGTTTTAGCCATTTTTTGTTATTTTCAGCAATTTTGAACCCTCAAATCAGCCATTTCTATGGTAATACCTGTTTTTAATCCTTTAAAACACGTAATAATGTGTGTAAGATACCTCAAAACCAGTTAAAACTGCTTTTACCATGATTATTTTATCTTGAGGGTAGTTTTACCCTCTTTGCAACAGTTAAATCTGCCCTGGTTGGTATTAAAACCTCATCATCAATCAAGTCACAGACTCTGTGACTCAATTCCAGGCCAAAAGTGATGAAGTTTTGTGTGGATTTTGAAATATCACACCTTTCAGAAAGAAATTTGGGGGTCTGGCTCCCTTGAAACCAAGATTCCTTTTCCCCCTCCAAAATTAATCTTTCCAATTTATTTTTTCTTTAATTCCTCATCATGTAGTATAATTCTGATTTACATATGAAATTAAATTGAGTTTACAGTTAAGAAACTGTAATAATTGATACCTCATATGTAAATTACAGTTCACTTATGTAATACATGCACACATTTTGACATTTCAATTGAAAATACTTCAATTCCTCATAACTTCTAAGCTACACAACACACCTCAATTTTAAAACACAAATTGATGGTTAACACCACATGCAGTGTGAAACAAAGTAAGGTTTTGGGGATTTTCAACTTTCATACAGAAAATACTAAAAACTTAATTTAAGATTATTTAAAGTTGAGTTACAGAAATTTCATCCAGAGGTGAACCCATCTTATTTTTTATGAGGAATCCATTGGTGAACCAATTTTCTTATTTTTATTTATTGAATAAAAAGTTATAATAATTTTCATTTAACTTCTTTCCAAAAATATTTTAATTTCAGTAATTTTGTTAAAAATTTATTTTTACTTAATTTTTTCAAGTAAAAATGTGTTCTCACAATTTTAAATTTGAATGTAATTTCATTTTTAAATTATAATTCAATTTTAATTTTTGTGCATAAATTTATATTTATATTTATATTTTTGTTTTGATAATATAAATAAATTTATTATATTTAGAATTCTATCTTATTTTATTATTTGTGGTCTTTTGGGTATATGAAAATACCTCTAGGGCTCACATGTTTAGTTTATTATCCTGACATTTTGGCATAATGCTATTGGTAATCTTTACCTTTTCCCCTTTTTCCTTTCTCTAAATATCAATGATCCTTTCTTCAATGAAAAAAACAAACAATTTGTTTTCTCATTTTGTCTTTTTTTCTCAGATAAAAAAAATACATGTTATTTGAACAAAATACTTGAGTAATCTCTTGATTTATATTGAAAATGTTTTTGTTTCACTCATTTTTTTAAAAATAACCAAAAAGGCATTAGTTTTTTTCTAATATTTTTTTACTTGAGTTTAATCTGTTCAATTGTTTAAAAATGAAAATTCTCCTTCTTGAAGTTCATATCTTTTTCAAAAAACAAAACTTGCTCCATTTTTCCATTCTTTTATTTATATTTCCTTTTCACTTATTTTGAATTGATTTTTAATTTAATTTTGATTTATTTTTAATTCATTTGAAATAATTATTAATCCATTTTCACTTTGTTTTAATTCATTTTCAATTTATTCTTAATTGATTGTGATTTATTTTTATTTTAATGCCAAGTTATTTTTATTTTATACTTATCAAAAGGTAACAAGATCTTTTCTCTTCTGATATGTTTGGTTTTTCCAAAAATCAATTTCTTTCATAATTTCATGGTTCAAACGAAACAAATAACTTATTTTTTTTCATTGTTTTCAATTTTTTGCATATATCAAGAAAATATGTTTTAATTCCATTTCTTTTGGTGATCAAAAAAATAAATATTGTTTTTGTTTGGTTTCTTTTTTTCCTTTATCATATACTTATTTTGGAAAACAAGCAAATTCATTTTTACATATTCATTCTATTTTTAAACAATAAAATTACTGATTTTTCTCTTTGATTCTTCCAATATCTTCTTATCTTTTCAGTTAGTCAAAATACCATCTGCTAATTTGTTTCATTTTGGAAAAAATAATATCATTTTTTGTTGATATTTTCAATTGTTTTTGGTACTCTATTTGGTTATTTAAAGAATAAAATCAGCTTTTTTTGCAATCACTCTTGATTGTTTTAAGCTTTATTGTATATTTTTATTTTGTTTTTCTGATGGTTGAAATATTTCTTTCTTCCTTTCATCCTTTCAGTTTGGAAAATAGTCAGTTCTTAAAGAAAAAAAATAATGTATTTGGTTTTATTTTTATCATTTGTGTTTTCCCTCACTTTTTTGAAGAAAAGAAAAACCAAGCATTTTTTGAGTATTTCTTTTTTCTTTTGATTTTTCTCAAATTTTCAGTTAGTTGAAAAACTGTATTCTCTTAAAAAACCCTCTTTTATGCTTTCTTTCCTTTTCCTAGTCAATGTCAAAAAAGGGAAATGGGAAGAATTCTACAAAGAATTTTTATTTTCTAAATGTGTTTTCATCTTTTGCTATTATAAACAAAATATTAAGTTCTTTAAAATAGATTTTTCTTTATTTCTTCTGGGTTTGCTTCAATTTTTCGAGCCCCTGCTTACTATTTTTGGTAAGAAAGCCCCTGTCCCATGAAAAACTCTATTTTTTCAAAAATTAACAAAAGGGTGCTTTGCTTTTGTTGGTTTTAACTTTTCATTTTGTATTTTTTTTGAAAAAAATACTGTTCATACTTTTTCCAATTTTGCTATATTTTACTCATGTAGAAAAATAAGAGAGAGAAAACAGACTATAAAAATTGATAATTAGTATTTTTCATCCCTGTAGTTACTTCCCAAAATTATGTCTTTTCTTTTTAGAAAAATATTCATTTAGCTTCAAAAGGAAAAAAGTCCTGTTTTGATAGACATCAAATAGGATCGCACTATTAATATAGAACTTAAAAATGGGGAAAATATAGCCGTCTCAAAAATCTGTATTGTTTTCCCTGTTTTTTTTAACAAAATTAATCTTTTGGAATTATTCTTTTGATGGGGTTTGTCATGATTTTCGATTGGTTTGTGAGCTTGAATTAATTTTCCAAAAGATCTCCTAGGCTTTGGAATTTTAGTTGACCATAAATGAAGCAGAAATATCAAGCTATAATGAATAAAGGTAGGTTCAAAAAGGATAGAAAAAATGAATTTCAATATTAAAAGGGAATTTGATAATGTTTTCAACAAAAAAATGAGAAATTATTTTAGTCAATCACAACTCATGAAAATAATTTCAACAAACTCCAAAGAATATTAATGAGAATACCCAGTAATTTCTGTCAGAAATATCAGCAAAGGTATTAAAATCTTATTCCTAAGCTTACTATTGCCCATTGAAACTCAATTGAAAGCTCCAAAAATCAATTTTTTTCTGAAACAAAATTTCAAATATTTTAAGATATCAAGGAAAATGAAATAGAAAATATTAGTATTTTCTAATTTTATTTAATCAGTATGACATCTATTATTGGAAATTAATATTCATTTATCAATCTGTGCAGCTAGTTTTTTCACTCCCCATGGAGAAAAAACCTTATGTTTTACAATAATTATCAACAAATAAGATTTGAGGAGGGATTGAATGATATCAAAAAGCTCCAGCTATGACCTAAAATGTCTCTGAAATAATTTCCAGTTATTAAAATAATATTTATTTGGTCATTCAATAATAGAACACTAAGACTATGACCAAATTTGGAGCTGTGGGGTCCGAGAGCCTTTCTTTTCCTATAGATCATATTGATACTCTTTTAAAAATCGAATTTTATATAAATCAAATTAACTTGACAATTTTCCGCATTATGACAATGATTTCTCATATTCTTTATTTTTTTCCTGATACTAAAAACCCTTCTGCAATTGCTTTCTAAAATTCTCATTTCCCCCCTGATCTTGTATTGTATAATTAATTACTTAGAAGTAAAAGGACTTGGAGTGATTAGTATGATATTGTATTCCAAAAAGAGATTACATTCTATTTAATAACTGTATTTCAGTTCTGATTCTTCTTGAACAGAATTTCAATTACAAGGCAGAACTACAAAGAAGCAGATAATATGTTTTAATATTTAGAATATGGAAGAATATCCAATTCAACTAATTATGATTGTTGAATTAGTTTCATAAAGATCTTCTAGAGCTTCAAAGTAATAAGTAGCTTTCATATTATGTTTTTAATATTTTCAATCTCTACTAATATTTATCAGATTTCAAGTCTCCACATTACCATATATATACATATATGTATGAATAATTGTAAATATTAAGTTATGAAAAATTAATAATTTACTCCGAGTGAAATTGATTATACTTCTTAATTCTGAAAACAAGAAACTGGAAAATAAAATCCGAAAAACTAAATCAATTTTATTCCTACATTTTTTCCAGTACGTCTGGAGCTTCAATTTATTTGTTTCCAAATACCTTAATTTCTCTTTCATCTATTTCCAAATGCAAATTGTATTATATCTGGTTAATTTTTGAAACTTTTTTCATAAAACACACTTTGTCTTCTTTTTCTTTTTTCCACTTACTCTGAAATATTCTAGTTTCTCAGTTTTATTGGTCCTCTATGATAGTATGATAAAATGAAAATAGTTAAGTCCATTATTTTGAATACGATGTAAGTATATTTTGGCTGTATTTCTTTTTTCCCTAAATTACTTCTCTTATTGAGTGTTATTTTTTGAAGTAAAAACTATTTGTCTGTCTCATCGGATTAAAAATTAATTTGCTCAATTTTTCACCTTATTTGAGAAATTTGATATAGGATTATTTTTCATTTTATAACATACTTTTTTTCAAAATTTAGGCTTCAGTCTCACTATTATTTTATACTAGAATAGGAGAATAGCCAGATATTACGGAAGCGATTCAAACTAACATTACCATCCTTTTTAAATATCATGGAATAATGATACATATGATAATATACCATCCATACAAATATATTTTAAGCCAATTTGTGGATTTTAATTTCTGACTGATTCACTAATAAACTAAATAATTGATGGTGTTGAGATTCTTAATTTGAATTTTCTATCATTATATCATCATTTTTATCCATAAAAGAATTCTGATCGATTTGTGATATCAGCGATAGCTACCACTTATTGAAATTTTTAAAATATACTGTAATAAATCAAACATTTATGAAGAGTTTTTTGAATTATAAATTATTACCACGTTTTAATCCAAATCTATAATATTTAAAAACACAAAAGTAAAATCTTATCTCTATAATAACTTTTTGTGTTGAATTATTATTCAATCGGATTAATATCAAGTTTTGAATTGAATTTCAAATTAAATTTATGAGATTGATATACAATACCTCACTATTTATAATAATTTCATCCGTTTCCAGAATTAACCTTATTTCAAAATCAGGAAAATTCAATATTTTCATTTATTTTATTTTTATTTCATTATGAAAAATCTAATCACTTCTCTTATCACATAGGAAAGGAATCCATATTTTTAATGTCTTAATGGATCCTCTTCCCGACATATTCATTAGTGATACCAGCGCCTGTTGAGCTTTAATAAGTATTGAAAGCTTTAGATTACTTTTTTGTAGCTCCTAAATTTGTTATTCATTTTTTGAGGTTTGGGATTCGATTCATTTGTTAGTTTTTTTACTTATCAGAAATTAATCAGAATTAAACTGATTTAGATAATGCGGGCCAAATCACTGAAGTATCCCCTGAAGAGCCAAAAAAGGTTGTGAAATTCTTCTTGAATTTGAGCTGGTTTATTAATTCTAGATAGTTAGTGGTATTGTGATACTTTAAGAATTCAAAATAAGAATTGTATCATGTATTTGATGAAGCTGATAGGAATTTAGGTGACATTGTGTAAAATTGAAAATGCAGTAAGGGGGAGAGACAATTCATTAGTATTTTCATCCTTTGTATATAGAAAGTGCACAAGCATTAGATAAATATATAATAAATAATGGTACTTATCTTTCAGCCTGCTACTGAAAAAATAAAACTCAAACAGTCACAATTTTCAGTTGGAAATATAAACCCAAAGAATGTGGCATTCTCATCCAAAATGGATAAAGGTTGATCAAGTTATTGTTTATTTTTGTTTTCAAGTAGTATAAAGTAAGAAAAAACTTCCTTTTTACCTCTCATTTTCACAGCCACTACTAGGGCATGAGGGTATTCAACCATAACCCCACTCGAATTCACCATACAAGAAATTCAACTGTGTGTATGAGCATCTGATTTCAGAATCATAAATTTGAAGAAATCAATACAGTTAGGATTCACCAATACAGCTTTAATTCAAAAATATATTCTGTCTTCACTCATACAGGTTTGGCTTCACCAATTTGGGACTGTAAGATCACTCAAGCTCCAGAAACCTCCTGTACATAACCTGTGAATCCATAAGGGACCAGTACAGCTCAAGTACTTTCATCTTCTGAAGAAACTCACTCCTTGGAACAGGGATAGTGGATTATCACATATACTGGCCCTTCTTCCTCCCTCTGGGAATTTGCCCAAGTTTAATCATTAAATTGGATTTATTATTAATTATATTTTATCTCTAAAAGGAAATTCAGTCTTTTAAAGACCCCAAAAATGGTACATCCATTCTAGAGAGCTAATTAATCCCTTCAATTATAGCAAATTATAAGCCTTGTCTCCAAATATGACTGAGATACTTTGGTTGAAGGATTTGACCCAAAAATAAAGGTTCAACCAATTTACAAACCTTTTTAAACTTGGCATAATTACGACAAGGAATAAAATGAGGGGTAAAATACAGAAGTCTCAAAAATTCCTAAAATAATTTCTCATTTAATCTTTGTTATCTTCAAAACCAAATAAGATATCTGGGATGAAAGCTACTTTGCCTCTGATACAGAGCTTCTGAGAATATTGAAAAATCCCGGGCTTCACAGCTTCTGCATAAGAAGGGAAAAAAGGGTTACAGCAGGAAGACTTGAAGAACTAATGATGGCCTCAAATTTTGTATCTTTATTCTCCCTTAATTTCAAATATTAGCTGAGATATATTTGTTGGAATATTCCCAATTCACAATTTGGTGTACAATATCTGTAGCAGGCTAAATACCCCTTACACCTCAATTGGAGGTCCATATTGACTAAACAATATCTAATTTTACTGATAGTTACATCAAGGAAATGCTCTGTTCTGATTCTGAAATGGCCTGTGACGAAGTGCTTCACTCTTTATCCACCAAAATGAGGTGTTTGTGGTTTCAGAGCTATATGCCAGGCCTGTAGGTGTCGGAGCTACAATTAGTCCTTCTAAAGCAAAATATCAACTACTTTTGATGTGTAAATCCCAGAGGAGATTCTCCATTCCCCAAAGGGATAAAACGAGAATTTTTCATCACCCAAAATCCTTCAAATCCCTTAATGATCAATTATCAAATGGTATAACTGCATTGAGTAGTAGCATCATTGAAACTAGATGAATTTAATTATTATTTGACTTATGTCAGTATTTATAGAAATAAATAAATTGCTAAATATCTCACAACATCCTCTTTATTTCTTTCTAAATCACTGATTTTCTTTGGAAAAGGATTAATCTTTTGAATTTGGATATCTTAGCAATGTTACACTTATATTTTTAATGTTATTTTTTTTACTAAATAGAGATCTCCTAACAAAGAAAAAGATGTAGCGAAAGTGTGCATATTGTTTAACTTGGTTTTCATTTGAAATCACATAAATATTGCTCTAATTGAAAATACCCTAGTTATTTTTTAAGATTCCCATTTTCTTTCGAAAAAATGAACATTAAAAGCTGAAAGATTTATATTATTTAATGAAAAAATTGGTTTTCAAACAGGATTTTGGGCCTGAAATACCAAAAAAGTTATGAGTTTTTTTAAATATGGATGAAATAAATGTTTCATCTTCAATTGAAACAAAAATAAGCTCTATTTTGTGAATTGAACATTTATTCTAGTAAAACAATATAAAAAATATTGCATATGTAAATATATAAAAGCTTATCAATTTTCATATAGAGTGTTATTCAATTCAGAAACTAATTAAGAATATAACCGATAATCTATTCACTTTAACTACGAATTAAGTTCTGAGTAAATCAATAGAAGTTTTATTTTAAATAATATTGGTCAATTACATATTCTAATTTTATCTCAAATATCAAAGAATATAAATATTCTGATTTGTAAACTTTCCCTCTCACATGCACAAAAGCTTCTGTTATTTTTTAAAAAAACCCTGTATTCAGATCTCTTCTGTCGTTTTTTTAATGAAATATAAAGACACTTGCTATTCATAATGATGGATAATGGCTTTGTGACTTTCTTTCACGCCCCTGGACACCTCTAAGGTCATAGTTGGGATAAATTCAATAATGAAAAAACAGTTTTGTCAAAATTAAAGGATTGAATAGTTCCAACTTTCAATAATTGAAATGGAAAATTAATAACTTTCTTAAAAAAGATTATCTCTAACTTTCATTATTGTGGCCAATTCTCCAAATATTCAAAATATTACCAATTGAAGAGTATTAATCTGAAATACATGGAGGTAGCCTATTACTAATAATTATTGAATCTTAATCAAAGTATTTATTAACTGATAATAACCTACTTAACTTATTCAAAGATTCTCTTAATGATAATATAGCTCAGCGTTTTATATATATTATGTGACATTTTCCAGTTTTTCTTTCATTTTTTTGAATTATTACATTTTGAGTGGTGCTTAAATACAAATGAATAAATATATAATCTTTCTTCAATTTAGAAAGATAACAATAAGACAAAGATAGAATTGAATATTAGCGTTTGGGGTAATTTGGGAAATATGTTTCAAATCTGAAGAGTTTGGTAGTTTTACACTCCATTTCTACCATTTTTTGTTGACTCAATGAAAAAATAATTAAGTTTTTCTTGAAGAATTTAGAATTGAGAGCTCTAATTATTCCATGAGGTTATTAATTTTTGTTAAATTATCATTTAGCTAATATGTAGAACATTTTAAAAATAAATATTGTATAAACTGATTGATTAAAAATTAACAACTACAATATCTACATCTTTTTATAAGAATTGTAATATCTATAAATTCAGCCTTTTTATTTGGGTGATTATATAGATATGAAATCAATAATGAATATATAGTATGGAAAATATCTTCAAACTGGTCTTTATTGCGACTGTTCCATTGAAATTTCAATCCTACTTATAACCAGATTCTTGTTTTTATACGATATAGTTCTATGTTTTTATTTGGGTATTAGCTGAGAATATTTTCTGGTTCTGTTTTTCATTATCTCAAAATAACAAAGTAATTTATAAGGTACTTAAAGCTCGGCTAAGTTGTTTTTCCTGAACTTGGGAGATTCATCAATGTGAATGATGCATTATATGAGCTTTATACACTATGATTTTTTGTGAAAATATGATGTAAGAAAACAAAACTAATAGTAAGTGATCTTAAAAGGAACTTTAATGATAATAATTTTATGAATTTAATATTCCATATATTCCAATTTCGTGTGTAAAACTTGAGGAGAGCTTAATTTTTAGTTTTTAAACAGAGAAATATATGTAAATAAACTTTAATAGCGAAAAAGAACTCCTTGAAATCCTTTATCTCTTGAACAATCAATGTTAATCACAAGTTCATTCCTAGAAATGTGATTTGATGCTAAACCAATGATGTGATATACAAAAATATCAAAGCTGTTTTCATAAAAAGCAGAAAAGGAATACAAAGAATTTTGAGAATATTAATCTTGCATCATGAAAATCCTAAATTGAATCTATCATGTACCAAAATTCCTTATATAGTAAACTAAAAAATATACTTCAATTTCAATTAGAAATGAATTGATTTTTATTTTCAAAAAAACCTAACCAAAATTCGATTATTAGAAATTAAACTAAATGGAAACCAAAACTGAGGCTATAGTTACATTATTGATCACTGAATGAAAGTGTTCTGTTTGATGCAAAAACATAATTTTTGAGATTATGGATCCTTAATATCAATTTCCCCCCATTTTTATAGCTTTTTATCAAGATGAAGGATAAAAAATATCTCTTGAGTTTTTAAATAAATGTAAAAAAACCTACATAATGATTTTCCTTATTATTATTATTATTTACAAACAGATAGGTTGAAAATTAGTAGTGATAATATAGATAAGAGAAATACAAATTATAGTTTTAGTTTTAATAAAATGATATACTCAAATCCTGATAGATTTAAAAATAACTTGTTATTAATAATATTTTGTCCATTTTGAATAGATAATTCATGATATAAAGAATAATTAATATAAGGGAACTGAAAGAATTTATCTTTTCATATATGAAAGCAAAATTGTAAATATTACTTTTAAATTAAATTTCTTGATAGGCTAGACTAAATCTCTCAATCTTAAAGACTTGAATAGGAAATATTACTGAATGGAGCCTTTGTTAAAATGATGAAATTCCTAAAAGGAATATGATGAGTTTTGTAAATATCTTTTCTATATTTGAGAGATTATTACTTCTAGTTTTTTTGTTGGTTGTGTTATAGAGAAGATTTAATTTTGGCGTTTGGAAGAACCATGTTAAGAATCTAAATAAATAAATGAGCCCGTTCATTCAGAATAATCATATGAATATGATAACATCTTTTAGTACAACTAATTACTATTAGTCTGCTATGACCTTGGTTTTGTATCATTGATTCATGATGAATCGGGTTATTTTTTGTTTTTAATCAGCTCCGGTTTTTGATAATTCAATCAACGGCGTTAGGCCCTCAATGCAAACGCTTTTGAATATGGCTTGTCATTGCTCAGTGAGAACTATGGGTGGGGAAGGTCCTGAAAATAATGAGCAAAACACATGGATAAAAATTACATTGACTTGCTCTATTTAGCTCAATTATATTATTCAGTTTGTGTATCACCAAACAATTTAGTGGCCAGTACAATTTATGGAAAGAATAAAAACCAAGTAAATCGCTTCATTGATTCTGTTATAATAATCCACCATATAGACTGGAGGATGTCATCGGCTTTATTCACCGTGGATAGGATACCTCATATAAATGGAAATGAAAAAGAATAAAAACACTAGAATCTTTATTCATTCAGCTCATTCAAAACCCATAAGCGCAATTTTTAAAATTATCTTATGACTCTGTAATTCTTTCTATTTGTGGATAAAATTAGAAATTTTTGAGCCAGAATATTGAGGAGTTCATATAAATGTACCAAGAATTCCAGCACACTGAATCTGCACTTTATCTTATTTAGTGTGAAACCATGAACTGCGTCTGTGATATTTCATTCTACTTGTATTTATTTTACATGGCGTGAGGCTTGAGCTAGAGTATCCTCATCACAATCATATACCTTTCAAAATTGCAATTTTCTTGAACTGAAATTTTTCTCTTACTAGCTTGGTGTACTTGGAGTGGGGAAAATGAATGCCTGTCTTTTTGATTCGAAATTACATGTATCCGATCTGGACTTTAAAGAAACCTGCGTTCCCTCCGAATCTTATTCTCGTCTTATCGGGTGTCTAGACAACCAGCCTTGGTGAGTGCTCCTTCAGCTATGTTCTTCCCCCACTATTTCTATAATATTATAATTATTCCACCCCTGCCACAGTCTGTCGAAATTTAACGCCAATTCCTATACAGGGACAACGAAAACTCAACGACGCTTGGTGCCCACAAGACAAAATGTCATGTCGCAACGCTATGGTTTGAAATAGATACGCTATCATCTTGATTTTACGTTAACCTATCTTGTATCATGATTAATTATTATTTTTTCCTTTTTACTACAACATTTGAAGGTCTTTGACTTCAACCAAAACAGCCAGATCATTACCTGCCTTCTTCGAAAACACAAATGCAACAATACCGGATTAATGGCTTGTTAAAACAGCTATCGAACGAACTCTCGTGGCGAAGTTTTTTCAGACGTTTTGGGATGAGGCCCTGGATGTGACATGAATTGCGTGACAACGTGGCCGAGCGGTTAAGGCGATTGACTAGAATGTGGTTCCACCTTTCTCAGAATAAGTGATTCTACCATCAATTGGGGTTTCCCCGCGTAGGTTCAAATCCTGCCATTGTCGTGAACACTCTGATCCTTGAAGGAGAATGCCGGGATTTCATGCTGTGACAGAGCGCTTTATGGCGGCGGCCAGAAGGCGTGCTTTCTAATCGTGTGATTGCGTGTTTCAGGCGAGCCACCCGCTAGATGTGGGCGTCAGCAATGTCTATGGAGTTTTCTGGGTCCTAAACGAGCTCCGTTGTTTTATTAGAAAAACTCCCGGAGCGCAGACCGGGAGGGGCTATGTATAAACTTCCAGAGCCAACAGGAACCCTGTACTTTACAAAGCATCATAGTATTCATGCATTTTCAGCCCATTATTATTTTTTTCTTTTGGGTTCATCATAGGCAAACAGCACTGTACTCTGCAGTTAAAGAAATAGCGTTCTTGTTATTTTTTGTACAGGTTTTGCCCCGTTTGCCCCTCTGAGATGGGTTTGGTATTAAAAAAAGAGATAAAACCCCCAATTTTCTGGCTGAGGAATTCCCACAGGCAGCAACTTTATTACAGTGGGATGCAAAATAAGCAACGGAAATGTAAGCATACTTCATGGTAAGAATTTAAGTTCTGCCAACCATTTTTTGTCTACACAGTTTGCCTATTCAATCATTCTAACATTGCATATTTCAATATATGCATAGACATTTTGCAAGAATGATTGAAAATGCGTATTTTGAAGCAATTTTGATTTTATTTTCCCTCTTATCTTTCCCCTCAATTTTTTGTATTTCATTACAATCCTATTTCTTTAATTTCCTCTACTATCATGACCTTGGCTACTGCCAAGGTCAATGATATGCTTTCTTGCTTGCTCATATATTCACCCAAACGTCTCATGGAGAAAATTTCAACCAGAGAAAATGAGATTTTTTGTATATTTTCTGAGCCTCCAATCCTTTGGTTGGCCAATCAGAGTGAAGGAATCTGTTTTGTGGTCAACAATGCACTGGATACAATATTTAAAGTTGAATGTGGTACTGCAAAACGTTTCTGGGAAAGTTTTGGCATGGAGTTGGTCATAGCCTATCCGCTGAAAAGGCCTTATTGAATCCCAACCTTCAGCCCAGATGAGTATTGAGAATCTTATTAATCCTTTTTCTAAATGGAACTATCAGGACACAATCAAATAAATGATATCTGAAAAACAGTGGGTTTCCAGTAATTCAAGGCCAACTGGCTCTCAAGGTAAAGACCAAGAAATCAAAAAATTAACAGAACAAGACCAGGAAAACAATGATTAAATCACTGAAGTTTAGAGAACTCCATGGACCATGAGAAAATGTTCCCCAAGCTTGTACTGATATTAATGAGGCACTTTCCAGCAAACCATCTTGTATTGAAGGAACTATTGGCACATAAAAAAGATTTACATTTGGCTCAAGAATAAAATATTATTAGAATGAATTTGAAAGAATTTTTGAAATTAACCTGTTAAGTGAAGGTAAAATTTTTTTTATTTCTGAATTTTTTTCATGTTCATCTATTTACTTTTATGAATTGTAGTTTGTAGAGTTTTTTGATGTATTCATTTTATTTTAAATGAATTTTGATGTGGTTACTACTTGGTTTGGTTTCTTGAGCAATGATAAAAGTTATGGCATGTTGAAGTGTATTATATTTTGTTTCAAAAAATAATTTTGCTTTGCAGACTATGCTTACAAGGAGGGGAGAGCCCTTGAGCAATGTGGATTTGCACAATTAGAATACCTCCCAGTAAGGATAATAAATATTATGACCATAATGATGCTTATTCCACGGAACACTGTAAATCCTGTGGGAATGAGGCCCAGTACCCTAGAATGGCACTTCAGGAATTTCCTGTGGGAGGCAGGGTCAGTTTTGGGGGGATCAAATGTGATTTACCTACTAAGTACAGGGAAAAGTATGGTATCAGAATAACAATGGGGATCGAAATGGGAAGTCAAAATGTTTTACAATTACAAACTTTGAAGAAATAAAAAAGAAAAAGGAAAAAACCTGAAAAGAACAATAAAAAGGGAAAATAATTGGGATAGAAAAGAGTAGTTATGGTTTAAAAAACATTTAGTTTTTTTTGATGAAGGAAGAAAAAAAGAAAAAATAGAAAATTTGAGAGGGAGGAGGGTGGAAGGATTGAAATTTATAATCCTGTCTGCCCTAAAAAATACTGGGAAGTGTTTTCTGAGTAGAAAAAATAGAAGGAAAAAAACCTGGCTTAAGGGGAGGGCATAGGATAAGGATGGTCTTGGGGATCAGGCTTACTGTGGACCCCACAGATGAGAATAAATCAACTCATTATAATTTTTTAAGAAACTGATGTATCTTAAAAAGGAATATTCTTAAACCCCTTACTCAGAATATTATTCAAATTTTTCAAAATATATTAGCAATGTAGAAAAAATCATACGTAAAAACTCTATAATATTAGCCTTCAGTGTTATAAATATGGAATAAATCTTATATCAACAGTGGATTAAAGATATATCCTTTAAAGAAGAAAACAAAGAAACACATTTATTCCAAAATTGTTCCAAAAATATCTATTTTTTGAAAGCATCTGAATTTGATAAAGGAAATTTTGACAGATTTTCTGATAGATACTCTGAGTTTCATGATCCAGCTGCTCTATGGACCAAAAAATTGGAAATTATGCAGCATAATCAGCAGCAAACTGTGCAAAAGATCTGAGATCTCAGGCAAAGTTCTGACACTGCAATAATAATTTTTGGAAATTGAATTGACTCTTTCAATAAAGAAAAGAAAATCACACTCCTGATCTTCACAAATCAAAATTAATGTGCGGAAGAGTAAAATTATCTTTCATGGAAATAATAATCTAATTACACCATATCCAAAATTTTACTCATTTCAATTTAATAATGAAAATCATGGAGCTTCTCACAACTGAAATAGAAACTCTCAAAAAATTCAACAATCTTGCACACCACCCCAAGCATTTTAAGCTCAGGAAAAAATAAGGAATACTTCAGCTCTTTTGTATGGTTGCAAATCATACCAATTATCTAGGAAATTGTATGCTTTAATCAATTGGAAAAGAAGACGAATGGCTTTAGATCTGGTGGATTTTATCTAGATTAATGCTAGTGGAACGAGAATGACAATGATAGATTTTTACTCAGGAGAGCCAATTTTATCAAGTAACTGACTAGTAGCTTCAACATTCACAACCTCAATCATTTTTCTTACTCCTTTCATTAAAGATAAATCATTTAGTACTAGAAAAGATATGAAAGTAGAACTCTCCAATGATAATGAATAACTAATTTCTAATGGAAGTTTAATAAATATTGTTATCTCTATGAGAAATATATATACTTTTGTAAATAGTAAATCAAAAGAAAATTATCCTCCTATTATTCATCAAGAAAGTTGACATTATAGTCTGAGATATGCTAACAAAATAGCCTTTGATTTAAATTTAAGTTGGTTAAATTGGGACTCTTTATTTCTATTTAAACATAAGTTCTTAGGGCGTTGGGAGGCTTTCTTACTCAAAAAAGCAACTGAAAATGATTTATATGAACTTGTGTATCCCAATAAAATCCATTTTTGCAACAGAAAATGGCTTTATTGATGTCAGGCTGAGTCTATATTGAAGTGTTAATAAGAGTATTTACAACTAGAATTATGACTGAGACACGTAGAAAATTGATTTAAAATAGGATTTTTTGATTTAAAAGATGATTTATAATATAATTAAGGGGTTCTACTATTAAAAAATAGTGGTGGTGAGCGCTATTGAGAACCCAGGGTGCAATCTTACCAGTTGGGTTACTATAATAAGAGTTACAATAATTAAATATATAATTATACCTGTTTATTACCCAAGGGTAAAACTGTTTTTGACAGTTTACTACGTAGGGTATTCAATAGCAGGATGAGGAAACAATTCTTGCTGTGAAAAGCCTCCTTTTTATCCTGAAATGGGGTGGAAAGGGTGCTAGGCCTTTCCATGTAGAGGAAGTGAAGATTTTTCACTTTCTAGTACTGGCTTGTGGCTTGCAAACAGCCTGTACAATCTTTATTGGGCTCAGATGTGGTTTTGAAACCACATCTGGGCGGTTTTCAACAATACAGGGTGAAAATTTTCATCTGGGGACCTCACAGCCTGATTCTGACGTGTATGACACGTAGAATGCTGTACAGAAACTGTATGGGACCCCAGTATTGACTGACATATGAGGTATTGAAGTAAAAACATGCTTCTTCGTCTATTTGCCACCTCATATTCATGATTATGGGATATTATCCCATGGTAAGGCTGCATATGACAGCAGGTGGGATTTTGACCTTAAACCAGCCATAACTCTGTCGGTTTTTGAGATATCATGCTCAAAGTTAGTTCATTGGATAGCCCTGTATAGGCTCTACACAATGGTACCCAATTTGGTATGGTTATCATTAAATATGGCAAAGTTATCCCATGTACAAGGGTTTTTGTACATAGGCGTAGTTTGGGCAAAAAGCTGTATTGAGCTTGTTTGCCTCATAACTTCTGTTATAGTTGAGATATGAAGAAGTGGATGGCACCATCTGATAGCCCTGATTGTGCTCTTTCCAAAGATACCCCACTTCAGGTATCCCACACTAAAACTGTAGAAGTTAGATGAGAGGTGAATGTTTTGTTCACCCTTATTTGGCCTGAAATTGACCATAACTCCAGTAATATTGGTGCTAGCTCAGTTTGGCTGGTACCATTGGATAGCCCTGGCTTAGAGCTTTATTTTGAATACCCATTTGATGGAGTTAAGCCTCTCCTTCTAGATTTTAGATGAGAGGTGAAAATTAAGGTTTATGCTCAGAAATAACTTTGAGCAGGAATAATTTGTTATTACTTGTCCTATGGTGATGGGACTTATATTTTCAGAAAGAGGTGAGTTTCCTCTATCTTTTGATACCTTTTGAGCTAATTTGGCTCAGCTCCATGTTTTGGTGGTATCTTGGCTATACCATTGGTTTATGGTATTTTGGCTGTCATGCTTGTGCTCTGGTTTTGAGTCACAGGCTGACATACCCTCCCTCCAAAAAAGGCTCATCATTGATGAGACTGTTCAGTCCTCCTAGAGGCTCTGAATCTCCTTAAATGAAGGTTCCCATCTGGTATGGCATCTTCTGCCAACCATTTGTCTTTATCTGCTTTCTGGTTCTTGAATCTGACTAGGTATTGTCTTTGATCCTTCCCATTGAGCCTGATCTTCCTGGCCCTGATGATCTTACTCACAGGTCCAGGGGAGTCCTCCACTTCCACTATCTCTTGTGGTGTGGGGTTCTTTCTCCTGGTGGGGAATTTATCCTCCTCTGTCTGGAAGTATGGTTTGACCAAACTCACTGGAAAGACTGGATGTTTCCTGGAAAACTCCTCAGTAAGTTTGACTTCCACTGCATTTTTTCCTATCAACTTAATGATAGTAAAAGGTCCTACAAATGAGTGCCTCATTTTTTTAGGTCCTTTGAGATTGTTGAAGTTCAGTGTAGACACTAACACCTGGTCCCCTTCCTTGAAGTCAGGTTCCATATGTGATTTGTCCCACCTCTGCTTATTGTATTCTTTTGCCTCAGCTATGCATTTGGCAGCTGTATCACAGGCCCTCTTCCACATATCATGGAAGTCTTTGGCTATGGGGTGGATAGTCAGGAGATTTTTCTTCAAATGATCCACAGGCAATAGGGGGTTCCACCCTTTCTCCACCAGTGCAGGTGTTTTACCTGTGGTGGAGTGCTGGCTTGTATTATAAGCCAGTTGGACTGCTGGTAAGAGGGTAACCCAATCATGGGTGTATCCCTCATGGTCCTTGTATTCCATGCCATATGCACAGAATCTTCTGAGGATGTCCTCCATTGTTTGGATCATCCTTTCAGCTAGGCCATCTGTTTGTGGATGGTAAGCTGTGGAAAAAGCAAGTTTAGTACCAAGCATGTCATATAAGTTAGTCCAAAATTCAGATTTGAATTTTGGGTCCCTATCACTAATGATGATTTTAGGGACTCCACAGGTAGATATGATGTTATTCCAAAACAACAGAGCAGTATCCATGGCTGTGTCTTCTTTATGGCATGGTAGACACCTCATGCTCTTGCTGAACCTATCAACTATGATCAAACAGGCATTATAGTTTTCTTTGCCTCCTGGGACAAGTCCTGTAACCCAGTCCATGTTGATGGTTTCCCATGGGTGCTTGGGTTCTTCTATGTGTTGAAGTAACCCATACTTCTTCCCATGTTTCCTATTTGCCTTTTGGCATCTTTCACAAGTGTTGATGTATTCACTCAACTCTTGCTCCCACTTGGGCCACCAAGCTGTGCTTGCTACCCTCTCTTTGGTCCTGTCTTCACTCATGTGTCCCATATAGGGGCAGTCATGGCATTCTTGTAGGATCAATGAGATGTGGTCTCTGTCTACCACTGTGAGTGCACTTGTGTGCGTTTCTCTGTGGTAGAGCAGGCCATCTATAAGAAAAAACTTATTGTCCTTATAGGCCCTCAACCAGGGTTCTTCCAGCTGGGTTTCCAGTTCTGGACTCCTGTACCTTTGTTGAAGGAGCTGTAGTAGTATGCCACACTGTTTGTGTTTGGCATAAGACTTCAGTACTGCACTGAAAAATTCATTGTGCAGTTCAGAGGAACTTATTCCCAATATTGGAGTTTCTGTCTCTTCTGAATCAGTGTTTCCACTGTCAAGGGTACCACTTTCTGGTGCCCATTCAGATAATCTGAAGTTTTTCCTCCTATCTATTTCCATGAAATGGATAGGGATTTTTGCTGCAACCTCTGGGTCATAAGCTGGATTGCTTTTAACATTGTCCAGTGGACATCTGCTGAGGCCATCTGCATTGGTATGGCTTTTACCTTCCTTGTATATGATGGTCATGTTCCCTCTATACTCCTGGATGGCTATTTGCCCTCTCAGCATATGTCTATTTGTAGTCTTCATGTTTAGTAAAGACTTCAAGGCTGTGCAGTCTGTGTAGACTTCAAAAACTGCACCCTCCAAATAATAATGGAGTTTTTCTAGGGCCCAGACTAGACATAGACATTCAGTCTGGGTGGCCCCATACCTGGCTTCTGAAGCTTTCAGCTGCCTTGAGATGTAGCAAATTACTCCTTCTCTTGGTTCACCATCCACAATTTGTCTTTGGTGAAGGGCTGCTCCTAGGCCTTGACTGCATGCTGCATATATATATAACTTGAATGGTAGTTCAAAGTCAGGTAAGATGAGCACAGGTGCATTAGTGAGTTCATATTTGATCCTCTCATATGCATCCCTCCTTTCCTTGGTTATTTCAAAAACTACATCCTTTGAACATAACTTGTATAAACTACTAGTTATGTGTGCAAAATTTTGACATGGTTTCTATAGTAGCTAGCAAACCCAAGGAAGGATTGCATCTCTTTGATGCTTTTTGGTACTGGTTTTTGCAGTACTGCTGCTACTTTATTCTGGTCAATTGCCAGACTAAGACCTGAGACTTTATGTCCTAGAGCCAGTAGCTCTTGTTGGCCAAAATTACACTTTTTTAGTGAAATTTTCAGATTGATGGGTGTACATTTACTTAGCACTCTGTCTATGTATTGTACATGGTCTTCCCATGTCTCTGAGTATATAATGATATCATCAATATATACTACCATCCAGCCTTCCATGATTTCTTCTTGAAATATGGTGTCCATCATCCTTTGGAAGTGGGCTGGTGCATTCTTGATGCCAAATGGCATTCTGGTGTACTCATATATGCCCATATGGCATATTATTCTGAGTAATTTCATGGAGTTTTGTTTAACTCCATTTTGGTGGAAGCCTTTCATACAATCCATCTTGGTTATGTATTTGGCTTTAGCCAGTTTGTCCAGGGCATGAGGTATCCTGGGTATGGGGTACCTGTCTGCTTTTGTGTATTTGTTCAGGGCTCTGAAGTCTCCACACAGCCCAGACTTGCCATCATTCCAGGTGATAAGGACAGGAGTGGTGATTTCCACTATTTCATTGTGTCCAATCTTTCTGATAACATCCATGTCAAGGAGTTCATTGATATGTTTCTCAATTTCCTTCCTGGTTTCCAGGCTTGCTGGATAAGTAGGTCTCCTCAGCATAGGTGGATAAGGCCTCTCCACATCCAGATATAGTTCTATATCATGGCCTTTGATCTTGCCTAATGGTTCTTCACCAATGGCAAATGCTGGTCTGTTCTTTCTCAGCATCTTCAGTAAACTTAGTTTTTGTTTACTGGTGAGGGTAGTGCTGAACTGTCCCTCTCTGAATTCCTTCAGAAGTTCTTCTAGTGGATCTTGAGAAGATATTTGGTATATGTCAAGTGAAAATTTCTTCTCCTTTTTAGTACCAATGGTGATGTGCCTATTTTTACTGTTGTAAATGTATATGCCATACATCCTCTGGTAATCTGTTCCCAGTAAAAACCCTTGGATGTGGGCATCATTAAGCACTACAAACTCTGGGTTGAGTCTGATATTGCCCTTTCTGTGGGGTATAATTATCTCTTTGATAATTGTCCCAATGGAAGTCATCTTCCCTGATGCACTTTTAAAGTTCTTTGCCTTAGTGGGCAAGAGCTGTTTTTCCCAGTTTGGGAAGTGGGTATCCAGATAGTTTCTGGCCACTATGGAGCAATGTGCTCCACTATCAATGATCAGTGGATGCTGAGCATTGTCAATGCAAACAGTCATTTTTGTGGCTGTCCCATGTATATATGCCATTCCTTTGGTTGGTGTAACCAGGAATGTTTGTGCATCTTGTGTGTGTTTGCACAAGTTCTTGTTAGCAGTGTCCTGTGGCATGCCTGCTTCCAACTGTATGTCCTGGACTTCTAGTGGGGTTTCCTCTTGGTATTCCACTAGAAATTCCTCTCTTGAGTCTTGATCATCCTCAGATGGTTCTCTTATGGCATCACCCATGGAGTCTGAATCAGAATCCTCTGTTGGAGGTTCTTCCTCAGGGACTTTCTCTATGGCATAGACTTTTTTCTTTTCCTTTGGACAGTTGTTGGCATAGTGGTCTGTTGAACCACAATTGTGGCAAGAATTCTTCTTCTTAGCCACTTCTGCCACTCTTTCTCTGGGTTTGTCTTTAAACTCTACCCTGAAAGGTTGTTTCTCTTTGAAACTACTGCTCTTATATGGGGTGAATTTCCCTATATTCGTCCTTTTCCTCATGTCTTGTAAGGTGTTGGCAATGTCATCTAGAGTGCAATTCAGGTTGCATCTGCATTTTACTGCATGCTCTAGCTCTCCTGGCAGTTGTGTCAGAAGTTTGTGATTCCTCATTTGAATGTTCATCTGAGGATCAATGGCTTTAAGTCTTTTGGACTGTCTAAGACACCACTCATATGGATCTTTTTCCACAGAGTATTTGTCATTTTCAAATGACATGGTCTTTTGCCATATCCAAGTTCCATTACTGTAATTTTGGATGATTTGACTCTTCCACCATGGCCAGTTTCTTCTGCCATGGATTTCTTTCATTTCTGTGTACCATATACTAGCATGACCTTTAAATGCAGTATTCAATCTAGCAGTGATCCAGTAGTCTGGTATTCTTGGTATATCAATGAAGAGTCCATCAATATAATCTATGAGTTCCATATGATCATATTCTCCTGATCCAAAGAATTTGGGCCAGCTTGAGGCCTTGGGAAGCTGTTTCAAGGCTTCCTTCTCTGAATAAGACATGCCATATCCATCCTGGTATTGTGATAGAGATCTTGCCTTATTCAACATCATGGCATCTGGTTTGATGTCATCTGGTTGATATGGATTCTCCATAGCTTGGCCTTGTGGTTGGGGCTTCAAGCTATGGTAGGCATTAAACAATTTGTTAATGTCCTGATCCAGACACTCCCTGTCCCTTGTGCTGTGGTGTTGTTCTTCAAAGACTTGGTTCAGTCTTCTGTTGGATTCTTCACAGGCTTTGCTCAGTTGATCATATCCTTCTTGAAGATTCTTGACTATCTGTTCCAAGGAGGCTTGAGTTTGTCTCATCCTCTCTTGGCCAGCTTTAATTTCTGCAAACTGCTTTGCAGATTGTTCAGCATATTGGGACATTTGTAACCACAGTGTATCACTGTTGTTACTCTCAGATGTGACAATGTTATTTTCAGTCTGAGTGGGGGTAATGTTTCTATTACTAGGACTACTGATTCTAGAGTGGTTTACAACTACTTCTGGTTCTTGTGTACCTCTTTCACCAAATCTAACAGCTTCTGGATCATGGGGTCTGACTCTTTCCTCCTCTGGTTGAAGGAGGTTTTGTTCTTGCCCTTTTTTCCTTGTCTTCTCCTGGAAACTTCCTGGTATTGTGAATAATGGTGACTCTTGGCCACTGATCTGCTGGTTTCTGATTGGTGTGAAGCCACTGGAGAGCTGATTTTGCCTGCTCCTTGTGAACCTGAAGGAATCTGAGTAGGCCCTGTCTGGGTCAACTGTTCTTCTATAGCTAGGATAGTGGCTTGATTCTCCCTTATCCTCTGTTCCCTTGCCTCCAGGAGTCTGTGCTGTCTGGTAGGATTCCAACCCTTGGTGATTTTCATAAGGTCTTTGAAGTATATCTCTTTGAGACAGATCTTCTGGCAACTTGATCCCAGTTCTGCCCAGTGAGTTGCTAGGTTGAACCTCTTGTTGTCCATGCTCCATTGAAATAAATCTTTGAGGAGTTGGTGGATCTGAAGAACTTGATCTATATCCTTCCAGTCCTCTGGTTTGAGGCTTCTGTTGAATTGGAGTGTGAATGGCAAGGTTGATATTATCTCCCTCATTGTTTTGCCATCCACCACTGTGTCCAAGGTGTCCTCTTTCAGGTCTTCTGGTTATGGACAATCCTTCTCTGTCCTCTGGCTGGTTCCTTTGGAAGCCAAGATCTCTGAGGTATACAGGGGACATATCAGTGTTTGCAAGCAGTCAAAAACTTTATGTTCTTAGGGTATTTACCTTTGACTGTGCCTTGTACAAATTTGCTGTCTGCTGATTTGGGCAGTTTGCCTTTGGAGGTTACAACTGGGTTAATAATTGTAATCTTCCCTGTACAAGTGGTCAAGGTTGGTTTACCTTGTATTGAAGCAGAGTTTCGTGGTTTTCTGCTCCTCTGAGTGGCTATTAGAGTCCACTTCTTGGCTGTGATGAGACCTTCACTGTGCCTCTTTCCTTTTCCCTTGCTGCCCTCTGGTTCTGAGGGTGTGACTGGTGTGTTGGCCTGTGACTGGGTCTCAAGTGGGATGTATTTTTCTTCCACTGAAATCAAGGCAGGAACAAGAGGGCTTATGTCAGTTAAGACTTCTCAAAAATGCTGGTTTTGCATGTCTAAGATTGGCCTCTGGGCTTGTATGTTACTACAATGTGCCCTGTATAATGACAGTGTAATTGAATCAACAATTCCACGTCAGAATTACAGCTTTTGGTACCCTGTCACACTGTTTGTGTGCCAGTATACCACAGATACACTTGTGGCTTTCAAGTGTATTCTGTACAAGTGGCTTTGTATAAGTGTTATTGAGTTAACAATACACTTAACCACACCTCAACTGATGGTATTTCAGTCAGAGGTGTCCTTATTCAGTCAAGAATACAGGACTTTATCAATGGCTTATGTGTTTTTATATACAAAACACTCCAAAAATAGTTATTTTCAGTGGGTATTAACCATGTGAATAATACTCTTATAATATGAGTATATATAAAGAAAAGGATAAAAATATATAAAATATATATTTTAATAGAGAAATTACGCCTAAAAAAATCATAAAACACTTGTTAATAAGTCATAAAAAGAGAAAAGACTTACTTATAAGGTCCAAAAAAGGATTTAAACCACGGCCAGGCCCCCAAAATGTCAGGCTGAGTCTATATTGAAGTGGTAATAAGAGTATTTACAACTAGAATTATGACTTAGACACGTAGAAAATTGATTTAAAATAGGATTTTTTGATTTAAAAGATGATTTATAATATAATTAAGGGGTTCTACTATTAACAAATAGTGGTGGTGAGCGCTATTGAGAACCCAGGATGCAATCTTACCAGTTGGGTTACTATAATAAGAGTTACAATAATTAAGTATATAATTATACCTGTTTATTACCCAAGAGTAAAACTGTTTTTGACAGTTTACTACGTAGGGTATTCAAGAGCAGGATGAGGAAACAATTCTGGATGTGAAAAGCCTCCTTTTTATCCTGAAATGGGGTGGAAAGGGTGCTAGGCCTTTCCACGTAGAGGAAGTGAAGATTTTTTCACTTTCTAGTACTGGCTTGTGGTTTGCAAACAGCCTGTACAATCTGTATTGGGCTCAGATGTGGTTTTGAAACCACATCTGGGGGGTTTTCACCAATGCAGGGTGAAAATTTTCATCTGGGGACCTCACAGCCTGATTCTGACGTGTATGACGCGTAGAATGCTGTACAGAAACTGTATGGGACCCCAGTATTGACTGACATATGAGGTATTGAAGTAAAAACATGCTTCTTCATCTATTTGACACCTCATATTCATGATTATGGGATATTATCCCATGGTAAGGCTGTATATGACAGCAGGTGGGATTTTGACCTTAAACCAGCCATAACTCTGTCAGTTTTTGAGATATCATGCTCATAGTTGGTTCATTGGATAGCCCTGTATAGGCTCTACACAATGATACCCAAATTGGTATGGTTATCATTAAATATGGCAAAGCTATCCCATGTACAAGGCTTTTTGTACATAGGCATAGTTTGGGCAAAAAGCTGTATTGAGCTTGTTTGCCTCATAACTTCTGTTATAGTTGAGATATGAAGAAGTGGATGGCACCATCTGATAGCCCTGATTGTGCTCTTTCCAAAGATACCCCACCTCAGGTATCCCACACTAAAACTGTAGAAGTTAGATGAGAGGTGAATGTTTTGTTCACCCTTATTTGGCCTGAAATTGACCATAACTCCAGTAATATTGGTGCTAGCTCAGTTTGGCTGGTACCATTGGATAGCCCTGGCTTAGAGCCTCATTTGGAATACCCATTTGATGGGGTTAAGCCTCTCCTTCTAGATTTTAGATGAGAGGTGAAAATTAAGGTTTATGCTCAGCAATAACTTTGAGCAGGAATAACTTTGTTATTTCTTGTCCTATGGTGATGGGACTTATATTTTCAGAAAGAGGTGAGTTTCCTCTATCCTTTGATACCTTTTGAGCTAATTTGGCTCAGCTCCATGTTTTGGTGATATCTTGGCTATACCATTGGTTTATGGTATTTTGGCTGTCATGCTTGTGCTCTGGTTTTGAGTCACAGGCTGACAATTGATAATATTATGTATTGATATTCTATATATCAGTTGACTCACTTTCTCAAAAACAAGGCTCATAACTTGAAAATATACCATAGAAAACAAAATTCTTCTCACATTTCAAAAATTGTGGCTAATGTATCAGAAAAAACTTGGAATATTTCTGAAAAATGATAGTATCTTCAATATAGTGATAGTTCTGAAAACAAGTCAGCAAAATCTATCTGGAAAAAGAGAAAGTTGAACACATTTGAAGAGAAGAAGGTGTTTTATTGTTAGCTAAGAAACTTGAAAGGATTGATGTGGAAAGGCTGATTTGAATTCAATTCACATTATAAGCTGTATTCCTTTTTCTTCAATAAGATTCAGAGTAGTCAAAAACTTCCCGTAAAAATTAAACCAGAAAATAGTTTGCTAAATGTTTTTGAATTTTTAGTCTGTAGATCTTAAAAAGATCAAAATACTCTTCAATGCAGATCATAGAGTTTAAAAAAGAGTTTTTCTGGGCTATGTGGTAGGTCATCAAAACTTCAACTCTTACAATGGTAGCTCCAGTAAGCCACAGTTATAACAAATTTCTTCTTGATTATGAAATTTTTTTTATTCAAAAAAAAAAACTTGTCACCAAGAGTTAACAAATAGTAGGTTTGAGCTAATACCAGGGACTATTAAAAATTAATACAGATAAAAGGCGCGTTTTAATGAAATCCCTCCTTGTAAAGCTGAAAATGAACAAATAATCTCTTAATACTCTTCAGAAGTAAAATCAATAATTAAGAAGAGAATTTATCCATAAATCTAAAGCATACGCAAATCATTGATTATGGAGTATTTCCTGATTATAGCACCAAGCAGGTCACCTCATTAATTAGTGAACAAAGATATATCTTAGAAGAGGGAATATTGTAAGTCTATTTCTTGAACCTGAAGCAACCCTGAAGATATATAATAAAAAAATAACAAATTAAAGATCATACAAATTGAAGCAAGGAGTTCAGAGGAAATTCTTTCTCATTGTAGAAAAAATATTATACATATAATCAGAAAAGCCAAAATATCCAAGAAACTCATGGTCAGCCTTTGAATATTTGAAGAAAAGAATTATTTAAATATTAAAGATGTAATGAATAAGGCTAGTTAATGCTTTTAAGGTTTTTTTCTGGTATAAGCTTGATATTGTAAGCTAACTTATTCTCCAAATGGAAAAATTTCTACTTTAAGTTTGATTATCAGTTACTGTGATATTGGGGATGCAAGAATATAAAATGTGATTTTACATGGTATTTCTGAGGAAAAAAATCTATCTGAGATATCCTGTAGTATACCTGCATGAAATGAAAACAAGGAGCTGTTTGAAATTTATCAAATCTCTATATGAGCTCAAACAAAGTACAAGGTTTTGGTACAAATTTATTTTTAATTTTTAAAACAATGGCTTACAAATCAAATGAAGACAAGCTTTTTTCATTCTTTAAGATGGATAATTCACAACTTTGAATTGTATTTCTGCTTGTAAGTGATATGATCATAAGAGGAAAGTTGGAGGACCTATCAATTTCTATGAAAAAATACCAAATTTGATTTAGTGATGATGAAAGGAGGATCTGTCTCTCCTATTAGAAGTCTGAAATTCAGAACTTCTTGATATGTATCTGTCACAGCCACTATCAGGGTAAGGGGAATTAAACCTTAAACCTAGTCAAACTCACCAAATCAAAAAATAATTTCTGTGCATGAGATCCCAGATTAAGAAATATTATTTTCAAAAACTCATACAGTTGGACTCACTAATACATCCTGTCATCCCTTGCACAGGCTGGATTCATAAAATAAAGTTTTGGATACACGATTCTGAAACTGTATGAGCACCCAAAACCACCAAACCTCTTGTACATACCCTGTAATTCTATACAGGGCCTGTATAATTAAAATACGTTCAATAAATTATTCCTCTCAAGAAAATTAACTCTTTGGGTCAGGGATGGTGGTTTCTCACATATACCACCCCTCTTCTTCCCTCTGAGGAATTTTCCCCCAGATACTTAATATATTTGATTTATTATGTAATAAATATTCTTATTCTTCTTTTATAATATCTCATTTGCCGGTATTGGGATAATCTTTTAATTTCTTTGCCTATTAAGTAGAGGTTTGCTGGCCATGTCCTTATTTTCAAGTAAGGATTGCTTCTTTCTTTCCATTCATTTTGAACTTATTTCCTCATTAATCAATTATTATCTTCTTATAATTTTTATGATTTTTTATGGTCTTATTATTTCTCAACAATTTTCATCTCATTCATCCTATCAATAGAAAGATTGACTTCTTTCTCATTCTCAATAATTTCAGACCATTTCATTTTATTTTAAATCCTTGATTAAAATTCAAAATTTCTCTTTTATTTGATATTTAGGTTCTATCAGGTTTAATTTTATTGGTAAATTGATTGGAGTTCATTGGGATAATTGATTCAGTTATTCAAGATTTTCATTGGATAATATTGATTATTGATTGATTTTGAATGCTTAAAGATAACTGATTGATCATAAAGAATGAATTTGATTGATTGATTTTATTCTGACTCCTCAAGATATTTATTGACCTATTGAATACCTCAAGACCTTGATTTAGATTTTGAAGACATTTATTGATTGATTGAATTCCTCAAAACTTCATTGACATTTGATTTTGAGCCTACTTTCTTTGATTGAATTTATTTAGGGTATTGGTAAAAACACGTAAGCAAATTGGTAAAAACACGTAAGAGCTCACGTGGTTTTAGTAAAAACACATAGGTTTTTAGTAAAAACACGTAAGGGGTGCCCTGGGCCCATTTTTAATTAAAAATGAAACACCATTGGGCCTGTATTGGGCCAAAACATGCCCAAAAGAGGTTTTTTCCCCACAAAACCTCTCTAACTCCAAATTGTTTCAGATTTTTTTGCCCAGCCCCCCCAAAAGAAAAACAAGCCCAAACACCCCAATAATCCACATTGTCCCCACCCCAGACCATTGTTTTTTTTTGGAAAAACAGCATTACCAAAGCCATTTTGCAAAGCTTTTCACACTTTTTTTTCTTTTTTTCACCCAAAGACTGCATTTTCCACCACAACAACCTGCTTTCAAGCCTCCAAATTTCCAATTTTTTACCTTCCCTAATCCATTAGTCCCATATTTAAACCACTTTCTTTCACTCTTAACCCCTTCTGTTCATTTTTCACACCTTTTTTCAACTCTTTTTCACATTTCGAAAGGTTCTTACCCCATTCCAAATCCCCAAATCCCCCTTTTTTTCACTTTTACACATATTTTTCATTCAAAAATGCTCCAACCCCCCACTGAAGGTGAATTTCAGACCCTTGAGCTTCTTTGGCAACATGTGCATAATGTTGCCAGGGCTCAGGGGTATGCTGTGTCCACCTTGAGGTCCAATATGACCCACAACCAAATTGAAATATGTTGTGATAGGTCTGGCACCCCAAATCCCAACAAAAGCCCCTCCAAAACAGTCACCTCAAGAAAGCTTGACTGTCCTTTTAGACTTTATGCCAGGAAATATGCCAAGAGTACCACTTGGACTCTTAAAGTCAAAAATCCTGAACATAGCCATGATGCCACTGAAAATATCATGGCACATCCTGCTTTCAGGAAATTCAATGAGCAAGAAACATCCCAAATTGCTCAAATGTCTGAATCACTCCTCATGCCAAGGCAAATTCAGGGCCAATTATGCAGCCAGAGGGAGTCTGACAGGCCTGTAATCCTTCAAGACATTTACAACCAAGTCAAGAAAATAAAGAAAGACAAACTGCAAGCCAGAAGGCCCATTGATGCTCTTATTGACACTCTCAAAGAAGAAAAGTTTGTTTGGTCCTCTGCAAGGGATTCTGAGGGACACATTACCTCCTTGTTTTTTACTCACCCCCTGGCCATAAAACTTCTTCATGGCTTTCCTCATGTCATTCTTATGGATTGTACTTATAAAACCAATAAGTACAAAATGCCTCTTTTTCATATTGTTGAATTCAGCTCAACAAATAAGACCTTTTCTGGGGCTTTTTGTTTGATGAAGAATGAAAATGAAACTTCATATACTTGGGCATTAAATCAATACATTGAAAAGGTCCTCAACAACACCAATCTTGTTCCCCCCCAGTTATTGTTATTGACAGGGATCTGGCCTTGAAAAACTCTATTAAGAAGCTCTTCCCAGACTCCAAAGTCATGCTATGCATTTGGCACATCAACAAGGATGTATCTGCTCATTGTATGAAGAAAATTGGTCATGGAACTGATTTTGAAAATTTTATGGGCCTTTGGAATCAAGTAATATACTTCTTCATTTTATTTCACTTTTTTTCTTATTATTGTCTTTATTAATGACTTTGGGATTCTTTTTTCAGCTTATGTATTCACCCACTGAAAAGTCTTTCAAAGACAACTGGAAGAAGCTTCAAAAGCAAGTTAAAAATGCTGAGGTCTTGCAGTATTTGGAAAATACTTGGCTTCCTTTAAAGGAGTATTATGTGCCAGCCTGGACAAACCACCATTGCCACCTGGGTGTGGGCTCCACCTCCAGAGTTGAAGGTGCCCATGCCATGGTTAAACTTTGGCTACAAAAGTCCACTGGTACTCTCCTGGAGGTAGTCAGGGCACTCCACATGGCATTCAGAAAACAATTTATTGAAATTATCAAGAGAATCTCCAAAGAAATAATTGTCCATGTCAAGAATTTTCCTCCACACATCTGTGCCCGAAATGGCAAGGTGTCTCATTATGCTCTTCAGATTGCCTTTGAAAATTTCAAAACAAAATTTCCTCCAAATAAAAAATGCACCAACAAATACAGAAATTATAAAGGCATTCCTTGAAAGCATAAGACCCAAAAGGCATTTGCCAAGCGCCAAAGGCTTGAATTATCAGACTTCCATCCTCAGTGGCATTTGAATTTGCCTGTGAGGGTTTTTTAATTTCTTCTTATTATTTTTTTCTTATTAACTGATTTTACTTGTCATATTCTTCTCAGACTGGTTTTCAAGGTGATGATCAAAGTGTTGAAAAAGAAAGAAAGAATGAAGCCAAGAAAATATTTGAAGACTTTGGGGAAGACCTGTTTCAAAGACCAATGGCAGAAATCACCCCAATACTCCAGCATTTTCAAGATGTTTTGACTGGAAAAGTCCCATTTGATCAAATTCCCAAGAGTCAAGAGGATGATCAATATTATGAAGACCCTCTAGAATGCAAGGATATCCGTGGAAGACCCAAAGGAGCCAAGAATAAAAACAAAAGAGAACCTTCAAGATTTGAAATCATTGAGAGTCAAACAAAGAGAAGAGGAAGACCCCCATCAAAAGTGACCAGCACAACAACTTCAAGATCCCAGTCAAATGTCCCCTCTCCAATTATGGAAGTGGACTCATCTGAAGATTCTGAAGATTCTGAGCACTCATTATCTAAATCCATCAGTTCATCATATTCACTACCCTCAGCAACTGAATTAAATAAATCAGAAGTAACCCTTAGAAGGTCCAGAAGATTGGAAATTGGAAGCAAAACATCACAAAGAAAATCACACAAGCCTGCCACCAGTTTGAATATCTATGATGCAATTGACCTGACCTGTGAGCATTGTCAAAGCAACTATCACACAAGTGATGAATGCTCCAAGCTGTTTGTGAGTTTCTGATTCTTTTTAATGTAATTTTATGTTGTTTATTTTGATATTTATTCATTTTTTGAACTTATGTTATCAGATAACTGGCTCAGAAGACTTGCCCAAGTTTATATTGAAATACAACTTCAAGGCCATCAATGTCCAGGGTGATGGAAACTGTGGCTACAGAACAGTATCCCACTTCATTTACAAGACTCAAGATCAATGGGCTGATGTCAGAGGTGACTTGGCTGAAGAAATTCACCAAAATCAAGACCTTTATGAAGCCATGAACACCTTAATTCCCTCAGTATCCTCCTATTTGGAAAGAATTGAATGGTATGAAGATGTTGGCCAGCCTCCAACAAGCAAGTGGATGTCCATGCCTGACATGGGGGATCCAATTGCAAATAAGTATAAAAGACCAGTTTTCTTTTATTACACAGCCCAATCTTGTTCTTTTTTCCCTTATTTCTGTCCTCCAAATGATAACCCCCCCATTTTCATCTGCTTCTTGAATAGTTGTGCTCATTTTGTTCCTTTGGACATCATCATTTCTAAAGTTTATCCAGTCCCCCCCATTACTGTGAACTGGGAGATTCATGCCCAAAAACAAGCCCTGGGGTGGGCTGATAAATTTAAGAAACACAGAATGTTGTATTTGTCCAATCTTCCTCCCCCCTCAGAAAAAACCCACTATTTTGGAGGTTGATTCTGATTGAATGATTTTTGTATATACAATTTATGCCAATTATCCCCCTCCTCACTCATTTTTATTGCTTAAATCCCACCTCAGTCTCCTTTTTTATCAAACATGTGGAAGTTTTGTACTTGAAAATAGTCACATTACACACAAGAAAAAAAACAGTTAAAAAAAACACTCATTGCGCCTTCACTTGTGGTCCCACCCAAAAAATTTTCCCAATTCATGAGTTTCTGGTTCTTTATTGTCCAGATGGAACCCTTTAATTTAAAAAAGAAATGAAGGAAATTCATAAGTGGGAAGTTATTAAATTCACTTTTTAAAAATAGGCATATTACAATGACAGGAAAAAACATTTGAAAAAAAACCCTTTTTGCGCCTTCACTTGTCCCACCCAAATAAATTCCCAAAATTATGGGATTCTGGTGCTTTATGCTTCACATTGAACCCTTTATTTTTAAAAAAAATGAAGGAAATTCATAAGTGGGGAGATTTTAAATGAATTTTTGAAAAAAATATGCCATTTTGGCATATTGGCCAAATTTGTGAAATTTGGCAAAAAAAATTTTTTTGAAAGAATTTGTGCTTATTGACATGCCAAGTTGGGAAAAATATGGCAAGAAAAAATTAAAAAAAACCTCAAAAATGAGCCTGAGGAATTTTTTTTGAAAATTAAGGTCACTTACGTGTGTTTACCAACACCCTTTATTTATTTATTTATTGAAATTGATTTGACACTATTTGAGAATTCTCATTCATTGATAATAGTTTGTCCCTACAATTTTTACATTGATTCCATCTCAAGACTGTTGATTGAGTCTGCAATTTTTCATCAATATTTCCCATTCTGATTGATTTGATCAAGCTTTAATTCAATTATTTGAAAGTAACATCATTGTTTATTTTATTTATACTTCTAATAATGACTTTTCAGAATAATCCCCCAGCCAAGAATAAAAGATCTCAGAGAAATCCAGCTGTTCTGACTCCAACAACAAGGCTCCCTCTTGACTGCAGACCTTCAGTTCAACAACTGAGTGCAAATTTGTAATGAGGGCCACCAATTGAAGGGGAAGAAAATTCCAGAAAAGGAGGGGTGAAATCCAGAAGATCAAGATAATTCTCTGGACTTTAGGGTGGCTATCCTGGTATTTCTGAAGGTGCCAGAGGAAGATGAAGAGGGGGAGTAGTCCATGGGAGAGTAATGTTCTGGGGAGACAGAAGTGGCAGCTGATGTGGAAGATGTTCCAGAAGCTCCTCAGGGTCCCAATCTAGCCCCTTTGAATCAACCTCTTGTCTCTCAATCTGAGCCAAGTATCCTAAATAGGATTGAGCAAATGACTAAATTCATGGGACAACTTCCTCAAGCAGTTTCCCCAAGGGACAACTTCCTCAGGCAGTTTCCCCAAGGGACAACTTCCTCAGGCAGTTTCCCCAAGGGACAACTTCCTCAGGCAGTTCCCCCAAGGGACAATTCCAAAGCCCAGATTTCAAGACTGCATCAACAAAAGAACCTGATTCTTTTGATGACACTCAAGCCTGGAAATTGAGAGGATTTGTTCAATCCCGTAAGATAATGTTACATAATGACCCGGAAAATGTCTTCCCTGACAGGAAGAAAGCTCTTTACTAAATTGCCTCCCTCACAGGTAGGGCTGTAAAAGTGGATTGAACCATATCTCTCAAATATTTCCAATGAAGACCCTTCCTACCTCCTAAATAATTGGAAATTATTTGAAACCTAACTCTTGAATTTTTTTGGTTATCTCAATGAAGTAAGGAGCACTGAGGGAGAGTTTGAAAATTTAAGGATGAAGGAAAGAGGCCTTTTTTCCTTTTAAATTGCTAGTTTGAGAAGTTTGCTCTCAAGAATTGGAGATTGGGGAGAAAGGGCTTATATTAATGTTTTAAAAAGAGGCTTTTCCTCAATATTATCAATTATATTGTCTTTCCGCCCTGGAAATTTTGAGAGTCTTCAAGAACTCATGGACATCACCTTGGGTTTGGATACCAAGTACCATTATATGTAGAAGGAAAAGGGTAGTCAAAAAGACAAGAAGCCTCAAGTCACTGGTCAAAGCTCTTTAAGGCCTCCTAAAGGATCATATTTGAAGAAGCCTGATCAGAAGAAAAAGAAAGGAAAGAATTTTCAAGTTAATTGTAAGCCTATGACTCAAACCCAGAGCACAAGCATGACAGCCAAGATACCATACACCAATGGTAGAATAAAAATACCACAAAAAAATGGAAATGAGAAAAAAAATGTTGCAAGGTATCAAAGGAAAGAGGAAACTAATTACTGCAAATATTAACTGTTTTACCGTGCAGTGTATTGGTTATTTTGCATGGTATTAACTGTTTTACTGTGAGGTATATTGGTTATTTTTCACAGTATAACAGATAGCAGTTAGCTTGTGCATGGGGTTTCTTGCGCATCCTCACCACACCTACACACAGTGCCCTCCAGTCCACCTTTGAGCTTCTCAAGGAAGTACTTCTTCATATCAATTTAGAAATACTTTGTTGAAATTTGTCATTATTTTAGCATGGTATGAGAAATTTGTATAAATGAGTTAATTTTTGTAGTGTAACCTCTTCCAAAAGATACAAGTCCCATAATAATAGGAAAACTAGTAACAAAGTTATTCACACTCAAAGAAGTTGCTGAGCATAAACTTTAATTTTAACCTCTCATCTAAAATCCAGATAAATATTCTGAAAACCATAAAATGGGCTTTAAATATAAATCTATTAGTAAGGGCTATTTAATGGTACAAGCCAAACTGAGCTAGAATCAAAACTGAAGAAGTTATGGCCAAATTAAAGCTAAATAAGGGCAAATCAAATATTCACCTCTAATCTAGCTTCCAAAGCTTTAGTGTGAGACACCTAAAGTGGGGTAATTTTGGAAAGGGAAGAATCAGGGCTATCTAATGGTGATGTGACAGGGGGTCTTGGGGAAAAGAAGAGTGGCCTGAAACTCAGGAATCAAGAACTCACTTGGAGGGGTCCAAAGGGATAAAGAAATAAATGAAAGATTATATTTCTTTAAGGAAAATAAGACCAAGTACAAATATTCCAAAGATAAGAAGGAAGCCAAAGGCCAAGTATAATAAAAGAAGCCAAAATATAAGAGCCAACAAAAATAATTCTCAATTCACTGTTTCAACTTTTCAGAAAGAACAATGGAATCAGTAAAGGATATGACCACCAATATCAACTGACAGGAAAATAAAATATGCAAATTACTGACTTATAAATATCAGTATTTCTTTCAAGAATGAAAAGATAATAATAATATAAATAAATCCAATATATTGATCAACTGAGGAAAAGGTTTTCAGGAATGAAAGGTGGCCAGTATATGTGAAAATTTGAAAGACTGATCCTGGAGGGTTGATCACCCAGATGTATTGACTGTTTTGGGTCAATACAGATCTGGCCAGCTTGAGAATTGAACTGTGTGTGTAAATTCCCACAGTGCAATATGAATTAACCCAAAAGGGTCAATGACATACAGGCTGCCTTAATACAGTCCATATGAGCCAAGTGGGTTTTCCAAGGAGTGCTGGAGCTTTTGATTTCTTGAGAACTGATTTGATGAATAAAAACATTTTGAAACTTCCCTTGAAAAATCCTGGGACAGTACTCCCTTGGGGGAATACTTTTGAAATGAAAAGGCCAACACATGAAGGGCCAGGTGATTGGTGTAATAAAATGGTCTTCTGGAGCATCTTATGAATTTACAGATTGAGTGACTAGAGTATTCCTTTGAAATGGGATGATGGATTGATTACTTGATGTAAAAAAGATCATCTGGAGTATTGAAAGTGTCACCATTGGATTGCTGAAGAGGAATGGTGCATAATGGTATATATTACAATATATGCCCCATTCCTAGTTCCTACAGCCCTGGGTCTATTGCTGGGTAAGAGTTTCCCTTATCTTGAGGGGAAAACTTTCTGAAGGTGACTTCTAGAGGCCATTTCTGGATGGTGTCTTGACTAAGGCCAAAAGTGGCCCAAAGTGGTTTTATGGCCAACTGGGGTCCAGGTGGGCCAAGATTTAGTTGTAGACCCACTGAAGTCCCCCCTTGGCCCCTTTTGGCCTCATTGGATTTGAGCAAAAAGGGGCCTAAAGAGTTTCATGGCCTACAGACAATGGGACATACAGGCTGTAGGGGGCCTAAATAGCCCAAACCCCCTAATCAAAGGGGTTGGGCCAGGGGCCCTGGAGATGGCTAGTGGGGCCACAGGACCCCTGGGAGGTAAAGAGACCCCCCAGGCCATAAATCAGTGGGATTGGCCTGGGGTTTGGTGAGGTGAGGAATTGGCCAAGAAGGCCGAGAAAGGTGGGTGTGGCCCAAAAGCCATTTCACACCACCATAGGACAATTGGCAATAAATTGGGTCAGGCTAGAATTTTGGTAAACACCATTTGGGGGGGGGGGGTTCTTTCCCATGGTTTTGACAGTACCCCCACCTTTAATGGTGAGCTCCTGAGCATCAAGACAAGGTAAAATGCTTTTGAGGCTGTTGAGATGGATTGGGCGTAGGTGTTTCAGACGTGTTGAATTTTAAAAGAGAAATTGATAACTGATGAAAATGGTGGAATATGAGTTGAGGGTGATTTGTTCTTCCTTTGGAAGTTGGATTTGTACTGGGAAGAATTGAGTTGAAATAAAAAGCTTTTGCATTAAGAGTATAAAGAAAAGAAATTTTGATAAAACATAATGAAAGAAAGCATAAAGAAAAGAAAAGAAAAATTTGAGAAGGTTCTGATATTGCTCACAAAAGTTGATTATTGAATTAAATTGGCAAGGGACCTAGAAAACAAGATTGATTAAAGGTGCTCACAGAGTGGCCAAGGTCATGCTTTGAAAGATGGTAGACCCCTCAGGGAAGTGCACACCAGATGAGGAGCTTACTTTTGGTAGTTTTTAATCCTGCCAGTGCCATAAAATTAAAACTAACAAATTAAGGATTGATTTGAAGTGTGAAAGACTTGCAAATTCAAATGAAAGATAAATGGTCTATTTGCCCAAGTAAGAATGGCCATGAGGGTTGGAATTGATGCTGAAATTTTGGCCAGAGGTCTGTGTCCAAAATACTGAAAATTGCTTACAGAGCGGCCAAGGTCATGCTTACAGCAAGAAGGGTACAAATACATATCAAGGTGCATACCAGGAGTGGAACTTACTTTTAGTAATTTATCTCCCCACAAAGCACCATAAAAAGATCAAGTTCTTGAAGAATCTTGGCCTGGCTTGTCAGGAAACAATTTATTTAAGTCTTTGACAAGTTCAAGGAAATTCTTGAGGCTTTCATATGGCTCCCATGAGGATCTTTCTGGGTCTTGACAGAAACCTTTCCATTCCACCAAATACAATACTTTTCCTCTCTTGATCTTGGAATCCAGTATTTGAGATACTTCCCATTCCTCTTCTTCTTCAATAATGATTGGAGGAGAAGGCTCTTGATGCCAATTTTGTATGCATTATGTCTTGACTGGTTCATGGAGGGAAATATGGAAGACTGGGTGAATGGACTTCCATTGAGATGGCAGCTTGAGCTGGTATGCATGAGTACTGACTTTCTTCAAGATTTGAAAATGACCCAGCCATCTTTCTGACAGTGTTTTGGGGGGTCTTGTTGATTTGATGTTCTTGGAGGAAAGCCATACCATGTCACCAGGATTGAAAGTAGGTGGAATTTCTCTACATTTATCTGAATACCTCTTAAGCCTGTGTATTTCAACTTCAAGCCCTCTCCTGACATCTTGTTGTACTGATTGGACGTTTGAAGATAAACTTCAAGCAGGAGTATCTTGAATGATTTGAACTGAGTAAAATTGAGGACCTCTTCCATAAAGAGTGAAAAATAGTGATTGTTTTGTTGAAGAGTGTTCAGAGTAATTGTAGGCAAATTCAGCCAGAGGGAGCCATGTGTGCCAATCATTTTGATGATAACTAACATAAATACAAAGGTACTGTTATGGTATCTGATTTAACCTCTCTGGCTGTAAATAAGATTAAGGATGGTAAGAAGTTGACAGATCTCTTGAAATCCTGAGCCACTGACATTAATGGCTCCACAAAGAAGAAACAAAAATAGAACCTCCATTAATGACAATTTTTGCAGGAAGGCCATGCTCTGAGAAAATATTCTTGATGAATACAATGGCCAAGTCCAGTGAAGTGATTGAAGACATTGTTGGAATAAAAATTTCCATTTTAAAGAACCTTTCCACTATGAGAAGAATTGAGTCAAAGGAATTGGACAGTGGAAGTTGAGTGGAGAAGTTCATTGAAAGGCAAAACCCAGGACCATTTGGAATCAGAGGAGGTTTGAGTAGGACAAACTTCTTGTGATGAATGTTGTTGTTTTTTGAGCACCATTGATAGGATGAAACATAATTCTTGATGAATTGAGTAATGCCAAACCAGTGCAAATCCCACTTCAAATATTTGAGAGTCTTCTCTTGGCCAGGTTTGCCAGCTAGAGGAGAGACATGATGGCTTTGAAGTATGCTGAGTTGAATTTTGAAGTCATTTGGGACTACCACCCAATCTTTGAAGAGAAAGAGTTGGGAAGAAGGATTCAGAGAATAATCTTCAACAAATTTACCTTAACCCAAATATTGAAGGATACCTCTATACTGAGAATCTTGCTATGATGCTTTTTGAATTGAGTCACTCAAATTTGAACAATATTCCACCTTGATTGCAAAGAATCTTGAGGGTTGGAATTCATCTTGCGGAATGAGTTGTTGAAGATTCATTGGATTATTTCTGATGAAATCTTCCCCCTCTCCAGGTAATTGCTGTCCCAATGTGGAAGGGAATTGGAAAGATTAGCCAAGTGGCCAGGGAGGTAAGTGATTGAGAAATGGAACTTGGAAGGGAATTCAGCCCAGAAGTCTTGATGGCAAGTGAGGACCTTGGAGTTCATGAAGTATTGAAGAGAGGAATGATTCGTGAGAGCTTCAAAAGAAGAAAAGCCCTCCAGCACTTTAGAGCCCAGAATATGAAATTGAGCTCCTTGTCATAAATCTAATACTTGAGCTCTTTTGGAATAGGCTTGTGTCTATAAAATGCAATGTGATATTTTCCTGAGTCAGAGACCTTACTCAGTACAGAACCCAAGGAATAATCCAATGCATTGGTCTCTACTATGGTTGGTAGAGAAGGATTGGAGTGATAGTTGAAGCCTCTTTGAGTTGGTGAAACTGGCTAAGAGCTTCATAATTGAGGAGGAAAACTGAATCTTTCTTGAAGAATTTGGTGAGTGAACTGATTGTCTTGGAATAATTAGTAATGAACTGGTGGTATAAGTTGGAAAAGCCAAGGAATGATTGAAAAGCTTTGAGGTTCCTTGGAGGAGGAAAATTAATATCTCACTGTAATTTTAATTGCTTCATCTTGAGGCATTCAGAAGAAACAAAATAACCTATGTATTCAACACTTGAAGCATGAAGAAGGCATTTGGATGCCTTTGAAAACAGGTTTTTAGACCTGAGTCTGGAAATAACAGTGGAAACATGAATGAAATGTTCTTCCTCAGACTTGGAGAATAACATAATATAATCTAGATAAACCACATCATAAAAATCTAAGATATCAGAGAAAATATCATTGGAAAGGCTTTGAAAAGTGGAAGGAGCATTGGTGAGCCCAAATGGCATAACCAAGTACTCATAGCTGCCATATTTGATTCTAAAAGCTGTCAAGTTTTAATCACCCTCTTTGATTCTGAGAAGGTAATATGCACCACAAAAATGAATGTTGGAGAAGATAGCAGAATAACTAAAAACAGTGAGGATCTGATTCATAGGAGGAACAGGATATTTGTTTTTCCTGGTAACAGTATTGTGTTTGCATTAATAAACACACAAACAGGGGAAACCATAATTATTTTTAAAAAAGAGTACAGGTTATCCTGTTGAAGAGGAGCTTGGATGGAAGAATTATTTCTCTCCATTCTCTGAAATTTAGGCCCCGAGTGTCCCTGACTCTTGATTTGACAAAGGGTATATGAGCCCAACCAGAGGTAGAGACCCCTCTAGTTCAATATGATGATCACCATCACTGTGAGGAGCAAGTCTTTCTGCTTTAAATTTAGAGAATAAATCCAAATAGCAGTGATAAGCAGGAGGAAGAACCTTCATCACAATTTCAATTTTCTCTGGCTCTTCCTCTTCATCCCACAACTCCTCAACAGAGTCATGATAAGTTGAAGGAGGAAGGTCCACATTTGCATGGAAGAGATGAAGTGAAGATATAGAATTATCTTCTCCAACATCTTTTATCTATTTGAAGACTTTACCTCTAGAGGATAGCAACAAACAATGAGAATTGGGGGAAGGAATATGGAAATAAGTTGGAAATGATGGTGCTCTAGAATCAAAAACCAGAGATGAACATGTATTGAAAGAAGAAAAGTCATTACCTAAAGAATTAGAAGAATAATGATAGTCCTTATGATCAGGATTAAAGGTGAACAGCCCTTGTATCCACTCAATAGATGCATGAAAATTATTAAGAAAGTCAAAGCACAATATGAGTTCTTCTCCCTTGGGAATATTAATGACTAAAAAACAAATACAAATCTTGGGAAGGAAGGGAGCTCAACCATATATTTAGTATGGTGAGTCACAAATCAGGAAGGGGACTGTGAGGAGTCCAAAAGGATAAGAGGAATCTTCTCTGGGAGCTCTGAAATGGTCCAAGAATACTTGTGAACAAATTGATTTGCAATGAATGAGTTGGTAAACACAGAATCAATTAGAATACTTTAATAAAAATCAGAGAGAGAAGAAAAGACAAAAAACTTGGAAGATTTTTTGACACCAGTATTCAGAATTTACAATTGTGCTCTGGGTGAGAATAGTGAAGAACATCAAACACAACATGATCTTCACTGAAGCTTTTCCCTGGCTGGGAGATCTGCTTGATAGTTGGGTAAGCTGGCTTTGAGGTCTTTTGGCACAAGCCTCAATACTATTCTTCCCATCAAAATAGGCACACAAGCCCTCCTTAATTCTCCTTTCTTTTCTAGAACACATAAACTTGTGGTCCATACTCAAGAGGGAAGAATGGGGCTTGTCCCTTTTCTGAACCCTGAACTTCTTCTTCTTATGAATTGAGCTTGAAGAATTTTGATTATTAAAAGAACTTGACTATGAGGCTTCAGTCCTCTTTTCTTGATGATTATTCTTTTTCTGCCTCTAATGGTACCTGGTATCAAGCTCCAGGTTAACATCCTTTAAGTCTTGAAGAAAATCAATTCTTGATGGATTAGAGGCCAATTGATCCAGAATCCTGGAGGACAATCCCTTCCAGAAACAGTTAATAAGAGCCCTTCCACCCCAATCCCCAATTCTTGATTCCAAGCCTCTAAAATCAGAAATTTATGAAGAAAAATGACCTCCTTCCTTCATTCTTAGGCCATCCAACTAAGCTTCAGCTTTTCTGACTTCATTTGGATCCCCAAATAAAGTAAAGATTTTGGATTTTAATAAGGCCCAGTTATTGAGGAGTTAGTTTGGTTCTTTATTAGGGGGTTGGAAAGATAAGGCTCAATCCACTTTTCAGCCCTTCCAATGATAAATTAAGTGGAATAAAGGACTCTATTTCTTCCTACAGGGAAATTTGCTTTTTCATGATAAAAGATAAGCTGGAAAGACTTAATAAAACTTCTGACTTTTAAGGGTCGAGTCCCATCAAAGCAGTCTGGTGCCTTCATAGATGGAGTCTTGGAGCTTCAGAAGATGGAGATGCTTAGAGATTGGCCATAATTTGGGCTGTTTGTTGCATGATGGCCAATAAAGATGGTTCAGACTGATGAGAGACAGGATGATTAGACTAGGATAGAGTTGGTGCTCCAGTAAGTACAGATTTCCCCACAGGAGAAGGGAAAACTTCAGTAACATCAGACTCTTCCTCTTCCACAGAATTCTCCTCCTCCTTTGCATCATATTCACCAGGACCCTTCAGGGTGGTAATTGAAATGCCTGGAAAAGCACCAACTACACCTGAAAATGAACTTGATTTTCTTGGCCCTCTTACTTCATTCCATATTTGGTACTCTGTATAAGTGGGCACTCAGTTGAGGAACTGCTGCGGTGGCATCAAGAGGCACTCTTGGAGTTGGAGTGAGAACAGCTAAAGCTCTGGACTGAGATCTTGTATATCTTGCAGGAGGTGAATGTTGTACAGGAATGATTGTCAGAAATAAAATGAAGCAAAATATGAATAATATCAAATTTAAATAGAAAGAATTGAGTCAAATAAAATATAAATATTGAATTCAAAATCAAAATCAATATCTAAAATGAAAAAAAATCAACAATTTCCTGAGGTCTGTCAATCAATAAGCAAAATCTTGGGGAATCCAATCAAGAAGCTTTCAAGAAATCAATCAAATCAATGAATTATTGAGGTAAATCAATAAACCAATAAATCTTGAGGAATATTAATAAAAAAAAAGTAAATGAATTTTTAAGAAATTCAATCAATATATCAAATAAAAATCAATTAATTCTTCAGGTAAATGTAATTCTTAAGGTCAAAATAAATCAATCAATGTCAAATGAAAATTATGATCTTTCTGTGAATAAAGATTCCTGAAGAATATTCTAAAATAAGTCTTGATGGATGAATATTTTTGTATGAAGTGAATTTGAAAAAAATCTGAAAATTAAAATTAACCTGTGACCTGAATTGTAATTGATTGGAAGAAAAAATTACTGAAAATGGTCAGCCACACAATTTTAGAAGGAAAGAGAATTTTGATAAATATTGAAGAAATTTATGAAGAGGAAATCAATTTTGAAAATAAAAGAGTGATTGAAAATTGAGATATTTGAAGAAAAGTCATTAAGATCATAAAAGTGTCATAATTGATGAATGAATGATTTTGAAAATAAAAAATAGAAAAAATGAATGAATACATTATGAGTTGATTAATATAGTATCACAGGGGCTCATGTGGAAATCAAGAGTGGCCTGGCACTCAGGAATAAAGATCTCACTTTCAGGGCTGCAAAGGGATAAAGAAAGAAATGAAAGATTATATTTCTTTATGAAAAATAAGAGCAATTACAAATATTACAAATATAAATAGGAATCCAAAGGACAAGGATAATAAAAGAAGCCAAAAGCCAAGAGCCAGCCAAATTCATCCTCAATTCACTGTTTCAAGCTTCCAGAAAGAACAATGGAATTAGTAAATGATATGACCACCAATATCCACTGATAGGCAAAGAAAAGATGCAAATGACTGACTTATATATAACAGTATCTTCTTTCAAGAATGAAAAGATAATAATAATAGAAAGAAATAAAATATATCAACTAACTGGGGAAAAAGCCCCCAGGGGTTGAAAGGTGGCCAGTATATGTGAAAAGCTGAAAGACCTATGCTGGAGGGTTGATTAACCAGCTGTATTAACTGTTTTGGGTCAATACAGATCTGGCTATCTTGAGAATTGGGCTGTGTGCATGAATTGACCCAAAAGGGTCAATGCCATACAGGTTGCCTGAACACAGCCTGTATAGGCTAATTGAGTTGTCCAAGGAGTGCTGGAGCTTTTGATTCCTTGAGAACTGATCTGATGAATACCAACCGCTTGAAACTTCTCTTGAAGAATCCTGAGACAGTATTACCTTGGGGGAATACTTTTGAAATGGAAAGGACAACACCAGAAGGGCAAGGTCATTGGTGTCCTCAAATGGTATTCTGCATCCTCCAATGAATTTCCAGCTTGAGTGATTAGATTCTTCCTTTGAAATGGGATGATGGATTGTTGAATTGATGTAAAAAATGGTGATTTGGAATCTTGAAAGAATTGCCATTGGATTTTTGAGGAAAAAGGGTGCATAGTGGTATATAATAAAATATATTCCCAATTTCTGGGGAAGGGTCTCCCTTATCTTGAGGGGAAACCCTTCTGAAGGTGACTTCCAGAGGATATTTCTGGATTGTTTCTTGACTAAGGCCAAATGTGGCTTTCTGGCCATTTTAGGCCCTTGGTATTTGATGGCCAAATGGGGTCAAAGCGGATAAAAATGTGGTTTTAGACCCACTGAGGGCCCCCTTTGCCTCTTTTGGCCTCATTGAATTTAAACCAAAAGGGACTTGAAGTGTCCCATGGACCACAGACTGTAGAGGCCATAGTGGGCCTAAATGGCCCAAAAAGGCCATTTAGGCCAAAACCCCCTAATTAAAGGGGGTGGACCAGAGGCCCTGGACATGACTTGAGGGGCCAAATTCCCCATGGAAGGTAAAGAGACCCCCAGGTCCCAAATGAGGGGAATTTGTCTGGGTTTTTGTGAGGTGAGGAATTGGCCAAGAAGGGCAGGAAACGTGAGTATGGCCCAAAAGCCATTTCACACCACCAGTTGCTAATTGGTCATATATTGGGTCAGGCTAGAATTGCTGTAAAAGCAAATTGGGGTGGTTCTTCCCCATTGTTGTGACATAGTGCCATCTATTTTTACAGAACCCATTTAGAACCCAGGTTATAGAGTAAACAAGTTCCATACAGGATTTGAGAGAAATACATATTTGGATAATGGGAATTAAAGATGGTATAACCTTTCCATATCCAATGCTACCAATACCAAACAAGGGCCATTGTGTGGACACCACCCAGGGCTACACAATGAATAAGCTTTGAGCTAAATATATTGAAAAGGAACAAAGCTATGGAAGTGTCACAGGGGTTCTTGAACCAAAAAATCAAGAGTGGCCTATCACTCAGCATTATGGGAACTCACTTGGAAGACTCCAAAAGAATAAATAAAATAAAAATAAAGATTAGAATTTCTCTAAGAAGAATGCAAGTACAAAGATGAGATGCAATAAGAGAAATGAGAAGAAAAATGGCCAAAGAGCCAACCAAGTAAGTCCTGAATTACTGTTTCAACCTGCCAAAATGAACAATGGAATTAGTAAGTATATGACCACCAAATATCCATTGACAGGAAAAGAAGGAAAAGAGAAGAGTTCCTAAATGACTGACTTGATAATATCAGTATTCAATTAATAAAATGATAAGATAGATAAAGATAAAATAAAATGAAAATATATTAATTAACTGGGGGAAAAACTCCTCAGGGTCAAAGGAGGCTCGTATATGTGAAATGTTGAGAGCTTGATTCCTTCAGGCTGGCAGCTGACCTGTATTGATTTTCTGATAGAATGTATACCTTTCCAAATTGAGAAATGAACTGGGTTGAATGATCTTCCCATGTTGTATGAATGAAATACAGGTATTGGTGAATATAGAATGTATTGAATGAATGTGGTTTCCAAGGTGGATTGATGGAGCATTGATCCTTGACAGGCTGTTTTGGAATGGCATCTTGAATATCCCTTGAGAATGACCTGCCAGTATTCCCTTGAAGAAATGCTGGGAATGAGAATAACCAATGATTTCCGGATGAAGTTATTGGTATTTGTGTTTGGACACTTTCTCTTGAGCCTTGATTAATCCTCTGGATGATGTGTCTTGATAACCTGATGAAAAGTGGAAATAACCATTTGATATTGGCGCGATTGAATTGCTTCTCAAAAAAGATGCATAATGGCGTATAACACCATTTATGGCACTTTTGGTTATTGGAGGTTGAAAGTGGCCAAAGGTCTTCTGAGGTGATTCCAGGAGGATATAAGTAAAAATTAGGTTTGAGTGGCTTCAAAGGTGATATAGTGTCTTTTGGGTGATTTGGCCAAATACAGCTCTAAATCTGAATTTGCACAAAGTGTGAAAAAATGAAAATTAAGCCCAAAAAGGCCTGATATGGCCTTTTGGGCATATTTCCCATAATACTTGGGAAAATGGCATATAAAGTTGAATACAGCAAAAATGCGCAAAATGCACAAAACTGTATTTAAATCTTAAAAAGACAAATACAGGATTTTGAGCTGTATTTTCCCTGTTGACTGAAAAAACACCCAAGATTGCTCAAAAAAAGAGGCTTGCCAGGAAAGGCCTGATGATGGTGAAGGGGCCAGATTGGCCCCAGATGATGAAATGACCATACAGGCCAATTTGGCCAATGATTATTGATATGGCCAAATTGCCATATATTGGGTATGGAATGGATATGCCATATTGAGGTCCAAGATGGTGAATTGCCATGGTCGTGACAGTACCCCCCACCTTGAAATGGTGAGCTCCTGAGAACCAATACAAGGTGAAGCCTGTTGAGAATATTGGAAAGAGTTTTGAGATAGGGATAAAGAGGAGTTCTTTTGAGAAAATAAAATTACATACCAATATCAGCTGTTGGCATATGTTGTGGGACTTGCTTGATCTTTTTTGACATTGGATTCAAGATTTAATGATGAATAAAAAAATGATGATCTTGACGTGAAATGTGATGTGATAAAAGAAAAATTTAAAAATGAAAATGATAATGAAGAAGGAAAATGAAAGAAATGAAAATAAAGAAATAAAAGAAATAAAGAGAAATGAATTTTGAGGAGGTTCCAATTTTGATCACTGATGTTGAAAATTGATTTTGAATTGGCCAAGGACCTGGAAAAGAAGATTCAATGTCAGGTGCTCACAGAGTGGCCAAGGTGATGTTTTGAAATATTGTAGACCCCTCAGGGAAGTGCACACCAGGAGGGGAACATACATTTGGTAATCACCACTCTGGCCAATGCCATGAAAAGAAAAAAAATTGCTTAAAGAATGGATTAGAATTGGAAAGACTTGGAAAGAAATGAAAAAAGGAATGTTCCATTTGCCCAAGTGAAAACTGCCATAATTTTGGAATTGATATTGAAAAGCCAGGCCGAAGATCTGTGTCCAAAAATTGCAGAGTGCTCACAGAGTTTCCAAGGTGATGCTTACAGTAAAAAAGTAGAATACCTCTAAAGGTGCATACCAGGAATGAAACTTACTTCTTGTAATTCCTCTCCCCACCAAGAACCATAAAAATAAAGCTCTTGAAGAATTGGGTCCTGGCTTGTTGGGATATAAATAATGAAACTCCTTGACCAGTTCAGGACAATTCTTGAGGTTTTCAGTTGGTTCCAAAGTGGATCTTTCTCAGTTCTGACCGAAACCTTTCCATTCCACCAAATACCATAATTTGCCTCTCTTGAACTTTTAGTCTAGTATTTGAGAGACTTCCCATTCCTCTTCTCCTTCAACAATAATTGGAGGAGGAGGCTCTTGATGCCCATTTTGGATTATTGATGTCTTTACTGGTTCTAAGAGTGAAATATGGGAGACTGGGTGGATGAAATTCCATTGAGATTGAAGCTTGAGGTGGTAGGCATGAGTGCTGACTTTCTTCAAGATTGGAAAAGGACCCAACCATCTTTCAGACAGTTTTTTGTGGGTCTAGTTTATTTGATGTTCTTTGAAGAAAGCCATACCATATCACCAGGATTGAAAACAGGTGTACTTGCTCTACTTTTATCTGCATACCTCTTAAACCTGTTCATGGCAAATTCAAGTTCTATCTTGACATCTTGCTGTACTGATTGGAATTTTGTTGATAACTTTCCAGAAGGAGTATCTTGAGTAATGTGAGCTGAGTCAAGTTGTGGATCTCTTCCATAAACAGTGAAAAACGGCGATTGTTTTGTTGAAGAGTGGTCAGAGTTATTTTAGGCAAATTCAGCCAGAGGGAGCCAGGTGTTCCAATCTTCTTGATGATAACTACCATACATCCAAAGGTACTGTTCTAGTATCTGATCTACCCTCTCTGTCTGTAAATCAGTTTCTGGATAGTAAGAAGTTGACAGATCTCTTGAAATCTTGAGCTTCTGATAAAGATTGGTCCAAAAACAAGAAGCAAAAAGGGAACCTCTATCACTAACAATGCTTGAAAGAAGGCCATGATTTGAGAAAATATCATTTATGAATAAATGGGACAAAGCCAGCAAAGGTATTGAAGACATTGTTGGAATAAAAACTGCCATTTTTGAGAATCTGTCCACTATGACAAGGATTGAGTCAAAAGAATTGGACAGTGGAAATTGAGTGATGAAATCCATTGAAAAACAAATCCAAGGACCATTTGGAATTGAAAGAGGTTTTAGGAGTCCAAACTTCTTGTGATGAATCTTTTTGCTTCTTGAACACTGTTGACAGGATGAGAAATAATCCTCGATAATTTGAGTCATGCCAGACCAGTGAAAATCCCGCTTGACAAGTTTGAGAGTCTTCTCTTGGACAGGGTGTCCAGATAGAGGAGAGTCATTCCTCTTTTGAAGTATGCTGAGTTGAATTTTGGGGTAATTTGGAACCACCACACAATCTTTGAAAAGGAGAAGTTGGGAAGCCAAATCAAGAGAATAATCTTGGAGAGATTTACCTTTACCCAAATCTTGAAGAATACTTCCATATTGAGAATATTGCCAGGATGCCTTCTTAATTGAATAAATCAAATTTGAAAACAAATCCACCTTGACTGAAAAGAATTTTGAGCCTTGAATTTCATCTTGCTTGATGATTTTTTGATAATTCATTGGGTTCTTGCTGATGAAATCTTTTCCCCTCTCTGGGTAAATGTTGTCCCAATGTGAAAATTCATCTGAAAGGGTGGCCAAGTGGCCAGGGCAGTAAGTGATTAAAAAAAAGGAAATTCAGATAAAAGCTCAGCCCAGTGGGTTTGACAGTGAGTGAGAATCTTTGATGACATGAAGTATTGAAGTGAAGAATGATTGGTAAGAACTTCAAAATGGGATGGAAGTGAAAGAAGAAAAGCTTTCCAGAGCTTGAGATCCCAGAATATGCCAAGGAGCTCCTTGTAATGAATCTCATAATTGAGCTCTGCTGGAAGAAGCTTGCTGCTATCAAATGCAATAGGATGTTTTCCTGAATCAGAAAGCTGACTCAGTACAGCACCCAAGGCATAATCTGAAGCATCAGTCTCTACAATAGTGGGTAGAGAAGGATTGAAGCAATGGTGAATGCCTCTTTGAGTTGATGAAAATGTCTAAGAGCTTCCTCATTGAGGGGAAAACAGGAATATTTCTTGAGGAAACTTGTGAGTGAAGTAATTTTCTTTGAATAATTTTTGATAAAATGGTGGTAAAAGCTGGCAAAGCCAAGGAATGATTGAAGATCCTTGAGGGTTTTTGGAGGTGGCCAGTTGAGAATTTGTTGGACATTTGCTTGGTCCATCTTGAGGATTTCAGAAGAAACAATATAACCAAAATACCCTACACCAGAAACATGAAATAGGCACTTGGAGGCCTTAGCAAAGAGGCTATTGGCTCTGAGTCTGGAAAGAACAGTGGACACATGAGTTACATGTTCTTCTTCAGATTTGGAAAATACCATAATGTCATCCAAATAAACCACAACATAAATATCAAGAAGATCATGTAAAATATTGACAAGGTTTTGAAAAGAGGCAGGAGCATTGGTGAGCCCAAATGGAATAACCAAATACTCATAGCTGCCATATTTAGTTCTAAAACATGTCAAATGTTCATCACCTTACTTGATTCTGAGCAGGTTATATGCACCACACAGATTAATCTTGGAGAAGATAGAACAACCATTAAAAACATTAAGAAGCTGATTAATAAGAGGAAAAGGATACTTCTTCTTCCTAGTAACAGAATTGAGTTTGTGGTAATCAACACACAAACGGAGGTCACCATCTTTCTTTTTGACTAATAGGACAGGTGCTCCTGATCAAGAGGAGCTTTTAAGGATGAATCCTTTCTCTAAATTCTCTGCAATTTACGCCCTGAGTGTATCTGACTCTTGGTTTGATAAAGAGTAGATCACCCAAACTGGAGGTAGAGACCCCACCAGCTCAATATGATGATCACAGGCGGCGCGGTGAGGAGGAAGTTTCTCTGCTTTCAACTTGGAGAATACATCCAAGTACTGGTGATACACAGAAAGGACAACCTTCATAATGGTTTCTATTTCTTCTGGCTATTCCTCTTCATCCCAAGACTCCTCCAGGGAGTCATGATAAGATGAAGGAGGAAGGTACATATTCCAAAAGAAGAGATGAAGTGAAGATGCAGAATTATCTTCTCCAAAATCTTGAATCTCTTTGAAGACTTCATCTCTAGAGAATAGTAATTACGGATGGGAATTGAGGGAAGTAATATGGACAGAAGATGGAAATGATGGTGTTCTAGAATCACCAACCAGAGATGAACATGTATTGAAAGAAGAAAAGTCACTACCTGAAGAATTAGAAGAATCATGATAGTCCTTATGATCAGGATTAAAGGTGATCAGCCCTTGTATCCACTCAATAGATTCATTAAAATGATTAAGAAAGTCAAAGCCCAATATTTTGAAGGATCATAATAGTCCCTATGATAAGAATTAAATGTGATCAGCCCTTGCCTCCAATCAATAGATGGATTAAAATGATTAAGAAAGTCAAAGCCCAATATGAGGTATTCTTCCTTGGGAGTATCAATGACTAAAACTTCCCATTCAAAGATTGGGAATAAAGGAAGCTCAACCATATACTTGGTATGGTGAGTCCCAAATAAGGAAGGGAACTCAGAGGAGTCCAGAATGCTAAGGGGAATCTTCTCTGGGAGTTCTGACATAGTCAATGAGTACTTTTGAGCAAACTGCTTTGAAATAATTGAGCTGGTAGCACCAGAATAAATGTGAATACTGTAAAAAAACATCAGAAAGAGAAGAAAAAACAAATAATTTGAGAGAATTCTTGACACCAGTATTCAGAGTGCACAATTGTGCTCTGGATGGAAAAAACTGAAGACCATTTGACACAACAAGATCAGCACTCAGGCTTTTCCCTGGATGGGAAATTTGCCTGATGGTTGAGAAGGCTGGTTTTGAGGTCTTTTGAAACAATAATCAAGAGTATGCTCCCCACCACAATACGTACATAAGCCCTCCCTGATTTTTCTTTCTTTTTCAGAATTCATCAACCAGAAATCTTTATTCAATAAAGAAGAATGGGGCTTGTTCCTCTTCTGAAAATTCTTTTTTGTATTTTGACTTGAGATTGAAGAATTTTGAGGATGACAAGAATTTGACTTTGAGGTTTCTTGCTTCTTCTCTTGATGATGAATATTTTCATTTGGCCTCTCATGGTACCTGGTATCAAGCTCCAGGGTAATATCCATTAAGTCATGAGGGATGGGAGGCCAATTGATACAAAATCCTGGATGGCAATCCCTTCCTGAAATGATGGATGAGAGCTCTTTCACCCCAATCCCCAATTCTTGAGACCAAACTTCTGAAATCAGCAATGTATAATGATACATGCCCACCTTTCATTCCTAAAGAATCCAATTCTGATTCAGCTTTTCTGACTTCATTTGGGTCCCCAAATAAGGTGAAGAGTTGAGATTCAAATAATTTCCATGAATTGAGAAGGTAATTTGGATCTTGATTGGTGAGATTAGAAAGATAAGGTTCAATCCATTTTGCGGCCCTGCCAATAAGAAATGAGGTGGCATAGAGAACTTTCTTTCTGTATTGAGTGAACTCTTATGGATCATTATGAAATATCAATTGACAAGACTGAATGAAACTTCTAACTTTGAAGGGTTGAGTACTATCAAAGCATTCTGATGCCTTCATAGATGTAGTATTGAAGGATGGTGGTCTTGATGCTTCAGAAGATGAAGCTGCTTGAAGATTGGCCAAAATCTGAGTCATTTTCTGCATAATGGCCACTAATCATGGTTCAGACTGATGAGAGACAGGCTGATTAGACTGGGATAGAGTTGGTCCTCCAGTACCTTGGGATTCCCCCACAGGAACACCTTCAGTACCATCAGACTCTTTCTCTTCCACATAATTCTCCTCCTCCTCTTCACCATCTTCACCATGACCTTTGAAAGCAGTCCTTGAAATTTCTCAAAACCCACCAGCTACTCCTGAAAAAGAATTTGATCTTATTGGCCCTCTTCCTTGCTTCCTGGATGGTTCTGCTCCTTCCAAATGGGGTCCTCTGTATAATTGGGCCCTCAGTTGAGGAACTGCTGGGGTGCCATCAAGAGGAGCTCTTGGAGTTTGAATAAGAACATCTTGAGCTCTGTCCTGAGATCTTGTCTGTCTTGCAGGAGATGAGTGTTGGATAAGCAAGATTTCGGGAATAAAATGGGATAAAATAAATAAAAATAAAATTTTTGAAAATGTGAGACTTGAGGCAAATCAACATAATGCTTGAAGTCACAATCAGAATCAAAACTCAATATCTTGAATAAAAATCAATGAATCGAAAATGAAATATTGAGGTAAATCAATCAATCAATATCCCAATGAAATCTTCAAGTCAATAAATCAATAAGTCAAATCAATCAAAATAAAAATCTTGCAAAAATCAATCAATAAAATTGGTTCTTGAGGCAAACTCAATTTTATGTCAAAATTCTTGATGTGAAAAAATCAGCAAAATCAATGAAGCCTTCAGGTCAATCAATTTTCTTGAGGTAAATATCAATTATTCAAATCAATCAATCAAATCAAATAAAGTGAGTTCTTCTTTAAAATAAGAATTTCTTGAAGAATGAATCAATATTAATCTTGATGTCAAGAATGTGTCTGAATAATTTGATGAGCAACTTGAAAATCAAATGAAATTTAAGATTACACCTGAATTATGAATGAAATGAAATTTGATGATTTGAGATAAGATTTAAAAAGATAAACAAAATTAAAAATGGGTCAGATTTCAATTTTCAAAATGAAGAATGAATGAGAGAAAATTGAGAGATGACAATGAATCATAAAGTTCATAAGCATTAAAGAGTCATAATTTCAATTAAATGAGTGAATGATATTATAAAGAAAGAATGAACAGAATGAAAATAATCAAGAGTTAATTAATATAATGTCACAGGGGCTCTTGGACAGAAAAAACAAGAGTAGCCTGGCACTCAGAAATCAGGGAACTCACTTGGAAGACTCCAAAAGAATAAAGAAAATAAAAATAAAGAATTGAGTTTTTCTAAGAAGAATGCAAGTACAAAGATGAGATGCAATAAGAGAAATTAGAAGCCAAAGAGCCAAAGAGCCAACCAAGTAAGTCCTTAATTACTGTTTTAACCTTCCAAAATGAACAATGGAATTAGTAAAGATATGAGCACTAAATATACATTGACAGACAAAGAAAGAAAAGAGAAGAGGTGCTAAATGACTGACTTGATAATATCAGTATTCACTTAATAAAATGATAAGATAAATAAAGATAAAATAAAATAAAAATATATTAATCAACTGGGGGAAAAACTCCCCAGGGTCAAAGGAGGCTGGTATATGTGAAAGGTTGAGAGATTGATTCCTTCAGGCTGGCAGCTTACCTGTATTGAGTACTGGAAGCTGTATTGATTTTCTGATGGAATTTATACCTTGCCAAATTGAGAAATGAACTGGGTTGAATGATATTCCCATGTTGTATGAATGAAATACAGGTCTTGGTGAATCCAGACTTCATTGAATGAATGTGGTTGCCAAGGTGAATTAATGGAGCATTGACCCTTGAAAGGTTGTTTTGGAACTTCCTCTTGAATATCCCTTGCAAATGAACTTCCAGTATTCCATTGGAGGAATACTGTGAATGAGAATAACCAATGATTTCTTGATGGTTTCATTGGTATGTGAGTTTTGACACTTGCCCTTGAGCCTTGATTACCTTATGATAATTGGAAATAACCAGTTGATATTGGCACCATTGGATTGCTGCTGAAAGAATATGCAGAATGGTGTATAACACCATTTATGCCAATCTTGCTTATTGGAGATTGAAAGTGGCCAAAGGTCTTCTGAGGTGATACCAGAAGGATATAAGTGAAAATTGGGTTTGAGTGGCTTCAAAGGTGAAAAAGCGTCTTTTGGGTGATTTGGCCAAATACAGCTTATACGGCTTTAAAACTGTATTTGCACAAAGTGCGCAAAACTGGCAATTAAGCCCCAAAAGGCCTGATATGGCCTTTTGTACATATTTCCCATAATAAATGGGAAAATGGCATATACAGCTGAATACAGCAAAAATGCGCAAAGTGCGCAAAATTGTGCAAAACTTTATTTAAAGCTTAAAAAGCCAAATAAAGGATTTTGAGCTGTATTTTCTCTGCTGACTGGAAAATACCCAAGATTGCCCAAAAGAAGAAACTGGTCAGCAAAGGCCTGATGATGTTGAAGGGGCAGGTTGGCCCCAGATGATAAAATGACCATAAAGGCCATAAAGAATGACAATGGCCAATTTGGCCAATGATTATGGATATGGCCAAATTGCCATATATTGCATATGGCATGGATATTCCATATTGAGGTCCAAGAGGGTGAATTGCCATGGCTGTGACAGGCAGTCTTAAGGTTACAATCCTACAGTTGGGCCAATACACCTTTAGTGTTGGATACCTTCCCATATCTTTGAATATGAGGTGTCAATTAATTGAAGGAGCCTTTTTATCCTTCAAACCTCATATAACTTGGAATAGGCTGGTCCCATACAGGTTTTCTACAGAATTCTACACATCATACATGTCAGAAGAGGGCTGTGGGGTCACCAGATAAACATTTTCACACTGTATTGGTGAAAACTGCACAGATGTGGTTTCAAAACCGCATCTTAGCCCCATACAGGCTCTACAGGATCTGTGAAAACCAAAAGCCAGTCCTTGGAAGTGAAAGTTCCTCACTTCCTCCACATGAACTGGTCTAGAGGACCTTTTCACCCATTTTCAGGATAAAAAGGGACCTTTCTCTACCCAAAAGAGGAATACCCATCGCTCTCTTAAATTCCTACATAGTACAACTGTCCAAAACAGTTATACTCTTGCAAAATAACCAGGTATAGCTCTAACTTGATCATTATTCTTTTTTCCTATCATAAACCAATTGATAGAGCTGCATCCAGGGGTTTCAATAGTGCTCATCTCCTATATTTCTTCATAGTAAAGCCCTGAATATCTTCTATAAACTTTTTTGAAACTTATTTTACCATTTCAAAGTAATAGTTTGAGCTTTATATACTATTATTATAGCTCCTTCATAGACTCAGCCAGAGATTTTGGGGACCTGGCAATGTGTTTTTGGACTTTTTTGGCACAAAAAATAAGTAATTTCTCATTTTTGTCTTATATTTTCCTTTAATATTATTATTTCCAATGTGAAAATACCATTTAAAAGAAGGATACTATATAAATATAATATATCATTATTTTTTCGAGTGTTTTATAGTTTATACCACTGCGTTTTTTTAATAAATGTTTGACATGGTTTAGTTATAATTTAATTACAACTGGCAAAATTTGGGTGTTTTTTTGATTATCAAACACTAATAATGTGGTAAATACTTCTTTTTTTACATAAAAGGAAGACCCTTGTACTTTAAATAACACTTAGAGGGGTGTGACTAGACATATTCATAATTCTAATTTTCAATTACAGAACCACCTTCAGGGTTATACTTGTTAATTACAAGTTAATCTGTGAGATATTGGGATATCATAATTAGACCATACATCCAAAAACCAGTATTTCTGACATTTAATTGATTACTTCAATGTTACATCACAATAAAAGGATACAGTATAGACATTTACTGTATCAGAGGCCATTCTTAGATGTGCAAATAGAACCATAAGAAGTCTTAACTGACATAAACCATCATCCTTTGATTCAGTGGAAGAAACTTTCAGACCACTTGAGACCCAGTCACAGGGAAACACACCAGTGGAACCTTCAGACAGAACTTTGCATCCATACAAGGTAAACCAACCTTGATGAATTGTACAGGGAAGATTACTATAATTAACCCAGCTATAATATCTAAAGGAAGATTTCCCAAAGCAGCTGAGAAAGACTTTTCACAAGGCACAGTAAAAGGTAAATGACCTAATAACATAAAGTTATTAACTTCTTGGAAGCACTAATATGTCCCTGGAACACCTCAGGAATCTTAGAATCCCAAAGAGCCAGCCAGAGGACAGACAAGGATCATGAAGAACCAGAAGACTACGGTCTGGACATCATAGTGGATGGAAGGACATTGAGGGAAATCATACCCACACTTCTGTTCACCTTCCATTTCAACAGAGACCCAAACACAGAGGACCAGAAGGATATGGATCAGGTTCTTTAGGTCTACCAACTCCTCAAAGATTTATTCCAATGGAGTGTGGACAAAAAGAGGTTCAACCTAGATTCACACTGGGAAGAACTTGAAGCAGGCTTCCAGTAGTCTTGTCTCAAAGAGATACCCTTCAAATATTGTATGTTAAGCACCAAAGGATGGAATCCCAACACAGCTCAAGCTCCTGGAGGAAAGGGCAGACAGGATAAGGGAGAATCAAGCCACTATCCAAGCGATAGAAGAAAAACTGAACTAGAAAGAGAATACTATGATTCCTTCAGGCTCACAAGGAGTAAACCATCCAGAATTCCCAGTGGCTTTACACAATTCAGGAACCAGAAGATCACTGAACAAGAGTCACCATTCTTCACAATGCGGGTACTTTCCAGGAGTAAACAAGGATTAAAGGGGAAAAACACACCTTCTCTGAACCAGAGGGAGAAATAGTCAGAACCCATGATCCAGAGGCTTTTGGACTTGGTGAAAGAAGTAAAAAAGAGCTGGAAATAGTTTTAAATACTTCTGATAAATGAAGAAGCCCTTCTAATAGAGATATTACCCCCACTCATAGTGAACAGGGCTTTTTACACCTGAGAGTAACATGAACAGAAATGAACTGTGGTTTCAAATTTCCCAATGTGCAGAATAAACTTATGAAAGGTTTGAAAAGCTATAATAAAAAAATTCAAGGTTGCAAAAACTGAAAGCTTACAACAAACAGCCATCCAAACTCTTCAAGAGGGCTATGCTAAACTAAGGAAAGAATCAGAAGAGACTAACAAAGAAATGACTCCAGTCTTAGAGGAGCAATAAAATTGAAAAGGGACAGGGAATTAGTTGATCAAGACATGAAACAATTGTTCAATGTCTGCAAGAACATAAAGGACCAATCACAGGGAAATGTTTTCAATAATACTCCATACCACCAAGAAGACATCAAAACAGGTTCCTTGTTTAAGAATAAGGTAAGATCTTCATCAAAATACCAAGATGGAGATAGAATGACTTATTCAGAGAAGGAATTACTGAAACAGCTTTCAGAAGTCTTATGATGGGCAAAATTCTCCAGTTCAGGAGAATATTATCATATGGAACTCATTTATTATATTGTGGGTTCTTCCTTGATGTGACAAGTATACAAGATTACTAGATTACAGCTAGACTAAATACAGGACTAAATAAATAATTCAAAGGAAATGGTAGTATTTGGTACAAAAAAATGAAAGAAATCCATGGCAGAAGAAACTGGCAATGGTGGAAGAGTCAATTAATCCAAAAGTACAGTAATGGTACTTGGATATGGCAAAAGACCATGTAATTTGAAAATGACAAATAATAAGTGGACAAAGATCCTTGGGAGTGGTTTCTTAAACAGTCTGAAAGACTTAAAGCCATTGATCCTCATATGGACCTTCAAATGAGGAATCACAAACTCTTGACACAAATGCCAGGATAACTAGAGCATGCAGCAAAATGCAGATGAATCCAGAAACGCACTCTATATGACATTTTGAACACCTTGAAAGATTCAAGGAAGAGGATAAAGAAAGGGAAATATTCCCCATATAATGGAAGCAGTTTCAGAGAGAAACAGCCTTTCAGGGTATAAAATAAAGACAAACCCAGAGAAAAAATGGCCAAAAGGACTAAAAATAAGAACTCTTGTCACAATTGTGGGTCAACAGGCTAATATTCTAGCAACTGTCCAAAGGAAAAGAAAAAACACTATGCTATTGAGAAAGTCCCAGAGGAAGAAATACAAGAAGAGTATTCTTAATATGACTCTATGGGTGATGCCATCAGGAAAACCTCTGATGATGACCAAGACCAAGAAGAGAAATTTCTGGTAGATTATCAAGAAGAAAAACAACTAGAAATTCAGGACATACAGTTCAAAGCAGGCATACCACAAGAAACTGCAAGTGAATATTTTGCAAACCCACACAATATTCAGAGACCTTCCTAGTAACACCAACTAAAGGAATGGCATACATTAAGGGGAAAGCTACTAAAATAACTGTTTGTATTGACAATCCTCAGAATCCATTGATCATTTCCAATAGTGAAAACTTCTCAATAGTGGCCAGAGAATATCTGGAAAAAATATGCCAGAGTGGGAGAAGAAACTCTTGACAACCAAGGCAAAGAATTTTAAAACTGAATGTGGTAAGATGACATAAATTGGGACTATTATCAAAGAGATAATTATGAACCACAGTAAAGGTAATATCAGAATCAACCCAGCGGCTTGAGTGCTTGAAGATGCCCACATCCAAGGTTTTTTGCTGGGAAAAGACTACCAAAGGATTTATGGAATTGATACTTACAATGTCAAAAACAGGCATATTACCATAGGTACAAACAAGGAAAAGAAATTTTCACTTGACATATACCAGTTGTCACAGCTATGGGAAGAACCCCTAAACTGATGTTTACAGCAATTTCAGCCTGACTCCATTTATGGCCAATTCCTTATCTCACCAAAGATTAAGTCAATCCCTTTGATTTTGGGCCATTTAGGCCCCAGTATGTATGCCACAGCCCGCAGTCTGTAGGCCATGGACCGTTTTGGCCCCTTTTAGCCTAAATTCAATGAGGGCAAAAGGGTACAACCAGGAAGCCCATTAGCCCCCAATTCCATATGGGCCCACCTGAGCCCAATTTTGGCCCAAATTCCCAAAGACTCCAAAGACCTCAAAATGGCCACACATACCCATAGAGCCCAAGACTCCACCCATGGCCTCTGGCAAGTACCAGAGGCCACAAGATTATTTCCAGCAGAGTTTCCCCTTAAGTCAAGGGAAACATTTTCCCTCATTTATTGAGGCCACACTTCAGGAACCAGGAATGGGGCATATATGGTATTGCATACCATTATGCACCATTTTCCCTCAGAAATCCAATGTTAAAGCTTTCAAGAACCCATTCCTTAATTTAAAGAAATTTCTCCATCTAATCAGTTCATTCCAAGAGGAAAAGTAAAATGTGCTCAAGCTGTCAATTCATGGTGGAATCCACAAGACCCTTTGAGGACACCAATCACCTGGCTCTTCCATTTCAACAGTATTCCCCCAAGGGAATAATGGCCCAGTATTCTTCAAGGAACAATTAAAGAGGCTTTTGATATTCAAATAAGCTGTCAAGTCATCAAGAATTCCTTGGACAACTCAATTGGTCCATACAGGATGTATTCAGGAAAACTGTATGGAATCGACTCTTTTGGGCCAATTCATATTCCAATGTGAGAATTAAAGGCACACAGTTCATTTTTCAACATGGCCAGATCTGTATTTACCCAGAACAGTAAATACAGAGGGGTGATCAACCCTTCAGAATCAGCCTTCAACCTTTGATGTATACTGGCCACCCCTTCAACCCTAGGGACTTTTCCCCAAGTTAATCAATATATTTGATTTATTTCATTACTATTTTCTTTTCATTTTTGAAAGGAAATACTGATATTCCTAAGTCAGTCATTCACACTTTTCTCCTTGCATTTAAGTGGATATTGGTGGTCGTATTCTTTACTAATTCCATTGCTCTTTATGGCAGGTGAAAACAGTGAATTGAGGATTCATTTGGTTGCCTCTTTGGCCTTTGTCATTTCTTTATTATTCTTGGCCTTTGGCTTCCTATTTGTTTTTTAAAATATCCTGTACTTTCTCTTGTTATCTTCTCAAGAAATATATTATTCCTTTATTTCTTTATCTTTTGGAGCACTCCAAGTGAGTTATTCATTCCTGAGTTCCAGGCAACTCTTGTTTTCCCCAAGGGCCCGTATGACATTATATGAATTAACTGTTAATTGATTGTTTCATTATTTATTATTCATTTTCATTTTCAAATTATTAATGAATTAATTATAACTCTTTTATTACTTCAATAATTTTTCTTCAAATTCTCAATTTTAGCTTACTCTTTCTCTCATGAAAATTGATTTTATCTTCATGAATTTTCTCTCAATCCTATGAAAATTTTCTTTTCTTTCAGAATTGTGTGGCTGACCATTCTTTTAGTCATTCTTATTCTGTTCAATTTTTATTCAGGTCCCAGATTTAATTTGATTTTAATTTGGTCTAAAAACTCACTTCTGACACAGATATTCATTAATCAAGTTTCATTTTGAAATATTCTTCCAGAAATTTGATTTGCAGCAAGATTTTCACTTGATTTTATTTTTATTGATTTATTTGACATACTTAATTCGGACCTCAAGATTGATTGACCTGAAAACTCCATTTCTTTCATTCTGAATTGATTTGATTCTTATTGTTAATTTATCTACCTCAAGACTTATTGATTATAATTAATAAAGATATTGAATCATTGATTAATTTATTCCTCAAGACTTAATTATTTATTGATTGACCTCAAGCAATTATTGATTTATTGATTTTGACTTCAAGCCTTTTTGTACAGCTTCCTCAAGTCCTCAACTTAATTTTTTGATTTTTCTTCAAATTTTATTTCATTTGATTCTGAAAATCATGCATGTCCAAAACTCACATCCTGCAAGACAGACCAGATCTCAGGCAAGAGCTCATGCTATCCTCACTCCAACACCAAGAGCACCTCTTGATGGGGCCCCAGAAGTTCCTCAACCAAGGGTTCATTTGGACAGAGGACCAGTCATGGAATGGGAAGCACCATCCAGAAGGAAGGAAAAAGACCAGAAGATCAAAATCATTCTCAGGAGTAGTTGAGGATTTTCCAGGAATTTCAAGGACCACTCTCAAAGGTCCTGGTGAAGATGATGCAGAGGAGGAGGAAAATACCTTGGAAGGGGAAGAGTATGACAGTACTGAGGCTACTCCTACTCCTGTGGGATCATCCCAAGGTATTAGCGGGCCAACTCTAGCCTAGTCTAATCAGCCTGTCTCTCATCAATCTGAACCATATTTATTGGTCATTATGCAGCAAATGACCCAGATTATGGCCAATATTTACGTGTCGCAATCTGTCACAACCACAAATAATCACCCCCCTCAATTGGTGTTGCGTAAATTCCAACCTGAACCCAAGTTATGGTCAATTGGCCACATAATATTCTTATGGAAAATTGTACCCTTTTGGTGCTCTATGGCCTCTTGGCCATAACACCCTTCCACTGGCCAAATATGGCCCCAGGCCATATCCTGCCTTCATTGGCCTCATTGGCAAATTATCCACCTCACCAGCCACCAGGCCAATATCCTTGTTTTTGGGCCTGGGGGTCTTTTCAGTCTTCCAGAGGCCTATGGCTTCTCTAGCCCCAACCCCTTATATGAGTGGGGTTTGGGCCTAAATGGCCTTTTTGGTCCATTTAGGCCCACGGTCCGTGGGACACTTAGGCCCCTTTTGGCCCGATTCAAAAGGGGCCAAGGGGGAAGTCCATCAGCCCCCAAATGGCCAAAAACCATCTTAGGACCAAAATTGGCCATAAAATCAGTCCATGGCCGCTGGAAACCATCAGAGGCCACCAGATCGGCTCCAAGCAAGGATTCCCCTCCAGCTAAGGGGAAGATTTCCCTTTCTTCAATGCACCCCATACTCAAGGACCAGTAGTGGTGCATATATGGTATAGTATACCATTATGCACTATTTTTGCTCAGAAATTCAATGGTGACACTTTCAGGACCCAATTACATGATTCCAAATCAAGTCCAAGCTCCATAACCAATTGTGAAGGAGGACTTTTCAGCTATTCAGTCTGGAAATCCCCTGGAGGCTACCAGAAGACCATTCAAGGAACCCAACCACCTGGCCCTGCAGGAGTTGGGTTGTCAATTCTCACCAGGACTATTCTAAGGGCCATTCTTAGAGGTAATAAATCATATTCAATCATTGTCAAGGAATCAAGTACTCAGCATTCATTGGACAACTCAATTGGTCCATACAGGTAGTAATCAAGCATCCTGTATGTCCTTGACTCAATTGGGCCAAGTCATATTCCACTGTGGGAATTCAGTAACACAGTTCAATTCTCAAGATGGCCAGAACTGTATTGGCCCAATTCAGACAGTACATCCAGATGATTCACCTTCCAGGTTCAGCCTTTCAGCTTTTCACATATACTGGCCACCTTTCATCACCTGGGGACTTTTTCCCCAGTTAATTAATATATTGCATTAATTTTTATTATTATTTTCTTTTACCTTATTAAAGTAAATACTGATAATCTTAAGTCAGTCATTCAGAACCTTTATCTTTTCTTTCTTTTCCTGTAAGTGGATATTGGTGGTCATATCCTTTACTAATTCCATTATTCTTCCTGGCAGTTTGAAACAGTGAATTGAGGATTCACTTGGTTGGCTTATTGGCATTTGGCTTCTTTATTTTCTTGGCTATTGGCTTCCCCCTTTCCTCTTTATCTTCTGGAATACTTGTCCTTACCTTTTTATTCTTCTTTAAAGAAATATATTCTTTTATTTCTTCATTCTTTTGGAGGCCTCCTAGTGAGTTCTTGATTCCTGAGTGCTAGGACACTCTTGCTTCCATAGGAGCCCCTGTGAAATTATATTAATTAGCTCATAATTTCTTTTCATTCTGTTCATTCATTCTTTTATCATTCTGATTAGCTCATTTCATCAAAATTATGACTATTTAATCCTTATGAACTTTATGATTCTTCGTCACATATTAAATTTTTCTTATTCATTATTAGTTTTGAATATTGAAAGCTGACCCAATTTTTATTTTGGTTTTCTCTTTTAAATTTTAATTCAAATCCACAAATTCTATCTTAATCATAATTCAAGCGTAATATCATTTTTCATTCAATTTTCCAAATTGGTTATCAAGACTGTTCAGACACACTCTTCATATCAAGATTAATTTTGAATTATTCTTCAAGAATTTTTGATTTTAAAGAAGATTTCACTTGAATTGACTTGATTGATTGATTTGACATATATTTGATATTGACTTCAAGAAAATTGATTGACCTGAAGATTTCATTGATTTTGCTGCTTTTTTAAATCAAGATCTTTGACTTAAATTGATATTTCCTCAAGAATTCATTTTATTGATTGATTTTTGAAAGATTTAATTTGATTGATTTTGACATATGGATTTATTGACTTGAAGATTTTATTTGACATTGATTGACTGATTACTTCAAGTTTTCCTTTTTATTGATTGATTTTCCTCAAGATTTGTTTGTTGATTTTTGACTTCAAAAAAATCTTGATTTTTTATTCATTTAATTCAATTTTATTCCTGAAATCATGCCCATTGAACATTAACCTCCTGAAAGACAAACCACATCTCAGGCCAGAGCTCAAGCTGTTCTTACTCCAACTCCAAGAGCTCCTCTTGATGGCACCCCAGCAGTTCCTCAACTGAGGTCCCAATTGGATAGAGGACCCTGCATGGAAGGAGCATCACCATCCAGGAAGGAAGGAAGAGGGCCAAGGAGATCAAACTAATTCTCAGGAGTAGTTGGCGGATTTTCAGGAACTTCAAGGACCATTTTCAAGGGTCCAGGGGAAGACGGTGAGGAGGAGAAGGATAATTCTGTGGAAGAGGAAGTGTCTGATGGTACTGGAGGTGCTCCTGCCCTTGTGGGGGCATCTCAAGGTACTGGAGGACCAACTCTAGCCCAGTCTGATCAGCCTGTCTCTCATCAGTCTGAACCATCCTTATTGGCCATTATGCATCAGATGACTCACATTATGGCCAATAATCAAGAAGATTCATCTCCTGAGTCATCAAGGCCACCAGCCTTCAAGACTTCATCTATGAAGGCACCAGAATGCTTTTATGAGACTCAGCCCTTCAAAGTCAAAAGCTTCATTCAGTTTTGCCAATTAATCTTTCATAATGATCTGGCAAACTTCTCTCAAGACAGAAGATTCTTTATGCCACTTCATTTCTCACTGGCAGGGCTGCAAAATGGATTGAGCCTTATCTTTCCAATCTCACCAATCAGGACTCAAATTCCCTTCTCAATTCTTGGAACATGTTCAAATCTCAACTCTTTACTTTATTTGGGGACCCAAATGAAGTCAGAAAAACTGAAGCAGAATTGGATTCTCTAAAAATGAAAGAAGATGGCCATGTTTCTTTATACATAGCCAATTTCAGGAGTTTGGCCTCAAGAATTGGAGATTGGGGTGAAAGGGCTCTCATTCACCATTTCAGGAAGGGATTTCCATTCAGGATTTTGGATCAGTTGGCCTCCCATCCTTCAAGAGCTGACTCTCTTCAATACTTAATGAACCTAACCCTGGAGCTTGGTACCAGCTACCATGAGAGGTGAAAAGAGAAGATTCATCATCAAGAAAAGAAGCCTGAAGCCTCAAATTCAAATTCTTCTCATCCTCAACATTCTTAAAGCTCAAGTTATAAGAAGAGGGAAAAGCCCCATTCTTCTTTATTGAATAAATATTTCAGGTTGATGAATTCTGAAAAAGAAAGAAAAGTCAAGGAGGGTCTATGTATCTATTGTGGTTGGAAGCATAGTCTCAAGGCCTGAAAACAAGCTTACCAAACCATCAGGCCAATTTATCAGCCAGGGAAAAGCCTGAGTGAAGATCATGTTGTGTTCAATGCTCTTCACTGTTTTCCCTCCAAAGAACAATTGTGCATTCTGAAAACTGGTGTCAATAGTTCTCTTAAATTCTTTGTTTTTTCTTCTCTTTCTGATTTTTTTTACGGTATTCTCATTGATTCTGGTGCTACTGACTCATTTATTGCAAAGCTGTTTGTTCACAAGTATTCCTTGACTATGTCAGAGCTTCCAGAGAAGATTCCTCTTATCATTTTGGACTCCTCTGAGTCCCCTTTCTTATTTGTGATTCACCATAACAAATATATGGTTGAGCTTCCTTCATTCCCAAGCTTTGAATGGGACTTTTTAGTTATTAATACTCCCAAGGGAGAAGACCTCATATTGGGCTTTGACTTTCTTAATCACTTTAATACTTCTATTGATTGGAGGCAAGGGCTGATCACCTTTATTTCTGATCCTTCAAAATCTTTCAGTAATGACTTTTCTTCTGCCAAATAATCTGCAGCTCTGGTTGGTGATTCTAGAACAACATCACTTCCATCTTCTGTCCATATTCCTTCCCTTAATTCCCATTTGTCATTGCTATCCTCTAGAGATGAAGCCTATAAAGAGATTCAAGATGTTGGAGAAGATAGTTCTGTATCTTCACTTCATCTCTTCTTTGAGAATATGGACCTTCCTCCTTCATCTTATCATGACTCCCTGGAGGAGTTGTGGGATGAAGAGGAAGAGCCAGAATAAGTTGAAATCATGATGAAGGTTTTCCCTTCTGCTTATCACCATTACTTGGATGTATTCTCCAAGGTGAAAGCAGAGAAACCTGCTCCTCACCGCGGCGCCTGTGATCATCATATTGAGCTGGAGGGGTCTCTACCTCCAGTTGGGGTGGTCTACTCTTTATAAAACCAAGAGTCAGATACATAGGGCCTACATTTCAGCAAATGTAGAGAAAGGTTTCATCCGGCCAAGATCCTCCTCAGGGGAGCACCTGTCCTCTTTGCTAAAAAGAAAGATGGTGGCCTCCATTTGTGGGTTGATTACCGCAAACTCAATGCTGTTGCTAGGAAGAACAAGCATCCTGTTCCTGTTCCTCCTATTAATCAGCTTCTCAACGTCTTTAATAGTTCTTCTATCTTCTCCAAGATTGATTTTCATGGTGCATATAACCTTCTCAGAATCAAGGAGGGTGATGAACATTTGACAGCTTTTAGAACTAAATATGGCAGTTATGAGTACTTGGTTATGCCATTTGGGATAACCAATGCTCCTGCCTCTTTTCAAAATCTTGTCAATGTTATTTTCCAAGATCTTCTGGATGTTTATATTGTGGCTTATTTGAACAACATTATGGTCTTTTCCAAATCTGAGGAAGAATATGTCACTCATGTGTCCACTGTTCTTTACAGACTCAGAGCCAATAACCTCTTTGCTAAGGCCTCCAAGTGCCTATTCCATTTTTCTGGTGTGAAATATCTGGGTTATGTTGTTTCTTCTGAAGGCCTCAAGATGTACCAAGAAAAAGTCAAGCAGATTCTCAATTGGCAACCCCAAGAAATCTCAAGGCTCTTCAATCTTTCCCTGGCTTTGCCAGTTTATACCACCATTCCGTCAAGAATTATTCAAAGAAAATCAGTTCACTCACCAGTTTCTTCAAGAAGAATCCCTTTTCCCCTCAATGAGGAAGCTCTCAGTCAGTTTCATCAACTCAAAGTGGCTTTCATCGCCGCCCCAATCCTTCTCTACCCACCATTGTAGAGCCCAATGCATCCAATTATGCCTTGGGTGCTGTACTGAGTCTGATCTCTGACTAAGGAAAACATCCTATTGCATTTTACAGCTGCAAGCATATTCCAGCAGAGCTCAACTATGAGATTCATGACAAGGAATTCCTTGACATAGTCAGGGCTCTCAAGCGCTGGAGTACTTTTCTTCTTTCCTTTTCTGCACCTTTTGAAGTTCTCACCAATCACTCTTCCCTTCAATAATTAATGTCTTCAAAAGTTCTTACTCGCTGTCAAGCCCGCTGGCCTGAATTCCTTTCTGAGTTTCACTTCTAAATCCCGTACTGTGGTAATCCATACCATTCTTTTTCACCAGGCTCAAGCTCATAGTACCCCAAAACAGCAGTAAATCCAGCCTACAGGAAGACTTACACTCAAATTTTACACCAAAAGGTCAATTTTACAGCAAGAAGCTGGATTTAACTCATAAAACCATGACACAGGCACCAAATGGCAGTGTATGTGTTTAAATAAATTATTCAATTTCATTATGCATATGTAAAAATCAGGTTACATATAATAAACTAGTTACAACAAATAAGGTACCACCCTTTAAATTACACACCCCACCCAGCTTTACACCCCCTTATAGCCACAGGACTCATTCAGCAAGAAAAGGACACCTGCATGAATTACACAGCAACCTATCACTCAACATAGAAAGGTCACATGAAGCAAAGCTAAACCCCATGGAATTCCTGAAATTCATTTACAACACAGCCACAGGAGTACCTTATCTTATATCCAAAGTAACCCCACTTGAAACCTTAAAACAGAATCAAATTTCTTTACACCACTCATCACCTCATGCAAACCAAAGCTAGTTACAACAAGCTGAATGCAGTACACACCTTCAATTAAATCTCAACCACATGACTATGCACAGCATGTGTCAAAATCAAAAATCACATCATCTCATAAAAACAGTAAGCTCACCAGTGCAAGAGATCATCACCTGACTTCATTTTAAAGTTCAAAAAGAAGAAAACAACCATGACACCTGCATAAATTACACAGCCACTTCTACCAAGCCTCCAATAGGACATATGAAAAGTAATTACAAGGTTATCATGTGATACTTCATCCACCAACAGAATATCATGTGACAGGAAAGAGGCTGTGCACAACAAAAATCCCCAGCCAAAATTGAATCACCTCATGTATGCAAGGAAAATTCAAGAATATCACATCATAATTAGTTCACCAAAAGACCATCATGTGATGAATGGAGGCTGTGCAGAGAAAAAATCATCACCCAGCCTTAAATCACCTGACCCATGCAAGAAAGGTCCTCACCAAAAATGGAGTCACATGATGAAATAAAGAGGAATTAAGGTGGAGAAGACAGCTCCCATGGAGGGCCCCCTGGGCTCCCAAAAGGTATAAATAGAGGGGCTCTCTCCCCAAAATTTCAAAATCCCCCCATGCAAATTATATCCCATGCACATTATATCCACTGCACAGTAGGAGCATAGGAATAATTCATCCCTAATCTGGAAGGTAGTCCAGTATATTATATTAAATTTACTTACCCAGTAGCTAAGCTCAGTGGAAGTATAGTGTTGAATATTACCCAGTAGCTAAGCTCAGTGGAATCTTATTATTATTAAAATAAAATTAAAAATTACCCAGTACCCAAGATTAGGGTTACTACTCTATTAAGATATTTTATCCAGTAAAATTAACACATTTATAAATACTTTAAAAATAACTCACTCCTTTAAAAATCCAATATTGAAGAACCTTACCTCTTAAATTTAACAAATACAATTTTATCTTATTATTAGACACTCTTAAAAAAATAACAAACCTTTAAAAAATTATTTTACTCTATTATAACTTTACCTTAACAAAATTACCTTTATCAACACTCATCAAGTTTTCCAGAAAACCTTAAATAACCCATCTTACCAAGGATTTATCACCAAGAAGAAACCACTCAACCCAATTTCATTAAAAAAAAATTATACAGACAAGTATTTCATTAAAATCGCAATTTAACCAGCATTACTGACATTATTATTTTTCATATTATATATTGAATAGCTCTGATCTGAGACTACTGAATTTTGTCTTCTGCAGTTGTAAAGTCACTTACTAATTTTATTTTGGTTTGCGAGCTCCAAGGAAGATTTTGTTCAGTATTTCAGGAGGGGCAGGCAATACACCCTTGCCACCCTTGGTTACAGGAGTTATTAGCAATTCAAAACTAGTTACCTGTGATTTCCCCCTCCAGGTACTGCCTCATTTTAATCCCACAATACCGCGCTGGCTGCCTAGCTCCTCTTCCAGACTCTTTATCATGTTGGGACAATGTTTATCTGGAGAGGGGGGAGGATTTCATCAGCAAGAATCCAATAAATTTTCAACAGCTTATCAAGCAGTATGAAGTCCAGCCTACAAGATATTTTGCAGTCAAGGTGAAATCCTTTTCAAGTTTTATTGATTCAATTCAGAAGGCTCTATGTCAAGATTCTCAATACAGAAGTATTCCTCAAGAATTGGGTAAAGGAAAATCTGTCCAATATTACTCTCTTGATTCCTCTTCCAAACTTCTCTTATTCAAAGATTGGGTGGTGGTCCCAAATGACCCCACAATTCAACTCAGAATTTTTCAAAAGCATCATGATTCTCCTCTAGCTGGACACCCTGGCCAAGAGAAGACTCTCAAACTTGTCAAGCAGGATTTCCACTGGTCTAGCATGACTCAATTCATCAAGGATTATGTCTCATCCTGTCTACATTGTTCAAGAAACAAGAATATTCATCACAAGAAGTTTGGATTCCTCAAACTTCTTCCAATTCCAAATGGTCCTTGGATTTGTCTTTCAATGGGATTTATCACTAAACTTCCACTGTTGAATTCCTTTGATTCAATTCTGGTCATACTGGACAGATTCTAAAAAATTATGGTTTTTATTCCAACAATGTCTTCAATCACTTCACTGGTTTTGGCCCATTTATTCATCAAGAATGTCTTTTCAAAGTATGGCCTTCCTTCAAGCATTATCAGTGATAGAGGTTTGCTTTTTGTTTCTTCTTTTTGGAAGAATCTTTGTCAGCAGCTCAAGATTTCACGAGATCTGTCAACTGCTTACCATTCAGAAACTGATGGACAGACAGAGTGGGTAAGTCATATACTAGAAAAGTACCTTTGGATGTATGTCAGTTATCATCAAGATTATTAGAACACCTGGATCCCTCTGGCTGAATTTGCCTAAAATAACTCTGACCACTCTTCAACAAAAAAATCACCATTTTTTACTGTTTATGGAAGAGATCCACAATTTGACTCAGTTCACATTACTCAAGATACTTCTGCTGGAAATTTATCAACAAAAGTCCAATCAGTACAGCAAGATGTCAAGAGAGAACTTGAAATTGCCATGAACAGGTTTAAGCGGTATGCAGATAAAATTAGAGCAAGTCCACCTATTTTCAATCCTGGTGACATGGTATGACTTTCTTCAAAGAACATCAAATTGACCAGACCCACCTAAAAACTGTTTGAAAGATGGTTGTGTACTTTTCCAATCTTGAATAAAGTCAGCACTCATGCCTATCACCTCAAGCTTCCATCTCAATGGGAATACATTCACCCAGTATTCCATATTTCCCTCCTCAAACCAGTCCAGACATCAGCAATCCCAAATTGGCATCAAGAGCCTCCTCCTCCAATCATCATTGAAGACAAGGAATGGGAAATCTCTCAAATACTGGATTCAAAGCTCAAGAGAAGAAAATCATGGTATCTGGTTGAATGAAAAGGCTTCAGTCATGACCCAGAAAGATCCACTTGGGAACCAGCCAAAAGCCTCAAGAATTTCCCTGAACTTGTCAAGAATTTTCATTCTTTATATCCTGACAGGCCAGCCCCCAGTTCTTCCAGGACTTGAGTGTTTATGGTGCTTGGTGGGGAGAGGAATTACCAAAAGGAAGTTCCACTCCTGGTATTCACCCTTAAGGGTATTCTACTCTTTCCTGTTGTAAGCATCACCTTGGCCACTCTGCAAGAACTTTGCAATTTTGGACACAGATTTTTGGCCTGGCTTTCAACATCAAATTCCAATCTATGGCCATTTCCACTTGGGGAAATGGACCATCCTTCTTCTTGATCCTTTTACCAAGTCACTAATTTTCATGAAATTCTTTCATCAATCTTTCTTAATCTATGGCACTGGCAGGAGTGGTAACTATCAAAAGTAAGCTTCCCTCCTGGTGTGCACTTCCCTGGGGGTCTACAATCTTTCAAAACATTGCCTTGGTAACTCTGTGATCACCTGCCATCAAATCATGTCTTTACAGGTCCTTGGCCATGTGAAATGAACTGTCAATATCCGTGGTGAATATTGGAATCCCCCCTCAAGATTCTTTTTGTTTTATATTTTCTTTTTCTTATTTTCAATTTTCTTTGTTATTTTTCTTTCCTTATATTTCTTTGAAATTTTCTTTATTATAATTCTTAATGGCAAAATGTTTACGCCAAAATAAATTTTCAAAATTCTCAAAGCCAAAATGTCAAGAGAAGACCAAGTCAACCTCATCGCATATGCCAACCTTTTTACCGGTCTAAAAGTTCTTTTCAAGTATCAATACCTCTGGAATCCCTACGTCCAATCAGTATCAACAGCCTCAACAGGCTTGTACCCTATCTTGGTGCTCAGGAGCTCACCATTCATTATAGGGGGCTCCTGTCACAACCACAAAGAATCACCCCCCTCAATGGGTGTTGTGGCGATTCCGACCTGAACCCAAGTTATGGTCAATTGGCCACATAATATGTTTATGGCCAATTGAACCCTTTTGGTGCTCTATGACCTCTTGGCCATAACACCCTTCCACTGGCCAAATATGGCCTCAGGCCATATCCTGCCTTCATTGGCCTCATTGGCCAATTCTCCACCTCACCAACCCCCAGGCAATTATCCTTGTTTTTGGGCCTGGGGGTCTTTTCAGTCTTCCAGGGCCTATGGCCCCTTGGCCCAACCCCTTATATTAGTGGGGTTTGGGCCTAAATGGCCCTTTTGGGCTATTTAGGTCCCCTGTGTCCTCTATGGCCTGTGGGACACTTAGGACCCTTTTGGCCCAACTCCAACGGGGTGGTCCATCAGCCCCCAAATCCAAGTGAGCCCACCTGAGCAAGTTTTTGACCCCAAAGGCCAAAAACCACCATAGGACCCAAATTGGCCATAAAATCAGTCCATGGCCTCTGGCAACCATCAGAGGCCACCAGATCAGCTCCAAGAAAGGATTCCCCTCCAGTTCAGGGGAATATTTCCTTTTCTTCAATGCACCCCATACTCAAGGACCAGGAGTGGTGCATATATGGTATAATATACCATTAGGAACAATTTTTGCTCAGCAATCCAATGGTGACACTTTCAGGACCCAATTACCTGATTCCAAATCAAGTCTCAAATCCATCACCAATTTTGAAGGAGGACTTTTCAGCTATTCAGTCTGGCAATTCCCTGGCGGGTACCAGAAGACCATTCAAGAACTCCAACCACCTGGCCCTGCAGGAGTTGGGTTGTCAATTCTCACCAGGATTATTCTAAGGGCAACTCTCAGAGGTAATCAAATCATATTCAATCATTGTAAAGCCATCATGTACTCAGAATTCCTTGGAAAACTGAATTGGTCCATACAGGTAGTAATCAAGCATCCTGTATGGCCTTGGCTTAATTGGGCCAATTAATACTACACTGTGGGAATTTAGTCACACAGCCCAATTATCAAGATGGCCAGGACTGTATTGGCCCAATTCAGACAATACAGCCAGATGATTCACTTTCCAGGATCAGCCTTTCATTTTTTCACATATACTGGCCACCTTTCATCACCTGGGGACTTTTTCCCCAGTTAATTAATATATTGCATTTATTTTTATTATTTTTTCTTTTACCTTATTAAAGTAAATACTGATAATCTTAAGTCAGTCATTCAGCACCTTTACCTTTTCTTTCTTTTCCTGTCAGTGGATATTGATGGTCATATCCTTTACTAATTCCATTATTCTTTCTGGCAGGTTGAAACAGTGAATTGAGGATTCACTTGGTTGGCTTCTTGGATTTTGGCTTCCTTATTATCTTGGCCATTGGCCTCCCCCTTTTCTCTTTAATTTCTGAAATAGTTCTCCTTACCTTTCTATTCTTCTTTAAAGAAATATATCCAAGTGAGCTCTTGATTCCTGAGTGCCAGGCCACTCTTGCTTCCATAAGAGCCCCTGCATGATTATCATCTGAAGCTTCAAGACCATCAAGCTTGAAGAATACATCTATCAAGGCACCAGACTGCTTTGATGGGACTCAACCCTTCAAAGTAAGAAACTTTATACAGTCCTGCAAAATTATCTCTCTTAATGACAAGGCAAATTTCTCTTAAGACAGGAAGGAAGTTCCTTATGACACATAATTTCTCATTGGCAGGGCTGCAAAATGGATTGAGCCTTATATTTCCAATCTCACCAATGAAGACATGCATACCTTCTCAATCATTGGTCCTTATTCAAATCCAAACTCTTTAGTTTATTTGGGGATCCCAATGAAGTTTGAAAAGCCTAAGCAGAGTTGGATGCCCTAATAATGAAAGAAGGTGGACATATATCATTATAAATTGCTGATTTCAGAAGTCTAGTTTCAAGAATTGGGGATTGGGATGAAAGGGCTCTCATTCATCATTTCAGGAAGGGATTGGCCTCTCATTATTCAAGACTTAATGGATGTTATCCTGGAACATGATACCAGGTACCTGAAGCAGAAGAAGGAGAATAATCATGATTAAGAAAAGAAGACTGAAGCTGCAAAGTCAAATTCTTCAAGCTCAAGTCATAAGAAGAAGAATTTCAGGGTTTAGAAAAGGGAAAAGCCCAATGTTTTCCTCTTGAATAAGGAATACAAGTTGATAGGTTCTGAAAATGAAAAAATAATTAAGGAGGGATTGTGCCCCTATTGCAGGGGAAGCATAGTCTTGAGGCATCAGAACCATCTTACCCAACCAGGGAAAAGCCTGAGTGAAGATCATGCTGTGTTAAATGGTATTAACTATTTTCCACCCAGCACACAATTGTGCATTATGAATACTGGTGTAAAGAATCCTTTAAGCTTTTTTTTCTTTCTCTGATATGTTTTACAGTATTACCATTAATTCTGTTGCTACCATCTCATCTTCTGCAAAGAAGTTTGTTCAAAAGTATTTTTTGACCATTTCAGGACTCCCAGAGAAGATTCCTCTTATAATTTTGGACTCCTCAAAGTCCCCTTCTTTGTGGGTTACTTGCCATACTAATTATATGATTGAGCTCCCTTCCTTCTCAAGCTTTTAATGGGACTTTTCAGTCATTGATACTACTAGGGTAGAAGACCCCATATTGGGCTTTAAATTTCTTAATCATTTTAATCCGTCTATTGATTGGAGGCAAGGGCTGATCACCTTTAATCCTGATCATAAGGACTATCATCATCCTTCTCAATGTTATGTAATGACTTTTCTTCTTCCAGCACAAGTGCAGCTCTGGTTGGTGATTTCAGAACACCATCATTCCCATCTTCTGTTCATATTACTTCCTTTCACTCCCTACAGTAGTTACTATCCTCTAGAGATGAAGTCTTCAAAGAGATAAAAGATGTTGGAGAAGATGATTCTATATCTTCATTTCATCTCTTCCATGGGAATGTATGTCTTTCCAGTAAGTTGGGTCAAACCATACTTCCAAACAGAGGAGGACAAATTCCCCTCCAGGAAGAAGAACCCCACACCACCTGACATAGTGGAAGTAGAGGACTCCCCTGGACCTGTGAGTAAAACCATCAGGGCCAGGAATATCAGACTTAATGGGAAGGATCAGAGACAATACTTAGTCAGATTGAAGAGGAAGAGCTAAAAGAAACTTAAACCATGATGAAGTTTGTTAATTCTGCTTTTCACCACTATTTGCATTTTTTCTCCATGGTGAAATCAGAAATCCTTCCTCCACACACTGCCTGTGATCATCATATCAAACTGGAGGGGCCTCTACCTCAAGTTGGGGCATCTACTCTTTGTGAAATCAAGAGTCAAAGACACTCAGGCTCTACATTTCAGGGAATTTAGAGAAAGGTTTCATAAGTCCAAGCTCCTCTTAAACAGGATCACCTCTCCTATTTGTAAAAAAAAAGATTGTGGCCTCCATTTTTGTGTTGATTAATGCAAACCAAATTCTGTGACAAGGAAGAAAAAATATCCTGTTCCTGCTATGAATAAGCTTCTTACTGTTCTTGATAGCACTTTGATCTTCTCCAATATTGATTTATGTGGTGCATATAGCCTGCTCAGAAAAAAGGAAGGTGATAAACATGTGACAGAATTCAAGACCAAATATGGAAATTATGAGTACTTGGCTATGCCATTTGGGCTCACCAATGCCTCTGCCTCTTTTCAAAATCTTGTCAATGATATTTCCTCTGATCTTCTAGATATCTATGTAGTGCTTTATTTAGATGATATGATGGTTTTTTCCATGGCTGAGGAAGAGCATGTCACTCATGTGTCCACTGTTCTTTCCAGACTAAGGGGAAATAATCTTTTTGCTAAGGCATGCAAGTTCATTTTCCAAGTATCAAGTTTGGAGTAATTAGGGTATTTGGCTTCTTCTGAAGGCCTCAAAATGTACCAAGAAAAATTCCACAAAATTTTCAACTGGCCTGCTCCAAGAAGCCTCAAGGCTCTTCAATTCCTCCTTGGATTCTCCAACTCCTACCACTTTTTCATCAAGAATTATTCAAAAAAATCAGTTCACTCACCAAATTTTTCAAGAAGTATTTAGTTTTCCCCCTCAATGAGGAAGCTCTTAGTTACTTTCACCAACTGTAAGGTTTGACTATGAAACAAGAAGTAAAAATTACTAATATTTCACTTATTGTACTCTCAATATCCTTAAAAAAATTGAAAGAATAAGATAAAAGATAATTATAGTAATAAGGAACTATTAAAATTATGGTATAAAATATTTATATTATTGAATGGATATAATAATATAAATTATATGTTGAAAATATTAATATGATAAAATAAATATATTCATAGCTCTTTAGTATTGTCACAAACAAACAACAAAGGTGTAAGAAATTGTTTTGTGAATAATGAAAATCAACTATAACAAGAATATTACTAATATTAAAGTTATGAATTAATATAAATACTATTTATATTAATTTAAGAATTATTAAAAATAATAATCAAGAGAATCTATTTTAAAAAAAAGATAAAATTACCCACGTTTAACACTTAATATAATAATTCTGAATAATTTTATGCCAAAAAATATAACTACACCTAATTAAAATTTTATTTGAAATGAAAATTAAAATAAATTACAAATATTCTTGTTTTTATGTGGAATTAGAGATTGAAAAACAATTACAACAGTAATATTACTGATATTAAAGTTATGAATTAATACAAATACTATTTATATTAATTTGCAAATTGTTAAAAATAATAATCAAGATAATCTATCATAAAAAAGAAGAGAAAATAACATACTTTAAACACCTAATATAATAATTTTGAATTTACCCCAAAAAAATATAACTGAAAATTAAAATCAATTACAAATATTCTTGTTTTTATGTGGAATTAGCTATTTTCAGAGAAATTAAACAAAAACAATTAAAAATTGATTTAATCATGTCAAAATTGATGATTATAATAAAGATGAACTTGATTCTTTCAATATATAATGGTTTTATATAAAAAGAAGAAAGATTTACCTTTGGTTCTAATAATTTAATGTTTTTGTTGCATCTGAGGGGGAAATAGAAAAAAAGGAGCTCTATTTATAGTAAAATCCTCCCTCCTAGAGCCCAACAGGCTTCTAGTAGACATTTGATGATGGTTTCCACTGGAGTTGATCCGTAATTCAAGGTTTAGTGATTATTACATAATAATTGAACCATCTTATATGAGAATTACACCATTATTTAGAGTTATCAATATAACTCTAAGCTTTATGAAATCACAGGATTGGCAGGAGCCTACACTCCATGGATTTTATTAGTATCAATAATAATCTAATATTATTAACCAATTTTATCACTTATATTGTGGTAGTAGATACAATTTGTTTTGAACCAGGCTCATGCTCATAGTACCCCATAACAGCAGTGAGTTCAGCTCACCTGCAGACTTACAGTCAAATTTTAACCCAAAAAGTCAATTTTAAATCAAGAAGCTGGACTTAATTTCTGATACCATGGCACAGGCACCAAAGGGAAGTGTATGTGTTTAAACAAATTTTTCAATTTCATTATACGTAGGTAAAAATCAAGTTAAATATAGGAAATAGTTCAAAAAATAGGGTGCCACCCTTTACATTACGCGCCCCACCCAGCTTTACACCCCTCTATAGCCACAGACTCATGCAGCAAGAAAATGAAACCTGAATGAATTACACAACCACCTTGCATTCCACATAGAAAAGTCACATGATGCAAAGCTCAACTCCATGGACTGCCTGAAATTTATTTACAGCACAGCCACAATGACAACCGCAGTTATATCCACAGTAACCCTACTTTAAACCTTAAAAAGCATCAAAATTCTTAACACCACTTATCACCTCATGCAAGTCAAAACTAGTTACAACAGGCTGCATACATAGATTAATAAGTGTAAGAAATTATCACCTGACCTCATTTTAAAGTTCAAAAAGAAGAAAAACAACTAGGACACCTGCACAAATTACACAACCACTTCTACAAAGACTAACAATCACATATGCAAAGGAAATACAAGGTCATATTGTAATACTGCACCCACCAACAGCATATCATGTGACAGAAAAAATGCTGTGCACAAGAAAAATTGTCAGGTTGAATCTATGTTGAAGTAGTAACAAGGCTATTTACAACTAAAACTATGACTGTGACACGTAGAAAATAGTTCAAAATAAATGTATTTTGGTTTAAAATGATTATTATAAGATAATGAAGGGGTTCTACTATTGGATAATAGTGGTGGTGAGCGCTTTTGAGAACCCTGGGTGCAGTTTTACCAGTTGGATTACTATAATAAGAACTACAATAATTAAAAATATAATTATACCTGATTATTTAACCAAGAGTAAAACTGTTTTTGACAGTTTACTACGTAGGTTATTCAAGAGCAGGATGAGGAGACAATTCTGGCTGTGAAAAGCCTCCTTTTTATCCTGAAATTGGGTGGAAAGGGTGCTAGACCTTTCCACATAGAGGAAGTGAAGATTTTTCACTGTCTAGGACTGGCTTGTAGTTTGCAAACAGCCTGTATAGCCTGTATTGGGCCCAGATGTGGTTTTGAAACCACATCTGGGCAGTTTTCACCAATACAGAGTGAAGATTTTCATCTGGGGACCTCACAGCTTGATTCTGACATGTATGACACGTAGAATGGTGTACAGAAACTGTATGGGACCCCAGTATTGACTGACTTATGAGGTATTGAAGTATTGACATGCTTTTTTGTCATAACCTCTGTTATAGTTGAGATATGAAGAAGTGGATGGCACCATCAGATAGCCCTGATTGTGCTCTTTCCAAAAAGACCCCACTTCAGGTATCTCACACTAAAACTGTAGAAGTTAGATGAGAGGTGAATGTTTTGTTCACCCTTATTTGGCCTGAATTTGACCATAACTCAAGTAATACTGGTGCTAGGTCAGTTTGACTGGTACCATTGAATAGCCCTGACTTAGAGCTTCATTTTGAATACCAATTTGATGGGGTTAAGCCTCTCCTTCTAGATTTTAGATGAGAGGTGAAAATTAAGGTTTATGCTCAGAAATAACTTTGAGCAGGAATAACTTTGTTATTTCTTGTCCTATGGTGATGGGACTTATATTTTCACAAAGAGGTTAGTTTCCTCTTTCTTTTGATACCTTTTCAGCTGATTTGGCTCAGCTCCATGTTTTGGTGGTATCTTGGCTATACCATTGGTTTATGGTATTTTGGCTGTCATGCTTGTGCTCTGGTTTTGAGTCACAGGCTGACAAAACTCCTCAGCCAAAATGACATCACCTCATGCAGGCAATGAAACTCCAAGAATATCAGCTCATAATTAGTTCCCCCAAAGACCATCATGTGATGAATAGAGGCTGTTCACAGAAAGAATTATCACCAAACCTTAAATCACCTGACCCATGCAAGAAACGTCTTCACCAAAAACAAAGTCACATGATGCAATCAAGAGGAATTAAAGTGTAAAAAGACAGCTCCAATGGAGGCCCCCCTGGGCTCCCAAAAGGTATCAATAGAGGGGCTCCCTCCCCCAAATTTCAAAATCTCCCATGCACAGTAGAAGAATAGGAATAATTCATCCATCACCTGGGAGGTAGCTCAGTATATTATAGTAAATTTACTTTTTCAGTAGCTAAGCTCAGTTGAAGTATAGTATTGAAGATTACCAAGTAGCTAAGCTCAGTGGGATCTTAGTATTAAAAAAAATAAGAATTATCAAGTACCCAAGATTAGGATTGTTACTCTAGTAAAATTTTTCACCTAGTAGAATTAACATATTTTACCAAGATTTAAAATAAACTTACTCCTTTAAAAATCCAATATCAAGGAATCTTACCTTCTAAACTTAACAAATAAAATTTTATCTTATTATGAACTACTCTCAAAAAAAACAAACATTTAAAAATTCTTTTACTCTATTATACCTTTACCTTAAAACATTACCTTTATCAACACTCATCAGATTTTCTAGAACACCTTAAATAGCATATCTTACCAAATTTATCACCAAGAAGAAGCCACTCACCCCAATTTCATTAAAAGTTGAAATTATACAGACAATTATTTCATTAAAATCTCAAATTTAACCAAAATTACTGACATTATTTTTCATATTATATATTGAATAGGTCTGATCAGAGACTACTGATTTTTTTCTTATGCAGTTTTAAAGCCACTTAATAATGTTTTTTGTTTGTGAGCTCCAAGGACGATTTGGTTCAGTATTTTAGGAGGGGCAGGCAATACTACCTTTCCACCATTAGTTACAGGAGTTATTAGAAATTCAAAACTAGTTACCTGTAATTTCCCCCTCCAGGTACTGCCTCATTTTAATCCAACACAAGAGGAGTTCCCACATCTAGTGTACCAAAGGTGGCCCAGTAAAACTTGATTTCAATGAAAATATTCAATTCAACTACAATTAATTCATCCAAAAAAAGGTATTTAACTACTCTAAAAATATTTTTTTTTCTAAAAAAAACTGGATTCAATTAATCAAAATCAGTCAAAGTCATCATCTCAGGAAACTCAATCATCAATGCACTCTGACCATTACTATTATTCACCCAATCAAGAGACAGAATTAGGAAAGGAATCAGGAATATATTCTTATTTTCCTATTGAAACACCAAGAAGCGATAAAAGGGATTTGAACATTATGGAGAAATTCTTCCTTGATCTCCTTGAAAGAAATAAAATAAATACCTCAACAGCAAACTCAAAGGAAGAAATAATCCAATCAAAAATGGATAAACATTCATTATCAAAATTACCCTCCAGTATTGAGTAAATCCATGAAGAAAGCCTTAATGAAGGGATTGTTGAAGGACAGAAAGAAATGTATTCAACAAATAGAATTCATCAGAAAATATTGGAAACGCAAGCACAATTATTAGCACTAATCAAAAGGAAGGAAAAAAAAATCATCAAGTTATACACCAAAAAGTAGTCCACTTGAAGAACAGATCACCCTTCCAAGATCATTCAGGCAACATGGATCACCTTCACCTTACCCAAGACACATGGCCACATAAACACCTTATACAGAACCAAGACAAAGTACTTTACCCAGAAGAGTCAAAATTTCTGCCCAAATAACAACTCCATTAAATCAAGAGATTCCAAGAAATACTACTCCAATAGTTAAAATCAAAGCCAAGGACTATAACTTGTGGTTTGATGGAAAGGATGTTGAAATATTCATCAAGAAAGTTGAAAATATTGCAGAGCTTGAGAGAGAAAGTTGAAGAGATATTGAAAGACAAATAGAATTTTGGTAAAAGGACGAAGAAATCAGCTATCATATTGAAGGAATTGTAGGATATGAAACAGATGATTGGGATCAATTTAAAATGGATATGAAAAGAAGATGGGGAACAGTATCACCTGGAAGAAGATACAGATTATCCTCAATCACTTAATTATTCACAAAAAATCAACAAGCAGGTGGCATAAGAAACATGACACAGTACAGGAAATTCATTGGCAAATATGAAGAAATCATCACTTACCTCAGAAGATACCAATATATTCAAGGTGATATCCATCATAATAAAGAAATATTGGCCAGCATTTCCACTACTTTTAAAGAAGGAATTGACAAATAAATGATCAAACAAAGATCTATGGTTCAAGCCTTGGATAGAGGTTACATCATACCAAGATTGGATATGTTGAAATTATACATTGAACAGGACTTGGAGGTCAGGGTTTGGATTATGTGAGCCTTGAGGTATATTTTACATACCAAAATAGGCCACAACCATCTTTGAAAAGAAATTTTGAACTATGCATAACCCATAAGTCATGCATATATTCAAAATTCATCATTTTTTATTTCAGAAAAGATAAATAACCTTTTTGTGAGTAAGTAGATCCATGGATTTAAGACCAGATTTGGCTTCTACACAGAAATTCACCCAGTGTAACTCCATAGAGTGAATAAGGTTAAGATAACTCTAAGAGGTGGTAATATGGAAAATACTTCAATACCACATAAAAGAATTGTGAAATGTTTTGTTTTTCTCAGGTTTCACGCCAAAATAATGGGAATGTGAGAAATCCCATGTTACATATACACTAAGAATAGTGTTATGCATGTTTGTGGCACTTACTTTTGTGGTATTCTTACATACACCTTTGGTACACCCATAGTGGATATCAGTCTTTAAGCCTGAATTGCTATTTTTGACATGAAAAGAGTCAAGGGGGACAAAAGACATCAAAGAGAGCCAGGGTACCCAACTTCTGAGGCCTCTGAGGTGTGGACAGCTCTGAGGCTTGGATCCATGGCTGATCTTGGCCCAATTAGTATACTAAAACCTTTTGGGAACTTGGTTACCAAGTTAAAATCTCATTAAATCATAAGAAAATAGCAAATAAGCTGCTATTTTGATTTTTCAAAGAGGTAAATAGAAACTTAGACTCCTGTAACCATGTAAATTCTTAATTATTTTCTGTGGATAAAGCCCAAAATAGTAATTAAAAACCTTTTTGGACTAATATCCCTTGATTTACCTCATAGCAACCTGCAATATAGTATTATTTGCAATTCTATGTAGAAATCAGGTAAAAACCTCAAAAATTCATTAAAAATACAATTCTTAATGAATCTTTCTGAAACTTTCAGGAACAATAAAAACATCATAATTCATGTAAAAATCAAAAAGAACCATACTTTTATAAGTAAAATTCAAAGTTTTACTTACAGTCCATTTTTGATGATTCCATGTGAAACACTGAATCTTCAAAATTTCACAGAAAATAAACTCTGTGATGAAATTTCCAATTACATTGATAACTTTGAGAAATAAATTATTTATTTGAAATAAAATAAGATTTACAGTTGTTACTCCTTTTATTCTTAACCCTAAATTGGTTGGTAGTGATGTAAAAACATCAATTGAGTAATTATGATAATCTTATGTGACAACAGATGATGCACGCAATAATCCAAAAGGTTTTGTTGTTTTCTGACTAACTGGTTTTTCAGTTTGCTCCATGGCACGTCTCTGTGAGATGTCTTACACTTAAAAGAGGCCTCCTCTTTCTTTTTTTCCAAATTATCACATATTCACTTATACCATTATTACCAACAAGTAAGTATTAGTTAATCTTTTCTTAAATGTTTTATTCTTTCAGAATCAATCAGAAAGATTTAGAATCATAGAAATAAACGTAATATTGTTGTAATCCCATTATCAATCAATTTTGATACTTTAAATCTGCAATTGTCCATCAAATTTCTCTACCATTATAATTCAATAACTTCTTTTGAATATTAGTGAGTGTTTTGTATTAATTCTTAAGGTTTTTCTGTAGTAATTCTTTTATTCACAAATTATATTTATAATTACTCTTGCAAAAAATAATTATATATTAAAACAGTTTTATTATCTTAATAAAGAAGGTTCATTATTAAATACTTCTTGTAATGGATTCTTGTAGAAAATTACTGCTTACTGTCATAATCACTAGTAGTGTAAAACAAGTAAAAGAATTAATTAATTAACTATTTATTTAATTTTGGTTATAATGATTTTTTATTATTATACTTCATAAGAAAAGTCATAGTACTGTTGATTAATAATAATATTATCAACAGTGTCATAGACACATCTTACATATTCAACAAAAAGAATTTTCTAAACCAAATCCACCAGAAAAGAAGACAATATTTGAGGATTAAAGCTGGGATGAAGTTTTAAAACAATTGAAGGAACTCACCCACAAGCTCAAACAATCCCCACAACCAGAGCCACAACCAAGAAATGAGGGAAAAGAATCAGTTAAAGAGGTTTTAAATCAACTCAAGACCCCTTCAGAAACTGTAAATCCACCAAGAAGGAATTGGAACAATAATCAACAGAAAAGATTCCCCAAAAATAATAAGCCATACAGGCCAAGTAATCCCTTACCACCATTTTCATCCAGTTACCAACCATACATAACAGCTCAAATGGCTCTAAGACCACAATTAAAGTGTGCTTACTGCAAGGAAGAACGCCATTCAGAAACTAGATGTACTCACCTTGCTGAAGATTTGTACAGAAGAATTTTCAGAGCTCAAAAAGCATCTTACATATTTCCCATTCATCAGAGAGTACCTATGGAAGGAAATGAAAGTACCAAAAACATAGTCAGGGATTTTACAAAAGAACAAGCAGAACTCAACAAGAAATTAATGGAAAAACCTACCATCAAATCAAAACCAGTAGAGGAGGTTAGGCCCAATGAAAAGAAATAAGAAGATAAATCAACCTCAATTGAAAATGTTGAAGATTGGTCAAATTGGAAACAACCTACTATTTCCTCAACCAATTATCCCTTTGAATCACACATTAGACCAAGGAAGACCAAGCAAAGAATGGAAAGGCAAGCAAAAACTCAAGAGCCATAGATAAAAGCAGCTATTCCAGGAACTTATATTGAAGAAGAAAAATATGAAGAACAAGTCATAATACCCACAAAATTCCAAAACTCAAATATTCCAAAACCAGACCAACCTAAGGAAGAAATTAAAAATATTGCAAATAAAAATGAGGATGAAGACATCCCTAAAGAAGAAAAGAAAGTCAGAAAGCCTCAAAAGAGACAAGTTGAAACCAAATTGAAAATTGACAAAATTATTAAGAAATTTATGTAACAAAATATCAACCTTACCATTGAAGAAATTTTGAGGATTTGACCAAATTTTGTCCATAAATTACAGGAACTATAAGAAAAGGACAAGGATAAAATTGAATTACTCAACTAAATGGCTCTTCAAGAAAGATTATTAACATTTGGATTAAAAGAAATACCAAAGCCCAAGTTTCATTATTCCTGTCCTTTGGGATTCATGGAAATCTTCATTGGAAAGGAAGAATATCCTATCAGAGTATTAGTAGACACAGGGGAAGAACTAAACATCATACCAGAAGAAATAGAAATCAAAGCCTCACTCACACCAAGAAATCTTAACATGAAACTTGGGGGAATTGGAGGTCATACTACTTTATTAGTGGCACTTTCAGAATTTACTCCAATAATTTTGGCTTCAGGAGAAGAAACTCAAATACACTTTTTCATTGGAAAAGGATCTGTCCATACAGTACTTGGAAGATAACAATATTACGCTGGAATTCTCCCATAAGAAAGGTGAAATACTGAGCTATCAAGAACCTGATGGAAGAAGATCATGCATGCCAATATGCAAACCTCAAACAATTGGATGGCAGACTCTTCCACATAGAGGAATGGAATTATGCAATATGGAAAAATTGGTCAGAAATACACCAGGAAAGAAGTTTAAAAATGCAAAATGAGACAAAATAATTATTCATTTGACCCAGAAGACCCAAGCTTTATCCATATCCCAAAAGAGTGATAAATTTGGCCAAGATTTACAAAAACACAAATGGCGAAACAGCCTCAAACAAAAACTTGAAGAATCAGTCTCTGAAGATGAATTACCCAGGAAAATTTACAACACAATTGATAATATGAAGAACACTTCCTGATTTTGGTGGATGGAAATGATAAAAAAAATGGGAACCCTTTCAAAACTAAATCCAAAAGGAAGAAAGTCAGATTTAGTGAACATCACAAGCTTTCAGATGAAGAAATTATCAATTAAATAGAAAAAGAATTCAAAATTATGGAAGAAAGGGACAAAAAATTGAAAGACACATATGATATCAACATCTTGGACAGACCAGTGAACAACCAAGAAGAAACTTATGAATGGCAACTGTAAAACCCTGAATTCATCCAAGAAACTCCCAACAGAGAGGATGAAACATAATCCATCTTAGAAAATGAATACAACTACCTTTACTTGCCATATATTACCTTCCAAGACCTACATGGGGATGAAGTTAAAGGAAATCTATGTGAAGACAAATATTTATGTCACCTTTCAGGAGAAATCTTGAGAAAAAATTCAATTATTAGAGCTATTAACTGAAGAGAGAATTAAAGGAAACCTCTCAAATCAACTGTGGGATAAAACACTTGCAATGGGAATATTAGCAAGACAATGACTCTACTTCAATCAAATTTGGGCCCAATGGTACCTTTGATTGAACATATCAGACAGGAAGACTGAAATGGGTTGGAGATGGATACATATTCATTGATGAAGACTTATGGTGGTCAGAGTTTCAATCAGAACCAGAAATTGAGAAAAGAAATTCCTTTGTGGAAGCCCTCAAAGACCTTATTTTGGCCAGATTAATCAGGAGACACTCACCTTTCCCATTTGGAGGAGTTCAACTCTAAAGAAAATCAACAAAATGAAGATTTTTTCTCTAAAAATTTATTAATTTTATTCATCAAATGTATGGTTAGTGTCCTTTATGCAAAGGAATCTTTCCATTTCTTTGGGCCTTTAATTCTATTAAAGCTTAAATTTAATACTAATACCAAGTCTTGTACTTTAAAGTAAGGCAGCTTATGACTTTTTTCCCATCATTATTTTGCATATTTGAAATAATCTTGCATACATCTGTTGGAATGTCATCTTTATTTTTCAAGCATAATTTTGAAACTGCTTGCTTTTTTATTTATATTCACTAGGTCCTTTATGAGAGTATAATAAGGAAGTCTTGGATTCCAACCTTAATCTAGCATTGCTGGTGCTTCTCCAGTTGAAGAATGGATTGATGTCTTATATTCCAGCTCAAGAGCTTGTATTAGGGTACACCAATGATGATTAAAAAAATCAAAACCTTTGAATTCTAGGCCATAAGCACAAAAACTTCCAATCATGTCTTGTAGAGTTTGTATCATTCTTTCTGATAAACCATCCGTTTGATGATGGTAAGCTGTTGAGAATGATAGCTTTGTCCCAAACAAGCTATGGAGATTTGTCCATAATGCTGAAGTAAATTTTGGATCTCTATCATATATGATGCTTTGGAATAATCCTGTATGACTAATGACTTTATTCCATATCATTATGGCTGTGTCCATAGATTTTTCATCTTGATGACATGGTAAGAACATTGGGGTTTTGCTGGAACTTTCAACTAGTACTAGGCATGCATTGAAACTCCTGTGTCCTCCTGGAGGTAAAGCTCTTACCTAATCCATGTCAAATATTTTGCATGTGATTTTGGCTCTTGAATTTGGATCATTATTCCAAACTTCTTGCCTGTGGATCTCTTTCCTTTCTGATATCTGTCACAGGTTTGGAAGTATTCTACAACACCTTTTCTCCAATTTGGCTACCAAGAGCAGATTTTCACTCTCTCTAGTGTCCTATCTTCTGAGAAATGCCCAGATATAACACTAGAATGGCATTCATTTAGTATAGTTTTTATCAGCTTTCTGTCTGTAATAATATGCTCTTTTTCATACCTCATCTAATTTGGAGGAGAATGATGGGTCTTTGCAATCTTTCATTAAACTTTGGCATAATATATGACAGTTTTTTTGCATTCTGTAGATTTATTCAACTTGATTAAGGAATTCTGTGCCAATATCTGGAAAATGTCAACAAGGAGAAATTTGTGACTGATCAATGGATTGAAGCAGGAATTAGTTCTGAATTGCCATCAGAGATGAAGGAAGACCTTATTCAAATCTTATTCCAATATTGGGAAGCCTTTGCTTTGGATAATGAAGCACTACAGGAAATTAAAGGCCATTAAGTGGAAATTATTCTTAAGGCAAACAGACCTCATCCTCCACAATTGAAAATACCACCTTACCCAGCTAGCCCCAGAGCTAGAGAAGCATTGGAAACTCATATTAATGAGCTGATTAAACTTGGAGTTCTGAGAAAGGCTGGAAATAATGAGGAATTAGAAGTCACATAATTTGTAATAACTACTTGGAATAACAAAAATTAAGGATGTTCAGTGATTTGAGAGCATTGAGTACCTATACTATTCCAGAAGGGTATCCAATTCCTAGAATCCATGATACTTTGACTCAATTATCCAAAGAAAGGTTCATTACTTTGATGGATGCACCAAAAGGTTTCCATAAAAATAGCTTTACACCTCATTCTAGAAGATTGTTGAGAATAATTGCTCATTGTGGTATTTATGAATATCTGAGAATTCATTTTGAAATTGAAAATGCACCCTCTCATTACCAAAGAATGATGAACATCATTTTCCCACATGAATTTTCAGTGGGATTCTTAATCATTTCTATTTATGAAATTATCAGTTGTTCAGAAACCTAGCCATTGCATTTAGAAAGACTTTGATTAGTAATTAACAAAATTATTAAAGTGAACATGAAAATATGTCTCAAGAAATGTAATTTTAGGTTTCATGAGTTAAAGGCTGTGGGACATGTAGATTCAAGGATAAGTGTTGGTGTTGATAAAACAGAGTGGCTGTGGTATTGTTGAAACAACTTCCCCAAAACAAGAAAGAAATGATGTTTTTATTAGGGTTTGCTATTTATTTCAGGAAAAAAATTGAATATTTTGAAATCCATGACAGATCATGTAACAGAATGTTTGACAAACAAATTGTCTTTGAAATGAAACAAGATAGTATTCAGGCATATTCAAATATCAAGTAAGCCTCAACCAATGCACCATTATTATTGATTACAGACTGGAAACTACCTTTCAAGCTATATATTGATGAATGTTGTGAAGGATTAGGTGCATCTGTTCATGAAGTACAAATCATCAATTGAAAACCTTATGAAGATCCAATTCATTTTATCTCAAAAAACCCCACTGATGCTAGATATGGAGCAGTCCAAATGGAGTGCCTTTGTGTTTTATGGGCTCTGGAAAAACTTTATTATTATCTTGATAGTAGTGTTTTTCAGGTCAATACGGATTTCAATTCTGCAAAATGACTTCTTAACATGAAAAATCCAAACAAACACATGTTAAGAGGGAATATTGCTATACAGGAGTATGGGGGAAATATGACCATAGTAAATAAGGCTGGAAATATTCAGAAGAATTGTGATGGATTGTGTAGATGGGCATTACACAATACAACTGAAAACCCTGTCTATGTTTCTGCAAATTCAGGACCTTGGATTACAATTGAGGGAATAAACATCACAGATGTGGGAACAGCATTCTTTGAGGATGTTAGAGAAAGCTACAAGCAAGATAATAATTTTCATATTCTTATTTCTCTACTTGAGAAGATTGTAAAGATGCAGCCTTGGATAATGATTCTGATGATATATGGAAAAATTCATATAAAAATGTAAGTTTCCATTTTTTTGATGGTATCTTATATCACAGTTCTAAAAGCACATGTGTAATGTTGTTATTTAGTAGGATTCTAATTAACACAATCTTACTAGAGCTCCATGAAAACATTTACTCTGGACATCTTTGAAAAGACAGAACAAAGGGAAAAATTAAGACATGTGCTTGGTGACCATCTTGAAGAAAAGATGTCATTGAGTAGTTTCATAGTTGTGAAAGATTCCAGCAGGCCAATAAAGCTACTGGTAAAAGATTTAGCTTTATTATTCATATCCAAGAACCAAGTATTCCATGGGAAGTGGCTCATATGAATTGGGTGACTTCCTTAGTATCTGGTGGTGAGAAACATAACAATGCATGTCTTTTAATTATTGTTTACAGGTAGAGAAAAACTACAATCTTTTTATTATTTCATAAAGATGACACAGGTTTGCATACAGCTCTTTTCATTTGGAATATAGCTATATATCATACTAGTCTCTTCAAAGATATCATTAGTGTTTGAGACCAAAGATTTCCAATGGCCTTATAGACAAATTGAAATAGGCCTTTGAGTACAAAAATACCATCCAAAAGCATATGGATTAGCAGGAAAAATGATTTGGACCCATGAGGAAATGATAAGAAGATTGTGTGCCTATGGCCTGGAGCTTAAAGATTCTGATGGCTTTGCCCATGAGTGGTGTTCACTTATACCAGCATTGGAACGAGCTGAAAGGTCTTCCATCCATGCTTCAACAGTAAAAACTCCAGCAATTTTTGGAGAAAGGATGGAACCCCAACTTCCAGTTGATGCTTTGAAGAAGGACTTAGCTGATATTCATCCAGCTTCTTCAAGCTTTAAGTTACTGCTTTATAAGGTGAGGAATTATGAAAACTGAAGCAAAACTGATTCCTTTGAATATTCTAAACAAAAGGAGAATAATAGCCATAAGACCCCAGAATTCAAATTTAGGGACTTAATATTGGTAACAACCTTGAGCTTTAATAAAACTGAAGGTCCAGTGAAATTGAAATATTACTTTTCAGGACCACTTGTTATTGAATCCCAACATGGGAAAAGTGAATTACAGGGATAACTCACAGGAGAGCTGGAAACTCAACATCCAACATTTTCAGTTAGTCTGGTAAAGCATTACACTTCAAGTGATAAGGAATTCCTTCCTTTGAGAAATGAAAAACCTTTAGAAGTAACACCACTTGCTCATAGTGAAGAGAAACAGGTACTGAAAGTCTTTAAAAAAAGAAGACTTAGGGGAAAAAATGGAATGAATACTTAGTCAGATACAGAAACCCACAACATGAAGATGGGTGGCTTTCAGAAAGTAAAATACCTGATTCCCAAAGGTTTCCCAGAATATTGAGACATGAGAAAAGACCAATTCCTCAATTAAAATCCTGAATTGTGTTCTTTACATAATTGAAAGTATAGGTTGAGAGGTTATAAAGTGGATTATGCCCCCCAATTTAATTGGGGTATACTATTGAAGGAAAAACTGTAATGCAATTTATTGTGGAAGTGGGTAATGTGAACCAGTGGGATATGTATGACATACCCATAAGGCCATAAATAAGCTTCTATACAGTATATTTAGTCTTAAACATAATTATCAAGTGAATTAAGAGGAAAAAATAACAAAACATAAGTATAACTTTATTTTTGATAAACAAAGGTATAAATATTATGTCATTTTTGTATTCTACACCAAAAATAACCTACAATAGACCAAAAGGGTGTAATACACAGAAATGTATATTTATTATTTTATCAGAAGATTTAAGAATCCCACAGTAAAATTACACTATTTAAACATTTTTTAAAAAAATTTAAGTTTAAGATTAAATAAGCTTAAATTTAAAGTTTCATAAGTTTTATGCAAACTTACCAAAAATTTAGTTAAAATTGAGGTGTTGTGTATATTTGCTGGATTGGAAAAGGCTTTACCCTAAAGGATGTAAATCTTGCATGAGTCCACTCAATTTGGTTTGAAGCCATTGTGGGTCTTTGAAGAAATAAAAGGGCAAAAGTCCTGCAATAAGGTGGGAAAAAGGAAAAAGGCCAAAAAGAGCCAGGGCATCCAACTTTTGAGATATGCAAGAAATCAATTCAGGTTTTCCAACTGGATTGGAGGATTTTTAACCATATTTAAGCTTTAAGATTAGACTCTGATTGAGAATGGAAGTTTAAACTTGTTTATCCCCAATTTGGACAAGAATTACAATAAGCCAATGTGTCAATCCCCATATGCAGACTTGCAATCAAGGATTTAAGAGCTGCAAAGCTTTAATTAATCTTACAAATGTTCCAAAAAGCGCAAACTTCATAGTTATAAGTGTTGAAACCTTATCAAACGTTAAGGTTTGGAATGTATTGCTACTTTGTGTGGAAAAAAAAGTAACTTCACAAATTTATTCAAAATTCAATTCTTAATGGATTTTCTTGAACATTTCACACAGCTTATATTTCAAGTTAATCTGTGTATAAGTTAAGCTACAATTCTTTTTAAACACAATTAATTAATAATTAGACTTGAAATTAGAATCTTTAATTATTCTTGAAGAAAATTGAGATTTTTTGAAAAATTAATTAAAAATCCAGTTCAAGAGATTTTCACTTGAAGCTTTATTTTTAATTTCTTCAGGTGATAAAATTTAATATAAATAGCTTTTTTTATCTTGAAACTAAAGACAATTAGCCCAAAAGAGGAGCAAAGCTACTTGAAGTTAAGAGTAAAACTGCTAAATTCAAATTGGAATGAAAATAATTTAGCTTAATTTAAGGACATTATTTTTAATTGTGGTTTTTCAGTGTTGGCCTGAGAACACCCTCTTTAGTAATCATGAAACATGAGAGTTTCTCTGAAGGCAAAAAAAGAGCATTTACATCTGTGAGTCTTAGAGGTAATTTTATATACCCAAAAACACCACACATAATAAAAATAATATAACTATAAATAAAATAAATTCACTTATATTATAGAAAACAAAAGTTAAAATATAAATATAACATTTATATGTAAAATCAAGACTTTAATTATAATTTGAAAATAAAATTACTTTGAAATTTAAAATTGTGAAAACACCTTTTTACTTGAAAAAATTAAGTAAAAATGAATTTTCAACAAAAATATTAAAATTAAAATGTTTTTGGGAAAAGGTTAAATAAAAATAATTATGAATTTTGATTCAATATATAAACATATGAAAATTATTTCACCGTTGGATTCCCTGTAAAAAATCAGGTGGGGTCACCTCTGGGTAAAATTTCTGTAACTCAACTCAAAATAAGTTTAAATTAAGTTTTTAGTATCTTCTGTATAAAAATTGAAAATAATCAAAACCCTAATTCTATTCACACTAAATGTGGTGTTAACCATCAATTTTTGTGTGGAAATTGTGGTGTAGTGTGTATTTTAGAAGTTATCAGGAATTGAAGTATTTTCAATTTAAATGTCAAAATGTGTGCATGTCTTACATAAGTGAACTTTAATTTACATATGAGGTATCAATTATGACAGTTGTGTACTGTAAAAACTCATTTGCATTACATATGTAAATTAAAAGTATAATACTTGATGAGGAATGAATGAAAAATTTTTTTGGAAAGATTAATTCTGGGAAGGGAAGGAAGCTTGGCTTCAAGGGTTCCAGACTCCGCCAGATTCCTTTCTTACAGGCTTGAGTTGTCAAAATTAATGCAAAATTTCATCACTTTTGGACTGAAATTGAGTTACAGGGTCTGTGACTCAATTTATGATCAGGTTCTGATACCAACCAGGGAAGCTTTAACTGTTTCCAAGAGGGTAAAGCTAACATTAATTTAAAACAGTTTTATGCACATTTCTATGTGTTTTGAAAGCTTGAAGTCAGGTATTACTATAGCAATGGGTGATTTAATGTTCTAAAATGGCTAAAAACAGCCCTTTTTTGGTCCAAACCAGGGTTCAATGATGCCATAATTGGCTTTTCTGTTTTCAGAGGGTTTTCCACGATTGACAAGAGAAAATCTTAATTTTTGAGTAAGAGAATTGGTGTCTATGAAAGAATGTCTTCTTTGCCCCACTTTTCTCTTCATGTCAGAATGTTTTCCTTTTATACTTAGTTTACACACTGTTAAGCAAATCAATAAGAGATTCCAGCCACATTTTTTGAATAATTTTGAACCTTTTAAACCACATGAAAAATCATTATATTCATTTTTTTTAACTATTATAATAATTTTTACCCTTGCCCCATCTCATAAGTCAATTAAAGCAGCTTTCATCACTATTAAATTTGTCACATTGTTTTCAAGTTCCCTCTGGTCACTTTTGGTGTGTTTTCTCTTTAAAAATATTTTTAAAGACTTTGTTCTTATTAAAATGTCCTGCTGTTCTTTTCTTAATTAATTCCAATTGAAATTGCCCTTGAAGAAATTTGTTTTGTAGCCTTAAATATCTCTTGTACAGAATTTTTGTCTAAATTCTTATTGGTGGTAACACAATAAATTATTATAATGTTATTGTTTATACTTATAAGGTAAGAACAATAAATTTGGGATGTTTTCCCTTCAAAATCTTAAATATTAATTCTTTTAATCATATTTTACCTTATACAAATTTTGAGGACAGGAAACGTACTTGATTTTCAATAAAAGTTTCATATCCACACCTTACAGGTTCACTACTCTAATAATTGTGTGTAATCCAAGAATAAAACAAGTCCATGCATAAATTTTGGTTAGATCTACATTTTGTGAACGTCTGACTGAGTATTTGCCAGAAACCTTCAAGGTTGAACCTCTTTTGAATGCATGTTTCAAACATAATTCCTTGCAGGTTAGGAGCTGGGTTGAACCTGCAGCCCTTGCCCTCAGGGTCTGAATTTCTTTTTATGGTGATTTTTGATAATTTATTTTTATTATTTTTTTGGAATAATCCTGGATTGATAATGACTCTATTCCATATCATCATGGCTGTGTCTTTAGCGGTTTCATCTTTATGACATGGCAAGAACATTGGTGTTTTGCTATACCTGTGAACTAGTACTAGGCATGCATTGAAGGTAAGGCTGTTATCTAATCCATTTCAATTATTTTGCATGGGGATTTGGATCATCATGCCAAAAATCTTTCCTTTGGCTCTTTTTGCTTTTTGAAATCTGTCACAGGTTTGGCAATACTCTACAACATCTTTTCTCCAATTTGGCCACCGAAAGAAGGTTTTCTCTCTCTCTAGTGTCCTATCTTCTGAGAGATTTCCAGATACAACACTATCATGGTATTCATGTAGTATAGCATTTATCAGAGTTCTATCTGTCAACATATGCTCTTTGCCATACTTCATCTAGTTTGGAGGATAATGATGGGTCTTTTCAATCTTTTATTAAAAGTTGGCATAAGATATGACAATTTTCGTCCATTTTGTAGCTGTCTTTAGCTTGATTAAAGAAGGGTGTTGGTAAACACACATAAGCTTTTAGTAAAAGCACGTAAGTGACCTTATTTTTCCAAAATATTCCTCAGGCTCAGTTTTGAGGATTTTTTTTAATTTTTTTTGCCATATTTTTCCCAACTTGGCATGTCAATATGCACAAATTTTTTCAATTTTCAATTTTCCAAATTTCACAAATTTGGCCAATTTGCAAAAATGGCAGTTTTTTTCAAAAATTCATTTAAAATCTTCCCACTTATGAATTTCCTTAACTGTTTTTGAAATGAAGGGTTCAATCTGAAGAATAAAGCACCAGAAGCACATAGTCTTGGGAATTTCTTTTGGTGGGACAAGTGAAGGCGCAAAAAGGGTTTTTTTCAAATGTTTTTTCCCGTCATTGTAATATGCCTATTTTTAAAAGTTAATTTAATAACTTCTCATGTGTGAATTTCCTTCATTTTTGTTAAATTGAAGGGTTCAATCTGGAAAATAAAGAACCAGAAGCCCATGATTTGGGGGAATTGTTTTGGTGGGACAGCAAGTGCAGGGGAAATAAGTGTATTTTCCCAGATTCTTTTTCCTTTTTTGTAATATGAATATTTCTAAGTACAAAAGTGCCACATGTTTGATAAAAAAAGGAGACTGAGGTGGGATTTAAGCAATAAACATGACTGAGGAGGGGCATAATTGGCATAAACTGTATATACAAAAATTAATCAATCAGAATCAACCTCCAAAATAGTGGGTTTTTTCTGAGGGGGGGGAGGAATATTGAGCAAATACAGCATTCTGTGTTTGTTAAATTTATCAGCCCACCCCAGGGATTGTGGTTGGGCATGAATCTCCCAATTCACAGTAATGGGGGGGGACTGGATAAACTTTAGAAATGATTATGTACAAAGGAAAAAAATGAGCACAGCTATTCAAGAAGCAGATGAAAATGGGGGATTATTATTTGGAGGACAAAAATAAGGGAAAAAAGGAAAAGATTGGACTGTGGAATAAAAGAAAACTGGACTGTTATACTTATTTGCAATTGGATCCCCCATGTCAGGCATGGACATCCACTTGCTTTTTGGAGCCTGGCCAACACCTTCATATCATTCAATTCTGTCCAAATAAGTGGATACTGAGGGAATTAAGGTGTTCTTGGCTTCATAAATGTGTATTGATTTAATTCCCAAGTATATGAGGGTTCAGTTTCATTCTTCATCAAACAAAAAGCCCCTGAAAAGGTCTTATTGGTTGAGCTGAATCCAACAATATGAAAAAGGGGCATTTTGGACTTATTGGTCTTATAAGTTCAATCCATAAGAATGACATGAGGAAAGCCATGAAGGAGTTTTATGGCCAGGGGGTGAGTGAAAAACATTGAGTTAATGTGTCCCTCAGAATCCCTTGCAGAAGACCAAGCAAAAGTTTCTTGTTTGAGAGTGTCAATAAGAGCATCGATGGGCCTTCTACCTTGCAATTTGTCTTTCTTGACTTTCTTGACTTGGTTGTAAATGTCTTGAAGAATTAAAGGCCTGTCTGACTCCCTCTGGCTGCATAATTGGGCCTGAATTTGCCTTGAAAGAAGCAGTGATTGAGACATTTGAGCAATTTGGGATGTTTTTTCTCATTGAATTTCCTGAAAGCAGGAGGTGCCATGATATTTTCAGTGGCATCATGGCTATGTTCAGGATTTTTGACTTTAGGAGTCCAAGTGGTAGTCCTGGCATATTTTCTGGCATAAAGTCTAAAAGGACAGTCAGGCTTTCTTGAGGTGACTGTTTTGGAGGGTTTTTTGTTGGCATTTGGGGTCCCAGACCTGTCACAACCTATTTCAATTTGGTTGTGGGTCATATTGGACCTCAAGGTGGATACAGCATACCCCTGAGCCCTGGAAACATTATGCACCTGTCTCCAATGAAGCTCAAGGGTCTGAAATTAACCCTCAGTGGGGGGTTGAAGCATTTGTGAATGGAAAATATGTATAAAAGTGAAAAAAGGGGGGATTTGGGGCTTTGGAACAGGGTAAGAACCTTTCAAAATGTGAAAAAGAAGTGAAAAAAGGTGTGAAAAATGAACAGAAGTGGTTTTAATGTGGGATTAATGGATGAGGGAAGGTAAAGAATTGAAAATTGAGAGGCTTGAAAGCAGGTTGTTGTGGTCAAAAATGCAACCTTTAGGGGAAAAAAAGAAAAAAAAGTGTGAAACGCTTTGCACAATGGCTTTGGTAATGCTGTTTTTCCAAAAAAAATTGGTTTGGGGTGGGGAAAATGTGAATCATTTGGGTGTTTGGCCTTTTTTTGGGGGGGGGCTGGGCAAAAAAATCTGAAACAATTGGGAGTTAGAGAGGTTTTGTGGGGAAAAAACCTCTTTTCGGCATGTTTTGGCCCAATACAGGTGTGGTTGTGTTTCAATTTCAATTAAAAATGGGCCCAGGGCACCCCTTACGTGTTTTTACCAATTTATGGCGAAAACATATAAGTTTTTAGTAAAAACACATAAGCTTTTACATGTTTTTACCAACACCCTTAAAGAATTCTGTGACAATATCTGTAACACATATGCCTTCTATATGATATTCTTCCTGGGGTACCCATGCTGGGTTTTCAGGTGTGGTTGCTAAAGCCCATCTGCTAAGACCATCTCAGTTTTTGTGAATAGTTCCTGATTTATGAACTATAGTCATATTTACTCTACATTTTTGGGCATCAATCTGTCATCTCAGCATTTGTTTATCTGGTTTATTCATGTGTAACAAAGATTTTACAGCATTGCAGTATGTGATTACATCAAACCATATTCCATCCAAATAGTGGTGCAATTTTTCTAGAGCCCACACTAGGTAGAGTCATTCCATTTGGCTTGCTTCATATCTTGCTTCTGTTGGTTTAATTTGTCTTGTAATGAAGCAAATTTTCCCTTCCTTAGGTTTATCATTAATTATTTGTGTCTGGTGTAGTGCAGCACCTAGTCCTTTTCCATAAGCAACAATGTACAGTTTTAAAGGTACTTTTGAATCTGGAATTAAAAGAAATGGGGAATTTCTCAATTCCTCATATGCTTTCACCCTTTCTTCAGTCATTTAATAAACTGTCTGTTGGTCATAGATCTTTTAAAAGGATTTTGAAATTATTGCCAAGTCCTTTATATGATGTCTCTTTATGCTAGATTAAGGCAAAGGATAAATTTCAAGTTGGTGATTTGAAAAAGGCACAAGTTAAACAATGGAGCTTTATTCCAAATCATCAATAGTATATCTTTTTGAACAATATTTTCAAGAAAAATAACTTTAACAGTATTATAAAGATTATTGATAAGGGATAAGTCCCAGAAAAGCCAAAATTTGAAGTAAATATGGCAATTTTACATCAAAATAGAGCAGAATAACGTCTAGAATATGATTTATGTGCCAAAAAGTGGTTAGAATAATGGCAAGGCCCCAAATGTAAGGTTTATCTATGAAACTCCTGATAATAGTAACAAATATCAAGAGTACTATGACCTTCCTGAGTAGAAATTTTAATATAATCAAATATCATAACATAAAATTAATATGATTATTAAAAATAATTGTATAAAATAGAATTATTATTATTAAATAATTTAATAATAAAGAATATTAATAATTGTAATAAATTATAATCATTCTATTATAATTATAGTCACTGACAGTTATAATAATAAGAAATATGAAAATGTTCAAAGAGACAATTAGATATGGAAAAAAATTATAATCATCAAATTATAAATAATGTGAATATTATTTCTAAAAGAAATATCACACATAATGCGCAGGGATACATCTTATAGAGAAATAATATAGTATTAAATAATGCCAAAAAACAAATATTTTAAAGAAATATAATAGTTTTATATGATAAAATAAGAGTTTTAGATTTTGGAAAGGAACTTATGGATTTCAAAAGATATTTTAGAAAAACGTTTATAAAATATAATGTGTTATTGATGATTAAAACAATATAATCTGAATTCTATGATTCCAATTCGTCATTTGAAAATTTATAAAGAATGAAATACTTAAAGATTACTTTTTATATTAAGATCTTATATTTAATAAAGCCTTACCTGTTTAAAGGTCTAATCTGATTTATTTAATGAAGATGATGGACAAAAGCAGTGATTTGAAGGCTCTTTTTATGCCTTCAGAGCAACTCTCATGAATAATAATGAATAAAGAGGGTTGTCTCATGTCAAAACTGAAAATTCATGCTTGAAAATAAGGTTATTAGCTTAAGTTAAGTCATTTTTCATTACAATTTAAATTTTCCAGCTTTATTCTTAACCCCAAGTATCCTTACTCCTCTTTTTTGTTAAATATTTTGAGTTTAAATATAAAATAAATTTATTTATATTGAATTTAATCACCTGAAATACTTAAGAAAAACTCTTCCAGTGAAAATCTCTTAAACTGGATTTTTAATTAATTTCTAAAGAAATCTTTATTTTCCTTAAGAATAATTAAAAAAGTTCATTTCAAGGCTGATTACCAATTAATTCTGTTTAAAAAAGATACCTAAAACTTGATTTATACACAGCCAAAATTGAAATGTAATCTTTTCAAAACCTTCAAGCAAATCCATTGATAATTTGATCTTTAATGAACTCTTGAAGTTGTTGCTGATTTTTTACATGAAATAACAATAAACACCAAACCTGATCTTTTGATATGGTTTGACACTTATATATTTTAAATTGAAGCTTATTTAAGTTCTTTTAGGATGAAAGAAGCTTTGAAAGTTCTCAAAAAATTGATTACAAGCCTGCATATGTGTAAGATGTGACTATGAAACTGATGATAATATTACTATTAATCAACAGTACTATGTCTGTTCTTATGAAATATAATAATAAAATATTATTATAACCACAATTAAATAATTAAAAAATTATTTCTTTCACGTGTTAAGCACTACTAGTGATTTTAACAGTGAGCAAGTAATTGTCTACAAGAATCAATTACAAGAAGAATTTAATAATAAAAACTTCTTTATTAAAATAATAAAATTATTTTAATATATAATTATCTTTTGCAAGAATAATTATAAAGATAATTCTTGAAGAAAACTATTACTAGAGAAAAACTTTAAGAATTAAAGATAAATGACTCACTAATACTCCAAAGAACTTATTGATAATAAAAGTAGAGAAATTTGACGTGGAATTGTGGATTTAAGGGATCAAAAGGATTTATAACAGTATTACAACAATATATAGTTGGATTCTATGATTTCACGTCTTTCTGATTGATTCTGAAAGAATTAAAACACTTAAGAATAGTTGAACTAATACTTACTTGTTGGTAATAAAGATTTAATAAATTGATAAGATGATGATGAAAAAACAGCAAGAAGAGGCTTCTTTTAAGTCAACAACAGCTCACAGAGGCGTGCCATGGAGCAAACTGAAAAACCAGTGAGTGAGAAAACAATAAACCTTTTTGGATTATTGATTGCATCATCTGTTGTCATGTAAGATTATCATAATTACTTAATTGATGCTTTTACGTGACTACCAACCCCAATATGGTTAAGAATAAAAGGAGTAACACTTGTAAATCTTCTTTTATTCTAAAATAATCATTGATTTCTCAAAGTTATCAATGTTATTGCCAATTTCATCACAGGTTGTAATTACTGTGAATTTTTGAAGATTCAGTGTTTCACGTAGAATATCCAAAAATGGACTGTAAGTAAAACTTTTAATTTTACTAGTAAAACTGTAATTCTTTTTGGTTGTACCATAGATAATACAGTTCTCCTTTAGTCCTGAAAGTTTCAGAAAGATTCATTAAGAATTGTATTTTTAATGAATTTTTGAAGGTTTTACCTCATTTCTACGTAGAATTGCAAATAGCAGTGTTTTGCTGGTTGCTATGAGGTAAATCAATGAATATGGGTCCCAAAAGGGTTTTAATTACTCTTTTGGGGTTTATCCATGGAAAGTCATTAGTAATTGACATGGTTACAGGAGTGTAAGTAGCTCATTACCTCCTTGGCACGTCAAAATAGCAGGTTATTTGCTATTTTCTGATGTTTTACAGTAGTTGTAACTTGGTAACCAAGTTCCCAAAGAGTTTTAGTTTACCAATTGGGCCAAGATGAGCCATGGATCCATGCTCTGGAGCTATCCACGCCTCTGAGGCCTCAGAAGTTGGGTACCCTGGCTCTCTTTGATGTCTTTTGTCCCCCTTGCCTATTTTTTACGTCAAAATAGTAATTTAAGCTTAAAGTGAGATATCCACTATGGGTGTACCAAAAGTCCATGTAAGAATACCATGATATTAAGTGCTCAAAACATGCATAACACTATTCTTAGTGTATATGTAACATGGGATTTCTCACTTTCCCATTATTTTGGCTAAAAATCAAGAAAAACAAAAATTTTCACGGATCTTTTATGTGGTATTAATGATGTGGTATTGAAGTATTTTCCATTTTACCACCTCAAATACTTAAATTGAGCTTATTCACTCTATGGAGCTACCCTAGGTGAATTTTTGTGTAGAATCCAAATCTGGTCTTAAATCCATGGATTTACTTACTCAATAAAAAGTTATTCATCTTTTCTGAAATTGAAAATGATGAATTTTGGATATATGCATGACTTATGAGTTTTGCATAATTCAAAATTTCTTTTTAAGATAATTGTGGCCTATTTGGGTATGTAAAATATACCTCAAGGCTCACAATATGGGTATTTACCATTTGGCATCTTGTAATTCCTGTCCAAAATGGGGCTAAACAAGTCTAAAAATCAGTTTCCAATAAAGGTCTAGTTTTAAATTTTCAGTATGGTTGAAAATCCCTCAATAAAAGTGATGAATCTCAATTGAGTCCTAGAAGATCCCAAAAGCTGGGTACCCTGGCTTTATTTGGCCTTTTTCCTTTGTTGCACCTTATTGCGTGAATTTTGCCTTTTTACTTACTTAAAGCCATAAAATTCCTTTGAACAAATTCAAATTGAGCTCATGAAATATTTCCATCCTTTATGTTATATCCTTATCCAATTTGGTAAATATACACCACAACTCAATTTTAAGTAAATTTCTGGTAATTTTGAATAAACCTTATGCAGCTTTAAATTTAAGCTTATCTAATCTTAAATTTAACAATTTTTAAAAAGATGAAGGGTGCAATTGTACTTTGAGATTCTTAAATATTCTAATAACATAATAAATAGCCATTTTTGGGTATAACACCCTATTTGTCTACCCTAGGTTCTTTTGGTGTAAAATATAAAAATGACATAATATTCATAGCTTTTTTCTCAAAAATAAGGTTATACTTATTTTTATTCGTTTCTAATTTTTAATTAACTTTTTAAGTCTTTTTAAAAGTGAATCAAAGGTATAACAAGCTTTATGTGGCCTTATGGGTATTTCATACATATCTCACAAGCTAGCATTTGGTTTCATTGGCCCCAAGTCCATTATCCTTTCTTTGAATCTTAGGTATCTCATCACCATTCTATGTTGTTTGGGTCTGAAAGCCATCAACAGGACTTTTTGCCTGACCCCTTATATTGAAGGGGTTTAGCCCAAATGGCCATTTTGGACTATTTGGGTCCCCTCCAGCCTCTATGGCCTACAGGAAATATGCCACATACCCAGCCTGCTGGACCCTGACACCCCTTCTGGACATCATACAATGAGGCCAAAGGGGTAATATTCCAATTTATATAGACAAACACTACCCAGGACCCAAAAATCAATGATTGGACCCTGAAAGTAACCAGAGAGCCACAAATCATTGTTTTTGGCTTCAATGGCCAACTTACCACTCCTGTCTTTGTACTATTAATATGGCTTCACATCTGCGAGTGAATATATGGTGGTATACACAACTTTGAACTATTTTTCCTCAGAAATTTGATTTTGATTCTTTCAAGAGCGGGTTCTTTCATCTTAAAACACACATTGTTCCTCAATGCAATTTTGAAGGGGGGTTTTAGAAATGTCAACTTACCATTAATGCATCTAGTGAGTACCACTTAAAGAGGAAATCACAAGGAAAAAAATTACCTAGGCCTTTCAAGTATTATTGATTTTAATAAATGCAGCATTCCCCCAAAGTGATATTACCAAGGGATATTCAATTTTCAGTTTCGTAAATCAGTTGTCAAGCTGAAAAGCTATTACATTAATTATTCAAACCTCAATCAGTTAATAAATAAATTTTCCAAGAAGCCTCAAGTTCATTACAGACCCTGGGAAGAATATTCTTCTGAGTTCGTTTACAAATTTGGAAAGGTGTATTTTACTCTCAAGAATTCAATAAATACCAGTTGTCCTCCTGAAGAATTCAAGCTTCTAACATTTAACATATACTGGCCTCTCATTCAACCCTGGCGGATCCTTCCCATTTAATCAATTTACTGGGGTTTCTTTATCCTTCTTTTCTTTCATCTTGATGGTTAGATACTGATTTTATTATATGAGTCATCTGAACCCTTTTACTTCCCATCAATGTAACTTGGTGGTCATATACTTTATTAATTTTATTCCTCCTTCTGGAAGGTTAAAATGATTATTAAGGACTTACTTGGCTGGCTCTTTGGCCAATATCTTTCTTCTTTTCATATCATCTTGTACTTTCATTTTATCATTGAAAAATATATGAATTTCCTTATTTTCTTTGCTACTTTTGCTGATTCCCAGAAAGCTACCTGACTTCTGAGTTCCATTCCACTCTTGTTATCCCAAATAGCCCCTGTGACAACCACCAACTCAATGTATAATATTGAGTTTTCCTTACAATGTGGTATTATGATCTCATCCTCCTTGAAGTACTGATAAAATTCCTGTATTATATTTGAAGTAATCTTTAATAAAAGTCAGGAAATGGTTTCTCCAAGTAGTTATTTTCTACCACTGAATGGTTTGCTCCTGTACCATTTTTGAAGATGTTTCTTATTCTCAATATAAAAATAAAGCTATTATATTTTCCAATGACTGGACCTCATTCCTGAGCTTGGTATCTCCAAAAATATTTTTGCATCTATGGTTCTCTCTCTCCAACTAACATCACCTACCTTTTAGAAAATATGATTCCTAATGAGGGTGGATTCAATCCTTTGTGGTGATTCTTTTTCATATTCCACTATGTATTAGTATATGGGGTTGGATTCACTGCTTGATGAATCTGTAATACCATTCCACATGATATCACATTGAAAATTGGTGTTCTTTTGGTCTTTTTTCTTTCCTTTTTAAAGGCATTTTCATAATTACCAGGTGATCATGGTTGTGAGAGGTAGTCCTTATTAGTGCATCTGCACCATCTGAATACTTTACCTTTCAAGAGATGATTTTTCCATTTCTATTTTATGATAATTGCTTTACAGTGTTTTTATCCTGATTAATTTTCTCTTTCTTGAATCTTGAGAATTATCTGCTATGTCATTAAGGCTTACCCTTAGAGAATATGCATTTTTCTTGATGTTCCAAGTCACCCCAAATTTTGATCAAAAGCTTATCTTTTCTTGTCTCTGTTTTTAGGTAAGGGTCAATATCCTTCTGATCTTTTGACTACCTCAAACACTATCAAAATTCCTCTTTTTCCAGTGCACATGTTTCATTGTAAAAATAAATTGTCTCCTTCCAAATACAAGCTCCATTTTTGTATCTTTGTATCATTTTTTCTCTCCACCATGGCCATTATTCAATGAAATGAAATTGTTTCATTTCATTATACTGAATATTTTAATGACTTTTGAAAGCTTTATTTATTCTTTTACTGATCCAAAAAATCTAAAGTTCTTGGTACATGAGTTAATAGAATTTCAATATATTCAATCAGCTCAATCCAGTCATATTCTCTATTTCATCAGAAAACCTGCCAGTTTGTAACATGGGAGCTGCTTCAGAGATTCCATTTATGAATGGCTCATATCTTTACAATCTTGGTGACTTAATTCAGACCCAAATAGTCTATGAAATCCTCTAATCACTTTTCATCATTGGTCTGTTTTGACCTATGAGTAAGCCTTATTTGGTTCCCATACTTCACTTTCCATTGGATAATGAGCTCCCTGTATCATTTTGGGTGGGCTCAAGCTATTTAATTGTTCCTCCTCATTCAAGTACATATTTTCAACATCTGCATTGAGCTACAAAAAATCCTCTTGAGAATGTGTTCTGTTCAATGAGCTGCTTTGGGATGAGAGTTCTTTGAGTATCCTGTTTAAATTGGAATCTATTCTTTCCAAACTTTGGCTTCTAAGATTATTTTCCTTAGTTATGTTTCAAATATCATCTCTAAGAGCTTTTATAAATTCAGCTTTTCATTGGATGTGGGTATTAATTCTTTTACAATATTTTGGTGGCTCCCCTTGGAGGAATTAATACTGGTGGTTTTCCAGTTCAGGGGTTGTTCCACTTATTGAAGAAACCTTTGGTCCAATTATAGATTAATTAATACTTCTTTCTGTTGCTACAGATGATTTCTGCAGCTGAATGATTCTTTGACCCCATGTCCCAATATTCAGGTAAGTGTATTGCAAATTTATCTCCTCTTATTAGATGAAAGATTTTGCTTTTCTTGTATCCCTTTCTACTTTTTGGAAGCCTCCTGGCTGTAGAGAATTTTCAAGCTTTAGAGCCATTTATTATTCTTCTGTGAGCTTCAATATCTCCCTTTGAGTCTGTTGGGATATTTTTCTTGCCTCAAATTACCCTTTTGGGTGGACCGGAATGACTGCTTCTGGGTGCAAGAAATCCTTTTGTATGAGTATCTTTCTACAACCTCTTTTCAATAGAAACCTTTTCAATTTGCCATTATCTTTAGCTTTTTATATTTAAAATTTCTTTTCCTTTATAACCTGAACTTCTGGTGGCTCTATGCCTTTCTTCAGGCTCATTTCTTGGGACTTCAAGATCTCTGAGATGAGGCAGTTTCATGCTCAATAGTTAAAATGAATAATCTTAAGGAAATATTTCCTCTTTCTTTTTTCTTGAGAAATACTCATGCAAAATTCAATGGTGAATTCCAAAAGGTATTTCATCTTTACTATCTTTTTCTTCAATTTAATTAATTACACACTCCAATTTTATTGTTACAGAAAGTTTTCTCTGTCTTTATTATTGAGGTTTAAGGAAACATTCTTTCACTAAGAGCTTATAAGTCAGTTTGAAAGAATTAATATTCTTAATAATACTGTTTTCATTCAAGATAATATAAGGAAGCTTTCTTTGTTTTTTTCATATCAATTCTTTTGACTTTTTGATGTGAAGAACAATAGATTTACTTTTTATTACTTCTACTCAAGTAAAATTTGGTTTTTTACTTGAAAATGATAAATCTTAGGCTGACTTCAGCTTAAAGTTTCTGATTTTTAGGATATTGGGCTTTTGTATTTCAAATGAGAAATTCAATTTGTATTTCACTTCAAATTTTCAATATTTTCATGAAATTATTAAATTTCCAATTTAAATTGAGTTTGGAATTCAAAAGCTATGTCAATTTTTTCTTTAATTCAAAAATAAAAACAAAAAGTTGAGATTTTTGATATTTGTCAGGCTGTGTCTATGATGAAGCAGTAAATAGGCTAATTACAACTTAAATATTACTGTGACATAGTTATAAATATTCAAAATAAGAGGATTAAAATATAATAAGGGTTTCATTATTGACATAAAAGGGTTTTACTATTGAAGAATAGTGCTGTTGAGTGCTGTTGAAAACCCTGGGTGCAGCTTTACCTGTTGGATTACAATAATAAAGTTCAAAATACTTAAGATTAGAAGTATACCTGGTTATTTCCAAGAGTAGAACTGTTTTTGACAGTTATACTACATGGGAATTCAAGAGCAGGATTAGGAAACCTTTTCTGGCTGTGAAAAGGCCCCTTTTTATCATGAAATGAGGTGAAAAGGCTGCTAGACCTTTCCACGTAGAGGAAGTGAAGATTTTTCACACTCAAGGACAGGCTTGTGGTTTTCAAAAGGCCTGTATAACCTGTATTGGGCTCAGATGTGGTTTTGAAACCACATCTGGGCAGTTTTCACCAATACAGGGTGAAAATTTTCATCTGGGGACCACACAGCTTGATTCTGATGTGTATGACGCATAGAATGCTGTACAGAACCTGTGTTAGACCCCAGCATTGAATGAACTATGACGTATTGAAGTATAAGCATGCTTCTTTGTCAGTTTGACACCTTGTAATCATGGTTATGGGATATTATCCCATGTTAAGGCTGTATTGGCCAAACTGTGAGATTTTAACCTTAAAGCTGCCATAACTTTGTCAGTTTTTGAGATATCCACCTCAACATTGGTTCAGTGTGTATCCCTGTATGTTCTCTACACAATGGTACCCTATTTTATATGCCTATCAGTCAATATGACAAAGGTATGGCATGTACAAGATTTTTGTACACATGCATGGTTTAGGCAAAAAGCTGTGTTGGGCTTGTTTGCCTTATAACCTTTGATCTAGTTGAGATATGAGGAAATGAATGACACCATCAGATAGCCCTGATGTTGCTCTTCCCAAAAAGACCCCACTTTAGGTATCTCACAACAAAATGGTAGAAGTTAGATGGGAGGTGAATGTTTTGTTCACCCTTATTTAGCCTAAATTTTGCCATAACTTCAGTAATACTGGTGCTAGCTCAGTTTGGCTGGTACTATTGAATAGCCCTGACGTAGAGATTCATTTTTATGACCCATTTGATGGGTTTAAGCCTCTTACTCTGTATTTCAGATGAGAGTTGAAAATTAATGTTTATGCTCAGCAACAACTTTGAGCAGGAATAGGTTTGTCATTCTTGGTTGTATGTTGATGGGACTTGTATATTTGGCAAACGGTGAGTTCCCTCTTTCGTGTGATACCTTTTGAGCCTATTTGGCTCAGATCCATGTTTTGGCGGTATCTTGGCTATACAATTGGTTTATGGTATTTGGCTGTCATGCTTGTGCTCTGGTTTCGAGTCACAGGCTGACATACCCTCCCTCTAGAAAAGGCTCATCATAGATGAGACTTTTCAGTCCTCCTAGAGGCTCTGAATCTCCTTAAATGAAGGTTCCCATCTGGTATAGCATTCTCTGCCAACCATTTGTGTAAGGTGTGGATATGAAACTTTGATTAAAAATCAAGTACTTTTCCTGTCCCCAAAATTTGTATAAGGTAAAAATCAATTAGAAATAGTAAGAAATATTATTTTTAGGAGAAAACACGCCAACTTTATTGTTTATATCTTTATTAGTACAAAACAATAATACTATAAAAATTTATTGTTTTACCAACAATAAAAATTTATCCAAAAAATACTCTACAAGAGATATTTTAAGGCTACAAAAGAAATTTCTTCAAGAGCAATTTCAATTGGAATTAATTGAGCAAAGAACTGCAAGCAATTAATTAAAGAACAGAGTCTTTAAAAGGAATATTAAAGAAAAAACACGCCCAAAAGTGACCATAGTGAATTTGGAAACAAAGTGACAAAGTTTACAGTGATGAAAGATGCTTTAATTCACTTTTGGGGTGGTTCAGGGATAAAAATGATTATAAGAGTTACAAACAATGATTATAATGATTTTTCATGTGGTTGAAAGGATTAAAATGATTTTAAAATGGTGGTTGGAATCTTTTATTGATTGGTTTAACAGTGTTTAAACTAATTAATAAAAGGAAAAGATTCTAACATGAAGAGAAAAGTGGGGCAAAGAAGACATTCTTTTATAGCCACCAATTCTCTTACTCTAAAAGTAAAATTTACTCTTGTCAGTCTTGAAAAACAATCTGACAACAGAAAAGCCAATTATGGCATCATTGAACCCTGGTTCAGACCAAAAAGGGCTGTTTCAAGCCATTTTTAGCCATTTTAGACCCTTAAATCAGCCATTACTATAGCAATACCAGGCCTAGAGCCTTCAAAACACGTCAGAATGTGTGTCAGAGGCATAGAAACCAGTCAAAACTGTTTTTACTATGATTGTTTCATCTTAAGGGTAGTTTTACCCTCTTGGCAACAGCTAAAACTACCCCAGTTGGTATCAAAACCTCAGCATCAATTGAGTTCACAGACCCTGTAACTCAATTCCAGGCCAAAAGTGATGAGCTTTTGCGTGAATTTTGACATCCCACGCCTGTCAGCAAGGATTTTGGGGGTCTAGCTCCCCCTTAGAGCTGGAGTTCCTTTCCCCCCCAAATTTAATCTTTCCAATTTATTTTTCCTTTAATTCCTCATCATGTATTATACTTATAATTTACATATGTAATTCAATTCAATTGTACAGTACAATACAGTAATAATTGACACCTCATATGTAAATCAAAGTTCACTTATGTAATACACGCCCACATTTTGACATTTCAATTGAATTCAATTGAAAATACTTCAATTCCTCATAACTTCTAAGCTAAACACAACACCTCAATTTTAACACAAAATTTGATGGTTGACACCACATGTGGTGTGAATTAAATTAAAGTTTTGAGGATTTTCAACTCTTGTATTGAAAATACTAAAAACTTAATTTAAGCTTATTTAGAGTTGAGTTACAAGAATTTCACTCAGAGGTGACCCCACCTGATTTTTATGAGGAATCCAATGGTGAAATAATTTTTATGTGTTTATTTATTGGATAAAAAGTTATAATAACTTTTATTTAACTTTTTTCCAAATTTATTTATTTTTTCACAATTTTGTTAAAATTTCATTTTTACTTAATTTTTTCAAGTATAAATGTAATTTTATATTTACAAAATTTTAATGTATTTTTATTTTTGAATTGTAATTAATTTTTTATTTTTAATATAATTTTATATTTATAGTTTGATTTTTTATTTTAATAATATGAATAAATTTATTTTATTTATATTAATATGTTATTTTTATATTTGTGGTCTTTTGGGTATATGAAATTACCTCTAAGGCTCACAATTTGTCTTTATCAGCTGTTTGGGTTTTGAATCTGAGTAAGTATTGTCTCTGATCCCTACGATTAAGTCTGATCTTCCTGGATTTGATTATCCTCTTAAAAGGCCCAAGGGAGTCTTCCACTTGCACTATATCTGGTGGTGTGGGACCCTTCTTCCTGGAGGGGAATTTATCCTTCTCTGTTAGGAAGTATGGTTTTACCAAGCTTACTGGAAACACTGGGTGTTTCCAGGAGAACTTCTCTGTAAGTTTGACCTCCACTTCATTCTTCCCTACCAAGTTAATTATAGTGAAGGGCCCTACAAATGAGTCTCTCATCTTCTTAGGTCCTTTGGGATTATTAAAGTTTAGTGTAGACACCAGCCATTGGTCCCCTTCTTTGAAGTCAGGTTCCATGTGTGACTTGTCCCACCTCTTTTTATTATACTACTTTGCCTCAGCTATGCATTTGGCAGCTGTGTCACAAGCCCTCTTGCACATTTCATGGAAGTCTTTGGCTGTGGGGTGGATGGTTAGAAGATTGTTCTTCAAGTGGTCCACAGGTAAAAGGGGATTCCACCCTTTTTCTACCAGTGCAGGTGTTTTTCCTGTGGTAGAGTGCTTACTTGTATTATGAGCCAGTTGGACTGATGGTAGAAGGGTAACCCAGTCATGGGTGTATAACTCATGGTACTTGTATTTCATGCCTAGGCACAGAACCTTCTAAGGATGTCCTCCATTGTTTGTATCATCCTTTCAGCTATCCCATCTGTTTATTGATGGTAAACTGTGGAAAATGCAAGCTTGGTTCCAAGCATGTCATACAAATTGGTTCAAAATTCAGATGTGAAATTTGGGTCCCTATCACTAATGATGATCTTAGGAACTCCACAGGTGGATATGATGTTATTCCAGAATAACAGGGAAGTATCCATGGCCATGTTCTCTTTATGGCATGGTAGGCACCTCATACTCTTTCTGAACCTATCAACTATGATTAAACAGGCATTGTAGTTTTCTTTGCCTCCTGGGACAAGTCCTGTACCCAGTCCATATTGATGGTTTCCCATGGGTGTTTGGGTTCTTCTATATGCTGGAGCAATACATACTTCTTCCCCTGTTTCCTATTTCCCTTCTGGCATCTTTCACAAGTGTTGATGTATTCACTAAACTCTTGTTCCCACTTGGGCCACCAAGCTGTGCTTGCTACCCTCTCTTTGGTCCTGTCTTCACTCATGCATCCCATGTAGGGGCAGTCATGGAATTCTTGCAGGATGAGAGAGGTGTGGTCCCTGTCTACCACTGTGAATGCACTTGTGTGCTTTTCTCTGTCATAAAGCAGGTCATTATTAAGGAAGAACTTGTTATCCTTATAGGCCCTCAACCAGGGTTCTTCTGGCTGGGATTCTAGTTCTGGACTCCTGTACTTTTTCTTAAGGAGTTGTAGTAATATGCCACACTGTTTGTGTTTGGCATAGGATTTCAGTACTGCACTAAAAAATTCATTGTGCATTTCTGAGGAACTTATTCCCAGTACGGGAGTTTCTGTTCTCTCTGAATCAGTGTTTCCACTGTCAAGGGTACCCCTTTCTGGTGCCCATTCAGAGAATCTGAAGTTCTTCTTCCCATCTATTTCCATGAAATTGATAGGAATCTTAGCTGAAACTTCAGGGTCATAAGCTGGATTGCTTTTGACATTATCTGGTCGTCATCTGCATTGGTATGACTTTTGCCTTCTTTGTATATGATGGTCATATTCTCTCTATACTCCTGGATGGCTATTTGCCATCTCATCATGTGTCTATTTGTAGTCTTCATGTTTAGTAAAGACTTCAAGGCTGTGCAGTCTGTGTAGACTTCAAAGACTGCACCCTCCAAATAATAATGGAGTTTTTCTAGAGCCCAGACTAGACATAGACATTCAGTCTGAGTGGCCCCATACATGGCTTCTGAATCTTTCAGCTTCCTAGAGATGTAACATATTACTCCTTCTCTTGGTTCACCATCCACAATTTGTCTCTGGTGCAGGGCTTCTCCTAAGCCTTGGCTTCATGCTGAATCTATGTATAACTTGAATGGTAGTTCAAAGTCAGGAAAGATGAGCACAGGTGCGTTTGTAAGTTCATATTGGATCCTTTCATATGCATCCCTCCTTTACTTGGTAATCTCAAAAACTACATCTTTTGAACATAGCTTGTATAAACTACTAGTTATGTGGGCAACATTTTTGATGTGGTTTGTATAGTAGCTAGCAAATGCAAGGAAAGATTGCATCTCTGATTTCTCTTGGTACTGGCTTTTGCAGTACTGCTGCTACTTTATTCTGGTCAATTGCCAGACTAAGACCTGAGACTTTATGTCCTAGAGCTAGTAGCTCTTGTTGGCCAAAATTAAACTCTTTAAGTGAAATATTCAGATTGATGGGTGTACATTTACTTAGCACTCTGTCTATGTATTGTACATGGTCTTCCCATGTATCTGAGTATAGAATGATATCATCAATATATATTACCATCCATATTTCCATATTTCTTCTTGAAATATTGTGTCCATCATCCTTTGGAAGTGGGCTGGTGCATTTTTGATGCCAAATAGCATCCTGGTGTACTCATATATGCCCATATGGCATATGATTATGAGAAACTTCATGGAGTTTGGTTTAACTTCATTCTGATGGAAGCCTTTCATACAATCCATTTTGGTTATGTATTTGACTTTAGCCAGTTTGTCCAGGGCATGAGGTATCCTGGTTATGGGGTACCTGTCTGCTTTTGTGTATTTGTTCAGGGCTCTGAAGTCTCCACACAGCCCAGACTTGCCATCATTCCAGGTGATAAGGACAGGAGTGGTGATTTCCACAATTTCATTATGTCCAGGAGTTCATTGATGTGTTTCTCAATTTCTTTCCTGGTTTCCAGACTTGCTGGGTATGGAGGTCTCCTGAGCATAGGTGGATATGTTCTTTCCACATCCGGTTTAAGTTCTATATCATGTCATTTAATATTTCCTAATGGCTCTTCACCTATGGCAAATGCTGGTCTATTTTTTCTCAGCATTTTCAGTAAACTTAGTTTTTGCTTACTGGTGAGGGTAGTCCTGAGCTGGCCCTCTCTGAATTCATTCAGTAGCTCCTCAAGTGGGTAATGGGTAGAAACTTGGTATATATCAAGTGAAAATTTCTTTTCCTTGTTGGTACCAATGGTAATATGCCTGTTTTTACTGTTGTAAATATCAATGCCATACATCCTCTGGTAATCTGTTCCCAGTAGGAACCCTTGGATGTGGGCATCATCAATCACTACAAACTCTGGGTTGAGTCTGATATTACCTTTCCTATGGGGTATAATTATTTCTTTAATAATTGTACCAATGGAGGTCATCTTCCCTGATGCACTTTTAAAGTTTTCTGCCTTGGTTGGAAAGAGTTCCTTTTCCCAATTTGGGAAGTGGTTATCCAAATATCTTCTGGCCACTATGGAGCAGTGTGCTTCACTATCAATGATAAATGGATTTTGAGAATTTTCAATACAGACAGTCATCTTTGTGCTTGCTCCATGTATATATGCCATTCCTTTGGTTGGTGTGACCAGGCATGTTTGTGCATCTTGTGTGTGTTTGCACATGTTCTTGTTGGCAGTATCTTGTGGCATGCCTTCTTCCAACTGTATGTCTTGGATTTCTAGTGGGGTTTCCTCTTGGTATTTCACTAGGAATTCTTCTCTGGGGTCTTGGTCATCATCAGATTGTTCTCTGATGGTATCCCCCATAGAGTCTGATTCAGAATCCTCTTTTGGGGATTCCTCCTCTGCGAGTTTCTACATGGCATAGACTTTTTTCTTTGCCTTTGGACAGTTGTTGGCATAGTGGTGTGTTGAACCACAATTGTGACAAGAGGTTTTCTCCTTTTCCACTTCTGCCACTCTCTCTTTGGGTTTGTCTTTAAACTCTACCCTGAAAAGTTGTTTCTCTTTGAAACGCCTACTTCTATATGGGGTGAATTTTGCTATATTAGTTCTTTTCCTTACCTCTTGTAAGGTATTGGCAATGTCATCTAGAGTGCAATTGCGGTTCCATCTGCATTTTACTGCATGCTCTATTTCTCCTGGCATTTGTGTCAGAAGTTTGTGATTCCTCATTTGAGTGTTCATTTGAGGATAAATGGCTTTGAGGTTTAATACTGTCTAAGACACCACTCATAAGGATCTTTGTCCACAGAGTATTTGTCATTCTCAAATGACATTGTCATTTGCCATATCCAAATACCATTGCTGTATGTTTGGATAATTTGACTCTTCCACCATGGCCAGCTTCTTCTGCCATAGATTTCTTTCATTTCTGTGTACCATATACTAGCATGTCCTTTGAATGCTGTATTGAGTCTGGCATTAATCCAGTAGTCTGGTATGCTTGATACATCAATGGAGATTCCATAAATATAATCTGTGAGCTCCATATGATCATGCTATCCAGTTCCAGAGGAATTTGGCCAGCTTGAGGCCTCAGGAAGCTGTTTCAAGGCTCCCTATTCAACATAAGACATATTATCTCCATCTTTGTATTGTGATGGAGATCTTGCTTTATTAACCAACATGCCATCTGGTTTGATGTCATCTTGGTAATATGGATTATCCATAACATGGCCTTGTGGTTGAGGCTTCATGTTATTGTAGACATTAAACAGTTTGTTTATGTCCTGATCTAGACAATCCCTGTCCCTTTTTCTGTGGTGTTGTTCTTCAAAGACTAGATTCAGTCCTCTGTTGGTTTCTTCAGAGGCTTTGCTCAATTGAGCATGTCCTTCTTGAAGATTTTTGACAATTTTATCCATGGAGGCTGTTAAAGTTTTCATCCTCTCATGGCTGGCTTCTAGTTCTGCAAACTGGTTTTGAGTTTTCTCAGCAAATTGGGACATTTGTAACCACAGTGCATCACTGTTCAAGTTACTCTCAGATGGGAGAGCAATGTGTTCAATCTGAGTGGGGGTAATATTTCTATTAAGGCTACTACTGATTCTAGATTTATTTACAACTACTTCTGGTTCTTGTGTACTTCTTTCACCAAGTCCAATAGTTTCTGGATCATTGGGTCTGACTCTCTCTGCCTTTGGGGAAAAGAGGTCTTGTTTTTGCCCTTGTGTCCTTGTTTTCTCCTGGATACTTCCTGGGAGTGTGAAGAATAATGACTCTTGGCCACTGATCTGTTGGCTTCTGAATGGTGGAAAGCCACTGGAGAGCTGATTTGGCCTGCTCCTTGTGAGCCTGAAGGAATCTGAGTGGGCCCTGTCTGGGTCAGTTGTTCTTCTATAGCTTGGATAGTGCCTTGATTCTGCCTTATCCTGTTTGCCCTCACCTCCAGGTGTAACAACCACTCACCAGGGGTAAGGGTATTCATTAATACACCCACTCAAACACCTCAAATCAGCAGATCCACTATTTGCATCAGCATTCAGTTTCAGCAATCTTCCTTGCTGAAACATGCATATAGTCTGTTTCATCAATACAGCCTGTCAATACTTGTACAGGTTGGAATTACCCAATACAGTTTGGATACACCATTCCCAAACTTTATGATCACTCAATACCACCACTCCCCTTGTACAGGCCCTGTACAGCTGTACAGGACCTGTATTGGCCAGACTCAATTCAATCATCAAATCCGCATGGAAATTCTCTCTTGGGATCAGGGCTGGTGATTCTCACATATACCAGCCCCTCTTTCTCCCCCTGGGGACTTTTCCCCAGTTAATTGATTTAGTTTATTTATTATTTTATGAATATTCTTATCCTTATTTTTGGGTATTATATTTATTTAATATTAATTTGGTCTTTGCATTTTCTCTCTTTGTCTGTACAGTATGAGTTGGGTGCCCATATCCTTATTAACCCTTCTCTTTTCATTCTGACGGGTTGAAACAGTGGACTTTTACTTGTTTGTGGTTGGCTCTTCTATTTCTTACTCTTATTCTTTTTTTGCTGATTTTCTTATATTTCTTTTATTAGTAATTCATCTCTTAACACTCTTAAGTGTATTCCTCTTTATCATATCCTTGAGCCCTCCATAAGTGAGTCCCCATTTACTGAGTGCCAGGACCTCTTCACTTATAAGAGCCGCGGTGAAATTAGATTAATTAACTCATATTTTATTCTTTCTCTTCATTCATTTAAATTCATTTCTTTCATTCATCAATTATGATTTTTTATGACTTTATGATTCTTTAATGATTATTTTTTTTTTCTCATCAGTTTTCATCTCATTCATTTCATTCATAAGAAAATTGATTCTTTTTATTTTTCTTAATCATTGCTGGCCATCCCATTTCATTTCATTTTTTATATTTCAATTCAAACTTATTTTGTCTTCATATTCAGGTTTTATCAGGTTTATTGATTGGATTATGAATTGGAATTCATTTGGGTTATTGATTCAGCAATTCAGGATTTTATTTGGATTGGACCAATTGACTCTTAATTCTCAAGATATTAGATTGATCCTCAAGAATTGATTCTTATTATTGATTGATTTTGACTCATCAAGACATTGAACTGATTCCTGAAGATATTGATTTGACTGATTGATTCCTCAAGACTTTGATTATCATATTGAAGACACTTATTGATTTATTATTGATTTACTCAAGATTATTGATATTTGAATTTGAATTGATTGTTGATATTGGTTGAATTGAATGTATTGATTGATTTTTGATTGAATTTGATTTCACCTCAAGACTGTTGAGTGGTTCCCCAAGATTCATCAAGATTTTTATTGTGACTGATTTGGCCAAGCTTTGATTTCCGTTTTAATACCATCAATTTATTATTCTAATTCTTCATAATGGCAGTTCAGCATAGCCCTCCAGCCAATAACACTAGATCTCAAAGAAATCCAGCCGTTCTCACTCCTACAGAAAGGGTTCCTCTTGAACATACACCATCAGTTCATCAACTGAGTGCCAACTTGGACAGAGGACCACCAATGGAAGGAGCAGCACCCTCAGGAAGAGGGGGAATTAAATGAAGAAGATCAAGATCTTTCTGTGGACTCTTGGGTGGCTACCCTGGCATGTCTGAATGTGCAAGAGCAAGACTAGGGGAAGTTGACAATGAAGAGGGGGAAGAGTCTGTGGAAGAGGAAGATTATGGGGAGACTGAAGTGGCAGATGCTTTGGCAAATGCTCCAGAGGTGCATCAGGGTTCTAATCTAGCCCTTTCTAATCAACCTCTTGTCTCTCAGACTTAACCAACTCTCCTCAAGATGATGCAGCAAATGACTCAATTGAAGGGGCAACTCACTCAAGCAGTTACCTCCAGGGACAATTCCAAAGCCCCTGCTGCACCCAATTCTTTTGATGGTACTCAAGCTCATAAATTGAGAGGATTTATCCAATCCTGTCAATTAATTTTCCATAATGAACCACCAAATTTCTTCTCTGACAGGAAGAAAGTTCTTTACTCAACTTCTTTTCTCACTGGTAGAGCTGGAAAGTGGATTGAACCCTATCTCTCAAATATTCCCAATGAAGATCCTTCCTACCTCCTCAATAATTGGCAGTTATTGAAGCTGAATTATTCACTCTGTTTGGTGACCCCAATGAAGTCAGAAAGGCTTAACAGGAGTTGGACAATTTGAGGATGGAGGAAAGTGGTCATGTATCCTTGTACATTGCTGATGTCAGGAACCTAATGTCAAGAATTGGAGATTGGGGGGAAAGAGCCTATATCCATGTTTACAGAAGAGGATTGGCATCAAGATTATTGGATAAGTTGGCTTCTCACCCTGGAGTTTTGACCCTCTTGAGGAACTGATGGATTTAAATTTAGAATTAGACACGAGATATAATGAGAGGCAAAAAGGAAAGGGTGGCAATCAAGAGAAGAAGCCTCCTGCTACTTGGTCCCCTCAATCTAGGCCTCCTCAGAACTCATCTTCAAAGAGGCCTCACCAAAAGAAGAATAAGAAGGGAAAGAAATTTCAATCTTCAAAGGACAAGCCACATGCTGCTCTCCTCAATAAGCACAATAAATTAATTGGTTCTGGAAAGGAGAGGAGGATTAAACAAGGGTTGTGTACTTATTGTGGTTGAAAGCACACAGTTGAAAAATGCTTCAAGAGACCTCAGAACAAGTCTGGGTCATCAAGAGGCTTCCCTAGCAAGCAGGGAGAAGCCTGAGTGGGGATCATGATGTGTTCAATGGTTCTCAATTACTTCCTTCAAGAGCACAATTGTGCACTCTGAATACTAGTGTCAAGAAATCTTTAAGCTTTCTTCTTTTTTCTTCTGTCTCTGATATTTTTTATAGTATTCTCATTGATTTTGGTGCTACACACTCTTTTATTGCAAAGAATTTTGTTCTCAAGTACTCATTGACTCTGTCAGAGCTTCCTGAAAATATTCCTCTTTTCATTCTGGATTCAAATTAATCCCCTTCCTTGTTCATCACCCATTATACCAAGTGGGTAGTTGACTTGCCTTCCTTCCCAAGCTTTGAATGGGACTTTTTTATCATAGATTCACCCAAAGGAGAAGACCTGATATTGGGCTATTATTTCCTTTACCATTTCAATCCCATTATTGATTAGAAAAATGGATTGATCACCTATTACTCTAGTCATAAGGATTCTAGTGGTATTCTTCCTTCTGCTAGTAATGACTTTGCCACTTCTGTCAACATTGTTGCTCTGGTTGGTGAACTTAAGACACCTTCCCTTCCTTCTTTTGTCCATATCCCTTCCATCATTCCCTCTCAGTCATTACTTCCATTAAGAGATGAAGTCTTCAAAGAGATAAAAGATGTTGGAGAATATGTTGCTATATCTTCACTTCATCTCTTTCAAGGGGATATGGACCTTCCTCCTTTATCTTTCCATGCCTCCCTGGAGGAGCAGTTGGATGAGGAGGAAGGGCCAGAAGAGATTGAAACTGTGTTGAAGGTGGTCCCTCCCGCTTATCACCAATATTTGGATTTATTCTCCAAGGTGAAAGCAGAGAAACTTCCTCCGCAACGCACCTGTGATCATCATATCAAATTGGAGGGTCTTCTACCTCCAATTGGTGTTATCTACTCATTATCAAACCAAGAGTCAGAAACACTGCGGTCCTACATTTCAGAGAATGTAGGGAAAGGTTTCATAAGACATAGCTCCTCTTCAACAGGGGCACCTGTCCCTTTTGTCAAGAAAAAGGATGGAGGTCTTTGTTTGTGTGTTGACTACTGAAAACTAAATGCTGTCACTAGGAAGAACAGGTACCCTGTTCCTCCTATGAACCAGCTTCTTACTGATTCAATGGTTCCACTATCTTCTCCAAGATAGACTTGCGTGGTGCATATGACCTTCTGAGAATCAAAGAGGGGGATGAGAACTTAATTGCCTTTGGAGCCAGATATGGTAGTTATGAGTATTTGTTCATGCCTTTTGGTTTGACCAATGCTCCAGCTTCTTTCCATAATCTAGTAAATGATATATTTGCAGATTGTTTGGATGTGTTTGTTGTGGTTTATCTAGATGATATTGTGGTTTTCTCCAGTTCTGAGGAAGAACATGTCAAACATATGACCTCTGCCCTCCAAAGGCTGAGAGAGAATAATTTTTTTGCTAAAGCCCCCAAGTGTGTATTCCATGCTTCAAGTGTGGAGTACTTGGGATATGTTGTTTCAAGTGAAGGCCTCAAGATGTATTTTTCAAAAGTTGGAAAATCCTCAATTGGCATCAGCCCAGAAACATCAAGGCTCTTCAATCCTTTCTTGGCTTTGCCAATTTTTATTGTTGTTTCATAAAAAATTACTCTAAAAAAATCACTTCTCTCACTTCCCTTCTCAAAAAAGACTCTCCCTTTATCTTCAATGAGGAAGCTCTTAGCCGGTTTCAAATACTCAAAGAAGCATTCACCACTGCACCTATCCTTGCTCATTTCAATCCTTCTCTACCCTTTATAGTGAATACTGATGCTTCTTATTATGCTTTGGGTGCTGTACTGAGTCAGGTGAATGACTCAGGAAAGCATCCCATTGCATTTTATAGTTGCAAGCTGCTTCCAGCTGAGCTCAACTATGAAATTCATGACAAGGAACTCCTTGGCAAAGTTTGGGCTCTAAACCGCTGTAGAGCTTTCCTTCTTTCTCTTTCCAATCCTTTTGAGGTCTTGACAGACCACTCTTCCCTTCAGTATTTCATGTCTTCCAAAGTTCTTACTCATTGTCAGGCCCATTGGGCTGAACTTCTTTCTGAGTTTCATTTCACTATTACTTACCACCCTGGCAGGATGGCCACTTTACCAGATGCCTTGTCACGTTGGGATGACATGTACCCAGAGAGGGGGTGGACTTCATCAGCCAGAATACTCAAAATGTTCATCAGGTAATTAAGCAAGATGGAATTCAAGAGTCAAGATCCTTCTCAATCAAAGTAGAAATATTCTCATATTTAATTGACAAGATTCAAAAAGAAGTATGGAAAGACAATGATTATAAAGAAATACTCAAGCAACTAGCAAGAGGTGAATCAGTTCCAAATTATTCTCTTGAACCTCAAGCCAAGTTATTATTATTCAAAGATAGCGTGGTAATCTGAAGCAATGAAGAAATCCAACTCAATATTCTTCAAAAGCATCATGACTCACCATTGGCTGGCCATCCTGGCCAGGAGAAGACCCTCAAGCTCATCAAGAGGGATTTTTAACGGGCTGGCATGAATCAATTCATTAAGGACTATGTGTCCTCATGCCAGAAATGTTCAAGAAACAAGAAAATTCATCATAAGAGGTTTGGATTACTCAAGCCTCTTTCAATCCCATCTGGTCCTTGGAATTCATTATCAATGGACTTTATCACTCAATTGCCACTGTCAAACAACCTTGATTCAATTTTAGTAGTTGTGTACATATTCTCAAAAATGGCAATCTTCATTCCAACTTGTGGAACAATCACTGCCCTGGACCTAGCTCAAATCTTTATTAGTCATGTATTTTCCAAACATGGCCTTCTGGTCAGTATTGTTAGTGATAGAGCTTCTTTATTTGTTTGATCATTCTGGACTCAATTATGTCAGCAGTGCAAGATATCAAGAGATCTTACAACTTCATTTCATCCTGAAACAGATGGACAGACAGAGAGGGTAAATCAGATTCTAGAACAGTATCTTTGGATGTATGTCAGTTACCATCAAGATGACTGGAACACCTGGCTCCCTCTGGCTGAATTTGCCTATAATAATGCAGAACATTCATAAACAAAGCAATAACCCTTTTTCACCATTTATGGAAGAAATCCCAGCTTTGACTCAATCCATGTTTCTCAAGACTCACCTGCTGGAAAGTTATCAACAAAAATCCAATCAGTACAGCAAGTTGTCAAAGAAGAATTAGAGTCAGCAATAAGGAGGTTCAAGAAGTATGCAGATAGAAATAGAGCAATTCCACCTGATTTCCAACCTGGGGATAAGGTATGGCTAGCTTCCAAAAACATCAAGACTACAAGACCCACCAAGTAACTTTCAGAAAGATGGCTGGGACCATTTGAAGTCATTAAGAAGATTGGAAGTCATGCATTCCACCTCAAGTTGCCTCAACAATGGAAATCAGTTCACCCTGTATTCCATGTGTCCTTATTAGAGCCACTGAAGCAATCAGCTATCCCAAATTGACATCAATTGCCACCACCACCAGTCTTATTGGAGGAGAAAGAAGAATGGGAAGTGGATCAGGTTCTGGACTCGAAACTCAAGAGAGGTAAAGTATGGTATCTTTTAGAGTGGAAAGAATTCAGTGAAGACCCAGAAAGAACAAGCTGGGAACCAGCTTCAAACCTTACCAACTCACCAGACCTTGTCAAGGATATCCATTCATTGTATCCTGGTAAGCCTGGTCCAAATACCTCAAGAGTTTGATTTATGGTGCTTGGTGGGGAGAAGAAGTTATGAAAGTAAGTTCCTCTCCTGGAATGCACCTTTAAAGGGGTATTCTACCCATATGTTGTGGTTAGCATCACCTTGGTCACTTTGTGAGCACTTGTCAACTTTTTGGACAGACTCAGGAAGCATGCAACATCAATACCCTCCAATTTGGACCTTATCAAGATATGGCCCAATCTCTTCTTTCTTTTTTCTTTTCTTTTCTCTTTATCAATATTTCCATTTACACCAATAATCATTATTCAAGACATTCATTACTTCAAGTCATTTATGGAAATTTGTTCCATGTTATGGTGCTTGGTGGGGAGTGGGACTTATGAAAACATTCTTGGCCAAAATCAAGCAACTCACTACAAGAAGGACAAACCATCAGGAATTTTCTTATTTCTTTTTCTCTCATTTTCTTTCTTTCCTTTACTTGTATAATTTTGTTTTCTTTTATTTCTCAAAAGCAGAAGCATCCCCTCCCATATCATGTATTGGTAGGTTCCATTTATTTTTTCATTTTTAGTAGCTATAAGAGTCAGGATAGAAGTCAAACCAAACACAAACAAGGACAAGGAAACTAGTGATCTCTACCTAAATCATCAAAGGTTCTCTGAAAGTCATTTATCAACTCATCTTCATACCAGGCAAATGTTTCAGCCATCTCTTCTGAATCAGTACCCGTAATAGTTCTATTGTTTGTATACATAATCCCCTCTCTGCTATTTCTATCAACTCTCCTGAATAACCTGGCCACAGCTTCTTGGTTTTCACTTGCCGTGTTTGGATCTTCTCTAGTAATCTAGATAAGCCAACAATCTTTCCTTTGAAAGACTTGAGTAGCAGGAAACGGCAAAGGAGACAATCCATCTCTTCTTCTACTGGAACTGGCCATAGGTTGGAGTTGTTGAGAGGTGGTTATGGGTGAGTTCTGGGGTTTCTGGTTGGGTGATGGTCTTACTGCTTGATTCAAGGCAGGCTTGGCATGGGAAGGACTTGGTGAAGGAGGAGGAATGGAAGCAAGAACAGGCTGGAAATTTCTGGGAGTACTGGGAATAATTTGACTTTGTAATCTGTTGGCAAGAGGCTGAGAAGAGGAAGTTCTGGATTGGTTCTCAACTGAATGAGGAACAACTACAACTTATTCACCATCCAGCTCATCACTACCTGCAGCATCTGGATCAGTTGGGGAATCAGCAATCCTTCTTATCCTTTTCACTACCCCTTCAGTATTGATCCTGGAGATTGGGACTTCTGAGCTGGAGTATATTGGCCTTCCAACATTAGTCCACCTTGCCACATCCCTCTGCCTAGAACCAGTCACTACATCAAGAATATTAGTACCAATTCTAATCAAGGTATTCAAGTTACTCATAATGGGAATACCCTAAAGTTCCATCAGGAGTAGGTGCCTCAGGAGCTGGAAACTCTTTCCCAAAAGGCCCATCTTTCCTACTCCATATATACCTCCTAACATTAGAAGTTGGCACACTGGTACAACAACATGGTCTCTTTCCAATGAAACAGTAATGGCACTTTGAAGATCAAGGATTCTAGTTTTGAAAACAATCCTTACCCCTGGCCAAACACTCAGTACAAGCAGGATCAAGGACCTCAACTGCCTTGTAACCGACATATGTGACAGAGTTAGGTTTGGTCTCTCAACCGTATTCCATGAATACCAAGCACTGAGGGACTCAAACCCTCATCGTTGACATTCATGAGTGATGCTCTTGCCAATTGAGCTAAGTGCTTGTTGCAGATGAGCAGTGAGTCAAGAAGCCATGCCTGATTTGACTATGTATTAGCCCTTCCTAATCATGGTTCAGCAGGTGTGCAAGCATGATTAAGAGCAGCTATAACATGCTCCAACACTCCCCTCTGCTCTGCGCAGGGTTGAAACATCATATTTGATGTATTCTGGATATTTCGGGAGATTTTCCAATTTGGAAAATGGACTAATTCCACTCTATAGAGTGTTTATTGAAGCAACTAACTCTCAATAAACACTCTAGCGAGTGGAAGTATTCCATTTTCCAAATTGGAAAATCTCCCTAAATATCCAGAATCCATCAAATATGACATTGCAACCCTGCACAGAGCAAAGGGGAGTGTTGGAGCATGTTATAGCTGCTCTTAAGCATGCTTGCACACTTGCTGAACCATGATTAGGCATGGCTAATACATAGTCAAAGCAGGCATGGCTTCTTCACTTGCCGCTCAAATGGTAAGATCATTGCTCATGAATGTTGACAATGAGGGTTCGAGTCCCTCAGTGCTTGGTATTCATGGAATAAGGTTGAGAGACTGAAACTAACTCTGTAAATATGTTTTGGAGGGATCAAAATGTCCAGAAGAATCCATGAAGGGTGAAGACAATTGACTGAAGATGCCAGAACCACAAAGGACAGATTGTGGCATCCAGGAAGGAGAAGATTCAGTGAGTTCAGTCAGTTTGGAACTCATAACTGAAGAATATGAAAGCAAAAGATTAAATATGTCAGAATAAGTCCACTACAAGCCAAAGATAAATGACCTCAAGGAAATGGGGGATAGCTCACTTATCCCCCCCCTCAAAGCCTCCAAGGTGAAGATTCAAGACCCCTTTAGGGCTGAATTCATCACCCAGGACCTCCCCTGCAACTTTGGGGAGGCCAGAATAATGATGGTCCTGGACCCTCTCAATGGGTCCATGGCATCCCCAGGTCCCCAGAAAATTTGGGCCCAGGGGGTCCATTTGGGTCCTGGAGGCCTCCAATAGCCCCCACGGACCATGGACCGCGGCGTACAGTCCATGGCCTGGAGACTGTAGGACACCAAAAATAAAGAAAAGGCCAAAAAAAGACATAGAACCCAAAAACACCCATTTTCACCCAAGGCCCCAAAAAGGCCCAAAAGACCATAGAATCAAGAATCATCAAGATTCACCTTAGCAAGGGCCAAGGCCCAAAGACTATGGTAAGGCCAGGGGGAAGTATTTCCAAGAAAATTGGGGACAAGACCCCTTGAAGACTTTTTCAAGGACATTTTCAGCTAGGCAAGAAGGGTCCAACATCAGGTTGGCCCTTGGCAATTGAGTATACCTTTTCATACTCATTTTGCATCATTTTTTGAGCAGAAGAGCGCAGTGGCCATCATTTTGGGAAGCAACCCAAGGCCATGCCCCAAGAAGAAAGACTTATTGAATCAGAAGAAGAGAAAAGACATATTTCAAAGTGGAAGACTTACTCAAGTTATAAGAAAGGGGGACTCAAATTATTTTGGCAGGGAAGAATTGAAAGGGGATTTTCAGGATAATGGTCAAGAGGAAATGAAAATTAAAAAGAATTTTTTTTGACAAAATGTGGGGATATTGAGATGCCACTCAAAAGTGGCAGGGTATTATGGTGTTCAGGAGCCCACCAGTTTCAAGAGGGGGATACTGTAACAACCACCTACCAGGGGTAAGGGTATTCATTAATACACCCACTCAAACACCTCAAATCAGCAGATCCACTATTTGCATCAGCATTCAGTTTCAGCAATCTTCCTTGCTGAAACATGCATACAGTCTGTTTCATCAATACAGCCTGTCAATACTTGTACAGGTTGGAATTATGCAATACAGTTTGGATACACCATTTCTAAACTGTGGGATCACTCAATAACACCACTCCTCTTGTACAGGCCCTGTACAGCTGTACAGGACCTGTATTGGACAGACTCAATTCAATCATCAAATCCTCTCATGGAAATTCTCTCTTGGGATCAGGGCTGGTGATTCTCACATATACTAGCCCCTCTTTCTCCCCCCTGGGGACTTTTCCCCAGTTAATTGATTTAGTTTATTTATAATTTTATGAATATTCTTATCCTTATTTTTGGGTATTATATTTATTTAATATTAAGTTAGTCTTTGCATTTTCTCTCTTTGCCTGTACAGTATGAGTTGGGTGGCCATATCCTTATTCACCCTTCTCTTTTCATTCTGACAGGTTGAAACAGTGGACTTGGACTTGTTTGTGGTTGGCTCTTCTATTTCTTACTCTTATTCTTTTTTTTTCTGCTTTTCTTATATTTCTTTTATTAGTAATTCATCTCTTATAACTCTTGAGTGTATTCCTCTTTATCATATCCTTGAGCCCTCCATAAGTGAGTCCCCATTTACTGAGTGCCAGGCCCTCTTCACTTAGAAGAGCCCCTGTGACACCAGGAGTCTGAACTGCCTGGTGGGATTCCAACCTTTGGTGATCATCATAAGTTCTTTGAAGTCTATCTCTTTGAGACAGATCTTCTGGCAACTTCCTCCAAGTTCTTCCCAGTGAGATGCCAGGTTGAACCTCTTGTTGTCCATGCTCCATTGAAATAAATCTTTGAGGATTTGATGGAGCTGAAGAACTTGATCCATGTCTTTCCAGTCCTCTTGTTTGAGGTTTCTGTTGAATTCAAGTGTGAATGGCAGGGCTGATATTATCTCCCTCATTGTTTTTCCATCAAGCCAAGGTCTCCGAGGTATGCAGGTGACATATCAGTGTTTACAAGCAGTCAAAAACTCTATGTTCTTAGCGTATTTACCTTTTACTGTGCCTTGAACAAATTTGCTGTCTGCTGATTTGGGCAATTTACCTTTAGAGGTTACAGCTGGGTTAATTATGGTGATCTTCCCTGTACAAGCTGTTAAGGTTGGTTTACCTTGTATTGAAGCAGATTTTTGTGGTTCTCTATTCCTCTGGGTGGCTATTGGTGTCCACTTCTTTGCTGTGATCAGGCCTTCACTGTGCCTCTTCCCTTTTCCCTTGCTGCCCTCTGGTTTTGAGGGTGTCACTGGTATGTTGGCCTGTGACTGGTTTTCTAGTGGGATGTAGTCTTCTTCCACTGGACCAAACAGGAAAAGAGGGCTTATTGTCAATTAAGACTTCTTAAAATGCTGTTTGCATGTCTAAGAATGGCCTCTGGGCTTGTATTTTACTACAATATGCCCTGTATAATGACAGTGTGATTGAATTAACAATTTCACGTGAGAATTACAGCTTACAGATTCCTGGTATACTGTTTGTATACCAGTATCTCACAGATTCACTTGTAGTCAGAAGGTATAATCTGTACAAAAGTGGCTGTATAAGAGGGTAATTGAATTAACAATAACCCTCACCATGCCTCAACTGTTGGTTTTACAGCAAGAGGTGTCCTTGTTTAATTAAACCTTGGACTGTATTAATGGCTGTAATGTGTTTGTATAGGTAAAACACACCAAAAATAAGCTTATGATGGTTATCAACTACGTATTACTAATAATAAGAATTATAAAATAAGCTGGTATAAGACATATACCAAAAAAATATATTATAAGATATGTCTTATATATATTATTAATGATTTTTTACACCTAAAAAGATAAAAGAAATGAAAGAAATAAAGAAAATAAGTAAAATACTCACTTTTAAGGTCCAAACAATCAAAAAAGCATGGAGAGGCCCCCAAAATGTCAGGCTGAGTTTATGATGAAGCAGTAAATAGGCTAAATACAACTTAAATATGACTGTGACACAGTTACAAATATTAAAAATAAGAGTATTAAAATATAATAAAGGTTTTATTATTGAGATGAAAGGGTTTTACTATTGAAGAATAGTGGTAGTGAGCGCTGTTGAAAACCCTGGGTGCAGCTTTACCTGTTGGATTACAATAATAAAGTATAAAATACTTAAAATTGAAATTATACCTGGTTGTTTCCAAGAGTAGAACTGTTTTTGAAAGTTGTACTCTGCAGGAATTCAAGAGAAGGATGAGGAAACCTGTTCTGGCTGTGAAAAGGCCACTTTTTATCATGAAATGAGGTGAAAAGGCTGCTAGACCTTTCCACGTAGAGGAAGTGAAGATTTTTCACACTCAAGGACAGGCTTGTGGTTTTCAAAAGGCCTTTATAACCTGTATTGGGCTCAGATGTGGTTTTGAAACCACATCTGGCCAGTTTTCACCAATACAGGGTGAAAATTTTCAACTGGGGACCACACAGCTTGATTCTGACATGTATGACGCATAGAGTGCTGTACAGAACCTGTGTTAGACCCCAGTATTGAATGAACTATGAGTTATTGAAGTATAAACATGCTTCTTTGTCAGTTTGACACCTCATAATCATGGTTATGAGATATTATCCCATGTTAAGGCTGTATTTGCCAAACTGTGGGATTTTAACCTTAGAACTGCCATACCTTTGTCAGTTTTTGAGATATCCACCTCAACATTGGCTCAGTGTGTATCCCTGTATGTGCTCTACACAATGACACCTTATTTGATATGGCTATTGTTAAAGATGGCAAAGCTATGCTATGTACAAGATGTTGGTACACATGCATGGTTTAGGCAAAAGGCGTGTTGGGCTTGTTTTCCCTATAACTTTTGATCTAGTTGAGATATGAGGAAGTGAATGACACCATAAGATAGCCCTGATTGTGCTTTTCCAAAAAAGACACCCCTTTAGGTATCTCAAGCTAAAACTGTAGAAGTTAGATTGGAGGTGAATGTTTTGTTTACCCTTATTTAGCCTGAATTTGGCCATAACTTCAGTAATACTGGTGCTAGCTCAGTTTGGCTGGTACTATTGGATAGCCCCAACTTAGAGCTTCATTTTGAATACTGATTTGATGGGGTCAAGCCTCTTATTCTGTATTTCACATGAGAAGTGAAAATTAAGGTTTATGCTCAGCAACAACTTTGAGCAGGAATAACTTTGTCATTTTTTGTCCTATTGTTAGGGGACTTGTATATTTGGAAAAAGGTGAGTTTCCTCTTTATTTTGATACCTTTTGAGCTGATTTGGCTCAGCTCCATGGTTTGGCTGTATCTTGGCTATACCATTGGTTTATGGTATTTGGCTGTCATGCTTGTGCTCTGGTGTTGAGTCACAGGCTGACAATATTTCACTCTAGAAACTGAAGTTCCAGCTGAACTGTAAATGATTGATCTTTTTTATCAATTGTATAGAAACATAAAAATTATATGAAAGAATTTAATAATTAAATTTTTCAGTCACAACTTCACACATAGATTTTCAATTGATTAAACTTATAAAATTTAATGTTAAATAGATTTATTAACTATAAATTTGTCTTTAAAACTTCAATTAAAATAATATTTGTTATTTTACGGAAGATAATAAAGAAAATCAGTATCAGTCTTATATGAAAATTTAAAAAATTAAATAAACTTCCTGAATTTTCCTGTCACACAAAATGTTGATGAAGTTTATTTTTCTTCAAAAAGAGAAAATTGATTTATTAATTAATTTTTATTTATTTTATTCAATTAGACAAAATTGTTTTGTATTTTGATTCAAAAATATTCAATTATGGATTAATATTGGCATAAACCTACCTATTATTCAGATTCCATCCCCAGAGAAGTGTGTACAACAATTATAAATGTTTAATTCCAAAAATCAAACATATACAATTATTATATTATCAAAAAACAATTTCAATGAAGGAAATATCTCATTATTAACAAGAATCATCAGATATAATGATTTTAGTCGATTTTCATCCCCAAGAGGGTGTAGAAGAAAACTATAAGCTGTATTTTATTCAAATAACTGAGAATGTATAAGTATTTTGTTTGTACACAAATTATACATGAAAACTATAATTCATGTTTTTAATGAAGAATAATTTTTAATAATTCATTAATATGTCCAAAAAAACATTTTTTTAAACAATTTTCTTTTGAAAAAAGTATTTTTAAATGATTATAAAGTGCTTTTTATATAAAAAATATGTATAATATTTATATATTTTCCTAGAAAATAAGTAAGAAAAATATTCTTTATATTTTCCAATGAAATGGAATACTCTATCTCAATGAAAATTATCAAAAAGAGTCAAAATCATCAATTTACCCACAAGCTTTGGTAAAGAAAGAATATATATAGGGTTCAAGCTTCTTTATCTTTGTTTTTATAAAAATAATTAAATCAAAAATAAATATTTAATACATTTTTTCAAAAAAAAAACTTCAATAAAATATTTCATTTATAGTTGTCAAAGGTAGCTATAGTGAAATTCTAATCATAAACTATATACTTATAAACTGAAAATATTGAAAGTATAAATACTTTATTTATATATTTTTGAGAATAATTCTTTTTATCTGATGTATTTTTTTTGAAAAAATTCATGAAAAATGTTGGTACTACTGAAAGATGGAGGTTAATGAGCTTTGAGCTGTCAGAATACCTAGAAAAGGTCTCAATAAGCTCAAGAAACCTTACAATAAGCTACTCAATTGTCCACAATAGGTTAAAAACATATTTAGGCCACCAAAATCTCAGGAGGACTTCATGATATAGTAATAGAAGAGCTCTGGCTATGACTTTGACACAAAATGTGTAGCTACAAAGTCTATAAGGGATCACATATAATACTATAGTGGTAATGAATCTATTGAGATTCCTGTTTTTCTTAATTATAAGCGGGCTTACTAAAATAATTGAAAAATTATTTCAGGTTATTATCATATCCTGTTAATTCTAAGAGTACTTCTGTTTGTGATATATTTAATATGTAAGAAACCCAAGAACAAAAAAATATTATTCTGTGAGCCTTATAGGTATTTTCATAGACCCAAAAGACAACAAATGATAAACTTAGCTTGTAATTATAAGTAAATATGTTTATTTTTATTATAAAACAAAAAAATTAAAATATAAATATGAAATTTGTGTACCAAATTCAAATTTTAATTATTATTTAAAATTGTGAAAAGTAAGTTTTCACCAAAAATGTTAAAACTAAAGTATTTTTGGAAAAAAAATGTAATATAAATTACTGTAACTTTTCCAATTAATAAACTTATGAAAATCAATTGACTATTGTATTCTTAATAAAAAAAAGTTAGGTGGGGTCACCTCTTAGTTAAATTCCTTTAACTTAAATCTCTCTGAGCTTAAATTAATTTTTTGGTGTTTTATTTATAAAAATTGAAAATCCTCAAAAAAATAAATTTAATTCACATCACATATAGTGTTAACTATCAATTTTTGTGTTAAAATTGAGGTGTGTTGTATATTTTAGAGGTTATAAACAATTGAAGTATCTTCAATTGAAATGTCAAAATTTTCACATTTATTATATAAGTGAACTTTGGTTTAAATATGAGGTATAAATTGTTACAGTTGTGTACTTTAAAAACTCAATTGGATTACATATGAAAATTACAATTATAATACATGATGAGGAATCAATGAAAAAAACAAATAGAAAGATTAATTCTGGGGGGAGAAAGGAATCTTGGCTCCAAGGGTGCCAGACTCCTCCAAAGTCCTTTCTGACAAGCATGGGATGTCAAAATTTGCTCAAAAGTTCATTACTTTTGGCCTGGAACTGAGTCATAGGGTTTGTGACTCAATTGATGAGGTTTTGTTACCAACCAGGCAAGTTCCAACTGTTTCAAAGAGGTTAAAACTAACCTTAAGTTGAAAACATATTATTGAAAAAAATTTGAAATGGCTTTGAGGTCTCTTACACACATTTTAATGTGCTTTGAAGGTTTGAAACCAAGTATTACTATAGAAATGGCTTATTTAAGGGACTAAAAAGGCTGAAAATAGCAAAAATGGCTAAACCCAATCCTTTTTGGTCTAAATCAGGATTGAACTATGTAATAGTTTACTTTTCTATTTTAATAGTGGCTTTCATTACTGATTAGAGTAAATTTTACCTTTGGAGTAAGAAAATTTGTGGCTATAAAATAATGTCTTCTTTGCCCCACTTTTCTCTTCATGTTAGAGTTTTTTCATTTTATAATTATTTCAAACACTGTTAAACTAAGAAATAAAATATTTTAACCACCATTTGTAAACTATTTTGAACCTTTTCAACCATGAAAAAAAAAATTATAATGATAGTTATCCTTGAACCATCCTAAAAGTGAACTAAAGAATCTTTCATCACTGTTAGCTTTGTCACTTTGTTTCCAAATTCACTTTTGCCTCTTTTGGGTGTGTTTTCTCTTTAAATTTTATTTCAGAGACTCTGTTCTCATATTAATTTCCCATAGTTCTTTGCACAATTAATTTTAATTGAAATTTTTCTTTAAGAAATTTCTTTTTTAGCCATTAATATTGCTTTTAAAGTATTTTTGGAATAAATTCTTATTGTTGGTAAAAACAATAAATCTCTATATTATTATTATTTTTTTATACTAAAAAAGGTCAAGAGATAAATTTTTTTTCTTTTCTCTTAAAACTCTCAAAAATCTACTATATTTAATTAAATTTGAATCTATACAAATTTTGAGGACAGGAAAATTACTTGATTTTTAATCAAAGTTTTATATATACAGCTTAAATATTCCTGATTATGGTGGGTATAAGACTTATTCTTATTTTAATATAGGAAACTCAGAAGCTTTGCACCTTTATACACAACCAAATTTCTAAATATGGCACTCCTGTGACTTACTTGTGGCTCCACAATCTTGATACATACTTGAATTGAGCTGAAATACAGTTGTGGGGGAACAAGTTTCCATTTTTACCTCATTCAGTGTGAATAATTTCTTTTGAAGACCTTTCAGTCTTTTTCTGGTTCCTTTGAAGCAGATTAAAATGAACAGAAAATTTCTGGGAGGCTCTGATTGGTAATTTCATTATTTATTAGACCTTTGACATAATATGAATATCTTTAGTACTTCAGAATTGAATTATATTGGAAATTCCTACTGTAACATCCATTACAGGGAGGACTGGAGCTCTATGATCCAAGTAATGAGTGATGTATAAATACAAAGCCTTTTGGTGGTTTTGAGTGTCATAATTCAGGCTTATGATATAGTATTCCATAATAGAGCTTGGTTTAAGACTATAATTCAAAATTATTGATACCTATTTCAGTTCTCAGGATACAGGGCTGGAAGCTGGCTCATATTTTTGCCATATGTTATCTGTACTGGATAGCTACATTTTATTTATACTTTACTTTAATTATATTGAATTATACAGGGCCAAAGTATTTTTCACTTTCTGAAAATATCATTTTCCTTTCTTTAAAAAGAAAAGTGCTAATAACTTTTTATTTGTTAGAGATAAAGGGGTGGTGGTTATATTTTCATATATACCTGAAGTATCCCTTCAAGAAAATATTCTTCTTGAAGGGTCAATTTTGAAAACTGTAATGGTAATGTCAGATTTTAAAAATGAAATAATTCCCTTAATTGATTAAAATAGTAGTGGCATGGTATCTTGTGATAAAGCAAGGCTACAGTCTTAAATCTGGTACCATTAAATACCCCTGTTTGAGAGGTTTGATGAAAGAACACAAATTATGGTTATTTGATTAAAATTTACAACCTTAATTAAGAGTAAAGATCAAGTTTTATGCTTAAAAAGGGCTTACAACCTTAAAAACATAGTCGATTCCTATAGGTTGGTAATAAGTATGATGTTTTCTGAAAGAGGAATATTTTTTTTTTCAGAAGTTCAAAATTACAGGATGGATTTTTAAAGCTCTCATTTTGATAAATATGAGCCCATTGTTTTTCTATTTGGTGTTTTCCATTCTATTCATTAAGTACCCTTTTTTATGGTTATTAGGTTTCATGCTTGTGCTGTGGGTTTGAGTTACAGACTTATTTACCTTCCCTCTAAAACAATTCTCAGAATTAATTAGCCTCTTCTGTCCTTCACCGCTCAATACAGGTAGGACTTGAAGTATATGGTACAGATTATGAGTAATGAATAAAAATATTGTTCAATTAACCCTAAGGTGTATTCATCAATTTTCTAGGTGTATTGATCATATTTGGAAGTTTTAAAATTAAGTTGATAATCATTAATTAAAGAGATAAAAGGAAATTTCATATCATAGTTATTTTTTGAAGCAAAAACAGGGGTTTTAAGAAAATTGAAAAAATTGATAAAAATGTGAAAAATTTTGGGATAAGTTGATGTTTAACCACAAAGGAGGATAACCAATACAAATTATAAAATTTTCTATTTTTTTCAAAATCCATAATTGAGTGTTATTAACGGAATTTCTAAAATCACATCACTTTAAAATCATTGAATAGCAGGAACACACCCAAACAATTGTGGCAAATCTACAAAGCTACAAGAAAAACCAATATTTCTCCTTGATTAGTGATGATTATTGCAAAAAAAAATCGTTCAAGCTTCCTAGGAAAATATCTCACATTTGGCTCTACAGTTGCATTATCAAAAAAAAGGGTGAAGACTGGAAACAACACCAAAATTGGTGCAGATCATCCATGGTTTCATGAAAACAACCTTATTTCTGAGTGGAGGAGGGTGTTTGATGTGAATCCAAGTGTCCCCTGTATTTTGAAATTGGTTTTAAAGAATATTTTAAAGCTTTTTTCTTCAGTTTCATGCTTGAAACATGGAGAAATGTTGAAAAAAACCCCAAAAATGGTGCAAATCATGCGCAATTGTTTATAAAATCCATATATTTGAGGGAAGGAGGTTGGAGTTTGAAAATCTAAGTGTTTTCCATATATTTTATGGGTTGGGTAATATTATCCCAGACCTCATGAAAAGAATAATTTTCAGGTAAGGAGGGTGGTTGTTTCAAATCCAAGTGCATCCTATATGTTTTCAATTTTGGAAAAAAAATATCCTCACATTTTACTCTTCAGTTTCATTTGTAAAACATGGAGTATGTTGAAAGCAACCCCAAAAATGGTGAAGATTGTTAAAGATTTCATGAAAAACCTTTATTTTTTGGGGAAGGGGTGTAGTTGTGGCAAACAAATTTCTTCTAAAGAAATTTCCATGGCTTAAAGATAATGTCTTCACACTTTTTTTCTCAAATTTTATTCTCAAAACATGGAAAAACTTGGGGAAAAAACATAAAATGTGGCATATTCTCAAAATCTCATAAAAAAACTAATATTTATTAGGAAAGGGGGGTTTTGTTTCAAGTAAAAAAGGTTATAATAATTTGAAGAACTCCTAAATAGTAAATTAATTCCACCAGAACTGATATTAAGGACTTATGTTTGCAATAGATATGCCCCATCATGCATAAATTTTCTTTTAATTTTGTGCCATTGCTGAAATCTTTGGGTGATTTCCTTATATTAAAGGCTTTTATGAAGAAATCATAAAAGAAATAAAATTCAAAATAGTGTTTTGGGAAATTATAAGGTATTTAAAATTTCTCTTTTCTCCTAGCATATCCTAATTCATATACCAATACAGGGTTTTCTTGTAATTATGCATATTTGAACCCAATTTTGGGGGGTTTTCCCATATTTCATGACATTAAAAGGGTCTACTTATGGGAAAAGATTAGAATACTCCATTAAAATCACAACAAATTTTTTGAACCTTTATTTCTGAAATTTTCTATCATTCATCATGAAGGAAGATTGTTTTCTCTTGTAAGTTTTTACATTTGGAAAAATAGTTTGTTTTTCCAATATTTCATGATTTTATAATTATTCCATTGTGGAGATGGAATTCATAACACTCAATTAAGATTATTGAAGAAAATTTAAAATTTTATCATTCACATTGGATAACCTGCTTTTTGGTTAAACATCATATTTTTCCATAATTTTGAACATTTTTACTAAATTTTAATTCCCTTTCAATCCCCTTTTTTAAACCTAAAAAAAAATTCTCAAAATTTCAAAATGATATTTCCTTTTCTTTCTTTTCTTTATCATGATAAATTTTCCTGTAAAAATGTAAAATATAATCAATATATCTTAAAGATTGGTAAATATACATTAGGGTAAAATTGTCAGCCTGTGACTCAAAACCAGAGCACAAGCATGACAGTCAAAATACCATAAACCAATGGTATAGCCAACATACCACCAAAACATGGAGCTGAGCCAAATCAGCTCAAAAGGTATTGAAAGAAAGAGGAAACTCACTTCTTTCTGAAAATATAAGTCCCATCACCATAGGACAAAGAATAACAAAGTTATTCCTGCCCAAAGTTGTTGCTGAGCATAAAGCTTAATTTTCACCTCTCATCTAAAATCTAGAAGAAGAGGCTTAACCCCATCAAATGGGTATTCAAAATAACGCTCTAAGTCAGGGCTATCCATTGGTACCAGCCAAACTGAGCTAGCACCAGTATTACTTGAGTTATGGTCAAATTCAGGCCAAATAAGGGTGAACAAAACATTCACCTCTCATCTAACTTCTACAGTTTTAGTGTGAGATACCTAAAGTGGGGTCTTTTTGGAAAGAGACCAATCAGGGCTATCTGATGGTGCCATCCACTTCCTCATATCTCAACTATAACAGAAGGTTTGAGGCAAACAAGGTCAATACAGCTTTTTTGCCCAATCCATGCCCATGTACAAAAGCCTTGTACATGGGATAGCTTTGTCATATTTAATGATAACCATACCAAATTGAGTATCATTGTATAGATCTCATACAGGGCTATCCAATGAACCAACCTTGAGAATGATATCTCAAAAACCAACAGAGTTATGGCCATTTGAATGCTATAATCCCACAATATGGCCAATACAGCTGTATCATGACAGGATACAGTTGTACTCTGATTATGAGGTGTCAAACAGACAAAGAAGCATGTTAATAATTCAATACCTCATAATTCAGTCAATACTGGGGTCCCATACAGTTTCTGTACAGCATTCTACGCATCATACACGTCAGAATCAGGCTGTGAGGTCCGCAGATGAAAATTTTCAACCTGTATTGGTGGAAACTGCCCAGATGTGGTTTCAAAACCACATCTGAGCCCAATACAGGGTATAAAGGCTGTTTGCAAACCACAAGTCAGTTCTGGAGGATGAAAAATCTTCACTTCCTCTATGTGGAAAGGTCTAGCACCCTTTCCACCCCATTTCAGAATAAAAAGGAGGCTTTTCACAGCCAGAATTGTCTCCTCATCCTGCTCTTGAATACCCTACGTAGTAAACTGTCAAAAACAGCTTTCTTCTTGGGTAATAATCAGGTATACTCTTAATTTAAAGTATTGTAGTCTTTATTATTGTAACCCAACAGGTAAAGCTGCACCCAGGGCTTTCAAAAGCGCTCACCACCACTATATTCCTTATAGTAAAGCCCTCTTATTATTAAATCAAACCATCTTTAACTCGTATAAAAGTCTTTTAAATCTTTCTTTGCTGTGTCACAGTCATATTTAAGAGTTGTAAATACTTTTTAATACTCTCATCATAGACTCAGCCTGACATTTTGGGGGCCTGGCTGTGTTTTAAAACCTTTTGGACTTATTACAAGTAATTTTTTTCTCTTTTTATCATTTATTGACACTTGTTTTATCTTTTTAGGCATCATTTCTTCTTAAAAATATATTTTATATATTGTTTTACTTTTTATTTAAGATACTCATATTTTAATGAGAGTATCTGTCATGTGGCTAATAACCACAAAACCAGTATTTTTGGCGTTTTTTGTATATAAAAACACTTTTAAGCCACTGATACAGTCTTAATTCTTAATTGAATCAGGACAGCTCATACGGATAAACCAACAGTTGAGGCGTATTTGGGCACATTGTTAACTCAATTGCCCTGTAATACACCATCTTTGACAGATTATATTTGCTAACTACAAGTATTCTGTAAGATATTGGTCTAAAAACAGTCTACCACATATCAATAAGCTGTATTTTTGACGTGGAGTTGTTAATTCAATTACACTGTCGTCATACAAGGGCATATTGCAATAATATACAAGCCCAGAGGCCATTCTTAGAGGTGCAAAACCAGCTGTTTAAGAAGTCTTAACTGACATAATCCCTCTTTTCCTGTTTGATTCAGTGGAAGAAAATTTCATACCACTTGAGACCCAGTCACAGGCCAACACACCAGTGACACCCTCAGAACCAGAGGGCAGCAAGGGCAAAGGAAAAAGACTTAGTGAAGGCCTCATTACATCTAAAAGGTGGACACCAATAGCCACTCAGAGGAGTAGAAAACCACGAAACTCTGCTTCAATACAAGGTAAACCAACCTTGACCACTTGTACAGGAAAGATTACAATTATTAACCCAGTTGTAACCTCCAAAGGCAAACTGCCCAAATCAGCCGATAACAAATTTGTACAAGGCACAGTCAAAGGTAAATACCGTAAGAACATAAAGTTTTTGACTGCTTGCAAACACTGATATGTCCCCTGCATACCTCAGAGACCTTGGCTTCCAAAGGAACAGGCCAGAGGACAGAGAAGGCTTGTCCACAACCAGAAGACCTGGAAGAGGACACCTTGGACACAGTGGTGGATGGCAAAACAATGAGGAAGATAATATCAACCTTCCCATTCACACTCCAATTCAACAGGAACCTCAAACCAGATGACTGGAAGGATATGGATCAAGTTCTTCAGCTCCACCAACTCCTCAAAGATTTATTTCAATGGAGCATGGCCAACAAAAGGTTCAACCTGGAAAGTCACTGGGAAGAACTTGGAGCAAGTTGCCAGAAGATCTGTCTCAAAGAGATAGACTTCAAAGACCTGATGGTAATCACCAGAGGTTGGAATCCTACCAGGAAGTTCAGACTCCTGGAGGCAAGGGCACAGAGGATAAGTGAGAATCAAGCCACTATCCAAGCTATAGATGAACAGTTAACCCAGACAGGGCCTACTCAGATTCCTTCAGGCTCACAAGGAGCAGGCCAAATCAGCTCTCCAGTGGCTTCACACCATTCAGAAACCAGCAGATCAGTGGCCAAGAGTCACCATTCTTCACAATTCCAGGAAGTTTCCAGGAGAAGACAAGGAAACAAGGGAAAGAACAAAACCTCCTTCAACCAGAGGAGGAAAGAGTCAGACCCCATGATCCAGAAGCTGTAAGATTTGGTAAAAAAAGTACACAAGAACCAGAAGTAGTTTTAAACCACTCTAGAATCAGTAGTCCTAGTAATAGAAACATTACCCCCACTCAGACTGAACATAACATTGTCACATCTGGGAGTAACATCAACAGTGATACACCGTGGTTACAAATGTCCCAATATGCTGAGCAATCTGCAAAACAGTTTGCAGAAATTGAAGCTGGCCAAGAAAGGATGAGAAAGACTCAAGCCTCCTTGGAACAGATAGTTAAGAACCTTCAGGAAGGATATGCTCAACTGAGCAAAGCTTCCTAAGAAACCAAAAAAAGACTGAATCAAGTCTTTGAAGAACAACACCACAGCACAAGAGACAGGAATTGTCTGGATCAAGACATTAACAAATTGTTTAATGCCTACCATAGCTTGAAGCCCCAACCACAAGGCCAAATTATGGATAATCCATATCAACCAGATGCCATGTTGATGAATAAAGCAAGATCCCCGTCACAATGACAGGATGGAGATGGCATGTTGTATTCAGAAAAGGAAGCCTTAAATCAGCTTTATTAGGCCTCAAGCTGGCCCAAATTCTCTGGATCAGGAGAATATGATCATATGGAACTCATAAATTGTATTGATGGACTCTTCATTGATGTACCAAGCATAGCAGATTACTGGATTACTGCTAGATTAAACACAGCATTTAAAGTTCATGCTAGTATATGGTACACAGAAATGAAAGAAATCCATGGCAGAAGAAACTGGCCATGGTGGAAGAGTCAAATCATCCAAAAGTAAAGTATTGAAACTTGGATATGGCAAAAGACCATGTCATTTGAAAATGACAAGTACTCTGTGGACAAAGATCCATATGAGTGGTGTCTTAGACAGTCCAAGAGACTAAAAGCCATTGATCCTCAGATGAACATCCAAATGAGGAACCATAAACTTCTGACACAACTGCCAGGAGAGCTAGAGCATGGAGTAAAATGCAGATGCAACCAAAATTGCACTCTAGATGACATTGCTAACACCTTACAAGACATAAGGAAAAGGACTAATATAGGGAAATTCACCCCATGTGGGAGCAATAGTTTCAAAGAGAAACAACCTCTCAGGGTAGAGTTTAAAGACAAGCCTAGAGAGAAAGTGGCAGAAGTGGCAAAGAAGAAAAATTCCTGTCACAATTGTGGTTCAACAGACCACTATGCCAACAACTGTCCAAAGGCAAAGAAAAAGGTCTATGCCATTGAGAAAGTCCCAGAGGAGGAATCTCCAACAGAGGATTCTGGATCAGACTCTATGGGTGATGCCATCAGAGAAAAATCTGATGATAACCAAGACCCAAGAGAAGAATTTCTAGTGGAATACCAAGAGGAAACCCCACTAGAAATTCAGGACATACACTTGGAAGCAGGCATGCCACAGGACACTTCCAACAAAAACTTGTGCAAACACACACAAGATGCACAAGCATTCCTGATTACACCAACCAAAGGAATGGCATAAATACATTTAACAGCCACAAAGATGATTGTATGTATTGAAAATGCTCAACATGCATTGATCATTGACAGTGGAGCACACTGCTCCATAGTGGCCAGAGATTATCTGAATAACCACTTCCCCAGCTGGGAAAAACAGCTCTTGCCCACTAAGGCAAAGAACTTTAAAAGGGCATCAGGGAAGATTACTTCCATTGGGACAATTATCAAAGAGATAACTATACCCCACAGAAAGGGTAATATCAGACTCAACCCAGAGTTTGTAGTGCTTGATGATGCCCACATCCAATGATTTTTACTGGGAACAGATTACCAGAGGATGTATGGCATAGAAATTTACAACAGTAAAAATAGGCACATCACCATTGGCACTAACAAGGAAAAGAAATTTTCACTTGATATATACCAGATATCTTCTCAAGATCCACTAGAAGAACTTCTGAAGTAATTCAGAGAGGGACAGTTTAGCACTACCCTCACCAGTAAACAAAAACTAAGTTTACTGTAGATTCTGAGAAAGAACAGACCAGCATTTGCCATTGGTGAAGAACCATTAGGCAAGATCAAAGGACATGATATAGAAGTATATCTGGTTGTGGAAAGGCCTTATCCACCCATGCTTAGGAGACCTCCTTATCCAGCAAGCCTGTAAACCAGGAAAGAAATTGAGAAACATATCAATGAACTCCTGGATATGGATGTCATCAGGAAGATTGGACATAATGAAATAGTGGAAATCACCACCCCTGTCCTAATCACCTGGCATGATGGCAAGTCTCGACTGTGTGGAGATTTCAGAGCTCTGAATAACTACACAAAAGCAGACAGGTACCCTATACCCAGGATACCCCATGCCTTGTATAAACTGGCAAAAGCCAAGTCCATAACCAAAATGGATTATATGAAAGGCTTCCACCAAAATGGAGTTAAACCAAACTCCATGAAACTACTCAGAATAATATGCCATATAGGCATATATGAGTATACCAGGATGCCATTTGGCATCAAAAATGCACCAGCCCATTTCCAAAGGATGATGGACACCATATTTCAAGATGAAATATTGGAAGGCTGGATGGTAGTATATATTGATGATATCATTATATACTCAGAGACATGGGAAGACCATGTACAATACATAGACAGAGTGCTATGTAAATGTACACCCATCAATCTGAAAATTTCACTCAAAAAGTGTAATTTTGGCCAACAAGAGCTACTAGCCCTAGGACACAAAATCTCAGCTCTTAGTCTGGCAATTGACCAGAATGAAGTCGCAGCAGTACTGCAAAAGCCAGTACCAAAGAGCATCAGGAAGATGCAATCTTTCCTTGGGTTCGCTAGCTATTATAGAAACCACATCAAGAATTTTGCCCATATAACTAGTAGTTTATACAAGTTGTGTTCAAAAGATGTAGTTTTTGAAATCACCAAGGAAAGGAGGGATGCATATGGGAGGATAAAATATGAACTCACTAATTCACCTGTGCTCATCTTGCCTGACTTTGAACTACCATTCAAGCTATATATAGATGCAGCATGTAGCCAAGGCTTAGGAGCAGCCTTTCACCAAAGACAAATTGTGGATGGTGAACCAAGAGAGGCAGTAATTTGCTACATCTCTAGGCAACTGAAAGATTCAGAAGCCAGGTATGAGGCCACCCACTCTGAATGCCTATGTCTAGTCTGGGCTCTAGAAAAACTCCATTATTATTTGGAGGGTGCAGTCTTTGAAGTCTACACAGACTGCACAGCCTTGAAGTCTTTACTAAACATGAAGACTACAAATAGACACATGCTGAGATGGCAAAGAGCCATCCAGGAGTATAGAGGGAACATGACCATCATATACAAAGAAGGTAAAAGTCATACCAATGCAGATGGCCACTGGAAATTGTCAAACGCAATCCAGCTTATGACCCTGAAGTTGAAGCTAAAATCCCCATCCATTCCATGGAAATAGATAGGAAGAAAAACTTCAGATTCTCTGAATGGGCAACAGGAAGTGGTACCCTTGACAGTGGAAACACTGATTCAGAAGGAACAGAAACTCCCATAATGGGAATAAGTTCCTCAGAACTTCACAATGAACTCTTTAGTGCAGTACAGAAGTCTCATGCCAAATACAAACAGTGTAGCATACTACTCCAACTCCTTCAACAAAAGTACAGGAGTCCAGAACTGGAAGCCCAGCTGGAAGAACCCTGGTTGAGGGCCTATAAGGATAACAAGTTTTTCCTTATAGATGGCCTGCTCTACCACAGAGAAAAGCACACAAGTGCACTCACAGTGGTAGACAGAGACCACATTTCATTGATCCTGCAAGAATGCCATGCCTGCCCCTTTATGGGACACATGAGTGAGGACAGGACCAGAGAGAGGGTAGCGAGCACAGATTGGTGGCCCAAGTGAGAACAAGAGTTGAGTGAATACATCAACACTTGTGAAAGATGCCAAAAGGCAAATAGGAAACATGGGAAGAAGTATGGGTTACTTCAACATATAGAAGAACCCAATCACCCATGGGAAACCATCAACATGGACTGGGTTACAGGACTTGTCCCAGGAGGCAAAGAGAACTACAATGCCTGTTTGATCATAGTTGATAGATTCAGCAAGAGCATGAGGTCTCTGCCATGCCATAAAGAGGACACATCAATGAATACTGCCCTGTTATTTTGGAATAACATCATATCTACCTGTGGAGTCCCTAAGATCATCATTAGTGATAGGGACCCAAAATTCACATCTGAATTTTGGACCAACTTATATGACATGCTTGGTACCAACCTTGCTTTTGCCACAGCTTACCATCCACAAACAGATGGCCTAGCTGAGAGGATAGTCCAAACAATGGAGGACATCCTCAGGGGATTCTGTGCCCATGGCATGGAATACAAGGACCATGAGGGATACACCCATGATTGGGTCACCCTCTTACCAGCAGTCCAACTGGCTTATAATACGAGCCAGCACTCCACGAGAAGAAAAACACCTGCACTGGTAGAGAAAGGGTGAAATCCCCTGTTGCCTGTGGATCACTTGAAGACAAATCTTCTGACTATTCACCCCACAGCCCAAGCCTTCCATGATATGTGGAAGAGGGCCTGTGACACAGCTGCCAAATGCATAGCTGAGGCAAAAGAGTACAATAAGCAGAGGTGGGACAACTCACATATGGAGCCTGAGTTTAAGGAAGGGGACCAGGTGTTGGTGTCTACACTGAACTTCAATAATCTCAAAGGACCTAAAAAAATGAGGAATTCATTTGTAGGACCTTTGACTATCATTAAGTTGATAGGAAGAAATGCAGTGGAGGTCAAACTCACTGAGGAGTTTTCCAGGAAACACCCAGTCTTTCCAGTGAGTTTGCTTAAACCATACTTCCAAACAGAGGAGGACAAATTCCCCTCCAGGAAGAAGAACCCCACACCACCTGATATAGTGGAAGTGGAGGATTCTCCAGGGCCTGTGAGTAAAATCATCAGAGCCAGGAAGATCAAACTTAATGGAAAGGATCAAAGACAATACTTAGTCAGATTCAAGCACCAAATAGCTGATAAAGATAAATGGTTGGCAGAAGATTCCATACCAGATGGGAACCTTCATCTAAGGAGATTCAGGGCCTCTAGAAGGACTGAACATTCTCATCAATGATGAGCCTTTTTTAGAGGGAGGGTATGTCAGCCTGTGACTCAAAACCAGAGCACAAGCATGACAGCCAAAATACCATAAACCAATGGTATAGCCAAGATACCACCAAAACATGGAGCTGAGCCAAATCAGCTAAAAATGTATTGAAAGAAAGAAAAAAATCATTTCTTTCTGAAAATATAAGTCCCATCACCATAGGACAAAGAATAACAAAGTTATTCCTGCTCAAAGTTGTTGCTGAACATAAACCTTAATTTTCACCTCTCATCTAAAATCTAGAGGTAGAGGCTAAACCCATCGAATGTGTATTATAAATGAAGCTCTAATTCAGGGCTATCCAATGGTACCAGCCAAACTGAGCTAGCACCAGTATTACTTGAGTTATGGTCAAATTCAGGCCAAATAAGGGTGAACAAAACATTCACCTCTCATCTAACTTGTACAGTTTTAGTGTGAGATACCTAAAGTGGGGTCTTTTTGGAAAGAGACCAATCAGGGCTATCTTATGGTGCCATCTACTTCCTCATATCTCAACTATAACAGAAGTTATGAGGCAAACAAGCTCAATACAGCTTTTTTGCCCAATCCACACCTATGTACAAAACCTTTGTGCATGGGATAGCTTTGTCATATTTAATGATAGCCATACCAATTTAGGTATCATTGTATAGAGCTTATACAGGGCTATCCAATGAACCAACTTTGAGCATGATATCTCCAAAACTGACAGAGGTATGGCCATTTGAATGTTGTAATCCCACACTATGGCCAATACAGCTGTATTATGACAGGATACAGTTGTACTCTGATTATGAGGTGTCAAACAGACAAAAAAGCATGTTAATACTTCAATACCTCATAGGTCAGTCATTACTGGGTCCCATACAGTTTCTGTACAGCATTCTTTACGTCATACATGTCAGAATCAGGCTGTGAGGTCCCCAGATGAAAGTTTTCACCCTGTATTGGTGAAAACTGCCAGATGTGGTTTCACAGCCACATCTGAGCCCAATACAGGGTATACAGGCTGTTTGCAAACCACAAGTCAGTCCTGGTGGGTGAAAAATCTTCACTTCCTCTACGTGGAAAGGTCTAGCACCCTTTCCACCCCCATTTCAGGATAAAAAGGAGGCTTTTCACAGCCAGAATTGTTTCCTCATCCTGCTCTTGAATACCCTACGTAGTAAACTGTCAAAAAAAGTTTTACTCTTGGGTAATAATCAGGTATACTCTTAAATTAAAGTATTGTAGTCTTTATTATTGTAACCCAACAAGTAAAGCTCCACCCAGGGCTTTCAACAGCGCTCACCACCACTATATTCCTTATAGTAAAGCCCTCTTATTATTAAATTAAACCATCTTTAACTCTTATAAAAGTCTTTCAAATCTTTATTTACCATGTCACAGTCATAGTTAAGAGTTGTAACTACTTTTTAATACTCTCATCATAGACTCAGCCTGACAAAAATCAATAATATTTGTAGTTCTTGAAGCCTCATAATTCCGCTGTATGGGATATTATCCCACAAAACTACTTGGTGTGAGAATATACTCTTAAATCATTAATAGATTTGTCTTTTTTCAGGATTCAGGGCTCAAATGTGGCTCATATTGTAGCCACAAGTGAGATCTACAGGATAGTTACATTTCTGGTACACTTTTTGTTAAGTAGGCCAAAGCTATATATCTCCAAAGTATTTTTCTTTCCTTAAAAGAAGATTACTAAAACATTTTTATCTTTCAGTGGTGCAGGGATAAGGGTTATATTTTGATTTTCTCCTGAAGTAGGCCATGAAGAGGATATTATACTTGAATGGTCTCTCATCAAAACTTCAGACGTTATATTTGAGGTGATAAATAGAATATTCTTATTTATTAATTTCAATAGTTTTGGAATTGTATTTTTTAATCCATAAATTCTACAATCATGAAGCTGGTTCAATTTGATAGTGCTCTTTGAAAGAGATAATAAGAGACCCCAAATTCTGGGTATGTTATTTAAGTTCAAGTTTTCAGATGAGAGGTGAAAAGTTATTATTATGCCCAGAAAGGACTTAAAGCCTTAATAGCATATCTAATACATATTTCTTGTGATAATAATTATGTCTTCTGAAAGCTTAAAATTTCCTTCTTCAAATGGCTTCATTTACATGATATTTATTAAATTTGTGTTTTTAATGTATATGGTTTCATTGTTTCTCTATCTGGTCTAATAAATACAAAAGATGTGTGTTCCACCATTTTGCTTAATTACCATATTTTATGGTATTTCAGGTGTCATTCCTGTGATCTCCTTTTAAGTCAAATGCTAAAAGTAGTTCTGTATATATTCTCAGTTATTTGACTAATCTAACATTATATAGGGCACTAACTGAAAATTATAGCTCTGAAATCCTTGAGTTCTGTCTTTCTATTAATCTGTAAAATCATTTCACCACTTCATCAAAATCATTGGAAACTAAACTGGATTGAGAATGTAAGAAATTTAATATAGTTAGAATTATTTTCTCCAATAATTTAGCAATCCCAAAAATATTTTATATGCCATTTTTCATCACTTCTCTAACAAACCATATTCACAGATTTTGTCATAGTATTGAGATTTTTGGGGGTTGAATTAACCCTTTCTCTCATTACTAGATAGGCATGTTATTTCACAACCTTTTTTTCTACTCTCATATGAAACGAAGAATTCTTTGAAGATCTTCAGAATTTTTTATAAGGGGTATACTTTATTGAATTGAGTAAAAGACCTTATGATAAGCAGGAAGTAATATGTAGAGTATTTTTCTGGGGGATAAATTTCTAGTATGTCAAAGTGAGGTTTTTTAAATGGATACTTGGATGAAGTTTTTGGATTATTAAGGGGAGTTTAATATAGCTTAAAATATTTTCAGATATGTAAGTCTTTTAAAAAATTAAGCTTTATGGAATTTTCCAAGCTATCTGTGAGAAAAAATCTCTGTAGATATATTTTGAAAGGATGACCCAGACGGAAATGTCAATGGGAAGTTTTGTTAGTCACAGAGATTATAGTTCTTAAATCAGAGATAGGTGAGTGAGGGTGTTTTTAAATGTATAACTTGTCGCTTTTGAAAGGCTTCGAGCTATAAAACCTCCAGATTTTATTAATTTGGATAAATTCATTATGAGGTGACCTCAAGCTTGAGTACACAAATTGAGGGGATGAACTTAAATTAACTTTTCCTTAATGGTAATGGTAGATAGGAAAAATATTATTATTTCCAGGGAATTTCAATTGATTCAGAGAAGGTCTTCATAGCTATCTGGGTGGCTTGAGGACTTGTGAGAAACTGATATTTACACTGCGCATTGGGAGTCACCAGAGCCACGCAGAATTTTCAAATTGGACTTGGTGTTTGGTTAATTCGGCTGAAGAAACTAGCCATGCGATTTTTTAACATAAAATCTCATTCCTATTGGGGATTCCCATGGGTTTGGATTTATTTTGAGCCTCTTCTTCAGCTTGGTATGCAGAATTATGAATTCTTACAAGGTCTTTCGTATGTTTATTCAGAATATTTTCAACTTTGTATTCAATTTTATTTACCTTGTTGACTGTGGCTGAATTAGTTCCAAATAAACTTGGTCTGTATGAGGTATGGCTTTATGACTTAGATTGAAGAGGTTGAATTAGGTACTTATGTTATTGGGTAGGACTTTCTAGGTGGGGCGTTCAATATAAAAATTTATTGTGCCTTATATATATATATATATGGCGATTCCAACTTTATTACTACCTTTCCTTTGTTATTTTACCATGAGTCTGCTAGAGATTTCTTTGCGATTAAAGACTTTGGTATTTCATAGTTTTGTGCGAGTCCAATTAGAAATGAGTCCTGTCACATAACTACCAGTAAAAGGCCCAACATTTCCTTCCCCAAAACAAGCCGAGATATGTTTTTTTGTTTTTGTAAGAGTTAATCATTGAGATTATTCATAAAAGAGGGTAATATTGAGTTTTTAATGTTTGTTTTGTATAAAGAATATATATTATTGAGAGAAAATTCGTTGTTCATTAAAACAGGTCTAATCCTTTTGGAAACACCTTTTAAAAACTTATCGACCCCAAGAAATTTTGCTTTCATTAATTTAGCTTACATTTGTTTGACTTGGCCCATTCATAATGAAGGGGTCTATTGTAAGCTTTGCAGATAAATAATCATTTTAATTGTTTGCAACCCCTTTCTCAATTTCGACGATTCCGATTGATCGTTGATTGTTTGTGAATGGAGTGACAATTCAACTCTATGCAGTCACTTTGTTTGGGTATCGAACTTAACAGAACACAGTGGAGTCTTCTCAATTATTACTTGAGCGTTATAAATGAAAACTCGAGTACTTTCTATTTAGATATTTAGCCTTTTCTATTCCAAGATTAGGGAACCCCCTCAGCTCCCCATGGTGTTATTACCTCTTGTTTTACTTTTATCAATATTATAGGCCTATTCAATCTCTAAGATTAAAATATTCAAAAGATTCAAAAGAAGATCTTCCTGTATCATATTTGCTGATAAGAAAATGGAAATGAATATAACAATAGTTATATTCATTAGATTTATAATAAATCAGCAATTTCTGAAAGAGTTTAGTTAATAATATCTTTCTATTGCGATAAAAGTCAACCAGTAGCAATAACTGACATTAAATATATGTTAGTTTAAGAGTATATACATTGTGGATGGATGGAGATAATATTGACCTGGTCTTTTAGCTCAACGTATTTATAAATAAGGTTGAGTAGGTCACTATGTTGCTTTTATACTGAAATTTATACTAGTGAACAAACTCGTAAGTTAAATGGGTTTACAATGGTTTTAGATAAGGAGAGGGAGTAAGTACCTCAACAGTTGACTTGTTCTCTACTATAAGTTATAGAGAAATAAAAGGATAGAAGGGAATCTTTTTGAAATAAGACTCAACAGACAATATGTTAGCCAATTGATACGAATACAGACAGAACGTTGGGTATATTATATACCTTAGCGCTAGTTGGAATTTAAGTACTATTCGAGATAAGTGGTAAGTAATGAGACAGAAAGATGTGAATGCAAATAAAGACAATTTTGATCGTAAAGGTGCGCCTTATATACTAATCTAAAGGGGTAGTGCTTATGTAAGCATGATAACCAGAATTATTCATGTGATAAGATCGCTGTGATCACATGACATAGTCAGCGGAAACTTAAGTTTTCCACTCTCAGAGTGATTCGGTTAAATGACGTCACTTGCTCAGATTTCAAGAATTTCATGTTTTATTCAATTAAAAAGAATTTATGGAGAAAGTAAAATGTTCTTCACAAAAGGCTTAAATTCAACCTATCTTTAGATTTGGGTAGATATTTTCCCTCTAAAAGAATAAAAGCACTCATCTTATATTATACACTACTTTTATAATAGAATATTAGATTTTCACTCCTCTGGATATCCCTATTCCTTTCCTTAGTCTTTAAATATTTTCTGAAAGCTATTATTCATCTCTTACAACCTTTTCTAAAATGTCTTTTTTCATGTATGACTCCTCATAGCCTGTGAGATAAATCCACTAATGTGATAGCTGTACTAGTCTATATAAAGACCCCTCCATGTGTAACTAGCCTATCCTCATCCTTTTTCTTTCTCATCGCTATAGCTATTATGTTCAATTGTGTCTCTCCCTGTTCCTGTCGTCGGCTAAAGACTAATACTAGTCCTGCCTCCTTAAGGTGTTTTTTCCCTTACACCCTCGGATAAGTTTCTCAACCTATATATTGAAAGGCTCAAAAAGGAGAAATATTCAGATAACGAAGAACAATAGATCTTTGGATAAGTAGGCAAGAAGGTCGATTGCAAAGATAAGAGCACACCTGAAAGGCTAAAAAAAGAGAAATAGTCAGATAACAAAGAACAATAGAGATTTGGATAAGTAGGCAAGAAGATGGATGAGAATCAAGCTTCTTGACTATCCTAACTCTTTATATAGTAATAGTTGCAAGATTTTAGTGAGAGTACATAAACAACTGAGCGGTGTAAGGTGAAGTTTTGACTGGTTTAGTAAAAATGATAAATACGACAGGGTCAGTTTCAACCTGTTGATTAATAGTCGAACAAGTGTAAGTAGCTGGGTCAGTTATTCTAATATATATGAGTATTATACTTGAGCTGTTATGTTCATTTTTTTGTGAATCATCCATTGTGTTTTAGAGAAAACGCCTTATGAAGTGCTTGTATTTTTTTCCCTAGAATCGAAAGAGTATGGGAATGGGGCATGATTCCAAGTTTCAAATAGATCCTGTCTCAAAATTCTCGGTAATTCATACCTTTTTTTCATAAATTGGGCCGAATCAGGAGCATATGCAATTCATTAAATGAAAATATGGTGATCTTCTTTTTGGAGATATTTTATACTTATCATTCCAAAATTTATTTCAATCTGAGCTGAATCTGTCTAAGATGAAAATGAGGCAGGTTTAAGAAAAGTAATATTGCCATTTACAAGTGTTTTTAAATTAAATTTGGATAGGGTGATTCATTTTCGTTAATGAATCTCTCAAATATCTTTTTCTTCCTTAAAAACGCGCAGTAGGAGCCTTTAGGTCATGAAAGTATACCTAGGTTTATGAAATATGTCTTTGGATCTGATATGACCAGGATATTTTAAGGTATTTAGGAAAGCTTTACAGAATATCTAGAACTAATTTAATAATCAAACCTGTAGGTGTATTCTTGAAATATACGCCTCCCTTCCTGTTTCCGTGAAATAAATCTCGAAATTCTCCAAAGTCATCTTTTTGGAGTCAAAATCATATTTGAGATCTTTCTCTACGGTTTATTCCAAAAATAACGTGAATTGTAATTTATTATTGAGAGTTCTTGACTAAACTCCTTTAAAAGAGATTTATTCACATGCACTCACACTGAATTTGGGCGTGCGAGTCTACAGCAAATCTTCTCCTATCTTTATAGCGGTTTTTTTCCCATAATTAATGACTTGATAGATCTTTCCTCGTCATAATTTCCCTCAAAGTTGATCCCTCAAACATAAATCTTAAACTGAACTATGAGGAGAATATTCCAAATTAATCCAAGATATTTGAAAATTTTGTTCCCAATATTTCCATATTTTAGGGAGAATCTAGTTCTCAAAACTTCATATCTTCTTTTCAAGATTATTATCTTGGTTGTGGTAGAAAATCCATAATTTCTGAAGCCATTTAACCCTTCAGGCAACATAAAGTGATTTGAGGTGTTTGTTAGCAATAACTTGACCATGAATTTCCATAACCCTTTATTCATTCTATAAATTACATTAATCTGTTGAAAATGGAACGGGTATGTCATTGTAAGATATCAAAGCCTTTAATAAAGCTATTATAAGAGTAACTGCAAATTATTTCTTTGAAAAGTATGAAACTTATGAGGAATTATTTTTTTCCTACTTTAAATACCTAATTGTAAAGAAATTGGTACTTTATTCTGCTTAACTTATATTCCTAAAAGAATATCAAAGACACACTTATCTGCTAGTTTGGAATTCTCACTTTTTAAAAACATACCACTGGGGAGGAAATTAAACTATTATAATATAAATTTCATCTCATTTAGTATATATTTCCATTTATCAAGAATATATGAAAGCTCAAATAGGATGAGCTTTTCATTTAACCTTAAAAAGCTTGATTTAAACTTATACCTCATTCAAATTGAGCGTCGAAATGATATATGCTGCTTTGTTTTCCTTCCAATAAGGAATAAAACAAGCTTCATGTAGTTATTCTTGAATCAGAAGGAAGAGATTGTGGCTTGATTTATTCACCACAGAAATGAGTAATTTTTTTCTAATAAAACCAAAAGACTGTAATAATAAGCCCTTCTTCAAATCAAATTTTCAAAATATGGAGATCCATTTGGCCATACACCTTCATAAATCAACAGAGTATGTTAATCTCATTTTGAATTGACTAGATACCAAACTACCCTTTTTTATAAGCCCATGGAAGCAAATATTATGATAAAAGGAGGATTGCTTTTTCTTAGAATTGATTACTTGGGATACTTGATAGCTTTATTCTTTTTTTATTCTTCCTTTCATTAAATATTCTTATTCCATTCATATTTCTAAATATAATTGTATTTGAACTTATTAATAAGATTTATGAAGTGATTTATTTTATTCTCTTTTATTTTTGAAATTTTTGTACTGATATAGTTTTCCTTGAACTAGATTTTTTCTTTTTTTTTGATTTTTCTTCACCTCAAACAATTCTTTCTCAAATATTTTCAAGATTTATTCTCAAATTTGATCCCAAAAAGTGAACAGATATTTTTTGCAATTATTTTTTTTAAAAAACAAAAACAAAAACAAATAACTAGATATTGGATATCTTTAAGATTTGAATATTAATATTTCATTCAAAAAAGAAATTAATTTTCCTTTCCTTGAAATTTTTTTTTGAATTAAACTTATTGAAAAATTAGAAAAATTGAGGATTTGTTGAAGAATAAGACTCCAATTTTTTTTTTTTTGAAATTGTTAGTATGAAACAAAGATTTTAATGTGAGACTTGAGGTATATTTTACATATATGAGTAGTCCAAAATTTATATTCAAATAAATTTGGAACTATTCATAACCCATAAGTCATTCATATATTCAAAATTCATCATTTTTCATGATAAGAAAGATGAATAACATCTTTTTTTGAGTAGATAAATCCATATATTCAAGACCATATCTGGATTGTACACAAACTTTCACTTAGGATAACTCCATAGGGTGAATAAGTTGAAATTGACTCTATGAGTTGGTAATATAATATAATTCAACATTACATCATCAATATAACATAAAATAAGTGTGATTTCCTTTTCTCAATTTAATGTGAAAATAATAATAGGAATGTGAGAAATTCCATGTTTCATATAAACCAAGAATAGTGTTATGAATTTTTTTGGCACTTAATATTACTGTATTCTTATATACAGCTTTGATACGCCCATATTCAATATCAATCTTGAAGCCAGAATTACTATTTTTGACATGAAAATGGTTGAGGGGGATAAACTCCATCAAGGAGAGCAAGGGTATGAAGCTGTCACAGGGGCTCTTGGGGAAAACTAGAGTGTCCTGGCACTCAGGAATCAAGAACTCAGCTGGAGGGCTCCAAATGGATAAAGAAATAATTGAAAGATATATTTCTTTAAGGAAAATGAGAGCAAGTTCAAATATTCCAAAGATGAGGAAAGAAGCCATAGTCCAAAGATAATAAAGAAAATTAAAACTTAAAAGAGCCAACCAAATGAATACTCAATTCACTGTTTCAAGCTGCTGTAAAGAACAATGGAATTAGTAAAGGATACAACAACCAATATCCACTGACAGGCAAAGAAGAAGGTGCAAATTACTGACTTATGAATATCATTATTTACTTTTAAGAATGGGAAGAAAAAAAATATATTAGTTAATTGGGGAAAAAGTCCCCAGAGGTGAGAAGGTGGCCAGTATATGTGAAAAGCTGAAAGACTCATCCTGGAGGGTTGATCACCCAACTGTATTGACTGTTTTGGGTCAATACAGACCTGGCCATCTTTAGAGTTTAAACTATGTGCCTTGAATTACTGAAGTAGAAAATTAATTGACCCAAAAGGGTCCATTCCATACTGGTTGCCTGAATACATCCTGTATGAACCAATTGAGTTTTCCAAGGAGGAGTGGGACATTAAAGGATGAAAGTAGAAAACTCCATCAAAAAGTTTATAATAAATTAATCAATTTAATCTGTCAATCTGTTTGGCTGAAATAAAATAAATAGTACTTAAAATAGCAAATGCGATGTAGATCACTTAAACAATCAAGAGTGAAAATGACTTGAAACTATAATTAATTAAAATAGGAATAAAATAAATAAACAAAAGTAAAATTAAAAGAGAGGAATAATTAATAATAATAATAAACAGTAGATGATGCATTTTGATGGTGGAAAGCAGAACACCACCATCAAAAAGCAGAAGAAAGAGATCTGGGCTTCAAGCACAGCAGCTGCAGAATTCAAATTTTAAATATAATTAATTAGATTCAATTTAAGCTCTTTTTTTTTAAAAAAAAATAAATCAAATTAAAAAACATATTATTCAAATTTTGAATTTATTGAATGTTCTTATTAAAACTTGACTGAATTGGAAGAGATAACCAATGTGATGAAATATTTGTCCCACAACCTTGAAAGAGGCCCTTAATCATAATTGAAGTTGAGATAAAAAATGGAATTCTATTTATTAACTAATCAGATTTTTTGGTATGAGAACTTGATTAGAGTATAATGAAGCAATATCTACAATAATTATATCAACTTTATACATCTATATATTCTCAATATTATTTTTTAGTTTCTTGACATAAAATTAAGTAAACTATATTGAAATACTATTATTAAAAACTAATCAGGGTGATCAAGATATTAGAATACATATTTTATTTTATATAATACAGTTTCTTCATTTGATTTGGTTTGAACTTTAGCATTATTTTATATGCTATTTATAAAAAATGAATCAAACTACATAAAATATACAAAATTTTAAAAGAAATGGTTGAAAATTCTTTACATAGTGATTTTTTTTGAAATGCATATTTAAAATAAAAGACATGAGAATGAAAAATCACTTCAAAAAATAAAAAAATAAAAACAAATAAAGAAATAAAAAAAATTAAAAAAATTAAAAAAAATTAAAAGAAATAAAAAAAAATTAAAAAAATTAAAAAAAATTAAAAAAAATTAAAAAATAAAAAAAAAATAAAAAAAAATAAAAAAAAATAAAAAAAAATAAAAAATTAAAAAAATTCAAAAAATTAAAAGAAATAAAAAAAATAAAAAAAAATAAAAAAATAAAAAAAATTAAAAAAAATAAAAAAAATAAAAAAAATAAAAAAAATAAAAAAAATAAAAAAAATAAAAAAAATAAAAAAAATAAAAAAAATAAAAATAATAAAAAAGATAAAAAAATGAAAAAAAATTAAAAAAATAAAAAAAATTAAAAGAAATAAAAAAAAATAAAAAAAATAAAAAACATAAAAAAAATAAAAAAAAATAAAAAAAATAAAAAAAATAAAAAAAATAAAAAAAATAAAAAAAATAAAAAAAATAAAAAAAATAAAAAAATAAAAAAAATAAAAAAAATCAAAAAAATCAAAAAAATTAAAAAAATAAAAAAATTAAAAAAAATTAAAAAAAATAAAAAAAATAAAAAAAATAAAAAAAATAAAAAAAATAAAAAAAATAAAAAAAATAAAAAAAATAAAAAAAATAAAAAAAATAAAAAAAATAAAAAAAATAAAAAAAATAAAAAAAATAAAAAAAATAAAAAAAATAAAAAAAATAAAAAAAATAAAAAAAATAAAAAAAATAAAAAAAATAAAAAAAATAAAAAAAATAAAAAAAATAAAAAAAATAAAAAAAATAAAAAAAATAAAAAAAATAAAAAAAATAAAAAAAATAAAAAAAATAAAAAAAATAAAAAAAATAAAAAAAATAAAAAAAATAAAAAAAATAAAAAAAATAAAAAAAATAAAAAAAATAAAAAAAATAAAAAAAATAAAAAAAATAAAAAAAATAAAAAAAATAAAAAAAGGGTATTGGTAAACCCATGTAAGAAATTTGATAAAAACATGTAAGCCCTTATGTATTTTTGCCATAAATTGTTAAAAACATGTAATTTTTTAGTAAAACAACATAAGGGGGGTTTTCATTAGAATGTAGCTAAAAAACACCTGTATTGAGAAAAAACCCATTTTTGGCATTGTTATGCTGTTGTTGATGCCATTCATGGCACTGTTAATGTCATAAATGGCATTTTCAATTCAACTAATGCCATTGATTACATTGTTAATTACATTTATTTCATGGATGGTGTGGGAACTCCTCTTGTGTGGGATCAAAATGAGGCAGTACCTGGAGGGATAAATCACAGGTAACTATTTTTGAATTTCTAATAACTCCTGTAACCAAGGGTTGCAAGGGTGTATTGTTTTCCCCTCCTAAAATACTGAACAAAATCTTCCTTGGAGCTCACAAATCAACAGAAAGTCAGTAAGTGGATTTACAACTTCAGCAGAAAGAATTCAGAAGTCTCAGATCAGACCTATTTAATATATAATATGAAAAATAGTGTTGGTAATTTCAGTTAATTTTTATATTTTTAATGAAATACTTGTCTGTATAATTTCTATTTTTTAGTGAGATTGGGGTTGATGGTTTCTTCTTGGTGATAAAAGTTTAGTAAAATGGGTTATTTAAGGTATTCTGGAAATGTTATGAGTTTTGATAAGGGTAATGGTTTAAGGTAAAGCTATAATAGAGTAAAATAAGTTTTAAAGGTTTCTTATCTTTTAAGAGTGGTTAATAATAAGATATAATTTTATTTGCTGAAGTTAAGAGGTAAGATTCTTTGATATTGGATTTTCAAAGGGGTAATTTAATTTCAAATCTTGGTAAAAGATGTTAATTTTACTAGGTGAAATATTTTCATGGAGTAGTATCCCCAATCTTGGGTACTAGATAATTTTCTTTTTTTAATAATAAGATTCGACTGAGCTTAGCTACTGGGTAATCTTCAACACTATAATTCCACTGAGCTTAGCTACTGGGTAATCTTCCACACTATACTTCCACTGAGCTTAGCTACTGGCTAATCTTAAAAACTATACTTCCACTGATCTTAGTTACTGGGAAACTAAGTTTACTATAATATACTTGAATACCTCCCAGGTGAGGGATGGATTGTTCCTGTGCTTATAATGTGCCGGGGATATAATGTGCATGTCAGGAATTTGAATTTTGGGGGGAGAGAGCCCCTCTATTTATACCTTTTTGGAGCCCAGGGGGCCCTCCATGGGAGCTGACTTCTTCCACTTTAATTCCTCTTTATTCCATCATTTGACTTTGGTTTTGGTGAGGACTTTTCTTGCATGGGTCAGGTGATTGAAGTTTTGGTGATAATTTTCTCTCTGCACAGGCTCCATTCATCACATGATGGTCTTTTGGTGAACTAATTATGATGTGATATTCTTGGATTTTCCTTGAATTCATGAGGTTATTTCATTTTGGCTGAGTATTTGTCTTGTGCACAGCATTTTTTTCTGTCACATGATATGCTGTTGGTGGGTGAAGTATCCCATGATGAACTTGTATTTCCTTTGCATATGTCATTTTTAGGCTTGGTAGAAATGACTGTTTGATTTATGCAGGTGTCCTGGCTGTGTTTCTTATTTTTGAAATTTAAAATGAGGTCAGGTGATAATTTCTTGCACTGATAAATTTATGTATGCAGCCTGTTGTACTAGTTTTGAGTTTTGTGAGGTGATAAGTGGTGTACAGAATTTTGATTCTTTTTAAGATTTCAAGTGGGGTTACTGTGAATATAAACGGGGTTATGCTTGTGGCTGTGCTTTAAATGACTTTCAGGAAGTCCATGGAGTTGAGCTTTGAATCATGTGACTTTTCTATGTTGAATGCAAGGTGGTTGTGTAATTCATGCAGGTGTCATTTTCTTGCCACATGAGTCTGTGGCTATAGAGGGGTGTAAAGCTGGGTGGGGTGTGTAGTTTAAAGGGGTGTACCTTATTTGCTCTAACTATTTTGCTATATGTAACTCAATTTTTTAAATATGCATAATTAAATTGAATAATTTATTTAAACACATACACTTCCCTTTTGGTGCCTGTGCCATGGTATTATGAATCAAATCTATCTTCTTGCTGTAAAAGTTACCTTTTGGTGTAAGTTTTGACTGTAAGTCTGCCCATGGGTTGGATTTACTGCTGTTATAGGGTACTATGAGCTTGAACCTGGTGAAAAAAATGGTATAGAATACCCAATCCCCTTCTCCATTTAATTCTATCCCCAGAATTCCAGGTGAGAGCTCCCTATTCTTCATCTGATTCTGTGGTCTCATCTAATACCTCTTCCTCATTTATTGATTCATCTTCTTAACCTTGTTATTCTTATTTGTCTTCTTTTGTGTCTACCAAATTTCCTCTTGGGTAAAACCTCTTGACTTAAGAGGCTTAAAATCTTCTTGCTAGTTCTGTTTCATCCAGCTCCTCAAGTTCATCTGGTTCATTGTTTATTTGTTTGATTACTCAATAGGGTCCATTCCCTTTGTTTTTGAAAAGTAGTCCCCAATTAGCTTCTATTGCTTTGTTGTAAGCCAGCACCAAATCTCCTGGATTAAGTGGTGATCTTAGTTGGTGTGCCATTCTTCTATACCAATATTTCATTGAGTCCTCCCTTGATTTTTTGAGTTTTTTTGCTGCTTTCCTTCTCATTTCTTCTTTTCTTTCTAATGTTGTAGCTCTGGCTTCCAATAGTTCCTCAGTTGTGGATATCTTGTGCCATTCTACTGCTAAACATGTTTTTTATTCAATTTCAATTGGTAATACTTGTATTTGTCCAAATTGGAGCTCAAATGGTGAAAAACCAGTCGTTCCTTTAGTGAAAATGCTGTCAGTCAATGTAACTAGTGGTAGATATATTTTCCATTTTTCTCCATTTTCCCCACACATCTTGACTAGTGCATCTTTGAGTTTTTTATGGCCCCTTTCAACAATTCCTTGAGACTCTGGGTAATAGGGTGTGGTGACTCTGATCCTTGATCCTGCTTTCTTTAATTCATCCTGCAATTCTTTTCCAAACTCTGGCCCCTATCAACAGTTACTTCTTTTGGTGAGCCATACCTGCATATCCATTCTGAGGTGAACCATTCTGAAACTGCTTTTGCTGTTAATTTTACTCTTCAAACTGTTTCTGGCCATCCTGAAAAATCATCTCTGGCCACAACCATGTACTTCCATATTCTAGATGTGATATGGACTTCATCCATGCTGACCCTTTCAAAGAGTGTTGATGTTTCTGTAGACTTTCCTTGTTCCCTTAGTAAAATTTGAATTCTATTTTGGAAGGCCAGGAAGGATTGAACCCATTTCTTCACTTATTTCTTCATCCCTTACCACCAAAATATTTTTTGAATTCTTCTATAAGTTTCATTTTCCCCTCTGTGGCCCATGTCTTCATGAAGTGACTTTAAAATTTAGCTTTGAAATTCTTGACTTGATATCACCAATTGAGGGTTTGGGTTATTTCTTCTTTTGAGTTGGCCATCTTCCAACAAAAAGTTTGGTGGCCTTATTTTAATCCTTCTAATTCTTCTTCCTTGCTTGATTCTGGTTTTTTCATTTTACTTAAGTATTCTTTCATCCTCTTCCAGAATCCTTCTTGTTTTCTTGGTACTTATTTTCCTGAAAAAGTGAGTGAATTAACATTCTTAGCCCTAAATCCAGGGTGTGGCTTGATCCAATTTTCTTCTTCATCAAATTCTGGTGCATATTCATCTTCATATTCTGAGTTCTTTGGTCTTCTGGATATCCCATCTGTAATAGTGAAATTTTTCCCTGGTTTGTGTACCAAATCAAAGGAAAATAGCTTTATGAAAGCCACCCATCTTCTCATGGGGGCATGCGGTAAGAAAGGGGTGTTGATCATTTCAATTAAGGACTTGGACTCAACCTTTAATTCAAGATGTTGTCCCCAAATTATTTTTTGAAGCTTCTTGAAAATTCTTGCAACTCCACAGAGTTCCAATTTGGGCTGTGAGTATTTTGATTCCAATTTTGAAAACTTTATTGATTCATATAATACTGGTCTGTCTTTTCCTTCTTTGTCTTCTTGAGTGAGTACTTCTCCTGCAGAAATGTAGCTTGAATCTACTGCTATCTTAATTCTTCCTGCTCCTTTGTCATAGTTCAATTTCTTGAGGGTTATTTCTTCTCCAACTATTCTTCTGAGCTTATGGAAAGCTTCTTCACATTTTTGATCCCAGTCCCAGTCAGCATCTTCTCTGGTTAGCCTTCTTATTGGTGATGCAACTTGTGAGAAGTTTTCAATAAAAATCCTTACATAGGCACAAAGTGCAAGAAATCCTCTTATTTCCTTGTTGTTGAGAGGTGTTTTCAAATATTGAGTTTTGTTGGTCTTTTTTTTGGGATTTTTCTTCCCTTAAATGATACAACATGCTCCACTATGTCCAAAGCTGGTACACAGAATGAAAACTTTGATTCTGAGATAGTAAGTCCTGCTTCTTCAATCATGAATAAAATTCTTTCTAAGGTTATGGAATATTCCCATATAAATCTTCTGATTGAGGGGTTTTCTGGTAGTGTTTCTTGGTTGTAAAGTGATCTCAGTCCTTTTATTCCTCCATCATCAATAAAAATTACTACACTTTCTGGTATTTCTTCTTGGAGTATCCAGGTCATTTGGGCTTGGTACACTGCTACTGAGTTGGTGGCTCCTTGGGGTAGTCTTGTGAGTTGAATCCTTCCAAAGGGTGTTTCAAAAGTGGTGAGGGGTCTTGTAATGACATCTAATTCTCTTTCATCATATCCTGCCATGATGGCTCCTAGTCCATAGAAGGCTCTTCCTGCAAATGCATCTACAAATTCTTCAATTTGAGGTGACAAGCCAGAATCTTTTATGGTGAATTTGTGGAGTTCTTGAAGGTCATGGACAATTCTGAGTTTCCCATTTGATTTGGACACACAAGATATTGGGCTTGTGTAGCTTGAAGTGTATTTCTCATAGAGTCCAGTCCTTATTCTTTCTGTTATTAATTCAGTAAACTGAGGTAAAATAGATTTGGGAATGGGAATTGGTTTCTTCTGCAATGGTTCATGAGGTATTACTGGTATCTTATAAGGTTTTCCATATGAGTGTTCAAGTAATCCTCTTTTTTATTCAAATAAAGCTATTACTTTTTCCCTTAAGTTATTAACATTTTTGAGTAAATTGATTTCTTCATTTTTAACCATCCTGGTGGGCCAAAACCCAACTGCTTGCGGTCTTTCATGGGTGACCTTGAAGGTTTCTTTGAATACAGGAGGTTCTGTTGATAAGGGTATCTCATAAGGATCCCTTGACAAAGGTGGTATTTCCAAAGGTGAGTTAAGTTCTTGAGGCATTGGCTCATTGACCGGTCTCACCTTCTTCAGGACTGATTTATATTTGGCTTCTAAAACTTGGTGATCCATCTTCAATTATTATTATTTATTTTATTTTATTTTTAATTCATTCTAAGAATTTGCTAGTGTCCTGAAATTTTGAGGCCTTCACAATCCTTCTTTCTGCTTTCTTCCATAAAAAATGTAGTTTAAGGTCATACAGGGCCTACAACTAGGTGTGTAACCCCTGTATATTAGGTATACAGGTCCCTCAGTTTAAGTCATGCAAGGACCTCCTGGCCTAATTCAAGGGCTTATCTTGCTTCTGGAGCTCCTTTGGGCTTGATTTTATTCCTCTTGACTCTTGTTTTATTCTTCAATCTTCCTGATTTCAGCTTGATGCAAGATTATTCTGGTTTTTTTATTTCTTGATGAGGAATTTTCTTGTCTTAATTGATGGCTTGGGACTTCAATTTGTTCATTGTGGCCAATTTGATAATTATAAACACCTGTGAAGCCCGTTGTTCCTGTTACGCAAAGGGAGAAGTTTATTGTCATGCTAATGAAAAAAATGGTCCTTCAGCACTTCTCCTGACTAGGAAAATCCCCTCTAGCTTCTTGGCTGTTTTTTTTGAAAATTTCCCTGCCCAAGTCTACAGGGAAAGCAGTTTAGTGTCATTCTGAGGACCTCTTGAGTCTTCAAGCTTCTTTAAAATCCCAAGGGCAATTTTATTTGAGTGTTTCACATCATCTTGGTAGTCCATCATGTTGAGTGAGTCCTGAGTCTATAATGAATCCAGTGAGTCATCCTTCAGTCCATAAATCCTGACCAGTGATTCTTGAATTTCAAATGGGTTTCAATCCATAATCAAAAAACTGGCCAAGGTCCTGTGTTGTCTAAAGTTCAATCAATAAGGAACTCTTGAATTTTTTTTAAAAGTGATCTTTATTTTCAGTGTTCTGAATAATTTATCTCTTAATAAATAAGTTTTCCGATTCTCTTGATATTCTTGAAAATGATTTCCTTTGCTTCTTCTGTACTCCCAAATTATACCTGTTATAAAAAAAATGAAGAAGGAAAAAAAAATTATAATAATAAGATGATTTAAAATTGATTTTAACATTAATTTATTGATTTCTTTTAATAATATTTTTTTGGATGAGGGCCCTCCTCTCCATTCAAGAAATCCTGAGTTGGTTTTCAAATTTTGAAAAGGATATACCCTCATTCCCCTAAAACTTTCACCATAAGGGATGGTGTAAGAAATAATTTTACCCACCCCTTATTTTTTATAGTGATTGTATAAGAATAAACAATAATAAAGTAAATTCACATAATTTCTTTTTTAAATTGGACTGAATAGTATTTTTTTGTTTGATCTCAATTATAAAATAACCCAAAAATTTATATATATGAGTAAAAATAACACTTCAAAAGAAATAATTCTGAATCACAATCAAGATCATGGAACTGTTTTATTAAAGGTGGTAATTTGTGCCAATCAGCAAAAACTTGTGCTCTTGGGAGTATTGAGAAATAATATGACATAATTGAATGATCATAATTTGAGTCCTTTATTCATATAATTACCCTTATGATGTCACAACTCTTCCCTGTGGAATCATCATTGTGACTCAGGCTTTATTTCAAGTACATCCACTTTATGGTTTGATTTTCTGTTGCCCATAAATAAATGCATTTGAGTTGTTAAGAGAAATGTAAACAGTGAAATTGAAACTTTTTACAATAAAAAAACTCTTTTTTGCTTTCAGGAGACTTTTTAAATTCCATTTGGAATAAATAGCACATTGAGGTGTTATTGATATGTAGATTCCCCAAATTATGTCATCAATTTATGAGTTTTTAATATAAATAGCTCCTTCAGGGTTAAATTGATGCCTTCATGGAAAAAATACTTCTTCTTTACTAACAAGTTCCAATCACTTTCCTTTAATTCAAGAGACATTTTAAATGAATTGATTGTTTTTACCAATTACTTGTTGAAGAGTTTTTTTTAATTATTTTTGAGTTTGAAATTTAACCCAATCTAATGGCTCTTAGTGTTATAGTAGGAGGAAAGAAATATGATGGAGATAAAAAGGAATATTCATGAGACCTTGAATGGGATATGCCCCTTATTATTTACTAATCCTTGTTAAATTTGAAATATACAGCTTATGGTCTTGCAAAGGACCATTGCTTACTTTTTCTTGATTATTGTTGATAATTTGAGTGGGAAGTTTATGGTCTTTCCAAGGACCATTGATTTATTTTTTTGTATTTTGACTCCTTGTTGAAAATTTTAGTGGGCAGTTTCTGGTCTTGCCAAGGACCTGAGGTTTTTTGTTCATATTTGCTTCATTTCTTGTTGATATTTGAAGGGGAAGTTTATGGTCTTGCCAAGGAAAAATGGCTGATTGTTTTATTTACTTCTGTTTGATCCTTTTGGTTTTCAAGACATTTGATTTATATTCAAATAAAAGCTGTAAATTGTATTCAACAGTTTATAGTCTTATTGAGGACTTGTTTTCACTTTGAAAGCACTTTTAATCTTATAAATTAAGAGAAATATTTTCATGATGAACACCTGTAGAATTCAAAATCAAATATGTCAGTATAATATATTATAAAACATGAGAAAAAAGCATGAAAAATAAAAATAAAAAAACAGCAGTTTAAAGCCTTTCTTAGGGTTTTTTTATTTGTTTTTAAACCTTGGTAAATTCAAATCAATATCTTTTGAGTGATTCTAATAAGCTCAATAATAATAGTATTTTTCAAGAAAAGAAACAAAGAAGCTTAAAGCCATGCTGAGGGCTCTTCTTTCTTTATCTGTAATCTTTTTTATTTTCATTTTTTTGTTTTTTTTCTTTGTAAGACCTTTTCAACCCTCATTCTGTTATATACATTGATTTTTTTTGTTTTGTTGTTATATGTATCTTGATTCATATAGAAAATACTGTAAAAAAATATGTCAGTAAAAATGAATTAGTCAATATCATGATAATGAATTATGAAAATTAAAAGTGAGCAGTTTAAAGCCCTTCCCAGGACTTTTCTTCTGTTTTGTATGCCCTGTAACATAAAAGAATTAATAAACCAAATTTAGTAGGATAAATAAGCAAAGCCATGCTGAGGGCTTTTTGTTGCTTATAATCCCATATTCAAAAACAAATCAAAAGAGAAATAAGCAGTTTTAAGTCTTTCTGAGGAGTTCCCTTTTGTTGATAGTCCCTTTTAAATCTTTGTCATTCTTCTTTCTAACACCTGTAGCAATCCAAGATAAGAAATTTCATATAATTCATAATTTAGAAAACAGAATAAAACAAATCATCAGTTTTAAGCCTTGATGAGGGCTTTTATTTTTAGAGCCCTGTAAAAGTAAAGAATTATTTTCTGTTGATTGAAATAAAAGAAGAATCCAGTAGTTCAATGTCTTTCTGAGGACATCTTTTGATTTATTTCAACCTCTTTAATTAATGAAAAATTTACATATATATATTGGTATTTAAATGTACCTGTATCAAATACAAATCATAATTTTAGTATTAATAGGGGAAAGCAGAATAAAATGAATAAGAAGTCAAAACAAGCAGTGTTAGGTCATGCAGAGGGATCTTGATAATTTATTATTATTCTTTTTAAAATAAAAGAAACTCCATAAAGTTTAAAGTCATGTTTAGGACTTTGTACTTTTCAACCCTCATTCTATTATATACATATATATTGATTCATATAAAAAACTGTACAAAACATGAAATAAAATAAAACTAAAAGATAATTTGTCATTAAAAATAAGAAATTTGATAAGCTGATAAAAAATAATAAAAGTAAGCAGTTTAAAGCCTTGCTGGGTCATTTTTGTTATTTGTAGCCCTGTGGCACACAAAAAGAAAATATGTCAGCCTCATGTAGTTTTAAGAAGAAAGTGAGAAAATTTCAGCTGTTTATTGTATCGCTAAGGACATCTATTATTTTATTTTATTATTTTTTTAAGCCTTTAAAGCCTTGATGAGTGCTCTTTTTGGTTAATCTCAACTTCCTTAATTCATGATATATATATATACTGTTTTTTGTTTTTCATTGAAATATACCTGTATCAAAAATAACAACAAATAATGTTAGCATTGATAGAGGAAAAAAGAATTAAATAATAAATAAAATCAAGCAGCTTTAAGCCATGCTGAGGGCTTTTTTTAATTTATAGCCCTGTAGCAATTCAGAATATGAAATGTCAGACCAAACAAATAAAAAAATAAAAATAAACCATCAGTTTGAAGCCTTGATGAGGGATTTTCTTGTTTCTTTTATGAGAAATGTATATATTTATATGTATACTGTTTATTTTGGTTTTGGGATCTAAATATACCTGTATGTCACAGCCATTGAGATAGGCAGGGAATCACCATTCATTACTAATTGAAGATCTTCCAACACCTAATCAGCAAGGGGGTTCATGGAAGATTCACCAAATACAGCTTCAAGCCCCAATACAGCTCAATACAGGCAAACCCCAAATACAGGATTCACCAAATACAGGCCTGTCCTCAATACAGGTTCAAACGCCTGTATTGATTCAAGTAACTGTATTGGATACACCAATACAGTTTTACATCTCAAATAAAGGTTCTTCAATCATACAATTATGGTTTCTCAACACTCAAACTTCAGGCTGGCATTTTTTCACATATACCAGCCCCCTTTCACCCACCTGGGGGGTTTTCCCCCAGTTAATTGAAATATTTGATTTATTTATTAATATCATTTTATTTCTTATTCAGAAGTCTTATTTTATTAATTATTAAGTTAGTCTTTGCCTTCCCTCACCTGTTCAGTAGAGTCCTGGTGGTCATATCCTTATTAATCCTTCTCTCTTTTCTGAACAGGTTGAAAAAGTGATTCAGGATTATTTTTGGTTGTCTCTTTGTTATTGCTTTTGTTTTTATTTCATGTATTTTAATACTCATTCTTTATCAGCAGGAATTTTATACTTTATTTTATTGCTCTTGTCATTTGAGTTCTTCCCTTGAGCGTTCCATAAGTAAGTCTTTTCACTGAGTGCCAGGCCCTCTTCATTTAGAAGAGCCCCAGTGACATTATTTGAATTAACTCATAATTTCTGCTTTTCTTTCATTCATTATTATTCATTTCTCTCATTCTCAATTATGAATTTTATGATATTATGATTTTTATTATTTCATTATCTCTGATAAATTTTCATCTCATTCATTTTATTCAAATAAAAATTGATTTTCTTTCTCACTTCTTAAATTTTGCTGACCATTTAGCTTTCTTCTTAATTCTCAATCAAATTTTATTTTCATTTTCTGTCTGAATTCAGGTTCTTTTATCAGGTTTAATTGATTGGAATTTTGGATTAATTTATTCATCATTTCAGGAGTTTTTATTTCATTGGGGTTATCATTGTTGATTTTGAAATTATCAAGAATTATTGATTGATTGATCTGATTATTCAAGAAATTGACTTTACCTCAATATTCTGATTTTATTTAATTGATTTATTTGATTTGATTCCTCAAGATAGCTGATTTATGCTCAAGATTTGATTTAATTGATTGATTTGAAGTTGATTCCTCAATAAATTGAATGAATTTTTGAAGATATTGATTGAATTCCTCAAGACCTAATTTACTTGATTGATTCTATTTGATTTGATTCATTGATTGACTTGATTTGATTTATTGATTGAAATTGATTATTAATAAGAATTTTACTTTGTCATCTTCATTATTCAAGATTTATTCATATTGCTTCACTTCAAGACTTCTGATTGATTTCTCAAGTTCATCATGATTCTCACTTGATTGATTTTGTCAAGCCTTGTTTATTCTCAAGTATCATCAAATTTTCTTTCCTTTCTTCAATAATGCCAGTTCAGAACAGCCCTCCAGCCAATAATACAAGATCTCAAGGACATAAAGCTGTTCTCACTCCTACAGCAAGGGCTACTCTTGACTGCACACCATCAGTTAATCAATTGAGTGAAAATTTGGACAGAGGACCACCAATGGAAGGGGAAGAACCCTCCAGGAGAGGAGGTGTGAATTCAAGAAGATCAAGAACATTCTCTGGCTTGTTGGGTGGCTATCCAAGCATTTCTCAAGGGCCTAGAAGCAGATCAGGGGGAGGAGTCTGTGGAAGAGGAGGAGTCTGAAGAAACTGAAGTAGTAGTGCCTCAGAAGGTGCCCCTGAGGCTTCTGAAGCTCCAAATATAGCCCTTTCTGATCATCCTCTTGTCTCTGAAGCTGAACCAAATTTTCTAAAAATGATGGAGCAGATAACTCAATTCATGGCACAACTCACTCAAGTAGTTTCCCCAAGGGTCACTTCCAAAGCCCCAGCATTCAAGACTCCATAAATGAAGGCACCTAATTTCTTCAATGGTACTAAAGCTTATAAAGTGAGATAACTTATTGAATCTTGTCAATTAATTTTCCATAATGACCCAGAAAACTTCTTCTCTGACAGGAAGAAGGTATTGTACTCAACTTCCTTTCTCACTGGTAGAGCTGGAAAATGGATTGAACCTTACCTCTCAAATATCTCCAATGAAGACCCTTCTTATCTCCTCAATAACTGGAAGTTACTTGAAACACATTTATCCACTCTGTTTGGCGATCCCAATGAAGTCAGGAAGGCTGAACAAGAGTTGGACAATCTCAGGATGAAAGAAAGTGGTCAAGTTTCCGTGTACATAGCAGATTTCTGAAGCTTAATGTCAAGAATTGGATACTGGGGGAAAGGGCCTATATTCATGTGTATAGAAGAGGCTTGGCATCAAGAGTGTTGGACCAATTGGCTTCTCACCCTGGAAACTTTGATAGCCTTCAAGAGCTCATGTACATCACTTTTGAATTGGATACCAGGTACCATGGGAGGCGGAAGGAAAAGGGTAGTCATCAAGAGAAGAAGCCTCCAATCAATGGACCCAAATCCTTAAAGCCTCCCCAAAATTCATCATCAAAAAAGCCTTATCACAGGAAGAACAAGGGGAAGAATTTTCAAGTGTCCAAAGACAAGCCTCATGCTGCTCTCCTTGCTAAGGAAAACAAATTAATTGGTTATAAAAAGGCAAGGAGGATTAAATAAGGCTTATGCACTCATTTTGGTGGCAAGCACCCAATTTAAAAATGCTTCAAGAGGCCTGAAAATAGGCAAGGGTCCTCAAGAGGCTTCCCTAGCAAGAAGGGAAAATCCTGAGTGGGGATCATTATGTGTTCAATTTTTCTCACTTATTTCCTGCAAGAGCACAATTGTGAACTTTGAATACTAGTGTCAAGAAATCTTCAGAGTTTCTTATTTTCTCTTCTCTCTCTGATATTTTTTATAGTATTCTCATTGATTCTGGTGCTAAAAACTCTTTTATTGCAAAGAATTTTGTTCTCAAGTACTCATTGACCATGTAAGAGCTCCCTGAAAAGTTTCATCTTTTCATTTTGGATTTCAATGAAGCCAATTCCCTGTTCATCACCCATTATACCATGTGGGCTTTAACTTGCCTTCAGTCCCAAGCTTTGAATGGGATTTCTTTATCATAGATTCACCAAAGGGAGAAGACCTAATATTGGGCTATGATCTTCTTTACCATTTTAATCAAATTATAGATTGGAGAAATGGATTGATCCCCTATGATTCTAGTTATAAGGATTCTAGTGGTATTAATTTTTCCACTAGTAATGACTTTACCACTGCTGTCAACAGTGTTTCTCTGGTTGGTGAACTTAAGACACCTTCCCTTCCTCCTTCTGTCCATATCCCTTCCATAATTCCCTCTCAGTCATTACTTCCATAAGAGATGAAGTCTTTAAAGAGATAAAAGATGTTGTAGAAGATGTTGCTATATCTTCACTTCATCTCTCCCAAGGGGATATGGACCTTCCTCCTTTATCCTTTCATGCCAACCTGGAGGAGCAGTGGGATGAGGAGGAAGATCCAGAAGAGATTGAAACTGTTCTTAAGGTAGTCCCTCCTTCTTATCACCAATATTTGGACGTATTCTCCAAAGTTAAAGCAGAGAAACTTCCTCCACACTGTGCCTGTGATCATCATATTGAACTGGAGGTGCTTCTACCTCCAGTTGGTGTTATCTACTCTTCATCAAAGCATGAGTCAGAAAAACTACAGGCCTACATTTCAGAGAATGTAGAGAAAGGTCTCATAAGGCCAAGCTCCTCTTTAACAGGAGCACTTGTCCTTTTTGTTAAGAAAAAAGATGGTGGCCTTTGTTTGTGTTTTGACTACCACAAACTTAATTATTTCACTAGGAAGAACAGGTATCCTGTTCCTCCAATGAATCAGCTCCTTACTGTCTTTAATGGTTCCACTATCTTCTCCAAGATAGATTTGTTTAGTGCTTATAATCTATTGAGAATCAAAGAGGGGGATGAGCACTTAACTGCCTTTAAAACCAAATATGGTAGTTATGAGTATTTGGTTATTCCATTTGGCTTGATCAATGCTCCTGCTTCATTCCAGAATCTTGTGGATGATATCTTTGAATATTTCTTGGATATTTTTGTTGCAGTCTACTTAGATGATATTATGGTCTTCTCTAGTTCTGAGGAGGAACATGTCAGAAATGTGGCCTCTGCCCTCCAAAGACTGAGGGACAATAAGCTGTTTTCTAAAGCCTCTAAGTGTTTATTTCATTCCTCAAGTGTGGAATACTTGGGCTGTGTTGTTTCAAGTGATGGCCTCAAGATTGACTCTTCCAAAGTTCAGCAAATTCTCAATTGTCCTCAGCCAAAGAACATCAAGGCACTTCAATCTTTCCTTGGCTTTTCCAACTTCTATCATTGTTTAATTAAAAAGTATTCCAAAAAAATCTCTGCTCTCACTTCCCTCCTCAAAGAAGATTCTCCCTTCATCTTCAATGAGGAATCTCTTAGTCAGTTTCAAATAATCAAAGAAGCTTTCACCACTGCTCCTATCCTATCCCATTTCAATCCTTCTCTACCAACCATTGTAGATACTGGTGCTTATGATTATGCCTTGGGTGCTGTACTGAGTCAGATGAATTACTCAGGAAAGCATCCCATTGCATTTGAGAGTTGCAAGCTTCTCCCAGCTGAGCTCAACTATGAAATTCCCTATAAGGAACTCCTTGGCATAGTTTGGGCTCTCAAGTGCCGGAAAACCTTTCTTCTTTATCTTTCTGATTCCTTTGAAGTCTTCACAGACCACTCTTCCCTTAAATATTTTATGTTCTCCAAAGTCCTTGCTTGTCATCAAGCTCATTGGGCCAAGTTTCTCTCTGAATTTCACTTTTCTATCACTTACTGCCCAGGCAGACTGGCCACTTTACCAGATGCCTTAGCACGTTGGGAAGACATGTATCCAGAGAGGGGGGTGGACTTCATCAGCAAGAACCCTCCAAATTTTCATCAAGCTCTAAAGAAAAATTAAATTAAAGAGTAAAGATCTTTCTCAATCAAAGTCGAAGCTTTCTCAGATTTATTTGATAAAATTCAGAAGAAATTATGGCAAGAAAAAGATTATAAGGGAATTCTTGAGAAATTAGCAAGAGGTGAATCAGTCTCAGATTATTCTCTGGAACTTCAAGCCAAATTTTTATTATTCAAAGATAGGGTAGTCATCCCAAGCAATCATGAACTTCAAGTGGATATCCTTCAAAAGTGTCATGACTCACCGTTTGCTGGCCACCCTGGCCAGGAGAAGACCCTCAAACACATCAAGAGGGATTTTTATTGGGCGGGCATGAATCAAATTATCAAGGACTATGTGTCCTCATGCCAGAAATGTTCAGGAAACAAGAACATTCACCAGAAGAAGTTTGGATTACTCAAGGCTCTTCAAATTCCATCTGGTCCTTGAAATTCATTATCAATGGACCTTATCACTCAATTGCCTCTTTAAAGCAACTTTGATTCAGTTTTAGTAGTTGTAGACAGATTCTCAAAAATGGAAATCTTTATTCCAGCTTATTCAAAAATTAATGCTATGGACTTAGTTCAAATCTCTATTAGTCATGTCTTTTCCAAAAATGGTCTTCCAATCAGTATTGTTAGTGATAGAGGCTCTTTATTTTTTTCATCATTTTGGACTCAATTGTGTCAGCAGCTCAAGATATCAAGAGATCTTTCAACTGCCTTTCACCCTGAAACAGATGGACAGACAGAGAGGGTAAATCAGACTTAAGAACATGTCACAACCATGGCAATTCACCTCCTTGGATCCCCATATGGCATATCAAGCCACAGTTCTTTTATGGCCAATTGGCCATATCCATCACCAGTGGCCAATATGGCCACGTCATCATCTTATGGACCATTTATGGCCATTTGTGTTTTGGGGCCTTCATGGCCCTTCACCTCAATCCAGAACCCATAGCGGCAATTTATGCCCAAATGGGTATTTCTGGTCATTTCCCTCAAAGCCAGGGGAAATGGCCCAAATGGCTGTTTTTGGCCATTTGGGCTCATAATGCGCATTTGCGCACTTTGACGCAAAGTGTCCAAAAGACACTTTCCCACCTTTTGGGTCAGAACCCAAAAGTGGCCAAAAACCCCAAAGGGCCCAGAAACATCTTTCCAAGCTCTGAAGCCATCACATCCATCCTTTTCCCCTCTGCCTTTCCATCTCAAGACCTTTGGACGTAATCTTCTTGCCAATGAACCAATATGCCATAAATGATGTTATATATCATTGTGCATCATTTTTCAACAGCAATTCAATGGTGGCAATATCAAATAGTCATTTCAACATTCCAACATCTCATCACGTCATCAAGGCACCCAATCATTCAGAGGAATCATCAAGGCTCAAGAGCAAGTGTTTCAGCATCAGAGACCAATGATGCCATCAAGCAGTCATTGGTTATTCTCACTCCAAGTATTCCTTCCAAGGGAATACTGTCAACTCATTCTCAAAGTGTATTCAAGAGGCAGTGCCAAAGGAAGTTGTCAAGTGTCAAAGCTCCACTCAATCCATCTTGGCAACCATATTCATTTCAATACAGTCTGGATCCATCAAGAACTGTCTTTCATTTTCAATCATGGGAAATTCATTCATCCCAATTCAATTTCAATATTGGCCAGCTGTATCAATTCCCAAAACAATCAATACAGCCTCAAGGATCAATACAGATCAGATTTCAGCCTGAAGAACTCAAGCTCCCAACTTTTCACATATACCAGCTACCCTTTCCACCCTGGGGGGTTTTTCCCCAGTTAATTAATATACTTTGATTGTATTTTATCTTTATTTTCTTTTCATTTTAGTTAAGCAAATACTGATATTATTAAGTCAGTCATTTAGCACTTTTCTCTTTCTCTTTCTTTGCCTGTCAATGGATACTTGGTGGTCATATCCTTACTAATTCCATTATTCATTTTTGGGAGGTTGGAACAGTGATTAAGGACTTACTTGGTTGGCTCTTTGGCCATTTGGCTTCTCTTTCTTCTTTTGCATCTCATCTTGTACCTGCATATCTTTTAGAGGAATTCACTCTTATTATTTTTATTCTTTATTCTTTTGGAGTCTTCCAAGTGAGTTCCCTGATTGCTGAGTGCCAGGCCACTCTTGTATTTCCACTAGAGCCCTGTGACAGAACAGTATCTTTGGATGTATGTCAGTTACCATCAAGATGACTGGCACACCTGGCTCCCTCTGCCTGAATTTGCCTATAATAATGCAGAACATTCATCAACAAAACAGTCCCCTTTTTTCACCATTTATGGAAGAGATCCCGGCTCTTACTCAATTCACATTTCTCAAGATACACCTGCTGGAAAGTTGTCGACAAAACTCCAATCAGTACATAAAGTTTTTAAAGAAGAATTGTAGTCTTCCATAAAGCGTTTTAAGAAGTATGCAGATAGAAATAGGGCAATTCCACCTGATTTGCAACCTGGGGACAAAGTATGGCTATCTTCCAAGAGCATCAAGACACCAAGACCTACCAAGAAACTATCAGAAAGATGGTTGGGATCCTTTGAAGCTCTGAAGAAGATTGGAAGCCATGCATATCACCTCAAGTTGTCTCAACAATGGAAGTCAGTTCAACCTGTCTTTCATGTGTCCTTATTAGAGCCAGTGAAGCAATCAACTATCCCAAATTGGAATCAATTGCCACCACCACCAATAATAGTGGAAGAGCAAGAAGAATGGGAATTGGCTCAGGTTCTGGACTCAAAACTCAAGAGAGGTACATTGTGGTATCTAGTGTAGTGGAAAGGATTCAATGAAGACCCAGAAAGCACAACTTGGGAGCCAGCTTCCAACCTTACCAATGTCCAGATCTTGTCAAGGATATCCAAACTTTTTATCCTGACAATCCTGGCCCAAATACCTCAAGAGTTTGATTTATGGTGCTTTGTGGGGATTGTAGTTTATGAAATTAAGTTCCTCTCCTGGCATGCACCTTTAAGGAGGTATTCTACCCAAATATGTTGTAAGCATCACCTTGGCCACTTTGTGAGCACTTGTCAACTTCTTTGGACAGGTTTACTTCATTATTTTTCTCTTTCTTTCATATTTTATTATTCCAAATTATTCCATTCACTATTATTCAAGACATTCCTTAACTAAAGTTAATTTATGGCAAAGTTTTATATTATTTTATGATTCTTGGTGGCGAGTGGAAGTTATGAAAGTAAGTTCCATCTCCTGGTATGCATTTCCAATGGTTCTACCTCTTGTAAAACAACACCTTGGCCACTCTGTGAGCCTCAAGTTTTTGGCTTTATCTTTTCAGGAAAATTATTGCCAAAATCAAGCAGCTCACCACAAGAAGATCAATACTCAGAAGTTTCTTTATTCTCTTTTCTTTACTCTCTTTTTCTCTCAATTCTTCATTTTACTTTTAGTTTATTTCTTTTACTTGTATGATTTTATTTTTTATTTATTGTTTCAAAAGCAGCAGTCATCACTCCCATATCGTGTTTTGGGAGTTAATTTATTTAATAATCAAAGAGAAAAACACTAGTAATGATAAAGATCAACTACAGATAATCCTCATCAAAATTTCTTCAAGGCTTCTCTGAATTTAACAACCAAGGAATCTTCATAAGCAATTTCCTCTCTGGCCAAAGCCCTAGTGGGTTCACCTGGAACAGAACTCTCCATAGGTTTATCAACAACTACCTCAGTCAAAGAATTCACCTCAGCAAATAAGGATTTGACCACCTTCCTATTCACCTTCTTCTTATCAGTAAAGTTTCCAGTGATATTCCAGTGTCAATTGCTGTCAAAGCTTGATATAGGTTCTGGAGACATTGGGTCTCTAGAGGTGCTGGCCCCAGATGGTTGGATATTGGTGGAGGTAGAGGAAAGTGTGGATGACCTGGTTGGGGATCTAATTGGAGGTTGCGGTGGTTGGGCGGACCTTATCACTTCATTGGTGGTGGTACTGACTGGGACTGGGGATAGTGAATTGGATTGGATTCTTCTTTTTTGGATGGGGGTATTAATTTCAAGGTCTTCTCCATCAAGCTCATCACTTCCTTCAGCATCATTATCATTTTAATCTTGAACCACCAGATTTCTTTTCAATTTTCCAAGTCTTCCATCCTTTCTAGTGACCAAAATAGGAACTTCTGGGGCTACTCCAATGGGGTTGCCTTAGGGGGGAATGGGTCCTCCAGTGTTGGCCCAGGGACTGCTGGTATGAGTCCATTGTTGAACACCTCTCATTTTGGATCCAGTCACTGAAGCAGAAGAAAAGAAAGCCATAGAAGTCAGTAACTCAGAAATTCCTTGACAATTTAACTCACAATTGGAGTGGCCAGAGGTGGCATAAGAGGTTGGAGTTTCATCAACAGGGGCTTCCAATCCAAATATTCCCCCCTTCTTGATGCTGCTCCATAATGTTCTGGGACTTCCTGGGCAGCTATAGCTGGCCTGAGAGCAATTTATTTTCCCAATTTTGAAGAATTGACACCTGGTGGACCTAGCAGTAGCAGATTCAACACAAGGAACCCCTTCTTCTGACAATTGATGCAGGTTGGCTCAATAGCTCTAACAGATTTAAAACCATCGTAGATTTTATTGATGTTATAAATCTATTTAGGGGCCATACTCTCTTCAGAAATCTCCTTCAAATTATCAAAGACACAAGCACCATAAAGTACAGAAGGCGGAGAATCAGAGTGGTTGGAGTCACAAATGGAATTCAGCTTTGAACTCATCTTCAAGTCAAGATTCAAAGCCAAGACCAAGCCAATCATGGAAAAAATCCAAGTCAGCAAGTCAAATATATAAATTTGAACTTCAAGAAGGGATTGAAGCACAAGAAAATAGAAGAAATTATCATTAAAAGCTGTTTCATTGGCCAAATTGGCTATTTTTATGAATTTGCACATTTTTGCACATTTTGCGCACAATGCCATCAAATCATGTGAAAAGCCTTCAAAACCTCAAAAAAACCAAAGAAAATAGTCAAATGGGTGCATTTGCGCATTTTGTGCATTTTTGGCTAATTCACTTCCAAAACCTTCAAAACCTTCATTTCATTGAAAAATCCTCAAAATATGTCATTTCAGTCATATTGGCATATCTGCACATTTCTGGCTATTAATTCTTCAAAGCGATATCAGCTGCCAATTCAGTCATTTCAATCAATAAATCATCAAAATCTTCAATATCTTGCATAATGACGCATATGCACATTTTGCGCATTTTTGGCCAAATCAGCCAAAAACCCCAGAAAACAACAAATTTGGGGAAAATTTTCAATGGATCCTGCAAAGGGCCATTTGGCCCAATCTCAAAATGAAGATATTTTTCTGCCATGGCAGTATGTTCTTAGGACATAAACCTGAAATCATCATTTATCATGAGCCATGAGGACTCAAGACAAATTGGGTGAAGAACACTGAAATAAGAAGAAGATTACAAAAATAGAAGGAACAGAATAAAATGAAGAGAAATTTCAAAGAAGGGAAGAGAACCCAGAATCAAGTCAAATCAGAAGTACCTACAAGTTGTGAAGATGAAACAGTTTGAAATTATGATTGATGAAGAGGAATCATGAGCGATGAAAATTGGGTAATTGAGTGGGAGAAAGTCCCATTTGACCTCATCAAGATCACTTACTCTTATGGTGCTCAGAGCTCACCACTTTCAAGAGGGGATAATGTCACAGCCATGGATACAGGCAGGGAATTCCCATTAATTACTAATTGAAGATCTTCCAACACCTAATCAGCAAGGGGGTTCATGGAATATTCACCAAATACAGCTTCAAACCCCAATACAGCTCCATACAGGCAAAACTCAAATACAGGCCTGTCCTCAATACAGTTTCAAACACCTGTATTGATTCAAATAACTGTATTTGATACACCACTACAGTTTCACATCTCAAATAATGGTTCTTCAATCATACAATCATGGTTTCTCAACACTCAAACTCCAGGCTGGCATTTTTTCACATATACCAGCCCCCTTTCACCCACCTTGGGGGTTTTTCACCCATTTAATTAAAATATTTGATTTGTTTATTTATATTATTTTATTTCTTATTCAGAAGTATTATTATATTAATTATTAAGTTAGTCTTTGCCTTTCCTCACCTGTTCAGTAGAGTCCTGGTGGTCATATCCTTATTAATCCTTTTCTCTTTTCTGAACAGGTTGAAATAGTGATTCAGGATTATTTGTGGTTGGCTCTTTGTTATTGCTTTTTTTTATTTCATGTCTTTTAATAATCATTCTTTATCAGTAGAAATTTCACACTTTATTCTATTGCTCTTATCCTTTGAGTTCTTCCCTTGAGCCCTTCATAAGTAAGTCTGTTTACTGAGTGCCAGGCCCTCTTCATTTAGAAGAGCCCCTGTGACACTGTATCAAATTCAAATAATAATGTTAATATTCATAGGGGAATGCATCATAAACTAAATAATAAATAAAACCAAGAAGCTTTAAGCCATTCTTAGTGCTTTTTGTTTCTATTTTTTAAGTCTTCCTAAAGTATTTTAACGAAGTAGAAAAAAAACTAAATTATCAGTAAATTCAATAATTAATAATTTAAAAAACATGCATAAAAAATAGAATTGAGCAGTTTAATTTCTTGCTCAGGGCATTTTATGTTGTTTTTTTTTAAATCCCTGTAGAAATGACAAATAAGAAGCTTTAGATTAATTTAGGGATAAAAAATGAAATAATGTTAAAATTCAAAAAACATCACTTTAAAGCCTTTATGAGGGCTTTTTGTTAATTTATTATCATTTCCCAAAACATAAATAAAAGAAAAATTCAACAGTTTAAATTCATGTTGAGGACTTGTTTTTTTTTAATTTCATAATTAGTTCTTTATTATCTTTTTTATTTTTTTATTTTCATTTTTTTTGTGTTTCAATAAATTAGTGTAATGTTCGTGACAGGCACCTTTTGAGGGCTTTTTGTTTCTTTTTCTATTGCTTTGAGTGTTCTGTTTCTGTCTCCAATCTCCATGAAGAGCACTTCCTTGTGCTTTAAGCCACTTCGGGTGGTTTGTTCTTTGGTGTTAGGAACTATTTAGTGGCTTTAAAAGGTAGTCGGGTAGGTGATTTCTTTCTCCCATGTACCTTTCAAGCCTTTTGTGATGCTTTCAGAAGCCTTGGGTTGATGGTCGGGATTGTACTTCCTCCTTATAAGTCTTTAGCACAATTTGGGTGGCTTGGTATAAAATTTGTTTGTACTGTAACACCCTTTAGGATGCTAAAATTATGGTCTAGTGCAGTGGGACAAGTCTATTTGCTCCTCCTGAGGCTTATGGTTGGATTTGGTGGAGCAAAAAAAATAAAATAAAATAAAAAATAAAAAACATAAAATAAAATAATTATTCTTCGGGATTTTAAATATCTCTAATGTTGTTTCTAATTGAGTTAGGTGAGGTTTTCTTCTTCTGAAAATTACTATAGGACCCTTAAAAAGTAAATAGTAAATCAGGTGAGTGATTTTGTGGTGTGTTTTGAGTTTTGAATACCCTTAGGGGGGTTTAAGTTGAGTCGGGTATGTTAGTAAGGTATTATAGAGGCATGTATGTTGCTTCTGAGGAGTTCGGGTGGGGTTTACTATGCATAAGAGGGATATAGAGCCTCCTACCATCTGGTAGGTTGTCTAAGTTACTTATTCCAAATGTGTTAAAATATTTCCAACCCTCCTTCAAAATATATTTGGTAGGTTTTGGTTTCTAATCCTTGTCTGAAGTTTTAATTGTGATAAGAGCTGTGTTTTACACTGCAAGTAAGGTCATAATTCATTTATTTTATTGAAAATAGCTAGTGTTTGAGTTTTGATTCTCATAATGATTCTGTATCAATATTTCATTATGTGATCTTAACAAGATCAGATATGTGACACAATGTTCCAATTCATTTTGCATTGCCTTCCTCTTCTTCCATTGGGTGTAGAGTGGGATAATACAAGTAAAGTAAATAAGCATTTTTTTTTCTGCAAGTCAAACAAGTATTACCCATTGTTCAACATCCAACCCAAATCATGTAGGTAACTTTGATGTCAAATAGTGAATTTTTAATGTTGCATTGACTTATTTATTTATTCTAATTATTTTAGGATGACAGTTTCCTCTGAAAGGATTTCTTTTGTTAAATTCTAGTTATCTTCATTATCAGAGTGCAGGTTTGTTTATTACTTCAGTGAAAAAAGGAATCTTGTTCTTCATCCTTCTCTTTTGGCACCCAACGGTTGATGGACCGATGTTGGCGCCACCAATGGTTGATTCCTCTCATGCTTGTTTTTCTTTTTTTAGACTGCTAGGTTGATTCCTCGGTGAGGATGGAGTTGAAGGGCTGAAATTGATTCCCTCCATAAAAGGACCCAAGAAACAATCCTTGGGTTTTCTATTCATCCCACCCATCAATCCAATAGACATTTGTGTTTTATCTCTCTCACCAACCTTGGTATGCTATTACTTCCTTGCTAGAGGATTTTCTTTTTATTACTTTATATATATCTTTTTATTTTATTTGTTTATTTATTGCTTTTGATATTTCTGCACAATCTTGGCTTTGCTGCTGACTTCTTCAACTCTTTTTGCCCATTTACCACTGAGGAGCTGGAAGACCTTGCTCTTGGTATTCCTCTGACCAATAGGTTAAGGAAGTTGGTGTGGGAATGGCTTACTGCAAATGGTCCTTATCCAACAATCCCTTTGTCTCCACCAGCCCTGGGTGATCTCTGGAGTGCACCTTCTGGCTCTTCTGACCATTGCAAACCTACAACCGCTGATGCTTCAGCCTTCTATTCCTTTTTGAATGGAGAGGTTGATCCAAGACTCTTGGATCCAAAACCAACATCCTCACTTTGTTCCAAAAAAACACAAATGGGCCCTACTACCTTGGCCCTTGTAATGGTTTAGGTTGTGTCATTTACCCTTCTAAATGAAGCAAGCCAAAGGGTAAGTTTTGTGCTTTGACATTTTTTTCTTTTTGTGAGTGATACTCATAGTGATTTGTTTTCTTTTTTTAGGCTATTATTAGTTAATTTTGTGACTTAGCTCATTATAGCACACTGCTAGGCCTCCTGTACTTTGAATTGGAGAAACTATGCCTTTAGTTACTATATTTCTGTTTTAAAAAAAAGAAAACTTAAATGCAGTCAGAATCAAATTCAACAATAAAAAAATGAAATAATGTCAGTGGAAAATAAGAAATAAAATAAAATAAATGAATAAAATAAAAATAAAAAATAAAATAAAAAATAAAAAATAAAAAATAAAAATAAAAAACAAATAAAATAGAGGTAAAAAAGGAAAATGAGCTAAGAATCGTATTTTGAACTTTACACTGCACATCTATTCAGTGATTTCCATACCACTGTTTGTTATATTGGAAGAATAATAAAATCTAATTGAATTTGGCTCTATGTTCTGTTATATTTTATATAAGGGACCAAATTTGGAATATTATGTAATTTTTCCCTATCATGATTATCACCTACAGTGATATTACCTAAAGCTCATATCATTCATTATTTATGGATTTTGTTTCATTGCTTTCAACTTCTTATAATAAGAAAAAAAACAAAATAGAAAGATAATTTTTAGGAAAGAATGTAGGTCTTAGCAAATGATAATTTTTATTATTATTTATTATTTGTTTCTATTTATTTCTGTATATTTTTTTCTTTTTCTTTTTTTTTCTAATATAGTTAGAAATTAGATAGAATATATCATAAAATAAAGAAAGAATAGAATAGAATCATAATATCATGTAAGATATTTTTCCTTTATAGTTAACATCTACTAATATAGAATAAATTGAGACTAATTGTTTTTTTTTGAAATTTGAAATTTAATTATAAGTGAATTTTTTTTGATTTTGAACAAAACAAATTAATATAATTACAATACAAAAGACTTGATGTTAGGTAAGCTTATGTTCTATTTATTCCTTCAAATCTTATATGAAATGAAGCTTATTTTTGGATTCTTAATATTTTATTTTGTGTCACTTTTTTTTAGTATGAAAGAAAAATTGAATTGTAAAGAGGAAATGAAAAAAATGGTAAATAAGAAATTGAAGAAATAAATAATAATAATATCAATTGAAATACTATTGATGATTAAGCAAATAATTGGGTACTTAGCAGGTGATATTTCTTCCTATTAATTACTTTGACCAAGTATCTTCTTCACTAATTCTCGTTTGATAAAATTGCCTTCCCTGCATTCTTCTCTTTGAAAATTTCTGTAAAGGTGTTCTTGAAAGAAGGATTTCCAATCTTCTTTATCAAACTATGTTGCACCACTTATAAAGCTGAGGATTTCTTGTATAAGTGTTTCTTCCCAGGTGTAATTATTAATAATATAACCTCCTGAGATCTTTCTTATTTTTCCATTTTTGATTTCAAAATACTGGAGGTTGAACCAGTCTTGGCATTCCCAGGTCCTCAAAAATAGTGATTTCCTGAGGTGTTCAGCCATTTAAAATATTTCATTCCAGTATTGGTTTTCAAGGTTGCCTTCAATTGCAGCTCATGTAAGTAACTCTAAAAATTCATATTTTGTAAGGTTGAATCCAGGTAACTCTTTCCATGAATAAGAAATAACAGTTTCTGATGGTGATTTTTCTTTTTCAAAGATGTCCTCAAACTCAATATAGGGAAGGACTATTGTGGAAATATCAGGACAGGATTCTGGCTTTATTTTCAAGAACCATTCAGGATTTTAATTTTATTCTTGTGGATTATTGTAATTCCCCCAGGCTTCTTCTTCTTTTATCCAGCTGATATCTGTGACCAATGACCAGGGATTTTCTTCAAATAATGGCCATTATTCCATTTTGAAGGATTTTGTGTATGAAAGTGTCAACAGGTAATAAGAATTGAGACTAGTATTGAGTTTATTCATCAAAGGAGCTTTAAGGGTAGGTGTAATGGGTTTTGGATGATAATTTTGGGTAAGAATTTGGTTATTCCTCTTTGATAAGGCAGGAGTTCTTAAATTTACATTGATATGTGGAAATATTAAGGTGCTCTCTAATATTCCCAATGCTTTCATTGGATTACTTGCACTGTTGAATTTCATGCCATCAATTGGTAATAATTGATCTTCAAAATTTGGTACACAGCACTTCAGAAAACATTTTCCAACACAAGAGAAGAAGGCTCCTGGGTCAATTAAAAGCTTAGTGGGCTTGTTATCAATTACCACTTCTGTTATACAGGAATTATCAGCTGAATAACCTTTCCCCCTGTTTGGTTTAGTTTTCATGAGCTGTTAATCTTGGATTGTTGATAAATCAAGTTGACTATTGCTCAATTGTGCCAAGTGGGAATAAGATTCCATGATTTCAAATTTTATATTGATATTTTCTATATATTTTGAAGAGTCAGAAAATATTTATGATTTATCATCTGAATTTTCTTCATTTACATCATCTTTTTCAACATCAGGTTCTTTCTCAATGTCAATTTCATTTATTTTTCCTCTTTTTGGACATGTATTAGCTAAATTTCTGGTTCTCTGGTAAGTATAGCAGTTTCTGATTTTATCTTCAGATTTATACTTCATATTACTAGAGCTTCCTTTGGGGTTTTGTCCACATAATCTTTTGAAGGTGTATTAAACCTTGTTTTAACATTCATCCTACTAGAACCAACTCTGGTTCTGGGGGTTACTTCTTATAATACATTTATAATATCTTCTGCTGAAGATTTTTTAGTAGTCCTGCTTTTGACAGCATGTTCCAAGTCACCTCTGCATTTTCCCAGAATTTTTCTGTGAATCATAAACTCTGACATGTTAGGATATAATGCTGTTAGCCTGTCCTTTTGTTGGCAAAACCATGGTAAATCTATGTCTTTGTTGGAATTAAACCTTAAATATTCAAAGGCTTTTTCCACCTTAAATCTCAAAAGAAGCATTTTCCCACTTATCAATTATTTGGTATTTGCACCAAGTTCAACTTTGGTGTCCATGTCTTTGTCTTAAATTTATATACCATATGTGAGCTGGTTTTCTAAACAAGGTGTTAAATATTGTTGTTACCAATCTATCTGGTAGCTCAAAGTATTCTTTGATCATTTCAATACCTCTGACAATTTCCATATGGTCATATTCTCCTTCACCACTGAAGTGTGGCCATTCTATAAGTTTTGGTACTTCTTTCAAAATTTCTTTGCTCATTGATGGTTCCAAGTTATGGAAAGAAGTGGAAAATTCATTATTTATTTGTGAATTTTCTGCATTCAATACTTGTGGGCTGGAATTTCTTATACCCTCATTTTGATTCAGAGGTGTAGACGTTCTTGGTAAGGTGTTCAGTAATATTTTCCTTTCTTTTATTCTAATGGTAATATACCTTTGGTAATCTCTGAATTCATGTTGAAACTTTTGCATTACATTGATCACCTCAATTTCATACATGTCTTCTTTAATTGTAATTTTCTGCCATAATTCAGTTTGTATAGTATTGTCAGAAATAGCCTGAATCAATTTCATTGTTAATATTGATACTTCCTCATGTGAGGTGTCAAAACACTTTTTCAAGGCAATGGTATATGTCTTTAATTCAGTAAATGAAATGTAAATATCATCAAGGACTTTCTTATCATCTGCTTTAATAATACTTATGGATTGTTTTATTCTTTTTTCAATAATTTTATCATTATTGAATTTACAATATTTATCAGTCAATTCTCTTATAATGGCAGATTGTTCATTCATTTTAGTTCCAAATGGAATGTCATTATTTAAGTTTTAATTGCTCTTAAACCTTCCTCAAAGCACATAACTGATTCATCTATTTGGATAAAACGTAGATTATTTGTCTTAAGCTTGCTACAAATAGTTGAATTTTTATCAGAAATAAGACTTTTAGCGTCATTTATAGTTATATGAAAGGCTGGAATTCCATCCAGAATGTCAGGAATTATTTCTGATCTTTTCATCTTGCTTCCTCCTTTTTCTGCAATTCCATCATGGCTCTGGCAAGCTGAAACACATTTTCCATGGCATATTGTTGAATCTTTGGGATTCTGTAGCCCTGGCTGCATGGTTTTTCTGAGTTTTTGGCTGCTTGGGGCTAGTTTTGGAACCTGTTTGGGTGGTAGAAGATTGTTTTTCCTCCGTTCTGCTGTTAAAAGCATCATATTCTTCTTTTCCATCAATGGATGCCATCCATTCAGTAACTTTCAAGTGCTGGGATGGCCCAGAAATTTTCTCACAGGTCTGTAAGGATTTGATACTCTTTGTGCTGAAGTGCATTGTTGTAAGCCTTCTGGCTGGCTTTTTATATGTCCACTGAGGCAAAAGATTTCAACTCTGTTTGAAGGTAAAACAGTGTTATCAGCTTCAGAATGGCATAATTTTGCAGCTTGGGCTTCATTTACTGACCCTTGTCCTTCTTTAACCAATTGTCTTCTTCCATAATCACATCTATAACCTTTTTTGCAGCTTCTTGAGGGGCTATAGCTTGCTCTAGTCTGGCTTAAAGCACAATTATTAAGTAAAAAAGCTTTAAAATAGTATTTTTACATCAAAAACTTACAATGGGCCAATTTCTTTGCTCGTTGGAGTGTATTACTAATATCAAAATTAATCAATTCAGAATAAATTGGCTCTGCTTGATTGTGCTGAGTTATAATAACAATGCTCTTATGGTCAGAATTAACAGTACTTGTAGGAATAATGTTAGTAATTGTTGATGCAGTTTCAATATTTTCTTGTCATAACATGTTTTCAGAAACTAAAACTAGATGAAAAAGAAGTTAATTTGTTAAAAAAGGGTTTTCAAAAGTCAAATGAAAAATAAAGCCTCAGTTATAATATGTAAAAGGTTTCATTTTGTATGATTTTTTTGAATTATAAGTATTTTTTCTGATTTTTCAACTTTTTCCAATATAAGAAAAAAAATTTAAAAATTAAAAAGATATGTCACAGGTAAAATATCATGGCTGGGCCCCCAAATGTATCGTGTGGATATGAAACTTTCATCAAAAAATCAAGTAGTTTTCCTGTCATGAAAGTTTGTATAAGGTAAAACTTAATTAAAAGTAGTAAGCTTTATAGCTTCTATAATGAAACACACCACGTTAATTTTTTGGAACTTTATTAGTATAAAGCAATCATATTATAAGGATTCATTTTCTTACCAACAACAACAATTTATCCAAAAATACTCTACAAGAGATATTAATGGCTACAAAAGAGATATCTTCAAGTGTAATTTAAATTGGAATTAATTGAGAAAAGAGCTGCAGGCAAATTGATATAAGAGACAATTTTTGAAAATAATATCAAATAGAAAACATGCCCAAAAGTGATAAGAGTTAATTTGGAAACAAATTTAGAAAGTTAAAAGTGATGAAAGATTTTTCAATTCACTTTTGGGGTGGTTCAAGGCTGAAAATGATTATAATTATTTTTCCATGTGGTTAAAAGGTTTAAAGTGATTTAAAAATGGTGGTTGGAATATTTTATTGATTGGTTTAACAGTGTTCAAACTAATTATAAAAGGAAAAGATTCTAACATGAAGAGAGAAGTTTGGCAAAGAAGACATTCTTTTATATCCCACAATTTTCTTAATCGAATAATTTTTGAAACACACTCTGAAAACAAAAAGTCCAATTGTGGCATCATTGAACCCTGGTTTGGACCAAAAAAAGGCTGGTTTTAGCCATTTTTTGCTATTTTCAACCATTTTGGACCCTTAAATCAGCCATTGCTATGGTAATACCTGGTTTAAATCCTTAAAAACATTTCAGAATGTGTTTAAGAGATTTCAAAACCAGTGAAAACTTTGTTTACTAAGGTTTTTTTAACTTAAGGGTAGTTTTACCCTCTTGGAAACAGTTAAAACTGCTCTGGTTGGTATCAAAACCTCATCATGAATTGAGTCACAAAACCTGTGACTCACTTCCAGGCCAAAATTAATGAAATTTCGCATTCATTTTGACATCTCAGGCCTTTCATCAAGGAATTTGGGGGAGTCTGGCATCCTTGATGCCAAGATTCCTTTTCCCCCAAAAAATTGACCTTTCCAATTTCTTTTTTCTTTCATTCCTCATCATGTATTATACTATAATTTTCACATATATAAGTCAATTGAAATATTACAGTAAAAAACTGTAATTATTGATTCCACATATTTAAATCCAAGTTCACTTATGTAATACACACCCAGATTTTGACATTTCAATTGAAAATACTTCAATTCCTCATAGCTTCTAAGCGAAATTCCACACCTAAATTCTAACACAAAGATTGATGTTTAAAGCTACATGTGGTGTTAATTGAATCAAGTTTTTGAGGATTTTTAGATTTTCATACAGAAAATACTCATGACTCAATTTAAGCTTGTTTAGAGTTGAGTTACAGATATTTCACCCACAGGTGACCCCACCTTATTTTTTATGAGGAATCCAATGGTGAAATAATTTTCATAAGCTTATTGATTGGAAAAAAAATTAAAATAATTTTTATTTACCTTTTTTCCAAAAATATTTTAATTTTAACATTTTTGTTGGAAATTTATTTTTACTTAATTTTTTCAAGTAAAAGTGTATTTTCACAATTTTAAATTTCAATGTAGTTTTAATTTTGTATAGAAATTTTGTATTTTTATTTTATTTTTTTCCATAATACAAATAAATTTATTTATTCATAATTATAACATAATTTTGTTATTTGTGGTCTTTTGGGTGTATAAAAATACCTCTAAGGCTCACAACCATAAAGGAATGAAGAAATCCAGTATGAAGTATTGCAATCAGGAATAGCAAAAAACTATCATGTAAATTGGATTTTTTTTCTTTTGAAAGAAATTTTTCTCAAGATCACAGCAAAAAGAGACCAACGATAAAAGAGTATTTTTCCCTCAATCCTCACTGGAAATCCTGGGGACAGCCTTAAATGAAGAGGGGGATATGGTATGCCATACCAGTGTTTCAGTCAGTATTAATGAAAAAAATGAATAAATAAAGCTTATTAGTAGTATTTTATTTAAAAGTTTAAATCAGGAGGGATTTTGAATCACATACAAGTAGAAGGGGAGTGAAATTATATACTTACAGGGATATTTTGAAGTGTGGAAATCTTAAATAAGAACAGAATAGCTTTACAGACTGTGTTCACTCTAAAATAACAGTTTAGGGAAAATTAAACTCAGAATTGAGTAGTCATAATTTCAAATTATGATTAGTAATCAAGGAGATATTTGTAATCTAAGGTAAAGGATGAGCTTGAGTCTGGTTAAAAATGGTATGAAATAACACAGTAGTATTTTATTTCAAAAATTGAATCAGAAGTAATTTTATATCACATAGAGTTAAAAGGGGAGCAAAATCATGGACTTACAGGAGAATTTTGAATTTTGAAGTGTGGTAAACTCAAAACAAGACAGGTTAAATTTAAAGAATGTGTTGAATTTACAAGAAGGGTTTAGGGAAAATTAAAATTAGAATTGATTATTCATCAATTCGGATTATGCTTAGTAATCAAGGAGATAAGGGGACAGGGCTTTCCCAAGTTTTTAGAAAAAGTGAATTCAAAAATGAACAAATTACATCATTTCCCCACACTCTCCCCACAATCTCAAGAGCTCAGTTGCAACTAAAGTTCACCTGTACAAAAGCACTGATCTTCCAATTCAATTACCACTAAACCTTAACTTCACACATCATGTGATTCAAAACCCAAAAGTGGATACTTGAAAAATTATAAGTCCCCTTTTTTTGACACTCCCATTGAGAGTCCAAGAGCTATAAATAGAGGCCCTCTTCCCCCATTAAATTATTTTTTCCTAATTTCAAAAGTGTGTTTCATCAACAAAACTAAACTTTGTAATCTTTTTTCTCAATGTTTCTGTTTAAAAGAGAGTTCCCATTGTGAGAGAATAAATAAAATTAGTAGTTGTAGTGATTACAGTCTTAGGCTTTCTCAAGTTTTAGTGAACAGTAGGCTACCCTAGTTTATAATTTATTCTGTAATCTAATAGATATCTTCAATTGTTTATATATACCCTGTAGCTAAGAGTAGTCTAAATTCTAGTATAAGTTCATCTAAGTATTATTGAATAGTCACCTTGTATTTTAAGAGTATTATCACAGCTTCCCATCAAGAAATATATTATTATTATCATTTTGGGAAAGAAAGAAGCCCTTATTAGTCATAGTCTAAGTAGTGAAAGTACATTGTCACTAATAATTATTCATCCATTGACTTTAGCTAAATGTTTTTCTTTACAATATATCAGAATTTATTTTATTTTAGAAAACATTATTCCAGTTATATTGGAATTAAAGTAGTGCTATACTAAAAAAATATGTCAAAATTTTAAAATAATTATAAAAAAAATTTATCTACGAAATATCTATCATAGTATCATTGAGTTAGTCTTATAAGTTTCTGTTTGTTTGAGGATTATCTCATATTTCAAAAACTTCTTGTAGTAACTATTGATGAAATTCACCCAGGTTTCTTGAATTCATCATTACTAATTTTTGAAGGCTTTAGTTAACCATTATTTCAATATCAAGCAAAGTCTGATCATAGTCTGTTGAATAGACTTTTCTAACCCAGCCACCATCAATCATATTGAATTTCTTGTGAAACCCAAGTCAAGATAATTCAGCATTATTAGGGAGGGCAGTCTATATTAATCTATAATACAAGCAGATCAAGGGTTAAAATTCTTAAAATAAATTCAAAGTTTTTTTTTTGTGATTTCCCCTTCCAGGTTCTGCTACATTTATACCACACAGAGGAGTAGCCCACAATGTTTTTATGCAAGGGTGACCAAGTACTCAATCCACTTTGATCATTCTATGGGATGGTGAATACAAATTGCAATGAGAAAATTCATTAGGATTTCTACATTCAGGAACTAAGTAATAATGAATCAAATCTCCATTCAAATTTACCCAAAATAAATTTAGATTATTTTTTTTAGAAAAAGGACCCTCTTATGCATAGTGAAAACAAGCCAAAAAAATCATGTATTGGAAGCTGGTAATATTTTTCACCCAAATCAAATTCAAATTCAAACACAAAAACAAATCAAGGGATTTGAAAGACTATACTTCCTGAATTTTCACATTGATTCCTGTTCTATAGGGAACATCAACAGTTTTTCCTTCTGCCAGATTTCTCCTTTTTTACCACACATCACCAAAATCAAGTAGAAAACATTTGGGTAATTATATTCTTGAATTCTCTATTGGTTTGAAATCACTATCAGAGAAAGATCCCTAAATAAAAACAATACATACATACCTACGTGTTCTGAGCCATGTATCCTCCTTGGTACCATCAGGAATTGTTAGTGTCTTTGATATCTCAATTGATTATGATATTTCTTTTGCCAAGCTTTTTTTCCAATTTTCTGAACAGATAAATAGAACATGCATGCCAGCTTAAAATAATTCTCCTAGCAGAGTATAGCATGGCTTTGTCAATTCCATTTTCTTGTGGGTTTTAATTAGCTTTTATAGGTGGTTTTTACCATTTTGATTTGCTTTATTACCTTTTCTTGGAGTATGCTTTTGAGGAAACATGCTAGCACCTATAAACTGCTTAAATAAATCATTGGATGAATTATTGAATTGAGACACCCATTCAATTTTGAGCTTTCTTTTGAATCTCAATCTTGAATTTCTGGAAAAATAATTTTTGATTTCTGACTTGACCCCTCTGAGCTTATGAGAGGTGAGACAAAATACTAAATATACCAATGTTTCCTTTTCCAGAGGAAAGGGGTCACTTTATGAGACCTCTGGGTGACTGAATGTTTTTGTTTTGGAATTATCTCCTGTGGAGTTGGTGTAATTATTTTACAAATCATACCAGCCCATTTTTTCTTGACTCTTAGTCCAGGATCAACAAAAATTTTAACCAGCTTGTATAATGCATGATCAAAGTTCAATATTTTTCTTGGTGGACTGGGTTTCTTTCTTACTAATTGTTTATTAAAAAAAATCACTGAAAATTGGCTCATTTGGACTTTGTGCACAGAAATCTAGACCTAATTTATAAAAGTATAGATAGAAAATAAAAAGGTAAATATATTTTTGAGCTACTTAATAAGATGCACAAACCATTGTGTGGTTCCCTTTTTTCACACTTTTGAAACTTATTCCAGTAGGAAGAATTTTTTAATACCCTTTAAACAATTCAAAAGCAAGTCCTTTATGAACTTCAGCCCTTGAACCTAGTTTTCATGTTTAGGGTATTGGTAGGATTTAAAAATTTATTGATATTTTTTGACATGAAGAAATTAAGATTTATTAACTCTTGAGGGAAAACTTTTGGGTCTTTCAATATCTGCATCTCCTTGTATTACTAATCAATCGGTCTGTGGGATAGAAGCATTTTTTTCCAATTCATTTATGGTTTTTACTTCAAGCTTTGCAGTTTGATTTACTCTATTATCTTGAGCTATCCCATTGTCATTATTAGTATTTCCCAATGGGTTATTCAAAGCTGGCTGTGTTTTATGGAGGTCATTTTTTCATAGCTTCCCCAGTTTTATCATTTATATCAGCCTGTTTTCATTTGATTCATGAGCAGTAGATTTATGAGTTGATCTTTCATTAGCTTCACCTTGGACTTCATTTGAGCTGTAATTGGTAGATTTTCAAGATGAATTTTCTGTAAGTGATACTCTAGAAAGGGAATCTTCTTCAGTAGGTGCGACCATTGGAATTTCTCCATCAATGGAAAAATACCTGCATCTCTTTTTTGTTTTATCTTTTGTTTCTTTTAATTTAACTTCTATTTTCTATATCTATTGAAAGGAGTTCCAATTTCAGTATGACCTTCTGGTGGTGAAGAAGCACCAGTGCTTATTCCTGATCAATTAATATGACAGAAATTGAGTTATCTATATCTTTCCATGAATGCATTTATTTTTTGTTGGAAATGAAATTCAGATCCTCTTGAAGGAGCTCCATTTGTTTACAAATACTATCCCTTGTATACCTAGGGATTCTTACATTCTTTGTTATCAAATCCATCATTGGAGTAATCTGTGAGAAATTTGAAACAAAATGTTCTTTTGTTTAAACTTAAATTTTCCCACTAAATATGACTTGAATTTAATTATTATCTTTAAGTTTCTCATCATCCTCATCTTGATTTCCATGATAAGATTTCCATTTTGGTTTCTTCGTTTCTAATTCAGTGGTTTGTACTATTTCTTGATATTTATACAAGAAAAGAGTTATTATCAGTTATTTTCAGATAATCATACCTTAAACTAATTTCTTCTTATGGAGGGAGTTTCAATGGTTAAGTTTAATTTGGTTTCTATTAAACAGATTCCCAATTATTTTGAGATATTTCTTCATCTGACTCTCAGGTATTACTATCAGGTACATTCAAAATTGATGGTATTGAACAGAGTGATGTTTTTTGAGAATGTTTGAAATCCCAAATGGATTGAACTTTTTTATTTGAGATTAATTAATTAGTATGATGGATATAGTTTGTGGGAAGTCACAGCACAATACATAATCAAAAGGAGGATGGGAAATGGGAGGAACATTTTTTGAAAAATTTTGGGGGATGAAGAAAACGTAAAGAGGGAATTTAAGTTAGAAAAATGAAAATAAAGCTCTGAACTAATATCCACTATAATTTGCACAAACCAGGATTTTCGGAAACATTGTATATAGCCAGGGCTTTTTTTCTTCATTTAAATGTTTGGAGTCTAAGAACCTTTAATGTCAATCAATAAGTGAAGCCTTCATGTACAGGAAAAATTAAAAATACAAACCTTAACAGAAGCCAAATTTCCCTCTCAATTTCAAGGCTGTAATTCTTATTCTGTTGATCAAATTTATGATTTTTTAGGAATAATGTTTGTTTTTTAAGGATTTTTCCATATCTTTAAATTTAAATAATTGTCACCAATAGAATTCTGTATGGTGTAAAATTATGAATTTTTGATGTCAAATTTGATAAAACTTTTTTTGTATCCTAATAAGCAGCTATGTCCCCTTACTAGAAAGTCAAAATTAATATATTTATAATTCCAGAAATTATCCACAGCTTTGAGTTTTGCTGAGATTTTCAATCAGCCTTCAACAACGGTATGAATCAATATTTCACTTTTTGGAAGAGCATTTATGAAAAGCTTAAATATCAATATTTCTCATTTTTGTGAATTGAAATTAAAATTCTGAACAATTTCAATGATAAACCCTGTATTTTCATCATATCCTACTATTTTTAGAATGTTACCATTTTCTCTTTATATTTTTCATTTTCATTAAATTAAAGATGGAAATACTTTCATAGTACTTATTTCCAATAACTTGAACCAAATATGTATATAAAAGTAAGGTTTTAATTTCCAAATCAAGTATTAAATTCCTTTCTTTTCAGTGAATAGTAATCATCTTGAGTATTGTATAGATTTTATGGAAATCCTATTCTAGGACTGGAGCCAAGCTCAACTGAATACCTATTTTATGCTTGCACAGTAGGAACTACTCCATACTACCTTCTCTTTTTTATTGATTTTTCTGATGCCCCAAACTATTATTCCAAATACATTAAAGATCTGAAAGTACCATATTACAAGATATTTTTATAATTAAGCTATTATATATAGCTTCAGTAAGAGATTGTTTCCTTGAATCTTATCAAAGTATTGAATATTAAAGGATTATCTCTAATATTATATTTTCAATTTTTATTTTGAATTTAGCTCAAGCATTCAAATATAATTTATTTTGGAATTTGATTAAATTTATTTAAGAGTAATTAATTCATAATCCTAGGAGATTTCTTGATCTATAAAATCTGATACACATTCGTATTATTTTTCATCCCACTGGATATTGGGATCTATTCTATACCGATTCTTGTTAAATTGATCAGAAATCTTTACTTCAAAATCACAGCTTCAAATCAGATTATCATTTTCTTGAAATTTTAAATAATCATTTTGATCTCAATAAAATTATGAAATTAGAGACTACTCATGTACATATTGTATTATTTTGTTTCTCTAAAAGTACAGAATTGTAGGGAATACATCAAGATATGTTTCATGTGGATATTACTGTGTATCATTAGTATGTTTTCTAGATTCGAAATCCGTAAATCTACTATAGACATATAAGAACTCAATGAACAGATATATATATGTAAATATTCCAATATCAATTAATATTTGCATATTCATAGTACTCCTCTGCATGAAAAAAACAGCTAAAAATTTGTTAATAATGATAATTTGAAATAAATTTGATGTTACAATGACATTAATGAAGTGAAAGAAATTCTTATTTCCCTGTGATTATCAAGTGGTTTAATAATCAATTCCAGAGAAATTCAGAGTGACTTAAAAGTGACCTTGGACTGAGTTAGATTCACCTTCTGGAAAGTAAACTTATTTTTTCCCTGGTGCCTATCTCTACTAAATACAGAAGATTAACAACTAATCTTTTTTTTTATTAATCTAGGGGTGAAAAATATCTTTGGGCTGCTCTTTGAATTCATCATGTCAGTTATCTATCCTAGCCTTCCTCAATCTCTAAAATTAAAAATTGAAATCAAAATATTTTTTCGGATTATGGAATTGTTTTGACCAAATCAATGCTAGACCATAATCATATTAATCAGAGTAATTCTACTTGAACACTACATGATCCATCATTTACTCATACCCAAAGAAATATGATTAAAAGGAAAGTAAATTTAATTAATTATCAACAACAAGATTTTTTCAAAATGAAATAGATTAAAAAATTAACCCAATAATATCCAAATAGATCATCAATAATGGCTTCAGCTTTCACAAGACATTCCTTAATATAAACCTTATATTATAATTAATCATAAAACCCCTGACAAGCTTCCAATTTAAATGTATCAAGTAAATACTTTAAATCATAACTCTTTAACACCCAAAATACTAAATGATTTGATTCTATAATTTCAAAATAAGATGAAAATAGATATAAAATTATGTCTTATTACCAGTAATTGTGAGAGTTATTAGTTTTAGGTATGAATCTGATAAGGGAAGATCATCAGGTATTTATTCCAGAAGAAGAGGGTTAGCCATTGAAAAAATTCATCAAGATATTTTATATTGGAAGCACCTTAAGCTATGTCATCAATTAATTAATTCAGAAAGGAGTTATTTATAAATTAAATCCATTAATCAAAACCAAATCCACATGAAACAAGCCAACTTTTCCAATTTCAGATTAACAAAATGGCACAGTGAAGAACCCAAATTCTTCAAGAATTTTTTGAGCTTAAGTATTGCTACTAATGGCTTTTATAACAAGGTTAATTTTTCTAAATTAAATTATAATATATGGACTTATGGAAGATTCTCATTAATTGGAAAAACTTGGAACCAATTTTAAGCCTTTTTAAGCCAAATGGTCATGGAATTCAGTTTCCTAGACTCAAAATTGGTATAGACTTTTCAAAACATCTTGAAATCATTGAAATCCTTTGGAAAAACTCTTAAATTTCCTATTCATCTTCTAAACTATTTTCCTAACCAAAAATATAACAATTTATTATAAATTTTTAATGAATCTCTCAAATGAGTCATAAATTATTTGATATAGGTATAAGATTTCTATATTTACCACCATGTGAGGTTAAAAGAAAATCTCATGATCAAAATAACCAATATGAAAAGTCTGAAAAGAATGTTAATGAAACAATCTTTCAGAAATCTTCATCATTTTTTGATTATCATTCCACTTCTAAAACTTTATTATCCCTCTGAATTCTTTTCTAATTTTATTGAAATTAAAAAAAAAATTCATTATAATAAAAAAAACCATTTTTTTGCCTCTGTAATGACCATACTAAATTATTGAGAGTTTTAAATCATTTTAATTGTAGTGGATTCACAATGTCTAAAATATTTAAATTTTCTTAATGATATTAATTTTAATTTATATTCTAAAACTCTGGAGGTAAATTATTTATAAAAAAGATATAATCACTAATTTGTTTTTTTTTTCTCATAAAACTTTCTTCAAAAATAAATTAATTTTTCTGTCCTCAAAATTTGAATAAGTTAAAATTATGTAAAGATATTTTATTTTTATTTTTTGAGGATTTTTAATAGAAAACACACCAAAATTATTTTTTTTCACTCTTTTAGTATTGAAAAAAAAAATATCATGAATACTTTTTTTTCATCAAAAATAAAAAAAAAATATTTGAAAGTACTTTACCAGATGTTTATGACTAAAAAAGAAATTTCTTTAAGGGAGATTTCAATTGTAATTGATGAAGAAAAAAACTGAAGGCAATTAATATGAGTAAAAATTATTCAAAGTGAATATTAAAGAGAAAACACATCAAAAAGTGATCAGAGTTAATTTGGAAATAGGCTAAAAAGCTTACAGTGATAAAAGATGTTTTAATTCACTTTTGGGGTGGTTGAAGGGTAAAATGATCATAAAGAATCACAAACTGGATAAATAAGGGTTTTAAACATTGATTAAAGGTTGAAAATCATTTAAAAATGGTTTTTGGAATTTTTTATCTATTTTTTAAAAATGTTTAAGCTAATTATGAAATACAAAAGATTCTGAAATGAAGAGAAAAGATGGGGAAAAGAATACATTCTTTTATAACCACACATTTTCTGCCACCAAAAGGAAATTCTACTATAATCAGTTTCTATACACACACTGACAGCAGAAGATCCAATTATGGAATCATTGATCCCTGATTTGAACTTAAAAAGAGATGGATTTGGTCATTTGAGTACTATAAGGCAGCTATTGCTATAGCAATAGCTGGCTTATACTATTCAAAACACATGAGAATGTGTGTAAGAGCCTTAAAAACAGTTGAAATTGTTTTTATTAATTTTCTAACCTTAAGAGTGACTTTAATATCTTGAAAATACTTCCCTGTTTGGTATCAAAAACTCAGCATCAATTGAGTCACAGACCCTTTTATTTGGTTACAGGCCAAAAATAAAAAACTTTTGTATGTATTTTGACATCTCATTCCTGTCAGAAAGGAATTTGGGAAGTTCTGGAATCTTTGAATCCAAGATTCCTTTTTCCCTAAAATCTAATATTTCCACTTTGTTTTCTCTTTAATTTTTCATGATATGTTATACTTTGAAAAATTACATTACAAAACTGTAATTATTAATTCCTCATATTTCAATATAAGTTCACTCATGAAATACAAGTGCACATTTTGAAATTTCAATTGGGAATACTTTAGTTCCTCATAAATTCTATACTACACACAACACCTAAATTTTACCACAAAAAATTAATTTTTACCACCACATGTGATTGTAATCAAATTAAGTTTTTAAGTATTTTCTTATTTTCATACAGAAAATATTAAAAACTTAATTTAAACTTATTTTGAATTGAGTTACTGAAATTTCAGGAAAAGGTGATCCCACCCAAGATTTCTGGAAGAATTAACTTGTGAGTTTTTTTTCCATACTTTTTTTTTTTGGAAGAAGCTTTATAATAACTTTAATCAAATTTTTTTCCAAAAATTATTTTTTATTTTTCAAGCTTTTTGTTAAAAAAAAAAAACAATATTTCCCTTTTTCAAATGAAAATAATTTTTGAAATTTATTTTATTAAATTTTTTATAATTAAATTTTCATTATGAATTTTCATTTTATAATTAAAAATGATTCTTTTTATTTTTAGTTATAAGTTTTATTTAATATTTTGTGGTCTTTTTGGGTATATGAAAATATCTCTAAGGTTCACAAATCCTCTCCAATCTTGGAAAACAAATTATGTAAGATGAAAAATGAAATTAACAAATAAAAAAAGTGATGGACTCCTTGTAGATTATGAATTTCTTTCTTCATATCTTGTAATTAAGACGTCCACTTCTTTAAAATACCAATTTCATTCTCTATGTGTACTTAGGACCTTGCAGGGCATAGATTAAATCCCTTGTTTTGCTCAGTCTGTCCCATGAGGCCCTTATATTATGGGACACTATATGGTTAGGCTTCATATTATGAAACTGAAAGTAAGTATTCATCATTTGAATAGAATTCTCTTGGAGATTTTCAAATCTTCATTTTTTGGTAAATATTCAAATCATGTAATAAAACAGTGAAGCCAACATGAAAAGAAATTAAATTCTTATTTCTATCACATAAAAGCTCTACTAAAGTTAAATATCTATTGATAATGGGCTCTATAAGAAAAAAATTCATCATTTGAAGAAAAAAAATTGCACCCCTTTTTAAAGTCAAAATATGCCTCCCCATCTTTTTCTAGCCTTTGTGACAAATTATCTTCCATCGGTTAATACAATACATCTTAGAAGTCCATCTTGTTAAATTACTCCAGACACTTCAAAATTCTTATGTAAATCTTTCCATGTAACTAGCTCTTTTTTTGAGTTTCATTAAACATAAAATAACACAGTAACTATATAAATAAATTTCCCCCTGGCTTGTTCTAAATAGTATTCTAATCTTTCCTAAAGCATTCAAATTACCATATGAACCTAATCTTGAAGAATCTACAACTACTTTGATTTTTAAATCTCTTTATTCATATCTTGAAAAACTGTAAAATATTGGATCATTTTTGTATCATCAAAATTAATATTTGAAATAAAGAATGGGATTTTTAGTATAATTTCTCAAACTTTTCTTCAGATAAATTTTTTAAATCATTTGTTGTATATATTTATGGTTAATGATTAAATATCAAAAGTCCTTATGAAATTTAAGGTAAGAAAATAATATTGTCTTTCACTTCAACAAATAGTTCATCTTCAAGAGGATCTTTAAATTTTAATGCAATAAATTCCTGATTTATTTTGTTACAGATGGATGTTTTTGGAAAAAAAAAAAAAGATTATTTATAAGTGTAAAAATAAATCTTGGACTTAGTAGATGAAATTCAAAAGTTAAAAAAAAATTGTTCATAAAAATGTGATATTTAGAAAAAAAAAAACATGGGATTAGCTATTCAAAAAATTAGGTTTTTTTTTTTTTATTCGATATAATATTTCTAACAAGGTGTTGGACTTAACAAAAAACACAAATTAAATGTGATATTTTGAAGAAGAAAAAAAAAACAGCATTTCAAAGTTAGGATACCCCCTATTATTTCCTAACAAATACTATATTTCCAAAAAAAAATCTTGTAAGCTAAGAAGATCTGCCTTAATATCTTGAGCTTATTGAATCATTCCATTATTTTTTCCTACACTTTAAGTATGTTACCTTAAGTTGTTTTTCATACTGTATATTACTCCATATAAGTTTTGAGTATTTACTGATATAATTTCAATTATTGGATGAACCTTATTTTATTGATTGGTTATAAATATTTTCATTATTCAAATTTTGATGGACATTGTGAAACGATCAAGGTATTTAAATGAACTGTGGTAAACAATCAAGAGGTGGACTGAGTTCTTTATTTCTATTTTTCTTCTTACGCTTAAACCTCCAATCTTGCCTCTATTCGTACTGTTGTGTATTATACAGTATAAACATATACCGTAAAAATACAAAAGTACAATAATATGCTTATATTCAAATAAACCTAATTTAGTGATATATACAAATTAAATAATCATGTAAATAAAATATATAAATGCTTAGCTACGGTTTATTGGAATGCTCCCTCAGGGGAGATTTCTTCCATATTTCTTATTTACTACGTTTCAATGATCAAAGAATTTTATATATTATTTTTAAAATATAGGTACGCACCAAAAGGGGAGATAATTGAATTATAATTATTAATTGATTAAAATACGTACTAGACTATTAACAGTAGTGAATTGTAGTAAATAATTGAAATATAAAGTTATTAAAATTAATACAGTTTTTGTCATAAATAGATAGAGCAACAACACGTACTCTACCATCTTAGTATCATCAAAATCCCTTGTATCGTACAACAGTACAATAATTGAAGACTAATCATTCAGTACTGAATTCAGCTAGATCAACACATGGTGGAGGCAACTAAGAATTTCTCTCAAATTATTTTAGAGCGTCTGTTAATTTATAATGTAAAATAGGCTAGCGGTGTTTTTCGACAAACCAGACTTCAGTCAAAAAATACTTAGTATTCAAATAGTATAGTGTGTATAATTTAAACTAAAAGGTACTAATATCACTTATCTTAATACTAATCGTATAAATTATGTACTTACCACTGTTTCTCACACCAAAGAATTACTGCTGCTAGCGTTGAAATAGTGTATTGCAATCAAGCGTATGACTATCTCCTAGAAATCTCGGCAATTATATGTATGATATATAATTTTTAACTTAAAAAAGTATTATTAAATTAAATACGAAATTAACTTTTTTTTAAGTCGGGCATCATGAACTTAATTGCTATCAACATGTTTTTTTATCGCTGTTTTAGAAATTTTCTCAATCTCTTTTTGATTTTAACCTCTTTTTTCTGGCGCCTTAGGTCTCAGTAAATTCGGCTATCGCTCTTGAAAATTTCATTCAAAATTTCATGCGACTTCTTACTAAAAATTTGGCAGTGGTGCAAAACAACCAGAAATGACTATTTACATTATCTCTACTCCAACAAGCTTTAAATTTTATCAAAGGAATATCTTTGTTTGAAAAAGATTGAAAACTGATTTTGACGTTGCGTTCAATCTTCTTCATGGTCTACTAATCATAAACCTGAAATTGAACTTAACACCGCACCATGGTCCATTTGTGATGTTACCTAGTTTGGATGTGCTTTTTTTCCTCAAAATTCAAGCGCACCAATGTTTTCTTTGGTCATGTTGATGTACGGCTCGTATTTTACACCTACTGTTTGAAATTTATTTTCCCACGTTTTTCTGACAACACTTTTTTTTAATTTCCATTCCTTTCTTTTTAAACTTCGTCCCCTTCTTTTGCCAAAATGATAAGCACTTTTCGCATTCATCATCAATTTTGAAACCTGGTGAAATCATGCTACTGTGGAATTTGGCTTTTTTTTTATTTTCTGTTCAAAGCTCGGACAAGCCCCTCTTTTGCATTACTCTATGAACTGCATCAAGTCTCGCCTCCAGACTTCGAATACGTAAGTGCGTGCTCTTATCGGTGGTACAAACACACTTTTGACTGGTCGCGGAGCCATCGGGATACGAAGCTGAGTTTGACGAAACCGTGGAGCTTGATGGATAGCCCGAGCCTGAAGATTGTGAGCCGCTCGAGTCTGAGTCCTTAGCTGTCGATGCTGGATATTGAGTGTCCTGAGGTGATGATGAAGGATACTGTGAACTATTAGGCGTTGAAGATGGATACCCTGAGCCTGAACTAGGAGAGTCTGAGCTCTTGGGTGCTGAGGTTGAAGACTCTGAACCTGAGGTAGGATAATCTGATGGATAACTTGAGCTCGAAGAATTGGGTGTGGAGGACGTGTAGTCTGAGTCAGATGGATAGCTGGAGCTTGAAGAGTGTGGCCCGGAAGGTGGGTACGGTGAGCTCGAAGACTGTGATCCAGCTGATGGGTAGTCTGAGCTTGCATTTTGTGGTCCGCCTGATGGGTAATCTGTGCTTGGAGACTTCCCACCGGACGATGGATAACCAGAACCATTAGGTGATGATGATGGATACCCTGAGCCCGAAGTAGGATAATTTGAGTCTTTGGATGATTCTGAAGGATATTTCGACCCACCATTGACAGTGGTAAGGAAGCTTTCAATATTTTTGTTATTGGTTTGAATGACCTTGACAATATTGATGTTGCTGATGTATGTGTTACCTCCGCCAATATGAAGACCCTGTGAACCCTTTGATGGGTTTGAGCTAGTCAAGCCGAGACATACCTGCTCAACGGCGATAAAGGTTTCCTGTGAAATGGGTTCAATCTTTGTTAGAAAAGTCTGCTAGATTTCACTTATTTTTCAGGCTACCACGTGAAGCTTACCTGGCATTTTTCAAAGGTTTGAGTAATTATTGTGTAAGAGCTTTGGCTTAAGGTGAATGAGCAAGGAGCGCTAATTGCTTTTTGACCCTTTTGACTTGTTATAGTAACTTCGGATTGTTCGGAGGCTTTCTTGGTGGATGAAGTAGTCGAAGTGTGACTTGCCTTGATGTTCGTAGAAGAAGCCCCATAGTTTTGAGAGCTACCGCTACCATAACCAGAACCTTGATTGGAGGGACCATTACCATTGCCATAGTCTTGAGCGGAGTTATCGGCGTTATACTGTTGATCAGAGTTACCATTTCCATATCCTTGATTAGAGGCAATTCCATTGGCTTGACTGGAGGCACTGGCGTATCCTGTACCAGATCCGGTTCCATAGCCCTGAGTGGACTTTTCATTGCCATAGCTCTGGGAAGAGTCATTGGTATTATACTGCTGATTAGAGTCCCCATTTCCATATCCTTGACTAGAGGCAATTCCATTTGCTTGACCGGAGCCACTGGCATATCCTGTCCCAGAGCTACTTCCAGAGCTCTGATTAGAATTGACATTGCCATAGTTCTGAGAGGAGTCATTGGTATTGTACTGTCGGTTAGAGTCGCCATTTTCATATGCTTGAGTAGAGCCATTTCCATTTACTTGACTGGAACCACTTCCATATCCTGAACCAGAGTCATTTCCGTAGCCTGAATCACTTTTAGAAAGGCTTCGCTTTTGATATTGGAAAGCATTATCTTGAGTATGTGCGAAGTTTCCTTGAATTGGTGAAGAGCTGCCTACCCCAACAGGTATTTTTGATCCTGACGAGCTGGGATTAACAAAGGACTGTGATGAATCTGCGTTTGAATACGCAGGATCCAGCGGACTGCAGCTTTCAGTTTGATTCCCTTGAGTAGAACTCTGTGTTTTTGATTCGCTAGTCAAAGTCTGTTGGATGACTTGCATCTGTTGAGAAAACGATTGTATGTAAGACTGGATATTTTTTCCTGGTTCGCACTGGGCTGGCGCAAGTTGACATGTGGTGACTTCTTTCAAGGCGGTTAATTGAACGACTGTCAACATTGTTTTGGAAACGCTGGTTTGAGTTTGTTTGACAAGCTCAGAAGTCTTTTGTAGCCCATATTTCTGGCAACTGCTCTGAAAACTATCTAGACGGCTATAAAAAGTTGACAGAGTAGTTAAGGAAGTAGCCGAGAGTGTGACATATCCTTTAGCTAGTTGAGATAAATATGGTGCGCTGATTGTTAGTTTTTACGTAGGGGCTAAAGGCTTGAGAATGATATGTGCTTACTATCACAAGTACCCTTTCCATCAAAAGCGCTTCCTGTCGACATTATGCTGGCTTGATTATAAGAGCTGGAGGAGGTAGTCTTGGTGCTGGATTGGCTCACGAAACCTTGAACTTGGCTTGCAAGAGGTTGCAAGCCCGGTAAGCTATCAAGTGGGCAGTTCAAGATACCTTCGAGCATGGAGTGCCAATCTCCTCCGTTGTTCATCCCATCGCTGTACGACGATGCAGAGTCATCGTTAGTTCCTGACAAATCCCCGCTGTAGGAAGTTCCAGGCATGTTGGTAAGATTTCCTGCTGTGGAATACGCTCCCAAATCAGACCCCGTCTTAGAAGTTGTGGTGCCATAGTTGTTCTGAGCGGATTGTCCATAGCCAATGGAATCAGGAGTATCACCTGACTGAGAGCCTGAAGCTTGCACAATTTGGCGTTTGTTCCTACGTCGCCCACTGACCTCAGGACTTAAGAATAGGGGTGAGAGTAGGAAGGTCAAGAAAAGGGAGTTTTTCATCTTGCCGATAAACGAATGTATGGAGTTATTGAATTTTTAAAGTGATTTACAGTAATAATAATTGAGGCTTGGAGAGTGATGAATCAAGCAGATGGGCCAGATACAAGAGCCACTCTGATTTTGTTTTATTTTACTAATACCCAAGACAATGAAAACGAGAGCTGAAGACTTGCCACCGAGTCTCAAAAATATAACGCGATATGTGCCTGTGGGCGAAAGAAAACCTGCAAAGCCAAGTAAAACTTGAATGGCAGATTGCTAGTTAGAAAAGAAAGAATAATGAATGAATGGCTCGATTGAACTAAAAAGAGGGAATGAGTGAATAATTGATGGCGACTGTTCATCAGGATCTTATATAGTAATCTTCCTTCCTTCAAAGTTGACGAGCGAGTATGAAAGCACTCCTGTCACCAGTGCCACGAATACATCAGCAGAAAAGGAGTCCATAATGTGAGACGAGCTCGCTGGAGCAGATTGGGCGTTGGACTGAAATGTGATTGACCCGAATCCATGATACTTTTCTCCCTTGCAAAAGATTGGTTTCCTGCTAGGAAAGTCGTAGCAAGAGCAAGGCGAGGGCGCCCTCCAAAGTATTGCCGTAGCAACCGAGTCTCGGCCTGCCGAAGCAAGGAAGGCGATTTCGAAGTGACAGCGCTTTGGAACAATCAAAAAAGCCTCGGATCAGCGACGGCGATGGCGCTGGGTGCTTCATGACACGCTGGCCTTAGCTGAGACTAGTTTGGTAGCCTGGGAAAGAAATCAATAGAGCGATCTTGTCCTCCAGGCCTGGAGCGGCTATTGTCTTCAAAGACCCTGGTAAAGTCTCATGAACGTCGATGATCTTGCACTCAGACTTCCACCCTTGAGGTGACCGGCAAAGCGAGTATTGGCGAGAGTGCAGTATTGGAATCTTCAACGACGAGCAAGGAGGTGCCACGGACTACTACCACCTGATCAAACTGCCACTGTAGTCTTTCCAAGGATTGATTTAGGTCGTACTGGGGACGTCTCGCTCGTGGCCATCGATGACGGCCGACGACGGAAGCTTCAATATCGATCCACAGTTGCTATTACTGCCAAGTTGGAGGCAAAACGCTAATAGTGAGCTTTTGAAGAAAAAGAAAGCGATGTTTTGATTTTTGAAAAAACAGTAAATTGATGTCTTGCTTTTCTGTTCAAACTGGTATTGCTATTAAAAAACATGCTCTCGAAAAAATTGAAAAGTAATTATAACAAGCTTTTTTAAGAAAAAATTCTATATCAAAATATCCTTTCTAAAAGTGGATTAATTTAGGAAAAATTCAAATCAATCAAAGAAGCAAAGCAGCTGAAATTTCTCGATTACCAAGACCCAAAGGAAGTTGAGAAAAGATTCTTTTTTGATGATTTAGATTTGTTCCAGCTTATTTGTGATAAGGATAATTTTGAATCAAAAACAAAAATTTTGGAAAACAAATTAATCAAAGTGGCATTGAAAAATATTTTCTAATTTTCAAACAATATTTAAAATAATTGACTTTTTTCTGCAATGATACTTTTGTAGCCTTTCTTCCAGGCTATTGAAAAAATATGGAGTTTACAATATATTATTATGGAAATATGTTAAATTGTAATTTTATCACAATCATTCTCAATGTTTATCAAGCTCAATTTATGAAATTTGGGGCTGTTTCAAAACTGGCTTTATGCTGGTTTTAAAAAAAGTTTCTGAGATCATTCTGATTTTTTTGCATATATTTTTGAATAGAAAAACTATTTAAAAACTACTCAATGGTTCAAAAACATGCATACGCCGGGGCAAAAATTATGTCACTTTCTGGAAAGTGAATCAGAGTCACATTTTTGCCACAGTGCTAGAGCATCACTTGGACATCACTTGCCTTTCTGAGTTACATCACTAAGAAAGTCACTTTTCTGTCAGATCTGCATCATTGATAAGGTCACTTGCTTCCTAGGCAGGATAGATGAATACATGGGTAAATCCTCAACATAAGCATAAGTATAGACCACATATACAATATTACACATTATAGGAAGATGTATATCATGTGGGATTTTCCTGTATTCATTAATCAATGTTACTCACCATAAGCATATAGATATGCAAAAATGTATTATATTTATTTCTGGATAAGCTGATGTGTATTTGCAAATAGATCAGAGTACTGTAAGGGAGCATCTTTCTTAAACTAACTTCTACTGCATGTGATTGAAATTATTCTCAACTACAGTTAATATTACAAATCCACAAATTGCTTAGCCTTATTGTTATTCTTGGGTTTAGATTGTGGAGGATATTGATAGATGCTCATTGTAATATAGTATAGGGTTTTCAAATGATGGCTTATTGTACATATGTGAGGTAGATGGACTTTATTCAAAAAGAGTTTGTATTTTGTTTAAGAATATAGGACTGGAATTTGTTCTTTTGATTGATTTGCTTAGTACAAAGGCTTCGGGAAAGTCAGAGCCATGTTAAGGTCTTGTCACAGCCATGGACAATCATCCTCTTAGACCATTTTATGGCATGTCAATGCCATATCCCATTTATTCCAATTTGGCCATATTCATCATTGTCTGGCCAAATTGCCCACTTTCACCTTCTTGGCCTTTTACAGCCATTTCATCATCTGGGGCCAACCTGGCCTGTTCACCATCATCATGCCATTCTTTGCCACTTTTGGGTGTTTCCCAGTCAACAGGAGAAATACAGCCCAAAAGGCTTTATTATGCTTTTTAAGATTTAAATACAGTTTTGTTCATTATGTCATAATATGCCTTTTCCCCATAAAACATGGGAAATATGTCCAAATAGCCATATTAGGCCATTTGAGGCTGAATTGCCCGATTTGTGCACTTTGCACAAATACAGTTTCAAGCCTGTACAGGCTTGTTTTGGCCAAAACACCCAGAAAGCCTATGAAGCCTTCAAAATCACCTTTTCCAATGTTTTCCAATGTCAACCCCCAGAAAGCTTTTAGCCACCTTTTCCTTTCAAGAACTAAAAGTGTCATAAATAGTGTTATACACCATTATGCACCTTTTTTAACCAGAAATCCAATGGTGACCAAATCAAGTGGCTATCCCTCAATTTAAAAAATACCTTCCAGCAATTATGTCTTAATATTTTCAGGAAGATTAATGAAGGCTCAATCTGAGTGTTTCTTTAATATAAATCACCTCAAACATCAGGTATTGGTTCTTTTCAAGCATGCAGTATCACACCAAGGGAATACTTGGAGTTTCAATTTCAAGGGATATTCAAGAGGAAGTTCCAAACCAGTTTTCAAGTGTCAATTCTCTATCAATCCACCTTGGTAACCACATTCATTCAATACTGTCTTTTTCCATAGAGGGCTGTATTTCAACCATAAACCCTGGGAAGATCATTCAACCCAGTTCATATCCCAATTTGGGAAGATATACATTTCCTCAAGCAATCAATACAGTTTCAAGGATTTAATACAGCCCAGTTGTCAGCCTGAAGGAGTCAAGCTCTCAAATTTTCATATATACCAGCCTTTCTTTCAACCTTGGGGGGCTTTCCCCCAGTTAATTAATATACCAGGATTTAGTTCTATCTTTATTTTCTTTCATCTTGAAAGTGAATACTGATATTATTAAGTCAGTCATTTGCACCTCTTTTCTTGCATGGCAGTGAATATTTAGTGTTCATATACTTTACTGATTCCATTATTCTTTTGGGCAGGCTGAAACAATGAAATAAGGACTTCCTTGGTTTTCTCTTTGGCCATTTGGCTTTTTTTCTTATTCTGCATCTCATCTTTGTACTTGCATTGTTCTCATTGAAGAAATATACTCTTTCTTATTTCTTTGATTCTTTTGGAGTCTTCCAAGTGAGCTCCCTTATTCCCAAGTTCCAGACCACTATTTTTATCCTCAAGAGACCCTGTGACATTATATCAATTAACTCATAATTAATTTTTTCATTCTTTATTATCTTATTTTTTATCTTCAAAATCATTCATTTATCAATTATGACTCTTTAAAGTGTATGATCTTAATGAATTTTTCTTCAAATATCTAAATTTTTGATTACTCTTTCATTATCAAAAATTGATTTTCTCTTTATATTTTTCTTTAAATCTTTATAATTTTTTTTCTTTTCTCTAAAATGTTTATGGATGACCATTTTTAGTCTTTTTTTTTCTTCCACTCAATTTTTATTCAGGCCAAAGGTTAATTTTAATTTTCATATTAATTACAAAATTCATTTAATTCATAATTTTCATTAATTAATATTATTTTTTGATAAATTCTTCAAGAAGTTTTATTAATAGAAATATTTCAGTTTGATATTGATTTTAAATTGATTTATTTGAAAGAAATTTGATTTTGACTTTGAGAAATTGATTGTCCTGAAGATTCCATTTATTTGATTTGATTATTGACTGATTTTCTTCAAGAATTCATTTGATTTAATTTATTGATTTATTTTCATCAAGAATGCATTTTTTTGGTTAATTTTCCTCAATATTCTATTTATTTGATTTATTTTACTCAATAATTCATTGATTTGATTGATTTTACTCAAGAATTAATTCATTTAATTTAATTTAATTTCCTCAAGACCTATTGATTGAATTCCTCAATATTCAACTCAAGAAATTGTTGATTTTGATTTTCCCTAAAGATATTGATATTGATTTTGAATCCAAGCTTTCATTTTGATTTGCCTCAAGTTTTCATATTTAAAGTTTGATTTTATATTCATATTTTATTTAATTTTATTCTGAAAATCATTCCTGTCCAACATTCACCTCCTGAAAGACAAAAATGATCTCAGTAAAGAACTCAAGCTGATTTCACTCCAAAATTAAGAGCACCTCTTGATGGCACCCCAGCAGTTTCTCAACTGAGGGACCACTTAGACAGAGGACCAATCATGGAAGAAGAAGAACCATCAAAGAAGGAAGGAAGAGGTAGACATAAAGCAAGATATTTTTCAGGAGTGTTGGTGCTTTTTCAGGTATTTCAAAGACCTCTTTCAAATGTCTTGGTGAAGATGGTTAAAAGGAGGAGGATAATTCTGTGGAATAAGAAGATTCTGAGGGCACTGAGGCTTTCCTGTCTCCTGTGGGGGAATATGAAGGTACCAGAGTGCCAACTCTATCCCAGTAAAAACAGCCTGTCTCTCACCATTCTAAACCATCTTTAAATTGGCCATCATGCAAAAAATGACTCATATTATGTCCAATATTCAGGAAGCTTCATATTCTTAAGTTTCAAGAGTACATCTATGAAGGTTCTGGTCTGCTTTGATGTGATTCAACCCTTCAAAGTCAGAAATTTCATTCAGTCCTTGCAGCTTATTTTTCATAATGATAAGGAAAATTTCTCTGAAGAAATTAAACAGTTTCTCTATTCCACATCATTTCTCACTGTAAGGACTGCAAAATTGATTGAGCCCTATCTTTACAATCTCTTCAATAAAGAACCAGAATACCTTCTAAATAATTGGTCACTTTTGAATCTCAACTCTTCACCTTATTTGGAGACCCAAATCAAGTCTGAAAATCTGAAGCACAGTTAGATGCCTTAATAATGAAAGAAGGTGGATATGTTAGATTATTCATTGCTGATTTCAGGTGTATAGTCTCAAGAATTGGTGATTGGGTTGAAAAGACTTATATACATAATTATAAAATGGGATTAGTTTCCAGAATTCTGGACCAATTGGCATCCCATCCTTCAATTATTGATTCTCTTTAATACTTAATTGATGTTACCCTGAAGCTTGATACCAGGTACCATGAGAGGAAGAAGGAGAAAGATCATTTTCAAGAAAAGATGACTGAAGACTCAAAGTCAGGTTCTTCCCATACTCAAAATTCTTTAAGCTCAAGTCTTAAGAAGAAGAATCTTGGGATTCAGGAAGGGACAAGCCCCATTCTTCCCTCCTTGCTAAGGACCAAAAGTTGATAGGTTCTGAAAAAGAAAGAAGATTGAAGGAGGGCTTGTGTGCCTATTGTGGTGGGAAGCTTAGTCTTGAGGTTTTTTTCAAAAGGCCTCAAAACCAGATTACCCAACCAGGGAAAAACCTGAGTGAAGATCATGTTGTGTTAAATTGTCTTCACTGTTTTCCATTAAGAGCACAATTGTGCATTCTGAATTATGGTGTCAAAAAATCTCTCAAATTTTTTGTTTTTTGTTCTCTCTGATATTTTTTACAGTATTCTCATTGATTCTGGTGACACCAACTCATTCATTGAAAAGAAGTTTGTTAAAAAGTATTATTTGACCATGTTGGAACTATTAGAGAATATTCCTCTTATCATTGTGTACTCCTCAGAGCCCCCCTCTTTATTTGTGACTTGCCATACTAAATATATGGTTGAGATCCTGTGTTTCCCAAGTTTTTAATGGGAAATTTTATCATTGATACTCCCAAGGGAGAAGACCTCATATTGGGCTTTGACTTTCTGAATCACTTTAATCCATACATTGATTGGAGGCAAGGGCTGATAACCTTTAATCCAGATTCTAAGGACTCCAATAATTCTTATATCCCTCTCTGTAATGATTTTTTTACTTCCACTACTTGTAAAGCTCTGGTTGGTGATTCTAGAACACCATCATTCCTATATTATGTCCATTTTTCTTCCTTAAACTCCCCTAAGTCATTACTAATCTCTAGAGATGAAGTATTTGAAGGGATAAAATATGTTGTATAAAATAATTTTATATCTTCACTTGATCTCTTCCATGGGAATGTGGACCATCCTCATTCATCTTATCATGAATCCTTAGAGTAGTTGTGAAATGAAGAGGAAGAGCCAGCAGAAATTAGAACTGTGGTGAAGGTTATTCCTTTGGCTTATCACCACTATTTGGATTGATTCTACAATTTGAAAGAAGGAAAACTTCCTCCTCACCATGACTGTTATCACTGTATCAAATTGTAGGGGTCTCTACTCTTTATCAAGCAAAGAGTTAGAGAAACTCAGGGCCTACCTCTCATAGAATTTAGAGAAAGTTTTCATCTGGCCAAGCTCCTCTTAAACAGGAGGACCTGTCCTTTTTGTAAAAAAGAGGGATGGTGGCCACTGTTTGTGTATTGATTACCAAAAACTCAATACTGTTACTAGGAGGAACAAATATCCTTTTCACCCTATTAATCAGCTTCTCACTGTTTCTAATGGTTCTTCTACCTTCTCCAAGATTGATCTTTGTTGTACCCATAACTTGCTCAGAATCAAGTAATTTAATGAACATTTCAAACCTTTTAGATCTAGATATCTCAGTTATGAGTAATTGATTATTCCATTTCAGCTCACCAATGCTCCTGCCTCTTTTCAAAATCTTGTCAATTATATCTTCTCTGATATTCTTGATGCTTATGTTGTGATTTATTTGGATGGAATTATGGTATTTTCAAAGTCTGAGGAATAACATGTCACTCATGTGTCCACTGTTCTTTCCAGACTCAGAGCCAATAACGTTTTTTCTAAGGCATCCAAGTGCCTTTTTCATTCTTCTAGTGTTGAGTATTTGAGGTATGTTGTTTCTTCTTAGGGCCCCAAGATAGACCAAGAAAAAGTCCAATAAGCTCTCAATTGGCCTTCTCCAAGAAACTTAAGCTCTCTTCAATAATGCCTTTTCTTTGCCAAACTCTGGAACTGTTTTGTCAAGAATTATTCTAAGACAATCATTCCACTCACAAAATTCCTCAAGATTTGATTTTCCCCCTCAATGAAGAAGCTCTCAGCCAGTTTTATGAAGTGAAAGAGTCTTTCACCACAGCTCCAGTTCTTTCTCACTTCAACCCTTCTCTACCCACCATTGTAGAGATGAATGCCTCTTATTATTCCTTGGGTTCTGTACTGAGTCAGGTGACTGACTCAGGAAAACATCCCATTGCATTTTATAGTTGAAAATTACTTCTGGAAGAGTGAAATTCTGAGATTAATTACAAGGAACTCCTTGGAATATTCCGAGCTCTCAAGCACTAGAGGTCCTTTCTTATTTCTCTCTATTCCTATTTTGAAGTTTTCACCAATAATCATCCCTTCAATACTTAATGTCCTCAAATATTTTCACTAGTAGTCAAGCCCTCTCAGATTAATTCCCTTCAAAGTTTCACTTTTAAATCACTTACTACTCTAGTTGCCTTCCAACCCTCCCAGAGGCCTTATCACATTGGGAAAATGTTTACCCAGAGAGGAGGGAGTATTTAATCAGAAAGAATCCAATTAATTATCAGAAAACAATCAAGCAAGCTCAAATTCAAGCCTCAAAATTCTTTGGAGTCACTTTTTATTCCTTTTCAAATTTGGTTTAATTAATTCAGAAGTAATTATGACAACATTATCAATACAGAAGTACTCTTCAAGACTTGGGTAAAGGTAAATATATTAAATCTTATTCTCTTGATTCCTCTTCCTAAATTATTCTCCTGAAGGATTGGGTGGTGGTTCTAAATTACCCCACAATTCAGCGCAATATACTTCAAAATAGCCATAACTCTCCTCTAGCTGGCCATCATGGCCAAGAGAAGACTCTCAAACTTTCCAAGAAGGATTTCCACTGGTCTGTCATTATTCAATTTATAAAGTATTATGTCTCATCCTGCCAACAGTGCTCAATAAACAAAAATATTCATCACAAGAAGTTTGGACTCCTCAAAACTCTTCCAATTCCAAATGGTCCTTGGATTTGTCTTTCAATGGATTTCATCACTCAATTTCCACTGTACACTTCTTTTGATTTAATTCTGGTCATAGTGGACAGATTCTCAAAAATGGCAGTTTTTATTCCAATAATGTCTTCAATAACTTCACTGGATTTGGCCCATTTATTCATCAAGAATATTCTCTCAAAGCATGGACTTACTTCAAGAATTGTCAGTGATAGAGGTTCTCTTTTTTTTCTTCCTTTTGGACCAATCTTTGTCAGAAGCTCAATATTTCAAGAGATCTTTCCATTACTTATTACCCTGAAGCTGATGGGCAGACAGAGAGGTCAAATCAGATACTAGAACAGTATCTTTGGTTTTATTTCAATTATGAACAAGACTTTTTGCACAACTTTCTCCCTTTGGTTGAATTTGCCTCCAATATCTCTGACCACTCTTCAACAAAAAACTCACTGTTTTTCCCTGTTTATGGAAGATATCCACACTTTGACTCAGTTTTCATCACTCAAGACACTCCTTCTGGAGAGTTATCCTCAAAACTCCAATCAGTACCACAAGATGTCAAGTGAGAAAAAGAAGTTTCCATAAACAGGTTTAAGAGGTATGCAGATAAAAGTGGAGCAAGTCCACCTGTTTTCAACCCTGGTAACATGGTATGTCTTTCCTCCAAGAACATCAAATAAACTAGACCCACAAAAAAAATTTTTGTAAAGATTATTGTGTCCTTTTCCAATCTTGAAGAAAGTCATTACTCATGCCTACCACCTCAAGCTACCATCTCAATGACAATACATCCACCCAGTCTTCCATATTTACCTCCTTGAACCAGTCAAGACCTAACTAATTCTAAATGGGCATCAAGAGCCTCCTCCTCCAATACTTATTTAATAATATGGGGAGTTGCAAGTCTCTCAAATACTGTACTCCAAGATCAAGAAAAGAAAAGTATGATATTTTGTGGAATGTAAATTATTCATTAACAACCCAGAAAGATCTGCTTGAAAACCTCAATAATTGTCCTGAACTTGTCAAAGATTTGCATGTATTGTATCCTGACAAGCCAGGACAAGATTTCTTTCCATTAGTTGAGTCTAAATGTCATAAAGACTTGAACACTTTCCTTTCAAAATTCTAATTTCATGTTTTGTTTTCACCTTCAAAAAAGCTAGGAATATATATTAAATTTTGAATTTCTGGGACAGTGAATTCAATAATTATAGTATGTAGGTGCAATAAATGATATACTATCATTGAGAAAATCAGCTAAAATGTATTCATGGTTTGAAGAATATTACAATAGCCTTTGAAAAGAATTCATGTTTTGAAAATTTCCAGATTTATGACATTATTCACAAAATTGATAATCAACTAACAATAAAATACTTATTCAAATCCCGAGAGAAATTTATACAACACAGAAATAGCATAACTAAAAATATTAAAATAAAACTCATAATTAAGCTTAACATTTATCAAAAAAAAAAAAAAAAAAAAAAAAAAAGATGTACCTTTGATTATTATTATTTTCCAATGAAAAGAATAATTTTAATTTTAATTCAATACTTAATTATTGATTTATTTATCTTTTGAATTGTATTTGAAAAAAAAACATTCTGAATACATTCAATTAATTAATCCTTTAAATAATATTTTTTTTTATTCTTAATTTGTAAAAAAAAAAAAATTAAAATTAAAAGAGAAAAAAATTAAATTCAATAAACTAAACTTTAAAAAAAATATATATTTATATCTATTTCATAATATATGATTCAAAAAAAAAAGATCTTTTTTAAAAACTTCATTAAAATTAAATTATCAAGTTTAAAAAAAAAAAATTATTAAAATTATATATAAGGTCTATAATAATGTTTACTTTTAAAAAAAAATGTAATCTAAAGAAAAAATTTTTTTTTTTCTTAATAATATTAAAAAAAATGTAAAAAAAAACAATGTTTTTTTTTAATCAAAGAAAAAAAAAATTCCTTTTTTTTTGTTAAAAAAAAATTTGTAATAATAAATTTTTATTTCTTTTAATACTTGAAAATTTTCAAAGTTTTCATAAAAAATAATAATAAAACTAATATTAAAAGGTAATAATAATAATACGGTGTTGGTAAACACATGTAAGCTTTTAGTAAAAACATGTAAGTGACCTTATTTTTCAAAAAAAATTCCTCAGGCTCAGTTTTGAGGATTTTTTTTAATTTTTTTTGCCAGATTTTTCCTGACTTGGCATGTCAATATGCACAAATTTTTCAATTTTTTGTTATTGCCAAATTTCACAAATTTGGCCAATGTGCCAAAATGGCATATTTTTTTCAAAAATTCATTTAGAATCTTCCCACTTATTAATTTCTTTAATTTGTTTTTAAAAATGAAGGGTTCAATCTGAAGAATAAAGCACCAGAAGCCAATAATTTTGGGAATTTCTTTTGGTGGGACAAGTGAAGGCGCAAAAAGAGTTTTTTTTTCAAATGTTTTTTCCCGTAATTGTAATATGCCTATTTTTAAGAAGTTAATTTAATTACTTCCCACCTATTAATTTCCTTCATTTTTTTTTAAATTGAAGGGTTCAATCTGGACAATAAAGAACCAGAAGCCCATGATTTTGGGGATTTTTTTTGGTGGGACAGCAAGTGCATGGGCAATAAGTGTATTTTTTCACATTTTTTTTTACTTGTTTGTAATATGACTATTTCTAAGGACAAAAGTTCCACATGTTTGATAAAAAAGGAGACTGAGGTGGGATTTAAGCAATAAATATGACTGATGAGGGGGATAATTGTTGTATATACAAAAATCAATCAATCAGAATCAACCTCCAAAATATTGGGTTTTTTCTGAGAGGGGGAGGAAGATTGGAGAAATACAACATCCTGTGTTTCTTAAATTTATCAGCCCACCCCGGGGCTTGTGGTTGGGCATGAATCTCCCAATTTACAGTAATGGGGGGAACTGGGTAAACTTTAGAAATGATTATGTCCAAAGGAACAAAATGAGCACAGCTATCCATAAAGCAGGTTAAAATGGGGGGATAATCATTTTGAGGACAGAAATAAGGTGTCACAGGGGCTCTTGGACAGAAAACAAGAGTGGCCTGGCACTCAGAAATCAGGGAACTCACTTGGAAGACTCCAACAAATAAAGAAATGAAAATAAAAAAGAATAAATTCCTCTAAGAAATATGCAGGTACAAGATGAGATGCAATAAGAGGAAAGAGAAGCCAACCAAGTAAGTCCTTAATCACTGTTTCAACCTGCCAAAATGAACAATGGAATTAGTAAGGATATGACCACCAAATATCCATTGACAGGTGAGGAAAGAATAAGAGAAGGTGCTAAATGACTGACTTGATAATATCAGTATTTTCTTAACAGAATGAAAAGAAAATAAAGATAAAATAAAATCAAACTATATTAATTAACTGGGGAAAAACCCCCCAGGGTGGAAAGGGTAGCTGGTATATGTGAAAAGTTGGGAGCTTGAGTTCTTCAGGATAAAAACTGATCTGTATTGATCCTTGAGGCTGTATTGATTGTTTTGGGAATTGATACAGCTGGCCAATATTGAAATTGAATTGGGTTGAATGAATTTCCCATACTTCAAAATGAAATACAGTTCTTGGTGGATCCAGACTGTATTGAAATGAAGGTGGTTGCCAAGATGGATTGAGTGGAGCTTTGACACTTGACAATTTAATGAATGAACTGCCTATTGAATCCCTTGAGAATTATTAAACAGTATTTCCTTGGAGGAATACTGTGAATGAAAATATCCAATGACGTCTTGATGGCGTGATTGGTCTTTGACACTGAAACACTTGCTCTTGAGCCTTGATGAGTCCTCTGAATGATTGGGTGCCTTGATGATGTGATGATATGTCGGAATGTTGAAATGACCATTTGATATTTCCACCATTGAATTGCTGTTGAAAAATGATGCATAATGATATATAACATCATTTATGGCATAATGGTTCATCGGAAAAAAGATTACGTCCAAAGGGCTTGAGATGGAAAGGCAGAGGGGAAAAAGATTGATGTGATGGCTTCAGAGCTTGTAAAGGTGTTTATGGGTCCTCTGAGGTTTTGGCCACTTTTGGGTTCTGAGCCAAAAACTGGCCCAAAGGGCAGGAAAGTGTCTTTTGGACACTTTGCGTCAAAGTGCGCAAAACTGCACAACATGCACAAAAGTGCGCAAATGTGCATTATGAGCCCAAATGGCCAAAAACAGCCATTTGGGCCATTTCCCCTGGTTTTGAGGGAAATGACCAGAAATACCCATTTGGGCATAAATTGCTGCTATGGCTTCTGGATTGAGGTGAAGGGCCATGAAGGCCCCAAAACACAAATGGCCATAAATGGTCCATAAGCTGATGATGTGGCCATATTGGCCACTGGTGATGGATATGGACAATTGGCCATAAAAGGACTGTGGCTTGGTATGCCATATGGGAATCCAAGGAGGTGAATTGCCATGGTTGTGACAGTACCCCCCACCTTGAAATGGTGAGCTCCTGAGCACCAATACAAGGTGAATCCTGTTGAGGCTATCGGAAAGTATTGAGAGTGGGATAGAGGAGAGTTATTTTAAGAGGAAAATAAAATAATGACTGATATTAAAAATTTGTCATATGACGCAGGACTTGCTTGATCTTCTTTTGACATTGGCTTCATGATTTGATGATGTTGTAATGAATGAATATTGTTTGAGGGGAATTTTTGATATGATAAAATGAAAGTTAAAATAAAATTTAATATAAAGAATGGAAATTAAAATAAAAGAAAGAGAAAAACAAAAAAGAAAAATGAATTGAATTTTGAGGAGGTTCCAATCTTCATCACAGAGGTTGATAACTGATTTTGAAATTGGCCAAGGACCTGGAAAGAGAAATTTGATGCCAGGTGCTCACAAAGTGGCCAAGGTGATGTTTTGACAAGATTGTAGACCCGTCAGGGAAGTGCACACCAGGAGAGGAACTTACTTTTGGTAGTTACCACTCCCGCCAGTGCCATTAAAATAAAACAAAAATTTTGAATGAATTAATGTGAATTTTGAAGTCTTGGAAATGAATTGAAAAGTGAATGGCCATAAGATTGGAAATGAAGTTGAAAGCCATGACAAAGATCTGTGTCCAAAATTTCAAAGTTCTCACAGAGCTGCCAAGGTGATGCTTACAACAAAAAGAGTAGAATACCCCTCAAGGTGCATACCAGGAGTGGGACTTACTTTTGGTAATTCCTCTCCCCACCAAGCACCATAATGAATCAAGCTTTTGAAGAATTTGGCCCAGGCTTGTCAGGATATAATGAATGAAAATCTTTGACAAGTTCAGGACAATTATTGAGGTTTTTGGTTGGTTCCCAAGTGGATCTTTCTGGGTCTTGACTAAAACCTTTCTGTTCTACCATATACCATAATTTTTCTCTCTTGAGCTTTGAGTCCAGTATTTGAGAGACTTCCCATTCCTCTTCTTCTTCAATGATGATTGGAGGAGGAGGCACTTGATGCCGATTTGGGATTGTTGATGTCTTGACTGGTCCTAAGAGTGAAATATGAAAGACTGGGTGGATGGATTTCCATTGAGATGGAAGCTTGAGGTGGTAAGCATGAGAACTGACTTTCTTCAAGATTGGAAAAGGACCCAGCCATCTTTCAGATAGTTTTTTGGTGGGTCTGGTTGATTTGATATTCTTGGAAGAAAGCCATACCATGTCACCAGGATTGAAAACAGGTGGACTTGCTCTAATTTTATCTGCATACCTCTTAAACCTGTTTATGGAAACTTCAAGTTCTCTCTTGACATCTTGCTGTACTGATTGGATTTTTTGTTGATAACTTTCCAGCAGGAGTATCTTGAGTGATGTGAACTGAGTCAAACTGTGGATCTCTTCCATAAACAGTGAAAAACGGTGATTGTTTTGTTGAAGAGTGGTCAGAGTTATTGTAGGCAAATTCAGCCAGAGGGAGCCAGGTGTTCCAATCATCTTGATGATTACTGACATACATCCAAAGGTACTGTTCTAGTATCTGATTTACCCTCTCTCTCTGTCCATCAGTTTCTGGATGATAAGCAGTTGACAGATCTCTTGAAATCTTGAGCTGCTGACAAAGATTGGTCCAAAAAGAAACAAAAAGAGAACCTCTATCACTGACAATGCTTGAAGGAAGGCCATGCTTTGAGAAAATATTCTTGATGAATAAATGGGCCAAATCTAGTGAAGTGATTGAAGACATTGTTGGAATAAAAACTGCCATTTTTGAGAATCTGTCCACTATGACTCAAATTGAATCAAAGGAATTGGACATTGGCAATTGAGTGATGAAATCCATTGAAAGACAAATCCAAGGACCACTTGGAATTGAAAGAGGCTTGAGGAGTCCAAACTTCTTGTGATGAATATTTTTGTTTCTTGAACACTGTTGACAGGATGAGACATAATCCTTGATGAATTGAGTCATGCCGGACCAGTGAAAATCCCGCTTGACAAGTTTGAGAGTCTTCTCTTGGCCAGGGTGTCCAGCTAGAGGAGAGTCATGCCGCTTTTGAAGTATGTTGAGTTGAATTGTGGGGTCATTTGGGACCACCACCCAATCTTTGAAAAGGAGAAGTTTGGAAGAGGAATCAAGAGAATAATCTTGGACAGATTTACCTTTACCCAAATCTTCAAGGATACTTCTATATTGAGAATCTTGCCATAATAGCTTCTGAATTGAATCAACCAAATTTGAAAATGAATCCACCTTGACTGCAAAAATCTTTGAGCCTTGAATTTCATCTTGCTTAATTATCTTCTGGTAATTCATTGGGTTCTTGCTGATGAAATCCTCTCCCCTCTCTGGGTAAACGTCATCCCAATGTGACAAAGCATCTGGGAGGGTGGCCAAGCAGCCAGGGCGGTAAGTGATTGAGAAATGAAATTTAGATAAAAATTCAGCCCAGCGGGCTTGACGGCAAGTGAGAATCTTTGATGACATGAAGTATTGAAGTGATGAATGATTGGTGAGAACTTCAAAAGGGGAAGAAATTGAAATAAGGAAAGCTCTCCAGTGCTTGAGAGCCCAGACTATGCCAAGGAGTTCCTTTTCATGAATCTCATAATTGAGCTCAGCTGGGAGAAGCTTGCAGCTATCAAATGCAATGGAATGTTTTCCTGAGTCAGAGACCTGACTCAGTACAGCACCCAAAGCATAATCTGAAGCATTGGTCTCTACAATGGTGGGTAGAGAAGGATTGGAGTAGTGGTGAATGCCTCTTTGAGTTGATGAAACTGTCTAAGAGCTTCCTCATTGAGGGGAAAATGGGAATCTTTCTTGAGGAAACTTGTGAGTGAACTAATCTTCTTTGAATAATTCTTGATGAAACGGCAGTAAAAATTGGCAAAGCCAATGAATGATTAAAGAGCCTTGTGGTTTCTTGGAGGTGGCCAATTGAGAATTTGCTGGACTTTTGCTTGGTCCATCTTGAGGCCTTCAGAAGAAACAACATAACCCAGATACTCTAAACTAGAAACATGAAACAGGCACTTGGAGGCCTTAGCAAAGAGGTTATTGGCTCTGAGTCTGGCAAGAACAGTGGACACATGAGTGACATGTTCTTCTTCAGATTTGGAAAAGACCATAATGTCATCCAAATAAACCACAACATAGACATCAAGAAGATCATAAAAGATATCATTGACAAGGTTTTGTAAAGAGGCAGGAGCATTGGTGAGCCCAAATGGCATAACCAAATACTCATAGCTGCCATATTTAGTTCTAAAACATGTCAAATGATCATCACCTTCCTTGATTCTGAGAAGGTTATATGCACCATGCAAATCAATCTTGGAGAAGATAGAAGAACCATTGAAAACAGTAAGAAGCTGATTCATAGGAGGAACAGGATACTTGTTCTTCCTAGTAACAGCATTGAGTTTGCGGTAATCAACACACAAATGGAGGCCACCATCTTTCTTTTTGACAAAGAGGACAGGTGCTCCTGTTGAAGAGGAGCTTGGCCGGATGAAACCCTTCTCTATATTCTCTGAAATGTAGGCCCTGAGTGTATCTGACTCTTGGTTTGATAAAGAGTAGATCACCCTAACTGGAGGTAGAGACCCCTCCAGCTCAATATGATGATCACAGGCGTGGTGAGGAGGAAGTTTCTCTGCTTTCACCTTGGAGAATACATCCAAATAGTGGTGATAAACAGAAGGAACAACCTTCATCACGGTTTCTATTTCTTCTGGCTCTTCCTCTTCATCCCCCAACTCCTCCAGGGAGTCATGATAAGATGAAGGAGGAAGGTCCATATTCCCAAAGAAGAGATGAAGTGAAGATACAGAATTATCTTCTCCAACATCTTGAATCTCTTTGAAGACTTCATCTCTAGATGGTAGTAATGACTGCTGGTAATTAAGGGAAGGAATATGGACAGAAGATGGAAATGATGGTGTTCTAGAATAACCAACCAGAGCTGCACATGATTTGGCAGAAGAAAAGTCATTACTGAAAGATTTTGAAGGATCATGATAGTCCTTATGATCAGCATTAAAGGTGATCAGCCCTTGCCTCCAATCAATATATGGATTAAAATGATTAAGAAAGTCAAAGCCGAATATGAGGTCTTCTCCCTTGGGAGTATCAATGACTAAAAAGTCCCATTCAAAGCTTGGGAAGGAAGGGAGCTCAACCATATATTTAGTATGGTGAGTCACAAATAAAGAAGGAGACTCAGAGGAGTCAAGAATGATAAGGGGAATCTTCTCTGGGAGTTCTGACATGGTCAAAGAATACTTGTGAACAAACTGCTTTGCAATAAATGAGTTGGTAGCACCAGAATCAATGAGAATACTGTAAAACATATCAGAGAGAGAAGAAAAAACAAAAAATTTGAGAGAATTTTTGACACCAGTATTCAGAATGCACAATTGTGCTCTGGAAGGAAAGCTGTGAAGACCATTGAACACAACATGATCTTCACTCAGGCTTTTCCCTGGCTGGGAAATTTGCCTGATGGTTGGGTAAGCTTGTTTTGAGGCCTTTTGAAACAGGACTCAAGACTATGCTTCCCACCACAATAGGTACAAAGATCCTCTTTGATTATTCTTTCTTTTTCAGAGTTCATGAGCTTGAAATCTTTATTCAATAAAGAAGAATGGGGCTTGTCCCTCTTCTGAAAATTCTTCTTCTTCTTTTGAATTGAGCTTGAAGAATTTTGAGGATGAGAAGAACTTGACTTTGAGGCTTCTGGCTTCTTCTCTTGATGATGACTCTTTTCATTTTTCCTCTCATGGTACCTGGTATCAAGCTCCAGGGTAACATCCATTAAGTCTTGAAGAGAGTCAATTCTTGAAGAATGGGAGGCCAATTGATCCAAAATCCTGGATGTCAATCCCTTCCTGAAATGATGAATAAGAGCTCCTTCACCCAAATCTCCAATTCTTGATACAAGACTTCTAAAATCAGCAATGTATAAGGATACATGCCCACCTTCTTTCATTATTAATGAATCCAATTCTGCTTCAGCTTTTCTGACTTCATTTGGGTCCCTGAATAAGGTGAAGAGTTGAGATTCAAACAAAGGCCAAGAATTGAGAAGGTAATTGGAGTCTTGATTGGTGAGATTGGAAAGATAAGGCTCAATCCATTTTGCAGCCCTGCCAATGAGAAATGAAGTGGCATAAAGAAACTTCTTTCTGTCTTGAGAGAAGTTTGCTGGATCATTATGAAAAATCAGTTGACAAGACTGAATAAAGCTTCTAACTTTGAAGGGCTGAGTCCCATCAAAGCATTCTGGTGCCTTCATAGATGGAGTCTTGAAGGCTGGTGGTCTTGATTCTTCAGAGGATGAAGCTGCTTGAAGATTGGCCATAATCTGAGTCATTTGCTGCATGATGGCCAATAGAGATGGTTCAGACTGATGAGAGACAGGCTGATTAGACTGGGCTAGAGTTGGCCTTCCAGTACCTTGGGATGCCTCCACAGGAGTAGGGACACCTTCAGTACCATCAGACTCTTCCTCTTCCACAGAATTCTCCTCCTCCTCTTCAACATCTTCACCTGGACCCTTGAAAATAGTCCTTGAAGTTCCTGGAAATCTGCCAACTACTCCTGAAAATGAGCTTGATCTTCTTGGCACTCTTCCTTCCTTCCTGGACGGTGCTGCTCCTTCCAAAGTGGGTCCTCTGTCCAATTTGGCCCTCAGTTGAGAAACTGCTGGGGTGCCATCAAGAGGAGCCCTAGGAGTTGGAGTGAGAACAGCTTGAGTTCTGGCCTGAGATCTTGTCTGCCTTGCAGGAGGTGAGTGTTTGATGGGCATGATTTCAGGATAAAAATGAAATGAAATATTTGAGGCAATTGAAATAATGCTTGAAGTCAAAAATCAAACTCAATATCTTGAGGGAAATCAATAAAATCAATAAATCAAATGAAATCTTCAGGTACGTCAATCAATCAAAAATCAAATGAAGTCTTGAAGTCAAAATCAAATCAATGTCTTGAAGTAAATCAGTGAATAAAATCAAAATGAAGTCTTCAATTCAATAAATCAGTGAATCAAATCAATCAAAATCAAAATCTTGCATAAAATCAATCAATCAAAATGAATTCTTTAGGAAAAACAACTTATGTCAAAAATTCTTGATGTGAAAAATCAGCAAAATCAATGAAATCTTCAGGTCAATCAATTTTCTTGAGGTCAATATCAATTTATGTCAAATCAATCAATCAAATCAAAATCAAGTGAGCTCTTCTTAAAAATCAAAATTCTTGAAGAATGAATCAATTATGAATCTTGATGTGAAGAATGTGTCTGAATAACTTTATGAAAAAATTTGAAATAAAATGAAAATTAAGATGATGCCTTAATTATGAATGAATTTAAAAATGATTATTTGAATAAGATTTAAAAAGAGAAAACAAAAAAGAAAATTTGGTCAGCTTTCAATTTTTAGAATGAAAAATGAATGAGAGAAAATTGAGAGGTGACAATGAATCATAAGGTTCATAAGCGTTAAAGAGTCATAATTTCAATGAAATGAGTGAATGAAATTATAAAGAAAGAATGAACAGAATGAAAAGAAATTATGAGTTAATTAATATAATATCACAGGGGCTCTTGGACAGAAAACAAGAGTGGCCTGGCACTCAGCAATCAGGGAACTCACTTGGAAGACTCCAAAGAATAAAGAAATGAAAATAAAAAAGAATGATATCCTCTAAGAAATATGCAGGTACAAGATGAGATGCAATAAGAGGAAAGAGAAGCCAAATGGCCAAAGAGCCAACCAAGTAAGTCCTTAATCACTGTTTCAACCTGCCAAAATGAACAATGGAATTAGTAAGGATATGACCACCAAATATCCACTGACAGGTGAGGAAAGAATAAGAGAAGGTTCTAAATGACTGACTTGATAATATCAGTATTTTCTTAACAGAATGAAAAAAAAATAAAGATAAAATAAGATCAAACTGTATTAATTAACTGGGGTAAAACCCCCCAGGGTGGAAAGGGTAGCCGGTATATGTGAAAAGTTGGGAGCTTGAGTTCTTCAGGACGAAAATTGATCTGTATTGATCCTTGAGGCTGTATTGATTGTTTTGGGAATTGATACAGCTGGCCAATATTGAAATTGAATTGGGATGAATGAATTTCCCATACTTGAAAATGAAATATAGTTCTTGGTGGATCCAGACTGTATTGAAATGAAGGTGGTTGCCAAGATGGATTGAGTGGAGCTTTGACACTTGACAATTGAATGAATGGATGAATGAATGAACTTCCTCTTGAATCCCTTGAGAATTATTGAACAGTATTTCCTTGGAGGAATACTGTGAATAAAATTATCCAATGACATCTTGAGGGCGTGATTGGTCTTTGACGCTGAAACACTTGCTCTTGAGCCTTGATGAGTCCTCTGAATGATTGGGTGCCTTGATGACATGATGATATGTTGTAATTTTGAAATGACCATTTGATATTGCCACCATTGAATTGCTGTTGAAAAATGATGCATAATGATATATAACATCATTTATGGCATAATGGTTCATTGGAAAGAAGATTATGTCCAAAGGTCTTGAGATGGAAAGGTAGAGGGGAAAAAGATTGATGTGATGGCTTCAGAGCTTGGAAAGGTGTTTATGGGTCCTTTGGGTTTTTGCCACTTTTGGGTTCTGAGCCAAAAACTGGCCCAAAGGGCGGGAAAGTGTCTTTTGGACACTTTGCGTCACAGTGCGCAAAAATGTGCATTATGAGCCCAAATGGCCAAAAACAGCCATTTGGGCCATTTCCCCTGGTTTTGAGGGAAATGACCAGAAATACCCATTTGAACATAAATTGCTGCTATGGCTTCTGGATTGAGGTGAAGGGCCATGAAGGCCATAAATGGTCCATAAGCTGATGATGTGGCCATATTGGCCACTGGTGATGGATATGGCCAATTGGCCATAAAAAGACTGTGGCTTGATATGCCATATGGGAATCCAAGGAGGTGAATTGCCATGGTTGTGAAATAAGGGAAAAAAGAAAAATATTGGACTGTGGAATAAAAGAAAACTGGTCTTTTATACTTATTTGAAATTGGATCCCCCATGTCAGGCATGGACATCCACTTGCTTTTTGGAGCCTGGCCAACATCTTCATATCATTCAATTCTGTCCAAATAAGAGGATACTGAGGGAATTAAGGATCTCATGGCTTCATAAAGGTCTTGATTTTGTTGAATTTCTTCAGCCAAGTCACCTCTGACATCAGCCCATTGATCTTGATTCTTGTAAATGTAGTGGGATACTGTTCTGTAGCCACAGTTTCCATCACCCTGGACATTGATGGCCTTGAAGGTGTATTTCAATATAAACTTGGGAAAGTCTTCTGAGCCAGTTATCTGATGAAATAAGGTCAAAAAATGAATAAATATTGAAATAAACAAGATAAATTTACATTCAAAAGGATCAGAAACTCACAAACAGCTTGGAGCATTCATCACTTGTGTGATAATCTCTTTGACAATGCTCACAGGTCAAGTCAATTGCATCATATATCTTTAAGCTGGTGTCAGGCTTGTGTGATTTGCTTTGTGAGGTTTTGCTTCCAATTTCCAATCTTCTGAGCCTTCTAAGGGTGACTTCTGATTTATTTAAATCAGTTGCTGAGGGTAGTGAATCTGATGAACTGATTGATTTTGATAATGAGGCCTCATAATCTTCAGAATCTTCAGATGAGTCAACTTCCATAATTGGAGAGGGGACATTCTACTGTGATCTTGATGTTGTTGTACTAGTCACTTTTGAGGGGGGTCTTCCTCTTCTCTTGGATTGACTTTCAATAATTTCAAATCTTGAAGGTTCTCTTTTGTTTGGATTTTTGTTTTTATTCTTGGCTCCTTGAGTTCTTCCATGGATATTCTTGCATTATAGAGGGTCTTCATAATATTGATCATCCTCTTGACTCTTGGGAATTTGATCAAATGGGACTTTTCCAGTCAAAACATCTTGAAAATGTTGAAGAATTGGGGTGATTTCTGCCATTGGTCTTTGAAAAAGGTCTTCCGCAATAGCTCCAAATATTTTCTGGGCTTCATTCTTTCTTTCTTTTTCAACACTTTCATCATCACCTTGAAACCCAGCCTGAGAAGAATATGACAAATAAAATCAGTTAATAAGAAAAAAATAAGAATAAGAAATTAATAAACCCTCACAGGCAAATTCAAATGCCATTGAGCATGGAAGTCTGATATTTTAAGCCTTTGGTGCTTGGAAAATGCCTTTTGGGTCTTATGCTTGCAAGGAATGCCTTGATAATTGTTGTATTTGTTGGTGCATTTATCATTGGGAGGAAATTTGGTTTTGAAATTGTCAAAGGCCATCAGAAGAGCATAATGAGACACTTTGACATTTAGGGCACAGATGTGTGGAGGAAAATTCTTGACATGGAAAATAATTTCTTTGGATATTCTGTTGATAATTTCAATAAATTTTTTTCTGAATGGCATGTGGAGAGCCCTGACTACCTCCAGGAGAGCACCAGTGGACTTTTGAAGCCAAAGTTTCACCATGGCATGGGCACCTTCAACGCTGGAGGTGGAGCCACACCTAGGTGGAAATGGTGGTTGGTCCAGGCTGGCACATAATACTCCTTTAGAGGAAGCCAGGTGTTTTCCAAATGCTGCAAGACTTCAGGATTTTTGACTTGTCTTTGAAGCTTCTTCCAGTTGTCTTTGAAAGACTTTTCAGTGGATGAATACATAACCTGAGAAATGAATCCTAAAGTCATTAATAAAAACAAAAATAAGAGAAAAAGTGAAATAAAGTGAACTAAAGTAAAAGATAAAAGTATATTACTTGATTCCAAAGGCCCACAAAATTTTCCAAATCAGTTCCATGACCAATTTTCTTCATGCAATGAGCAGATACATCTTTATTGATGTTTCAAATGCATAGAATGACTTTGGTGTCTGGGAAGAGCTTCTTAAGAGAGTTTTTCAAGGCCAGATCCCTGTCAACAACAATAACTGGAAGGGGAACAAGATTGGTGTTGTTGAAGACCTTTTCTATGTATTTATTGAATGCCCAAGTATATGAGGGTTCAGTTTCATTCTTCATTAAACAAAAAGCCCCAGAAAAGGTCTTATAGGTTGAGCTGAATCCAACAATATGAAAAAGGGGCATTTTGTACTTATTGGTTTTATAAGTACAATCCATAAGAATGACATGAGGAAAGCCATGAAGGAGTTTTATGGCCAGGGGGTGAGTGAGAAACAAGGAGGTAATGTGTCCCTCAGAATCCCTTGTAGAGGACCAAACAAAATTTTCTTGTTTGAGAGTGTCAATAAGAGCATCAATGGGCCTTCTGCCTTGCAGTTTGTCTTTCTTGATTTTCTTGACTTGTTTGTAAATGTCTTGAAGGATTACAGGCCTGTCTGACTCCCTCTGGCTGCATAATTGGGCTTGAATTTTCCTTGGAAGAAGCAGAAATTCAGAAATTTGAGCAATTTGGGATGTTTCTTGCTCATTGAATTTCCTGAAAGCAGGATGTGCCATGATATTTTCAGTGGCATCATGGCTATGTTCAGGATTTTTGACTTTAAGAGTCCAAGTGGTACTCTTGGCATATTTTCTGGCATAAAGTCTAAAAGGACAGTCAAGCTTTCTTGATGTGACTGTTTTGGAGGGGCTTTTGTTGGGATTTGGGGTCCCGGACCTGTCACAACCTATTTCAATTTGGTTGTGGGTCATATTGGACCTCAAGGTGGACACAGCATACCCCTGAGCCCTGTCAACATTATGCACATGTTTCCAAAGAAGCTCAAGGGTCTGAAATTCACCTTCAGTGGGGGGTTGAAACATTTTTGAATGAAAACATGTATAAAAGTGAAAAAAGGGGGAATTTGGGTATTTGGAATGGGGTAAGAGCCTTTTGAAATGTGAAAAATGAACAGAAGTGGTTAAGAGTGAAGAAAAGTGGCTTAAATGTGGGATTAATGGGTGAGGGAAGGTAAAAAATTGAAAATTGAGAGGCTTGAAAGCAGGTTGTGGTGGTGGAAAATGCAGTCTCTTGGAGAAAAAAAAGTGTGAAAAGCTTTGCAAAATGGCTTTGGTAATGCTGTTTTCCAAAAAAAAAAATTGTTTTGGGGTGGGGATAATGTGGATTATTTGGGTGTTTGGCCTTTTTTTTGGGGGGGCTGGGCAAAAAAATTTGAAACAATTGGGAGTTAGAGAGGTTTTTTGGGGAAAAATCTTCTTTTGGGCATGTTTTGGCCCAATACAGGTGTGGTTGTGTCTCATTTTTAATTAAAAATGGGCCCAGGGAACCCCTTACGTGTTTTTACCAACACCCTAATAATAATAGTAATATTTTTTTTGTTTTTTTAAGCTTAACTAGTAATAAAGTTTTACTTTTTTTTGTCTTTATTTAATAAAATTCAAAAAAAAATTTAAAAAAAAAAAAAAAAACTTAATTGGTTAATGGAAAGATTTCAATTAATATTCTAAATTTTTTAATAAAGGAGAAATAAAAAAAAAATCTATTTATTATTATTTTAAATTTTTTTTTTTGTGGACTTTTATTTATTCCTTTATTTAATTTTTTTTTTCTATTTATTGATAAAAAACTTTAAGAATTTGATTAATTATAAATTATTTTTTAATTAAATTTAAATTTTAATTTAAAAAATTCAATTTTTCAAAAAAATTTAATTAAGTTAAGAAAAAAAAAATTCAATTTTTTTAATTATTAATATAAAAAATATTTAATTAATTTCTTAACCTAATCAAATTTATTATCACAATTTATTAGAAAATTTTTAATAAATATGATTAAATCTTTGATTTTGAAATTGGAAAATGAAATTTGATTGCTACTAAAACCCCTCTTTAAACATTTAACCTTTTTCATTTAATATTTAATCATAAATATAACCCTAATTAAAAATTTCTTCAAATATTATTATTATTTACTTGTTTTAATTTTGAAACTGAAAAAAATAAAATTGGTTTTCATAAGAAAAATAAATTAAAATTAAGTTAAATCAAACTTAAAACAATTGAATTTAAATAAAAAACTTGAAACAAAATAACTAAATTTTCTTCATGAGTTCAGTTAAAAACCATAATAATTAATTTGAATAACTTTAAAGTCCATATCAAGGCCATTGAAATTAACAAAATTGGAATAATAAGCTAAAAGTTCTTAACTATTCCAAAAATTTGGAATTTTCATAACCTTTTTTCAAATTTATATTCATATCATGGAAAAGGTTATTAATAAATTGAATTAAAATTTTTATCAGAGAAAGTTCTTCAATAAATCACTTAATTTTTTGTTTTTAATTTTACAATTGATTTTTTTATCTATTAGGTAAAGAAATCCTATCTTCATATCATCAGCAATTTTTCTTTCTCTTTTTTTTTTTAAATTTTCTTTTGAATAAAATCTTAATTTAAAATTCTATAAAATTTGTGGTAAGAAATATTAAATTCTATAAAATTTTCCTTTTGATTCATTCATTTTTCTCAGATTTTTTTTTGACTTGAAATTTTTAAAGTTGAGTTTAGGACAGAGTTCTTTTTAATTTCTTTTTTAGTAATATTTTAACTTATTAATGTTTTCTTTTTTTTTGTATCAATTTTTTACAGAAGATCTCTTCATTTTTTTTTTTGGTTTCAGTTGTTTTTTAAAAGACTCAAATTTAACCTTAAGATCAATCTTGTAATAATCAATTATAGGTTTGGGGGATATTGTGTGGGTTAAATCTCATAATATTATATTTTACTTAAGATATTATTTTTATTCTAAGATTAATATAATATAAAATTACATAAAAATCTTATTTAAAAAGCCATTGGTTTCTGGGTGAGGGTTTTGAACTTAGGCACATAAAAATTTGTTGACCAGTCAAGAAATCATCTCTTTTTGAAAACAATTTTCAAGTTCACTGTGCCACTCAAAAACTTAATTTGAGGTTCTTCCAAGAACTCTTGGAGCAGTTACTTAAATAATCCTGATAAGCCATATTATATTTTTTTCAAAAGAAAATAATTAATTTAAAGGAGGGGGGGTTTATTCAAAATTTAATAAGGGAATTGTTAAAAGTATATAATTTGTTCTAACCCAAAATTTTACAAATGTTTTTTTTTTCTTTTGAGTTTCAAATAAGCTTTAAACTCAACTCATATTGAGAATTTTTTTTTCAAATTTTTTTTTAATTTTTTTTTCAAATTTTTTTTTTTTATCTATCAATTCAATAATTTATAAAAAAAAATAAAAAATAAAAAATAAAAATAAATAAAAAAAGTTAAAAAAAAAAAAAACTAAATTATTATTATACTTTTTAATATAATATAACCAAAAAAAAAAAAAAAAAAAACCCCTATTCATTTACAACTTTCTTTTTTAAACATAAAAATTATATAAATTTTATTTTTTAATCAATAATTTTATTTTTTTATTTTTATCTTTTTTAATTTTTAATAATAATAAATAGTAAGTAATAAGTAATGAAAAAAAAATCAAAAAAAAGAAATATAAATAAAGAAAAAAAAAAAAGAAAAAAAAATTTTTTTTTATGAAATTTTTATATTTTTTTTATTATAAATTTTTACATTTTTTTTTATTATAAATTTTTCCATTTTTTTTTTATTATAAATTTTTACATTTTTTTTTATTATAAATTTTTACATTTTTTTTATTATGAAATTTTTACATTTTTTTTTATTAGAAAATTTTTACATTTTTTTTATTATTAATTTTTTACATTTTTTTTATTATAAAATTTTTACATTTTTTTTATAATAAATTTTCACATTCTCGTTTATTATAAATTTTTACTTTTTTTATTTATTATAAATTTTTCCATTTTTTTTTTATTATAAATTTTTCCTTTTTTTTTATTATAAATTTTTCCATTTTTTTTATTATGAAATTTTTACATTTTTTTTTATTAGAAAATTTTTACATTTTTTTTATTATTAAATTATTACATTTTTTTTATTATAAATTTTTTATATTTTTTTTATTATAAAATTCTTACATTTTTTTTTATTATAAATTTTTACATTTTTTTTTATTATAAATTTTTCCATTTTTTTTAGGGTGTTGGTAAAAACACGTAAGGGGTGCCCTGGGCCCATTTTTAATTAAAAATGAAACACAATTGGGCCTGTATTGGGCAAAAACATGCCCAAAACAGGTTTTTTCCCCACAAAACATCTCTAACTCCAAATTGTTTCAGATTTTTTTTGCCCGCCCCCCCCCATAAAAAAACAATCCCAAACACCCCAATAATCCACATTATCCCCAACCCAAACCATTGTTTTTTTTTGGAAAAACAGCCTTACCAAAGCCATTTTGCAAAGCTTTTCACACTTTTTTTCCCTTTTTCCCCCAAAGACTGCATTTTCCACCACAACAATCTGCTTTCAAGCCTTTCAATTTTTTACCTTCCCTCATCTATTAATCCCACATTTAAACCACTTTCTTTCACTCTTAACCCCTTCTGTTCATTTTTCACACCTTTTTTCACCTCTTTTTCACATTTCGAAAGGTTCTTACCCCATTCCAAATCCCCCAATTCCCCCCTTTTTTCACTTTTATACATATTTTTCATTAAAAAATGCTTCAATCCCCCACTGAAGGTGAATTTCAGACCCTTGAGCTTCTTTGGCAACATGTGCATAATGTTGCCAGGGCTCAGGGGTATTCTGTGTCCACCTTGAGGTCCAATATGACCCACAACCAAATTGAAATATGTTGTGACAGGTCTGGCACCCCAGATCCCAACAAAAGCCCCTCCAAAACAGTCACCTCAAGAAAGCTTGACTGTCCTTTTAGACTTTATGCCAGGAAATATGCCAAGAGTACCACTTGGACTCTTAAAGTCAAAAATCCTGAACATAGCCATGATGCCACTGAAAATATCATGGCACATCCTGCTTTCAGGAAATTCAATGAGCAAGAAACATCCCAAATTGCTCAAATGTCTGAATCACTGCTCATGCCAAGGCAAATTCAGGCCCAATTATGCAGCCAGAGGGAGTCTGACAGGCCTGTAATCCTTCAATACATTTACAGCCAAGTCAAGAAAATCAAGAAAGACAAACTGAAAGGCAGAAGGCCCATTGATGCTCTTATTGAAACTCTCAAAGAAGACAATTTTGTTTGGTCCTCTGCAAGGGATTCTGAGGGACACATTACCTCCTTGTTTTTTACTCACCCCCTGTCCATAAAACTTCTTCATGGCTTTCCTCATGTCATTCTTATGGATTGTACTTATAAACCCAATAAGTACAAAATGCCCCTTTTTCATATTGTTGGATTCAGCTCAACCAATAAGACCTTTTCTGGGGCTTTTTGTTTGATGAAGAATGAAAATGAACCTTCATATACTTGGGCATTAAATCAATACATAGAAAAGGTCCTCAACAACACCAATCTTGTTCCCCCTCCAGTTATTGTTATTGACAGGGATCTGGCCTTGAAAAACTCTATTAAGAAGCTCTTCCCAGAATCCAAAGTCATGCTATGCATTTGGCACATCAACAAGGATGTATCTGCTCATTGCATGAAGAAAATTGGTCATGGAACTGATTTTGACAATTTTATGGGCCTTTGGAATCAAGTAATATACTTTTATCTTTCACTTTAATTCACTTTTTCTCTTATTTTTGTTTTTATTAATGACTTAGGGATTCATTTCTCAGGTTATGTATTCATCCACTGAAAAGTCTTTCAAAGACAACTGGAAGAAGCTTCAAAGACAAGTCAAAAATCCTGAAGTCTTTCAGTATTTGGAAAATACCTGGCTTCCTCTAAAGGAGTATTATGTGCCAGCCTAGACCAACCACCATTTCCACCTGGGTGCGGCTCCACCTCCAGAGTTGAAGGTGCCCATGCCATGGTGAAACTTTGGCTCCAAAAGTCCACTGGTACTCTCCTGGAGGTAGTCAGGGCTCTCCACATGCCATTCAGAAAACAATTTATTGGAATAATCAACAGAATCTCAAAAGAAATGATTGTCCATGTCAAGAATTTTCCTCCACACATCTGTGCCCTCAATGGCAAGATGTCTCATTATGCTCTTCAGATTGCCTTTGAAAATTTCAAAACAAAATTTCCTCCAAATGAAAAATGCACCAACAAATACAACAATTATAAACGCATTCCTTGCAAGCATAAGACCCAAAAGGCATTTGCCAAGCGCCAAAGTCTTGAATTATCAGACTTCCATCCTCAATGGCATTTGAATTTTCCTGTGAGGGTTTTTTAATTTCTTATTATTATTATTTTTCTTATTAACTGATTTTATTTGTCATATTCTTCTCAGGTTGGTTTTCAAGGTGATGATCAAAGTGTTGAAAAAGAAAGAAAGAATGAAGCCAAGAAAATACTTGAAGACATTGAGGAAGACCTGTTTCAAAGACCAATGGCAGAAATCACTCCAATACTTCAACATTCTCAAGATGTTTTGACTGGAAAAGTCCCATTTGATCAGATTTCCAAGAGTCAAGAGGATGATCAATATTATGAAGACCCTCTAGAATGCAAGAACATCCGTGGAAGACCCCAAGGAGCCAAGAATAAAAACAAAAGAGAACCTTCAAGATTTGAAATTATTGAGAGTCAAACCAAGAGAAGAGGAATACCCCCATCAAAAGTGACCAGCACAACAACTTCAAGATCCCAGTCAAATGTCCCCTCTCCAATTATGGAAGCGGACTCATCTGAAGATTCTGAAGATTCTGAGGACTCATTATCTAAATCCATCAGTTCATCAGATTCACTACCCTCAGCAACTGAATTAAATAAATCAGAAGTAACCCTTAGAAGGTCCAGAAGATTGGCAATTGGAAGCAAAACATCACAAAGAAAATCACACAAGCCTGCCACCAGTTTGAATATCTATGATTCAATTGACCTGACCTGTGAGCATTGTCAAAGCAACTATCACACAAGTGATGAATGCTCAAAGTGTTTGTGAGTTTCTTATTCTTTTTAATGTAATTTTATGTTGTTTATTTTGATATTTATTCATTTTTTGAACTTATGTTATCAGATAACTGGCTCAGAAGACTTGCCCAAGTTTATATTGAAATACACCTTCAAGGCCATCAATGTCCAGGGTGATGGAAGCTGTGGCTACAGAACAGTATCCCACTTCATTTACAAGACTCAAGATCAATGGGCTGATGTCAGAGGTGACCTGGCTGAAGAAATTCACCAAAATCAAGACCTTTATGAAGCCATGAACACCTTAATTCCCTCAGTATCCTCTTATTTGAAAAGAATTGAATGGTATGAAGATGTTGGCCAGGCTCCAAAAAGCAAGTGGATGTCCATGCCTGACATGGGGGATCCAATTGCAAATAAGTATAAAAGACCAGTTTTCTTTTATTCCACAGGCCAATCTTTTTCTTTTTTCCCTTATTTCTGTCCTCCAAATGATAATCCCCCCATTTTCATCTGCTTCTTAAATTGTTGTGCTCATTTTGTTCCTTTGGACATCATCATTTCTAAAGTTTATCCAGTCCCCCCTATTACTGCGAACTGGGAGATTCATGCCCAAACACAAGCCCTGGGGTGGGCTGATAAATTTAAGAAACACAGAATGTTGTATTTGTCCAATCTTCCTCCCCCTTTTCAGAAAAAACCCACTATTTTGGAGGTTGATTCTGATTGAATGATTTTTGTATATACAATTTATGCCAATTATCCCCCTCCTCAGTCATATTTATTGCTTAAATCCAACCTCAGTCTCCTTTTTTATCAAACATGTGGAACTTTTGTACTTGAAAATAGTCATATTACACACAAGAAAAAAAACAGTTGAAAAAAAGCACTCATTGCACCTTCACTTGTTGTCCCACCAAAAAAATTTTCCCAAATCATGAGCTTCTGGCTCTTTATTGTCCAGATTTAACCCTTTAATTTATAAAAAAATTGAAGGAAATTAATAAGTGGGAAGTTATTAAATTCACTTTTTAAAAATAGTGTAAGGTTTGTCTATGAAACTCTTGATAATAGTAACAATATCAAGAGTACTATGACTGTCCTCAGTAGAAAAATATAATATAATGAAATATTATAACCACAAATTTAAATATAATTATTAAAAATAATTATATAAAAAAAATAAATTTAATTATTATTATAATAATATAATAATAAAAAAAAATATAATAATTATAATAAATTATAATTATTCTATTATTGTTATAGTCACTGACAGTTATAACAATAAGAAGTGTAAAGCTCTTAATGAGACTATTACACGTGGAAAATATAAATATTTAACCACTTATAAATAATATAAATATTATTTATAAAAAGAATTAAACACACACTGTGCAGAAATAATTCTTTATAGAATAAAATTCTATATAAAAAAACTATTACTAGATAAAAAAATATATAGAACCTTTAGAGAAAACTTACTTATAAGATTTATTTAATACAACAAGTTATAAAACAACAGTTATTATATTAAATAATGATTATAAGTTAAAAACACGCCAAAAATCAATAAAATCAAAGATAAAACAACTTTTTATACTAAAATTTATTATTAAAGAGTTTTTGAGAGGAATTTGTGGATTTTAAAAGATATTTAAGATGATAATTTTATATAATAAAATTTATTATAGATGATTACAACAATAATCTGAATTCTATGACTTCAATTCTTTAATTTAGTAAATAAAGAATAAAAATAACTTAAGAATTACTTTTAATAATAAGATTTTATATTTAATAAAACTTTACCTGTTTAAATTTCTAATATGATTGGATTGATTATGAATGATGGACAAAAACAGTGATGAAAAGACTCTTTTTATGTCTACAGAGCAGCTCTCATGATTCATAATGGATGTAGAGGGCGTGCTCAGGTCAAAACTGAAAAACCATGCTTAAAAATTAAGTTCTTAACTTAAGGCAACTTATTTTTACTTCCAATTTAAAGTTATCAGTGTTATTCTTAACTCCAAGTAACTTTAATCCTCATTTAGTTTAATTATTTTAAGTTTTAATATAAAATAAGTTTATTTATATTAAAGTTCATCACATGAACAACATAAAATCAGAGTTTCAAGCAGAAATCTCTTAAACTGAATTTTTAATTAATTTTTAAAGAAATCATAATTTTCTTTAAGCTTAATTAAAAAGTAATTTTCCAGGCTAATTACCCAGGAAACCTATTAATAAAAGATACTTAAAATTTAATTTATATATTGATAATATTAAATTCTAAGCTGTGTGAAATTTTCAAGCAAATCCATTAAGATTTGGATTTTTAATGAATTTTTGAAGTTATTACTATTTTTCCACGTAAAATAGCAATACACACAAAACCTTAAGTTTTGATAAGGTTTTGATGATTGAAACCTTAAAGTTTTAAGCTTATTTAAGCTTTTTAAGCTTGATTAAGCTTTGACAGTTCTTAAAACCTTGATTCCAAGCCTGCTTATTGGGATTTACCCTCTTGGCAGCTTGAAATTCCTGTCCAATTTAGGATAAAACCAGTTTAAACCTTAAGGTTGGATCAAAGTCTAATCTTAAAGTTTAAATAAGGTTGAAAATCCTCCAATACAGGTGGACAACCTTAATTGAATCCTTGCAGATCCAAAAAGTTGGGTACCCCAGCTCTATTTGGTCTTTTTCCTTTGTCCCACCTTTTTGCGTGGATTTTGCCCTTTTATTTATTTAAAGCCATACTATGGCCTTAAACCCTTTTAAATTGAGCTCACGCAGGATTTACATTCTGTATGGCAAATCCTTAGCCAATTCAGTAAATATACACCACACCTCAATTTTAACTAAAATTTTGGTAAAGTTGCATAAACCTTATGTAACTTTAAATTTAAGCTTAATTAAGCTTAAATTTAACAATTTTAAAAAAATGTTAAAAAGTTACATTAGTACTGTGAGATTCTTAAATCTTCTAATAACACAAGAAATAAGTGTTTTTGGGTATAACACCCTATGGGTGTACCCTAGGTTATTTTTGGTGTAGAATCCAAAAATGACATAATAATTATAACTTTGTTTATCCAAAAAAAAGTTATACTTATTTTTTATTATTTTTTATTTTAAATTCAACTAAAAAGTCTGTTTAAGACAAATTTAATTGTTTATAAAATCATTTGTGGCCTTATGGGTATGTTAAACATACCTCACAGGCTCACAAATAGGCATATTACAATGACGGGAAAAAACATTTGAAAAATAAAACCTTTTTGTGCCTTCACTTGTCCCACCCAAAAAAATTCCCAAAATTATGGGATTCTGGTGCTTTATTCTTCACATTGAACCCTTCATTTTAAAAAAAAAAAATCAAGGAAATTCATAAGTGGGAAGATTTTAAATGATTGTTTGGAAAAAAATTGCCATTTTGGCATATAGGCCAAAATGGTGAAATTTGGCAAAAAAAAATAAATTTTGAAAAAATTTGTGCTTATTGATATGCCAAGTTGGGAAAAATATGGCAAAAAAAAATTAAAAAAATCCTCAAAACTGAGCCTGAGGAAGTTTTTTTTGAAAAAATAAGGTCACTTACATGTTTTTACCATAAATTGGTCAAAACACATAAGTTTTTAGTAAAAACACATAAGGGCTTACATTTGTTTACCAACACCCTAAAAAAGCCTTATATATATATATATATTATATATATATATATACATATTTAAAAAAAAACTCAATTGGTAAATTAAAAGATTTTAATTAATATTCTAAATTTTTTAATAAAAGAAAAATAAAAAAAATATAAAAATAAAATATAAAAATTATTTATTATTATTTTATAAATTTTTTTTTTTTTTGATTGAATTTTATTTATTAATTTATTGGATTTTTTTTTTTTTTTTTTTCAATTTTATTGAAAAAAAAAAAAAAAAAAAAAAAAAAAAAAAAAAAACTTTTAAGAATTTAATTAATTATAAATTATTTTTTTTTTTAAATTAAATTTAAATTTTTAATTTAAAAAAATTTAATTAAGTTATGAAAAAAAAAAAAAAAAAAAAAAAAATTCAATTTTTTTTTTTAATTATTAATTAGAAAAAAAAATAAAAAAAAAAAAGATTTAATTTAATTTCTTAACTTAATCAAATTTATTATGAAAATTTATTAAAAAAAAAAAAAAAATTTTTTTTAATAAATAAGATTAAAACTTTCACTTTGAAATTTGAAAAATCAAATTTAATTAGTATTAAAACCTTTCTTTAATAATTTAACCCTTTTTTGATTTAATATTTAATTAATAAATTTAACCTTAATTAAAAAAAAATTTCTTCAAATATTATTATTATTATTATTATTAAATTGTTTTAATTTTTTGAAACTAAAACTAAAAAAAAAAAAAAAAAAAAAAATACAATTAGTTTTAATAAGAAAAATAAATTAAAAATTAAATTAAATAAAACTTAAAAACAATTGAATTTAAATAAAAAAAAATTTAAAACAAAATAATGAAATTTTTTTTTCATTAGTTCAGTTAAAAACCATAATAATTAATTTAAATAATTTTAAAATCCATATCAAAGGCCATTTAAATTAAAAAAAAAAAAAAAAATTGGAATAATAAGTTAAAAGTTCTTAAATATTTCAAAAATTTGAAATTTTTAAAAACCTTTTTTTTTTTTTAAATTGATATTCATATCATGAAAAAAGTTTATTAATAAATTGAATTAAAATTTTTTTATCAAAGAAATTTCTTCAATAAATTACTTAATTTTTTTTTTTTTTAATTTTACAATTGATTTTTTTTTATTTATTAATTAAAGAAATCATATCTTCATATCATCAGTAATTTTTCTTTCTCTTTTTTTTTTTTGAATTTTCTTTTGATTAAGATCTTGATTTATAATTCTATAAAATTTGTGGTAAGAAATATTAAATTCTATAAAATTTTCCTTTTGATTCACTCATTTTTCTCAGATTTTTTTTTTTTGAATTGAAATTTTTAAAGTTGAGTTTAAGACAGAGTTCTTTTTAATTTCTTTTTGAGTAATAATTTAACTTATTAATGTTTTCTTTTTCTTTTTTTAATTTTTACAGAAGATCTCTTCATTTTTTTTTTTGGTTTCAGTTGTTTTTAAAAAGACTCAAATTTAACCTTAAGATCAATCTTGTAATAATCAATTATAGGTTTGGGGGATATTGTGTTGGTTAAATCTCATAATATTATATTTTACTTAAGATATTATTTTTATTCTAAAATTAATATAATATAAAATTACATAAAAATCTTATTTAAAAAGCCATTGTTTTCTGGGTGAGAGTTTTAAACTTAGGAAAATAAAAAAAATTTGTTGACAAGTCAAGAAATCATCTCTTTTTGAAAACAATTTTCAAGTTCATTGTGTCACTAAAAAACTTAATTTGAGGTTCTTCCAATCACTCTTGGAACAGTTACTTAAATAATCCTGATAAGCCATATTATATTTTTTTTTTAAAAGAAAATAATTAATTTAAAGGAGTGAGGGGGTTTTTTTATTAAAAATTTAATTAAGGGAATTGTTAAAAGTATATAATTTCTTCTAACCCAAAATTTTACAAATGTTTTTTTTTTTTTTTTTTTAATTAAAATTGAAAAAAAAAAAAAAAAAAAAAAAAAAGATTTAAATTTCTTAAAAAAGTTAATTTTTTTAATATATTGTTTTTAAATAAAACTCTCTTCTTCTTCTTTAACTAGTTTTAAACTCAACTCATATTGAGAATTTTTTTTTTAATCTATCAATTCAATAATTTATAAAAAATAAAAAAAAATAAAAAAAAAACCTAAATTATTATTATTATTATACTTTTTAATATAAATATAACCAAAAAAAAAAAAAAAAAAAAAAAAAGCCTTATTCATTTACAACTTTTTTTTTTTTAAACATAAAAATTATATAAATTTTATTTTCTTAATCAATAATTTTATTTTATTTTATTTTTTTTTATCTTTTTTAATTTTTAATAATAATAAATATTAAGTAATAAGTAATAAATAGTTTTTTTTTTTTTTTTTTTTACTTTATTTAAAAATTAATTTATTAAAAAAAAAAATAAAAAAAATAAAAAAAATAAAAAAAATAAAAAAAATAAAAAAAATAAAAAAAATAAAAAAAATAAAAAAAATAAAAAAAATAAAAAAAATAAAAAAAATAAAAAAAATAAAAAAAATAAAAAAAATAAAAAAAATAAAAAAAATAAAAAAAATAAAAAAAATAAAAAAAATAAAAAAAATAAAAAAAATAAAAAAAATAAAATATATATATATAAGGAAAAAAAAGAAAAAAAAAAAATTGTTTTTATAAATTTTTTACATTTTTTTATATTATAAAATTTTTACATTTTTTTATATTATAAAATTTTTATATTTTTTTATATTATAAATTTTTACATTTTTTTATATTATAAATTTTTACATTTTTTTTTATTATAAATTTTTATATTTTTTTATATTATAAATTTTTATATTTTTTTATATTATAAATTTTTATATTTTTTTATATTATAAATTTTTACATTTTTTTTATTATAAATTTTTTTTTTTTTTTTGAAAAAAAATTCAATATTCAAAATTCAATAATTAAGATTTAAAAAAAAAAGAAAACAAAAAAAAAAAAAAAAAGACAATTTTTTAATTTTTTTTTTTTTTTTTTGGAAATATTAATTAAGACTTTTGTTATTTTCACAAAAAAAAAAAAAAATTGTTTTTAATGATAGATTTATATGAGTTTTTTTTTTATTGATAGAAATAAAATACATTCCTTAATGCTTATTAATTATATTTTTTTTCTTTAATTTATATGATTTATTTTAATAATAATTTTATATTGTGTCAGTTGTTTTTTTTATGAATTTATATAAATATATATTGATATTATTTTTTTCAAAAAAATTTCAAATATTATATTTATATCACTCATTCATAAATATATTTAAAAACTCTTATTTTTCAAATGAATTATAAGGTTTTTTTGATATTAAAACATATGAATTAACTCAATTGTCATAAATTCCAAGAGTATTGCGGAGAAATAATGATGATCAAAAATAGATATCAATTTTTTTTAAAAGAAAAAACAATCAATTTCAGGCAAGTTGGCCTTAATGATCATTCTATATTGTGGTGAATTCAGGTGAAACTTGTGGAGAAAACAAGCTTTATTCTATTCAAAACTCCTTTCAGCTTCAACAAGCTTACGCCCCTAATCCCATAACATACCATTTTTAACAAACAAACATTGCACTGCATTGGCAAACAGATATCACAATATCTTGCACATGAGAACTCAAACCCAAATCAATGTGACTTTTTTCCTATGAGTTGCAAAATCATGATCACTATGTTGTTTTTATGGATTTTTCCATATTCATTAATTTATTCGTTGGAGGTTCAACTTGGCTATTAAACAACACTAACTAGCTATATGATAAGCACTTTACATAGCATTTTTGGTTTAGCTCTGGCTTTATATTAGTTTTTCCAATTGATATTTTCAGCAAAGAGGTAGTTAATGTAGGTCTGACATGTGGGCATGAAGGATAAAATGGATTTGCTCTACATCAGAAAAAAGAATCGGTTATACGCTTTTTCTAACAGTCATTCTGTGGATGAACTGATCAAGCCCACAACCCTGGTATTACTCCCTAACCTTTGAAATGAAAAATTACTGGTAGGGAAAGTATGATATTTGATTCAGCATATTCAAGAGCTTCATTGGTAGTAACTTGGTAAATATGTGACAACTCCATTGAAACCAAAGAATGCGGGCTATGAGCTTTGATTTTTGATGCGTTTTGAAGGCTTAAAATCTTCGACAAATGAGTCGGAGGTAGTTTGAGAATCAGTGGAAGCAAACCCTCTTTTAAGGGGACCATCGTTTTTGTTGATGTGACCATGGTCTTTTGAGCTCAAAGACGTGGAAGATTGACTATTGACTAAAGAACTCACAACCACGATTGGGTTTGAAATCACTCCTTTATGAGTGAGCCTCGTTGATCCTAAGTCGCCAAGTCATTCAGGTAAGCATAAAAAACATGTTAGCTAAAAGAAAAAAAAAACTTACTAGCTTTGGAAACAATTGCTTTAGGAGTTGCCGTTGTAGCTTTTTTTGCAAATTCGTGCGAAATGCCAACAACATTCATGCTAAGAAAACCAAAAAATGATGAGTGTCAAGAGTATGAATATTTGAACCAAGCAAAAAGTTGACTCAAAACAAATTGACGACATCGTCACCGGATCGTAACTCCGACCAAGTTTTAGCCCCCGAACTGATCACTAGACCCTTTCCACAGTTTGTAACTCTAATCAGGTCTTTTGCGCCGCTAACCCAATTTCTTCTACAATTTGTAGAAGAAGCGACGATAGGAAAATTAGTAGAAGAGTAAGACAAGTATCGATTGGCGCTAGTTGTAGGAGTATAATTTAATTCAAATAGGACATGGTTTTTTAAAGCCTGAGAGACAGTTGATAGTTGCATTTGGAAAGGAACTTTAAAATGAAGTTTTTGTTAAAGAGAGTAAGAAGTGTGAATTGAATGTCAAGTTTATTAAGCAGACAAGAACATACGTTTAGATGAAGAAGCCAAATCCAAACTTATTAAATCGATACCAGTTGGTGAAGGAGTTGAAAGAGAGAGACAAGCATGTGAAAATGCGAGGCTGTCGAGGGGCATTAAAGACAGTATCGAATATTGACTTAGATATGTAGCTTGAGAGGAAGCCTGATAAAAAGGGCAAGGAAAAAAAAAAGAAAAAGTCAATGATCAATAGATTTCTAAAAAGGTGAGGAAAAAGCTTACAAACCCAAAGACGCCTTTTGCACCGCTTGTGCCTTTTTCGTCCATGACCAAAGTCAATCTACTAAGTTGTAAGATTGTTTTATCGAAATGATTTGAATTTGAATTTGAGCAAGTTCGAGGATCGAGATCAGCAAAAGGAGGTTGATCGTCTGGAAAGGGAAAATGAGGGGCTAAAAGCAAAGGATCTAAAGACTGAGGAATGATTAGATTGAAAGCGATGACACTATAGCCGACTGAAGTGAAAATTAAAAGGGAATTGGTTAGTTTAAGATGAAAGAACGAATGAATGAAGTTGTATCGAATGAATTAACCAACGTTTAATAGCACATTCTACTAAATCTCTTAGATTTTGCTTTTCCTGAGGAGAGATGCCATGCCAAATGTCAATATTAGTTTGAAGAGATTTTGATGGATTTGAGTGAGTTTGTTTTGACTTTTTTGATGATTGTTGTAATAGATAATTGAGATGATGGGTCGGCCAAGGGATATTAAGATCAAGATACATGATGACGATAGCTGTTGATGAGGATCAGTTTTCAAGACAAAGAAGGAGTTGGTCTTGAGATTTCGGACAACGAGTGAGATGAGCTCAGAAGAGGCCAGGCTAGAATGCTGAATCAAGACAAATCGAATGTGATGAGTGTTTGATAAATCTCATCCAAAGAGAATGGGATTGCGAGGATGGGATTGTGAGAATCGGATTGTCAGAATGGGATTGTGAGGATGGCATTCCAAGATGTTTCGATGATGAGGCTCAAGGGAGATAGTGATGATCACCACTGAATTTGGCAGATGGACCCAATAAGCTGAATTTATGAAAATTTTACTTGAATCGATCTGCCATGAAATTTGAGATTTGATAGATTGAATGAAATTATTTAATTTAATTCAATTTAATTTAATTTAATTTTTAATCAAAGCTATGATTTTAATAAATGATGAATTCAAGTGTGAGAATTCAATATTAAATCATTTTTAGGGTCAAGGATTTCATTAATTTTAATTAAAACTCTATTAATAATATTAATGATAAAAGTTTTGGAAGTTTATTTGTAGGTTTTCAAAATCTTAGAAAGTTTTTTTACTTCTAATTATATAAAATCTAATAATTTTTGTAAAATTAAATAGTGTTTTTTTTTAAGATATTAATCCTCAACTAAGATCTATTAAGTATTTTTTATACTAAATTAATCATCACTAATGAATATTGAGATTTAAATAAAATATTAAATTAAAAAAATCCCTATTTATTCTAAAAAGAATCTCAAGTTTTTTTATTTATAATTGAATACTGGAACAAAAATAAATAAATAATTATTTCAAATATATTGAATTCTATAGCTATTTAATCATAAAAATAAATTTCACCATTGTATAAATAACATCACTGCTTTTTGATAAAATTAATTATGAACTCAAGTTCTGTTTCTTACCAGTTTAATTGTAAAATTGAAATTTTAGGATCATGTTGAAAATTTAATTGAAGATTAAGATTTCACTATTCAAAATCAATTTAAATTTTAAATTTATTTTCCTAAAAAAATAAATTCCTTATGAATTTTTTCCCTTTAAAATTATTATTTTTTTTTTCTTCTATATTTAATCCTTAAGATAAAATCTATTTAAAGATATTAAAAGTATTACTACTAACCCTAATGAGGTACATTAAATAAAGATTCATATGATGGTATGGAGTGATTTTAATTTATTTTTTTTAATGAACCACTCTTTAGATTAAACTTATTTAATAAAATAACACTTTATATTACTTTTAGAGGGAGTGGGAAATTTTAAGGTTTGGATATAAAACTTTGATTAAAAATTAAATAATTTTCTTGTCCTCAAAATTTTTTTTAAGTTAAAAAATTGATTAAAAAATAGTATGAAATAGTATTTTTAAAGAGAAAACATTCCAATTTTATTTTATTTTTTAACTTTATAATTATAAAGAAATAATATTATAAAGATTTATTGTTTTACCAAAAATGAAAAATTAATCAAAAAAATACTCTAAAAGAGATATTTAAGGCTACAAAAGAAATTTATTCAAGAGAAATTTCAATTAAAATTAATTGAGAAAAGAACTGAAAGCAATTAATATAAGAAAAGAGTCTTTAAAAGGATTATTAAAGAGAAAAAATTCCCCAAAAGTGACCAGAGTGAATTTGGAAACAAAGTGATAAAGTTAACAGTGCTGAAACATGCTTTAATTAACTTATGGGGTGGTTCAAGGGGTAAAAATGATTATAATGATTTTATCACATGGTTAAGAGGTTTAAAATTATTTAAAACAGGTTGTTGGATTCTTTTATTGATTTCTTTAACAGTGTTTAAACTAATTATAAAAGGAAAAGATTTTAACATGAAGAGAAAAGTGGGGCAAAGAAGAAATTCTTTTATAGCCAAAAGTAAAATTTTCTCTTTTAAATTGTATGAAACACTCTGACAACAGAAAAGCCAATTATGGCATCATTAAACCCTGGTTTAGACCAAAAAAAGGCTTGTTTTAGCCATTTTGGACCCTCAAATCAGCCATTGCTATAGTAATATCTGATTTTAAGGCTTCAAAACACATCAGAATGTGTGTAAGAAATTTCAAAACCAGTTAAAACTGTTTTTACAGTTTTTTTTTCTTTTTAATCTTAAGGGTAGTTTTCCCCTCTTGGCAACAATTAAAACTACCCTGGTTGGTATCAAAACCTCATCATCAATTGAGACACAGACCCTATGTTTCAATTCCAGGCCAAAAGTAATGAAATTTTGCATGGGTTTTTACATCTCATTCCTATCAGAAAAGATTTTAGGGTCTGACTCCTCCTTAGTGCTAGAGTTCCTTTCCAACCCCCCCCCCCAAATTAATCTTTCAAATTTATTTTTCCTTTAATTCCTCATCATGTATTATACTTGTAATTTACATATGTAATTCAATTGATCTTTACAGTACACAACTGTACTAATTGAAACCTCATATTTAAATTGAATTTCACTTATGTAATACACATTCACAAATTTTTGACATTTCAATTGAAAATACTTCAATTCCTCATAATTTCTAAACTAAACATAACACCTCAATTTTAACACAAAAAATTGATGGTTGACACTGTTAAAACTAAAGTTTCAGGAAGTCAGGCTTTGGCCTCTCCTTGTCTTTCTCATGATCCAAATAAGGTTACATTGCAGCTAAACTGACTAACCTAAAGTCTCAGCAAGTCAGGCTTTGGCCTTTCCATGTCTTTCTCTTAATCCAAATTGGGTTACGGAAAGAAAGAGGCAGCCTGCAAGCTCAAGTTTTATAACTATATACAAAATTACTGTGCCAAAGTCCAGCCAGTTGTATAACCTTGTTAGGTTTCATCATCCCATTTCCTACATCCCCTCCCAAGGTTATACCTGGTTGATGAGTTTAAGAGCACCTCTAGCCTTTGATATATTGACACTTCCCAGTACCTTTGTTAAGACATCTGCAGATTGATTGATTGTCGGCATCCAATTTAATTTTACATTGAATTGCCTCACAAAAATCATTGATGAAGTAGAAAGCCCTGTCAAGGTATTTTGTCTGTTTCTTTGAAAGATTGTCCTCCGCAATCAGGATGGTAGCTTTGTTGTCGCAGTTGATTGACAGTGGTAAATGTCCTACTAAAGGTTCTAGGAGAGTACACAGGCACACAAGGAGCTGAGTGCCATCTACAAGAGCTATGTACTCTGCCGCACATGTTGAGAGGGAAACCACCTTTTGCCGCCTTGAGCCCCATGCTACCACGTTGCCAAAAAAGTGCACCAAGTACCCTGAAGTGCTCCGCTCATGCTCACCTCCCCAGGGTGAGACCAGTTTCCTTCTTTGTGTAAGCCAGCAGCTAGCTTGGAAACCAGCTTAAATACCCCATTAGATGGTCCAGCACTTCCCAGTGTTGTTGGCCAGGGTTATGTGAGAATCGCGCCAGGTAGCTCACCAAGAAGGCGACGTCAGGTCTTGAGCCTAAGGACACATACATGAGCAATCCAATGACCAACTGGTAGGAGGTGGGGTTGACTCCATTGCCAGAGTAGCTGGAAGCGTCATGAACTGGTGTTGTGTTGGAGGTTTGTAATCATAGATGATTTTCTGGATGAGCCAGTCCTGGTCTATAGTTATCATTTCATCAGACACAGTCAAGTTCAAGCCTACAATCTTCTCCATGTTGGTCAACCACCATAGATCAAACAATTGCATTAGGTTTTCCTTGAACTTCCCGAGTGCATCTTTTGAGTTTGATAGGACTATGCCATCATCAACATGTACCCACACAATGACATAGACATCATACCAGCAGAAGATGTACAGAGAGGGTTCAAGTTCATCACTTTTGAAACCTAAATTCTCCATTATTTTTCAAGAGTGAAACCAACAACACCTTGCAGCCTGTTTAGTGCCATATAGGGACTTTTTCAGCCTCATAACCTTCCCAGACAGCTCCTTCCTAAGCTCAACAGGGGCTTGGACAAAGATCTCTTCATGGATAGGGCTGTAAAAGCTAATGTCAAAGCCCTCCAGGTATAGGTAGAATTTTACCTTCAAGGACAGGAGCAAGCGCAGGGAGTTCAAGCTAGCCGTTGGGGTGTATAAATCAAAACAGTCTATTCCGGGCTGCTGAGTGAAACTACGTGCAACATATCTTGCTTTGAACCGTTCAATTTCCCCACAAGCTTTCCGTTTCACATCAAGCACCCATTTGGCACCCAAAAACATTCATTCCAGGGCGGGGAACAATGGGTTCCCAGACATCCTATTTGTCAAATTGTCCCAGCTCTACTTTGACCACCCCCCTTCATTTGGAAGCAAGGGGAAACTTTAATGCCTGATTTATTTTCCAGGGAATAACCATATCATGGTGAGTGGGTAGCAACCTGATTTCCTTTTCTTGCTCTTTAAATATCTCATTTGTCGGAACTTCACACAGCCGCAGATTATTAATAATGAAAGACACATCACCCTTACTTTTTAATGTTACTACCGGGAGATGCTGGTAGTCAGGGAACACGGCCAAGGTTGAGTTGAAGATCCTTTTTGAAAGAATGTTTTTGGAATGTCCACCATTTCCCAGATTCAGCAAAAGTCAGCAGGACACACTCAGTTGCCCTATGATCTAGCTTACCCTGCTTCTCCAACAGTACATGTACAAAAGCCTTGGCACCAAAAGGGTATAGCTGAGAAGATTGAGGCACTCCATAGGGGTCAGGGGAGCAACCTGCTTGTTGGGAAGGCAGTTGTCTACATGGGCTGCACAAGAGTATGCGTAACTCCAAAAGGTCAAGGGAAGGCCACTAGCATTCATCATCATCCTAGCCATGTCCCCAATAGTCCAATTTAACCTTTCAGCCTCACCATTGTGGTCCGGGCGGTAGGGCTCAGTGGGGATCCACAGGGTTCCACACCCTTCAAGCTCTTTCCTTAATTTTCCTGAATATTCACCCGCATTGTCTGTCTGCAACTGAGGCAGGTATTGGTGAAGCATGTTGTATATGAATTTTATCCAGGTCATAATTTTATTGGGAATGTCAGAGCGGGACTTCAGAGCCGCAGTGAACGTGTAAGTAGATGTGTGGTCTCTCAGAGTATGCAGAAACCAATTCCCCTCTGGATCCTTGTCAAAAAGGTCCGGCCATATCAGAAACAAGGAGATCAAGGGGAAATGACATCACCCAGATTGTAGGCCCAGAACTGACACTGCTGCTTTTTGATTTGGCACATTTCTTGCAGAAAAAATCTTTCCAGGTGTTGGATTTAGCCTCCAAGACAAAACCCTTAAGCAAATTTTTTACGACCACATTAGATGCATGACCTAATTGCTCGTGCCATGACTTAGCAGTCGCTGAAGGAATTTTTGAAATAGTATTGATTTTCAAATTGGATCTATCAAGGTACCAGCACTTTTTAACATAAGAAGTTCCATATATCACATTGTTAGAGGAGACAAGTTGTAGTGCAGTACCATTAAAAAATGGCTTATAGCCATCCTCAATTAACCTCCCAAGGCAAATAATTGTACTTTGGATGTGTGGGCAGTAATAGACATTTTCCAGTTCAAGCACGCCACTAGGTGTCAGAATCCAAAGTCTGCCCATACCAGTCAATTTAGAGGTGTTGTTTTGGGATGCCAGTTGGAGAGTTGGAGGTGAAGTTAGCAAAGTCTCTAGCTCAAAGTCAGGGCTGTTACTGCTTACGTGAATGTCAGCTTCTGAATCAACTAGGACTCCATTGGCAATGCCCTCAGAAGTAACATTGAAAACTTGCTTCTGTTTGCTTTTGCTGGGGAATTGGGCCAGCCTCCTTAGATTGTTCGGTGCCTCCGTCTTGCCAGCATTGAAATCGGCCCAGAAGACCTTGCAGCTGGCATACCAGTGCTTTCCTTTCTGGAAGTAGAGACAGGCAGACCCATATCGGTCTATCAGGGATTTTGACTGTCTGCAACCACAAAAGTTGCCAGCCTTCCTTACCATTTGACCTGGTATCTGAGGCGGACTAGGACTTCCTGACAGTTGGGGAGCTTGGTGGATTGGATTATGGGATGAAACTGGTTGCCAGTGAGTCTTCCCCGGTGGGTAGTAGTTGACAGCCAAAACACTTGCACCATGGTCAATGACCACAGCCGGGATAGCCACCATGGAAGTTGTTTTGTCAGCTTGAATAGCTTCTGATACTTTGTCAAATGTTGGGATTGTATTTTGGTTGTTCAAGCTTGGTGGATGAGGAGTTCAAAAACATTAGAATTAGCACTAGCAGGTACTTTGGTGTCCAATTGTACAATCAATCCGTAAAATTCATTGAGAGTCACCTCCCACTTGACTAGCTGGGAGAAGAGCTCATGATGCTGCTGGAGCCATTTGGCAGTGTTTCGCGGCCGGTCATCCTTTAGAAGGGCAAGAAGTGATTTGGTTGTTTCTAGTTTATCAAGGTGCACACATTTGTCACAGCGTCGCTTGATTGCCAGGAACATTCCAGCCAAGGTAGAAGAGGTTTTAGATATCAAGTTTTTTGTTGAGTCGTCAATGGTTTGCAAGAGGATCAATTTGACACTGGAATCATTGTTCGCAGTCAGAGTTTGCAAGAAGGAATCCATTGATGCCATTGGAGCTTTGAAGAAAAACTGGATTGTCGTTCCAAAAGCTTCCAGCCAAGTGACATAATTTTGCCCATCAAAAGCAAGTGTCACATGCTTTGGATTGAGGGACAGGTGCACTGACAGGGGGTCTTCCCAGAACCGCCTCTGAACAGGGTTTGAAGGTTGGTTTGGCGGAGCCCAGGCAAGTTCTTGATTGATTCGCTTTTGGCTTTCAAGGTCGACTTGAAGCATTTGAACTTTATCAGTAAGAGAACTGACTGCCGACATCAGACGTGACATATCATCAGCTGGGTGCTCCGGTTGCCCAATACCAAGATCATCAGGAAATTGTCTTGATGGCATTTCTATGGATACAATACCAAATTTCAAGTAAGTCCACAAGAATAAGGCAGGAAGAACACTAAGCTTCCTATTTTGCTTTTGACTTGCTGGCAGAGCTGGCTTTTAACCTGTTAAAACTAAAGTTTCAGGAAGTCAGGCTTTGGCCTCTCCTTGTCTTTCTCGTAATCCAAATTGGGTTACGGAAAGAAAGAGGAGGCTTGCGAGTTCAAGTTTTATAACTATATACAAAATTACTGTGCCGCAGTCCAGCCAGTTGTATAACCTTGTTAGGTTTCATCATCCCATTTCCTACAGACACTACATGTGATTTGAATTAAATTGAGGTTTTGAGGATTTTAAACTTTTTTACAGAAAATACTAAAAACTTAATTTAAGCTTATTTAGAGTTGAGTTACATAAATTTTACTCAGAGGTGACCCCACGTTATTTTTTATGAGGAGTCCAATGGGAAAATAATTTTCATATTTTTATTTTTAGGATAAAAAGTTATGATAATTTCTATTTAACATTTTTCCAAAAATATTTTAATTTCAATAATTTTTATTAAAAATTGATTTTTATTTAATTTTTTTCAAATAAATATGTGTTTTCACAATTTTAAATTTCAATATAATTTTATTTTTAAATTATAATTAAATTTTTCATTTTTTTTTTTTTGTATAAATTTATATTTGTATTTTAATTTTTTGTTTTGATAATATAAATGAATTCATTTTATTTATAATTGTATATTATTTTATTATTTGTGGTCTTTTGAGTATTTAAAAATACCTCTAAGGATCACAAAAATACAAGATCAAAAGATAATTAAAATTTTCCTTCCTTTTTTCTAAACCCATAATTATTAATATTAATAATAAAATTCAAATCAATTTATGAAATTAATGAATGAGTATTCTTCTTTCCCTTTATTTTTCTGAATTTAAAGAAGATTAGAAAAATTTGAGAAATAATTTAAAAGAGTAATAGAATGAAGAATTTCCTTTCTCTTGATCCTATTCTATAAACCCATAAGAATATATTTAATTGTTTTAATTATCATTTGGGTTTAATTGGTATATATGTGAATCTTGTGGTTAACAATATACTGATTAATTTGAGTCTTTTATGAAAATTTAAATAAGATTTGAAATAATTAATCAATATTTGAAGATTTAAAAATCTCAATTGAATAATCAACATTTATATTTGGAAGCTTAAAACTAACCATTGAAGTTATATTTGGCTTTTCACTAAAAATCTCATCCATTTGATGATATCATTGGAAAGTATTTTTCAATTTTTGAGCCATTTTATGAATAAAGTTTTTGTTTTAATCATCAGTAACTCCTACCCCATCAGATCTTTCAAAATCATTTTCTAAAATATATTTATTTTTGAAATTGTGCCATTGGTATTGAATATTGTTTTGTTTAATTTTAAATTTATTCTTATATCTCTTGTTAACTTCATTTTCAATCAATTAAAATTCAATTTTCTTTAATATTGGTGGATTTACAATTGATGTCTTTCCAGAATTTCCAAAAAAAAGGAACCTCAAAATTCTTTTTTTTTTTTTAATTTAAGCCATATTATTATAATAAAAATAATTGGAATTTGTAAGATTTCTACAGGATTTTTGAATCAAACTTAGATATATTTTCAGATGAGGATTTTTTTTGGGTGGTATTGGATTTAAATCTCAATTGATAATATATATATGAAAGATAACTTAGAGGTTTTAGATTTTTATGATTCAATTTTAATTCATTTTAAGGATTAGAATTCCTGATTTCGAGCTTAGTTTTTGAAACCTAATATAAATTGTCTATGAAATAAAAAAGATTTAATTTTATATTAAAATTGTTTTTTTAAAATTCAATTTTTAATGTGATTCAAATTCAAAAAAAATTGATATATATTAATATTTTTTTTTTTAACTCAAGATCTAAAATTTAATTAAATTTTTATATTTTTTTTTTTAACTCTGAGATGGTCTATTATATTTTTTTAAAAGTAAAAATTATAAAAAAAAATTCTCAAAGAAATTTATAAAAATTAAATAAAACATTTAAAAATTAAAATTAAACCTTAAATTTGAAACCAAAAAAAAAAACCTTAAAATAAATTAAATAGATAATTTTTAATTAATTAATTATTTATTTATTTAAAGAATTAATAGTTTTTTTAAAAATATTAAAATAAAAAAATGTTTTAATTAAAATTTTAATTCACATATTTTAATAAAATTAGAAAGGTTCAAAATTCTTAAGATTCATATAATAACTAATTGAATTGGGTATGTCATTAGAAAAGGATTTACTTGGTTAATTATAAAATAATCATTTAAAAAATTAGATGCAAAATTATCTTTTTAATCTATTCAATAATATCATAGATTAAAGAAAGTTATTTTTATAACATTAACTTCTATGAAATAAATTTATGAATTTTAATTTTTAAATTTTATAAATTGTGGTCATCTAAAGCTCTAATTATTTTCTAATTAAATCATTTCAAATATTCATCAAACCAATTATGGCTAGAAAATAATTAAGTTACTTATTTTGATATTCCAATATTTCAAGTTAATTCCCCTCCCTCAAATTTATCTATTTAATAGGTCATTTAATCACAGGTTGTATTTTATATAAAATTTTCAAATATCTTATTATCAAAATGAGATCATCAACAATAGAATTTCAAAATTTTCAATAAACACTTTGAGCTCATAAATCTGGTTTCTTCTATTAAATATGATCTCTTGCTTCATTATTTCTTCATATTCTAAAATAATTCATTAAGAAATTCATTTTTAATGAAGCTGTTAAATAAGATAAAAAGCCTTATGCCAAGAGATAATTTGATAAAAATTAGTACAAAAAAAGGGATTTACTAAAATTATCTTAAAGATATTCACTCTAAATAGTTAGGAATTGGTTTTTCTAAATTAAATTCAAGAGGTCATTAACTCCTTTACAAGTTTTTGGCTAGCCTAATTGGTAGAAAGGCTAAAGATTGAAAAAATTGCTTTATAATTCCAACAATTAATACCTAAAGAAAACTGTATTAAAATATTCATTAAGAATATAAAAAATCCTTTCAAATAGTTAAATTTTTTTAATAAATTTGAACCACCAAATCCTTATTTTGAGGATTTCAGAGATCTAATTATCATCTTGACCAACTTATCCAACAATAGACAATAGATGAACATAGATTCTAAGTTATCAAGGGTTCTATGAAAGTTATTGGTCTTTTGTTCTGGAATACAATTCTGTTGGATTTCAATGTATAAATTTTATTTTATAATATCATCTATTTTTAAGATTTCTTAATTGATTTATAAATTATAGGCTTTTATTCCTAAGATCCTTTAATAAATTTATAAGAAAACTAAGAGGATAATATTGAATGGGATAAGATTACAAATTTGGTTCTATTCATTTATTAATTAGGTTTTGTTTATTAAAAGGTATATGGAGGAGATAAGTTAGAGATACTGAAGGATTCCCAGCTACCCAGTTAGAGTAAACTCTCATTTCTTACTAAGGTATTATTGAATCCTAAAAGTTTTTCAGATTTTGAATTTATCTCATAATCAATTTTAAAATAGAGCCCAAAAAATGACATTGATATTGATTCCTGAGCCTATAGAAATTTATCTTTAATTTAAAAGTAGATGTTTCAATCAACATAAGCTGTTTTAATCTCTTTTGGTTATGATTTACAATTCTCTCATTAGAATTTTGCAATTGACTTCTCAAAAACCGTAAGATCTATGGAGACTCTTTGTAAAACATAATTAATACACCATCAATCTTATAAACATTAAATAAATCTTTGAGAAAATGATTGCATTATTAATACTGGCTTTTAATTAAAAATTAAAATTAATTTGATAGACTTAGGTAAAAGATCAAGAGGAATAGATCATGAATATATTAAACACAAATTTTCTTTCCAAAAGGACCAAAATGAACATTATTAAAAAAATAAAAAAATCAAATCATAATTAAAAAAATAACTTAATTCAATAAAATAAAGAGATTATTTTGAAGAACTAATTTTAATAATATCGTGATATTATTATTTAATTTTGGAGCTTGAGGATATCTTGAGTTCAAATTTTAAGCTATTTCATTAAGATAACCTTGAAAAAGAATTTAAAAATAAATACATATGGTTGTTGAAAAATGATAATTACTAGGGAACAGCATGAGATAAATGTCTTAATTAATTATTCAGGAAAAATAAATTTAATTTAATTTTATATTAGTAATTATCAATTATTTCTATTTTCTAGCTATAAAATCTTTTTACTTGTACTGGAGAATCATCTTCATAGATATTGAAACAGTCGTTACTATTTTTAATAGGATATTATAAAAAACCATTTTTTTTTAATGATTAAATTATAAAATAAATTATTTTTATTGATTTTCATTTTATTATAAGACTTTATCAAAGGAAAAAATCACACATTTTTCTAAGAATGAGTCAAATGATGTTTTTTTCCTTAAATTGATTTGAATTTTCCTCATAAGCTGTTTCAACCTTAAGTGTATTCTCATATATTAAATATAACAACAAAAAAAAAATAAAATCAAAGATTAATGCACTTTAAAAATAATTTAAAATTTATAAAATAAATTAAAATTAATTTTTTTTTACAAAAATTAATTAAATTAAGAAAATGGATAAGTAGAATTTTCCTTATAAGAAGAAAAAAAAAAAAGGAAATTTAATAAAAGTTTTGAAAAAATAGTTTAAATATTTAATTATATTTCTTTTTCAATATGAATAAACTAAAGATCTTATTTTAAAATCATATTTCTCATGAATTTTGACCTTGGTTCATCACTTGGTAAAACCTCTGTAGCTCCACTTTAAATATTTTCAATTCAATATTGGTGCATTCAAAGAATTAAAATATTCATAAATTTAGAAATTAATTTGATTCACACAACCTTTGGTATTAGATATTAATATTTACACTAAAAACAAGGTGTGATGTGTAGCTTAGAAGCTATGAATAATAAAAGCAGTTTCATGACAGTTTTAAGAATGTGTGAATGTATTTAATAATTAAGATCTAGCAAAATAAAACAATTGAGACTGAAATTTTTGTGTTTTAAATTTAAATATGAGTTAAACAGGTAACGTTTTTGTAAGATTTGTCTATGAAACTGATGATAATATTACTATTAATCAACAGTAATATGACTGTTCTTATGAAATATAATAACAAAATGTTATTATAACCACAATTAAATAATCAAAGAATTATTTCTTTCACGTGTTAAACACTACTAGTGATTTTAACAGTGAGCAAGTAATTGTCTACAAGAATCAATTACAAGAAGATTTTAATAATAAAACTTCTTTTATTAAAATAATAAAATTATTTTAATATATATATAATTATCTTTTGCAAGAATGATTATAATGGTAATTCTTGAAGAAAACTAATTTTAGAGAAAAAATTTAAGAATTAAAAATAAATCACTCACTAATATTCCAAAGAACTTATTGAAAGATAAGATAGAGAGATTTGACATAGAATTGTGGATTTTAAGGATCAAAATGAATTTATAACAGTATTACAACAATATTTGGTTGTATTCTATGATTTCACGTCTTTCTGATTGATTCTGAAAGATTTAAAACACTTAAGAATAGCTTTAACTAATACTTACTTGTTGGTAATAATGGTTTAAATGAATAATAAGATGATGATTGGAAAAAACAGCAAGAGGAGGCCTCTTTTAAGTCAACAACAGATCACAGAGGTGTGCCATGGAGCAAACTGAAAAAAAAGTGAGTGAGAAAACAATAAACGTTTTTGGATTATTGATCGCATCATCTGTTGTCACGTAAGATTATCATAATTACTTAATTGATGCTTTTATGTGACTACCAACCCCAATATGGTTAAGAAGAAAAGGAGTAACATCTGTAAATCTTCTTTTATTCCAAAATAATCATTGATTTCTCAAAGTTATCAATGTTATTGGCAATTTCATCACAGGTTGTAATTACTATGAATTTTTGAAGATTCAGTGTTTCACGTAGAATAGTCAAACATGGACTGTAAGTAAAACTTTCAATTTTACTAGTAAAACCATAATTCCTTCTGGTTTTACCATAGATAGTACAGTTCTCCATTAGTCCTGAAAGTTTCAGAAAGATTAATCAAGAATTGTATTTTTTAATGAATTTTTGAAGTTTTTTTTACCTCATTTCTACATAGAATTGCAAATATCAGTGTTTAACTGGTTGCTATGAGGTAAATCAATGGATACAAGTCCAAACAGGGTTTTAATTACTCTTTTGGGGTTTATCCATGGAAAATGATTAAGAATTGACATGGTTACAGGAGTCTAAGTAGCTCTTTACCTCCTTGGCATGTCAAAATAGCAGGTTATTTGCTATTTTCTTAAGATTTACAGTAGTTGTAACATGGTAACCAAGTTCCCAAAGGGTTTTAGTTTACCAACTAGGCCAAGATAAGCCATGGATCCAAGCTTTGGAGCTGTACACGCCTCTGAGGCCTCAGAAGCTGGGTACCCTGGCTCTCTTTGATGTCTTTTGTCCCCCTTGCCTATTTTTCATGTCAAAATAGAAAATCAAGCTTAAAGTGAGATATCCACTATGGGTGTACCAAACGTCCATGTAAGAATACCATGATATTAAGTGCTCAAAACATGCATAACACTATTCTTAATGTATATGTAACATGGGATTCCTCACATTCCGATTATTTTGGCGTGAAATTAAGAAAAACAAAAGTTTTCACGGATCTTTTATGTGGTATTGAAGTATTTTCCATATTACCACATCAAAGAGTTAATTTGAGGTTATCCACTCTATGGAGCTACCCTAGATGAATTTTTGTGTAGAATCCAAATCTGGCATTCAATCTATGGATTTACTTACTCAATAAAAAGCTATTCATCTTTTCTGAAATTAAAAATGATGAATTTTGGATATATGCATGACTTATGAGCTATGCATAATTCAAAATTTATTTTTAAGATAATTGTGGCCTATTTGGGTATGTAAAATATACCTCAAGGCTCACATTCCCTCCCACCAAAAAATAAAATTGTACTACAATTTTATCAATGGTATAAAAAGTAAAAGGCCCCAAAGGGGGGTTAATGTCCACTGTCCAACCTCTTTACATCACTCAAATCAAGTAATTTAAAGCACATTTATAGACATATTCAGGCTTGTGGCCTTCTTTCATGTCTAAAGTTTCTCAATAGTTTATCTGAGTCAGGTATTTCTGATTCTGCCAGCCATTCATCTTCATGTACTGGATCTCTATATCTGACAAGATATTCTCTCTGATTTTTACCCCTAAGTCTCCTTTCTTTAATGACTTTCTTTATCTTTTTGTGTTCATTCTGTTCCACTGGTGGAACAGTTAAAGGAGTTGGGTTCCTTAAAGGAAACAATTCTTTATCAGCTGTTTGATAAGGCTTTATCAAGCTGACTGGAAAAGTGGGGTGTTTATTTTCCAACTCACCACTCAATTCCACTTGAGCTGCATTGGTTCCATGTAAGGCAACAATAACAAAAGGTCCTACATAAGAATTTTTAAGTTTCTTTGGGCCTTTGATATTATTAAAATTTAAGGTTGAAACTAGAACTAAGTCCCCTACTTTGAAGTCTAGTACTCTATGAATCTTGTCCCACTTCTGTTTTGCATAATCAAAAGCATCATTCATACTTTGTTTTGCATGATGTTTTACTTTATCAAGCATTATCTTGAAGATGGAAGCTGTAGGATGAATGTCAATCAAGTCTTTCCTCAGTGTGTCTGCTGGGAGTCTTGGATTCCATCCTTTTTCTAACATAGCAGGAGTTTGTCCTGTGGAAGAATGGACTGATGTCTTGTATGCCAATTCTAATGCAGGTATAAGAGTGCACCAGTCATGGGTAAAGCCATCTGAGTCTTTGAATTCTAACCCATAAGAACAAAATCTTCTGATCATGTCTTCTAAAGTTTGAATCATCCTCTCTGCTAGCCCATCTGTTTGAGGGTAATATGCTGTAGAGAATGATAACTTAGTCCCAAACAATCTATGAAGATTGGTCCAACGTGTAGATGTGAACTTGGGATCTCTGTCACTTATGATATTCTTAGATAATCCTGTATGAGAAATAACTCTACTCCATAGAAGAAGAGCTGTATCCATAGCAGTGTCATCTTTATGAAATGGTAAGAATATGGGAGTCATTCTATATCTGTCTACAATGACTAAACAAGCATTATAACTTTTGTCACCACTTGGAGGAAGTGCTGTGACCCAATCCATGTGAACAACTTCCCAAGGGCATTTTGGTTCTTGAATATGGATCATAAGTCCAAATTTCTTGCCTGTACTCCTGTTTGCTTTTTGACATCTGTCACAGGTATGGAAATATTCAATGGTTTCTTTTCTCCAAGATGGCCACCATTCACAGTTCTTCACTTTTTCAAGTGTTCTGTCTTCTGAAAGGTGTCCATAGTAGATGCTATCATGGCATTCATGAAGAATTGTATTGATAAGCAATCTGCTGCATAATGTCATTATACAAGAATGTTTGGTTCTGTGGTAAATGATCCCATCAAACAAGTGAAATCTTCCTTCAGAATAGGAATTTCTCCAAACTTCATCTAGTGCATTGACCAAAGATGTATCTTTTCAGTATTCATCTAATTAAGAAGTCAAGATATGGCAATTCTTGTCTTGCTTATAAGATTCCCTGACCTCTTCAAAGAATTCAGTCCCAATATCAGTTATGTTAATCCCTTCAATTGGAATTTGTGGTTCAGCTTCCAAGGGTAAATAAGCTGGGTTATCAGGAGTGTTGGCTAATGCCCACCTGCTAAGTCCATCAGCATTATTGTGAATGTTTCCTGCTTTGTAGACTATAGTCATGTTTCCTCTATATTCCTGAATGGCTATTTGCCATCTCAACATATGTCTGTTGGGAGTTTTCATGTTAAGAAGTGATTTTACTGCATTACAGTCAGTTATCACTTCAAAAACACTGCCATAAAGATAATAGTGTAATTTCTCAAGTGCCCATACCAAACATAAGCACTCCATTTGGCTTGCACCATATCTAGCCTCTGTTGGTTTAATTTGTCTTGAGATATAACAAACTGGTCCTTCTGTAGGTTTGTCATCAATGATTTGGACTTGATGTAGGGCTGCCCCTAATCCATCTCCACATGCATCAATGTACAATTTAAAAGGAATATTCCAGTCAGGCATGAGGAGTAAAGGTGCTTCTGTAAGAGCTTTCTTTATCTTCTCATAAGCTTTAATTCTCTCCTGTGTCATCTCAAATACAGTCTGTTGATCAAAGATTCTATATAGTGACTTGGCTAAAATTGCAAAGTCTTTCAAGTGTTGCCTATAATAACTGGAAAACCCAAGAAAAGACATCATTTCTTTTTTATTCTGGGGTATTGGCTTAAGTAACACTGCTGCTACTTTGTTTTTGTCAATACCCAAGCTTAAACCAGAAACAACATGTCTTAATGCTTTGAGTTCTTCAAAAACAAAATTGCATTTCTTAAGTGAAATTTTCATGTTCACTTCTGCAACCTTGTGAAGTACTCTTCCAAGTCTTTCAAGGTGCAAAGACCATGAATCAGAACATATGATAATATCATCAATATAAATGATAAGCCATCCTTCAGACAATTCTGTGGGAAAGATGGTATTCATCATTCTTTGATAATGGGATGGAGCATTTTTAATGCCAAATGGAATTCTAGGATACTCATAAATACCACAGTGAGTGATAATTCTAAGTAATTTCTTAGCTTCAGGCGTCAAAACATTTTGATGGAAGCCTTTCAATGCATCCATTGATGTTATATACTTGGCTTTAGACAATTGAGTCAAGGTTTCTTGAATTCTAGGGATTGGATACCTATCTGGAACTGTGTTGGTATTCAATGCTCTGAGATCTCCAACCATTCTTGACTTATCATTATGCCAGGAAATAATAACAGGTGTTGTTACTTCAACTTCCTCATTATGGCCTAATTTCCTTAGTACACCAAGTTGGATTAACTCTTGGATATGTTTTTCCAAGGCTTCTCTAGCTCTGGTACTGGCTGGATAAGCTGGCCTCCTAAGTACTGGAGGATATGATCTGTCAATATTAAGAGTAATATCAACTTCATGTCCCCTTATAGCACCTAATGGTTCATTATCAGAGGCAAATGCATTATTTTATGTGTATAAAACATTAATGAGTTCATTCCTCATTGTTGGTGATAATTATGGATTGATTTGTGCTTCAAAAAGTTGATTAGACACAAATTCATCTTTATAAGTATCCTTAACAGAAGATACCACAGATATTTGTTTTGGCATATTCGAAAAAGCAACCTTCTGTCTTTTGTTATCCCCAATTGTGAAATATCTGTCTTTGTGGTTATTGATGTCAATAACATAAATATTTAAGTAATCATTTCCAAGAATGATGTGCTGAGATGTGCAATTATCTATTACCACAATCTCAGTTTTCATCCTCACACTTCCTGCTGGGTGTGGAAATACAAGATTAGTGTCTAATATACCCAAGGGGTACATATTATTACTGGAACTACTAAACTGCACACCTTCTATTGGTAATAGATGGTTTTTCCATTCAGGAAGTATAACTTGGAGATAATCTTTGCCCACACATGTGCAAAATGACCCTGTATCCAAATTTACTTTGGCTTCAATATCACTCATCAAAACTGATGTGATACAGGATGATCCAGCAGTGTAACCTTTTCCTCTAGCAGGTTTTGTTTTACACATTCTGGCATCTTGGATATTGATCAGGTTGCAGCAATCCTCACTGTACTGTGGCAAGTGGGTATGGACTTCTGTGACCTCAAAGAAAGCTGTAATGTTTTCAATGGGATAGTCCTCCAGGGGTGTATCCTCAGAGACTGCAGAATCTTGATCAGATTCCTCTTTCTCTTCAGTACACTGAATTTCTTCAATGACTTGAACTTCATTGATTTTTGTCTTTTTGGTGCAAGTGTTTGCTAAATGTGAAGTACTTCCACATTTATGACACTTAAAGACAGGTCTTTCTGGTCTTTTATCCTCTCTGGGAATATTTGGGACCATCTTGGATTCCATAGGGATTCTAGTCCAAGTTTTACCAACTCTTGTTCTAGTAATGATATCTTTCATTGCATTAATGTACTCTTCTGTTGAACAGGGTTCTACACATCCACACTTGATAGCATGTTCCAGCTCTCCTCCACATTTTCTTAATATTTTCATATTAATCATGGGATCAGACATATCTGGGTGTAAAGCAGATAATCTGTCTTTTTGATTGAAGAACCAAGTAAGTGGTTTATCTTTCTCTGAGTTAAAAATGGCACTTTCAAAAGCATTCTCCATTTTAAACCTCCAAGAATTATTGGCCCATTTGGTAATCACTTCAGATTTCCACCAAGACCAATCATGTTTTCCATGATCTATCCTCATCTTGTAATACCATTTCTTTGCAGTCTTGGTAAACAGACAGTGTATTTTACCCACTATGACTTCATCAGGTATATTAAAGTCTTCCTGCAACATATCAATAGTCCTGATGAACTCAATGTGGTTATATTCTCCTTCACCAGAGGATGTTGGCCATTCTTCCAATTTGGGAATATCTTCAACAGAGACAATATTTTCTCCTAAAAGTGGGGTAAAGCTTCCTTTAACAGAATGTTTTTCTTCAGTCAAAGGTGTAGAATGTCTTGGCATATGTGGTTCATAATTCTTATGAATTTGTTCTACATTTGCAATAATTTCATTTTTTAACTTCTGTCTTTCACTGTCACTTTTTGCTAAATGTGTAGCAAACTGATTGGTATTTTCAACTATCTTCAAGACATGATGTTGTAGAATTTTAAGTTGATCATTCATTTTAAAAATAGAAAGATCTTCCATTTCATCATTTTGAATCTGACATGTAATCTCAGTTCTGCTACAAGCATTGATAATTGAATCAAATTTGGCATTTGTCAATTCATACCATTCAGTATATTTCTTATCATGTTTTTTCAAATCATTAATATCCAATGTTATTTTAGCTAACTATGAATAAAGTTTACCAATTTCTACATTAATACTTCTTTGTACATGATTTATTTGCGTGGAAAGGTCCTGTTTATCCTTTCCTGCTCCTTGGCTGTGAATTCCATGAGATTTCTGGCCATGTTGAACACACCTTCCACAGCTGAAGGCTCCAATTTGGGGATCCTGTACCCCTGTGGGTAAGGTCTGTGCCAATTGGCTTTGCCTTTGCCCTTGCCTTGATGGCTCTTGGGACCTCTCTGCTTCTTCTTAGGTCCTTTGGGCTTGTCTTTGGACATTTCTGGAGCTGGTTTGGAGCTGGTAGACACCACTGGGGCCTCTGTCTCCAAAGCTGGAGTCATTTCCAGTTCCTTCTTCTGGTCTATGGATAAAAGACTTTGTTTCTTAAACCAATTCTTTATCTTTTTGACCTCGTCTTTGCAAGACAGGGGGCTCCATCCTCCTAAGAGCTCTATGGTCATCTCCTGACCCAGAAAGCTCTTGATGTGTAAGTAGGAGTTCATGGCCCCCTGCCAAAGGCTTGGGCATATTTACCCCTCCTCTTCTTTGGCTGCTCTGAACCAATTTTTGTACTGGCATTGATATATTTCTATTGCTGCCACTTGAAAATGGTTCAGCCCTGGAGATATTGTCATGAATCAGTTCAGGCTCAGAATTCACGTCAAAATCTGTGGGTACCCACCTTGGGGAATGGGGGGCAACTCTTGCATCCTCCAAATGTGTCTTTCTTGAGGAAGACTTGGCACTTCTGGATTTGGTCTTGCCTCTTCCTTGTCCACATCCATCTGGTTGGACTGAATAGTTGCTTCCATTTCTGGTATGCACCATTTTCACGTCAATTTAAAGATAAAAGGTAAAAATATAAGATAAAATACACACCTTTTGGTGGTAATTTGGTCTTTTCTGAGTTAAATAAGGTGCCTCTTTTAGCAATTTGAACCTCAATACTGTCTTCAGATTCTGGACTAGTGATATATCTTATACTGAGTCTGTTGCCAGCTACACAGTATTTGATTAAAGACACTAGAAAAAAAATTATTTTTTATACTTTTAAAAATATCTTTAAAGATTTTTTATAAGTTTTATATTTTTGAATACTAAAAAAATTATTCTTTTTAAAGAGAAAAAATTAAAATTTAAGATTTTGAATGAAAATTAATTAAGAGTAACTCAAAGAATAATTTTATCAGTTTTTGGATGTGAAAAGCCACATGTAAAAACAGTATAAAATTAAACCAAATTCCTCAATGAAAAGATTTCCAAAAAAATTTCAAAAATAAGAATTATTTCAACTTAAAAATGAAAGAAAAATTATTAAATTAATATATCTTAGAGCTTAAAAATATATTAATTAAGGGTACAAGGTTCAAAAAACACGGCCAGGCCCCCAAATGTAAGATTTGTCTATGAAACTGATGATAATATTACTATTAATCAACAGTACTATGACCGCTCTTATGAAATATAATAACAAAATGTTATTATAACCACAATTAAATAATTAAAGAATTATTTCTTTCACGTGTTAAACACTACTAGTGATTTTAACAGTGAGCAAGTAATTGTCTACAAGAATCAATTACAAGAAGATTTTAATAATAAAATTATTTTAATATATATATAATTATCTTTTTCAAGAATAATTATAATGGTAATTCTTGAAGAAAACTAATTTTAGAGAAAAAATTTAAGAATTGAAAATAAATCACTCACTAATATTCCAAAGAACTTATTGAAAGATAAGATAGAGATATTTGACGTATAATTGTGGATTTTAAGGATAAAAATTAATTCATAACAGTATTACAACAATATATAGTTGGATTCTATGATTTCACGTCTTTCTGATTGATTCTGAAAGATTTAAAACACTTAAGAATAGCTTTAACTAATACTTACTTGTTGGTAATAATGATTTAAATGATAATAAGATGATGATTGGAAAAAACAGCAAGAGGAGGCCTCTTTTAAGTCAACAACAGCTCACAGAGGCGTGCCATGGAGAAAACTGAAAAAACAGTGAGTGAGAAAACAATAAACCTTTTTGGATTATTGATTGCATCATCTGTTGTCACGTAAGATTATCATAATTACTTAATTGATGATTTTACATGACTACCAACCACAATATGGTTAAGAATAAAAGGAGTAACATCTGTAAATCTTCTTTTATTCCAAAATAATCATTGATTTCTCAAAGCTATCAATGTTATTGGAAATTTCATCACAGGTTGTAATTACTGTGAATTTTTGAAGATTCAGTGTTTCACGTAGAATAGTCAAAAATGGACTGTAAGTAAGACTTTTAATTTTACTAGTGAAACCATAATTCTTTTTGGCTTTACCATAGATAATACAGTTCTCCATTAGTCCTGAAAGTTTCAGAAGGCTTCATTAAGAATTGTATTTTTAATGAATTTTTGAAGTTTTTTTACCGCATTTCTACGTAGAATTGCAAATATCAGTGTTTAACTGGTTGCTATGAGGTAAATCAATGGATACAAGTCCAAAAAAGGTTTTAATTACTCTTTTGGGGCTTATCCATGGAAAATAATTAAGAATTGACATGGTTACAGGAGTCTAAGTAGCTCTTTACCTCCTTGGCATGTCAAAATAGCAGGTTATTTGCTATTTTCTTAAGATTTACAGTAGTTGTAACATGGTAACCAAGTTCCCAAAAGGTTTTAGTTTACCAATTAGGCGAAGATCAGCCATGGATATAAGCTTTGGAGCTGTCCACACCTCTGAGGCCTCAGAAGTTGGGTACCCTGGCTCTCTTTGATGTCTTTTGTCCTCCTTGCCTATTTTTCACGTCAAAATAGAAAATTAAGCTTCAAGTGAGATATCCACTATGGGTGTACCAAACGTCCATGTAAGAATACCATGATATTAAGTGCTCAAAACATGCATAACACTATTCTTAGTGTATATGTAACATGCGATTCCTCACATTCCCATTATTTTGGCGTGAAATTGAGAAAAATAAAAATTTTCATGGATCTTTTATGTGGTATTGATGATGTGGTATTGAAGTATTTTCCATATTACCACCTCAAAGAGTTGATTTGAGCTTATTCACTCTATGGAGCTACCCTAGGTGAATTTTTGTGTAGAATCCAAATCTGGCCTTGAATCCATGGATTTACTTACTCAATAAAAAGTTATTCATCTTTTCTGAAACTAAAAATGATGAATTTTGGATATATGCATGACTTATGAGTTATGCATAATTAAAAATTTATTTTTAAGATAGCTGTGGCCTATTTGGGTATGTAAAATATAACTCAAGGCTCACAGTTTTGGTATTATACCTGTTGGATAAAATAAGTAACAATATCCAAAATACTAGTTTGTGAGGGAAAAGGAATCATTGCTTAAAGGGGTCTAGAATCCATCAAAATCTCCAAATATGTGTGTAGAATGTCAAATTACATGAAAAATATCACTAATTTTGGATTTAGTATGATTCACAGGGTCTGTGGCTCAATTGATCATGTGTCTTTAATACCAACCAGCAAAGATTTTTAAAAGTGGTTAAAACTACCATTATATTAAAGAAATATTCATAAAAATTTCTTAAGATTTTCTAAAGAGTATTCAATCACATTATAGCATTCTTCTAATACTTAAAAACAACTATTAATATAGCAGTAGATTCTTAATAAAAAAATTTCCCTAAAAAAAGCCCTTTTGTATGGTTCAAGCCATGTTTCAATGAGTTCCCAATTTGATTTTCTGTCTTCAATATTCTTATAGCTACTATTGAGAGAGTTTTTTCCTTTTTGAGAAATAAATTTTGAGGCTATGAAAGGATGGTTTTTTTTCTCAATATTTCATTTTCATGTGACGATCTATCTCACTTCTATAATAAGAATTATTACCTTAAAGTAAATAAATAAGATATTCCAGCACCACTTGCACATATTCTTAAGAACTTCAATTTTTTTTTGAGAAATTACTACCATCATTTTTTGTAACTATTCTAATAGTTTAACCCCTTGAAGCATGAAAATGGTGAATTGCAGCATCTTAAATAACAATAAAATACCAATTTAATCTATATTTAATCTGGTAGTTTTGTGATGAGGTTTCTCCTTTTAAAGTCTCTTTAGAGTATCTGTTCTATTAATTATTTTGTTTATTTATCCTTTCAATAAATATAGAATGATTCTTCTTGTAATGATTATTTAGTAGACTTAAATTTATCTTGTGGAGAGTTTTTCTATAAATTTTTATTTTTTGTAAAACCAAAATTAAATATGGTGTTCTTTTTTGATACTAATAGAGCTAGAAGATCAGTTTTTTTTGATTTTTTATTTTGAATTCCCTGGTTACAATTCTTACTTTAATTCAACTTTTACAACTTTTGAGCACAGAAAAGGTACTTGATTTTTAAATAAAATTTTCAAATAAACACCTCATAAGCTCAAAAAATGCATGGTGATATCCTGTAAGCTTACGATACTATCAATTACTAATCCTGAGAATAGACATATTGTGGATTTTTACTATCTGAAAATTCTGGTTTAAATTGAAATTAGAAAGTTATTGGGTACATCAAACACAAATTTTAATTAATAATTTATTTATAAAAAATAATCTCTGTTTCAAAATAAATTACTTGAATCTTAACCAATTAATATAGCCTTTTGAATTATTTGAGTTTATTCAAAAAAAACTACCCCTTTCCATAATCAAAAAATTATTCAGATTATCTGTGTGTTCTTTGGAATAACTTAATGAAGCTCTCATAAATAATTCAACTAAATTTAGGGAAGCCTTTAGACTACATAAATGTAAGTATTTCTTGAATTTTTTCAGTTAGAACAGGAAATAAAGCTTCCATTTTACTTAATTAGAGTCATAATGACAATCTATCTTATATATAAAGTTTCCTTATGTAAGAATTGAAATATAACTTCCATTATACTTACAGAAGCCCTATTTTAATTTCATCCGAACTTCAATAGGTAAATGGCCAATTTTATTCCTCTGTGCTTATGTTTTCCTCTTGAGGAATGCTAAGAGGATTATAAGATACATTAAATACGGTAATTTTTGATAAAGGTTTTGTTCAGAATCTAATAATATTGATCTTACATTGAGACCAAAAAATAAATGAAAAATCTAAGTTAATTTGAAATTAACATAAAAAATAGAGGTGAAGAAAGCTTCAAATCGGATCTATTATTATTGGTATCGAGAATAGACTCATGCAGTGGAACAACCAATCATTAAAATGATTTTTCTATACCTACTTCATATCAAAAGATAGTCTGCATAATATTCTGAGAAAATATCTTTAAATAAAGAAAATAACTTATTATCATGTAAGCATCTATACAAAGTTTATGGGATGTTTATTAAAACTGAAGATTTCATAAATGGCTACAATTTGAGATAAGTTTAAGTTTTTTCTATGTGAAAGTGACAAATTTATAAAGGGGGAAGTTTCAAGTCTCAATAGAGGTTACATAGAAGCCTCTTTCCCCTTTATCAAGTATAAATTGTTAACAAAAGTAGCCATACTTGTAACTACCTATTACAGTAATTAAATTAAGTCTTTTGGATAATTTTTGTAATGTTTTTCACCTCAATTTGTTCAGATATTAATCTGAAATTTTCACTCTTTCAACTGGAATCTTGAGCTCCAAAACATCCTAAATTCCCTATTAATAAATAAATTAGTCATTGTCCAAAGGCTCTAGGACTCAACTAATCAGATTGATACTTCTGAATATGTCTTTGGAGGCTATTTTGGTACCCTAATTATTTATTAACATTTAGGTCATGATAAAAAAATGTTTCCTCCCCTTGTGAAGAACTTATGGGATCCATCTTGGCTTGTAGGATAGTTACATCTCTCAGTGGGTTTCTAACTAATTCATTTTTAATTTCTTAAAGATAGTTAAGACAAAATCACTTCCTCATCAGCATTTTCAAAGAATATAAGCCATAGATTACAAAACCCCTGTCACATGGGAATGAAAATGTTATTTTTTGGTGTATAAAGTTCTCTATACTTTAATTAAGAATAATAAAACTGATTTATTAGTATTTATAGCCACATAGAGCTTCTTGGGAGTAGTAATTTTATTTCTGAAGTGAGTTGTAGAAATTCAACTTCCTCACAGGCTCCAAAAAGAGATAAATGTAGAGGCTTTCTCTTGATTAATCAAGATGTTCACCACTCATCACTAACTTCCCTCAATTATGAATGAAGTTTGAGAACTATTATTTTGATGGGAAATTATTAATCTTTAATTCTCAGATATTAAATAATAACCTCAATCATTTTATGAATTCAGAACCGATTACCAGTATAATATCACTAAATCCAGGACTTTCACTAGACTCATTGCCACTATTTTAAGATAATAGTTCCAGTATTTGAAGCTTAAATATTTATAAAAGTTTGGAGCTAATAGAAATATATTCTATTGCTTATTTTCAAAACTATTATTTGAATTTCTGGGATTATTTCATATAGTAGACCTCACAGGTTCTCCATAAGCCAAAAAACGCCTCTTCTGCCTATTCTTTTACTGTTTTTCCTCATTCCTGGAAATCATATACCAAGACATATGTCAGGAAATTATTCCTCAATAGGGGCTATTATTAGACTATCAGAGGATATATAGCTAAAATGGAAGAATTTATAGCTATTATAATCATAATCATCATCACTATCATTGGAAAATATTATTAATAATCATTAGAATATATTTTTACAATTACCATTGACCTTTTTTTTAGTTTTTTTCAGCTGATGGTACCACAAATATCTTCATTTAAGTTGATATTGAGCTATTCCTAGTATTATACCTTATTACAAGAATAAATAGAATAAAAAGAGGCTATAGGAAGCTAAGAAGGTAAGACTTGTGCAAAATTTAACTCAGATAATCAATGCTGACATATTACCTGAGATCACTGAGAACCCAAAAGAATAAACTTCTAATCAAAATAATTTAATTTAATTCAATGAGAAATACTCTCAATAACTGATTTCATACATAAAAATATTTTTACACTTAAGATATTTGATTAAAACTAAACCATCTCTTATGCTTCAGCTTATTATTCTCTTTGAGGTACTCCTTTATTCACAAAAATGTAATATGTTTTTGCTTTATTATTTTCAAAATACCAAATTGCAATTCATTAGCTCAAAATTATCACAAATTATTCTTTCTTATAATTGATTGTTTATGATAAAGACTGCTTAATTAGTACTTTATATTGTGGAAATACAGATAATTATTTTAATTAATGAGTTTAAGAAGTTATTTTGGTATTCTCAGAGGGGTGTCTCAAAAATGCACGAAGCACTTGGCCTCAGGATATCAATCTCTTTACAATAAGTAATATCGAAATAAAAGAAGTATGACTTGAGCACATAAAAATCTATTAAGATAGATATTCCTCATAGAATTCAACAATTGAATATTCTATAGTAATTGAGCCTCATCAAAGATAATAAAGAAAGCTAGCAAAATATTCTTATTTATGTGTAGTTTTTTGAATTTCAGAAGAGGATAAAGTAATATAAAAATATAATTGGATAATAATAGAAAAGATTGAAGTGTATCTGATGTTAAATCATTTCAGACTTGAACTCAACATATTGGAATACTTAAAAAGGATATTTTTATATATTTTTGAGATAAGCTATCTTTAGTGAGATACCATTGGTGTTTGAAGAATACAAATGGACTTAAATAACTACGATTAGGTATATAAATAATATTCCCCATGATAATCTATTAGTTCTCCCAAAGAAATGCTACTGATTTTCATAGCTGGTCAAAAATTCAAACAATAATCTCCACCGTATTCCACTCAAATTGAATTTGAATAAAATAAAAAAATTCAATATAAATATTGTCATATTTGGTATGACTTGTGATTGATTCAATATCAAATTAATAGAGATAAAAAACTTTCACTCAGATTCTACCCAATTCATCTCTTTGTAGGAAACTTGATAATAATATTAAATCTCGATTTATGTTTATATGTTGAATATAAGCTCATTAGTTCATTAGTTTTTATCACTCCCAAAGTTATTTCATGTTTTTTTTTCTCAAGAATATTTCGATATTTCTGTTATTGAATTTAAACTTTTATACAAAACATTTCTACAATTATTTTATGATATGAGCTTTTTCATTATTTCTTTTTTCATTTCTAAATGTTAGCTTACTTTGATTTTATTTCCATTTAAAAGAACAACTAAATCTGTTAACATCTTCCAAGAAAAGCTGTTTCATAGACAGAAATTGAATCCACATTATTAGCTGCATTGGAAATGAGGTTTTGGGAATAGATTACAGTGTGAAAAATCTTTTTTTGGATTTGGAACCTTTCAAGATAGAAATTAAATCTTTTATGGGCTTTATAATTAGTTTGTAAATGATGATTCCTACCAATCGGAATTTATTTCAGCTTGAAATTTTGAAACGCTTTTGTTTTTTGATCTTCTTTTCAATTAAATAAGAAGTACATAGAGATTCATAAGCCTTACTCCCAGCTCTCTCATATTTAAACTGATTGAAATTAGTTTTTAGTTCGATTCAAAAATAATAATAGCCATCCAGATATTACCTTTCCTGGTAAAAATATTCATCATCCATCCCCATTATCAAGAAGAATATGATTCATTAGAATTATTTATTGCATGAACTATTCCAGGCTCTGGATAACTTAGGTGCACTTACAGGTAGCTCATTTTTTCTGAATACATTCTTTCTTTTCAGAATCACCTGGTTCAGTTTTTTTATAATAGGAAGCTTGGTAAGTGGAAGAGATTTGATTTTTCCCTTGATTTTAAATTATCCTCCACTACTAACTACATTATTATCTCATTTTTTATAAAATTATCACATAGAGCTTAGAGGTCAAAATCATAACCCTTTTCCAAAACAGAAATTACTTCCCTCAATTCTTGAGCTTCTAAAACAGATAGACACAGCTTGTGAGGCTATTCTTTTTGATTATTTGACACACTATTTCTTTGTCCCTCTAATCTGTTATTCGTCCTACATTTTTCCTAAAAATTGATTGGGAACTTCAGATTCAAGTGTAAATACAATTATTTGTCTAGAATCTACAGTATAAGCACCCTTTTTCAGCTTATTTTAATTTAATAATTTTATTATAGCTTCATTAATATCATTACCAACCATTATATTTACTTGAGATTTAATAATCAGAATGGTCCATTAGAAGAGTCATATTATTTCAATCTCTAAGACTTCCTTCAAGAAATTGTGTTTCTCAGAAAAACCACCTTTTATATCTCTATGCATCATAATCTATGGAAATTGAACTCCCTCACGAAAATGGAAAACATTTTCAAGGATATGCAGCAAATAAAAAAGGCTATTCAAAAGCTGGTTTTCATGATTTTCTTGTATTATGGGGAATTTTTTTTTCATTTTGTGCTCATAACCTGTTTTTAATTTGATAATTAAGCCCATAACATCTCACTAACAGAATTTTAAAAAATAAAATCTTGCATAAACCTTGTTCATGCTCTTGAAATCACTTGGATGTTAGTAAATTTGTAGCCACGTAGCTCAAACTGGAGCAATATACTAAGTCATATATTACTTTTATTCTATCAGGTGATGGAGGAGACCTTCCAAAAGATAATTCTATTCCACTTTAGAAAAAATTAAACAAAAATAAAAAATATAAATTTGAGGCTTAAGGTTTCAATTTGGGAATTTCAAGTGAGCTTTTTGGCAAAAATTATGGGTATGAGAGAAATCCTGAACTTAATCTGAACCAGTAAAAAATCAATGCTGCTATGATCTTACTTATTTTAAGATTAAAAACACTTTTTTAATGGGGATAAGAGGTCTTCTTAACTTGAGGCTTAATATACTACTTGTAATAAAGCAATTCAGTTCATTTTTATTATATCAGCTAGGAGATTTTGAGTTTTCAAAGTTATAAATTAGGGTGATATTTTAATTTTCAATACTAATAATTTTCAATTTTTCATGAAGATGTTCTCTTTAGGGCTACCTATGTGATTCTTTTATATTTATCTCCATGGTCGATTTCAGCTTCTGAGACATCAATAAATGTATTAAATCACCTTCAATACCAAACTCATGATTTTATCAACAAATATTCCATATTTGTAATGAATTCAATATATCAGCTTCTTCCTACAGCCTTGAGATTTTCTGGGAGAAGTATTGTAGCTGAAAAATTATTGAATAATTGGCTATTTCCTGAATTTTAATCTAAATTAACCATACTCTGGAGCTATTGTACTCTGATACATGATTTCTTTCCCTCCAAATACTGCCATAAATTTATTCCCAATTACACTTTCAAATGATAATTCTACCTTTATCTTCACTTCTTTCTCAGTTTTATAATTGAGGTTATGAAATGGTTTCGAACTAGTGGTTTTTAATATGATTATTTCTATATTTATCAGTAACAGTTGTGAGTGAAATATTCTTTTCATCAATGAAACCCTTTGCTATCTTGATAAAAAACTCTTGGGATTGAGTGGGATATAGTCCAGATGTATATTCAATAGCTCTAACTTAACTCTGAAATGTTTTAAAGGAAAACCTTTTGAATGAGAATAAAAGGTACCAATTCAATCTTACTTCCTCACATATTTTGAAGGAACATCTATCTGGAGTCCATATACCTCCATGATATTATCTTGTTCTAAAATATGCACTCATTGGATTAAGGGAAAATCTCTGAAATATTTCCTGAGTCAAAAAAGAAAATCTGACTTTTTGGTTTACATTTAGATTTTCAAGCTACTTGTGTGAAATTAGTTAATTAATATAAGAGGAAGGAATTTTCTCTAGTTTACTTCACTAAAGAAAATTGAGGGTTGATACCTTATAATATCCTCAATACACATACATCCCAATCCTTTAAATCATATATTCCTCTTGTTCAGATCACATATATTTACTCCAAATCCAAAAAGAAACCCCTTTCCTTTTTTTCAAATTCATATGCTGAGCTGTTTCTCCTTCAAAGCAATTGAAGTATTCATAAATAGATAACTAAATCAGTTTCATAAAATAAGATTATTTTTTTTACAAAACTTGATTTCAAATTTGAGGGAAACTTAATGATATCCATGTATTAATATTTTGATTTCAATCTGTCAGCTTATCTCATCAATGATCAAAAAATGAGTTTTATAGTACCACAGGTGAAATACGTGATACCCTACTGACTCATTAGATTCATTAAAATCATCATGGATTAAATGTGTATTCAATATAAAGCTTAATAGCTCAATTAAGAGGCTGAAAACTCTATATTATTCAGGTCTTTAACCCATATGCTTATTTTTCCCTTTTTTGCTTTATATCAGCTGAAATCCGGATGAAATGCTTTGTGAAGATAAAGGTTTTTCATTTTGAATTATAATTTTATTATTGTCAAATTGAAAAAAATATATGTGTTTGCAACCAAGTTGAGATTTTAACTGAGCTAAATTTTGATTGGGTAAAATTAATTGTCCTGAATACTCATCTAATAGTAATTATTACAGAATTTTGAGGAAAATCAAAACAGGAAATGTTTTATGTTGAAAATGAATTTCAAAGTGTTTTAGATCCTTGGAAAATTTCAAAAATAATTTATCCTCTATAATTGATGGATTGAGAAAAATTACCTTTCAAGAAGCTTTCCTTGAATAAGGGAGACAGTGGGCTATCTAAAATTTAGCTACCTGTAAAATGAAAAGCTAAGAAAGATCCAAGCTATTTAGAGTATTTCACTATTTTGTATAAAAATCACCAAATTTTTTCTTTGAAATTGTTTGAAGAAAATTCACATACACAAAATACATATTTCTTGTATATTAAACTCTCAAGGGCTATCTGATTCAATTTAATATTTTTTAATGGTGTTTATCATAGCGAATTGGGTAAAAAACCTTGGAAATTGTCATTTTAAGGCCATGAGAAATCCCTCTTATTTTTTCTCACATAGTATCAGGGGTGTTATAGTGACAGGTACTTTGAAAAACTTCCTGAACCCTTGGAGAGCCTGCTTCAGGAAGCTTTACCATAAATACTTTAGTTAACCCCCCTTGAAATGAACTAATTGATGCCAAAAGATTTTTTCAATGGAATTTTAGAATTTTAAATACAAAGTTATGTACAATATAAGATATATCTGAGACAATTAAATTGCTCTCATGGGTGCATATCCTATGTCTAATTGGTAAAAATAACCCAAAATATTCATTTTTGCCATTTTAAAGACTTTGTTATTTCCCTGGCACTCTCTCTGTGAGCCTTAGAGGTATTTTCATATACCCAAAAGACCACAAATAACAAAATAAAATACAAATATAGATAAAATGAATTCATTTTCATTATCAAAATAAAAATTAAAATATAAATACAAATTTATATACAAAAATAAATAAATTTAATCATAGTTAAAGATGAAAATTAAATTGAATTTTAAAATTATGAAAATACATTTTTACTTGAAAAAAATAAGTAAATGAATTTTTAATAAAATTAATGAAATTAAAACATTTTTGGTAAAAATTTACATAAAATATATCATAACTTTTTATACAATAAATAAACATAAGAAAATCACTTCACCCTTGGATTCTTCATGAAAAATAAGGTGGGGTCACCTCTGGGTAAAATTTCTGTAACTCAACTCTAAATAAGCTTAAATTAAGTTTTTAGTATTTTCTGTACAAAAGTTGAAAATCCTCAAAACCTTAATTTAATTCACAACACAACTGGTGTTAACCATCAATTTTTGTGTTAAAATTGAGATGTTGTGTGTAGGTAGAAGTTATGAGGAATTGAAGTATTTTCAATTAAGATGTCAAAATGTGCACGTGTATTACATAAGTGAACTGTAATTTATATATGAGGTATCAATTATTACAGTTGTTTACTGTAAAAACTCAATTGAATTATATGTGTAAATTACAAGTGTATTACATGATGAGGAATTAAAGAAAAAATAAATTGGAAAGATTAATTCTGGGGGAGAAAAGGTACTCTTGGTCCAAGGGGGAGCAAGACCCCCAAAATCCTTTCTGAAAGGCATGGGATGTCAAAATACACGCAAATGTTCATCACTTTTGGCCTGGAATTGAGTCACAGGGTCTGTGTCTCAATTGATGATGAGGTTTTGATACCAACCAGGGTAGTTTTAATTGTTGCCAAGAGGGTAAAACTACCCTTGAGCTAGGAAAATATCAGTAAAAACAGTTTCAACTGGTTTCTACGTCTCTTACACACATTCTGACATGTTTTGAAGGCTCTAGAACAGGTATTACTACAGTAATGGCTGATTTAAGGGTCTCAAATGGCTAAAACCAGCGCTTTTTTGGTCTAAACCAGGGTTCAATGATTCCATAATTGGATTTTTTGTTTTCAGAGTGTTTACCACGACTGAAAAGAGGAAATTTTACTTTTGGAGTAAGAAAATTGATGGCTATGAAAGAATATTTTCTTTGCCCCACTTTTCTCTTCATGTTAGAATCTTTTCCTTTTATAATTAGTTTAAACACTGTTAAACCAATCAATAAAATATTCCAACCACCTTTTTCATATCATTATAAAGCTTTCAACCACGGGAAAAAATAGTTATAATCATTTTTACCCCTTGAACCACCCCATAAGTGAATTAAAGCATCTTTCATCACTGTTAGCTTTGTCACTTTAGTTCCAAATTCACTCTGGTCACTTTTGAGAGTGTTTTCTTGTTAAATATCTTTTTAAGGACTTTGTTCTTTAATTAATTGCTTTCAGTTCTTTGCTCAATTAATTAAAATTGAAATTGCTCTTGATGAAATTTCTTTTGTAGCCTTAAATATCTCTTGTAGAGTAATTTTGGATAAATGTTTATTGTTGGTAAAACAATAAATCTTTGGTATATTATTTTTTTATACTTAGAAAGTTAAAAACAATAAAATTGGCATGTTTTCTCTTAAAAATACTATTTCATAGTATTTATTAATCATTTTTTACCTTATACAAATTTTGAGGACAGGACAAGTACTTGATTCTTAATCAAAGTTTCATATTCACACCTTACACTCTCACACATTTTTTTGTTTTTTTGTTTTTATACTATAAAACCCCCAAGCTTTTTAGATACCATATTTTGGGTCTTCACTATAGAAACTCTAATCAACACCAACAAAATTGAACAGTTTTGTGTCATGAAATACTTTTCAGGTTTAAGAAGGCTTTAAAATGTAAAAAATTCTTTTACAGTATAGTTTGAAGATATATACAGGCCAATTGAAGATTCTTTGGGTGCTTTACTATTTCCACTTATGTGTGAAAAACCCAAACTTGTCATTGTTGGCCATATTTAAATTTTCAAGGAACCCTCTGATTGATTCTCCAACCAACTTGAAAGACCTCTATTAGGTTTATTTACTGATTAAAAGTTAGTCAAAGTCCCAAAAAGTGGACAAATCTTTTTTCAAACCTTTCTGACTTTTAATTTGTTATTTTCTTGGAAAGTGACTCCAGACACAGAACAATCATAACATTGAATTATAATAAATAATGGTTTTAATACTGAAGCCTTAGTAACACAATCATTCAAGTGATACAGAACATACATACACAATATCAAATAGGGAAGTCTTATACTTAATAATATATAAGTATTACCCAAATCACATAATAAATGGTCAAGCTATAATACCTTTCAGCTTTCACTTGCCATCCTCTAAGCCCAAAACTTGTTTTCAAAACATATTTTAATTTTTAATTTTTTATTAAAGCCAAATTTCTTGTAAATTATTCTTTTAGCACTTGATGAGATCTTTTTATTGTTGTATCAATTTCTTTGTGGTACCCCTGATGCAAAAGCTGGTAGTTTCTCCCCTTTGCCTTGAAGAAGCACCTTAAAATGTAAAAGGGGGTAACAAAAAACTGTACAGAACAGCAAAGAGATGAAAGAGCTCAATGAGGGCTTTTTCTTAAATTTCTTGAAGCCTTTTAACATTTGAATTTTACTTATAAATATTGGCTAAAATATTTATCACCAAACATAAAGTTATTCTGAGAGTTATCATGAAAATCTGTGTATCCTTTCCATATTTGAATATAGATCCATTACAAGCTGTATAATTTTTAAGAAATACTCAAGCCAAAAATTTTAATCTCCCTTAGATGTTGATATATTATGATAAAAACTCAGTAAGATATCTGGCTTGAAATTTTTGAATCCATTTTCTGATGTTTTAAAAAACATCAAAAGGCTTAAAACCCTTATATCTTCCAAAATTTCGAATAGCGTTAGCATGCATTGTATATCAAATTTATAAAACAGATTCTTTATAATTCAATTTTTGATATCTAAAGATCTTACTTAGATATGTGGATTGATTTTTTCCAGTGGTCTTTACCTGATCTGGACCATCTTGTACTGGCTTTCTCCCTAAGATATTGGAATTTTAAAGCTTAAACACATTAAAAATGACTAATTAGGATTCCTTAGACACTCTTTAAGCGTGAAAACATCTACGAAGCTTTTTGTGAAGAGTCCTTCCACCCTGTATTGGTCTGTAATGATTATTTCTGGTCCAAAAACCACAATTTTTACCATTATAATGTCCCTATAGATATGAGCTTTGAGGTATGTTTTAAATACACAAATAGGCCAAAGATACCTCTTAATTATCTTTTTGGAATATAAAAAACCCATAAGAATCTATGTATCCATAATTCATAATTTTAAATAAATAAATAAATGAATTACCTGTTGTGAGTGAGTAAATATCTGTATTTAGGGCCAGATTTGGATTGTACACAAAAAGTAACCAAGAGTAACCCTATAATGTTAATAATATTAATTTAGCCCTATTATATTAATAATGTTGAATAAAATATATGAAGTGGTAATATGGAAAATACTTTAGAGCCTCATCATCTATTCCAGATAAAAGAATTGTGGAATTTTTTGTTTTTTGCCTTTTTACACCAAAATAATGGGATGCTGACTAATCCCACATTACATATACACTCAATTTAGTTTTATTCATGTCTTTGGAGCTTTAAAATAATTTATATTTACATACAGTATTGTTTCACCCATAGTGGATATTAGTCTTAAGGGCTGAATTACTATTTCAGTATGAAAAATAGTCAGAGGGGACAAAATACATCAGAGAGGTCCAGGGCACCCAACTTCTGAGGTCTATGAGAAATAGCCACCTCCAAAGCTTGAATACATGGCTTAGCATTTCCCAAACATTATAGAAAGAAATTTTGAGAAATATTGTTACTAAAGCTAAGCCCAATTACTCATGAGAAAATAGCATATGAGCTGCTATGTTGATGTACCAGGGAGATAATGAGAACCTCTTTCTTCTTTAAGAAAGTAAACTATTTATTATTTACAATAGCTAAGCACAAAAGGATTATTTAACACCCTTTCAGACTAGTATTAATAAAATTACTTGATAGTGAGCAGCTGTTACTATACTATTTGACTGCACCATGTAAAAATAAGACAAATTAAAAAATGCATTTAAAATACAATCATTAATGGATTACTCCAAATATTTCAGGACTAATATAGAGGTTTAGAATACACACCAAAGCTAAAAATAATTATTTATTAATAATCTCAATAGAAAATTTCACCTACATTCTAATTGTGGTGATTCTACATAAAGTAATAAATCTTCAAAATTTCGCAGAAAGTACAGTCTTTGATTGAATTTACAGTGAAGTTTAGAGCTTTGATAAAATGAATTATTTTATAATAATGAAGAATTACTGTAGTAACATCATTTTCTATTAGCCATAAATTGGTTTGTATGCACTTGAAATCACTTGATTAAATAATTGTGATGATTTTAAATGAATCCAAAAATGTAAAATGGTTTCTCATCCATTTGTCTTTAGGGTGACTCATTTTCATTCCCCTATGAGTGGCTGTATACTTGAAAGAATCCTATGATTTCTGTTTTCTTCAAATAATAATCTGATTATCACTTCAAACTTATAAATTCATATTATTATATTGCTTCAAAGTATTTTAAAAGTATTACTATATATTTTAAATATTCTTAATCATTAAAATTAAATAAATAAATTATATAACTGCTGAGCTCAACAGTAGCTTGACACTTTAATTTTATAATTGATTAATTGATAATTAATTGTTGTAAATACGAAAGTACGCTTTGAAGCTCATTCAATAACCTTCACCTCTGTAATTTCTATGTGTTTTAAATTTTTTGACTTATTATTTTGTGATTTTATGTCCGCTTAGAGTTTTCTTATATTCTTTGCACTTATAAATATTTATTTTAATCGGTCTTATAAGTAGTGAGTTTCTCAATTCTTTTATATCTACTTTTCTCTTCAATTTCTCTATAAAAAGATTATTCTTTATGATATTATTCTTCCAGGATAATATTGTCCAATATGTTTTGTTCCATTAGGCTTTACTGTGATGTTAAAATATGTTTTGAGTATAAGTGACTCTGGTAGATAAATAATGCTATTATCTCAAATATTATTGGAAACATTTTTCATTATGAAATAATTGTCTCATTTCAGTTATTTAATAAATTTAATCTCAGTATTATATAGGTTATTATATCATTTAATTAATAATTTGATAATTTTTAAGTAATTAAAATTTTAAAACCTTGTGGTTAAAATGAAAATCTCTTATTATATTTATTTTTAAGGAACGTCATTGTAAATTATTCTTGTTTTATTGATTGTTTCATAGAAAAACCTTACAATAAAGCTCATAGAACCAGAACATAGCCCTCAGAGTCAAAGGTTTCACTATTGATATGATTTATTACCTTAATAAACACTCAAAGTCGCTATAAGGGATAAAACAGATCTTTCCTTATTGGAAAGCCTTATTTTCTTACTTAAGCACTTTTTTGTGGTAAAACTGTCTCAAAAAAGTAGTGCCCTTCTGATAAAGTGATATAGTCATGATAAATAATCATTTGAGTTCTTAAGCTTTCAATTTATATTTACTCACTGAAATCAGTTCGCTCAATGGCTTCATTGTCACTATTATAAATAATGGTAGAGCCCTTAAAGGTTGCTTTTAATATTCTTACCATATCACAGCTACATTTATTCCTTTTATTTATTATCTTTGAGCTTCTACATAGACTCATACTTAGAAGTTGCTTTGTGTAAAATTCATCAAAATAACTCTTTTTCTGAGTTAATATTTGAATGCTCAATATTACGTGATAAACTGATTAATTAACAAATTTTATTCTCAAAAAATTTACCTCTTTAGGTTCCTATGTAATCTCAGTTTATTTCTAATTAGTTATTAGAAACTAGCATTTGCACAACAGCTCCCATATGAAGCTGATCTTGATATATACCTCTTCAAATATTTCAAAAGAAAATATTTCTAAGTTTAGAATTGTTAAGCTCCCATACCTTAACAATAAGGAAAAATGATGATAAATTGAATATAATTATCTTCAATAATGTAATAAATTGAAAAAATATGATTATTCTAATTACATAATGAAAAAATAAGAGTTATCTCATGTGATCAATATTTCAGCTTCAAAAATTTCAATAGTATTTTAAACATAATAAGGGTGGCCCTTAATCTTTTATTATAGGATTATTAAATGATTTTTTGTCAAAGTTTTTTTTTCAATAAATATATAAATTATACATATTCAACTAATAAATCACCAATGAGTATGATTTGAGATATTACTGAGGAATTTTTCATCACCAACAAGCCGTTAATATCAACTTTTCCCTTGTACAAGGTTAAAAATCCACTTCATTAATGTTAATTAGTTTTTGTTAGAGTCTGAGATTTGATAGTTATTAACATTTTAATCACAGAACTTTATAGTTAGCTTCCATTAATTCACAGATATTCTGTACAATCCCCCTCAAAATATTCTTTTGTATTCAATTAACATATATAATAGGTGAGAAAAAAACAAAGATGTCCCAGATGATTAAATGATTACCTCAAATGGTATGCCCATTTTTTGATTTAAACTTATTTTTAAAATATTTTTTCTCATCAGCTCTAGCCAGCTCAGTACACATAAGTATCTTATGCATGTAGATCTCATGATAAAACGGATCCAGTATTATACTTTTTATTTTTCATTGTGGATAAATAATCTTTAATTACAAGGATGAATGATCAGAATTTACAAAAATACCTGATTTTTTATTCTCAGTTCCATTGAAATGTGTTTCTTATTTAAAGTGGGAAGAAGGAGGTCATAAAATTGAGCTTAAAGATTATCTTGGATGGAAGGCAAAATTAGAGTACAGTTGTTTTTCTCATTAAATTTTAACTTTGGGTTACTGAATTCAACTTCACATTTCATAAAGTTTTGGAAATGTTAAAATATAATAAAAGGGTGGTTTTTTATAAAATATTTCATGGCTACTTAAGCTTAAGAAAATAGAAGGAAATCCAAATATTTAGTAGATTTATCTCAATTATTAGAAAAATTAATGCAAAAGTTTCATTTGAAAGGAATCAGATCAGAAATAAAATAGCAAAAAATATAGCCCTTAGGAAGTACCTTTGGGCTTCAACCATTTTGAATACTGTATCTTAAGTATATAGCTTTTCTCTTTATGATATTAAGAAATAATTTTAAGATGTTTAATATAAAATAAGATAGTATGATTTCAAATCTTCCTGCAATATTTGAAGAAAGGATCACATATCTGATAAGCTAAGTATTTCAAAAATTAGGTAAGGTATACAATATCAAGTAAGCTATATGATTATTTAAGTATATAATACATTAGGTGGTTTCAAAGTCACTAAATTATGCCTTAAAATAACATGGGATTTGGCTTCCAAATCCCAACACTAAACCCCAGGTTTTTCATGTGTAAATCACATGGCATTTTAGCTGACTCCCCTGGTATTTTCACCAAATCCCATGAATCTGGGATTTCTGTTTGAGACCTAACCCATATTAATATTTACAGTTCACAATTCATAACTGTACAACATATTCTTCCACACTCTGTTTTTTACAATCAGATCAAAAATCTTACAATAAATTTACATTTCTTCATCCATATAATAATTCCTTGTGCCAAATAAAAACACATAAAGTCAGATATGAGAATCACCTCCATCCTTCCTCATCCATCAGGTCACTTAATCAATAAATATCATTTAAACATAATTAATTTGCTTTCAATAAAATCAAATTTTGAGTCATTTTTTGGTACTAGTAGCTCAGCTTGACTTTGAAGGCCACATTTATCAAAGCAGCATGGGTTCCAGCTTATTTCCATTGAGTTAAACAAAAAATTACAACATTTCCTAAGCCTTAGCTCAATCAGAATCCAAGATCAATGGAAAACATATAAAAGAAGTATATGGCAGCAAGAAAATTTGAAAATTTAACTGGGGCTGGACTAACCAAAGAAGATGAGAGTAAATGTATAAAATAGATGAGTGAAAGCCTTTGAAGTATGTGTCCCTGCTATGTTGAAATGGATTTTCTCTTTGGCCACAATCCCAATATCACTCCCATTGCAAGCTATGATTCTCAAGAAAAAGACAGCTTAATATTATGATTACTTATCATCATCCTCTTTTTTCTTTTTTTTGATTCCTTGATGATACTTACTAATATTACTATTTTTTTATTTCTTGATTATTATGATCAATAATTCTGATCTTTTTCTTATTTTTTTTATTTTCTGATGATAATGACTCATGAGGATTATTTTTTTTATTTCTTCATGATAATGACTGATCATCCTGTTATTGGTTTTTGTCTTCTTATTTGTTTAGAAGTATGAATTCAATTCTGTTTTTTTGATTCTTCATGTTTTTATGATAGTATAATATGATGATTCTGATTACTATGATTACCTGTTATTTGTTAATATAGGGGTCTATTATTTATAAGGGTTTTTTTCAATGTAATATCATATTGTGGTATTCCATACCATTTTTTTTTCACCAGGCTCAAGCTCATAGTGCCCTATAACAGCAGGAAATCCAGCCTACAGGCAGACTTACACTCAAATTTTACACCAAAAGGTCAATTTTACAGCAAGAAGCTGGATTTAACTCATAAAACCATGGCACAGGCACCAAAGGGAAGTGTATGTGTTTAAATAACTTATTCAATTTCACTATTCATATGTAAAAAAATCAATTTACATATAGCAAACTAGTTACAACAAATGAGGTACCACCCTTTAAATTACACACCCCACCCAGCTTTACACCCCCTTATAGCCACAGGACTCATGAAGCAATAAAAGGACATATGCATGAATTAAAAAGCAACCTAGAACTCAACAAAGAAAAGTCACATGATGAAAAGCTCAACTCCATGGAATTCCTGCAATTCATTTACAACACAGCCACAGGAGTACCTTATCTTATATCCACAGTAACCCCACTTGAAACCTTAAAACAGAATCATATTCATTTACACCACTCATCACCTCATGCACACCAAAGCTAGTTACAACAGGCTGCATGCAGTACACAATTTTAATTCAATCTCAACCACATGACTACGCACAGCATGTGTCAAACTCAAAAATCACATCATCTCATACATAACAGTAAATTCACCAGTACAAGAAATTATCACCTGACTTCATTTTAAAGTTCAAAAAGAAGAAAAACAACCATGACACCTGCATAAATTACACAGCCACTTCTACCAAACCTAAAATAGGACATATGCAAAGGAATTACAAGGTCATCATGTGATACTGCATCCACCAACAGCATATCATGTGACAGAAAAGAGGCTGTGCACAACAAAAAATCCCCAGCCAAAATTGAATCACCTCATGTATGCAAGGAAAATTCAAGAATATCACATCATAATTAGTTCACCAAAAGAAAATCATGTGATAAATGGAGGCTGTGCAGAGAGAAAATTATCACCAAACCTTAAATCACCTGACCCATGCAAAAAAGTCCTCACAAAAAACAGAGTCACATGATGAAATAAAGAGGAATTAAAGTGGAAAGAGACAGCTCCCATGGAGGGCCCCCTGGGCTCCCAAAAGGTATAAATAGAGGGGCTCTCTCCCCCCAAATTTCAAAATCCCCCCCATGCACAATATATCCTCTGCACATTACAAGCACAGGAATAAGTCATCCCTCACCTGGGAGGTACTCCAGTATATTATAGTAAATTTACTTGCCCAGTAGCTAAGCTCAGTGGAAGTATAGTGTTGAAGATTACCCAGTAGCTAAGCTCAGTGGAACCTTATTATTATTAAAATAAAAATAAAAAATTACCCAGTACCCAAGATTAGGGTTACTACTCTATTAAAATATTTCACCTAGTAAAATTAACACCATTTATCAAGATTTAAAATTCACTTACCCCTTTAAAAAAAATATTAAATATCAAAGAATCTCACCTTTTAAATTTAACAAATACATTTTTTATCTTATTATCAACCACTCTTAAAGAAATAACAAACCTTTAAAAAATTATTTTACTATATTATAACTTTAACTTAACAAAATTACCTTTATCAAACTCATCAAATTTTCCAGAAAACCTTAAATAACTCATCATACCAAGGATTTATCACTAAGAAGGAACCACTCACCTCAATTTCACTAAAAAAGATATTAAAATTAAACAGACAAGTATTTCATTAAAATCTCAAATTTAACCAAAAATAACTGACATTATTTTTTATATTATTTATTGAATAGGTCTGATCTGAGACTGCTGAATTTTGTCTTCTGCAGTTGTAAAGCCACTTACTAATTTTATTTTTGGTTTGTGAGCTCCAAGGAAGATTTTGTTCAGTATTTTAGGAGGGGCAGGCAATACACCCTTGCCACCCTTGGTTACAGGAGTTATTAGAAATTCAAAACTAGTTACCTGTGATTTCCCCCTCCAGGTACTGCCTCATTTTAATCCCACACAAGAGGAGTTCCCACACCTGGTGTCCCAACAGTGGCAGACAACCTCAACTTCAATAAAAAAAATAAATTAAATTTCAATCAACTAGAGAATTCTTAACTACTCCAAGAATACTTTTTTATAACAAAAACTGGAGTCAAATACTCAAAATCGGCCAAAACCATCATCTCAAGAATCTGAATCATCAACTCACTCTGACCATTACTATTATCCACCAAAGCAAGAAACAGAACTAGGAGAGGAATCAGAGAAAAATTCTAATTTTCCTATTGCAACACCAAGAACCAATAAAAGGGACTTGAAGGTTGTGGAGAAATTTTTCCTTGATCTCCTTGAAAGAAATAAAATCAATAACTCAACACCAAAATCAAAGGAAGAAATAAATAAATCAAAAATGGATAAACCTTCATCATCAAAATTACCTGGTAGTATTGAAGAAATCCAGGAAGAAAACTTTAATGAAGAAACTGTTGAAGGACAGGAAGAAATGTCTCCAACAGAGAGACTTCAGCATAAGATGCTAGAAATGCAAGCAGAATTACTAGCACTAATCAAAAAAGAAGGAAAAAATAAATCATCAAGTTATACTCCACAAAATAGTCCACTTGAAGAACAAACCACCCTTCCAAGATCATTCAGGCAGCATGGATCACCTTCACCTTATCATAGACCCATGGCCACATCAACACCTTATACAGAACAAAGACAAAGTACCTTACCAAGAAGAGTCAACATTTCTTCCCAAATGCCAACTCCATTACATCAAGAAATTCCAAGAAACACTACTCCAATAGTGAAAATCAGAGCCAAGGACTACAACTTGTGGTTTGATGGAAAAGATGTTGAAAGATTCATCAAGAAAGCTGAAAATATTGCAGAAATTGAAGGAGCAAGTGGAAGAGACATTGCAAGACAAATAGCATTTTGGACAAAAGATGAAGAAATCAGTTATCATATTGAAGGAATGCCAGGATACAAAACAGCTGATTGGGATCAATTGAAAGTGGATATGAAAAGAAGATGGGGAAAAGTCTCACCTGAAAGAAGATACAGATTATCCTCAATCACTGAATTATTCACAAAAACTCAACAAGAAGGTGGAATAAGAAACATGACTCAATACAGAAAATTCATTGGGGAATATGAAGCAATCATCACTTACCTCAAAAGATATCAATATATCCAATGTAATATCAATCGTAACCAGGAAATATTGGCCAGCCTTTCCACTAGTGTTCAAGAATCAATTTACAAAGAAATGATTAAAGACAGAGCTATGGTTCAAGCCTTGGATGGAGGTTACATCATACCAAGATTGGATATTTTGAAATTATACATTGAACAAGACTTGGAGGCCAAGGTACTTATTCAACAAAAAGAATTTTCTAAACAAAAACCTCCAGAAAAGAAAACAAGATTTGAGGATGAAAGCTGGGATGAAGTGTTAAAACAAGTAAAAGAACTCACCCAAAAGATTAAAAATCCTCCACAACCAGAACCTCAGCCAAGAAATGAGGGAAAAGAATCAGTTAAAGAAGTTTTAAATCAACTCAAAACCCTTTCAGAAGCAGTTAATCCACCAAGAAGGAACTGGAACAACAATTAAGAGCAAAGATTACCTCAAAATAACCAGCCATACAGGCCAAGGAATCCTTTACCACCATTTTCATCCAGTTACCAACCATACATACCAGCCCAAATGGTTCCAAGACCACCATTGAAGTGTGCTTACTGCAAGGAAGAAGGTCATACAGCAACTAGATGCACTCACCTTGCTGAAGATCTGGACAGAAGAATTGTCAGAACCCAAGGAGCATCTTACCTCTTCCCCAATTATCAGAGAGTACCTATGGAAGGAAATGAAAGTGCCAAAAACATAGTCAGGGCTTTTGCAAAAGAACAATCAGAGCTCAACAAGAAACTTATGGAAAAACCTACTGTCAAACCAAAACTAGAAGAAGAGGTTAAGTCCACTGAAAAGAAATCAGAGGATAAATCAACCTCAATTGCACATGTTGAAGATTGCTCAAATTGGAAACCACCTACCATTTCCTCAGCCAATGATCCTTTTGAATCACACATTGGACTAAGGCAGACCAAGCAAAGAATGGAAAGACAATCCCAAAATCAAGAGCTAAAAAAGAAAACAGCTATTCCAGGAACTTACATTGAAGAAGAAAAAGAAGAGGAAAGAGTAATAATTCCCACCAAATTCCAAAATTCAAATATTCCAAAACCAGACCAACCAGAGGAGGAAATTGAAAATATTTCCAATAAGGATGAAGAAGAAGAAATTCCCAAAGAAGAAAAAAAGTTCAGAAAACCTCAAAAGAAACAAGTTGAAACTAAATTGGAAATTGACAAAATTATTAAGAAAATTATGCAACAAAAGATCAACCTCACCATTGAAGAAATTTTGAGGATGTCACCCAATTTTGTCCATAAATTACAAGAATTATCAGAAAAAGACAAGGAAAAAATTAAATCACTCAACTCAATGGATCTTCAAGAAAGACTATTATCATTTGGATTCAAAGAAATACCATAGCCCAAGATTCATTATGCTTGTCCTTTGGGATTTATGGAAATCTTCATTGGAAAGGAAGAATATCCTATCAGAGCATTAGTGGACACTGGGGCAGAACTCAACATCATACCAGAAGAAATAGCAATCAAAGCCTCACTCAAAACAAGAAATCTTAACATGAACCTTAGGGGAATTGGAGGCCATACCACTTCATTGGTTGCACTTTCAGAATTTACTACAATCATTTTGGCTTCAGGTGAAGAAACTCTAATTCATTTCTTCATTGCAAAAGGATCTGTCCATACAGTACTTGGAAGACCTTTCTTGGCAGACAACAATATCAGACTAGAATTTTCCCATAAACAAGGTGAGATACTCAGTTATCAAGAGCCTGATGGAAGAAGATTATGCATGCCAATATGCAAACCTCAAGCACTTGGATGGCAAACTGGTCCACCTAGAGGAATGGATTTATGTAATATGGCAAAATTAGTCAGAAATAACCCAGGAAAGAAGGATAAAAATGCAAAAGGAGACAATACCATAATCAATTTGACCCAGAAGACCCAAGAGTTATCCATATCTCCAAAAAGTGATGAATTTGGTCTAGATTTACAAAATAACCAATGGCCAAACAGCCTGAAAAGACAACTTGAAGACTCAACCTCTGAGGATGAATTACCCAATATAAGTTACAAGCCAATTAACAACAAGGAAGAAACATTCCAGATTTTAGTAGATGGAAATGAGAAAATAAATGGAAACCCTTTCAAAACTAAACCCAAAAGAAAGAAAGTCAGATTTAGTGAACATCATGAGCTTTCAGATGAAGAAATTATAAAGGACCTCAAAATTATGGAAGAAAGAGACAAAAATTTAAAAGACACATACCATATCAGCTTCTTGGACAGACCATTGAACAACCAAGAAAAACCTTATGAGTGGCAACTGGAAAACCCTGAATTTATCCAGCAACCTCCCAATGAAGGGGATGAAACAGAATCCATCTTAGAAAATAAATACAATTACATTTACCTGCCATACATCACCTTTGAAGATATTTATGGGGATGAAGCTCAAGAAATTTTATGTGAAGATAGATATTTATGTCAACTTCCAGGAGCAAACTTGAACAAAATCCAATTCCTAGAACTGTTAACTGAAGAGGGAATTAAAGGTAACCTTGAAAATCAATTATGGGATGAGATATTTGAAATGGCCACACTACCAAGAAGAGGACTTTACTTCAATCAAATTTGGGCCCAATGGTACCTTGGATTAAATGGATCAACATATCAAACTGGAAAATTGAAATGGGTTGGAGATGGATATATATTCATTGATGAAGACTTATGGTGGTCAGAATTTCCATCAGAACCAGAAATTTAGGAAAGAAATAACTTTGTGGAAGCCCTCAAAGACCTTATTTTGGCCAGGTTACTCAACAGACACTCACCTTTCCCACTTGGGGGAGCTCAACTTTGAATAAAATCAACAAAATCAAGATTTTTTCTCTAAAATGTATCAGTATCACCCATAAAATGTATCATTAGTTTCTTTTTTTATTTCATTTTTTCTCTCATAGGGCAGTGACTTCCTGCCTTAACAAAGAAGAAATTCATCAACAAAGTATTCCTTAAAAAAATTAAAAATTAAAAATAAAAAAAAATATAAAAAATAAAAATAAATTACAAAAAATACATCAATCACCTCCACCATGGCCAATTCACCAATTCTTGGATCCTATGGGGAATAATTAATAAAAGAAGACCAAATTATCAATAAATATTCAATTATGAAAGCTGAAGATGATTATATCAACAAAGAAAACCTTTGGCACTTTAAGGATATTACATCCATATCAAGAAACTAAGAAATTGAAGAAATCAAGGAATTGCTGAAATTTTTGGAGGTTTCTGACAAAACCAATGATCAAATTACTCAAGAATTAATGGAACAATTAAATTTCAAACCATCAAGGCTCATCTTGAAGACACATAACAGCTCTAAAAATCAAAAATCAAAGAAAAAAGTCAGATTCAAATTTAATTAATCACTAGGCAGTGACCTCCTGCCTTATCAAAGAGGAATATCAACTCTCATCAACCAAAATCAATAATTTACTTAGCAAGCAAAATCACCATTTTCATTCACCAAAACCCAATCATCATTAGGCAGTAACCTCCTGCCTTATCAAAGAGGAAAATCCAAGATTCTTATCAACCAAATCAAATTAATAATATCACTCACCAAGAAAAAGAAAAAACAACTAAAATCACTAGGCAGTGACCTCCTGCCTTATCAAAGAGGAATATCCAGATTCTTACCCAAAATTACCATCCAAAATCCATTCAACCTACCCTCAAACTATTTTTGATAAATAAACTTGATACTATTCTCTATTCATCTTACCTTAACACATCAAACCCCACCAAATCCTTCAAAATGGAGTCATGGCCATTACTTGATGAAAATCCCTGGTCAATGGACACAGACATCAGCTGGATAGAAGAAAAAGAAGTCTGGGCCAATTACATTAATCAACAAGAAATAGATGAAAATCCTGACTGGTTCTTTAAGATAAAACCAGAACCTTGTCCTGATATGTCCACCATAATACTTCCATATATTGAGTTTGAGGACATCTTTGAACAAGAAAAATCACTATCAGAAACTGTCATTTGTCATCCATGGAAAGAATTACCTGGATCCAACCTCACAAAGTATGAATTCTTGGATTTACTGACCTGGGATGGAGTTGAAGGCAACCTTGGAAACAATTACTGGAATGCAATATTTTACATGAATGAACACCTCAGGAAATCATTATTTTGGAGGACCTGGGAATGCCAAGACTGGTTCAACCTTCAGGATTTTGAAATTAAAAATGGTAAAATAAGCAAGACCTCAACAGGGTATATTATTAATAATTCCACCTGGGATTGCCACTGGGAAGAAACACTTATACCAGCAATCCTCAGTCTTAAAGGTGGTTCAACTCAATTAAATACAGAGGATTGGGACTCTTTCTGTCAAGAATACCTGTTTAAAGCTCTCAAAAGAGAAAAATGGAGGGGAGGAAATTTTGTCAAGCATGAATTAGTAAATAAAATACTTGGACAAAGGGATTAATTTAAAGAAATCTCACCTGCTGAGTCCCCAATTCTTTGATTAATCATCCATCCTATTTCCATTTATATTCTCATCATTTATCTCTTCAATTTTTTATTTCTTACCTATCTTATCTTTTCTCTTTACAATTTCAATTTTCTTTCATACTAAAAAAAAAAAAAAAAAAAAAAAAAGAAAGAAAGAAAGAAAGAAAGAAGCAAAATAAAATAAAAAATTAGAAATAATCTTCAATTCATATAAGCTTAGAAGGAAGAATTAACATATAAACCTACTTGATATTGAAGATTTTATATTTCTTTTTTCTCAACATCAAAAAATATATATTAAATAATTATCACCATTAATTCTAAAAAAAATAATAATAAAAAAAAAAAAAAAGCACAATTAGTTTCAGTTTAATTCACATTAGTAGATGATAACTATAAAGAAAAAAAAATATCTTACATGATATTAAGATTCTATTTTATTATTTTATAACTTTATAATTTATTCTATCTCATTTCAAATTTTATCAATTAAAAATTTTTGAAAACAAAATTAAAAAATTACATTACCTTTGAAAAATTTATTTTTCAAAACAGGATGTGTGATAGAGCTAGTATTTACAAAAATCTTCAATCACTTATTCTTCAGATAATTAATAATATATAAATTTTACCAAAAAGATAATAATATGAATATTTTCAAAATATAGCATATACTTACAACAATATCATAAATAATGAAACACAGACTATTACTTCAGTGTTATTATTGCCAATAATTATTTTAGCCATCAACCACAGTTTAATTGTTTATTTTATTCAATTTAATAACATTTATATTTTTTCTTAAATTATTTCATTTTATTTCATATTTATTTTTTATTTTTTATTTTTTATCTCAAATAATTGATACAGCTAACTGAATAATTTTCTTGGGCTTCTATACACCGATTGTTCAGAGCTCATATAAAAGAAAATAATCTTTTTTATCTTTTATTTTATAGCACTATATCACATGACCAACTTATTTGCTTGAGTATAAGCTCAAAGAATTTTTTCTTACTCTTGGTATTTTCAGATGATAACGTATATTAAAGAAAATTTTCATAAAGGATTAAAATAACACCCTTATTTTCGTCTTCATCCTTATTGCCTTTATTCTTTTTTTATATCCCAAATTAGATTTAATTTAGTTAATCATCTAATTGCATTTTTTTATTTAGATAACATTTTTTTTTTTCAGAATAAATTAAAAGAAGGACGACAATCAGGGACTAGATAGTTACAGATAACAATAAAACCAGGATGAAGAATAGCTCCCACCCCCCCAGAGAAAATAAAACAAAAAAAAATGGAACGCTAATCGAGATCAACTTTAATATAATGTTGAATTACACTCAAAGAATAGCCCAACCTGGCTTGATCTCACTTTGACCAGCTAAATAAGACGTACAAGCTGTGTCACAAAAAATATTCGATTATTATCCTAGCTCCCAACACCCCTACAAGTAACAGTGGATCCCTCAATCACATTTCCAACACCCTAAAGGTTGTTGGTGTACAAATATACTAAACAAATGAAATGTCAGCATTAGGATAAGGGAACGAAAAGAACTAAATAGCTTACCTAATGTTGCCTGGATGGTTGAATCACTCGGCCACGAAAATCACGGGGACGTAAGCCATAGGAATGGGATGGTTTTCTGAAGCCGTTCTTGTTCTTTCGAGAGGAAACGTTCAAAGCTTCTTCACCTAGGAAGTAGCTTAGGGGGTCCGGAACAAATAAGCGAGGGTCGTATTTGCCCTCGATAAACGCGTAAAAAGCCAGTGCGGCTTTGGGAATATCTTTGGAGGAAGGCAAAGGTGACGGTACTCTGGACAGAGTTGCTAGAGCATGAGGGGAAGCTGGAGTAGAATGGGGCTTGGAAGCCCAATCCCAGAAGCCTCTGCTTTCAGAAGGAGAGGAAGGGTAACCGAATAAGAGCTCCTCTAGCTCTTCGTCAGAGAAAACCTTTACAGAATCGTAATAGCCGAACCCGTAGAAACGACTTTGGGGATTCATGAGGAATGAGAAAATCAACGGCGATGACACTACCAAGAAAGGTGCAACCGGTCAGCCTATGGAATAAAAAACAGATAACACAAGTCAAAGAAAAATATCGGACAAAAAAAAATAATAACAAAAAAATTACTAACGAAACCGATCCAAAAGAAATTTTTGAAAAAGAACCTTCTCAAACAAGGGTGTGAAGGGAATTATTTTTTTTCATTGCCTTCGAAGTCGGGACTATTTATACTGGTAGCCAGGAAACTGGGAAATCTTCAGCCTCCCTCTCTAATCAAGTCCTAAGACCTTGCTAAATGGCCACGCGTCTTCACTGGTAAACCTTGCAAAAGTACGCCAACAAGATCATTGGCAATAAGGAAACCAATGGAATTAGTAGTAATAATATAAATCAAACTAATGCGAATGAAAGTGGCCGTGGAAACCTTTAAACACCGACGAAGAAACGTTGGACCCGGAAGTCCCTTAGAACAACTTATTGGACGGTTTATGCTTCTTGAAGTCGTGATAGCATAATAAGAACTGCTGGAAAGACGGCAAAAAGGACCACCTGCAAGCTTGCAAAGCAGGCAGTAGACTCTAATAAAGAGCACACCACCAGTAATCAATGGCAGAAGTTGTTGACAAAGCAAACATGGCATCGTAGGAGAAAACCGGATATAAGGAATAAAAAATAACAACCTACTCATAACTCCTCTGAGCCAGTAGTTTCGAAATACTTAATTTCTCCGTCCGACACCAGCACCATCAATGACAGGGACACACCAGGAGTTTACTAGAAATTTGGAAAGCCCTTATCAACGTACACAAACGGTGGTGTGAACTTAGCATCCATTCAAAACAACCAGCGCCACCTTGCTAGAGCAAAAGAAAATGATGATCGATTTCAGAACACTCATGGGTAGGAAGAAGGCCCTACCTGAGAGTAACGGTTAAAAGCAGAAGAAGACTTTAAAATAACAATTCTCCTGCATGGCGTATAGTCTATTAAGTACTTGAATAAGGATAATACCTGATAAAGCTGAATACAGGTTGATTCAACTCTAAACCACCAGCAAGCATCATGACCAACGTTTTAAATAATGCTACTATCCTGGCTTGGTAGAGGAAAAAAAAACGTCTTATGCCCTCAAATTAATATAACGAGCAAGTTCTGGATGACAGGAAGCAACAGAATACAAGTCAATGACGAGTGTAGTGTTGAGAAAGATTTGTCACCTACCAAAACCCATTGAGCTTGTAAGGATCACCGTAAAAAGGCCACCCCCTGGTGTCGTGTAACTGGATCTGGATCGTACATTAAGAAATTCTATTGGGTGGCTGTTACGCTTTACCCATACAAAATAACCGGGGCGGTAAACTCTAAAAAAAATTGAATTAAATAAACAAAAAAAACATACAAGACGTGTTTTTGGTGCGTACACGAGCAGAAAGATGCCGAGTTAAAACCTCTAGGTTTTCCCGGCAAAGATACAGTAACATGAAATGGACTTACGGTGGAGAAGTGGTGTTTCCAATCTAAAATGCAAAGAAAAGACCATTTTCTACTTCCCAATCACATTAAGATCACAATTGGCCTTGCAATCACCTTCCAGACGACTAACGGCTTTTGTTATTAACTAATTCTGACGACGTAACAGAAAGTACCTGGGAAAGAGACATAAGAAACCCATCCAGGATTTGAATATTAGTTATTAGAAAGAAGTTTTTTAAGAAATAAGGCGTCAAGATACCTTGATTTTCTAAAACAAGTCACCAAAAGGGTGTATAAGCGAGGAAGGAATAAATAATAATGTATCGAGTATAGAATAAATTAGGCTGGCTGCAGGGGTTGCAGCAAGCTTAATAGAATGCTGACTTCCTGCAGCCAGTACCAGGCCGTACGGCCCTATTAGTTAGCTAGGACTAAAATTAAAAGTCCCCTATAATAAAAACAAAAAAAAAATAAAAAATACTTGATGTACATTTCAATGAAAAACAAAAGAAACAAGTGCAGAAAAACAGTAATCAACATTAGGACCAATTTCAGGATTTTACAAGCTCAAGAGAATAATTTTAAAACAATAAAATAAAAGCCCTCAGCAAGGCTTTAAACTGCTTATTTCTTTTTTATTAATTAATCTTGCATATAAGATGGAGCTGACACATTTAATTGTGCTACAGGTCTTCAATATACAAATGAGCCCTCAGCATGGCTCTAAACTGCTGCTTTCTTCTTTATTTTATCCTTTTGACTGTTTAATTAACTAAAAATAATTATTTAACTTTTACAGGGCTTTAAAAAAAAATATAAATTATAAGAAATGATGCTAATGATTACAAATATATATATATATATATTTACATAAGAATACAAATAAAATGCTTATTTATTTTTAATTTTACTCAATATTTTATTTAGATTTACTGATGATTTTTTTACAAAGGCCTTAAAAGGAATAATAAAACAAAATAACAAAAAGCCCTCATCAAGGCTTTAAACTGATGCTTTTTTATATTTAAAATTATTTTATTTTGAAAACTTCTGATCATTGATTTATACAGGAAATTCAAAAGGAAAAACAATAAAATAAAAGCCCTCAGCATGGCTTAAAACTGCTTAATTTCATTTATTATCATGATTTAATTAATTTGACTAACCATGTTTTTTTTATATGAAGAAACAGGGCTACAAAAAAAAAAAAAAAATTAAAAATGTCCTCAGCAAGACATTAAACTGCTGGAATTTTTTCATTTTCTTATTGATATAAAATGGAGCTGACACATTTAATTGTGCTACAGGTCTTCAATATACAAAAAAGCCCTAAGTAGGGCTATAAACTGCTGGGCTTTAAAAAAAAAAAATTATAAGGGCCATAAACAAAATAACAATTTTTTACAGGGCTTTTAAAAAAAAAAAAAAAAAAAGAGGGCTACAGATAACAATACATGCCCTGAGCAACGCATTAAACTGCTGGAATTTTCTTTCATTTGCTCTTCAATATTATATGAAACTGATATATTTTATTTTGATGTGCTACAGGGGTATTAATAGAAATGAAAACCCTGGGGCTATGAAAAAAAAAAAAAGAAGAATAACAAAAAAGCCCCAAGCAAGGCTTTAAGCTGCTATTTGATCTTTTATGCTTTTTTATGATGAATAATAACTATACTAACATATTTGATTTGGCTTTCATAGGTATTCAAAATTAAAAAAAAACACTTTCAGGATCTTATAAGTTTAAGAAAATGATTTTAAAATGAAATGAGTCCTTAACAAGACTATAAACTGTTGAATTTAATTATACAACTTGGCTTTGAAGATAAATCAAAACCAAAAGTATCAACATGAAATCAAGAAAATATCAACAAGAAACCAATGGTCCTTGGAAAGACCATAAACTTCCCCTTCAAATATCAACATCAAATCAAGCCACTATCAACAAAAACACAAAAAGAAAATCTGTGGTCCTTGGCAAGACCATAAAACTGCTTTTTAAAATATTCAAAAAGATTGACCAAGGACTATAAAAGGAGGATAAGTCCTAGGCAAGACTATAAACTACCTGAGGTTTTATTTTACTTTATTTTTTCTACTTTCTAATTTTATTAAATTATAAAAAATAAGTGGAAAGATGTACTGATTTAAGCTTTTGAACATCTTTTTTATTTTATTTTTATTTTATTTTATTTTTTATCCCAAAATTCAACTATTTATTCATTTTCCCTAAGAATGAGGGGCATATCCCATTCATGATCTCAAGAATATTCCATTTATAACTCTTCTACTATTACAACAAGAGCCATTAAATTGGCTTGATTTTTTCAACTCAATAATAACAAAAAAAAAATAATAATTAACAAAAAAAAAAAAAAAAAAAACTCTACATCAAGTATTATTTTTTTTAAAAATGATTAATTTATTTGAAATATTTCTTCAATTACAAGAAAGTGATTGGAGCTTGTTTGAAAAGAAGAAGTATTTGTGCCATGAAGGCATTAATTGAACTCTGAAGGAGCTATTTATATTAAAAAACTCATATATTGATGACAAAATTTGGGGAATTTGCATATTAATAACACCTCAATGTGCTATTTATTCAAAAAAAAAATTGAAAGCCCCCCAAAAAGCAAAACAAGAGTTTTTTTCAACTGTACAAATTTTAATTTCACTGTTTATAATTTTTAACAACTCAAATGCATTTATGGGTAACAGAAAATCTGAACCATAAAGGGGATGGACTTGAAATAAAGTCTGAGTCACAATGATGATTCCAAAAGGAAGAGTTGTGGAATCATAAGGGTCATTATATGAATAAAGGACTCAAATTATGATCATTCAACTATGTAATATTAATTATAAATACTCTCAAGAGCACCAATTTTTACTGATTGGCATAAATTACTACCTTCAACCAAACAGTTCCATGATCTTGATTGTGATTCAGGTTTATTTCTTTTAAATTGTGATTTTTGCTCAGATATCTCACTTAATGGTTATTTTATACTCAAAGTAAAAAAAAAAAACAAAAAAACAACTTATTATTAAATCATCATAAAAAAATTATGTAAACTTTATGTATCATTATTTATTCTTATCAGAATCACTATAAAAAATAAGGGGTGGGTAAACTTATTTCTTACACTATCCCTTATAGTGGAAGTTTTGGGGGAATGAGAACATATCCTCTTCAAAATTTTAAAACCAACTCAAGATTTTTAGATGGAGAGAGGGGCCCTCATCCAAACAAATATTATTAAAAAAAACAAATCAATCAATATTAAAATCAATTTTAAAATTATCTTATTATCATAATTTTTCATTTTTTCATTTTTTTTATATATAACAGGTATAATTCAGGAATATAAAAGAACAAAAGGACATAAATTATTTTGAAGAAATAGCAAGAGAATTGGAAAAAAACTTATCATAGGACAATTATTCGGAATACTGAAAATGAAGAAGATTATTTATGAAAAAAAAACAGGAGTTCCTTATGGATTGACCTTTGGACAGAACAAGACCTTGGACACTTCTTTGATTCTGGATTGAAACTCAATTGGAATTCAAGAATCACTGGTCAGGATTTATGGACTGAAGGATGACCCACTGGATTAATTATAGACTCAGGACTCACTAAACATGAAGGACTAACAAGATAATGTACAACACTCAAATCAAATTGCCCTTGGGATTTTAAAGAAGCTTGAAGACTCAAGAGGTCCTCAGCATGACACTAAACTGCTTCCTCTGTAGACTTGGGCAGGGAAACTTATAAAAAATAACAGCCAAGCAGCTGGAGGGGATTGTCTTAGTCAGGAGAAGTGCTGAAGGACCATCTTTGTCCTTAGCATGACAATAAACTGCTCCCTTTGTGTAACAGGAACAAGGGGTTTCACAGGTGTTTATCATTATCAAAGTGGCCAAAAAATGAACAAAGTGAAGTCTCAAGCCATCAATTAAGACAAGAAAATTCCTTATCAAGAATTAAACAACCAGAAAAATCTTGCATCAAGTGGGAATAATGAAGATTGAAGAATAAAACAAGAGTCAAGTGGAATCCAAATTCAAGCCCAAAGGAGCTCAAGAATCAAGATAAGCCCTTGGATTAGGCCAGGAGGTCCTTGAATGACTTAAACTGCAGGACTTGTATACCTAATATACAGGGGTTACACACCTAGTTGTAGGTCCTGTATGACCTTAAACTACATTATTTTTATGGAAGAAAGAAGAAAGAAGAATTGTGAAGACCTCAAGATTTCAGGACACTAGCAAATTCTTAGAAATCATTAAAAGAAAGAAGAAGAAAAACAAAATAACTAATTGAAGATGGATCACCAAATTTTAGCAGCCAAATACAAATCAGTCCTGAAGAAGGTGAGACCAGTCAATGAGCCAATGCCTCAAGACCTTAACCCACCTTTGGAAAGACCACCTTTGTCAAGGGATCCTTATGAAACACCCTTATCACCAAACCCACCTATATTTCAAGAAACCTTCAAGGTCACCCATGAAAGACTCCAAGCAGTCAATTTTGGCCCACCAGGATGGTTATCAAATGAAGAAATCAATTTACTCAAAAATATTATTACCTTAAGGGAAAAAGCAATAGCTTTCTGTGAAGAAGAAAGAGGATTACTCAAACACTCATATGGAAAACCTTACAAGATACCAGTAATACCTCATGAACCTTGGCAGAAGAAACCTATTCCCATACCCAAATCAATTTTACCTCAGTTTACTGAATTAATCAGAGAAAGAATCAAGACTGGACTCTATGAGCAATCCACCTCAAGCTACACAAGCCCAATCTTTTGTGTGGCCAAATCAAATGGGAAACTCAGAATTGTTCATGACCTTCAAGAACTCAAAAAAGTCACCATAAAGGATGCTGGCTTACCACCTCATATTGAAGAATTTGTAGATGCATTTGCAGGAAGAGCATGCTATGGACTAGGAGATATCATGGGAGGATATGATGAAAGAGAATTAGATGTCATTACAAGACCCCTCACCACTTTTGAAACACCCCTTGTAAGGATGAAGCTCACAAGACTACCCCAAGGAGCCACCAACTCAGTAGCAGTATACCAAGCCCAAATGACCTGGATACTCCAAGAAGAAATACCAGAAAGTGTAGGAATATTTATTGATGATGGAGGAATAAAAGGACCAAGATCACTTTACAACCAAGAAACCCTACCAGAAAACCCCTCAATCAAAAGATTTATATGGGAATATGCCATAACCTTAGAAAGAATTTTATTCAGGATTGAAGAAGCAGGACTTACTATCTCAGGATCCAAGTTTGCATTCTGTGTTCCAGCTTTGGACATAGTAGGGCATGTTGTATCATTCAAAGGAAGAACAATCTCAAAACAAAAGATCAACAAGATTCAAAATTGGCCAACACCTCTCAACAAAAAGGAAATAAGAGGATTTCTTGGTCTTTGTGCCTATGTAAGAATTTTTATTGAAATCTTCTCACAAGTTGCATCACCACTCAGAAGGCTCACCAGAGAAGATGTTGACTGGGATTGGGAACAAAAATGTGAAGAAGCTTTCCATAAGCTCAGAAGAATAGTTGGAGAAGAAATAACCCTCAAGAAATTGGATTATGACAAAGGAGCAGGAAAAATTAAGCTAGCAGTAGATTCAAGCTACATTGCTGCAGGAGCAGTACTCACTCAAGAAGACAAAGAAGGAAAGGATAGACCAGTATTATATGAATCAATAACTTTTTCAAAATTGGAATCAAAATACTCACAACCCAAATTGGAACTCTGTGGAGTTGCAAGAATTCTCAAGAAACTTCAAAAAATACTTTGGGTACAACATTTTGAATTACAGGTTGATGCCAAGGCCTTAATTGAAATGATCAACACCCCTTTCTTACCCAATGCCCCCATGACAAGATGGGTGGCTTTCATTCAGCTATTTTCCTTTGATTTGGTACACAAACCAGGGAAAACTTTCACTATGCCAGATGGGCTATCCAGAAGACCAAAAAACTCAGAGGAAGAAGATGAAGATGCACCAGAATTTGATGAAGAAGAAGATTGGATCAAGCCACACCCTGGATTTGGGGCCAAGAATGTAAATTCACTCAATTTTTCAGGAATACAAGTACCAACAAAACAAGAAGGATTTTGGAAGAGGATGCAAGAATACTTAAGTACAATGAAAAAACCAGAATCAAGCAAAGAAGAAGAGCTTAGAAGGATTAAAAGAAGGTCACCCAACTTTTTCTTGGAAGATGGCCAGCTTAAAAGAAGAAATAACACAAACCCTCAATTGGTGATATCAAGTCAAGAAGTTCAAAGCTACATTTTAAAGTCACTTCATGAAGACATGGGCCACAGAGGGGAAAATGAAACTTACAGAAGAATTGAAGCAAGATTTTGGTGGGAAGGAATGAAGAAATCAGTCAAGAAATGGGTTCAATCTTGCCTGGCCTGCCAAAAGAGAAGTCAAAACTTACAAAGGGAACAAGGAAAATCTACAGCAACATCAACAATCTTTGAGAGGGTCGGTATGGATGCAGTCCATATCAAATCTGGAAGATGGAAGTATATGGTTGTGGCAAGAGATGATTTTTCAGGATGGCCAGAAACAGTTGGACTAGTCAAATTAACAGCAAAAGCAGTTGCAGAATGGTTCACCTCAGAATGGATATGCAGGTATGGCTCACCAAAAGAAGTAACTGTTGATGGGGGGCCAGAGTTTGGAAAAGAATTACAAGATGCAGTAAAGAAAGCAGGATCAAGGATCAGAATCACCACACCCTATTACCCAGAGTCTCAAGGAATGGTTGAAAGAGGCCATAAACAACTTAAAGATGCATTAGTCAAGATGTGTGGAGAAAATGGACGAAAATGGAAAAAATATCTACCTTTGGTTACCTTGGCTGACAGAATCTCCACTAAAAGGACAACTGGTTTCTCACCATATGAACTCCAATTTGGAGAACTACCAGTATTACCAATTGACATTGAAACAAAACCTTTTTAGCAGTAGAATGGCACAAAATATCCACAACTGAGGAATTATTGGAAGCCAGAGCAAAGCAGCTGGAAGGAAAAGAAGAGATGAGAAGAAAAGCAGCAGAAAAACTCAAAAAATCAAGGGAAGACTCAATGAAATATTGGGATAGAAGAATGGCACACCAACTAAGATCACCACTCAATCCAGGAGATTTGGTCCTGGTTTACAACAAAGCAATAGAAACTAATTGGGGACTACTTTTCAAAAACAAATGGAATGGACCCTACAGAGTAATCAAACAAATAAACAATGGACCATATGAACTTGAGGAACTTGATGGAACAGAATTAGCAAGAAGATTTGCAGCATCTCAATTCAAGAGGTTCTACCCAAGAGGAAAGTTGATAAACACAAAAGAAGACACAGAAGAAGAACAAAGTGAAGAAGATGAATCAATAAATGAGGAAGAGGTATTGGAGGAAACCACAGAATCAGATGAAGAATAAAGAGCTCTCACCTGGAATGCTGGGGACAGCATTAAATGGAGAGGGGGATGTGGTATTCCATACCATTTTTTTTCACCAGGCTCAAGCTCATAGTACCCTATAACAGCAGGAAATCCAGCCTACAGGCAGACTTACACTCAAATTTTACACCAAAAGGTCAATTTTACAGCAAGAAGCTGGATTTAACTCATAAAACCATGGCACAGGCACCAAAGGGAAGTGTATGTGTTTAAATAACTTATTCAATTTCACTATTCATATGTAAAAAAATCAATTTACATATAGCAAACTAGTTACAACAAATGAGGTACCACCCTTTAAATTACACACCCCACCCAGCTTTACACCCCCTTATAGCCACAGGACTCATGCAGCAATAAAAGGACATATGCATGAATTAAAAAGAAACCTAGAACTCAACAAAGAAAAGTCACATTATGAAAAGCTCAACTCCATGGAATTCCTGCAATTCATTTACAACATAGCCACAGGAGTACCTTATCTTATATCCACAGTAACCCCACTTGAAACCTTAAAACAGAATCATATTCATTTACACCACTCATCACCTCATGCACACCAAAGCTAGTTACAACAGGCTGCATGCAGTACACAATTTTAATTAAATCTCAACCACATGACTATGCACAGCATGTGTCAAACTCAAAAATCACATCATCTCATACATAACAGTAAATTCACCAGTACAAGAAATTATCACCTGACTTCATTTTAAAGTTCAAAAAGAAGAAAAACAACCATGACACCTGCATAAATTACACAGCCACTTCTACCAAACCTAAAATAGGACATATGCAAAGGAATTACAAGGTCATCTTGTGATACTGCATCCACCAACAGCATATCATGTGACAGAAAAGAGGCTGTGCACAACAAAAAATCCCCAGCCAAAATTGAATCACCTCATGTATGCAAGGAAAATTCAAGAATATCACATCATAATTAGTTCACCAAAAGACAATCATGTGATAAATGGAGGCTGTGCAGAGAGAAAATTATAACCAAACCTTAAATCACCTGACCCATGCAAAAAGGTCCTCACCAAAAACAGAGTCACATGATGAAATCAAGAGGAATTAAAGTGGAAAGAGACAGCTCCCATGGAGGGCCCCCTGGGCTCCCAAAAGGTATAAATAGAGGGGCTCTCTCCCCCCAAATTTCAAAATCCCCCCCATGCACAATATATCCTCTGCACATTACAAGCACAGGAATAAGTCATCCCTCACCTGGGAGGTACTCCAGTATATTATAGTAAATTTACTTGCCCAGTAGCTAAGCTCAGTGGAAGTATAGTGTTGCAGATTACCCAGTAGCTAAGCTCAGTGGAACCTTATTTTTATTAAAATAAAAATAAAAAATTACCCAGTACCCAAGATTAGGGTTACTACTCTATTAAAATATTTCACCTAGTAAAATTAACACCATTTATAAAGATTTAAAATTCACTTACCCCTTTAAAAAAAATATTAAATATCAAAGAATCTTACCTTTTAAATTTAACAAATACATTTTTTATCTTATTATCAACCACTCTTAAAGAAATAACAAACCTTTAAAAAATTATTTTACTATATTATAACTTTAACTTAACAAAATTACCTTTATCAAACTCATCAAATTTTCCAGAAAACCTTAAATAACTCATCATACCAAGGATTTATCACTAAGAAGGAACCACTCACCTCAATTTCACTAAAAAAGATATTAAAATTAAACAGACAAGTATTTCATTAAAATCTCAAATTTAACCAAAAATAACTGACATTATTTTTTATATTATTTATTGAATAGGTCTGATCTGAGACTGCTGAATTTTGTCTTCTGCAGTTGTAAAGCCACTTACTAATTTTATTTTTGGTTTGTGAGCTCCAAGGAAGATTTTGTTCAGTATTTTAGGAGGGGCAGGCAATACACCCTTGCCACCCTTGGTTACAGGAGTTATTAGAAATTCAAAACTAGTTACCTGTGATTTCCCCCTCCAGGTACTGCCTCATTTTAATCCCACACAAGAGGAGTTCCCACAATATCACTCCCCTTCAATTGAAATTCAAGAAAAGCAATCCTTCTCCCTCTCTCTCTCAAAATAACTCTGATGATTTCATTGTTAGGACTAAACCACATTTGGTGTGAGCCTGTGGGGTATGTGTGACATACCCAAAAGGCCACAAATAACATTATACACAGTTTATTTAGTCTTAAACAGACTTATCAACTGATTTTTAAATAAAAAATAACAAAAACTAAATTTTATTTTTTTTGGATAAACAAAGTCATAATTATTATTTCATTTTTGAATTCTAGTCCAAAAATGACCTAGGGTACACCTATAGGGTGTTATACCGCAAAATGCTTGTTTCTTGAGTTATTAGGAGATTTAAGAATCTCACAGTACTAATGTAACATTTTTTAACATTCTTTTAAAATTGTTAAACTTAAGCTTAAATAAGCTTGAATTTAAATTTGCATAAGGTTTATGCAAACTTACCAAACGTTTAGTTAAAATTGTGGTGTTGTGTATATTTACTTAATTGGAAAAGGATTTACCATACAGAATCTAAATCCTGCATGATCTCAATTTAAAAGTGTTTAAGGCCATAGTATGGCTTTAAATAAATAAAAGGGAAAAATTCATGCAAAAAGGTGGCACAAAGGAAAAAGACCAAACAGAGCTGGGGTACCCAACCTTTTGGATCTGCAAGGATTCAATTATGTTTGTCCGCCTGTATTGGAGGATTTTCAACATTATTCAAGCTTTAAGATTAGACTTTGATCCAACCTTAAAGTTTAAACTGGTTTTAACCCAATTTGGACAGGAATTTCAAGCTTCCAAAGGTTAAATCCCAATATGAAATCTTGAAATCAAGGTTTTAAGAACTTTAAAAGCTTAAATAGACTTAAAATTTTAAATTTGAGAGAATTAAAACCTTCTCAAAGGTAAGGTTTTGTGTGTATTTCCGTTTTATGTGGAAAAATAGCAATGACTTCACAAATTCATTAAAAATCGAACTCTTAATGGATTTGCTTTAAATTTTCACACAACTTACAAATTAAATTTCAAGTATCTTTTATAAACATGTTCTATTGGTAATTAGCCTGGAAATTTACTCTTTTAATTATACTTGAAGAAAACTAAGATTTGTTTAAAAATTAATTTAAAATTGATTTTAAGGGATTTTTGCTTTAAACTCTATTTTTAAGTTACTCATGTAATTAAATTTAATATAAATAAACCTAATTTATAGTAGAACTTAAAATAATTAATACAAAAGAGGATTGAAGTTACTTGGAGTTTAGAATAACACTGGTAACTTTAAGTTGAAATTAAAAATAAGTTACCTTAAGCTAAGAACCTTATTTTTAAGTATGGTTTTGCAGTTTTGACCTGAGAACTCCCTCTATATCCATTATGATTCATGATAGATTCTCTTTAGACATGAAAAGAGTCTATTCATCACTTTTTTTCTCCATCACTCATCATCATTCCAATCATATTAGACATTTAAACAGGTAAAGTCCTATTAAATATAAAATCTTATTATTGAAGTAATTCTTAAGTTATTTTATTCTTTATTAATTTTCAATTTAAATAATTAAAATCATATAATTCATATTATTGTTGTAATCACCAATAATATATTTTATTATATAAAATTATTCTCTTGAATATCTTTTAAAATCCACAAATTCCTCTTAAAAACTCTTTAATCATATTTTTTATCATAAAAAGTTGTTTTATATTTTGAAATATTGATTTTTGATGTGTTTTTAACCTATAATTATTATTTAATATAATACCTGTTTTTGTTTGACTTTTTGTATTAAATAAATATGATAATTAAGTTTTCTTTAATTTTCTATATTTTTTTTATCCAGTATTAGTTATTTTTATAGAATTTTTCTATAAGAATTATCTCTATACAGTGTGTGTGATAATTTCTTTTATAAATATTATTACTATATTATTTATAAGTGGATAAATATTAATATTTTCCATGTTTAATTGTATCATTAAGAGATTTACACTTCTTATTGTTATAACTGTTAGTGACTATCACAATAATAGAGTAATTATAATTTATTATAATTATTAATAATTTTTTTATTATTAAATTATTTGATAATAATTAAATTTCCTCTTTTCTATATAAATATTTTAATAATTATATGAATTTGTGGTTATAATATTTAATTATATTATATTTTCTATTGAGGAAAGTCACAGTACTTTTCATATTTGTTACTATTATCAAGAGTTTCATAGACAAACCTTAAATTTGGTACATAATCATGACTATTTGAAAGATGATGACACTTTTATCACTCCTCTTGATTTCATTCTCAGGAATAAACCACATATAGAGCATCATGAGGTTAATACTACCAAAACAAATAATAAAAGAAAACTTACCCAAAGTCAACAAAAACATATCCATGATTCAAAACAGACAATGTCTCAAATTTTTCATTCCAACACATCATATAAGAACATCTCATGAATTTAAATTGATAAGAAAGAAGCCAGTTTCACATGATTAAAACATCCATCACTAAACACTCTACCCATCCTTATGTAATAAGTGATAAAAATAAGCAGCCTTTCTTACCAGTTTTCATTTATGAAATAACCCCATTTAACAATTCATCTGGAAACTCTCATATCTTACAAAACCTGAACATTAATTTAATGAGCTCATCCCAAAATTGGTAAGAAATTAAAACCAATAAACATGTCCTAGGTGGAATTATGAAAGGTATTGGCTTTTGTCATGGTTCTCATTCTGGAAAATATGCAGGTGTGTCATATTTTCTACTTTTTATTTTAGTATTTACTAATTAATTTAGAAAATTATAGGTATTTACTCCCAAAAACCTGCTTTGACACCTCATGAAATCAAAAAAGGCATTAATCAATGGTAAAAACTGGAAAAATATGATGATTTCATTTATTCTAGAATTTGTCATTTTTCTAAATAAGCATAAAATTAAAATAAAGCATTAATTGAAGCTCAAAAATTACCAATTTTTAGTCACCTTGAATGAAATTCTTCCAATAACAAACAAGAATGCAAATCATTTACAAATTTCATTGTCACTAAAGATGTATTCTTAAATAAGCCACATCAATATGTCAATCATTTCAACACCTTGATTTATGGTATATTTTATTTTGGGTCCAAAAAACTTTTTCAACCGCTTGCAACTGTATTCACCCAAACTAGACATGGCTTGCACTTCCCTGAAATGAAAATGGATACTGATTTTTCAAAAAACCTTGGAATCATGGAAATCCTTTGAAAGAAATCATCAATGGTTCATAATACAACAAACCCTCCTCCAGAAATTTTCAATAATAAAGAAATTACTCATTTTGGATGTTATTTTCAAATAAACCATAAATTATTTAATTTATATGAGAAATTTTTAAAAATTCCACCTACTGAAATTTATTCAAAATTTAGTGGTTACTTGAAAAGAAATATGAAAGACCAAAATAGAGCTAAAAATTAATAATTTTATATATTTCCATTTTATCAAAAACTTCTCCACTTCATTTTAAGCCTTTAAATTTGTCACATAAGTAAAATTTCATGATTAAATTCACAATTTCACAATTGATTATCTTTCAATTCCAAAGTAATAGGTTTAATTTTTTCACACATATTTACAAGATCTTCCCCATTGTCATTATTTTACATATTTTATCCTGGTGGTGAATCATCTTCGCAACACCATTTGAACCTTAACCGAACTGAGGGTCAGTCTTTTCTTTAAACGATGAAGTATTTGTAACATTAATTAAACCCATCGACCGGTCACCAGGCCAAACACGCCAACGGTGAACATCATTTTGGGGTAGATGGAGATACAGGAAAAATTTCCGACATGAAGACGATTGGACTGTATGAATCTGCAGCGGTCAAAGTTCAAATTATGAAAACTGCTGTCGAATCAGCATGCTTAATTTTGAGAGTTGACGATATAGTTTTGGCAAAGTAAGCATTATTCTTTTTTGGCGACCCGGAGTTTGGCTGTTTTTCCACACCAATGCATCAGCTCATTTTCCGTAATTTATCTTCTTTCAGACGAGCAAGACAGCAAGGAGGCGAGGGGCCTCAAACCAAGGCACCGACTGATGCCCCCAAAGGGCCTGAGCCATAAATATATCACAAATATCTATTAATCTACTTAAATTGCCTTGCCAAGCATCCTAGCATGATTTGTCATTGAAGCAAAAAACAATGCTGCAGAAGGAAAATTTTATGCAATTTAACATGCCCTTACTGAGTTGTGTGTTTGAAAAATGTGCCTTTATGGGAAGCTAAAGGTGGGATTTTGGTATTTAAACACGGGATTTGGTACCAAAAAACCTGTGTTTTTGTACCTCAAAATACCTCACCTCTTGAGGTGTGGTATTTCCCAAATCCCAAAAAATTAATGCGGGATTTTGGCCAAAAAAAACTTGGGATTTTGAGTGTGGGATTTGGTAACTTTGACACCCCCTATTATGAAAAAAAAAACAATAATAAAATATGGTTTTTATTTTATTATGAAGTATTATTATTGGTATTATCAATAATAATGATAAGACTCAATTTTTCACGCCAATTTGGGTGAAAAAAAGAATTATCAGAGTTTTTCTTCAAGAAAAATTCAAATAATATATACTTTGTATATATTATGAAAAAAAAACAATAATAAAATATGGTTTTTATTGTATTATAAAAAGAGAATATTTTATAAATATAAATTATATATTTATAACTCTTCAAAAAATGAAAAAATATTATTTTTTCAAAAAAGGATATGTATACAGTTTTTTTTTTTTTTTTTTTTTTTTTATGTTTTTAATATATTTTTTTTGAATAAAAAAAATCAGAATAGAGACAAACCACAAAATGAATCCCCTTCAGGGCTTCTTATGGTTTAAAAAAAGTGAAAATAAGCAATAAAACAAGTATAATAACTTTAAAAGGCATGAAAATTAGCTAAAAATAGTGAAAACAAGCTAGAATTTTGTCTAAAATAGGTAAAAAACCTGTCCAGGCCCCCAAAATGTCAGGGTGACTCTATGGTATAACTTCAGAATGATGAATAAAGCTATAACTCTGAGTGTGACACGAAAATAATGATGATATTAGAGTGAGAATATGAGTAAAAGGGCTATACTAAAATAATTTAGTGATGGTGAGTACTGCTGATAGCCCTGGGTGCAGTGTTTGCCTGTTGGTTTACAATAGCAAACCCTACAATACTTAAACCTAAATTATACCTGTTAAATTCTAAGAGTACCACTTCCTTGTTGAGAAGTTATACCACATAAGAATATCAAGAACAGGATTCTGAATTTGCTTCCTGGTGAGGCAAAGCCTCCTTTTATCTTGTTCTGGGGTAGTAGGAGGTGGTTTACCTCTGCACACGACCACAGAGTGAAAATTTTCACTACTGTTGGCTGGTTTGTGGTTCTATACACTAAATACAGGCTAGTATTGGGTTGAAATGTGGGTTTAGAACCACAAGTAGTCATTTTTACCCTATACAGGGTGAACATTTTCACCAATGGAGTTTACAGGTGTGTTCTGGTGCTTCTGACGCGTCAGAAACTGTACAGAGCCTGTATGGACCTCTGTATTTGACTTAAATATGAGGTATTGAAGTATTAATAAGCTTCAGTGTCTGTTTGACACCTCATAATCAGAGTACAACTGTATCCTGTCATAATACAGCTGTATTGGCCATATTGTGGGATTATGACCTTCAAATGGCCATAACTCTGTCGGTTTTTGAGATATCATGCTCAAAGTTGGCTCATTGGATAGCTCTGTATGAGCTCTACACAATAATACCCAATTCGGTATGGCTATCATTAAATATGACAAAGTTATCCCATGTACAAGGTTTTTGTACATAGGCATGGTTTGGGCAAAAAGCTGTATTGAGCTTGTTTGCCTCATAACTTCTGTTACAGTTGAGATATGAAGAAGTGGATGGCACAATCAGATAGCCCTGATTGTTCTCTTTCCAAAAAGACCCCACTTTAGGTATCTCACACTAAAACTGTAGAAGTTAGATGAGAGGTGAATGTTTTGTTCACCCTTATTTGGCCTGAATTTGACCATAACTCAAGTAATACTGGTGCTAGCTCAGTTTGGCTGGTACCATTGGATAGCCCTGACTTAAAGATTCATTTTGAATACCCATTTGATGGGGTTAAGTCTCCTCTTCTAGATTTTAGATGAGAGGTGAAAATTAAGGTTTATGCTCAGCAATAAATTTGAGCATGAATAACTTTGTTATTCTTTGTCCTATGGTGATGGGACTTATATTTTAAGAAAGAGGTGAGTTTCCCCTTTCTTTCGATACCTTTTGAGCTAATTCGGCTCAGCTGCATGTTTTGGTGGTATCTTGACTATACCATTGATTTATGGTATATTGGCTGTCATGCTTGTGCTCTGGTTTTGAGTCACAGGCTGACATACCCTCCCTCTAAAAAAAGGCTCATCATTGATGAGACTTTCCTTTCTTCTTGGAGGTATTAGCATGGTTCATTTGACCTTGACGCAACAACTTTCTTGTGGTCATACCCTCCCTGTCTGGTGGCTTATGTTTCAAACCATCCAGGTGTTTGGTCATTGGTTTCCTCCTTGTGGAGTGGACTGAACCAATTTCCTTTGTTACATGGTTCTTAAATTCCACCAAATATTCCTCATGGGGGTTGGGTTTACTGTATGAATTATTTCCACAGTCATTCCCCACACTATCAGAGTCAGATTCATGACCTTCTTGGTCTTTTGTTGTTTCTTCCTCTCTTTCAAATATCTCTTCCCTGTCTTTGGGAGAATTTTCTGCATAGTGATTGGGTGATTCACAGTTGTGAAATCCTGTTGTGATTTCAGAATCTGAATCATGAGTTTCTTTGGCTTCCAGGGTTGGATTGTCCCTGTTATCACCAGTACTATGGTTATTGTATCTACCAATATATGCTCTAATCCTTACTTCTTGCAAAGTATTGGATATTTGATCCAAGGTGGATTCTTTGGAGCATCTGAATTTTACTGCATGCTCTAAGTCTCCTGGTAGTTTGGTCAACAGTTTGTGATTTCTCATTTCTGTTGTTATGTGAGGGTCAGTGGCTATTAACCTTTTTGACTTTCTCAGACACCAATCATATGGATCTTTGTCCACTGTGTATCTATCATTTCCAAATGAAAGGGTTTTCTGCCATATCCATGTATCATTTCTGTACTTTTGGATTATTTGGCTCCTCCACCATGGCCAGTTTCTTCTTCAATGGATTTCTTTCATTTGTGTGTACCAAATACTAGCATGTCCTTTAAAAGCTGTATTTAATCTGGCAGTAATCCAGTAATCTGGTATACTTGGTACATCAGTGAACAGTCAATCAATATAATCTATGAGCTCCATATGATCATACTCTCCAGTTCCAGAGAGTTTGGGCGAGCTTGAGGCCTCAGGAAGCTGTTTCAAGGCTTCCTTTTCAGTATAAGACATATTATCTCCATCTTGGTATTTTGATGGAGACCCTGCCTTATTCACCAATACAGAATCTGGTTTGATGTCTTCCTGGTGGTATGGGATGTTTCCAGAAACATGCCCTTGTGTTTGGGGTTTCATTTTTTGGCAGAAATTAAACAATTTGTCAATATCTTGATACAGGTATTCCCTGTCCCTTTTGCAGTGATTTTGCTCCTCCAAGACTTGATTTAGTCTTCTTTTGGAATCTTCTGAGGCTTTATACAATTCAATATAGTCCTCTTGAAGAGTATGAATAGTTTTGGTTTGTAAGGTACAAACCTCTTGTAAACTTGAAATACTTTCATGGAGTCTTTCAAACTTTTTTTGAGTTTTTTCTACAAATTGGGAAAATTGTAACCATAGAGTAGTACTACTTATGGTACTCTCAGGTATCACAACATTGTGTTTCATCTGAGTGGAGATATCATTCCTTATCATAGGGCTGCTAGGTGCATTGAAAGTATTTACAACTGTTTTTTTTTCTGTGTACTTCTTGCAACATGTCCAACAATTTCTGGATCATAGGATCTGACTCTTTCAGCCTCTGGTTGAAAGAAGTCTTGTTCTTGCCTTATGATCCTCTTCCTCTCCTGGATTCTATCTTGGATTGGAAAGTATAGTGACTCTTGGTCACTGATGTGCTGGTGCCTGAGTGGTGTGAAGCCACTAGAGAGTCTGGTTGGGTTACCAGTCCTCATGAGCCCGAAAGGGTCAGAGTGTGTTATCTCTTGTTCCATTTCTTGTCTATGATAAGTTCTTTGAAGAATATCTCTTTGAGGGAAATCTTCTGAATACTTTCTACAAGTTCTTTGTAGTGGGAATCTGGTTTGAATTCCCTGTCTGCCATTCCCCATTGGAGAAGTTCTTGGAAGATTTGATGGGTTAGAACAAACTGTTCTATGAAAGCCATTCCTGGAGGTTTGCTGTTGAAACCCATCTTGGAAGGTGTAGAAAGGTTCATTTTGCCATGTATTATGACTTTGAACAACTTCAACTTCTCTCTTTTCCAGGCCTCTATTCCAACTGATGGTTTTTTTCTCTTTGTAAGGAATATTCCCTTGGAAATCCAGAGTCTTTGGAATGAGGTGGTATCATTTCTTATTTGTAAAGTGAGAGTTTCAGCTAGTTGATTGAATCCCTTTTTTGTTAGGAATTTATAAGTCACTTTGGACAAGTTATTATTGAAAATATCAATCAACTCTCCCCAATATATACTCTGTATATATTAAAAAAGATTAATAATAAAATATGGTTTATATTTTATTATGAAGTATTATTATTGAAATTATCAATAATAATTATAATAATCAATTTTCACGCCAATTTGGGTGAAAAAATGAATTATAAGAGTTTTTCTGTAAGAAAAATTCAAACAATATATACTTTGTATATATTATGAAAAAAAGATCAATAATAAAATATGATTTGTATTTTATTATTGAGTATTATTATTGAAATTATCAATGATAATTATAATAATCAATTTTTCACGCCAATTTGGGTGAAAAAATGAATGATCAGAGTTTTTCTGTAAGAAAAATTCAAAAAAATATATACTTTGTATATATTATGAAAAAAAACAATAATAAAATATGGTTCTTATTTTATTATGAATTATTATTATTGGTATTATCAATAGTAATGATAACAATCAATTTTTCACGCCAATTCGGGTGAAAAAAAGAATTATCAGAGTTTTTCTTCAAGAAAAATTCAAACAATATATACTTTGTATACATTAGGGGGTGTCAAAGTCACCAAATCCCGCCTTAAAATAACACGGGATTTGGACCCCAAATCCCAACACTAAATCCCAGGTTTTTTATGTGTAAATCCCATGGCATTTTAACTGAGTCCCCTGGTATTTTGACCAAATCCCATGCGTCTGGGATTTCAGCTTGAAACCTAACCCAAATTAGTACTCACAATTCATACCTGCACGACATATTCTTCTACACTCCATTTTGGAAAATCTGACCGAACAGCTTACAGTCCATTTATACTTCTTCATCCATATAATAATGCCTCGATCCAAAGCAAGACAAATCAAGACAGATATGAAGATCACCTCTAGCCTGCCTCATCCATCAGGTCACTTAATACGTACAGATTATTTAACCATAATTAATTGGCTTTCAGTCAAAGCCAATTTCGAGTCATGTTTTGGTACTAGTGGTTCAACATCTATTGGAAGACCTCCCTCATCAAAGCAGCATGGATTTCAGCTTATGGCGATTGAGGTCAACAAAAAATCACGTAATCGACTAAACCTTAGTTCAAGAAGCATCCGAGATCAATGGCAAACATATAAAAAGAAATATATGGCAGCAAAAAAATTCAAGAATTTAACTGGGGCTGGAATAATGGAAGAAGATGAGAGTAAAGGAATAAAGGCAATGAGTGAAAAGCTTGAAAGTATGTGTCCTTGCTATGCTGAAATGGATGTGCTCTTTGGCCACAAGCCCAATGTCACTCCAGTTGCAAGCTATGATTCACAAGCAAAAGACAGCTTAAATGGTGATGATGATGATGTTTTGCCCGATAAGGTAAGTTATTTTCTCTTCCTTTTTTACCTGTGATAATTAAAGTTCATGTGCTTTTTAAAGGAGAATAATGGATTGGAATCACCTCTCAATCTTGTTCCTTTGGTTCAAGCGGAAAACCTTCAAGATGAATCAGTAAGTATGTTTAAGCCTGATACTTATGAAATCCATTGTTGATTATTTCTCCTTTGAACAGCAAATTAAATCCATAACGCATTCAACACAAAAGCGTAATCGAGCATTGACACCCAACTTGAATGACAAGAGTGGCTCTAGGAAAAGGCCAATGGATATGTTTGCACCAACATATGCCAATTTGCTTTGATCACAGCAAAAGGGTATGTTTTGGACTTATGGCTACTCTTATCAATCCCACTGACTAAATTCATGATTTGTAGCCCGTGAAGCCAGTGACAATGCTTGTTTGGAGTGGGACAGGGAGAGGTGGAATGAAGAGAAAGCAAGCAACATGGAAAAGCAAAGGTTTGAAGAAGTCAAGTTGCAAAAGCAAATGGAGTTCGAGGAGAAGCAACATGCGAAGCAATATGAATTTGAAAAAGAAAAGTGGAATTGTGAATTGGAATTGAAGGAAAAGCGATGCCAGATGGATCTCACTATAGCGGCATTGTCATCAAGCAGGCCAATTGGGGAGCTGGAACGCATTCTGGCATTAATCAATGAAAAATAACTTATTACATATATGTAATGTGATCAATTTATATATGGTGCTTGTTCAATAAATCTTATGTTTATGTTTAATTATTGATCTTATGTTATGAAATCTAACCCCACTTTATTACCAAAAGGAAATTTCAATGTTTATGCATAATTGGGGCACCAACTTGCAATTTCAATTTCATATGACATTTATTTGCAATTTCCGGCAGATTTGAAAATTTGGGCAAGTTTTGCATTGAGAATTTATATGAAGTCTACTCAAAAATCAAATTCAATGACGGCTTTTTTCCTTTTTTATGAAAATGTCATTTTATGGTTTTTTTTTTAATTTTTTCATCTTTTTCTATATTTTTTTTTAATTTAATGGTTATTTTTTAGTTTTAAGGGTTTCAACTTTTAATTGGGCAATGTCCCTTGTTTTGTGGATTTTTGATTTTTAATTCTTGATTTTTAATTTTTTTTTTTAAAGTTGATTTTTTTCTTTGATTTCTTTTAATATATTATTTTTTATTTTTACTTTTCACCCCTCCAATTTGAAAAAAACACCTTTTTTTTTAATTTCAAATCTTAAATTTCACTTTATTTTTTTTTTATTTTTACTTTTCACCCCTCCCTCTTAAAAAAAATTCAACAATTTTTTTTTATTTTTTAATTCTCAATTAATTTTCTTATAATTGTAGTATTCACCCTTCCCTCTAAAAAAAACCCACTTTTTTTAAAATTTAGGTAAGTGAATTTCTCTTCTTTTTGTTTAATCACAACCCTTTTTTGCTAATTTTTTTTAAATTTTTCTGTAGGTAATTTTATTTTTGTCTTTTAAAATTTTTTTATTCTTTTTTTTGCACCTCCCAAACTCACCCTCCCATCACCATCATCATCCACAACTCACCCACCCATCACCATCATCATCCACACCTAACCCACCCATCACCATCATCATTCATCATCCACCTCCCAAAACCCCCCACCTAACTCCTAACCCCACCTCACTAACCCTGGAACCTCCCAAATAGGCTCCTGGGAGGTTCCAGGGCCTGAGGCCTTCAAATCGCGCCAAATCGATTCAGAATTGATTTGGAACGCCTCCCAAATCAATTCGGCGTCGTTTTACTTCATTATCATTCTAATGGCCCCTAGAGGCCATTAGAATGATGATTTTTTTTTTCAATTGTATCATTTAAAAAAAAAGATACTGATCTTTTTTTTTTTGTTTTTTTTTATTCATTTATTTTATTGCAAAAACCTTTGACTGATCATGATTTTTTTTTACTGATGTTTTTTTTTTGATTTTTTTTTAATCATTTATTTTAATTCAAAAATGGTTTACTGATAATGATTTTCTTTAATCATTTACTGATAATCTTTTTTTTTTGTTTTTTTTTTTGAATTCATTTATTATATTTGAACAATAATTTACTGATACTGATATTTTTTTTCTTTTTTTGAATTTTTGGGATAATCATCATTACTGACCCATGATTTATTTTTTATTTTAATTTTTGGTTCACTTTTTTATTTATTTGTTCATATAGGGGAGGATTAATTATAAGAATTTATTTTGCAATGTCATTTCATTTCCCATCCCTTCCATCATCCTCAAAATTCAAAAAAAAATCTCCTCCTCTCTCTCATTCTTCCAATCATTTTGATGATGTCATGGTTAGGACTAAACCAGACTCAGCACATCATCAGAATGATTTGAAAGATGATGAAGCTCATATTACTCCTCTTGATGTCATGGTTAGGACTAAACCAAATATAGAACATCATGAGGATAATAATACCAAATTAAATAATAAAAGAAAGCTCACCCAAAGCCAAAGACAACACATCCATGATTCAAAAGAAATAATGTCTCACCTTGGCCATTCCAAAAAAGAATTTAAAAACCTTTCAACAATTTCGATTGACAAGAGATCTGCCAATGCCTCATGGTTAAAACTTCCATCACTTAACACTCTCCCCCATCCTTATATCCTCATTAATAAAACATCCAAGCCGTTGTGGTATTCCATACCATTAGTACCAGTTTCAAGCTTACCAATAAAACAAAAGAAAAAAAATGATGATAAAAAGAATTACGCAAAACAGATTTACACATTACAATTACAAAGTTCAAAAATAAATATACAATACACAGCCTCAAGATCTTATCAAAACAGTATAGTATCAAAGGATTTATCCACCTTATTGCATCATCAATAGCAAATTATGCAATTAAAAGGAGTTAATCTAAATAAAGGTATATGAAGACGCACCACAGCATCAGAGCTGTATTTTCCCCACCTTGATTCAATTGAAAGAAGAAATACCTCAAGGCTATGCATAAAATTACAATATATTTTCCAAGGACAAATGCTTGCTTAGTAATAATGACACGCATCAAACTTGATAGGAATGATGCAATCTCCATATGAAATGATACAATACTAAAATAAAGCACCAGCATAATTTTCTCATATATATCATATGACTAGAAGAAATTTCAATTATCAGGAGCTGTATTTTCTCCACTTTCTTGGCAAAAAGAAAATCTCACCAGCAAAATTATCTCAACAACATCACATGATTTTGATAAGAAACAGAAACACCAGCATAATTCTCTCAGAAAATACGTAACAAAGTCACCAAAAATGAAAGTGTCACCAGCAAAATTATCTCAAAGACATCACATGATTTTGATAAGAAACAGAAACACCAGCATAATTTTCTCATATATATCATATGACTAGAAGAAATTTCAATTGTCAGGAGCTGTATTTTCTCCACTTTCTTGGCAAAAAGAAAATCTCACCAGCAAAATTATCTCAACAACATCACATGATTTTGATAAGAAACAGAAACACCAGCATAATTCTCTCAGAAAATACGTAACAAAGTCACCAAAAATGAAAGTGTCACCAGCAAAATTATCTCAAAGACATCACATGATTTTGATAAGAAACAGAAACACCAGCATAATTTTCTCATATATATCATATGACTAGAAGAAATTTCAATTGTCAGGAGCTGTATTTTCTCCACTTTCTTGGCAAAAAGAAAATCTCACCAGCCAAATTATCTCGAATACATCACATGATTTTGATAAGAAAAAGCACCACCAGCATAATTCTCTCAGAAAATACGTAACAAAGTCACCAAAAATGAAAGTGTCACCAGCAATATTATCTCAATGACCTCACATGACTCTGATAAAAAGAAAATCTCACCAGCAAAATTATCTCAACAACATCACATGATTTGGATAAGAAAAAGCACCACCAGCATAATTCTCTCAGCAAACACGTTGCTACACCAAAACTACACATCTCACTAGCTAAAACCTCTCAACTATGATTTTTTCTAAGTACCCTATTTTGAGAAGCTCTATGGAGGCCCAAAAGCTATAAATAGAGGTCCTCTCTCCCTCATTTTTCCCATCATCATGGAACAAGTTCCCACTATCCAGGATCACAACCATCCCTGAACTAGCAGGATATCTAGAATAGTAGTAGTGTTTTAGTAGTGAAAAGCTCAGTAGCCTTGCTCAGTAGCTTAGTATTAGTGAAGAATAGTAGTATAACCGTAGTAAAAGCTCAGTAGCCTTGCTCAGTAGCTTAGTATTGGTGAAGAATAGTAGTATTAACGTAGTAAAAAGCTCAGTAGCCTTGCTCAGTGGCTTAGTATTATTAAAAAAAAAAGTAGTAGTGATATAAAACTCAGTATTAAAAAAAAGAAATTTAAAAAGAATAAAATCCAGTAGTCTTATTATTAGTACTCATAACAAAAAAAAAATCATTATAATCAACCTAAAACCATAAAAAATATATATATTCTTATCATTCCCATTAAAAAAAAAACAAAAAAAAAATATATTCCTATTAGTTTTATTAAAATAACAGAAACCCAAAACATATATATATATATATTATCATCACTTTTATTAAAATAAAGTAAAAAAAAAATCTAGTGTTTATTGTATTGGAAATTTTAGATCAGAGTTTTTACTGTAGTGTTATTGATAGGTCTGATTTAGAGACTGCTGATAAGTCTTCTCTATCTGTTAAAGCCACAAATCTTATTTTATTTTGTGATTCTCTGTAGGCTGACTATTCAGTATTATTTAGAGGGGCAGCTAATACACCTTAGCACCCATGGTTATTGGACAATTCTGAAATTCAAAACAGACTTACCAATAATTTCCCCCTCAAGGTACTGCCTTATTTCATCCCACACCAAAAGGAGTTCCCACATCTGGTGTCCCAACAGTGGCCAACAGCTTCAACCATCAATAATCCGTCAATTATTAAAAAAAAAAGCCTTTTATCAAGAAAAAAAATTTCAAGCACCTATCAAGTCAATCTGGAATCAAAAGAACCACAAAATTCTAAATCATCATCACCATCAAGTTCTTCAACAAAATCATTTCACTATTATTATCCAAAAAGAGGAGAAACACCACCTGGAGAAGAATCACCTATAGATTATAGTATACCAGTTGGTACACCCAGAACCAAGAAGAAAGATCAAAAGATAGTTACAGATTATTTTCAGAAATTACTCAAGGAACTATTTGAAATTAAAAAGAAAAGTGAAAAAGAGAAAATAAACAAAGAATATATCAATATGGATTCAGCATCATCATCAAAGATACCACACAATCCAGATGAATCCAAAGAAGAAATTATAAATGAAGAGACCATGCAAGGACAAGAAGATATTTCTGATGTAGAAAGACTTCATCAAAGAATGTTGGAAATGCAACAAGAATTAATTGAACTCCTTAAAAAAGAAGGGAAAAGGAAAGAGTCAAGTTTTGCCGCAGAAAACAGCCCAATGGAAGAAACTACAAGCATGCCAAGAATCTTTAGACAAGAAGGGTCACCATCACCATTTTCAAGGCCTATGGCCTCATCAACTCCATTCACTTCACAAAGGCCAAATACTCTACCAAAGCGGGTTAATATTCATGCACAGGCTTCAAGCCCATTGCAACAAGAAATCCCACGAAACAATACACCCATTGTCAAGATCAGACCAAAGGATTATAATTTATGGTTTGATGGAAAGGAAGTGGAAAGATTTATTAAAAGAGTAGAAAATATAGCAGAAATTGAAGGAGCAAGTGGAAGGGATATAGCAAGACAGATATCCTTTTGGACTAAAGATCAAGAAATTAGCTACCATATTGAAGGAATGCCTGGATATGAAACTGGCAATTGGGAGCAATTAAAATTGGATATGAAGAGGAGATGGGGAACAGTGTCACCTGAAAGAAGATACAAGCTGTCCTCAATTACTCAATTATTTACAAAGATTCAACAAGAAGGAGGAATTAGAAATATGACCCAATATAAAAAGTTCATTGGTGAATATGAATCTATTATTAATTATCTCAAAAGGTATCAATATATACAAGGAGATATCAATCACAATCAAGAAATATTGGCTAGTCTTTCCTCAAGTGTTCAAGAATCTATTTACAAAGAAATGATTAAAGATAAGGCCATGGTGCAAGCTTTGGATGGTGGTTATATCATTCCAAGATTGGAAATCTTGAAGTTGTATATTGAACAAGATCTAGAAGCCAAAGTATTAATTCAACAGAAGGAATTTTCACAGCCAAAGTCACAAGAGAAGAAAGCTAGGTTTGAAGAGGAAAGCTGGGAAGAAGTCTTAAAGCAAATGAAAGATCTTACCAAAACAATTAAAAATCCTCAGCCACAAGAAAATCAATCAAAGAATACTGGGAATGAAGCAGTTAAGGAAGTATTGAATCAGCTCAAACACCTCTCTGAAGCAGTTGAATCTCCCAAGAAACCTCAACAAAACAATAATCAAGATCATAGAACTATACAAAACTCACAGCCACTCAGGCCAAGATATCCTTTACCACCCATATCTTCTGGTTATCAACCATATGTTCCAGCACAAATGGCTCCAAGACAGCTACTGAAGTGTTATTACTGCTTAGAAGAAGGACATTCTGCAATAAGATGTAATCATCTCACAGAAGACTTGGAGAAAAGAATGGTCTTTAAGCGTGGAGGAACATATCTTTTTCCAAATTTTCAAAGAGTACCCACAGAAGGCCCTAAATCTGCAAAAGAATTAGTTAGAAATTTTGCCAAAGAGCAGGAGGATTTTACAAAGAAAATGATGGAACAATCAAATCCACCCCCTAATAAGCAAGAAACAACAGTAATTGAGGAAAGCAAAGAATAGAAGGCAACTGCTATAGCTCAAATAGAAGAATGGGGAAACTGGAAACCTCCTCAAGTATCACCAGAAAATGAAAATCTTCAAATAAATGTTGGGCTTAGACAGACAAGGAAAAGAGCTGCAAGACAGGAAAGTCAAAGCCAAACCCAGCAAGAGGATAAAAATGAAACACACAAACCCTTTAAAAAGAAGATACCAGGTGCCTACCATGAGGAAAATGAGGCAGAAGAAGAAATAAGAGTTCTAATTCCAACAAAATACAAGAAAACACAAGAAGGAAAGGAAGTAGATAATGATGATATTGAAATCATTTCCAGGAATAAGAATAAGGAGGAACTAAGACAGGAATCGCAAAAGATGGAATTAAAAGACAAAGTAAAATCTACAGCCAATACCCCAAAGCTAATAATTGAACATGTAATGAAGAAAATACTTGAACAAAAGATAAATCTTACTCTTGAAGAAATATTATCAATGTCACCAACCTTTATTGATAAATTACAAAATTTAACTATCCAGGAAAAAGAAGTGATAAAATCAGTCAATACGTCAAATATTCAAGAGAGACTACTTTCAGTAAAGCTACGGGACTATGATACCCCAAGATTACATTATGCATGCCCACTTGGCTTTATGGAAGTATTTATTGGAAGAGAAGAATATCCTACAATGGCATTGGTGGATACTGGATCAGAAATTAATATAATACCAGAGGAAACTGCAATTAAAGCATCACTTACAAGTAGAAAGCTCAATATGAATCTTAGAGGAATTGGTGGACATACAACGTCTTTGGTTGGACTCTCAGAATTTACACCAATTACTATGATAACAGGAGAAGAAAAAGAAATTCATTTATTCATAGCAAAAGTAGCTGTACACACCATACTTGGAAGACCATTTTTAGCAGATAATAATGTTAAATTGGAATTCTCACACAAGCAAGGGGAAATATTTAGTTATCCAGAGCAAGATGGACGTCGATTATGTTTACCAATATGTAACCCTCAAGCTATGGGCTGGCAAATTTCTCCACCAGAGGAATGGAGCTTTGTGCATCTTCAGAGATTGGAAAATGGTCAATACATGGAGCAGAATCATCCAAAAGAAAAGAAACAAGGGAAACAGAAAGTCAATCTTCAACAAGAGTGAAGAAAATATTTCTTGGAGCAAACAAAATACCCTTCTCAGCTATTTTTGATGCAAAAAATGACTTGAATGTTATAACTCAGGAAATGGCCCTAAAAGCAGAATTAAAAATCAGCCCTTACACATCAAAATCAACAGATAACTTTTTGAAGCCAATTGGTCAAATTAAAAATCTTGAAGTCCTTTTTGAAAGTGAAGAGAAAACCTACCTGGACTTCTTAGTATTTGAAAATTTCAACCAGATAATAGATAAAGAAAATTCAAGCATATTATCTTCATCTAAAGAAAGTATTCCACCTCAAACTGAAACAAAATCTAAAGGGAAGGATCCAGAAGAGGATGAATTGAAGGTAGAAGATAGTGAAGCAGTAGAAAAAATAAAAATGGAACTGAAGAAGATGAGAAGAAATTTGGACATGGCCATAGAGGACCCAGAGAAATGGCTAGCACTTGAGTTAAGTGGTATGAATGAAGAAGATAAAGTAGAAATCCCACAGAAGAAATTTAAAAGGGATCTGAAGCCACCTGAAGCAAATTCTTCAGTAATTGCAGAAGAGTATTCAAATTTATTTCAGGAGAAAGCTTGGTACATTAGTGATACTGAAAAAATAAAAGACAACATAATCAATCCATTGGCAAAAAGAAAATTTGAAGAATTGGAAAAGGAAAGTGCCATAATTACTGAAGACAAAATGGATCAAGTTTGGGATAGAAATATTCAAAAGAGGATTGATAAAAAAATGGAAACGGCAGAATCAGAAGATGACTTGAAGTTATACCAACAAAATAATGAAGATTTGGAAGATAAATATAAGCAAGGAAGAATATTTGAAGATCTAGAAGAAGGAGAGTTATCAGAAAATACACAAAGGCTAGCTGGACTTAGCATTCTAGAAGAATTTAATCATGCCTATGATCAAATATTCTGCTTTTCAAGTGCAACTGATCTATTTAATCAAAATAAAGGAACTACATCTGAATTACCAAATGACTCCCAGAATCAAAATGGCATACAGGAAGACATACCAGAATATGAAGGACTGGAAGATTGCATAATACTTCCAATAATAACATTTAAGGAACTGTATGATTATGAGCTAGATTCACCAATAATTCAAACCAAATATATTTCAGAACTACCTGGATCAAATCTTACAAATGTTGATTTTCTGGAATTACTAACCACTATTGGAATCAAAGGAAATTTAAGAAATCCTTACTGGAAGAAGCCTTATGGATATTATCAAATGACAATAGAAGGACTGTATCACAAAATGTTATGGGCTCAAGAAGATTTGAATCTAGATGGTTTGGAAATCTTGGGAGGAACTCTTTGCTGGTGTGATTTTGGGTACATGTTTATTCATGAAGTCAAAGGTTTTGTTTCCGAATGGAAAGGAAATACACAAAGAAAACAACGCAACAAGATCTTTGGAGAAATATTGAAGGACATATGTCTTTCAGTAATTCACAACAGAAGGTTGAATATTTCTCAATAACAACTGAAGTAATCCAATTTTAATTGCCAATTAAAAAAAAAAAAAAAAAAAAAAAAAACCACCATAAAAAATAGCAAAAAATAATCAAAAAAAATCACCTAAAAAAAAAAAAAAAAAAAAAAAAAAAGAAAAGAAAAGAATTTTTTTTCATATCTGTATCAGTATCAGGGCAGTGACCTCCTGCCTTATCAAAGAGGAATTTCAATTTTTTCAATTTTTTTTCAAGTATCTTATTCACTCAAGGCTAAATCAGTATTCAATAAAGGACTTCAAATTCAACATTTTCCAAGAGATTTTTTTCAATGTACAAGTATCATGATTTTATTAAAAAAAAAAACAGGGGTGGTTATCTGTTCTTATGCCACCTCATATAAAAAAAAAATGGCACAAGTTTGGGGAAGTGTGGGCCCATAGGCCTTTATTAATGTTATTCCTCTTTTTTTAAAAAAAAAAAAACAATGAAAAGATGATGTGAAGAAACAGCAAAAGAAGATACAGATAGCTCAAAATATCAAAATTATGACCGCCGGTCATAACATGGTTCTTTGAGACAGGAAGAGATAAAATATGGAAAGGAAAACAAGAAGAAACAAAAACCAACCAAACAAGCTAGGCCATTCAGATACAGAAAAAGAAGATAGAAGAACTTAAAAATGTCAAAATTATGACCGCCGGTCATAATTTGACATAAAGCAAGAAAACTATATCAAGACAGGGAAGAAAAACCAACCAAACAAGCTAGGCCATTCAGATACAGAAAAAGGAGATCAAAGAATTTCAAATGTCAAAATTATGACCGCCGGTCATAATTGGGTCAGTGACTTCAGAAAAAGCAAGCAAATAGTATCTGGATAGGAAAAAAGAAGTAACCAAACAAGAAAAGGTATTCAGATACAGTAAAAGAAGACACTGGAATATCAAAAAAAAAACATTACACACAGAGGTATACTGGATAACGTTAGCCCAATATTATTGGTTTAGCCACTCTTCGACGTACTCCCATACATCCACCTCAGAAATTCAAATTGAACACAGTAATCATAGATATGAAAGAGGGTGTGGGCTCCCCAAACATAGCCAGAATATCATTCAATTAGTCCTAACAGATCACCATAACTCAACAGATACTAGGCCATCAGTACAGAGCACCCCCCACAGAGTGATGAACATAATGCCAGCATGATTGTAGTTTGACGACACTGCTGCCAGAGGCAGGAATCAAACCCAGGACCTTGGTGAAAGTTGAAAGCAACCCGGAATCACTAACCACTACACCATTTCAAAATATAACATCGCTCCTCAAATCGAAAACTCATTCAACATCACTCATCAATTTAATCACTCTTAAAAAAAAAAAAAAAAAATTTTCAACATAAAAAAAAAAAAAAAAAAAAAAAAAATTTTTCAACAAAAAAATAAAAAAAAAATTTTCAACATAAAAAAAAAAAAAAAAAAAAAATTTTAACATAAAAGAAAAAAAAAAAAAAAAAAAAAAAAAAAAAAAATTGTTTCAACATAAAAAAAAAAAAAAAAAAAAATTTTTTTGACATAAAATAAAAAAAAAAAAAAATTATAATAATAAAGATACATAAAATAAAAAGTATTGATTAAAATTAAGGATAAAAGATCAGACCAAATAAAATAAAGCAAAAAATTAGTCCTTGTATGACTTTAAACTACAGGGTGGTTCCCAGACGGCCAAAATTAGTCCTTGTATGACTTTAAACTACAGGGTAGCAACCTTAAGGCTAAAATTAGTCTTTGTATGACTTTAAACTACAGGGTAGAAACCTTAAGGCTAAAATTAGTCCTTGTATGACTTTAAACTACAGGGTAGCAACCTGAAGGCTAAAATTAGTCCTTGTATGACTTTAAACTACAGGGTAGCAACCTGAAGGCTAAAATTAGTCCTTGTATGACTTTAAACTACAGGGTAGCAACCTGAAGGCTAAATTTAGTCCTTGTATGACTTTAAACTACAGGGTAGCAACCTGAAGGCTAAAATTAGTCCTTGTATGACCTTAAACTACAGGGTGGTTCCCAGATGGCTAAAACTAGTCCTTGTATGACTTTAAACTGCAGGATTTGGTATACCTAATATACTGGGTTTTATCCACCTAGAGGTAAAGTCCTTGCATGACTTAAAACTACAACACAAATTTAATTATGAACAAAAAGGAGAAACTGAAGAGACTGGTTTTATTTCAACTAAAAAATTATTATTAAAAAAAAAAAAAAAAAAAAAAAAATTATCACTTTATGCTTTAAAACCAGACTAATAATCATGGAAGCTCAAGCCAATGCTGCAAAATATAAGTCAGTACTCAAGAAGGTTAGACCAGTCAATGAAGCTATGCCTCAAGATCTGAATCCACCTTTGGGAAGACCTGAATTATCAAGAGACCCATATGAAACACCCCTATCACCTAACCCACCTCCATTTTTTGAAACATCAAAAGTTACAAAAGAAAGAATTTCAATGATAAACTTTGGACCATCTGGATGGTTATCAGAAGAAGAGATCAATTTATTAAAGAATGTTATATTACTAAGGCAAAAGGCTATAGCATTTTGTGAAGAAGAAAGAGGCGTACTAAAACATTCTTATGGAAAACCTTATAAAATACCAATTATACCACATGAACCATGGCAAAAGAAACCAATACCAATACCAAAATCAATTTTACCTCAATTTATTGAACTAGTCAGAGAAAGAATACGTACAGGACTCTATGAACAATCAACATCAAGCTATAACAGCCCAGTATTTTGTGTAGCAAAGCCCAACAGAAAACTTAGAATAGTTCATGATCTTCAAGACCTCAATAAAGTAACAATAAAAGATGCAGGATTGCCACCAAATGTTGATGAGTTTGTAGGATCATTTTCAGGAAGAGCATGTTATGGATTGGGAGATATTATGGGAGGATACGATGAAAGAGAATTGGATATTACTACAAGACCCCTTACAACATTTGAAACACCACTTGGAAGACTTCAGCTTACAAGACTACCTCAAGGAGCAACAAACTCTGTGGCAGTTTATCAAGCACAAATGACTTGGATACTCCAGGAGGAAATACCAGAGCACCTTGGAATATTTATAGAAGATGGAGGAATTAAAGGACCCAGATCAACATATCAGCATGAAACATTGAAGGAGAATCAGCTCATAAGAATATTTGTTTGGGAATATGCAGTAACATTAGAAAGAATACTTTTCAGGATAGAAGAGGCAGGACTCACAATTTCAGGAGCAAAATTTGCATGTTGTGTTCCAGCACTTGATATTGTGGGGCATGTTGTGTCTTTGGGAGGAAGAAAGATTTCAAAACAGAAGATAAACAAGATACAAAACTGGCCTAGACCAACAACAAAGAAGGAAGTTAGAGGATTCTTAGGACTATGTGCATATGTCAGAATGTTTATCAAGGACTTTTCACAAGTTGCAGCACCATTGAGAAGATTGACAAGGGAGGATGTATTGTGGAAATGGGATGAAAAATGTGAAGAAGCATTTATAAAACTCAGGAAAATAGTAGGAGAAGAGATTACTTTGAAGACATTAAATTATGATAAAGATTCAGGAAAAATAAAATTAGCAATAGATTCAAGTCATATTGCAGCAGGTGCAGTTCTTATGCAAGAGGATGAAAATGGAAAGGATAGGCCAGTACTATATGAATCAGTAACATTTTCCAGACTAGAATCTAAATACTCTCAGCCAAAATTAGAGCTTTGCGGTGTAGCAAGAATACTCAAAAAACTTCAAACAATATTATGGGGTCAACACTTTGAACTTCAAGTAGATGCTAAAGCTTTAATAGAAATGATCAACACACCTTGCTTACCAAATGCACCCATGACAAGATGGGTGGCATTCATTCAACTTTTTTCATTTGATCTTGTACACAAACCAGGAAAAACATTTACTATGCCGGATGGGTTATCAAGAAGACCAAAAGGAGAAGATGAAGAAGAAAGTGAAAGGGATGATTTTGATGAAGAGGAAGATTGGATTAAACCACATCCAGGACTTGGCCTAAAAGAAGTAAATACAAGCAAAGTGGGAAAATTATCAAGGAATAAAACAAAAAATATTGAAATTCCAATAAAACAGGAAGGATTTGGAAAACATATGCAGGAATATTTGAATACTTTGAAAAAGCCACAATGTGTTGGGGAAGAATACTTCAAGAAAATTAAGAGAAGATCAGTGAACTTCTATTTAGAAGGAGGGCAGCTGAAAAGAAGAAATCAAGCACATCCACAAATAGTTGTATACAATGAAAAAGCTCAGAAACAGATACTAAAAAGAATGCATGAAGAGCTGGGGCATAGAGGGGAAAATGAAACATACAGGAGAATCAAGAAAAGATATTGGTGGGAAGGAATGAAAAAGATAATCAAGAAATGGGTCAAATCATGTCAAGAATGTCAAAAAAGGAGTCATTTGCAACAAAAAGAAGAAGCAAAGATATCTGTAACATCTACTTTATTTGAAAGAGTCAGCATGGATGCAGTTCACATTAAGGCAGGAAGATGGAAATATTTAGTTGTAGCAAGAGATGACTTTTCAGGATGGCCAGAAACTGTGGCATTAGCAAGGCTAACTGCAAAATCAGTCTCAGAATGGTTTATGTCAGAATGGATTTGTAGATATGGAGCTCCAAAAGAAGTGACAGTTGACGGAGGAGCAGAATTTGGAAAAGAACTACAAGAAGCAGTCAAAAGAGCAGGATCAATAATCAGAATAACTACACCTTACTACCCAGAATCACAAGGAATGGTTGAAAGAGGACATAAGCAATTGAAAGATGCCCTTGTAAAAATGTGTGGTGAAAATGGATCCAAATGGAAAGAATACTTACCAATTGTAACCTTGGCAGATAGAATTTCGGTAAAAAGGACAACAGGATACTCACCATTTGAGCTTCAGTTTGGTCAGCAGGCTGTCTTACCAATTGACATAGAAACAAACACATACCTGGCCATAGAATGGAATAAAATCTCAACAACAGAAGAGCTATTGGAAGCAAGAGCAATACATATTGCAGCAAAAGAGGAAACAAGATTAGAAGCAGCAGAGAAATTAAGAGATTCAAGACACAAATCAGTTAAATATTTGGACAAAAAGATGGCACATAGACTGAGAAATCCACTTGAACCAGGGGACTTGGTATTAGTTTATAATAAACCACTTGAGTCACAGTGGGGATTACTCTTCAAGAACCGTTGGAATGGACCTTATAGAGTCATAAATCAAATTAATAATGGACCTTATGAGCTTGAAGAATTGGATGGCACTAAACTTACAAGAAAATTTGCAGCAAGTCACATCAAGAGGTTTTATCCCAGAGGAAAGAAAGTTGAATCAAGTACAGAGTCAGAAAATGACAGCAGTGAAGAAATTGAAGAAGAAGATTTAATATCAGAGGGAGAAGAAATTGATCAAAATGGATATGATTGATATTGGCAAGCCTTTCAACTGGAATGCTGGGGACAGCATTAAATGGAGAGGGGGATGTGGTATTCCATACCATTAGTACCAGTTTCAAGCTTACCAATAAAACAAAAGAAAAAAAATGATGATAAAAAGAATTACGCAAAACAGATTTACACATTACAATTACAAAGTTCAAAAATAAATATACAATACACAGCCTCAAGATCTTATCAAAACAGTATAGTATCAAAGGATTTATCCACCTTATTGCATCATCAATAGCAAATTATGCAATTAAAAGGAGTTAATCTAAATAAAGGTATATGAAGACGCACCACAGCATCAGAGCTGTATTTTCCCCACCTTGATTCAATTGAAAGAAGAAATACCTCAAGGCTATGCATAAAATTACAATATATTTTCCAAGGACAAATGCTTGCTTAGTAATAATGACACGCATCAAACTTGATAGGAATGATGCAATCTCCATATGAAATGATACAATACTAAAATAAAGCACCAGCATAATTTTCTCATATATATCATATGACTAGAAGAAATTTCAATTATCAGGAGCTGTATTTTCTCCACTTTCTTGGCAAAAAGAAAATCTCACCAGCAAAATTATCTCAACAACATCACATGATTTTGATAAGAAACAGAAACACCAGCATAATTCTCTCAGAAAATACGTAACAAAGTCACCAAAAATGAAAGTGTCACCAGCAAAATTATCTCAAAGACATCACATGATTTTGATAAGAAACAGAAACACCAGCATAATTTTCTCATATATATCATATGACTAGAAGAAATTTCAATTGTCAGGAGCTGTATTTTCTCCACTTTCTTGGCAAAAAGAAAATCTCACCAGCCAAATTATCTCGAATACATCACATGATTTTGATAAGAAAAAGCACCACCAGCATAATTCTCTCAGAAAATACGTAACAAAGTCACCAAAAATGAAAGTGTCACCAGCAATATTATCTCAATGACCTCACATGACTCTGATAAAAAGAAAATCTCACCAGCAAAATTATCTCAACAACATCACATGATTTGGATAAGAAAAAGCACCACCAGCATAATTCTCTCAGCAAACACGTTGCTACACCAAAACTACACATCTCACTAGCTAAAACCTCTCAACTATGATTTTTTCTAAGTACCCTATTTTGAGAAGCTCTATGGAGGCCCAAAAGCTATAAATAGAGGTCCTCTCTCCCTCATTTTTCCCATCATCATGGAACAAGTTCCCACTATCCAGGATCACAACCATCCCTGAACTAGCAGGATATCTAGAATAGTAGTAGTGTTTTAGTAGTGAAAAGCTCAGTAGCCTTGCTCAGTAGCTTAGTATTAGTGAAGAATAGTAGTATAACCGTAGTAAAAGCTCACTAGCCTTGCTCAGTAGCTTAGTATTAGTGAAGAATAGTAGTATTAACGTAGTAAAAAGCTCAGTAGCCTTGCTCAGTGGCTTAGTATTATTAAAAAAAAAGTAGTAGTGATATAAAACTCAGTATTAAAAAAAAATTTAAAAAGAATAAAATCCAGTAGTCTTATTATTAGTACTCATATCAAAAAAAAAATCATTATAATCAACCTAAAACCATAAAAAATATATATATTCTTATCATTCCCATTAAAAAAAAAACAAAAAAAAAATATATTCCTATTAGTTTTATTAAAATAACAGAAACCCAAAACATATATATATATATATTATCATCACTTTTATTAAAATAAAGTAAAAAAAAAATCTAGTGTTTATTGTATTGGAAATTTTAGATCAGAGTTTTTACTGTAGTGTTATTGATAGGTCTGATTTAGAGACTGCTGATAAGTCTTCTCTATCTGTTAAAGCCACAAATCTTATTTTATTTTGTGATTCTCTGTAGGCTGACTATTCAGTATTATTTAGAGGGGCAGCTAATACACCTTAGCACCCATGGTTGTTGGACAATTCTGAAATTCAAAACAGACTTACCAATAATTTCCCCCTCAAGGTACTGCCTTATTTCATCCCACACCAAAAGGAGTTCCCACACCGTTTTTGCCTGTCATCATATATGAAATAACCCCATTTGATAATTCTTCTGGCCACTCTCAAATGCTGCAAAACATCATCATGACATTAATGTCCTTATCTCAAAATCGACAAGAAATTAAAGCCAATAAGCAACTCCAAGGTGGCATTATGAAAGGTATTGGGTTTTGATCTGGTTCTGATTCTGGAAAATCTGCAGGTGTGTGATATTTTTGTCATATTACCTTAATAATTACTGACTAATTACAAAATTATTAGGTGTTTACTCCAGAAAACCCAGTTTAACTCCTCATCAAATTGAAACAGATAACAATCAATGGATCAAGCTTCATCAATATGACGAATTTGTTTACTCAAGAATCTCCCATTTTTCAAAATTAGAAGTAAATGAAAATCAATCATTAATGGAAGCAGCCCAATTACCCAATTTCAGTCAACTCCAATGGACTTCTGCCAATCCCAAGGATGAATTCAAATCATTTACCAATGTCATTGTCACCCAAGATGGATTTTTCAATAAGCCACACAAAGATTTAAACGATCTCAATGCCTGGACTTATGGTATATTTTCTTTTGTATCAAAAACAAATTTCCATCTGCTTCCTACTGTATTCACCCCCTCTGGACATGGCTTACACTTCCCTGAATTGAAAATGGAGATCGATTTTTCAAAAAAACCTGGCATCATGGAAATTCTTTGGAAGACATCAACAATGGTTCATCATACAACAAAACCACCTCCAGAAATTATCAATAATGACGAAATTACTCATTTTGGATGTTCTTTTCAAATAAACCATAAATTATTTAATGTAGGTGACAAATTCTTGAAAATGACACCCACCAAAATTAATTCAAGAGTCAATGGGTACTTTGAAAGAAATATGCAGGATCAAAAAAGAACTAAAAAATCATAATTGTAAATACTTTTATTTTATGAATAACATCTCCACTCCGTTGTATGCCAATAAATTAAGTTTATAAAAAATTGGTCCTGATGAAATTTACAATTGACTATTTTTCCATTCCAAAGTGATTGGTTTGATTTTTTCATGCATATTTAGCACATCTTCCCCAATGTCATTGTTGGCCAGATTTTCCACTTGTGGTGGATCATCATCTTCATATAAATCAAACCACTCATCACCAATTTGAGCTAACATATTATGTAAAATCGTGCAAGACACAACCCAACTAACAAAATATTCAATTTCATGATTATCCCTCATTTGATTTCTCATTTCCCTTAGAGAAAACCACCTCCCCTTCAAAATTCCAATTGCATGCTCGATTCTGACCCTTGATTTTGCTAGACAGTAATTGAAAGAACGGTTGTCTTCATTATGTGCTACAACTCCCTTATATGCTGGAACAACCCAAGGAGAGCTTGCATATGCCGAATCTGCAAGTAAGTACTGATCCTTTTCATAAAACTCTTGAGGTGTTTGTGCTATTTTCATATGTTGATAGACATTCGAATCATGAAGTGACCCAGTACAACCAACATGCAGAGCAGTGAACTGTTTGTTGATATCGCAAACCAGTTGTATTGACATAGAATACCTTATATGTAAACCATCAGTAAGATTGAAATAAAGAATAAAGATTCAACAGCTTACCTTTTTTTGCGATCAAAATACGCTTCACCATCCTTGGGAGGACGTCGTGATAATGGTATGAGACTCCCATCAATAAACCCAATGCACCCAGGGAAGCCTTCTGCTTGCATTAATTGAAACATCTCTCTGCGTTGTTTTATTGTTGGCCACACAATCACTTTGCGCTTCAACTTCATTAATATCTGAATGACTCTTTGAGTGTACAACACAATAGCCCCATGGCTAATTCCAAACAACATTCCAATCTTTCCCAAAGCGTCCCCATTTCCATTTGATCCTAGCCTTGATAATGCCACAGCCAATTAGATGGCAGGATTGCGTTGTTTGTTTTGTGATGAGTTTTGAAAGGTTTTATCAGCTTGAATTTGTGCAACCAATTTTTCAAATGATTCATGTGTGGTCCTACATAGCTGTCGAAACTTTTCAGATGATAATGTCTGTAAATCATTCATCGTATACATGTAATGAGATAGATATCTTCTACAAGGATTGATGTATCTTTGTGATGTTATCATATCTAATAATATTATATCTTCCTGGATATCAGAATCACTATCAGAGTTGAGAGCATCAATTAACTGAAGTGAGTTCAAGGTCTGAAGTAAAGGTAGCCTTTGCAATGCCTTGGGCATGGTAAATAAAGAAAAGGCTGGTAGTAAATGAAATTTGAAATCAAATAACTTAATAAATGATGAGTGTATTTAGATTTTATGCAAGAGAAAGAAATTTTTATGCAATTTAACATGCCCTTACTGAGTTGTGTGTTTGAAAAATGTGCCTTTATGGGAAGCTAAAGGTGGGATTTTGGTATTTAAACACGGGATTTGGTACCAAAAAACCTGTGTTTTTGTACCTCAAAATACCTCACCTCTTGAGGTGTGGTATTTCCCAAATCCCAAAAAATTAATGCGGGATTTTGGCAAAAAAAACTTGGGATTTTGAGTGTGGGATTTGGTAACTTTGACACCCCCTATTATGAAAAAAAAACAATAATAAAATATGGTTTTTATTTTATTATGAAGTATTATCATTGGTATTATCAATAATAATGATAAGAATCAATTTTTCGCGCCAATTTGGGTGAAAAAAAGAATTATCAGAGTTTTTCTTCAAGAAAAATTCAAATAATATATACTTTGTATATATTATGAAAAAAACAATAATAAAATATGGTTTTTATTTTATTATAAAAAGAGAATATTTTATAAATATAAATTATATATCTATAACTCTTCAAAAAATGAAAAAATATTATTTTTTCAAAAAAGGATATGTATACAGTTTTTTTTTTTTTTTTTTTATGTTTTTAATATATTTTTTTTGATTAAAGAAAATCAGAATAGAGACAAACCACGGTATGAATCCCCTTCAGGGCTTCTTATGGCTTAAAAAAAGTGAAAATAAGCAAGAAAACAAGTATAATAACTTTAAAAGGCATGGAAATTAGCTAAAAATAGTGAAAAAAAGCTAGAATTTTGTCTAAAATAGGTAAAAAACCTGTCCAGGCCCCCAAAATGTCAGGGTGACTCTATGATATAGCTTCAGAATGATAAATAAAGCTACAACTCTGAGTGTGACACGAAAATAATGATGATATTAGAGTGAGAATATGAGTAAAAGGGCTATACTAAAATAATTTAGTGATGGTGAGTACTGCTGATAGCCCTGGGTGCAGTGTTTGCCTGTTGGTTTACAATAGCAAACCCTACAATACTTAAACCTAAAGTATACCTGTTAAATTCTAAGAGTACCACTTCCTTGTTGAGAAGTTATACCACATAAGAATATCAAGAACAGGATTCTGAATTTGCTTCCTGGTGAGGCAAAGCCTCCTTTTATCTTGTTCTGGGGTAGTGGGAGGTGGTTTACCTCTGCACATGACCACAGAGTGAAAATTTTCACTACTGTGGGCTGGTTTGTGGTTCTATACACTCAATACAGGCTAGTATTGGGTTGAAATGTGGTTTTAGAACCACAAGTAGTCATTTTTACCCTATACAGGGTGAAAATTTTCACCAATGGAGTTTACAGGTGTGTTCTGGTGCTTCTGACGCGTCAGAAACTGTACAGAACCTGTATGGACCTCTGTATTTGACTTAAATATGAGGTATTGAAGTATTAATAAGCTTCAGTGTCTGTTTGACACCTCATAATCAGAGTACAACTGTATCCTGTCATAATACAGCTGTATTGGCCATATTGTGGGATTATGACCTTCAAATGGCCATAACTCTGTCAGTTTTTGAGATATCATGCTCAAAGTTGGTTCATTGGATAGCCCTTTATGAGCTCTACACAATGATACCCAATTTGATATGGTTATCATTAAATATGACAAAGCTATCTCATGTACAAGGATTTTGTACATAGGCGTGGTTTGGGCAAAAAGCTGTATTGAGCTTGTTTGCCTCATAACTTCTGTTATAGTTGAGATATGAAGAAGTGGATGGCACCATCAGATAGCCCTGATTCTTCTCTTTCCAAAAAGGTCCCACTTTAGGTATCTCACACTAAAACTGTAGAAGTTAGATGAGAGGTGAATGTTTTGTTCACCCTTATTTGGCCTGAATTTGACCATAACTCAAGTAATACTGGTGCTAGCTCAGTTTGGTTGGTACCATTGGATAGCCCTGACTTAGAGCTTCATTTTTAATACCCATTTGATGGGGTTAAGCCTCCTCTTCTAGATTTTAGATGAGAGGTGAAAATTAAGGTTTATGCTCAGCAATAAATTTGAGCATGAATAACTTTGTTATTCTTTGTCCTATGGTGATGGGACTTATACTTTAAGAAAGAGGTGAGTTTCCCCTATATTTCGATACCTTTTGAGCTAATTTGGCTCAGCTCCATGTTTTGGTGGTATCTTGACTATACCATTAATTTATGGTATATTGGCTGTCATGCTTGTGCTGTGGTTTTGAGTCACAGGCTGACATTAAGTGAAGCTAAAGGAAGGATTTTAGTATCCCAAAAACCCTGGTTTTTTGTACCTCAAAATACCACACCTCTTGAGGTGTGTGATTTCCCATAAAGTTAATGTGGAATTTGGCAAAAAAAAACTCAGGATTTTTAGTGTTCCATTTGGTAACTTTGACACCCCCTATTATATACTAAGGATAACAAGTAATATAAAAAGCGTAACATATAATATGAAAAGAATATCATATAGGTATAAAATACTAACTATGTACAATAAAAATAGTCTAATATAAATGAAGATGGGATGAATATTTGATAAGAACATAGAATAGGAAGAAAAATTATATCAAATGTTAATATATCCAATCAATTAGATAGTTTATAATAAATTAATTTTATTAAAAATACTAGGTTATCAATCTGAATATTACTCTTGCAGTAAACACTTTCTCAATATGAAATATTAATTCTATTATAAAATATAATGATATGAAGTACTTTTGAAATATCTTATCTATGAAACAACTGATAAGCAACATAAATTGATTTTCATATTGAGATAGAGAATTGATACCACCTTAAAAACTAATATCAATACTATAGTTCCAGAATAACTTAACTATTAATAATATCATTATAGTAATACTCTTGAGTAATATTGATATTTTTCATCAAAATAATTATATAACTTTTTGTGTGGTAAAATGAAATACTCCTTAGATATTACAAAATTAGTTTGATTTATGACTTGGCCTTTTTTTTCATTACAAGTTTTCAACTGAAACTAATTTTAATTTTTTAAAATGAAATGGGTTATATTCTTTGGTTGGATCTTTAATCTAGAAATAATTTTAGTTTTTATAAGTTAGATTGTATCTTTAGTAAATTCAAGATAAATTTGTGTTCTTGTAATGGTCAGTAAAATTGAATATGGAATATGGCCTTTTCATCCAATCTTTATTCATTATTCTTCTTCTTTGTGTTAATTATTGATGTTGCATATTGATTGGTTTAATAATTTGACTATTTTGAACCATAGAGATTTTGTGAGTGTGAAGCTTAGAAATTGAGAATTATTTGTAAATTCTTATGGAAAGTTGGTAGTTGGATTTGAATTATTTCAAACATGATATATGTAGATTTATTATTTAAAATTTTTATAAATTCTAAACTAATTTTTCTATTCTTATTTCTAAGAGTAATAATTTCTTAGTTTTTCTCTATGGAGTTAAGCCAATCTGTGAAAATAATTGAAATATATACCTTATTGTATCTAGTTTTGCATTCAACATTAAAATTGATTGCATTTTTGTTCTAAATATATATACAAGCTTTCTTTTTCTTGTCTTTTTATAATAAAAACATTGAAATTAAAAAATGAACAATGTTTAATTAATTTTAATCATGATTATATTTATAATCATTTAGTTATTTACTTATATTTACAATCAATTTTTAAACAGAAAACATTTTTCTAAAAAAAGGTAAAAATAGTAGATTAAATTCACATAAGTGTTCTGTGTGAATTTAAGTATAAATTCCATTTTGAATTTTTTTTTGTCATTTTTTACCTTATTTTAAAACTACTTAGGTCACCATGTTCAAGGCCCCCAAAAAGTGATAATATTCTTTTGAATGGATGACTTGTTTATGGGAAGCAGGCAAAAAGTATCTAATTTTAAGTGAAATGCTTACATCTCAAGAATATTCATGGCTAAATTTCCCTTTTGAGCTTTTTGACAAAAAATAGTACAACTTTGGTCATGACTATTGTGGTGAAGGAATTTTAATGCAAAGTCAACATCGCCCTCTTTCCTTAGATAAAAGCCTTGCTTTTAGAAGAAAACTCTGACGTTCAATTATGAGAAGTACCCTTGAGTTTTTTAGTATTTCGGCCTGCAAATGAGGCCCATAATTGCCAAATTGGTGGGTTTTCTTTTCAATAAAAAAAAAACCAAAAATTATCAAAAAAATCCTAAAGCTAGGTTTTTCCAAGTAATTTTTTTGGTGTTTGTTATTTTTAATGATATTTAGAGAAGGAAAAAAATCAAAAAAGCTTTTCCTCTTATATTTCATTCTTCATTTGTATTCTCCATAAGGGAGCTATGTGCTTTTTGCAGTATCATTGCTGAGACCGGGATACAGCTACAACTGTGAACGACCCTAGATCCAACATCGTAGACGCATGGAAGTGCCTGCTTGATTTTGGTAACATCTGTGGCACATCCGTCCTTGCTGAAAGCCATGGGACATATGGGCTTTCCAGATGTGAGAAGGAAAGCCAGGTTATAAAAAAAACAAAGTTGCCCCTGAAACGAAAAGCTTGCCCCCAAAACGGATAGGCAAGCTAGGCAAATATTTTGAAAACAAAAGTGCAAGTTCCGATTTTGCATTGATCAAGCAAGTCCTTCGGGCAAAATTTCAGTTGTTGTAAAGAACTGCTTGTGAAGCGTTTTCCGTGCTGTGCAAGCGCCGCTAGGAAGGTGATGAACCAAGTGGTGCTAGATTTGGATTCAAAAAAAAGTTCTTTTCTGGCTTTATTTTGCACGAATTTTATAAAAAAAGAAAGAGAAAAAAATAGTAAATGCCAATCAGGTACTCAAGACGAAAAGAAAGTTCAACAAAAAGCAAATAAAAGTAGCTAAACGCCAACTTATGTCTTTGGGATTAGTGACGAATTAAAATGACTATTTAAGTTTTCCAAAGCAGTAGTAAAATTCAAAAAAACCTTAGAAGCGTAAATACGGAAGTGGTCGCAGGCAAAATTTAGCAATTACAATTGAAATTCAAAAGTATCATATGCACCTATCAAATAAAGGTTATTAAAATTGACATCTTACTTCTATCTACTTTAACCTAATATGTCACAACTTGTGATTGTCAAGTTATCACAAAAATAAGGTGGTCTGCTTTGATGTCATGTGTTAATGCGGAGTTATTTCTTATTTTTTGATTTTGAGACTTTTGTTACAGTTGGCTGTCATTAGTCAGTCGTTAAAAATACTAAAAAGATATTCTTGATAGTTTTTGTGAATTAACTCTTTTGGTTGGGCCGGGCAGTGGCAATCGTTTCACCAGTGGTAGCACTTTGGCTGACCTCGATGAATCCATCAGCTTTTGTAGCGCCTGATTCTTCTAGCTTTTTCTGATAATCCCTGATGGCAGCTTTGATAGCGTCTTCTGCTAGCATCGAGCAATGTAGCTAATTAATTAAATTCACAAATTCATCAGCGAATGTTGTCTCGGCTTGAGGATTTTGATGATGGGTGGGAAAAAAAGGCTACCTTGACGGGAGGCAGGCTGAGCTCCTTGGCAATTTCTGTGTTTCGAATCGCACCAGCCTCTTGCAACGTCATACCCTTGACTCGCTCGGTCATGTAAGATGAGCTGGCGATTGCAGAACCGCAACCAAACGTTTTGACTATTTTTTTGATTAGTTTTTTATTTTAAAATAGACAAGAGTATGTCAAGTTTTTAATCAAGATTGTTTGTGACCGAGAAAAAACACTGAATTAAACAAACATCGAACGTCTGATATTATTCCTTTACTATTGACTTTAATTTGCAATTTCATGACGTCACCGCAGGCAGGGGCTCCGACCAAGCCAGTACCAACATCCAAATCAGTTTTGGGAAACGACCCGACATTTCGCCTGGACAACATAGCATGGGCACATCAGCTAGGGCTGCAGAATGATAAGGGAACGAAAAAGCGAGGGAACTGACGGATTCTCATAATGGTCGATGACTTTTTGATGGTAGAAGCGCTGTCGAAGGCCATTTGCGTTGATTGCCAGGCTGGACGAAGAGCCCGACGGCAATGCGATTCGACGACCAATTGCAATTGAGGCTCTTGGGGTAAAAGCTTGGAGGACCATGATGATTGTCAGATGGGGCTGAGTTGGAATCTTGATAATTTGAGGATGAAGCCAATCGAGATGAAATGGATGGTTCGATAACAGAAAACGAGTCCAGTGACCAGACGAAGAGGGCGAGGAGGAAGCTGGCTTGACTGGCCGCACGATCCTGGACGATTTCTTAAAACGCTCAGCCAAAAATCTCGGGTCGCGCTTTCTAGGATTGCACAGCAAAGTTCGTGCACACGCCAAATTAGCGCATCATCAAATCAGGCGCTGCTTCACACTCCTGGGCAGATATTTGAGCCATAAATTAGTTTCAGGACTTGAAACAGACCCTGGACCATCACTTTAGCGTGGAGATGGGTGATAATTGCTTGATTATCAGCTTAAAGAGGCCGATATTCCTGTCCTTGAAGCTTGGATTGGCCCAAACTCACCCCAGGTTGATGATAAAAGAATTAGAATCTAATACTTGGTCATTTGATACTCTAATTGAAATTAATTCTTAAACTTATGAAACGGTAAAACTAAGTGCCTGATTGAACAATGAAAAAAAAACTAGCTGATACATCCAGGAAATGATTAACTTGAAACCAATTTCAATTTTTAAAAAGTGACCCAAAGTCATCGAAACATAGAAAAAAGGATCTTTGAATTCCAAATTCATTTGAAAAATTATTTGAATTCAAGGATTTTTTTGGAGAAACTGAATATAAACTCCTAAATAAGAGGATCATTTTAAATTTTCATTTGGAAAAAAATGATAAAACTATTTCACTTATAATTTATCTGTTTCATATAAGCTCTTTAGATTAAAAAACTTTTGACATTTAAAAGTTTTGAATTAAAAGAAAATTTGTACTTGAAAAAAGTTAAATATAATATTTTGAGTTCTATTTGAGGAAGGCATGAATACTACCTTGTCTTGAATATAATTTCATGAAAATATTAAATTTAAATATTTGTTTTAAAAAACTTAGATTGAGTGTTTAAAACCTTTTTTTTCCTAAAAAAAAGAGGTTGTGAATTAGATAAATAAATAATCAATAAATTCAGACAATATAAAGCAAAATATAAATAGGGAATATAGATTTTAAGTTTCTAAAAATACTTTCATATCTTTGGAATTTATCAAACATAAGTAGAATATAGTAACATTTTACTTCTATACTCCAATAACAAGAGAATTACTCTGAGATAAAAATAGCTGAATATTCTCAAAACAAAAAAGTGTTTTTTGACTGATTTTATCTGATCAAGATATCAGATAGTATGATCTTAATTAATTATCATATAAATAGAACTAAAAATTAAGAGCCTTTTTAAACAGGTTTCTGATGAGATTTTCTTCAAAAATATTTATTCTTATGGTAAGTAAAACATCTTGTTTAATACTATCATTTTCTTGAAAATGTGACTCAAAATTTGTTTCTTCACCAATAATCATGGCCCCCAGATCTCAATGCAAATTTTTTTTTTTGGATTTACTGTCAGCCTGTGACTCAAAACCAGAGCACAAGCATGACAGCCAAATACCATAAACCAATGGTATAGCCAAGATACCACCAAAACATGGAGCCGAGCCAAATAAGCTCAAAAGGTATCAAAGGAAAGAGGAAACTCACCCCTTCCCAAATATACAAGTCCCATAATCATAGGACAAATAATAACAAAGTTATGCCTTCTCAAAGTTGTTGCTGAGCATAAACCTTAATTTTCACCTCTCATCTGAAATACAGAGGAAGAGGTTAACCCCATCAAATGGGTATTCAAAATGAAGCTCTAAGTCAGGGCTATCAAATGGTACTAGACAAACTGATCTAGCACCAGAATTACAAAAGTTATGACCAAAATAAGGTTAAATAAGGGTGAATCAAATATTCACCTCTCATCTAACTTCTACAGCTTTAGTGTGAGATACCTAAAGTGGGGTCTTTTTTGAAAGAGAACAATCAGGGCTATCTTATGGCTCCACTAATTTTCCCATATCTCACCTAGAAAAAAAGTTATAGAGCAAACAAGCCCAATACAGCCTTACTGTGGGATAATATCCCACAACTATGATTATGAGGTGTCAAACAGACAAAGAAGCTTGTTTGTACTTCAATACCTCATAGTTCATTCAATACTGGGGTCCCATACAGGTTCTGCACAGCATTCTATGCATCATACACGTCAGAATCAGGCTGTGTGGTCCCCAGATGAAATTTTTTACCCTGTATTGGTGAAAGCTGCCCAGATGTCATTTCAAAACCACATCTGAGCCCAATACAGGCTATACAGGCCTTTTTCAAACCACAAGCCTGTCCTTGAGAGTGGAAAATCTTCACTGCCTCTATGTGAAAAGGTCTAGCAGCCTTTTCACTGCCAGAAAATGAATCCCCATCCTGCTCTTGATTTACTATGTAGTACAACTGTTGAAAACAGTTATACTCTTGGAAAATAACCAGGTTATACTTTAAAATTAAGTATTGTAGCTCTTATTATAGTAATCCAACTGGTAAGACTGTACCCAGGGCTTTCAGAAGCACTCACCACTACTATATCATTATAGTAAAGCACTTATTATCTTATTTTAAACTCTTATTACAATCAACAAATATTTTTTATTACCATTTTTACCATGTCACAGTCATAGTTAAAGCCTGTAAATACAATTATACACCTTTATCATAGACTCAGCCTGACATTTTGGGGGCCTGGCCATGTTTTTTTTAACTTTTTGGACCTTATAAGTGAGTTTTTTCTCTTATTTTCTTTATTCTGATTTTTTTTTATCTCTTTAGGCATAATTTTCTAATAAAATATATAAAATATATATTGTATGTATATTTTTACAGTGATATATGTCATATACCACCATTATTTATCCTCTTTAATCACATTGTGGTGTGGTTGATTATAATTTAATCAACACAAAACCCCTTATTTTTGATGTGTTTTACATATAAAAACACTTTGATCCATTAATAAAGTCCTTTTTTTAACCAAATAAGGACACCTCTTACTGTAAAATCAACGGTTGGGGCATGGTTGGGTGTATTGTTAATTCAGTTACCCTCTTACATACCACTTTTATCAGATTATACTTGCTAATTACAAGTTAATCTGTGAGATACTGGCATAAAGACAGTGTACCAGATATCTGTATGATGTATTTCTGATGTGAAATTGTTAATTAAATTACACTGTCATTATGCAAGGGAATATTGTAGTAACATACAAGCCCAGAGGCCATTCTTAGACATGCAAACAGCAATTTAAGAAGTCTTAACTGAAATGAAGCCCTCTTTTCCTGTTTGATTCAGGGGAAGAAAACTACATAACACTAGAGACCCAGTCACAGGCCAACACACCAGTGACACCCTCAGAACAAGAGGGCAGCAAGGGCAAGGGAAAGAGGCACAGTGAAGGCCTGATTACAGCAAAAACGTGAACACCCATTGCCACTCAGAGGAATAGAAAACCACAAAACTCTGCTTCAATACAAGGTAAACCAACCTTAACAACTTGTACAGAGAAGAGTACCATAATTAACCCAGTTGTAACCTCTAACCGTAAATTGCCAAAATCAGCAGACAACAAATTTGTACAAGGCACAGTCAAAGGTAAATACCATAAGAACATAAGGTTTTTGACTTTTTGAAAACACTGATATGTCACCTGTACACCTCAGAAACCTTGGCTTCTAAAGAAACCAACCAGAGGACAGAGAAGGCTTGTCCAGAACCAGAAGGCCTGGAAGAAGACTGTCAGGGTGAGTCTATGAAGAGGTTATAATAAAGAGTATTTACGACCTAAACTATGACTATGACATGGATAATAATATTAAAAATATGTTTTTTATAAAATAAGAGGGCTTCAATAATGATTATTAGTGGTGGTGAGCACTGTTGAAAGCCCTGGGTGCAGCTTTACCTGTTGGGTTACAATAATAAAGTCTAAAATACTAAAGGTTATAGTACAACCTGATTATTTTCCAAGGGTATAACTTTTTTTGACAGTTGTACTACATAGGAAATCAAGAGAAGGATGGGGATTCCTTTTCTGGCAGTGAAAAGGCCTCCTTTTATCCTGGAATGGGGTGAAAAGGCTGCTAGACCTTTTCACATAGAGGAAGTGAAGATTTTTCACTCTCAAGGACAGGCTTGTGGTTTGCAAAAGGCCTGTATAGCCTTTATTGGGCTCAGATGTGGTTTTGAAACCACATCTGGGAAGTTTTCACCAATACAGGGTGAAGATTTTCATCTGGGGACCACACAGCCTGATTCTGACATGTATGAGACGTAGGATGCTGTACAGAACCTGTATGGGACCCCAGTATTGAATTAACTATGAGGTTTTGAAGTAAAAAAAAACTTCTTTGTCTGTTTGACACCTCATAATCATAGCTATGGAATATTATCCCACAGTAAGGCTGTATTGGCCAAACTGTGGGATTTTGACTTAAAACAGCCATACCTTTGTCAGTTTTTGGGATATAAACCTCAAAATTGGTTCAGTGTATAGCCCTGTATTTTTTATACACAATGGTACCTCATTTGAAATGGTTGTAATTAAATATGGCAAAGCTATTCCATGTACAAGATTTTTGTACATATGTGTGTTTTAGGCAAAAAGCTGTATTGGGCTTGTTTGCCTTATAACCTTTGTTATGGATGAGATATGGGGAAATGAATGGCACCATCAGATAGCCCTGATTTTTATCTTTCCAAAAAGACCCCACCTTAGGTATCTCACACTAAAACTGTAGAACTTAGATGAGAGGTGAATATTTTATTCACCGTTATTTGGCCTGAATTTGGCTATAACTCCTGTAATTATGGTGCTAGATCAGTTTGGCTAGTACCATTGGATAATACTGACTTAGAGATTAATTTTGAATACCCATTTGATGGGGTTAAGCCTCTTCCTCTGTATTTCAGATGAGAGGTGAAAATTAAGGTTTATGCTCAGCAACAACTTTGAGCAGGAATAACTTTGTTATTATTTGTCCTATGATGATGGGACTTGTATATTTGGAAAGGTATGAGTTTCCTCTTTCTTTTGATACCTTTTGAGCTGATTTGGATCAGCTCCATGTTTTGGTGGTATCCTGGCTATACCATTGATTTATGGTATTTGGCTGTTGTGCTTGTGCTCTGGGTTTAAGTCACAGGCTGACAAAGACACTTTGGACACATTGGTGGATGGCAAGACACTGAGGGAAATCATACCCACCCTGCCATTCACCTTATAATTCAACAGGAACCTCAAAACGGAGGACTGGAAAGATATGGATCAAGTTCTTCAGCTCCACCAACTCCTAAAAGATTTATTTCAATGGAGCATGGACAACAAAAGGTTCAACCTGGAATCCCACTGGGAAGAACTTGGAGCAAGTTTCCAGAATATTTGTATCAAACAGATAGACTTAAAAGACCTTATTGTAATCATTAAAGGTTGGAATCCCACCAGGAAGTTCAAACTCCTGGAGGTGAGGGCAAACAGGATAAGGGAGAATCAAGACACTATCCAAGCTTTAGAAGAGCAGCTGACCCAGACAGGGAATACTCAGATTCCTTCAGGATCACAAGGAGCAGGCCAAATCAGCTCTCCAGTGGCTTCACACCATTCAGAAACCAACAGAGCAGTGGCCAAGAGTCACCATTATTCACAATCCCAGGAAGTTTCCAGGAGAAGACAAGGATACAAGGGCAAAAAAAAGACCAACTTCAGCCAGAGGAAGAGAGAGTCAGACCCAATGATCCAGAAGCTGTTGGATTTGGTGAAAGAAGTGCACAAGAACCAGAAGCAGTTGTAAATAACTCTAGAATCAGTAGTCCTATTAATAGAAATATTACCCCCACTCAGATTGAACAAAAATTTTTCACACCTGAGAGTAACCTATACAGTGATTCACTGTGGCTAGACATGTCCCAATATGCTGAGAAAACTCAAAAGAAGTTTGCAGAACTTGAAGCAAGCCATGAGAGGATGAAAATATTGACATCCTCCATGGACAAAATTGTTGAAAACCTTCAAGAAGAACATGCTCAATTGAGAAAAGCCTCTGAAGAAACCAACAAAAGACTGAATCTAGTACTTGAAGAACAACATCACAGCAAAAGGGACAGGGATTATCTGGATCAAGACATAAACAAGCTGTTTAATGTCTACCATAGCATGAAGCCCCAACCACAAGGCCATGCTATGGATAATCCATATCACCAAGATGACATCAAACCAGATGCCATGTTGATGAATAAGGCAAAATCTCCATCATAATACCAGGATGGAGATAATATGTCTTATTCAGAGAAGGAAGCTGTAACAACCACTCATCAGAGGTAAGGGTATTCATTCACACACCCACTCAGACACCTCAAATCAGCAGATCCAGCATTTGTATCAGCATTCAATTTCAGCAATTTTCATTCTGAAACATGCATACAGCTTGGTACCTCAATACAGCCTGTCAATACCTGTACAGGCTGGTTTCACCCAATACAGTTTCAATACACCAGTATGGAACTGTATGATCACTCAAATACACCACACCTCTTGTACAGGTTCTGTACAGCTGTACAGGACCTGTATTGGCCAGACTCAATTCAATCATCAATTATTCTCATGAAAATTCTTCCTCTGGATCAGGGCTGGTGATTCTCACATATACCAGCCCCTCTTTCTCCCCCCTGGGGACTTTTCCCCAGTTAATTAATTTAGTTTATTTATCATTTCATAATTATTCTTATCCTTATTTTGGGTATTATAATTATTTAATTTTAAGTTAGTCTTTGCATTTTCTCTTCGCCTGTACAGTATGAGTTGGGTGGCCATATCCTTATTAACCCTTCTCTTTCCATTCTGACAGGTTGAAACAGTGGACTTGGACTTGTTTGTGGTTGGCTCTTCTATTCTTTTACTCTTATCTTTTGTTGCTGCTTTTCTTATATTTATTCTTTAGCAATTTATCTTTAACACTCTTAAGTGTATCTCATCTTATCTTATCTTTGAGCCCTCCATAAGTGAGTCCCAGTTTACTGAGTGCCAGGCCCTCTTCACTTCGAAGAGCCCCTGTGACATTAAATTAATTAACTAATATTTGATTCTTTCTTTTCATTCATTTATATTCATTTCCTCTCATTCATCAATTATGACCTTTTCATGATTTTATGATTTTTTATGATTTTTTTTTTTTATGAATTTTTTCTCTCTCATCAATTTTCATCTCATTCATTTCATTCTTATGAAAATTGATTCTTTTCCTTTCTTAATCATTGCTGACCATTTCATCACTTCATTTTATTTTTATCAATCAAATTTTTCTGTGTTCTTATTCAGGTTTCATCTAGGAATTATTGATTGGTTTAATTGATTGGATTATTCATTGGGATTCATTTGGGTTATTGATTCAGGATTTATTGGATTTATTGACTTTGAACTCTCAAGATATTGATTGATCCTCAAGAATTGATTTTGATTATTGATTTGATTTGACTCATCAAGATATTGAATTGATTTCTGAAGATTTTGAACTGATTGATTGATTCCTCAAGACTTGATTTCATATTGAAGACATTTATTGATTGATTATTGATTGAATATTGATTGATTATTGATTTCCTCAAGATTATTGATATTTGATTTGAATTGATTTTTGATTGATTGAATTTATTTGACTGTTGATTGAATTTGATTCCTCAAGATTTGAATTGATTCCTCAAGATTCATCAAGATTTTATTGTGATTGATTTGGCCAAGTTTTGATTATCTTTAATACCATCAAGTTTTATTTCATTTATTTCAAAATGCCAGTTCAGCATAGCCCCCCAGCAAAGAATACTAGATCCCAGAAAATTCCAGCTGTTCTCACTCCTACAGCAAGGGCTCCTCTTGACCGCACACCATCAGTTCATCAACTGAGTGCAAACTTGGACAGAGGACCACCAATGGAAGGAACAGCACCCTCAAGAAGAGGTGGAATGAAATCTAGAAGATCAAGATCCTTTTCTGGACTTTTGGGTGGCTACCCTGGCATGTCTGAAGGTGCAAGAGCAAGATTAGGGGAAGTTGAAGATGAAGAGGGGGAAGAGTCTGTGGAAGAGGAAGATTCTGGGGAAACTGAAGTGGCAGATGCCTTGGCAAATGCTCCAGAGGTGCCTCAGGGTTCTAATCTAGCCCTTTCTAGTCAACCTCTTGTCATTCAAACTGATCCAAGTCTCCTCAAGATGATGGAGCAGATGACTCAATTCATGGGACAGCTCACTCAAGCAGTTGCCCCCAGGGACAATTCCAAAGCCCCTGCTTTCAAGACTCCATCCATGAAGGCACCTGATTCTTTTGATGGTACTCAAGCTCATAAGTTGAGAGGATTTATCCAATCCTGTCAACTAATTTTCCATAATGATCCAGCAAACTTCTTCTCTGACAGGAAGAAGGTTTTGTACTCAACTTCTTTTCTTACTGGTAGAGCTGGCAAATGGATTGAACCTTACCTCTCAAATATTTCCAATGAAGACCCTTCCTACCTCCTCAATAATTGGCCATTGTTTGAATCTCAATTATTCACTCTGTTTGGTGACCCCAATGAAGTCAGGAAAGCTGAACAAGAGTTGGACAATTTGAGGATGAAGGAAAGTGGTCATGTATCCTTGTACATTGCAGATTTCAGAAGCTTAATGTCAAGAATTGGAGATTGGGGGGAAAGAGCTTACATTCATGTGTACAGAAGAGGATTGGCATCAAGATTATTGGACCAGTTGGCTTCTCACCCTGGAGCTTTTGATACTCTTCAAGAACTTATGGATGTCACTTTAGAATTAGACACAAGATATCATGAGAGGCAAAAGGAAAAGGGCAGTCATCAAGAGAAGAAGCCTCCAATCATTGGATCCAATCCCTCCAAGCCTCCTCAAAGTTCATCATCCAAGAAGCCTTATCACAATAAGAATAAGAAGGGGAAGAATTTTCAAATGTCCAAAGACAAGCCTCATGCTGCTCTCCTCAATAAGGACAACAAATTAATTGGTTCTGAAAAGGAGAGGAGGATTAAAGAAGGTTTGTGCAATTATTGTGGTGGAAAGCACCCATTTGAAAAATGCTTCAAGAGGCCTGAGAATAGGCAAGGATCATCAGAAGGCTTCCCTAGCAAGCAGGGAAAAGCCTGAGTGGGAATCATGATGTGTTCAATGTTCTCACTTATTTCCTTCAAGAGCACAATTGTGCACTCTGAATACTAGTGTCAAGAAATCTTTAAAGTTTCTTATTTTTTCTTCAATCTCTGATATTTTTTATAGTATTCTCATTGATTCTGGTGCTACAAACTCTTTTATTGCAAAGAATTTTGTTCTCAAGTACTCATTGACTCTGTCAGAGCTCCCTGAAAAGATTCCTCTTTTCATTCTGGATTCTAATGAATCCCCTGCCTTGTTCATCACCCATTATACCAAGTGGGTAGCTGACTGGCCTTCCTTCCCAAGCTTTGAATGGGATTTCTTTATCATAGATTCACCCAAGGGAGAAGACCTGATATTGGGCTATGATTTCCTTTACCATTTCAATCCCATTATTGATTGGAAAAATGGATTGATCACCTATGATTCTAATCATAAGGATTCTAGTGGTATTATTCCTTCTACTAGTAATGACTTAGCCACTGCTGTCAACAGTGTTGCTCTGGCTGGTGAACTTAAGACACCTTCCATTCCTTCTTCTGTCCATATCCCTTCCATAATTCCCTCTCAGTCATTACTTCCATCAAGAGATGAAGTCTTCAAAGAGATAAAGGATGTTGGAGAAGATGTTGCCATATCTTCACTTCATCTCTTCCAAGGGGATATGGACCTTCCTCCCTTATCTTTTCATGCACCCCTGGAGGAGCAGTGGGATGAGGAGGAAGAGCCAGAAGAAATTGAAACTGTGTTGAAGGTTGTTCCTCCTGCTTATCACCAATATTTGGATGTATTCTCCAAGGTGAAAGCAGAGAAACTTCCTCCACACTGCGCCTGTGATCAACATATCGAATTGGAGGGTCTTCTACCTCCAATTGGTGTTATCTACTCATTATCAAATCAAGAGTCAGAAACACTGTGGGCCTACATTTCAGAGAATGTAGAGAAAGGTTTCATTAGACCAAGCTCCTCTTCAACAGGAGCACCTGTCCTTTTTGTCAAGAAAAAGGATGGAGGTCTTTGTTTGTGTGTTGACTACCGCAAACTCAATGCTGTCACTAGGAAGAACAGATACCCTGTTCCTCCTATGAACCAGCTTCTTACCGTATTCAACGGTTCCACTATCTTCTCCAAGATAGATTTGCGTGGTGCATATAACCTTCTGAGAATCAAAGAGGGGGATGAGCACTTAACTGCCTTTAGAACCAAATATGGCAGTTATGAGTATTTGGTCATGCCATTTGGTTTGACCAATGCTCCTGCTTCTTTCCAAAATCTAGTAAATGATATCTTTGCAGATTTTTTTGGATGTGTTTGTTGTGGTTTATCTAGATGATATTATGGTCTTTTCCAGTTCTGAGGAGGAACATGTCAAACATGTGGCCTCTGTCCTCCAAAGACTGAGGGACAATAATCTGTTTGCCAAAGCCTCCAAGTGTGGAATACTTGGGCTATGTTGTTTCAAGTGATGGCCTCAAGATGGATTCTTCAAAAGTTCAACAAATCCTCAATTGGCCTCAGCCCAAAAACATCAAGGCTCTTCAATCTTTCCTTGGCTTTGCCAATTTTTATCAACGTTTCATTAAAAATTATTCTAAAAAAATCACTTCTCTCACTTCCCTCCTTAAAAAAGATTCTCCTTTCATCTTCAATGAGGAAGCTCTTAGTCAGTTTCAAGCACTCAAAGAAGCTTTCACCTCTGCTCCTATCTTATCTCACTTTAATCCTTCTCTACCTACTATAGTAGAGACTGATGCTTCTGATTATGCTTTGGGCGCCGTACTGAGCCAGGTGAATGACTCAGGAAAGCACCCCATTGCATTTGATAGTCGCAAGCTCTTGCCAGCTGAACTCAACTATGAAATCCATGACAAGGAACTCCTTGGCATAGTTTGGGCTCTCAAGCGCTGGAGAGCATTTCTTCTTTCTCTTTCCAATCCTTTTGAGGTCTTGACAGACCACTCTTCCTTGCAGTATTTCATGTCTTCCAAAGTTCTTACTCATCGTCAGGCCCGTTGGGCTGAATTTCTCTCCGAATTTCATTTCACTATCACTTACCGCCCAGGCAGGCTGGCCACTTTACCAGATGCCTTGTCACGTCGGGACGACGTGTACCCAGAGAGGGGGGTGGACTTCATCAGCAAGAATCCTCAGAATTTTCATCAAGTACTTAAGCAAGATGGAATTCAAGAGTCAAGATTCTTCTCAATCAAAGTGGAAATTTTCTCAGATTTAGTTGAAAAGATTCAAAAAGAAGTATGGCAAGACAAAGACTACAAAGAAATACTCAAGCAGCTAGCAAGAGGTGAATCAGTTCCAGATTATTCTCTTGAACCTCAAGCCAAGTTATTATTATTCAAAGATAGAGTGGTAATCCCAAGCAATGAAGAACTTCAACTCAATATTCTTCAAAAGCGTCATGACTCACCATTGGCTGGCCATCCTGGCCAGGAGAAGACCCTCAAGCTCATCAAGAGGGATTTTTATTGGGCTGGCATGAATCAATTCATCAAGGACTATGTGTCCTCATGTCAGCAATGTTCAAGAAACAAGAACATTCATCACAAGAAGTTTGGATTACTCAAGCCTCTTTCAATTCCATCTGGTCCTTGGAATTCATTATCAATGGACTTTATCACTCAATTGCCACTGTCCAACAACTTTGATTCAATCTTAGTAGTTGTGGACAGATTCTCAAAAATGGCAATCTTCATTCCAACTTATGGCACAATCACTGCTCTGGATTTAGCTCAAATATTCATTAGTCATGTATTTTCCAAGCATGGAGTCCCAGTCAGTATTGTCAGTGATAGAGGATCCTTATTTGTTTCATCATTCTGGACTCAATTGTGTCAGCAGCTCAAGATATCAAGAGATCTTTCAACTGCCTTTCACCCTGAAACAGATGGACAGACAGAGAGGGTAAATCAGATACTAGAACAGTACCTTCGGATGTATGTCAGCTATCATCAAGATGACTGGTACACCTGGCTCCCTCTGGCTGAATTTGCCTATAATAATGCAGAACATTCATCCACCAAGCAATCACCTTTTTTCACCATTTATGGAAGAAATCCCAGCTTTGACTCAATCCATATTTCTCAAGACTCACCTGCTGGAAAGTTATCAACAAAACTCCAATCAGTACAGCAAGTTGTCAAAGAAGAATTAGAGTCAGCAATAAGGAGATTCAAGAAGTATGCAGATAGAAATAGGGCAATTCCACCTGATTTCCAACCTGGGGACAAAGTATGGCTAGCTTCCAAGAACATCAAGACAACAAGACCCACCAAGAAATTATCAGAAAGATGGTTGGGACCCTTTGAAGTTCTTAAGAAGATTGGCAGCCATGCATATCACCTCAAGTTGCCTCAGCAATGGAAGACAGTTCACCCTGTATTCCATGTGTCCTTATTAGAACCAGTCAAGCATTCAACTATCCCAAATCGTCATTAATTGCCGCCACCACCAGTTTTAGTGGAAGAGCAAGAAGAATGGGAAGTGGCTCAGGTTCTGGACTCAAAACTCAAAAGAGGTAAATCATGGTATCTTGTAGAGTGGAAAGGATTCAGTGAAGACCCAGAAAGAACCACTTGGGAACCATCTTCCAACCTTACCAACTCACCAGACCTTGTCAAGGATTTCCATTCATTGTATCCAGACAAGCCTGGTCCAAATACCTCAAGAGTTTGATTTATGGTGCTTGGTGGGGAGAAGAAGTTATGAAAGTAAGTTCCTCTCCTGGCATGCACCTTTAAGGGGGTATTCTACCCATATGTTGTTGTAAGCATCACCTTGGCCACTTTGTGAGCACTTGTCAATTCTTTGGACAGGTTCAGGAAGCATACAACATCAATACCCTCCATTTGGACCTTATCAAGATATGGCCAAATGTTTCTTTCTTTCTTTTTATTTTCATTTCTTTTCTTTCTTTACTCATATAATTTCTTTCTTTTATTTCTTTAAAGCAGCACCATCCCCTTCCAAATCACGTAGTGGGAGGGTCCCTTATTATGTTATCTCATTTATTAGTTGTTATAAGAGCATGAATAGGAGTCAAACCAACCGTAAACAGGAACAAGACACTGGATTTCACTCCACCCAAATTGTCAAGTCCACGTCAAATCAAAAGTTCGACCTCAAGGGAATTGGGCCACAAGTCAATCATGGCCCCCCTCAAAACCTCTCAATGTCAAGGTCCAAGGCCCCTTTAGGGGCTGGAATCAGTATGGGGGGCCTCCCCTGCAAGTCTGGGGGAGGCCAAGTTCTTGGTGGTCCTGGACCCCACCAATGGGTCCAGGCCATATAAGGTGAAATTCCTTTTTTGGGCCAATCAAGGTCCCATGGTACCCCTGGGTCCCCAGCAAATTTGGGCCCTGGGGGCCTCCTGTAGCCCCCACGGACCACGGACCGCAAGACCCCAATTTACCCAAAAGGCCCATAGGGGCCAAAAAAGCCCAGACTTCAAGAAAAGGCCAAAAATGGCCATGAACCCAAAATCACCTCAAAACACCAAGGACCCAAGAAAAGGCCAGAATTGGCCATGAATCACATTTCACCCCAAGGCACTAAGGACCCAAACAAAAGGCCAAAATGGCCATAAATTCAAGGATCCTCAAGATCCCCCATAGAGAAGGCACCAGCCCAAAATCACTATAAAGGGCTGGTTGAGGCATTTTGAAAGCCATTGGGGACAAGACCCCTGAATTCTTGTCCCCATCATTTTCTTTGATTGGGCTGGCCAGATGAGTACACTGCATATACCCATCTGGCACCATTTTTTGAGCGCAAGAGCTCAATGGCCATCATTTTGGGATACAACCCAAGGCCACGCCCCAAGGACGTCAGTTGTTGAAATCAGAAGAAAGAACAATTCGAAGTGGGGTATTTACTCAAAGTTAAAGAAGGGGGGAAATAAATTTAATTGACAGAGAAGAGATGGAGAAGGATGTCGAGATAATGGTCAAAAGAAAACTTTTCAAAGCATTGTGTGGGGTAGTGAGATGCCACTCAACAATGGCAGGGTATTATGGTGTTCAGGAGCCCACCAGTTTCAAGAGGGGGATACTGTAACAACCACTCATCAGAGGTAAGGGTATTCATTCACACACCCACTCAGACACCTCAAATCAGCAGATCCAGCATTTGTATCAGCATTCAATTTCAGCAATTTTCATTCTGAAACATGCATACAGCTTGGTACCTCAATACAGCCTGTCAATACCTGTACAGGCTGGTTTCACCCAATACAGTTTCAATACACCAGTATGGAACTGTATGATCACTCAAATACACCACACCTCTTGTACAGGTTCTGTACAGCTGTACAGGACCTGTATTGGCCAGACTCAATTCAATCATCAATTATTCTCATGAAAATTCTTCCTCTGGATCAGGGCTGGTGATTCTCACATATACCAGCCCCTCTTTCTCCCCCCTGGGGACTTTTCCCCAGTTAATCAATTTAGTTTATTTATCATTTCATAATTATTCTTATCCTTATTTTGGGTATTATAATTATTTAATTTTAAGTTAGTCTTTGCATTTTCTCTTCGCCTGTACAGTATGAGTTGGGTGGCCATATCCTTATTAACCCTTCTCTTTCCATTCTGACAGGTTGAAACAGTGGACTTAGACTTGTTTGTGGTTGGCTCTTCTATTCTTTTACTCTTATCTTTTGTTACTGCTTTTCTTATATTTATTCTTTAGCAATTTATCTTTAACACTATTAAGTGTATCTCATCTTATCTTATCTTTGAGCCCTCCATAAGTGAGTCCCAGGCCCTCTTCACTTCGAAGAGCCCCTGTGACAGAAGCCTTGAAACAGCTTCCTGAGGCCTCAAGCTGGCCCAATTGATTATATTGATGGACTCTTCATTGATGTACCAAGCATACCAGATTACTGTATTACTGCTAGACTTAATACAGCATTTAAAGGACATGCTAGTATATGGTATACAGAATGAAAGAAATCCATAGCAGGAGAAAGTGGCTATGGTTAAAGAGCGAAATCATCCAAAAGTACAGCAATGGTACTTGGATATGGCAAAAGACCATGTCATTTGAAAATGACAAATACTCTGTGGACAAAGATTCATATGAGTGGTGTCTCAGACAGTCTAAAAGACTTAAAGCCATTGATCCTAAAATGAACATTCAGATGAGGAATCACAAACTCCTGAAAAAAATTCCAGGAGAACTAGAGCATGCAGTGAAATTCAGATGCAACCACAATTGCACTCCAGATTAAATTGCAAATACCTTACAAAATGTAAGGAAAAGAACTAATATAGGGAAATAAACCCCATATAAAAGAAGTGGTTTCAAAGAGAAACAACCTTTCAGGGTGGAGCTTAAAGACAAACCCAGAGAAAGGGTGGCAGAAGTGGCAAAGAAGAAAGATTATTGTCACAACTGTGGTTCAAAAGACCACTATGCCAACAACTGTCCAAAGGGAAAGAAAAAAGTCTATGCCATTGAGAAAGTCCCAGAGGAGGAATCCCCAAAGAAGATTCTGACTCAGAATCTATGGGGGATTCCATCAGAGAACAATCTGATGAAGAGAAATACCCAAGAGAAGAATTTGTAGTGGAATACCAAGAGGAAACCCCACTAGAAATCCAGGACATACAGTTGGAAGCAGGCATGCCACAAGACACTGCCAACAAAAACTTGTGCAAACACACACAAGATGCACAAACATTCCTTGTCACACCAACCAAAGGAATGGCATACATACATAGGACAGCCACAAAAATGACTGTTTGCACTGACAATACTCAACACCCATTGACAATTGACAGTGGGGCACACTGTTCCATAGTGGCCAGAAATTATCTGGACAACCACTTCCCAAATTGGGAAAAACAACTCTTGCCAACAAAGGCAAAGAACTTTAAAAGTGCTTCAGTGAATATGACTTCCATTGGGAGAATTATAAAAGAAATAATTATACCCCATGAGAAGGGTAATATCAGACTCAACCCACAGTATGTAGTGCTTGATGATGCCCACATCCAAGGGTTCTTACTGGGGACAGATTACCAGAGGATTCATGGTATTGATATTTACAATAGTAAAAACAGGCACATTAGCATTGGTACCAACAAGAAAAAGAAATTTTCACTTGATATATACCAGATAGCTTCCCAAGATCCACTAGAAGAACTACTGAATGAATTCAGAGAGGGCCAGTTTAGCACTACCCTCAGCAGTAAACAGAAACTAAGCTTACTGAAGATGCTGAGAAAGAACACACCAGCATTTTCTATTGGTGAAGAAACCCTAGGCAAAATTAGAGGCCACAAAATAGAACTATATCTGGATGTGGAAAGACCTTATCCACCCATGCTCAGGAGACCTCCATACCCAGCAAGTCTTGAAACCAGGAAGGAAATTGAGAAACATATAAATGAACTCCTGGACATGGATGTAATCAGAAAGATTGGACAAAATGAAATAGTGGAAGCTACCACTCCTGTCCTGATAACCTAGAATGATAGCAAGTCTAGGCTGTGTGGAGATTTCAGAGCTCTGAATAACTACACCAAAGCTGACAGGTACCCTATACCCAGGATACTTCATGCCTTAGACAAACTGGCAAAAGCCAAATACAAAAACAAGATGGATTGTATGAAAGGCTTCCACCAGAATGGAGTTAAACCAAACTCCATGAAATTACTCAGAATCATATGCCATATGGCATATATGAGTACACCAGGATGCCATTTGGCATCAGAAATGCACCAGCCCACTTCCAAAGGATGATGGACACAATAGTTCAAGGAGAAATATTGGAATTATGGATGGTAGTATATATTAATGACATCATTATATACTCAGAGACATGGGAAGACCATGTGAAATACATAGACAGAGTGCTAAGTAAGTGCACACCCATTGATCTGAAAATTTTACCTAAAAAGTGCAATTTTGGCCAACAAGAGCTACTAGCTCCAGGACATAAAGTCTCAGGTCTTGGTCTGGCAATTGACCAGAACAAAGTAGCAGGAGTACTGCAGAAACTAGTATCAAAAAGCATCAAAGAGATGAAATCCTTCCTTGGGTTTTCTAGCTACTATAGAAATCACATCAAGTATTTTGCCCACATAACTAGTAGTTTATACAATTTATGTTCAAAAGATGTAGTTTTTGAAATTACCAAGGAAAGAAGGGATGCATATGAGAGGATCAAACATGAACTCACAAATGCACCTGTGCCCATATTGCCTGACTTTGAACTACCATTAAAGTTATACATAGATGCAGCATGTAGCCAAGGCTTAGAAGCAGCCCTTCACCAGAGACAAATTGTGTGAGCCTTTGAGATATGACCACATACCCAATAAGGTCACAAAAAAGACTCAGAAAAATTATACCTTTAATATAATTATATTAAAATTACTTAGAATAATTATACATTAAGAATAATTACTTAAATATACAAAAAATACCATAAATTGGTACAAAAATTGGTTTAACTTAAAAACCAATGAATCAACATGTAAAATAAATTATACCATTGGATTCCCCATGGAAAAATACACATATACCATTTTTATGGCATATCTGAAAAGTCAATATTTAAGGAATTATAAGGTATAATACCTTATAAAAACCATAAAAGCTTATTTATCTCAAGAACTAATGAAACAACATGCAAAATAAATTATACCAGTGGATTCCCCATGAAAATTCACACATAAAACAATTAATAAGCTAATTTCCAATGTTAATACTTAAGGAATTATCCTGAATATATGCACTTTTTTGGTCAACGCATATATTCAAGGATCATAGCTAATATCTTCTAAACTATACATGATAGAATGATGAACCAAAAATAAAGTTACCACGTAATTACTGTAAGAACACAGATATGAACTTTATTTTACTAATTATAAACAAGGTTAAAACCTATGATGAATTATTGATAAAAATCAACAGAGCTGTTGACCACTTTGTTGTGAAAGTGTTCCAAACTTAAAAAAAAATATACAGTTGGATTCTCCTAGTTCATTCGTGAAGAATGATGTAATTTTTATCATTAAATTCAGGGTATAACCCCCTGAAATCAAGGTTTTAAGTTTAAAATATTGAATTTTGACAGAAAAGATGAGTTACAAGAAAAATCATCAAAATTAGAGTTTTGATGATGTAATGAAAAGCTCTTGGCAGCATAATAAGGTTATGCCAGGCTATCAGAATTCACTCTCTGAATTGCTGTAGCGTGTAAATCTTAAAAGTTATTGAGGATCAAAGCTTGAGCTTAATTTGAGCAGTTATGATCACATACTGTAACCTTAATTTAAGTTTAACAGTCTTAAGAGTGATAAAATTGGTGAATACTATTAGTTTATGATTAAAACTAATAAAATCCACGAAATTTGGGGTTCTTCCAAGCCTCTGATGTCATCAAACTTAGAGTTATAGTGATAACTCTAAATAATGATGTAATAATGATGTAATATGGTTTGATCATGATGTAATCACCCTCAAACCTTAAAATATTGATCAATTCCAGTGGATATGATCAGTACACGTCTACTAGAAGCCTGCTTGACTCTAGGAGGGAGGTATTTACTATAAATAGAGCTCTTTTTACTCTATTTTCCCCTCAGACACATCAAAAACATTAAATCAATTGAATAAAAGGTAATTTCTTTATTCTTTATATATAAAACTGTTATATTATTAAAGACCAAAGACCACCTTGCTATAATCATCTATTTTGACGTGATTAAATCATTTATTTAATTGTTTTTGTTAAAAAATCTCTCTAATAACTCATTTCCACGTAAAAATCCAGAATAATTTGTAATTTTCTTTATTTTTATTGTAAATACAATTTGAAAAGGTTGTATTTATATTTTTTGGCGTAAAATACTTCAAAATTATTATATTAAGTGTTAAAAGTAGGTTATTTTCTCTTATTATAATAATTTCTCTATTATTACTCTCTTAATAATTCTTTAATTAATATAAATAGTATTTATATTAATTCATAACTTTAATATTAGTAATATTATTGTTATTAATTGTTTTTTATTAATAAAAAACAATTTTTTACGCCTTTATTATTTGTTGGTAACAATAATAAAGAGCTTTATAATATATTAATTATTTTATATTAATATATTATTTATAATATTATAATTTCATATAATATTAATTATATTATTATATTTATTTAATAATATAATATTTTTACGCCATAATAATAATATTTCTTTATTATTATTATTATTTTAATCTTATTTATTTTAATTATAAGGACATTCAGAGTACAATAAGTAATAAATTAGTAATTTTTACTTATTTTTTCATAGTCAAACCTTACAAATTGTAGATGGTGAACCAAGAGAGGGAGTAATATGTTACATCTTTAGGCAGCTGAAAAATTCAGAAACCAGGTATGGGGCCACCCAGACTGAATGTCTATGCATAGTCTGGGCTCTTGAGAAACTCTATTATTATTTGGAGGGTGCAGTCTTTGAAGTCTACACAGATTGCACAGCCTTGAAGTCTTTACTAAACATGAAGACTACCAATAGACACATGATGAGGTGGAGAATAGCCATCCAGGAGTATAGAGGGAATATGAACATCATATACAAACAGGTTAAAGTCATAACAATGCAGATGGCCACTGGATAATGTCAAAAGCAACCAAGCTTATGACCCTGAAGTAGCAGCCAAGATCCCTATCCATTTCATGGAAATAGACAGGAAGAAAAACTTCAGATTTTCTGAGTGGGCACCAGAAAGTGGTACCCCAGACAGTGGAAACACTGACTCAGAAGGCACAGAAACTCCCATATTGGGAATAAGTTCCTCAGAACTGCATAATGAATTCTTCAATGCAGTGATGAAGACATATGCCAAACACAAACAATGTGGCATATTGTTGCAACTCCTTCAAAAAAAGTACAGGAGAACAGAACTGGAATCCCGGTTAGAGGAACCCTGGTTGAGCAACTATAAGGACAATAAATTTTTCCTTATATATGGCTTGCTCTACCATAGAGAGAAGCACACGAGTGCACTCACAATAATAGACAGAGACCATATATTATTGATCCTGCAAGAATGCCATGACTGCCCCTATTTGGGACACACAAGTGAAGAAAGGACCAAAGAAAGGGTAGCAAGCACTGCTTGGTGGCCCAAATGGGAAAAGAGTTGAGTGAATACATCAAGACTTGTGAAATATGCCAAAAGGCAAATAGAAAACATGGGAAGAAGTATGGGTTACTTCAACACATAGAAGAACCCAAACACTCATGGGAAACCATCAACATGGACTGGGTTACAGGACTTGTACCAGGAGGCAAAGAAAACTTCAATGCCTGATTAATCATAGTTGACAGGTTCAGCAAGAGTATGAGTTGCCTACCATGTCACAAGGAGGACACAGCCATGGATACTGCTCTGTTATTCTGGAACAGCATCATATCTACCTGTGGAGTCCCTAAGATCATCATCAGTGATAGGGACCCAAATTTCACATCTGAATTTTGGACAAACTTGTATGACATGTTTGGCACCAAGCTGCCATTTTACACAGATTACCATACACAAACAGATGGATTAGCTGAGAGGATGATCCAGACAATGGAGGACATCCTTAAAAGGTTCTGTGCCTATGTCATGAAATATAAGGACCATGAAGGTTACACCCATGACTGGGTTACCCTTCTACCAGAAGTCCAACTGGCATATAGCACAAGTCAGCACTCTACCTGTAAGATGTGTCTATGAAACTGTTTATAATATTACTATCAATCAACAGTACTATGACTGTTCTTATGAAATATAATAATAAAGAATTACTATAACCACAATGAAATAATTAAAGAATTACTTCTTTCACATGTTATACACTACTAGTGATTATAACAGTGAGCAGTAATTGTCTACAAGAATCAATTACAAGAAGAATTTAATAATAAAAACTTCTTTTATTAAGCTAATAAAATTATTTTAATATATAATTATCTTTTTCAAGAAAAACTATAAAGATAATCCTTGAAGAAAACTATTACTAGAGAAAAACTTTAAGAATTAAAAAATAAATCACTCACTAATACTCTAAAGAACTTATTGAAAGATAAAGCAGAGAGATTTGACGTAGAATTGTGGATTTAATGGTTCAAAATGATTTTATTGCAATATTACAACAATATATAGCTTATTTCTATTATTTCACGTCTATCTGATTGATTCTGAAAGAATAAAACACTTAAGAAAAGCTTAACTAATACTTACTTGTTGGTAACAATGATATAAATGAATAATGTGATGATGATGTGGAAAAAACAGCAAGAGGAGGCCTCTTTTAAGTCTAAGACAGCTCACAGAGGCGTGCCATGAAGCAAACTTAAAAGCCAGTGAGTGATAAATCAATAAAACGTTTTGGATTATTGATTGCATCATCTGCTGTCATGTAAGATTATCATAATTACTTAATTGAGGCTTTTATGTGACTACCAACCCATTTATGGTTAAGAATAAAAGGAGTAACAACTTTAAATCTTCTTTTATTCCAAAATAATCATTGATTTCCCAAAATTATCAATGTTATTGGAAATTTCATCACAGAATTTATTTTCAGTAAATTTTTAAAGATTCTGTGTTTCAAGTGGAATCCTCAAAAATGGAATGTAAGTAAAACTTCTAATTTTACATATAAAAGTATAATTATTATTTATTTTTATATGAATTATACAGTTCTCAATTGGTCCTGAAAGTTTCAGAAAGATTAATTCAGAATTGTATTTTTAATGAATTTTTGAAGTTTTACCTCATTTCTATGTAGAATTGCAAATAACAGTCTATGGCTGGTTACTATGAGGTAAATCAATGGATAATAGTCCAAAAAGGGTTTTAGTTACTATTTTGGGGATTATCCATGGATAGTAATTAATAATTGACATGGTTACAGGAGTCTAAGTTGCTCTTTACCTCCTTGGCATGTCAAAATAGCAGGTTATTTGCTTTTTCCTTATGATTTACTTAAGTTGTAACATGGTAACCAAGTTCCCAAAATGTTTTAGTTTACCAATGAGGCCAAGATCAGCCATGGATCGAAGCTTTGGAGCTGTCCACGCCTCAGAGGCCTCAGAAGTTGGGTACCCTGGCTCTCTTTGATGTCTATTGTCCCCTTGCCTATCTTTTATGTCAAAATGGAATTTTAAGAGATACCCACCATGGGTGTACCAAAATTGCATGTAAGAATACCATAATATTAAGTGCCCAAAACATGCAAAACACCATTTTTAGTGTATATGTAACAAGGGATTTCTCACATTCCCATTATTTTGGCATGAAATAGAGAAAAACAAAAATTTCCATGGATCTTTTATGTGGTATTGATGATGTGGTATTGAATTATTTTCCATATTACCACCTCAAAGAGGTAATTTTAGCTTATTCACTCTATGAAGCTACCCTAGGTGAAATTTTGTGTAGAATCCAAATCTGGACTTAAATCCATGAATTTACTTACTCAATAAAAAGTTATTCATCTTTTCAGAAATCAAAAATGATGAATTTTGGATATATGCATGACTTATGGGTTATGCATAGTTCAGAATCTATTTTTAAGATAATTTTGGCCTATTTGGGTATGTAAAATATACCTCAAGGCTCACACTACCACAGGAAAAACACCTGCACTGGTAGAAAAAGGGTGGAATCCCCTATTACCTGTGGATCACTTGAAGAAAAAACTTCTGACCATCCACCCTACAGCCAAAGATTTCCATGAAATGTGGAAGAGAGCTTATGAAACAGCAGCCAAATGCATAGCTGAGGCAAAAGAATATAATAAATAGAGGTGGGAAAAATCACACATGGAACATGACTTTAAAGAAGGGGACCAAGTATTAGTGTCTACACTGGTCTTCAATAATATCAAAGGACCTAAGAAAATGAGATACTCATTCGTAGGGCCCTTCACTATCATTAAATTGATAGGGAAAACTGCAGTGGAAGTCAAACTCACAGAGTAATTTTCCAGGAAACACCCAGTCTTTCCAGTGAGTTTAGTCACACCATACTTCCAGACAGGAGGATAAATTTGACTCAAGGAAGAAGAACCCCACACAACCAGAGATAGTGGAAGTGGATGATTCCCCTGGACCAGTGTAGAAAATCATCAAGGCCAGGAAGATCAGACTTAATGGTAAGGATCAGAGACATTACTTAGTCAGATTGTAGAACCAGACAGCTGATAAAGACAAGTGGTTGGCAGAAGATGCCATCCAATTGGAAACCTTCATTTAAGCAGATTCAGAGACTGTAGGAGGACTGAACAGTCTACTAAATGATGATCCTTTCTTAGAGGGAGGGTATGTCAGCCTGTGACCCAAAACCAGAGCACAAGCATGACAGCCAAATACCATAAATCAATGGTATAGCCAAGATACCACCAAAACATGGAGCTGAGCCAAATCAGCTCAAAAGGTATCAAAGGAAAGAGGAAACTCACACCTTCCCAAATATACAAGTCCCATCATCATACGACAAAAAATAACAAAGTTATTCCTGCTTGAAGTTGTTGCTGAGAATAAAGATTAATTTTCACCTCTCATCTGAAATACAGAGGAAGAGGCTTAACCCCATCAAACGGGTATTTGAAATGGAGCTCTAAGTCAGGGCTATTCAATGGTACTAGCCAAACTGAGATAGAACCAAAGTTACAGAAGTTATGACCAAAATAAGGTCAAATAAGGGTGAATAAAATATTCACCTCTCATCTAACTTCTACAGATTTGATGTGAGATACCTAAAGTGGGGTCTTTTTGGAAAGAGAAAAATCAGATTTATCTGATGGTGCCATTAATTTCCCCATATCTTTCCTAGAACAAAATTTATAGGGCAAACAAGCCCAATACAGCTTTTGCCTTAAACCATGCATTGTACAAAAGTCTTGTCCATGGCATAACTTTGCCATATTTGATGATAACCATATCAAATGAGGTATCATTGTGTAGGGAACATACAGGGCTACAAACTGAACCAACTTGAAGGTTGATATCTCAAAAACTGACAGAGGTATGGCTGTTTTAAGGTCAAAATCCCACAGTCTGGCCAGTACAGCCTTACTGTGGGATAATATCCCATAACTATGATTATGAGGTGTCAAACAGAAAAAGAAGCTTGTTTTTACTTCAATAACTCATAGTTCATTCAATACTGGGGTCCCATACAGGTTCTGTACAGCATTCTATGTGTCATACACATCAGAATCAGGCTGTGTGGTCCCCAGATGAATGTTTTCACCCTGTATTGGTGAATACTGCTCAGATGTGGCTTCAAAACCACATCTGAGCCCAATACAGGCTATATAGGCCTTTTTTAAACCACAAGCCTGTCCTTGAGAGTGAAAAATCTTCACTTCCTCTATGTGAAAAGGTCTAGCAGCCTTTTCACCCCATTTAAGGATAAAAGGAGGCTTTTTCACTGCCAGAAAAGGAATCCCCATCCTTCTCTTGAATTCCTACATAGTACAACTGTCAAAAATGGTTATAATCTTGGAAAATAACCAGGTTATACTTTAAACTTAAGTATTGTAGCTCTTATTATAGTAATCCCACTGGTAAGACTGCACCCAGGGCTTTCAGAAGCACTCACCAACACTATATCATTATAGTAAAGCCCTTATTATCTTATTTCAAACCCTTATCACAATGAAAAAATCTTTTTTATTACCATTTTTACTGTGTCACAGTCATAGCTAAAGCCTTTAAATACAATTATACACCTTTATCATAGACTCAGCCTGAAATTTACAGAAAGCTGAATATTCTTATGAAATTTAATACAATACTGATGAAGATATGGAGGAAGAAAGTCTCTTACTCAATTAACTACATGAAAAAAATTATCTAACCCACTGCAAGTTTTATAAACCACCTTATATTTATCAAAGCAGTTATTTGGACGGTTTACCATCTTGGAAGCTTTGGGAATTATGTTGAACATCATATCCAAGCTTACAAAGATTGATTTAAATGATAGGTTTGGGAGAAATATTCAAGAAAAATGCAAATTTAAAGAAATTTAATATTGATATACCTGTAGCACTTTTCAGATTTAGTAGTAATGAAATAGGATCTTCAGTGGGGAGTATTGGTACAATTTTTGGGAGTGGTCAGGGAACTATCATCCTTTACACAGAAAGAACCATTGTGGAGCTACTGAAACACCATTAATATTATCCTTATTGGCCCAATAATCATCAGCACAAGGATTTATCTCAGTTGATGCAAGCAGAAAGATTTCCTGGTTTAATTGAGTTTATTGCTGAAATCTCCATTACATTATTTAAAAGGACACAAAATGATTCAGAAGTTTATTCCTATAGAAAGAAAAAGTATGTACTTCATCATGTTATGGAAACTAATATATACAAATGATCAACACTATTTTTGGGATAGCAACTACATGTCAGTTTAGGTTGTTTGTGGGCCTTACATGTTAGTCTTTCTAGCCCAGTAAATGACTCAAACATATTTCAGTACAAAACCCCTGAGAAATACTTTCTGAAACTCAATACTTATTGGAAAATTCAGAATATTCAAGCTCAAAGGATATTGGTCTTGTTCACAGAAAATCAAGTTTCAAATGAAAGGACATAAATATATTAAAGCTTCTGTGAGCTGGGTTATTAGCTTCAAGGTTTGTCTATGAAACTCTTGATAATAGTAACAATATCAAGAGTACTATGACTGTCCTCAGTAGAAAAATGTAATATAACAAAATATTATAACCACAAAATAAATGTAATTATAAAAATAAATTTAATTACTATTATATAATATAATAATTGAAATATTAAGAATTATAATACATTATAATTATTCTATTATTGTTATAGTCACTGACCATTATAACAATAAGAAGTGTAAAGCTCTTAATGAGACAATTACATGTGGAAAATATAAATATTTAACCACTTATTAATATGAATATTATTTATGAAAAAGAAATTATAACACACACTGTGCAGATATAATTCTTATAAAACATTTTATAAAAAAATATAGAATTTTAAAGAAAACTTACTTATAATATATATTTAATACAGAAAGTCAAATACAACAGTTATTATATTAAATGATTATTGTAAGTTAAAAACACGCCAAAAATCAATATTTTGAAAGATCAAACAACTTTTTATAATAAAAATATGATTTTAAGGATTTTTAAGAGGAATTTGTGGATTTTAAAAGATATTTTAAGACAATAATTTTATAAAATAAAAGATATTATTGGTGATTAAAACGATAATCTAATTTCTATTATTTCAATTATTTAGTTTAAGATCTATAAAGAATAAAATACTTAAGAAATACTTTAATAATCAGATTTTATATATAATAAAACTTTACCTGTTTAAATGTCTAATTTATTTGGATTGGATTGAATTTATGGACAAAGCCAGTGATGAATAGACTCTTTTTATGTCTGAAGAGCAGTTCTCATGATTAATAATGGATATAAAGGGCGTGCTCAGGTCAAAGCTGAAAAAACATGCTCAAAAATAAGGTTCTTAACTTAAGGTACTTATTTTTAATCCCAATTTAAAGTTACTGATGTTATTCTTAACTCCAAGTAACTTTAATCCTCATTTAGGTTAATTATTTTATGTTTTAATATGGAAGAAGTTTATTTATATTAAATTTAATCACATGAAAAACTTAAAAATAGAGTTTCAAGTAAAAATCTCTTAAAATCAATTTTTTATCAATTTTTAAAGAAGTCTTAATTTCCTCTAAGTGTAATTAAAGGGGTAATTTTCCAGGCTAATTACCAGTAAAACCTGCTTATAAAAGATACTCAAAATTTTATGTATACACAGATAACATTGAATTGTAAGCTGTGTGAAATGTTCAAGCAAATCCATTAAGAATTGGATTTTTCAATGAATTTTTGAAATTATTGCTATTTTTCCATGTAAAATAGCAATACACACTAAACCTTAACTTTTGATAAGGCTTTGACACTTGTAAATTTAAAGGTTTAAGCTTAATTAAGCTTTTACAGCTCACAAAACTTTAATTCCAAGCTTCCATATTGGGATTTACCCTTTGGCAGCTTAAAATTCCTGTCCAAATTGGGATAAAGACAGCTTAAACTTCAAGGTTGGATCAAATTCTAATCTTAAAGCTTAAATAAGGTTGAAAATCCTCCAATACAGGTGGAAAACCTTAATTGAATCCCTGAAGATCCAAAAAGTTGGTTACCCCAGCTCTGTTTGGTCTTTTTCCTTTGTCCCACCTTTTTGCATGGATTTTGCCCTTTTAATTATTTAAAGCCATACTATGGCCTTGAAAATTTTGAAATTGAGCTCACACAGGATTTCAATTATGTATGGTAAGTCCTTAGCCAATTCAGTAAATATACACAACATCTCAATTTTAACTAAAATTTTGGCAAGTTTGCATAAACCTTATGAAACTTTGAATTTAAGCTTATTTAAGCTTAAATTTAAGGATTTTGAAAAAATGTTAAAAAAAGTTACATTAGTACTGTGAGATCCTTAAATATTCCAATAGCTTAAGAAATAAGCATTTCTGGGTATAACACCCTATGGGTGTACCCTAGGTTATTTTTTGTGTAGAATTCAAAAATGACATAATAATTATAGCTTTCTTTATCAAAACAAAAGTTATACTTATTTTTTGTCATTCTTTATTTCATTTTCAACTGAAAAGTCTGTTCAATAATAAATCAGCTGTATATCAAGTTATTTGTGGCCTTATGGGTATGTCATATATACCTCACAGGCTCACTCCCTACCACCAAACAAATTGTACCACGATTTTCTTTAGTAATATACCCCCAAGTTAATTGGAGGGTATCATCCACTGTCCAACCTCTCTACTTATACTTTCAAGTATGTAAAGCACACAATTCAAATGCCTTTTTGAGGAATTGGTCTTCTCTCATGTCTGAATCTTCTGAGAAACTTTTGGAAATCAAGTATCTTTTCTGCTACAATCCATTCATCTTCATGTTGTGGATTTTTGTACCTGACCAAGTAGTCTCTTTCATATTTTTCCCTAAGTCTTCTTTCTTTCAAGAATTTTAGTAATTTTTTCTCTTCACTTTGATCAAGTGGAGGTACTTCTAAGGGTGTTTCATTTCTTAAAGGAAATAATTACTTATCACTTGAAGTGTAATGCTTTACTAGACTAACAGGAAAAGTTGGATGTTTGTTTTCCAATTCTCCTGAAAGTTCTACTTGTACTGCATTTGTCCCATGAAGGGCTTTCATAATAAATGGTCCTGCAAAGGAATATTTGAATTTCTTTGGACCTTTAATTTTATTGAAGTTCAAGGTTGAAACTATCATTAAGCCCCCTACTTTGAATTCTGGGTTTTTATGACTTTTATCCCATTTCTGTTTAGCATATTCAAAGGCATAATTCATGATTTCTTTTGAATGATGCCTCAATTTATCAAGCAATAACTTAAAGCTTGAAGCAGTTGGATGAATATCAACTGGAAGTTTATCCTTTTTCCAACATTGCAGGAGTCTTTCCTGTTGAAGCATGGACAGAAGTTTTGTATGCTAATTCCAATGTTGGTACAAGAGTACACCAATAATGGGTAAAGCCATTAGAATCTTTAAACTCCAGGCCATAAGCACAAAATCTTCTGATCATGTCCTCAAGGGTTTGAATCATTCTTTCTGCTAGCACATCTTTTTGTGGATGGTATGCTGTTGAGAATGATATTTTTGTACCCAAAAGCTTATGTAAATTATTCAATAAGGCTGATGTAAATTTTGGGTCTCTATCACTAATGATATTTTTAAAGGGATCAGTATGGGATATAACTCTGTTCCAAATCAAAAGAGCTGTATACATAGCTGTGTCATCTTTATGACATGGTAAAAAGATTGGTTTTTTGCTATATCTTTCAACAATGAGAAGACATGCATTGTAACTTCTATAACCTCCAGATGGTAAGGCAGTTACCCAATCCATATGAACCACTTCCCATGGGGTACTTGGCTCTTGTATATGAATCATTAATTAAATTTTTTTACCAGTAGCTTTATTGGCTTTCTGGAATCTATCACAACTATGACAGTACTCAATGACATCTTTCCTCCAAGATGGCCACCAGGCACATGTCTTAATTCTTTCCATTTTTCTGTCTTCAGACAGATGTCCAGAAGAACTGTTATCATGACATTCCAGTAGTATTGTGTTGATCAAAATTCTACTACATAGGACCATGACACATGTGGGTTTAGACCTATGATAGAAGATACCATCAAACAAATGGAATCTTCCATTGTAATAAGATGTTTCCAAATATCATCCAGAGAGTTAGCCAAGGATGCATATTTGAAATCTTTTTCAAGTAGAGCAGTAAGAATATACCAATCATTATCTTTCTTGTAGCTTTATCTAACTTCTTCGAAGAATTCTGTCCCCACATCTGTGATGTTAATTCCTTCAATTGGAATTTGAGGCTCTGCACTTACAGGAACATAGGCAGGATTGTCAGGTTTATTGGGTAATGCTCATCTACTGAAGCCATCAGCATTATTGTGAATATTTCCAGATTTGTGTACTATGGTCATATTGCCTCTATACTCCTGGATAGCAATCTGCTATCTTAACATGTGTCTGTTAGGGTCTTCATGTTAATGAGTGATTTTACTGCATCAAAATCAGTAATTACTTCAAACAAACTACCATCAAGATAATAATGAAGTTCTTCCAGAGCCTAAACAAGGAAAAGGTACTCCATTTGGCTAGCTCCATATCTGACCTTACTGAGCTTGATTTGTCTTGAGATAAAATAAATTGGACCCTCATAAGGCTTGTCATTGACAGTTTAAACTTGATGAAGAGCTGCACCTGGGCCTTCACCACATGCATCAATATACAGCTTAAATGGAAGTTTAAAATCTGGAATTAATAATAATGGTGCATTAGTCAAGGCATACTTAATTGTTTCATATGATTGAGCTCTTTCCTGTGTCATCTCAAAGACAGTTGGTTGATCACAAATTCTGTATAATGATTTGGAATGGATTTCAAAATCTTTAAGGTGTTGTCTGTAATAACTGGAAAACCCTAAGAAAGACATCATTCTTTTTTTGTTCTGGGGCATTTGTTTCAGTAAAACTGCAGCAACCTTGTTTTTATCAACACCAAGGCTTAGTCCTGATACTTGATGTCCTAGAGCTTTCAGCGCATGAAACCCAAAATTACATTTATTAAGAGATATTTTCATGTTCACTTGAAGAATTTTCATAAGTACTAATGAAAGTCTCTCTAAATGCAATTGCCAGGTTTTGGAACAAATGACAATGTCATCAATATAAATTATTGATCATACCTGTGATAATTCATGTGCGAAAATGGTATTCATCATTCTTTGGTAATGAGAGGGTGAATTTTTAATACCAAAGGGCATCCTAAAGTATTCATAAATACCACAATTAGCAATAATCCTCAATAATTTCCTAGCATGAGGTGTTAAAACATTCTGGTGAAAACATTTAAGAGCATCCATAGAAGTGATAAACCTTTCTTTGGATAATTGAGTCAAAGCTTCATGAATTCTAGGGATTGGATACCTGTCTGGAATAGTGTAGGTATTAAATGCTCTAAAATTACCTACCATCCTTGATTTATCATTATTCCAAGTAATAATTACAGGTGTTGTGACTTCTACTTCTTCATTGTGCCAACTTCTCTAAGAACTCCCAGTTTCACTAGCTCATCAATATGACTTTCTAATGCTTCTCTAGCCCTAGGGCTAGCTGGGTAAGCTGGTATTCTTAATAGTGGAGGGTAAGGTCTTTCCAAATTAAGCATAATGTCCACTTCATGGCCTTTGATAGCCCCAAGTAGTTCATTATCAGAAGCAAAGGCCTCTCTGTATTGAAATAAAATTTCAATAAGTTCTTCCTTCATCTCTAATGTTAATTCTGTACTAATTTGTGCTTAAATTAACTGATCTGACACAAATTTTTCTTTATTAACATTATTTACTTGTCTAATGACAGTTATTTCTCCTTTTTCTGGAGAAGAAGCAAATTTTTGCCTTTTATTTTCCCCTATAGTTAAATATCTGTCTTTATGATCATTAGTATCAATGCCATAAATATTGAGATAATAATTCCCTAGTATAAAGTGTTGTGAAGTACAATTATTCATAACAACAAATTCAACTTTCAATCTGATACTTCCTACAGGATGAGGAAATATCATTGAAGCTTCAAAAATGCCCAAGGGGTGCATATCTCGGCTAGCAATGCTGAATTTTATACCTTCAATTGGCATTAAGCTTTATTTCCAATTGGTATAAATCCTGTCAAGGTAATCTTTTCCAACACAAGTACAAAAAGCACCTGAGTCAAAATGAACTTGGCTTCTCTGTTATTTATCACAAAATTAGTGATACAAGATGCTCCAGCTGTATAACCTTTGCCTCTGGTAGGTTTGGCTTTCTGCATTTTAGCATCTTGCACATGTATGAGATCCACACATTAATCACTGTACTGTGGTAAGTGAGTCTGTACTTCTGTGACTTGAAAGCAAACATTAATATTTTCTATACTAAGTTCATCTGGTATTTCTTCTTCTTCAGAAGGCTCAGAATCACTTTCTTGTAAAGATACATTATTTGTTTCTTGTGTGTCTTCAACTTTATCTATTTCTATCTCATTTATTCTTGTCTTTTTGGGACAAGTGTTTGCCAAATGAGATGTACTTCTACATTTATGACATTTAAAAGGAGCTTTGTCATGTGGTTTCTTGGGTTTTGGAATTGGTTTGCCACTGGTCTTGTTGTGCATTGGGGGCTTATACCAATTCCTTCCAATTTTTGTCCTAGTTGTGATGTCTTCCATGGCATTGATATAATCTTTTGGAGAGCAAGGATCAATACATCTTCTTCGTGTGGCATGCTCAAGGTCACTATCACATTTTCTTAATATACTTTTATGAATCATTGTTTCAGACATATCAGGATGAAGAGCAGTTAACCTGTCTTTCTGTTTAAGAAACCAAGACATGGGTCTGTCCCTTTCAATATTAAGAATGTCTTCTTCAAAAGAATTTTCCATTGTAAATCTCCAGGAATCATTTTCCCATTTGGAAATAATTTGTTCTTTCCACCAAGGCCAAGAATGTTTGCCATGGTCTTGCCTCATTTTTTAATACCATTTCTTTGCTGATTTGGTAAACAGGGAGTGTAATCTGGCACTTATGTATTCACCTGGTATGTTAAAGTCTTCTTTAAACATATCAATTTTTTTTATAAATTCCATATGATTATATTCTCCTTCACCACTGAAGGTTGGCCATTTTTCTAATCTTGGAATGTCTTTGAAATTACAAGCTGTCTCCAGTTCTGCATTTCTTGAAGCTTTATGATGTAAGTCATTAATCACGTTTAGCACATTTCTGTCAAGAATTGGTGTGGACTGTCTTGGCAAATCATTCTCCAGTGATATATTATTAATAATTGATTGAATATCTTCTTTCAATTCAAGTCTTGCTTTATCACTTTTTTCCAATTGTTCTTGGAAAAGAGGTGCATTGTGTCCAGTTGAGGTTTCCAAGCTCTGAACTTGTATTCTTAATTCTTTCAACTGTCTAGTTATAAAAGAAATAGAGTTGTCATATTGTTGATTGAGTAAGGTAGCTTTAGACTCAATTCTTGCAAAAATTTGCGTCAAAGACAAGATATTGTCTTTATTTATATTTTCAAGGCCAATAATGGTCTTTTGTTGTTCTTTCACTTGCAATATCTCTCTACCCAGCTTCTGTTGAATATACTCAAAATTATTAAACTTTGCTAAAATTTCTTTATTACAAGTTTCAAAATGAGGTACAAGCTTTACAAGGTCTGCTTCTTTGGAAATGATTGGTTCAATCCTTCCTCCTCCTTGTTTTTGAATTCCATCAGAGTTCTTGCCATATTTAACACATTGTCCATGGCTGTCTTCTCCTTCTTGGGAATTCTGTAGTTCTGCGGGTAAGGCTTGTTCCACTTGGATTTTTCCTGCCCTTCTGATTGCTCTTTGGGGTTTGCTTGTGGAGGTTTGGGAAGCTTCCACTGGGCTGTTGTCCTTTCCTTGGGCCAACTTCTTCTGGTCCTCTGACACCATGCTTTGGTTTTTCAACCAAGCTTTGTCTGTTGGACTTGTCCCTTGCAAGAAATGGGTGTCCAACCTCTCAGAAGCTCTTCTGTCTTTTCTGGGCCCATGAACTTCTTCACTTGAAGATAAGAATTCATTGTGCCTATCAAAAGACTTGGCAGAAGTTCCCACTCCTGCTGCTTTGCCACCATCAACAAATTATTGTACTGAGACTGGTATATCTCTATTGCTGCCTGTTGGAAATGACTCAGGTCTGAAAACAGGAATAGCAGTTATGTCAGCTTCTGAAATATCAATAAGAGTGTCAAAAGTGCAGGCTAAACTTTGGGAACTGGTGGAAGCTCTGGCATCCTCCATTTGTTCCTCTCCTCTGGGCTGACATTCTTGTCTTTTGGAATTTTGACTTGAACATCCTGGTTAAGATCCATTTGATTTGATGGAGGAATTGCTTCCACTTCTGGTAGGAGTAATTTCATGTCAATTTTGTTTTTCAAAAAAAATGGACTAAGAAATTAATTTAATTCACCTGCTGGAACTTTAAAGGTTTCTTTGGTAATTAAACCCCTTGGTGCTGGGCTGGTTTGAATTTCAATACTAGACTCTGATGCCTCAGAGTCTGAAGAGCTCTCTCTGATGGATGACACTAGAGAAAAGTAAAAATATAAGTTATTTTATCCAACAATAAAAAGAACTTCTAAACTCAGCTTATTGAATAAAGTTGTTTTAATGTAATTTATGGCAAATTATGTCAAAATTAAGAAAGGATGTCTAAAGATAAAAGAAAAAAATGTTTTTAATAAAGATTTTGAAATTTTTATTTGATTTTAGATTTTCTTTTAAAGAAATAATAATTATGAAATTAAAAAGTTATTAACCAAAATTGTATTATTATTCACTTTATACTAGAATAACTCCAAGAATAAATTTCAAGTCTGTGATGTGAAAAAGCCACTGGTTAGACATAAAAAAATTATTCCAAGTCACTCAAAAGTATATTGTTTCAAAAAAATATTCTTAAGAAAAATAACTTTATCAACATTATAAAGATTATTTATGAGGGGTAAGTCCCAAAAAAGCCAATATTAAGATAAATATGGCAATTTTATGTCAAAAAAGGGTAAAATAAGGTCTAGAATATGTGTCATGTCCCAAAGATTGGTTAAAATCATGGCCAGGCCCCAAATGTAAGGTTTGTGTATGAAACTCTTGCTAATAGTAACAATATCAAGAGCATTATGACTGTCCTCAGTAGAAAAATATAATATAACAAAATATTATAACCACAAATTAAATATAATTATAAAAATAATTATATTAGAAAAAAGAAATTTAATCAATATTATATAATATAATAATAAGCAAATTAATAATTATAATAAGTTATAATCATTCTATTATTGTTATAGCTACTAACAGTTAGAACAATAAGAAGTGTAAAGCTCTTAATGAGAAAATTACATGTGGAAAATATAAATATTTAACCACTTATAAATAATCTGAATATTATCTATAAAAAAGGAGTTATGGTTCTTATAAAAGAAACTCTATAAAAAAACTAATAACAGATAAAAAAATATAGAACTTTAAAGAAAACTTACTTATAATATATATTTAATATAACAAGTCAAATACAACAGCTATTATATTATATAATTATTATAAGTTAAAAACATGCCAAAAATCAATAATTTTAAATATAAAACAACTTTTTATAATAAAAATTAAGATTAAAGAATTTTTAAGAGGAATTTGTGGATTTTAAAAGATATTTTAAGACAATAATTTTATAAAATAAAATATATTATTGGTGATTACAACAATAATCTAATTTCCATGATTTCAATTATTTAATTTAAGATTCATAAAGAGTAAAATACCTAAGAAATACTTTAACAATAAGATCTTATATATAATAAAACTTGACCTGTTTAGATGTCTAATATAATTGGATTGGATTGAATTTATGGACAAAGCCAGTGATGAATAGACTCTTTTTATGTCTGAGGAGCAGTTCTCATGATGCATAATGGATATAGAGGGCGTGCTCAGGTCAAAACTGAAAAAAATGCTCAAAAATAAGGTTCTTAACTTAAGGTACTTATTTTTGATTCCAATTTAAATTTACTGGTGTTATTCTTAACTCCAAGTAACTTTAATCCTCATTTAAGTTAATTATTTTAAGTTTTAATAAGAAATAAGTTTATTTATATTAAATTTAATCACATGAAAAACTTAAAAATAGACTTTCAAGTAAAAATCTCTTAAACTCAATTTTTAATCAATTTTTAAAGAAGTCTTAATTTTCTTTAAGTATAATTAAAAGAGTAACTTTCCAGGCTGATTACCAATAAAACCTGCTTATAGAAGATACTTTCTTCAATTTATACACAGATAACATTGAATTTTAAGCTTTGTGAAATTTCCAAGCAAATCCATTAAGAATTGGATTTTCAATGAATTTTTGAAGTTATTGCTATTTTTCCATGTAAAATAGCAATACACACTAAACCTTAACTTTTTATAAGGTTTTGATACTTGTAACTTTAAATTTTTAAGATTATTTAAGCTTTGATTGCTCTCAAAGCTTTCATTTCAAGCTTGAATATTGGGATTTACCCTTTGGCAGCTTGAAATTCCTGTCCAAATTGGGATAAAACCAGTTTAAACTTTAAGGTTGGATCAAAGTCTAATATTGAAGTTAAAATAAGGTTGAAAATCCTCCAATACAGGGGGGCAACCTTAATTGAATCCTTGCAGATCCAAAAAGCTGGGTACCCCAGCTCTGTTTGGTCTTTTTCCTTTGTCCCACCTTTTTGTGTGTATTTTTCCCTTTTATTTATTTAAAGCCATACTATGGCCTTAAACAATTTTAAATTGAGATCATGCAGGATTTAGATTCTGTATGGTAAATCCTTTGCCAATTTAGTAAATATACACAACACTTCAATTTTAACTAAAAGCTCGGTAAGTTTGCATAAACCTTATGCAACTTTAAATTTAAGCTTATTTAAGATTAAGGTTAACAATTTTAATTTTTTTTTAAAAAAAGTTAAATTAGTACTGTGAGATTCTTAAATCTTCCAATAACTCAAGAAACAAGCATTTTTCGGTATAACACCCTATAGGTGTACCCTAGGTTATTTTTGGTGTAAAATCGAAAAATGACATAATAATCATAACTTTGTTTATCCAAACAAATTTTAGACTTATCTTTTGTAATTTTTTATTCTAATTTCAACTGAAAAGTCTTTTCAATAATAAATCAGCTGTATGTAAAGCTATTTGTGGCTTTATGGGTTTGTCATATATACCTCACAGGCTCACATCAGCTGTGTGATTTTACATAATTTTTTTCACACATTGGTGACCAATGGCTCACACTGTATTATCATTAATCCTCACCAGAACTAAAAATAATGAATGAAAGAAAGTTTATTGGGATGGGCCCAAATATCTGGGAAAAAATCGAATCATTTACATTATATTGATATAAGAATGAATCTTAAGTATTATAGATGAAATAATGAACCTCTTAAATACGGAAAATTATTCTCATTTCAAAAAAAACAAAAATGCAGGGTTTTTTTAGTTGATTTAAACTCCTTGCATGTAGAAAGCATCCTGAGTGAGGTTGTGCTTTTTTGTTTTTTATTTTCATTTTGAATTTTTTTCTTTTTCAGTTTATTTTTTACTCACATTTGTTATTTTTGAAAACAAAAGTCACAAATAAGTCTCACTCTCATAACCTCTGGGAGGAGCTTTCACTAAATGATTTGTGTAGTTTGATTTTTTATCTTTTTAAAGAAAACCCGAAAAAATGAGCCTTTTTTTAATTCATCCCACTATGAGTACTTTCTATAATTAATTTTTGTCAATTTATTTTGAAGTTATCCTTTCTTTTTCAAAAAATACAAAACTAAAAGAAACAAGTGTTTTATTTATTTTGTTTTTGCTTGCTCCAAATCTCAGGACTTCTATAGCTCCTTTTTATTGACCTTTTTTTGAAAAAAAGTCATCTTTTATTGAGTTATTTTTTTTCATTCAAAGAAAATACAGAAAAGGAGATTTTTTGGTTTTGTTTTCTTTCTGCTTTCTCTCACTCTCAGGGACTCAAGAAATATTTTTGTTATTTTTTTAAATTATTCTGCTTTTTAAAGAAAAATGAAAAAGTAAGTTTTTCATTTTTTTTGATTGCTCTCAGTCTCAGTACCTGTAGAGCTTATTTTCTTTGCCATTTTTTGAGTTATTCTTCCTTCTTACAGAAAAAATAACACAAAATGGAAGTAAGTTCCATTTTTTATTGTTCCAACTCTCAGCACCTCTAGGAACCAGTTTTTATTGAAATTTCTTTTTTTAAGTTTTTATTTTATTTTTGAAAAAAATTATATTTCTTATTTCTTTCATAAATTATATATAAATAAGTAAGCTTTTTTGATTTATTGCTCTTACTTTCATATGTCTTATTTTTTGGTTTAGTTTTTTTTTCTATTTAGTAAAGATTTAAATTTAAGAATGGTTTATCCAAGTAAGAAACACAAAAATAAAGTTTCCAAGGATATTGAAATAAAAGAAAAAACTTGGGGAAAGTAAAGTCATTATATAATTTTCATTTGATAAATTTAGAATTAAATATTCAAAATATTCTATACCTATTAGTGGCCCTATGAGATCTTTTATAATATAATATACTGAATAGGTTCAGCTTATAGGTGTTTCCAACCATAGAATAAATTCTTTCCAATATTTAATTCTAATTTTCTTTACTAAAAAAAATGTGATTTATTTGATCAAATTGCTTTATTAGAAAATAATGAAAAGCTCATACCATCCACCCCCAAAGCCCCCAATAATTCAGATTAAAATGCTTATAATTACTTTTTATTACCTGATGTTCACCTTAAGAAAGTTGAAAGAAGAAATTTTCAAAATAGAAATTTATCAATCCAAAAATATAAAAATTTTGGAATTATAAAGGAATTTTTCTTTTTAAAGAAGGACTATTAATCCAAAACTATTAGTTCTCAGCCCACCCTTGTATTTGACCCAAATCAGATTTTAATCACCATAAAATATTTATTAACATTGTCTCAAATCGCCTCAAACGATATAATCAAATTAAATAACCTTCCACAAAACTTATTTGAAAAGAAAAATTTCTTACAGAAATTAACAATCAATAAGAAGGTACTCCCAGGTGAAGTTTGGACTCTTAGATTGTGCAAATAAATGAAAAAGAGTGAAAGAATTGGATTTTATGGATCAAAAAGAAAAATTACAAAATGTTTAAGATTGGAAGAATTGGTCTTCAAAGATAGAAAGGATAGGACTGCACCTTTAAAGGAAATCCCAATGTAAAACCTCTGTACTCTACAATTAAGCACAACAAAATATTCAAAAAAAATTGACTTACATCTTTTTCCAATACTATTCATGATTATGTAGCTCTTTGAGACTTTTCATTATATTCAAATCTGACCAAAAAAAGAATTTCCAATCAACAACATAGAGACCTGCATGCTTCAACAGTAGAAGCTGAATGGTGGATTAAATCCAATAAAATGAATGGATAACCCAATAAAAATCAAAGAAAGAAAGTATTAAATGTGCATTTGATCTTTTCTGAAAATAAATTTTCATTTGATTTTGCTCAAACTAAGAGAATATGTAAAGAATTTTTAGAGAACAGGATTTTACTTATTATAATGAAAGATTTATTGAAAATTGTACTGATAAATCCTTGGGCCTTTCTGTGCCAGGTTCCAAATTATTAAAAAGTTTTTTTATCACTCATTATCTTTCAGTTTAACTAGGTTTCTTATTATAGTATTTAAGATATTAATCCCCCCTAATAGCTATTAACTCTTGTATATATAAAATCAATCACTGCCATAATTATTGATATTCCCAAAAATTATGAAATTAAAAAAATTTACACATTCCAAAAAGAATATGAGATTTTAAGTTAAAATTAATTTGTGAAGCATAAACAGAAGATTTAACATATATTCACCATGAGAAAAGTGACTACACCTGACAGCAGGTGTTGCATTCAGAATTTGACCTGGGATTAGAATTAGATACAAGTGGCAGATAGGACAGAAATTGAATTTCAAAATGGAAGTTTTTGGAAGAATTTCAAGCCACATATCCAGCTACAAAAGCTTAGTTGAGTTTCCTGAATGATATTTTTTTGGAAAGGTTTTTCAAAGCTCAGTGGATCAAAAACACATTTAAAAGGATTAATTTGATTCCCTATTTATTTTAATTCCTTTATTTAATGATATCATTTCATTAAAAAAACCAACCTTTATGGTCTTTATCATAGAAATTTACATAAATATTAAAGCTTCACCACCTCAATTACAGAAAACCATAGATAAAGAATATTAATACTTGAAACACTGTATATTTAGATCATTTATTGATGAGAAAAAGTCTTAATTAATTTTATGAAAACATAGATATGATGAAATACCAACCCTAAAATAAAAGCTCTGTTTCTTATCAAATTCTATATTTAGTGGAACATAATACATCTATTTCTCTTCTCTTCTTATACTAAGATTACTTGTTTCAAATTTGAAAAAGAACCTCAATGTTAATTAACCAAATCATATTTGAAGGAGGGATTCCAAAAATAAAGTACACATTAAGGATATATTTCCATTATTTTAGCCTTAAAAACTCTTTAGAGGAATTTTTTCACTTATAACTGGAGTATGTGATAGTTTTGAGAAGAATATCTTCCCCTTATTTAATTTTTGGGAAATCTTTGTATGAACTCATGTGAGCCTTAGAGGTAATTTCATATACCCAAAAGACCACAAATACAAAAATAACATATTAATATAAATAAAATAAATTTATTTATATTTCTAAAAGAAAAATCAAAATATAAATTTAAAATTATATTAAAAAATAAAAAATTAATTACAATTTAAGAATAAAAATACATTAAATTTTGTAAGTATAAAATTACATTTATACTTGAAAAAATTAAGTAAAAATGAAATTTTAACAAAACTGTGAAAAAATAAATAAATTTGGAAAAAAGTTAAATAAAAATTTTTATAACTTTTTATTCAATAAATAAACACATCAAAATTATTTCACCATTGGATTCCTCATAAAAAATCAGGTGGGGTCACCTCTGAGTGAAATTCTTGTAGCTCAACTCTAAATAAGCTTAAATTAAGTTTTTAGTATTTTCAATACAAAAGTTGAAAATCCTCAAAACCTTAATTTAATTCACACCACATGTGGTGTTAACCATCAAATTTTGTGTTAAAATTGAGGTGTTGTGTTTAGTTTAGAAGCTATGAGGAATTGAACTATTTTCAATTGAATTCAATTGAAATGTCAAAATGTGCACGTGTATTACATAAGTGAACTTTGATTTACATATGAGGTGTCAATTACTACTGTATTGTACTGTACAATTGAATTGAATTACATATGTAAATTATAAGTATAATACATGATGAGGAATTAAAGGAAAATAAATTGGAAAGATTAAAATTGGGGGGGAAAAGGAACTCCAGCTCTAAGGGGGAGCTAGACCCCCAAATTCCTTGCTGACAGGCGTGGGATGTCAAAATTCACGCAAAAGTTCATCACTTTTGGCCTGGAATTGAGTTACAGGGTCTGTGAACTCAATTGATGATGAGGTTTTGATACCAACTGGGGTAGTTTTAGCTGTTGCCAAGAGGGTAAAACTACCCTTAAGATAAAACAATCATAGTAAAAACAGTTTTAACTGGTCTCTACGCCTCTGAAACACATTCTGACGTGTTTTGAAGGCTCTAGGCCTGGTATTGCTATAGTAATGGCTGATTTAAGGGTCTAAAATGGCTAAAAATGGCTTAAACCAGCCCTTTTTGGTCTAAACCAGGGTTCAATGATGCCATAATTGGCTTTTCTGTTGTCAGACTGTTTTTCACGACTGACAAGAGTAAATTTTACTTTTGAAGTAAGAGAATTGATGGCTATAAAAGAATGTCTTCTTTGCCCCACTTTTCTCTTCATGTTAGAATCTTTTCCTTTTATTAATTAGTTTAAACACTGTTAAACCAATCAATCAAAGATTCCAACCACCATTTTTAAATCATTTTAATCCTTTTAACCAGGTCAAAAAATCATTATAATCATTGTTTGTAACTCTTATAATCATTTTTACCCCTCAACCACCCCAAAAGTGAATTAAAGCATCTTTCATCACTGCAAACTTTGTCACTGTGTTTCCAAATTCACTCTGGTCACTTTTGGGCGTGTTTTCTCTTTAATATTCTTTTTAAAGACTTTTTTCTTTAATTAATTGCTTGAAGTTCTTTGCTCAATTAATTCCACTTGAAATTGCTCTTGAAGAAATTTCTTTTGAAGCCTTAAAATATCTCTTTTAGAGTACTTTTTGGATAAATTTTTATTGTTGGCAAAACAATAAACTTTTATAATATTATTGTTTTATACTAATCAAGTTATAAACAATAAAATTGGCGTGTTTTCTCTTAAAAATAATATTTCATACTATTTTTAATTGATTTTTACCTTATACAAATTTTGAGGACAGGAAAAGTACTTGATTTTGAATCAAAGTTTCATATCCATACCTTACATTTGGGGGCCCAGCCGTGATATTTCACCTGTGAAATATTTTTTTACTCTTTTTAAATCTTTTTTCTTATATTGAAAAATTTAAAAACATATAAAAAATACTTATAATTCAAAAAATCCATAAAAAAATAATTTTTTTCATATTATAAGTGAGGCTTATATTTTTATTTCCTTTTGGAAATAACCTTTTTTTACTTAATTAATTGGCTTTTTCATTAATTTTAGTGTCTGACAACGTGGTAAGACAAGAAAAAATTGAAACAGCCTCAACAGTCACCAGCATTGTTCCTGCAAGCACTATTAATTCAGACCATAATAGTACTGTCATTGTGACTCAAAATAATCAACCTGAACCAATATCTTCTGAATTGATTAACTTGGAAATAAGTAATACTCTTCAGAAAGCTAAGAATTTGGCCAATAGTAAGTTTTTTGACGTCAAAATACTATTTTAAGCCTTTTTAAACCATAATTATGCCTTCAACCAGGTCAGGAGCCAGCTACAACCCCTCAAGCAGCTCCCAAAAAGGTAATAGATGTGATTATGGCAGAGGCCAATCAGGTACAGAAGGAAAAGGGTCAGTTGATGACTTCCAAACAACTAAATTGGGTCATTCTGAAGCTGATAATACTATTTTACCTTCAAAAAGAGCTGACACTGCCACAACAAGCCTCTGTGGACATATACAAAGCCAGCCAAAGTGCATACAACAATGCACTTCAATTCAAGGAGTACCAGATCCTTGCAGACCTGTGGAAGAACTGCATGAATTCTTACCTGACAGTAAGAAAATTCCTGGGCCATCCCAACACTTGCAAATTGCTCAATGGATGGCATCCATTGATGGAGAAGAAAAACATGATGCTTTTGACACTAGAATGGAGGAAAAACAACCCTCCACCACCCAAACCAGTGCCAAAAACAGACCCAGTGGCCAGCAGAAGCAATTCCAACCTTAAAAAGCAGCCACAAGCTCCAAACAAGGGCAAAGGGAAGGCACCAGCCCCAAAACCTTACAGCCAAGGCTACAGGATTCCAAAGATTCAGCAGGATGCCATGGAAAATGTATTTCAGATGGCCAGAACCATCATGGAATTACAGAAGAAGGAGGAAGCCAGATTAAGATTCCAGAAATGATTTCTGATATATTTGATCCCATCCCAGAGTTGTATGATGCTATAAATGACGTGAAGAAACATCTTTCTGATAAAAATGAAACCATTTGTAACAACATTAAAACAAACAACCTGAGTCTGTGCCAAATTAATGAAACACTTATGTGTTTTGAAAAAGTTTTAAGAAAAATTGAAAATTCCAATAATGATAATTCTTCTAACAATAAAATAAATGAACAATCTTCCATTATTAAAGAATTAACAGATAAATATTCTAAATTCAATATTGATGACATAATTGAAACAAGAATTAAACAAGCCATAAATATTATCAAGACAGATAACAAGAAAGTCCTTGATGAAATTTCAAATTCATTTACTGAAGTAAAGACATATACCATTGCCTTGAAAAAGTGTTTTGATGCTTCAAAAGAAGAAATATCAAAATTATCAATGAAATTTAATCAAGTCACTGCTGATAATACAAGACAGACAGAGTTATGGCAAGAACTGACACATAAGGAAGACATGTATAAAATTGAAGTAATAAATTTAATACAAAGCTTCCAACATGAATACAGAAACTCCCAAAGGTGTAGCAACAGTAAAATGAATGACATTGAACAAATACTGAACACCTTACCAAGAATGTCTACACCTCGAAATCAAAATGAGAGCACAAGAATTCCAAATCCACAAGGATTGGATCCTGATAATTCACAATTAAAAAATGAATTATCCACTTCTTTTCATAACTTGGAACCATCAATGGGCCAAGCACTCTTGAAAGAAGTTCCAAAACTTAAAGAATGGCCTCACTTCAGTGGTGAAGGAGAGTATGACCATATGGAATTCATTAGAGGTATTGACATGATCAAAGAGGATTTTGAATTACCAGACAGATTGGTAACAGCCAGGTTTAACACCTTGTTTACCAGATCAGCTCACAGATGGTACATCAAAATAAGACAAGCACATGGACACCAGAGTTGGACTTGGTGGAAAAGCCAAATCATTAACAAATGGGCAAATGATGCTTGGAGGTTTAAAGTTGAAACAGCCTTTGAATCTGCCAAATTTAATGCTGATAAAGACAAAGCTTTACCATGGTTTTGCCAACAAAAGGACAGATTAACAGCATTATATCCTGACATGTCAGAATTTATGATCCATAGAAAAATTCTGAGACAATGTGGAGGTGACTTAGAGCATGCTGTCAAAAGCAGGACTACTGAACAATCTTCAGCAGAGGATATTATCAATATACTAGAAGAAGTAACCACCAGAACCAAAATTGGTTCTAGTAGGGTGAATCTCAAAACAAGTTTTAATACACCTTGGAAAGATTCTGTGGACAAAAACCCCAAAGAAAATTCTAGTAATATTAAATATAAATCTGCAGATACAGTCAGAAAATGCCATATTTGCCAAAGCACCACGCATTTAGCCAATACATGTCCAAAAAGGGGGAAAATCAATGAGATTGACATTGAAAAGGAACCAGATGTTGAAAAAGAAGACATAATTGAAGACAATTCAGATGATAAGTCATCCATATTTTCTGAATCTTCAAAAGATATAGAAAATATCAATGCCACTTTTGACATCATGGAATCATATTCCCACTTGCCACAATTGAGCAATAGTCAACTTGATTTATCAAAAGCTCAAGGGGAACAACTTATGAAAACCAAATCCCAATAGAAGGAATAAGTGTTCAGACTTGAACACCACCTTCTTTGAAGAGGTCAGAAATAGTTACATTCAAGATAAAAATTGTAGCATCTTATACCAATTAGTGAACAAAGACTGTAAAGACAACTCTCTAATACATGCCTTGGATGGAGTATGGAAAGGATTGTATGATAAAGGAAGATTTTGCCTACTTGATGGTATAAAATTCAACAGTACAAGTAACCCAATGAAAGAATTAGGAATCTTTGAGACCAATGTCATATTCCCACACATAAATGGGAATTTGAGAATCACAGTTGAATTGGCTGTTATTGAAAATTGCTCTAGTACCCATTTTTATTGGGAAATAACTATTTAATCATGTATGAGATAGATTTACATAATAACAAAGACAGATACTTTCCTATTGAGACATCTGGTACTAAGAAAATTACCAAAGTTCTTAAAGAAAGGAAATTAAGAACCAAGAAAGTAAGGGAATACCTTGTTAGGTACAGTGACCCAACTTGTGAAGATGAATGGTTAGAAGAAAAAGATATACCAGAAGCTACCAAACTCCTCAGGAGATTTAGACACACTAGAAACACCAATATTACAAAGTAATATTCTTTTTTAGAGGGAGGGAATGTGAGCCTTAGAGATAATTTCATATACCCAAAAGACCACAAATACAAAAATAACATATTAATATAAATAAAATAAATTTATTTATATTTCTAAAAGAAAAATCAAAATATAAATTTAAAATTATATTAAAAAATAAAAAATTAATTACAATTTAAGAATAAAAATACATTAAATTTTGTAAGTATAAAATTACATTTATACTTGAAAAAATTAAGTAAAAATGAAATTTTAACAAAACTGTGAAAAAATAAATAAATTTGGAAAAAAGTTAAATAAAAATCTTTATAACTTTTTATTCAATAAATAAACACATAAAAATTATTTCACCATTGGATTCCTCATAAAAAATCAGGTGGGGTCACCTCTGAGTGAAATTCTTGTAGCTCAACTCTAAATAAGCTTAAATTAAGTTTTTAGTATTTTCAATACAAAAGTTGAAAATCCTCAAAACCTTAATTTAATTCACACCAAATGGGGTGTTAACCATCAAATTTTGTGTTAAAATTGAGGTGTTGTGTTTAGTTTAGAAGCTATGAGGAATTGAAGTATTTTCAATTGAATTCAATTGAAATGTCAAAATGTGCGCATGTATTACATAAGTGAACTTTGATTTACATATGAGGTGTCAATTACTACTGTATTGCAAGGCTGTCATCTCGGTTATTCCAGCCAGTTTGACGCAACTGAAAAACGTAGAATATCCAACCGGAACCATTCAGTCCCGGCTCGCGACTTCGCTCCCCGTTGGACGCGGAACTGACCAATCAAAATCGATCTTGCAACCTATTCGGCTCCAACCGCAAAGGTTCCGACGCTCTGGTACCCAAACATTAATATTTCAACGAGATTTCTCAATGTCAACTCCACCACCCCACTCGCCTTGTCTTTGCATTTCCTTTCCTTTTAGCTTCTTTTTCGCAATTTCCAGCTGTCACTTGGTTGTGCTCAGAGCTTCACTCAAAATAATAACCCCAAACATTATTTTGACCTAAATTATAGCGACGTAACCTTAAAATCTTCCATCACTTTTGAATTCCCTAATTGACGATTATAAATACAACCGCCATGGCGCCAATTCAGCACATCAACCCCCTCCTGTTCATCACTGATACACTTACTGAGAGTGATACATCAGCGCCCAATTCGGACACGCCTAATCTCACCTCTAGCGACTCAGGTTTAGGCCAACGTGCCAGATCACACGTGGGCAACTCTGGACTTTATCAAGCCATGCTCTCAGATGACGAATCCTCGGGGGAGTACGACGATGGAGATGAAGACTATGTCGTTGCGGAGGATGATGGTTTGGGCATGGATGATGTGACCCCCCCTAAACAAGCCAGAACTTCGGTGAAGAGGAGGCGGGTACAATCTAATGTTTATGATTATTTTGAGGTGAGTCATGAGCTTCCAATCAATTTCTCACATTTGCTTAAATTGTGTCTTCTTGATTTGGGGATCATCAAAGAAGCTGAACCCCAATGGAGAATGGATTGAAACAAAGGGGAACTTTCGATTTACCTACAAATGTCGCCATTGCAGGTGAGTAACCAAACCTGCGTCCAATTTTCTCCGATTAGTGCTGACGCGTGACTTGTCGTAGTGTCAAGCTCGCAATACCTCCAACCTCAACAAACACCGAGGTAGATGTTGCGGCCGTTTCAATGCATGGTCTAGTAAAGCACCCGGCGCTGTTGATCCTAACATGGGTGCCAAGCTTGCTGCGGAGGAACAAGAATCCGTCCTGAAGCAACTGGTCGAAGGACTAGTGGCAATTCAGGTTTCGTTTTTGATTTTCGAATCACCTCGTTTACGCAGCGTTTTGCAAAGATTGGCCCCAAACTTCAGCTGGCCGAAACGACGATTGGTGGCACAGACTGCCACCCAGTTGTACTTCGAACGAAAGAATCGACTATTACAAGAGGTTGACGATTTACCTTCAGACACCCCGCTTTGTGGCGCGATTGACTGTTGGACCACCAAAGACCAGAGCGAGAGTTATTTGGCTATCGTTCTGCAATGGATCAATCCAGTCGATTACAGCTTTCGTAAAAGTATTGTGGCTTTTGAGGTAAGTTGTAAAGATCTCCATGCCTGGCCATCTGCAAGCTTCAGAACTGACGTGAATCACAGTCGCTTCATGGGCCTCACTCAGGTGAGGCCTTAGCCTGGACCCTGTGGGAGGCTTTGTCCGAACGGGGAATGATTAAGCGACTATATAGTGTTACCGGCGATAACGCAGCCAACAACGTCACCCTGATGGCGCAGATGCAACGCAAGTTCTCCGGGATCAACATGACATGGGATCGAGAAAAACGATTCCATCAATGCGCCTGTCACGTCCTCAATTTAGTTGCCAAGGACTTTTTATTATACATGGGTCAACTTACCGATGAGGACTACGACTTTTTTGATGATTACCTTGCCGTTACAAAAAACTCCATTGAAGACAGTGACAACGACATAGGATTAAAAGACAACCAAGGTAAGCACTAGGGTCTCCTCTCAGTATTGGACCGATGCTCATGGTACTCCGATTGCCTCTGTCATCAGCATCTATTAAGACCGTGAAGCGCAACTCAGGGCAATCACTCCACAAAAGGAAGAGTCGCGCATTCAACCAAGCGACACTTGAAACCCAAGATAAATCAAGCGACATTGCTATGATAATGGGAACGCATAATTCCGAAGCATCTGAGCGAGATTGTGATGAACTTGGAACAGTTCAGAGGCCTCCAGGTACGCGCGTGGGACAATTTTACTTAATTTGGTCCATTACTGACTTAGGCTCGGTGCAGGCGAAAAAACGATCGTGCGCCTCTTGCGAGACTTATGTACTCATATTCGGGGTTCAAGTAAACAACGGGAATTATTTATTGAGTCACGCAACAAGACTCGAGATCCTCCATTATTACCAATCAGTATTCCTATGACGCGCTGGAACTTCTTTTTAAAACAGATTCAGCGAGCTCATCAATTGAAACTGTCGATTCAAATTTACACCAATACGCCCCAGACCGACAAATACCACTTGTCAGAAGAGGTTTGGAGCGCGATGGAATACATGGAGCCAATTCTTCAAATGTTCGATCAAGCATGCAACGTCTTTCAAAGCAAAGCTCCTTCAAAACACCTCGTCCTTCCATATTACCAAGTAATACTTAATCGGCTAACTCATTATGCAAGCAAAAGCCCCCATTCGTGGAGGCGAGCATGTGAAGCTGCACATGCGAAGTTGAAAAAATATTATGAATATGAAATGGCCAACAACGACTCGCTCATTGCCACACTTTTAAACCCAAAATATCGCAAGGGGATATTCAAGCAAATGGGAGTCCCCCCTCATCGAGCGAAAGAGGTAATCGATCTACTAGCATGCGAATGTTCAACCTTGGCTCAAAACGAGCTTTCAGGGCTGGTCACAGGAGATCGACAATCCTCTTCTGACAACCTCAGCGAGCCGGAGTCATTCGATCTACTGAAGCACCTGAAACAGCCCCCCATCGAGACGATGTATGATGTGCTTCACTCGCAGGATGATGAAGTCACATCTTATTTACAGAATACCCACCCCATGACCAAGGGCGAGCACATATTGGACTATTGGAAGGTAAGTCTGGCCTCTTTCTAGTCTTTACGATGGCTTCAGCTCACTCATGTGTGAATCTAGCGCCAGATAATTTCCGGTAATTTTCCCAATTTAGGGAAGGTGGCGCTAAGGTATCTGAGTATCCCTGCCTCTTCTGCATCAGTGGAGAGGGTTTTTTCTCACAGTGGCCGACTTAAATGCCCAACACGGGCTTCTTTGGGCTCCAGGACTATCGCGCACTTGACCTGTCTGAAGGAGTGGCTCAACAACGAATGCCCTCCTGTCTAAGACAATTTAGTGTTATTGTCTAATGGTTTTTTGGTGCTTTTTGCACAGTGAAAAAAAAATCCTTGTAGCTTAGTTTTGTAAAATTGTGGTTGTTTGCATTATTTTTGTAAGAGAGTTTGTACCGAAACTGAATAACAACATATTCAGTTTGCATCTTAATAGCTACGTATTGCTGGTTTGCTTAATCAGCTGCGGGCTTATTGGGTCTGACTCTATCTGAGTCAGACCCGAAACTGCTTTTGGCCCGAATATCCACCCTTGCTGTATTGTACTGTACAATTGAATTGAATTACATATGTAAATTATAAGTATAATACATGATGAGGAATTAAAGGAAAATAACTTGGAAAGATTAAAATTGGGGGGGAAAAGGAACTCCAGCTCTAAGGGGGAGCTAGACCCCCAAATTCCTTGCTGACAGGCGTGGGATGTCAAAATTCATGCAAAAGTTCATCACTTTTGGCCTGGAATTGAGTTACAGGGTCTGTGGACTCAATTGATGATGAGGTTTTGATACCAACTGGGGTAGTTTTAGCTGTTGCCAAGAGGGTAAAACTACCCTTAAGATAAAACAATCATAGTAAAAACAGTTTTAACTGCTTTCTACTCCTCTGACCCACATTCTGACGTGTTTTGAAGGCTCTAGGCCTGGTATTGCTATAGTAATGGCTGATTTAAGGGTCTAAAATGGCTAAAAATGGCTTAAAATGGCTTAAACCAGCCCTTTTTGGTCTAAACCAGGGTTCAATGATGCCATAATTGGCTTTTCTGTTGTCAGACTGTTTTTCACGACTGAAAAGAGTAAATTTTACTTTTGGAGTAAGAGAATTGATGGCTATAAAAGAATGTCTTCTTTGCCCCACTTTTCTCTTCATGTTAGAATCTTTTCCTTTTATTAATTAGTTTAAACACTGTTAAACCAATCAATCAAAGATTCCAACCACCATTTTCAAATCATTTTAATCCTTTTAACCACGTGAAAAAAATCATTATAATCATTGTTTGTAACTCTTATAATCATTTTTACCCCTGAACCACCCCAAAAGTGAATTAAAGCATCTTTCATCACTGTAAACTTTGTCACTGTGTTTCCAAATTCACTCTGGTCACTTTTGGGGATGTTTTCTCTTTAATATTCTTTTTAAAGACTTTGTTCTTTAATTAATTGCTTTCAGTTCTTTGCTCAATTAATTCCAATTGAAATTGCTCTTGAAGAAATTTCTTTTGTAGCCTTAAAATATCTCTTGTAGAGTATTTTTTGGATAAATTTTTATTGTTGGTAAAACAATAGATTTTTATAATATTATTGTTTTATACTAATAAAGCTATAAGCAATAAAATTGGCGTGTTTTCTCTTGAAAATAATATTTAATACTATTTTTAATTGATTTTTACCTTATACAAATTTTGAGGACAGGAAAAGTACTTGATTTTTAATCAAAGTTTCATATTCACACCTTACAACTCATGCCAAGGTGTAAATGGAGGATAATTCTTGCTTTCAGGAAAGATCCATGGAATACAAAAATCATAGTTAATTTAATTCTCCTTTAAAAAACAGATTTTTTATATTTATGTATAATATAATGGTTTTTTCTAATAACAATTCATGTATTGGTTGGTATATCTCTGTTGAAATATTGATTTTTTAGGAATAATAATGTTGTTTTAGCTCATTTTAAAATATTTCAAAATAAAATTTAATATTTTAGAAAATTTTGATTTCTTGAGATATCATCTTGAGAAATTCAAGGGAGATGCTATATCAAGAGATATGATATAGCTACAGCCCCTAATACTTCTATACTTCATATGAATCCAATGAAATTATATGTGCTATATTGAAGTGAGTTTTAAGTTAATTAATTGCTATTTTTAAGCTTTGTTGTAATCATTTTTTATTTTGGAATATCCCATCCAACTCATTTTCTATCTTTTTCTATTTAAGTTATATTTTTTATAATTAATATTAATTCCTTTTCCTTTTTTCTTATGCAGACTTGATAAATTCTTTCATAATTAGAGTTCTCAATTCGCTAATAAATAAAGATTATTATTTTCATTAAATGGTTTTCTAGAACTAATTATTTTGGAGTAATTCTTCAATTTCTCCAATTGACAACAGTTAAAAAACTGAAATTAGTAAAAAAATTGAGACATGAAATTTATAATTTGTGTAAGTTAAATTGTGCCTGAAGTAATTAAGGGAAACTCTGTAAACGCTTTACAAAAATTATTTTCAATAAGATATGAATATTGGATAGAAATCTGGAATAGGTGAAAAATACTTATTTTTGAATAAGTAAAAGAATTCTTTAATTTTTTTAAATAACTGATCTCCATGTTATTTTAAAACAAAATTCTTGGGATAAGTATTTTATCTTAAAAAGTATATTGATTGAGTGCTATTCATCAAAAATATTAGAGCTCTATGAAAATTAATTTATCATGACAAATCCATCAAGGCTGAAAAGAATAGTGAAGCTGTTCCCAAGAGTAATTTCCAAAGTGAACTAAGCTGAATTAAGTATTAATCTCTTTTGAATATTCTCAAAAGAAACTACAAAAAGTGTTCATTGTTTTGTTTGATGTTATTTATGTTGATTAATAGCCTATAAGATTCATTCAATTTATATTTTAAAGTGGGGAATAACAGAAATAAAACTTAGATTTTCCAGAAGGAATATTCAACTGGTGCAGATATTACTTCAGAGACATATCCAGACAGCTTCAGAAAATAGTAAAAATTACATATCAAATTTATCTATTTGATTTTTGAGCATTTCACAAGGTATTGACTCAGATTTTGAATAGTTTTGTATGATACTTTGTTGAAATTTCCCTATAAGAAATATCAAAACCCGCAATTAAAATAACTTTCATACACTTAATTTATCATCCATGTAGCTTATTAACCATCAGCACGTGTAAATGTAAATACAATCAAAATTTGCAAAGTTTATCTTTCAAAATAATATCATTAGTTTGAAGCTTTGAAGAATTATCATAATGCTCTCAATTTGAGGCTTGACTTGATTTCAACAGAATTACATTGAGATAAACTCTATGGAAGACTATTTGAATGAATAGTGATACAGGTATATTCAGATATCTCTGCAATATGAAATTATTTGGTCCTCATCTCTTAGGATCTGTAAGATGTGTCTATGAAACTGTTGATAATATTACTATTAATCAACAGTACTATGACTGTTCCTATGAAATATAATAATAAAGAATTATTATAACCACAATCAAATAATGAAAGAATTATTTCTTTCACGTGTTATACACTACTAGTGATTATAACAGTGAACAGTAATTGTCTACAAGAATCAATTACAAGAAGAATTTTAATAATAAAAACTTCTTTTATTAAAATAATAGAATTATTTTGATATATATGATTATATCTTGCAAGAATAATTATAAATATAATCCTTGAAGAAAACTATTACTAGAAACAAAATTGAAGAATTAAAAATAAATCACTCACTAATACTCCAAAGAGCTTATTTAAAGATAAAGCAGAGAGATTTGACGTAGAACTGTGGACTTAATGGATCAAAATGATTTTATAGCAATATTACAACAATATATAGCTGATTTCTATTATTTAAAATCTCTATGATTGATTCTAAAAGAATAAAACACTTAAGAAAAGCTTAATGAATACTTACTTGTTGGTAACAACTGATATAAATGAATAATGTCATGATGATGATGATGTGGAAACAAAAGCAAGAGGAGGCCTCTTTTAAGTCTAAGACAGCTCACAGAGGCGTGCCATGGAGCAAACTGAAAGACAAATTAGTGAGAAAACAATAAACCTTTTTGGATTATTGATTGCATCATGTGTTGTCACGTAAGATTGTCATAATTGCTTAATTGAGGTTTTTATGTGAATACCAACCCATTTACGGTTCAGAATAAAAGGAGTAACAACTGTAAATCTTCTTTTATTCAAAATAATCATTGATTTCTAAAGTTATCAATTTTATTGGAAATTTCATCATAGAATTTATTTTACATAAATTTTTAAAGATTCTGTGTTTCACGTTGAAACATCAAAAATGGACTGTAAGTAAAACTTTTAATTTTACATATGAAAGTATAATTATTTTTGCTTTTTATATGAATTATACAGTTCTCAATTGGTCCTTAAAGCTTCAAAAACATTAATTAAGAATTGTATTTTTAATCAATTCTTGAAGTTTTACCTCATTTCTACATAGAATTATAAATAGCAGTCTATGGCTGGTTGCTATGAGGTAAAACAATGGATATTAGTCTAAAAAGGGCTTTAATTACTCTTTTGGGGTTTATCCATGGAGAGTCATTAAGAATTGACATGGTTACAGGAGTCTAAGTTGCTCTTTACCTCCTTGGCATGTCAAAATAGCAGGTTATCTGCTATTTTCTTATGATTTACTGAAGTTGTAACATGGTAACCAAATTCCAAAATGGTTTTAGTTTACAAATTAGGCCAAGATAAGCCATGGATCCAAGCGTTGGAGCTGTCCACGCCTCAGAGGCCTCAGAAGTTGGGTACCCCGGCTCTCTTTGATGTCTTTTGTCCCCCTTGCCTATTTTTCACATTAAAATAGAATTTTAAGCTTCAAGTGAGATATCCACTATGGGTGTACAAATAGTGCATGTAAAAATACCATAATATTAAGTTCTCAAAACATGCATAATGCTATTCTTAGTGTATATGTAACATGGGATTTCTCACATTCCCATTATTTTGGCGTAAAATAGAGAAAAACAAAAATTTTCACGGATCTTTTATTTGGTATTGATGATGTGGTATTGAAGTATTTTCCATATTACCACCTCAAGGAGTTAATTTGAGCTTATTCACTCTATGGAGCTACCCTAGGTGAATTTTTGTGTAGAATCCAAATCTGGCCTTAAATCCATGGATTTACTTACTCAATAAAAAGTTATTCATCTTTTCTGGAATTAAAAATGATTAATTTTGAATATATGCATGGCTTATGGGTTATGCATAGTTCAGAATTTTCTTTAATATAATTGTGGCCTATTTGGGTATGTAAAATATACCTCAAGGCTCACAGGATCCAACATTATATTGAAACTCCAAAGTAATCTGGTAATTAGGGTATTTAATTTATAGATTTCCTATCATTCCTTGCCCCATTTGTTTGTGCTAAATTGAATATTTTCTCTCTTTCTTGTGCATAGTAAAATTTTAAAACAGAAAAGCACAAAAAAAGAATCAAAAGACTTTTTTCTTGAAAAGTTAAAATCATAGGATAACCTGACCTCAAAAAATGAATGCTCAAAACCAACCATAGCATATTGGCTGTATTTATTAATAACTTTAATTTAAATAATTTTCTAATTTTTTTTCTAATGAAACAACTAGAAAAACTCTTCTTTTTCTAATGCCAAGATTTTTCTATTTAAGTTAGTTCACTTTTTTAATTTGATTATCAATTTTTCATGAAGCTTATTTTATTTAATGATACCATTGTTCTTTTTTTTGATGTTTTCTGACTTTTGTGTAGTATTTAGAGACTTACAAATTTTTACATCTTTATATATATTTTGTTTTATACGTTTATACTGAAGATTACAGTAGCAGTCCTGTTACACCTGCTACTGTAATGCCTCCTGAACTGAAAATGATCAACATTTTCAAAATAATTCTCCCTTGATTCTGAATTTTTAATCGTAATCAGAATTTTGAATCCTTTTCCAGTTTGGGGATTAACCTTCAAGACCCCACTACTTATTATTATAATAAAAAAAAACAATTGAAAAGAGAAAAAATAAGACATTTTCTTCTTTTAAAAAAGAGAAATTTAAGATTTCCTCATAGGAAAAATTTATGAGATTCAGTAATGATACCAGAAATCAGAAACTAAAATGAAAATCATAATAATAATGATATTTAGAAGATCCTGAAAAATGAATGAGATATTTTATATTTTTTGTACTTTTTTTCTTGCTGAATAATTCCATTCATGAAGAATGTTTAAAGTCTTCCTTTTATTTATTTTTGATCTCCAGAAAAATGATCATATAAACAAAGGAAAATGATTTTTCTCCCCAAGATGAAAATTTAATTAAGGGGAGGATTTTTTCCAAGACACATTTTGAAGAAAACATATAAATTTATACTACTATATGTCACAAAAAGGCAGGTATTTAAGGAAAATAAGGGTTTAATTTATGTTTGGAACCGAGTTTTACCTATGAAGGACTTCAAAAGAGAAATATGATTCTTTAAATTAAGAATATATATGTAGGGTAGAATGATTATAGCATGAAATATCTACATGAAGATGAAAATAGAAGGCAAAGCCTTTTCCATAAATCAAAATATCTTGAGATATCTCACATAATGAACTATATGTGTACTGTATAGAATCAAAAAATATATTGAAAGTTCCTTGACATTCTAGTGTCTTGGAAGAACCTGTAATATCAATGAAAATTGGAATCCTAGTTACAACCCAATTAAGAGGAGGGATCAAAGCTCATTCCATTCTGTGTCCAAGCTAGTTTTCAAATGCAAAACCTGCTGCCATGTGCAGCCAGCTTGCTCATGGTTATTTCATTGGAAATTTATAAAAATTCAAAAAAATAGAAATATTGTCTTAATTACATCAGTGTTCAATTTTGAAATTATTTTTTGACTCTAGTTCTGTTTATGACCAATTTTATTACAACATTACAATGGTAAGCTCAGGTATTTTGATAATTTTGAGAATTTGATTGAATATTCAGTGTTTTCTCTTGAAAATCACTCTGTGTTTTCAATTTCTTTTCCTCAAAATTAAATTCCTTCTCCTCTTTTCTCTTTTGAATGCAATTTAAATTTTATTTTGAATTTAAGACTTCCCAAGCCACTTAATTTCAACCTCCTTCTACTCTTTTGACTTCATTTAATACCAATCCAATCTTTAAATCTCACTTTAATTCCATTCTATCTAAAGTAATTATCAAGCCAGTCATAACAATAGTTAGTGTCACCTGAGAATCTAAAGGTTTCAGTTCTCAAATTGACAAATCAGAACTAAAATCATTAAAAGAAGTTTCCCTCAAATATAACATTTCCAAAAAGAAGGACATTATTTCTTAAAACCACCTCAAAGTTCAGGGGAAAAGTATTGATATAATTCCAAAATCTGAAGAATATGAAATTTTAAATGAAATTTCAAATGATACTATTTAAAACTCACATTACAATAATACTACTTATTCTCAAAAATTGCTATATTTAATAAAGGATCCAGTAATATTCATAAAAACCATAATATTTATCAGAATGAATCAGTTCTACCACAAGATTTAATTGACCCATCACTCAGATTCAACCAAGTGCATATTACAGGAGCTACACACAAAGATAAATATAATCATTTTGAGAAGTCACAAACTTCTGTTCCCTCAAATTTTGAATATATTGATCCTAGAATTCTGATGGAAGGAATTAGTGGAGAAAAGGAATCATGCCCTAATATGGAGGATATTGATCCAAGACTTATCAGAGAAGAATTATGATTAGCAAAAACAATTGAAAATCCCATTGGGGGAAATGACCAAAATCAAGTAAAAGATATAGCTTTTTGTCTAGAAGAGGAATCTTTGAAAATGGAATTCCCTTGTTATACCTCAACAAGAAAAGATATGGAATTCAGTTCAAGCACAGTTCAGAATATCAATGAAGCTAACATGGATGAGTCAAGATATAAAAATTCAATACACTCACTGAATCAATTGACAATTACAAAGGGGTTAAATCAACAAAAAGCCTTACCCCCTGCAGACAAATCCTCTAGGGAAGCTTATAACAGCTTTAATATTGAAAAATAAATTAATTCAAGATTCAAAAACCTTAAATCCATCAGGAACCATGCCAAAAATGAATACATAAAAAATACAATACACTCACCAATTATCTTAGAAAAATATATTTCTGAATTAGAATATGAGAATGAAACAGCATTATTTTGTCAAATGTAAATACAAGAAGAAGCTGAAGAAGAACAGAAACTTATACTTACTGAAGAAGAATTCCCTTGGTAAGGCTATACAAATTGGAAACCTCTTAGAAATGCCAACTTTGTGGATCAAAATGATAATAATTTTAAGAACAATTATGAAGGTTCAAACCAACATGTCAAGCTGTTGGAAAATATTATCACACCAAAGAAAAATGAATCAGAGAGAATAGAAGATAAAAGTAGTAAAAAAAGAAGACTAAGGAAGAAAAGGAATATTTTTGGACTACCAAGAATAAAAAGCTATGCTCAAGCTTTCAAGACCATTCGGAAAGGAAATATAAGATTTCAACACATAATGAGGATTCAACACAAAAATAGTAATAGAAATGAGAATATCATCCACGATGACATTAATGAGAATGAATATTTTCAAGATCAATATCTCAATGAAGAAAGAAGTAATGAGCTTACAGCTAAGAAGGCCAAATTCAAGAATAGGCTTTACAACGAACTTTCACATTATCAATGACTTTTTTTATCATAATAAGGAAGTTTTCTTTTCTTATCTCATGAATTTTAGTCTTTATCTAGTCTCAAATATCCATAAAAAATGAAAAATATAAAGAATATCAAATATCAGAATATATAAGAAAAGAGTTTCGAGTGTATCAGTATCTTAATTCTATGTTTTTTATGTATTATTCAAAAAACTTAACTAAAAAATTAGGGTGGGTGTCTATCTCTTAATTCCATCCTTTATGATTTAAGTTTTTGGGATGAAATTCTGTGGAATTTCAATTTTATTCTATAATTTTATCCTCATCAATATTCAATATAATAATTGATAATATCAACTTATTTAAGAGCGCAATTCAAGGTGAAGAAAAAAAGAAACAAATCAAGATAATAAAGCAAGGATAAATAATAATAATAATAATACCTTATAAAAAAGCATCAAGAAGATCATAATCGTAAAAAGAAGAAATCAATATATTACCTCAAGAAGGCTAATTTTCCTGTAATATTTTCAAATAATTATTAGCTTATCAAAAATAATAATAAAGAAAGAATGCATAATAAAAGGGATAACTGGCCAGGTTAAACCCAAATGAAAATATTTCTTTATACAATTATTTCTCTTTTCATTAATTTACTTTGGATATTAAAAATAATCTACTATAAGAGACCCAAAAACTCTCTTTTCTTTACTGGAAATTGGGAGAAAAGACCTCCTTTTATATTAAAGATGGAAAAATCTTCTTCTACCCACAGTCTATCCCTAAAACCTTTCATATATTAAAGGCTATGCAGAAACTCCAAATATCTTTTTATCAACCTTTAGCCCCACTTCAAAGTTTATTAAAACTTGCTTAAATTGAATAAATCATATTGATTGTTTTTCAAGATTAATCAAAATTTAATTTTATTTAAAAAAATATCTTAATTAATTTAATCTTATTTTATTTGGTCAAATTAAAGCTTAAACTCCACTAAACTTAAAAAAAACACCATTAAAAGGAATCAATCTTAATTAATTTATACTTAGTCTTCTTTTCCACCACAAATATATTAAAAGAAGAATCTTAAATTAAAGCTGCTTAGTATTGATTGAGCTTATTTTTTTAGCTTTACACATTGATATTTCAGATGATTAACATTCAATTTAATTATTCAAAAAAAATAAGAAAAAAATTAACAAATGAGAATTATTATTATTATCAAAGAAAAATACAATAATTAATTATTTTTTTTTAAAGAGAAAAAAAAGCATTAGAACAATGCCAAACATCAAATTTAAACAATAAATTGAGAAAAGTACATCAAATCAAAAGAAACTAAAAAATAAATTATAGTTTAATTTTCTTTAATTTTTAACTTCATTTTTTTTGAAAAAAAAGAGACAAGAAAACAATCAATTGCAATGGGTGGGGAATAGTACAGTACAGTACTGTGCTTTACTGTAAAATTGAAGAAAAAAAACTCTTATCATCAAAAATCAAAAGCAAAAAATAACTGAAGAAGAAAAAGGAACAATCAGTCAGCTTACTAATCAGTAGGAATAGTGGGCAAAGTTTCATTTACTCCTCTAACTCATCTTTGTTGTCAAAGGAACTGTTAAAAAATAAAATAATAGAGAAATTCAACTTTACAAATATATATAAGAATAAAAAAAGGGGGAACTCACTCCACCAATTCATTTACTACCTCAACTAATGCTTGTCAATAAGCTCAAAGACCAGATAGGGACCCATAATCACCCATATTATTGGGATGATTTTGGACATAATTGTAGAAGTCACAAAAGTACCAGCAAAACAAGCAATGGAATACATCAAACAACTGACATAGCTTGGAGGAGGGATTGGAATTGGTCATAGAAGCAATGGATTTACTATTGGAGGGTGGAATATGGCTGGATATTGCAACTGGTGGGGGTATAGTGTTACCTACCAATGCTGGATGGGAGTGATGGCCATTGGGTGTTGGCAGAGGATTATGCAATTGAGGCCAAGCAAGTATGGAATCAGAAAGCATAGTAACAGAAGTTGGTGGGGAAATATTGGGCGCATCCGCGTTTGAATCGGTACTGTGAATGCAATGAATAGTATAGCAATATCCACCATGAAGGATAACTATAACCTTGCGACTTTGTTCATCAATATAAATGAATAAGGCAAAAGAATATATTTCTGTCAATTAGTTTTTTTTAATAAAAAAAGGGAAAAGGCAAAGGTGATCAAAATATTGGAAAACAAAAACAATGTCACCTGGTAATCAAGCCTTCCCATCTATGGATCTCTAAGGATGCTCACTGCAATTGTGGAGTTTGATTGGTCCTTTGGGGTAAACTTAATATAAAAGTAAATAAACAAACAAATAAAAAAACAGCATTTTGAAGCATGAAATTACAAATAAAAAATATTAGCTGTAGTAATGCAGTAAATGGAGATAGAAAATCAAGAAAGGAAGTAGTGACCCACCAGGATAGAATCATTTGCCAAAAGAAGAACGCCAAAGGGCGTAACGTTAAGGATCAACATGGAAAACAGCAGGAAGAAAAATAAATGATAGCAGATTGTGGTTCAGGTGGTGTCAAAGGAAATTTGATCAATAAATGGATGGTAGGAAGGCAAGCAAGAAGAATAATACTAAGACAAAAAAAGAAAGAGGCATTGAACTATATTAAAAGCCTAATTAAAATTAAAATAGAATAAAATATATAAAAAATATAATAAAATAAGAAGTAGAGAAGAAAAAGAAAACCACAGCAAGTGGAGATAAGACGTACAGCTGGCTTATTTTGAAGTATCCACACCCGTTGCTTCAAAAAAAAAAACAACAACAATCACATGGAATACAAATAATAAGTATATTACAAATTTAGTATATTCAATGAAAATTATATATCCATATAACAAAAGAGCAAATCATTATATACCTATATTAAATGAAAGTTATGATTAAAAAAGTTGGAATTAGGGTGAAATTATTAAATGTAGAGGGGGTGTTAACCCTCAATAACCATATAAGAGGCTACTCACCATTAATAATAATTAATATACTAAAAATATATAAATAACAAAAAAACCATATCATATATTTATATTGAATTATATTTATTATTATAAAAAGTAGAGATTGTGGTAAAATTATTAAATGGACAGGGGATGGCCTCACCATTCAAGGTTAATTACAGAAAAAACAAAAACAAGAAAGAACAACCCAATAAGAAAAACAAAATAAAAATAAGAGAGGTCCTAGATAAGACCTTAAGCTGTCCAAATAAGTTTATTTTTATATATTTTTCCAACAAAAGTACTTCAATAATAGGTCCTTGAAAAGACCTTAAACTGTATGAATAAGGTCTATATTTTTTGATAAATTATTACCTCAAATAGCTCAAGCTGCGGTCCTGAGTATGACCTTAAAGTGCATTATTATTCATCAAAAAGAAGAATTAATTTTTTATTATAAAAATAATCTTTAACAAATAAATAAACAAACAAAATAGAAAATGAAAATCAACCAATAAATTAAAATCAAATATCTGGATATTTAAATAATCAAAATATTCATACTTCAAAAAAAAACAAGAAGCAGAAGAAGACAACACAAAATAAGAAACAATGGAGATTTAAAATCAGTATAAAAAGCTACAAACAGGAAATATCAAGTGAACTTATCAGAGTATAGATTTAAAGAAGAAAATGTTTGATGTATGAACCCGAAATATTCCTCTTGAAACTGGAATTCTGAGGAAATCATTAAATGGAGAGGGGGATGTGGTATTCCATACCTTGTTGGCCCAGTTGCAAGTGAAATTTCACTTATACGACCATGAATTCAAGACTGAAGAAAGAAAAATTAATAATTAATCATTTAAAATAGGTAAAATCAGTAGTAAAATCAATTGAAGCTCATATATAGGTATAACACCATAAGGAAAATCATTGAAGAATAATCTATTTGATTAAAGGAATAAAAATAAAATAAAGAAAAGTAAAGTAAAATATAACAAAAATGTTAAAGTTCCCACTGAAAGGAGTAGTGTAACACTCAATTTACCCTAGCTCTGCTCAACCTTTGGATTACTCAGCAATGCACTTATTAAGCTGAGGCCACTTCAATAAGGAATAAATTGAAGTTGTATTAATCAACAGTCACAAGACAGAAAAAAAGAAATAAATTAATTTATGCAAGTAAAATTTATCAAAAACTTAAATTACACAGCATATCTGTGGAAATACAAGCACAGCCACCTGATAAGCCCGTAAATATAAATAAAAACAGAATTAAATTTAAATGAAGGAAAATAAAAACTCATACAGGAAAAATAGAATCCCTACAATGCACAGCATTCTCAACCTACAGCTCAAACAGTGCACAGACCTATGGTGCAATAGCTGTACAAAATCATCTCATACCACAAAAAATGGTGCAACAAATCAAAAAAATGGTGCAATACCTTCAAGAAATGACACCATATCAAAATTCCTCACCACCAAAAACATCTCAGATTACATAATCATACATAAAAATGGTTCAATCAACCAAACAAATGGTATCTCACCACTATAAAAAACTAGCCCAGCCAAAAGAAGTGAAAAAATTCCAAGTCCCTTGATTTTGAGTGCTTCTATGGAGAGCCCAAAGAATATAAATAAAGGTCCCCTCTCCCTAATTTTCTTCTCTTCTCCCCATGCAATTAATCATATACCAAGAAGGAGAATAATTATTCACTCCTAACTAGTAGGTCAATCTAGTATTATTATTTAAATGGGAATTATATACCAAGAAGGTGGATAATTAATCCATCCATTACTAGTAGGATAATCTACTTATTTATCAAAGTATTATGGACTTATAAGCTTAATTCATAGTGATTTTTAATTAATAGTAGTTAACAGAAGTTAAACTTTATATTATTAATCCACCCTTTGTTTAAATCATTAGTCTTAAAATAATACTATCAATAATACTCATAATATTGAGTTTATCCCCATAACCTTTACATTAAAAAGGAAAAATATTCTCATTATATCTTCATATTAAAAGAAATACTTTACAAATAAATATCATCATATAAGAAACTTACACTGATATTATATTATATCACTCATATATTGAGCAAATATCCATCCTATATTGAGCAATATCTTAAAAATATATTATTAAAGGTCTTATTTTTATACTATATTATCAATTACCCTCTCAAAGCATTAATTATTCTAAGATATGTAACATTAAACTAGCTTACCCTTATACTATATATTAGTACTATTATATTCAATCAAGATCTTATACTATTAAGATCTTACCCTGAAATCATTTTATATTATTATTTATAAAATTATTATTTTATACTTTCTTTTAAATTATAAGTTTCTTATCTGATTATTGAATAAGTATGACAGAGACTGCTGAAAAATCTTCTCTAGTTTTAAAGCCACAATCTTAATATTGATTTGTGAGCTCAGTAGGGAGATTGTCTAGTATATTCAGAGGGGCAGCTAAAACACCATTAGCACCCTTGGTTACAGGATTATTTCAGAAATTCAAAACTGTTTACCTGTTCTTTCCCCCTCAAGGACTGCCTTATCCAATCCCACACCAAAGGGAGTTCCACAATGCAATTTCACAAAGAGCTTCTTATTCCTCTTTGGCCTTTGACAGGGATGCTATTGGTTTCTTCCTGGTATTTCACAGGACAATATTTCCCCCCCTGATGTCAGGGAGCCAGTACTTCACTAGCAGAGAGTCTTTCAGCTCCCCATTTTTGTGTTTGCCACAATACCACAATTTAAACCCTTTTGATAGGTCATATCAATTTCCTGAGATCCCCATGAATATTTGGAGATGTGCAGTCAGGCCTTCCAAAGTTAAATGGGAGTGCTCTCAAGGAACTGAGACAAAGTGCTTACTTTAAGAAAGAGGTCTTGCTTTGTTGTAGTTTTTAGGTAGCTGATGCAATCTATTTTGCTTCAATAATTGATTTCCAGAGGTTGGGACCTTTCTACTTCTTCATCTGTGGTACCCTCAGGTGATAATTTGGGACAAGTGGTGGTGAGATGGGTTTGCAGTAAAGCCTTCATAACAGCTTCAGAAGCGAATCAGTGAAGAAATTTTTATCAAGCGAGATGAAGTTAACAGACTGGATGATGATTTCAAGCAATATGTGAGCCTTGCAAGATATCTTGCATACCCAAATGGGCCACAATAAAAATAAAAATACCATTTGAAATATGCATAAACCATAAGTAATGCTGTAAGATTTGTCTATGAAACTGTTGTTAATATTACTATCAATGGGAAGTACTATGACTGTTCTTATGAAATATAATGATAAAAATTACTATAGCCACAATTAATTAATTCTTTTACTTGTTATAAACTACTAGTGTTTATAACAGTAAGCAGTAATTGTCTACCAGAATCAATTAGAAGAAGTATTTAATAATAAAACTTCTTTATCAAAATAATAAAATTATTTTAATATAGAATTATCCTTTTTCAAGAATAATTATAATTATAATTATTGAAGAAACAACTACTAGAGAAAAACTTTAAGAATTAAGAAAAAACACTCACTAATATTCCGAAGAACTTATTGAATTTTAATAGTAGAGAAATTTGACAGATATTTGTGGATTTATAGGATATAAATTGATTTGTAACATGATTAAAACAATATATAGTTTATATCTATTATTTCAAGTCTTTCTGATTGATTCTGAAAGAATAAAAAACTTAAGAAAAGATTGTCTAATAATTACTTGTTGGTAATAATGGTATAATTGAGTAATGTGATGATTTTGGAGAAAACAGCAAGAGGAGGCCTCTTTTATGTCAGAAACAGCTCAAAGAAGTGTTCCATGGGGAAAACTGAAAAATCAGTAAGTGAGAAAACAAGAGAACCTTTTGTATTATTGATTTCATCATCTGTTTTCACGTAATATTATCATAATTACTTAATTTTGAAGATGTGTTTATGAAACTGTTGATAATATTACTATTAAGCAACAGTACTATGACTGTTCTTATGAAATATAATAATAAAGAATTATTATAACCACAATTAAATAATTAAAGAATTATTTCTTTCACGTGTTATACACTACTAGTGATTATAACAGTGAGTAGTAATTGTCTACAAGAATCAATTAAAAGAAGAATTTAATAATAAAAACTCCTTTTATTAAAATAATGAAATTATTTTAATATATAATTATCTTTTGCAAGAATAATTATAAAGATAATTCTTGAAGAAAACTATTACTAGAGAAAAACTTTAAGAATTGAGATAAATTACTCACTGTTAATCCAATGAACCTTTTAGATGATAATAGTAGAGAAATTTGACATGGAATTGTGGATTTAATGGATCAAAATTGATTTATAACAGTATTACAACAAATTATAGTTGATTTCTATGATTTAATGTCTTTCTGATTGATTTCTGAAAGAATAAAACACTTAAGAAATAGTCTTAACTAATACTTACTTGTTTGGTAATAAAGGTATAATATAATAATGTGATGATGTGGAAAAAATAGCAAGAGGAGGCCTCTTTTAAGTCTAAGACAGCTCACAGAGGCATGGCATGGAGCAAAATTAAAAACCAGTGAGTGAGAAAAAAATAAACCTTTTTGGATTATTGATTGCATCATTTGTTGTCACGTAAGATTATCATAATTACTTAATTGAGACTTTTACATGACTACCAACCCATTTATGGTTAAGAATAAAAGGAGTAAAAACTGTAAATCTTCTTTTATTCCAAAGTAAACATTGATTTCTCTAAGTTATCAATGTTATTGGAAATTTCATTTCAGAATTAATCTTCTGTAAAATTTCAAACATTCTGTGTTTCATGTGGAATCATCAAAAATGGACTGTGAGTAAAACCTTTAATTTTTCATATGAAAGTATAATTATTTTTGGTTATTATACTAATTATACAGTTTTTAATTGGTCTTGAAAGTTTCAGAAAGATTCATTAAGAATTGTATTTTTAATGAATTTTTGAAGTTTTTACCTCAATTCTACGTAGAATTGAAAATAGCAGTATATGGCTGGATGCTATGAGGCAAATCAATGGATACTAGTCCAAGAAGGCTTTTAATTACTCTTTTGGGGCTTATCCATGGTAATTCATTAAGAATTGACATGGTTACAGGAGTCTAAGCTGTTCTTTACCTCCTTGGCATGTCAAAATAGCAGGTTATTTGCTATTTTTTTTATAATTTAACGAAGTTGTAACATGGTAACAAAGTTCCCAAAAGGTTTGAGTTTACTAATTGGGCCAAGATCAGCCATGGATCCAAGCTTTGGAGCTTTCCACGGCTCAGAGGCCTCAGAAGTTGGGTACCCTGGCTCTCTTTGATGTCTTTTGTCCCCCTTGCCTATTTTTTACATCAAAATAGAATGTTAAGCTTCAAGTGAGATATCCACTATGGGTGTACCAAAAGTGCATGTAAGAATACCATAATATTAAGTGCTCAAAACATGCATAACACTATTCTTAGTGTGTATGTAACATGGGATTTTTCACATTCCCATTATTTTGGCATGAAATAGAGAAAAACAAAAATTTCACGGATCTTTTATGTGGTATTGATGATGTGGTATTGAAGTATTTTCATATTACCACCTCAAAGAGTTTTTTGTGCTTATTTACTCTATGGAGCTACCCTAGGTGAAGTTTTGTGTAGAATCCAAATCTGGCCTTAAATCCATGGATTTACTTACTCAATAAAAAGGTATTCATCTTTTCTGAAATCAAAAATGATGAATTTTGAATATATCCATGGCTTATGGGTTATGAATAGTTTAGAATCTATTTTTAAGATAATTGTTGCCTATTTGGGTATTTAAAATATACCTCAAGGCTCACACCAATACTGGCCACTCTTTCATCCCTTGGGCACTTTTTCCCCAGCTGATGAATCTACTGGATTAATTCTTATTATCATTTTATTTGCATTTTGAAAGTAGATATTGATATTTCTAAGTCAGTTATTTGAACCTCTTTCTTTTCCTGTCAGTGAATATTGGTTGCAACATCCTTTGAAACAGTGAACAAAGTACTCACTTGGTTGGCTTTTGGTCCTTGAATTCCTTGATATTATTTCTTCATATTCTGTACTTGCACATCTCTTATATTAAAGAAATATATTTTTACTTTCATTTATTTGATTCTTTGGAGTTTTCCAAGTGAGGTCCCTGGTTCCTGAGTTTGAGGCAACTATTTTTATTTTAAACATCCCCTGTGACAGCCAACAATTATGAACACCAGATCTAATTCAGCTAAATCCCAGACAACAAGATTTTTCATTCAGTACAGTACTTTGGTGATGGCAGAAGCCCATTCCTCCTTAAAATCCAGATAAGGAGGCCATTTAAAGGTGCTAAAAGTTTCTTCATCAGCAGTGATAAAGGCTCTGGAAATCTTTGCCTAGGGAATCATGTTGGAAGCATCTATGTCACAGGAAACTATGTTAGGATAGTGTGGTCAAATTACTTTAAGCCTCCTCAGTGGCTCAGCAGACCCATTGCATGATTCCCTCTCTGTCCCATCTTCTGGCTGGTGGATTTTATCCACCACAACATACTGGTCCTCTTGCAGAGGGTCAGGCATCACAGAATGGTAAAATGGGGTTTCAACTATACAAGTGCTATAGCATTCAGCTACCAAGACCAATTAATCAGATCTTAATTCATCTGTGGTTGCCAATTCCTGTGAGAAATATGAGGGAATTGGGAGTTACTCTTTTGAATCAGTCAGCTTCTTTGAGTGAAGTGAACAAGCATTTGTGGAAGGTGAGGTGCTTAGATATTATGACCCTTTTATCTTTTAAAGAGCCAGGAAGCAGTAATTTCATATTCACACCCAAGAAGGATTCCTTATTCAGAAGCAGTGGCAGCTTCCATTTGCTGTGGTGCTTTGGAAGGGAGACTATGGAACATGATTGAAAGGTTGAATTTCCTTGAATTTGGAGAGCTTATCCTCTCCAGAAATTTTAGGGCTGATAGTATTCCAAAATAATTTAAATAATGCAGAAAAATACAGAGGTATCAACTGCTTCAGCCCAGTAATAATTGGGAATATTTGACAAATTTAAAAGACAGAAAGATTTTTAAGAATGGTTTGATTTCTACTTTTGGCAAACCCAGTTTTCTGGGGGTTTTCAGCAGTTTATAATACATGGAAAAATTTTGAGTTTTTAAAAATTTGTCAAAATTGTTTATTCATGAATTTTACACCACAATCCAAGACAAGCTTCTAGCAGGATTTTCCATGATGTTTTTCTAGTTCCTTCTATTTAATGAAGAACTGATTGAAGGATTTGTATTTTTCTAGAATGAAATCAACAGTTTTGAATGATGTAGATTGATATACCATTTTAAGGAAATACCTGAAGCCAGATAAAGAAATGGGGGAAATTGGTCAAACTATATCAATTTTAATGCACTCAAAGGGAAAACTTACAAGTTAAAACTGATTGTTGAAAGAAATGAGATGTTATTTATTATTATCACATTTTATTCACATAATTTCATCATGTGAAAGACTCATGGCTTTGAGGGATGATGTACCCAGATGTTCAAAGCAATTGTACCAAAGGTTTCTTAATTTTTGATTGATGAGAGACTTTGGTATTTAGTAGTCCATTATAATAAGGTTCTTTTTCACCTTTTCCTCCTAAAGATTGAATCTTTTTTCATTATAGACTTAATGATTTTTTCCTCATTTAATCATGAGTATTTCTTTTAAGAGTTCAAGTAGACCAACTAATCTAAAGGTAAGCTTAGAAACAAAGAGACAGTTTGTGAGGGTTAGGACAGCATTGTTGAAAAGAATTATTACACTTCCAATACTTTTGGAAGAAAGGAAGCTTGAAGAGTCACTAGTGGATACTTCCAGATAAGGTATTGTGTTTATTGTAGAAAAATGTTTAAGGGTGTTGTGCATATGGTGAGTTGCTCCACAATTGTTGGTATTGTGTTTGCAATCTATGAAGTAGTATGTTTCTTTGAAGTTTGTATTCTGGCTGATGTTGATAGAGATTACAGGTCTGGTTCTTTTTTGGTGGTTTGAATCCTAGAGTTATTGACCAAGGCCTGAATTTCGGTTAGGATAAAATCAAGACTCTCAATTACTTCACCATTGAGGGGAATTAATTTTGTGAGCCTTAGAGGTATTTTCATATACCCAAAATACCACAAATGATAAATTAAGATACAAATATAAGTAAAATAAATTTATTTATATTATAAAAATAAAAATTGAAATATAAATACAAATTTATATTTAAAAATCAAAATTTAATTATAATTACAAAATAAAATTACAATAAAATTTAAAATTATGAAAATACATTTTTACTTGTAAAAATTAAGTAAAATTGAATTTTTAATAAAAATTATGAAATTGAAATATTTTTGGTAAAAATTCATATAAAATTTATTATAGATTTTTATCCAATAAATAAAAATAAAGAAATTATAACACCATTGGATTCCTCATAAAAAATAAAGTGGGGTCACCTCTGGATGAAATTTCTGTCACTCAACCCTAAAAAAGCTTAAATTAAGTTTTTAGTATTTTTTGTACAAAAGTATAAAAATCCTCAAAACCTTAAATTAATTCACACCAAATTTGGTGTTAACCATCAATTTGTGTGTTAAAATTGAGGTGTTGTGTTTAGTTGAGAAGTTATGAGGAATTGAAGTATTTTCAATTGAAATGTCAAAATGTGTGCATGTATTACATAAGTGAACTTTAATTTACATATGAGGTATCAATTATTACAGATGTGTAATTAACAACTCAATTGAATTACATATGTAAATTATAATTGTATTACATGATGAGGAATTAAAAAAAGAAATAAATTGGAAAGATTAATTCTGCGGGGGAAAAGACACTCTAGCTCTAAGGGGGAGCTAGAACCCCAAAATCCTTGCTGACTGGTGTGTGATGTCAAAATCCATGCAAAAGTTCATTACTTTTGGCCTGGAATTGAGTCACAGGGTCTGTGACTCAATTGATGATGAGGTTTTGATACCAACCAGGGTAGTTTTAACTGCTTCCAAGAGGGTAAAACTACCCTTAAGTTAAAACAATGTTAGTAAAAACAGCTTTAACTGGTTTCTACACCTCTTACACACATTCTGACATGTGTTGAAGGCTCTAGACCAGGTATTGCTATAGTAATGGCTGATGTAAGGGTCTAAAATGGCTTAAACCAGCCCTTTTTTGGTCTAAGCCAGGGTTCAATGATGCCATAATTGGCTTTTCTGTTTTCAGACTGTTTTTTATGACTGACAATAGTAAATTTCACTTTTGGAGTAAGAAAATTGATGGCTATAAAAGAATGTCTTCTTTGCCCCACTTTTCTCTTCATGTTAGAATCTTTTCCTTTTATAATTAGTTTGAACACTGTTAAGCCAATCAATAAAAGATTCCAACCACCCTTTTTTCAACATTTTGAACCTTTTAACCATGTGAAAAAATCATTGTAATCATTTTTACCCTTGAACCACCCCAAAAGTGAATTAAAGCATCTTTCATCACTGTTAACTTTGTCACTTTGTTTCCAAATTCACTTTGGTCACTTTTGGGCGTGTTTTCTCTTTAAATATCTTTTTGAAGACTTTTTTCTTCAATTAATTGCTTTCAGTTCTTTTCTCACTTAATTCCAATTGAAATTGCTCTTGAAGAAATTTCTTTTGTAGCCTTAAATATCTCTTGTAGAGTATTTTTGGATAAATCTTTATTGTTGGTAAAACAATAAATTTTTATTATATTATTGTTTTCTACTTAAAAAGTGGAAAGCAATAAAATTGGTGTGTTTTCTCTTTAAAAATACTATTTCATACTATTTTTAAATAATTTTACCTTATACAAATTTTGAGGAAAGGAAAAGTACTTGATATTTTATCAAAGTTTCATCTCCACACCTTACAAATTCAATATAGTGTTGTAATTTTGGATCATTCATCAGTTTTACAAGGATGGAGAAAGGGAGTAATTTGGCTTCTATTTCAAGGCTTACTGATTTCATCTCTAATTACATCTTTTGACAACAATTAATGTAATATTTCAGGTCGTCATGATGGTTTGACCAAATCCAATTCATCAAGACACAACCTCAGTTGATTTCTCTCTTTGAATCATACTGTTTGTTGATCTTGGTCTAAAGCAGGTGAGAATTTTCTTCAGTTTCATTTTTGATGACTCCAAGAAACACAACATGGCTGAGTCTTGAGGCAATGATGATAATGGATTCATGACTGACCTTGATCCATTTATTAGTAGTGGGCACTGTTGCACCATCTGAAAAAGGAGCTTCACACAAATCTAAGAGATCTGTTGACCAAAGATGAAACAACAATCTTATATTCCATCCACTATAGTTGGAGGAATTGAGCATGGGTGACAAGACAGTTTGTCTGAACCTTTTATGGTGATTTTTATTTTTATTATGATCCTTGGTGCCCACCATAGTTTGTAAGGGCTCAAGCTCCAAGACTGTCACTTTGTTAAAAGAGGAACTAAGTGGTACATATCTTCAATAATAAATACACTATGACTGAGCTGGAAGAATGGTGTAAGTACCTAAACGGTGGACAGCAAGAGGTTCAATGATAACAACAGGATGTATGTGACAGTGTCACTTTAAGATCAATGATGATGACTGCAGAAAATACAATAGACAGGTTAATCGGGTGTGTGAGGTTTACAAGAGTAAAACACTACACCCACATCAGCTAAAATAACAATTTAGTGAACAAGAGTAAAGTAAAGAATATAAAAACAGCAATGTGAAAAAAGAAGTATTAAGAGAGTACAAGAAATAAGGAATGAAGTGAAATGATAAGAAAAGAAAGGTGAGAGAAAAAGTAAGAGAAAAGAAAACAAAAGGATTTGATGGGATGATTCAGAAATGAGTGAAAGTGTCAGATTGAATTTTGTGGAAGGATTGCTCAGCTGAGGAGGTGTTTAATTTTGGTTATGCGCACTGCGCAGCGCCCTTGTCAATAGTTGTACAAGTTTGTCACTAGGGGAGAAATCTTGAATGCGACGAGTCATGTTTGTTATTTCCAACACTTTTGGCTATTTCTTGCCAATCTGACTCCAAGGGAGTATCCACAATTTTGGGTTGTGCATCAATCCATTCAACAATCATTTTCACCAGACAACAAAAACAAAACTGTCCAACTAGACGACGGGTGTAAACTACATATGATAAGATTGTAGAGGCTGCTTGGCCATGGCCCATTGTCTCACATCTTGAGTTGGGAATAGAAACTATAGACAGCATCTTTTACGACTTTATAGATCACACCGACTTGTCCTTCAATCGTGACCAGTCCGTCTTCGCCCTGCGTAACACCAACGAGATCACCAACACATTGAGCTGGGTCAACCGAGCCCAGGTCTACTTGTGGAATTCGAATGAATTTGGTCTGCATCATCTTCTTATAATGATGCATTGAAGCTGGCCCACAAACTCACACCCCCAGCTACGAATCGTGAAGGAATGTCAAGCTCTTGTAACCGAGCCTTCAAGGCGCCTAGTGTGAAATTACCGATGAAAGGAAATGAGGCAGGAGAGAGTGCCTTCAGAGGCTTAAGGACTTTCAATGGAGTCTTGCTAGGACCAGCATCCTGGTTAGGCTTATGCTCGGCCACGTTCAACAAGGACTCGATCTGTTTATGCAATTTTTGTGTTTCTGCTCGTTTCAACACTGGAATCGCGTCTCCATCCGGAATCTTTAACTTGCGACTGACATAGTACTTGGCCACGTTGAATGCGGACTCGACCTGCTTATGTGGTTTTTGTGTTGCTGTTTGTTCCAAGACTGGAATCGAGTCTCCGCCTTGAATCTTTAAGTTACCACGGACATAGGCAATCCTATAGCCTTCGACCTGCAGCAAAATGAGAATCATTGAGAATTTTAATGAGTTTCCAAACCAAGTTATCCAAGTTGGGTCTTGGAGTTCATTCCAACAAAGCTTCAAAATGAAAATTGAAAACTTACCTGACAAAACCGCAGGTTTTTCATTATGCTATCGTCTAATCTCACGGTGAAACTTTTTGACTCATGTCCAAGCATGGCTACTTCGTCTACCTCTGGCGAAAAAATCTGCTTTGTGAACGAAGGGACTGCAGCGACAAATTTTTCAAAGTCCAGGTTTGATTGAGAACTTCCATTAACCAAAACCTATTTGGTTTAATTTCGCATCATCAGCCCCAAGGCGTACGCTTGTATCAATCGGTAGGAATTACATTGACGTAAACGTACAGCAGCTTTTGGGTTAATTTGTGGGAGTATTGTTTTCAATGCGGTCCCGTCTGCTTTTCCGTCAAGATCAATGTTTAAAACCTTGCAATAGACTTCGATTTCTTGGATGCTTGAAACAACTTTCGAAGGTGGCTCCGCAGGATCCTGATCAAAGGTGGACAAGAATTCCAAATGGCAAACAAATAGATGAGATACTGTATTGTAATGGAATCTTAAGCATACTTTGAGACAGCCGACAATCATCCCCTCAAAAGGAAGAGGAAACAATCCAGCTCATGTGGCCCAATATTTTTGATTGCGACTATCTATCAAACAATTGTATCTCACCTCAGTGATTAAATCCTTATCTTTGCCATTTGAGGCCCCTTTCTCTGCCCCCGAGCTCCCTTGGTCAGCTGAACCACCCACTTTTAGCCAGGCATCAGCATCTATGACTTCCCCGTAGGAATCAACCCTGCGCTGACGTTCTACGAAAGGAAACATCTTGAATCGTGGCAGCCTTCCGCCGCCCCGATATTTCTCCGCACTGGCTTTGACATAGATATCAAAGCCCGTGGGCCATTTGTCATCGGCAAACTCGTCCGAGTCAGAGCATTCGTTCAAATCTTGACTAGCAACATCCACATCCATGTCTCGTCCCAACGTTGAACCCGAATCGTCCGCTTCTTTATCTTTCACCAGCGCTTTAGTGTTTTCCACGTTAGCTCGGCGCTCTTCTTCTAAATAGCGCTCCAGTTCTCCCCCTTCAAGCAGGACTTTTCGACGTAGCTCGATCTTGATTTTAGTATTCAGCTGTAAAACCTGCGGAATTTTGATGCTGGTTTCTTCTAAAACTTCAGGATTCTTTACTTTCGAGTGGTCCACAGCAGCAACGAGCTGATGAACCAAATAGCCCAATCCATTTTCTAAGGAATTCGTGTGGGCTGTGAGGCCAGGCGAGGTCAAGACAATTAAATTGCCCTTTCTAGATGCCATGCGAGTAAACAATATTCTAGAAAACCCATATTCCATTGACATAGGGATGGCAATAATAACTCTCGGACAACCAGTAGACGAGTCGGAATCAAGGTCCTCAATTGAGCTAAATATTCGCAAGTGACAGAGTCTTAGTGGGCCTTTGTCACTTTGATCTCTTCTTCCCCGTGAACCATTGGCAGAAGATGACTGAAAAAGAGTGGGAGACATCCATTCGGTAAGGGAGCGAAAAAAATTAACAACCTCCTTTCCAGTTTGGGACACCAAACAGATTGGAAAACAATGTAATCGGAACTGATTCCAATGGGTATCAAGAAGTAAAAGCAGTTGTATAAGCCTAGCAGAAGGATCACTTGGGATTAGAACCGAATGTGAGGACTTCAAAGTCGGGGTAATTGCATCTAGAAGCATGTTTCAGTTTAATTTTCGTTAAAAATAAACAAATCAAAAAAAGAAGCCATATATAAAGAAGTTATGATCAGCCTGGTACTGTAGAAGGTTGTTGATGTTGAATCTTGACAGAAGATTTTTGGAAACTAGCACAGGGTGACCTACCCAAAAAAATCCGATTTCGGTCTTTTTTCTTAACACCTTTACACAGACTTCGTTCGGTTCCAATAATCATCACCATCGGTTGACTCATTCCTTGCCCAATCCGCATGTTTCCTTCGGCGGTAGATTCAACTAGAGCTGAACTTTCAAGATGACGCTGGCGGACGTGGTTGAAGATCGGAGCATAAATGACAGCAGAAGACAAGGCTGAGCTGAAGGCATGAAGGGGAGAGCGCAAAGTCCATATAGTTCCACCAAGAGTGTGACCTGACTTGTGGGCAGTTAATGTCAATGGGTGCAATTTACCTGTAAGAGAAAATGAAAGCACTAATTAGGCAGGTACATCAACATCAAACAAACATGACTGACCACTAAGGTTGATTGGCTGGGAATAACGGACGGCAATGACGCTCTCGAAGGCATCCCTGATTTCTTTGAAAGATACTCTCCAAATGTGATTTGAAAAATCATTGGACGCCTCCTCAAGGGTCGGACTTGGCTCAAGATCAAGCTCTTTAATGGCTTTCTTGAGACTTTTTTCATGGGTCCTCCGTAAAGGATTGCTACCTGAGTTTTGGGTTTGAGATCCCAAGCAGCCATGTGGTTCCTCGAGGGTACGTTGGCCCACCCACTCTTGAGCAGCCCAACGACCCATTTCCTTCGTAGGAAGAGTAGCATAGATAGGACAACAGAGTCCAAGGCGGGCCCTCAAAAGAGGCACCAGACCAACGCAGCTGAGCACAGGATGAGACAGGATCACGAGATCTAGATTAGGTGCCAGTTCAGCAAGAGCTCGGAGATAACCATCGATATCTCCTGGAGCTGGGCGATCAGGACAGCCACAATCGAGAAGGATATGTCCCTCATCAATAACTAGCAGATAACATAGTATTCCGCTTCCATCATGAGCACCAATCAAAGGTCTCAGAGTAATAGCCATATTTACTTGACTTGTACAATTTTTTTATCCACAAGTTTGTCCAAGATTCGTTCAACTTCAGTGGATTAGCTGAAATTGGGTGGGGGGGGGGGGGGGGGAGGGGGAGTCACTGAGAGACTCATCATATAAAACCCCAGAGGACCAGCGAATAATCCACTAATCATCAGGACTACACATCAGCGCCGGCTCATCAATTAGTGCCGTCGGTGTGTAAGCAATAAGCAACCAATTGCAAATTTCACTACGGGGAGAATAAACTCCTAAGTGAAGATTGCGTAAGTAAGTATGTTTCTGAACTAAAGCAATTTATTCTACATGTATCCTAGACAGGTGCTCTAATGACAAATAGCTAGGGTGCTTACATCCGGGGATAATTGAAGGAGCGTTCCGCAAGCAGCGCGTAAAGTCAGGTGACATTTAAAACTTAAAACTCATCTTTGTTTCACATCCCGAGTATATATCCTTCGCATTCCGCTTTTAAAGCAGGGATACATATGTGCGGAAGGCTTGTGTAAAACTCCACAAATCAAAAGCAATACACATGCAACCGTGATAGAAGATCCATTCAGCTTCAAGTCCATTTTACCCGGTTGTTGTACATGATTTCTTTCTGATTGAGTAGCAGAATGTACTTCAAATGACCATAATTTTTTGGGATTCTTGATAAGTAAAATTTCCAACTTTTTTAACTTTAGCTTGACACTAATCCATCAAGAATTGTTTCATTGTAGAATAAATTCAGCATTTGATATTTTCTAAAATACAAACTGATATCTATCCCTATACAAACGATCAGGAGGATATTTCCTTGATGCAAAATGCCTGATATTGTTTGGTGTGGAACACTGACCTTGAAGGATTCTTGACAGCAAGTCATAGTCAAAGGATGGAAAGGTCACGAGAGCATTTTTTATCTGACTCATCAGCCAGTCATATCTTGTAATCCTTATTAAACTTGGATTTTGCCATTTCTGTTCCCTAAAAATTGTTATAGAATACTCATATGGTTATTTGTGCATATTCATGATTCAATATATGCACAATGAAACTTTTATTCTGTTTGAATGGCAAGTGATATTTAGCTTCAAGGTGTGTGTATCAAGAGAATAATTCCTATTTGATTAAAATTCTTTGAAAACCAATTGAATTAAGCTTTTTTTGAATAATTTGGACATTAATTCACTATTATTTTTTTATCACTTACTCCTCAGCCAGATAGGCTTCTGCTTGTACTCTATCCCTTTCTAGTCCAGATTTCATCTTGGAATTAAAATTTTAACAGTGAAAATTACTTGTAATTATGTTTTACTCAAGGAAGTTATCAATATATTGAATCAAAATTGATGAAAAATAATTATGATAATACTTTTGGCCCCTTTTATATATATTAAAAAACCTTGAACCTGAATGTATTCAAACCAATTGAACCCTATTGAATGCTTTTTAAAGTGTTGTTTAATTCTGAATTAAAGTAATCTCATGATTTATTTCAAGATAAAAACAACTTTGAGCCTGAAAGATGGAGTGAAAATATTTTTGAATGCAAAATCCTAAATTAGAAACAAGATGAATGAAATTTATTAATCTAATCTGTCTTCTATTCCATGAAATATTTGAGAAAGAAAAATTGCATTTGGCTGAATGCACTTAAAGCAAAGGTTGCTCCAACATGAATTCAGGACCAAGATAATGGCCTAATTCTATGTGTTTCAAGATAGATTAAAGCTAAAAATTGAAAATATATGATGTTGAATTTGATAATGAGGGTTTTGAGTGCAAAGAGCATACCACTTTGATATTGAAAACATCCACCCCCAGATGGGTTTGATAAGAGTAGATTAATAACTTTCAAACCTCCAGATATTAGTTTTAAAGATCAAGTGTGTAAATTGATTTAGGGTGTTGGTAAACACATGTAAGCCCTTACATGTTTTTACCAATTTATGGCCAAAACACATAAGTGACCTTGTTTTTTAAAAAATTCCTCAGGCTCAGTTTCAAGATTTTTTTTAAGTATTTTTTCCATGTTGTTTCCGACATGGGATGTCAGAATCCCAAAAATCTTTCAATTTTTTTGCCAACTTTCTCAAATTTGGCCAATTTGATAAAATGGCATATTTTTTTAAAAAAATTCATAAAAAATCTTCCCACTTATGAATTTCATTTTTTTTTTTGAAAATTAAGGGTTCAATATTTACAATGAAGAACTAGAAGCCCATGATTTTGGCACTTTTTTTTGGTAGGACAAGTGAAGGCACCAAAAGGGGTTTGTTTTCAAATGTTTTTTCCCATGTTTGTAATATGACTATTTTGAAGAAATTAATTTGAAATCTTACCACTTATGAATTTCCTTAAATTTTTTTAAAGTGAAGGGTTCAATATGGACCATAAAGAACCAGAAGCCCATAGTTTTGGGAAATTTGTTTGGTGGGACAGCAAGTGAAGGCACAAAAAGTGTTTTTTTCCAATGATTTTTTTCTTGTTTGTAAAATGACTATTTTTAAGTACAAAAGTGCCACAATTTTGATAAAAAAAGAGACCAACATTGGATTTAAGGAATAAATAGGACTGAGGAGGGGGATAATTGGCACAAATTGTATATACAAAAATCAATCAATCTGAATCAACCTCAAAAATAGTTGATTTTTTTTGAGGGGGGGAGGAAGATTGGAAAAATATAACATCCTGTTTTTCTTAAATTTATCACCCCACCCCAGGGATTGTGGTTGAGCATGAGATTTCCAATTCACTGTCAGTCTGAGTCTATGATAGAGTAAATAAAATGGTATATAAAACTCTAACTGTGACTGTGACATGCATAAAATTGATTTAAAAAAGGTTTGAGAGTAGTACTTCAGGGCTTTACTAGGGGATTTTAGTGGTGGTGAGCACTTCTGAACACCCTGGGTGCAATAATTATCTGTTTGGTTACAATAATAACTACTAAAATAACTAAGATTAGAAGTATACCTGATTATTTTCAAAGAGTATAACTGTTCTTGAAAGTTTTACTATGTTGGAATTCAAGATCAGGATGAGGAAACCTTTTCTGGTGGAGAAAAGGCCTCCTTTTATCCTAAAAGGGGGTGGAATGGCCCTCTAGACCATCCACACAGGGGAAGTGAAAAGTTTCTCACTTCAAGGTACTGTCTTGTGGTTTTCACAATGCATGTATTCCCTGTATTGGGCTCAGATGTGGTTTGCCATTTTCACCAAAACAGGGTGAAAATTTTCATCTGGGAATCACACAGCCCTCTTCTGAGGTGTATGAGGCATAGAATGCTGTACAGAACCTGTATGGGACCCCAGTATTGAATGAACTATGAGTTATTGAAGTATAAACGTGCTTCTTTGTCTATTTGACACCTCAAAATCATGGTTGTGGGATATTATCCCACAATCAAGGTGTATTGGCCCAATTGTGGGATTTTAACCTTAAAACTCCCATAAATTTGTCAGTTTTTAAGATATTGAGCTCAAAGTTGGTTTATTGTGTAGCCCTGGAAGGGATTTACACAATGGTACCTCATTTGTTATGGGTAACATTTAATATGGAAAAGTTATGCCATGTACAAATTTTGTTATTTCTACATATGATTTTCACAATATCTGTATGGAGCTTATTTGCTCCATAAATTTTGTTCTAGATGATATATGGATAAATGAGAGGAAGAATCAGATAGCCCTGATTTATCTCTTTCCAAAAAGACCCCACCTTGGGTTTCTCACCCTAGAACAGTAGAAGTTAGATGAGAGGTGAATATTTTTTTCACCCTTAATTGACCTTATTTTGGCCATAGCTTGTGTAATTTTGATGCTATCTCATTTTGGTTAGAACCATTGGATAGCCCTGACTTAGAGCTTTGATTTGTATAGCCATTTGATGGGGTTAATACTCTTCCTCTGGATTTCAGATGAGAGGTGAAAAACAAGGTTTATGCTCAGCAACAGCTTTGAGCAGGAATAACTTTCTTATTCCTTTTCCTATGATGGTAGGACTTGTGTGTTAGGAAATTAATGGGTTTCCTCTTTTGTTTGATACCTTTTGAGCTGATTTTTCTCAGTTCCATGTTTTGTTGGTATCTTGGCTTTACCATAGATTTATGGTATTTGGCTGTCATGCTTGTGCTCTGTTTTTCAGTCACAGGCTGACATACCCTCCCTCCAAAAAAGGCTCATCATTTATGAGACTTCTAAGCCCTCCTAGAGGCCCTGAATCTTCTTAGATGAAGTTTTCCATCTGGTATTGCCTCTTCTGCCATCCATTTGTCTTTGTCTTCTGTCTGGTTTTTAAACCTTACCAAGTATTGTCTCCGGTCTTGACCATTAAGGCTAATCTTCCTGGCCTTGATGATTTTCTTTACAGGGACAGGGTAGTCTTCCAGTTTCACTATTTCTGGTTGGGTGGGCTTTTTCTTCCTGGAGGGGAACATATCCTCCTCTGTTTGGAAGTATGGCTTAACCAAACTCACTGGGAATACTGGGTTTTTCTTAGAAAATTTCTCTGTGAGTTTGACCTCCACTGAATTTTTCCCTATCAGTTTAATGATAGTGAAGGGACCTACAAATGAGTCTCTCATCTTTTTAGGTCCCTTAAGATTGTTGAAGTTGAGTGTGGACACTAACACCTGGTCCCCTTCTTTAAAGTCAAGTTCCATGCAGGATTTGTCCCACCTCTGTTTGTTGTATTCTTTTGCCTCAGCTATGCATCTAGAAGTTGTATCACAAGCCTTCTTTCACATATCATGGAAGTCTTTGGCTTTTGGGTGGATAGTTAGAATATTCTTCTTCAGGTGATCCACAGGCAATAGGGGGTTCCACCCTTTTTCCACCAGGGAGGGTGATTTCCATGTGGTAGAGTGCTGACTTGTGTTATAAGCCAGTTTCACTGCTGGTAGAAGGGTAACCCAGTCATGGGTATATCCTTCATGGTCCTTGTATTCCATGACATATGAAAAGAATCTTCTGATCATATCCTCCACAGTCTGGATCATCCTTTCAGCTAAACCATCTTTCTGTGGGTGGTAAGCTGTAGAGAATTCAAGTTTTGTACCCAGAATGTCATAGAGGTTTGTCCAAAATTCCAATGTAAATTTTGGGTCCCTGTCAGTAATAATGATTTTAGGGCCTCCACAAGTGAATATGATTTTATTCCAAAATAACAAAGCTGTATCCATTGATGTGTCCTCTTTATGACATAATAGGCACCTCACACTTTTACTGAGTCTATAAACTATGATCAGGCATGGCATTGAAGCTTTCTCTTCCTCCTGGGACAAGTCCTGTGACCCAATCCATGTTGATGTTCTCCCATGGGTGTTTGGGTTCTTCTATGTGTTGAAGTAGCCCTTACTTCTTCCCATGTTTTCTGTTTGCCTTCTGGCATCTTTCACAGGTTTTGATATATTCACTCAGCTCTTGTTCCCATTTGGACCACCAAGCTGTGTTTGCTACCCTTTCCTTTGTTCTGTCTTCACTCATGTGTCCCATATAGGGACAGTCATGACATTCCTCCAGGCTGAAGGATATATGGTCTCTGTCTATCACTTTAAGCCCACTTGTGTGCTTTTAAACCAGGGTCCTTCTAACTTCAATCCCAGTTTTGGGCTCCTGTACCTTTGTTGAAGGAGTTGCAACAGTATGCCACACTGTTTATGTTTGGCATAGGTCCTAGTTACTGCACTGAAGAACTCATTATTCAGTTATGGGGAGCTTATTCACAATATGAGAGTTTTTGTTCCTTCTGAATCAGTGTCTCCACTGTCTGGGGTACCACTTCTAGGTGCCCATTCAGAAATTCTGGAGTTTTGCCTCCTATCTATTTCCATGAAATGGATAGGAATCTTGGCTGCTACTTCAGGGGCATAAGCTGGGTTTCTTTTGACATTATCCAGTGGCCATCTCCCTTGGCATGGATTTTTCCCTCATTTTATATGATGGTCATATTGCCTTAATACTCCTGGATGGCTATTTGACACCTCAACATGTGTCTATTGGTACTCTTCATGTTCAATAAAGACTTCAAGCCTGTGCAGTCTGTGTATACGTCAAAGACTGCACCTTCCTAAAAATAGTAGAGTTTCCCTAGAGCCCAGACTAAGAACAGGAATTCAGTCTGGGTGGCCCCATACCTGGATTGTGAATATTTCAGTTGCCTAGAGATGTAGCATATTACTCTCTCTCTTGGTTCACCATCTACAATTTGTCTCTGGTGAAGGGCTGCCCCCAATCCTTGGCTACAGGCTGCATCTAAACATAACCTAAATTGTAGTTCAAAGTCAGGTAAGATGAGCACAGGTGCATTAGTGAGTTCATGTTTGATCCTCTCATAGGAATCCCTTCTTTCTTTGGTAATTTCAAAAACTACATCTTTTGCACATAGCTTGTATATAATACTAGCTATGTGGAAAAGTGTTTGATGTGGTTTCTGTAGTAGCTAGCAAACCCAAGGAAATATTGCATCTCTTTGATCTTCTTTGGTAGTGGTTTTGGCAGTACTACTCCTACTTTATTCTGGTGTATGGCCAGAATAAGACCTGAGACTTTAGGTCATAGTACCAGTAACCTTTGTTGGCCGAAATTGCACTTCTTAAGTTAAATTCCCAAATTGATGGGTGTGCATTTACTTAGTACTCTGTCTATGTACTGCACACGGTCTTCCCATGTCTCTGAGTATATAATGATGTCATTAATATATACTAACATCCAGCCTTCCAATATTTCTTCTTGAAATATTGTGTCCATAATCCTTTGGAAGTAGGCTGGTGCATTTTTGATACCAAATGGCATCCTGGTGTACTCATATATACCCATATGGAATATGATTCTGAGTACCTTCATGGAGTTTGGTTTAACTCCATTTTGGTGGAAGCCTTTCATACAATCCCTGTTGGCTATATATTTGGCTTTTGCCAGCTTGTCTAGAACATGAGGTATCCTTGGTATAGGGTACCTGTCACCTTTTGAGTAGTTATTCAGACCTCTGAAATCCCCACACAGCCTAGATTTGCCATCATTCCAGGTGATAAGGACAGGAGTGGTGATTTCCGATATTTCATTGTGTCCTATTTTCCTGATTACATCCATGTCTAGGAGTTCAATTATGTGTTTCTCAATTTCCTTCCTAGTTTCCAGACTTTCTGGGTATTGAGGTCTTCTCAGAATGGGTGGATAGGGTCCTTCCACATCTAGATATAGTTCTATATCATGGCCTCTGATTTCTTCTAAAGGTTCTTCACCAATGGCAAATGCTGGTCTATTTTGTCTCAGAATTTTCAGTAAACCAAGTTTCTGTTTACTGGTGAGGGTAGTGCTGAATTGGCCCTCTCTGTATTAATTCACTAGTTCTTCCAGAGGGTCATGGGTAGTTATCTGGTATATATCAAGTGAAAATTTCTTTTCCTTGTTTATACCAATGGGAATATGCCTGTTTTTACTATTGTAAATATCAATTCCATACATCCTTTGGTAGTCTGTCCCCAGTAAGAACCCTTGGATGTGGGAATATTCAAGCACAACAAAATCTAGGTTGAGTCAAATATTACCTTTCCTATGATTTATAATTATCTCTTTGAGAATTTTCCCAATGGATGTCATCTCACCTGATGCACGTTTGAAGCTCTTTTCCTTCTTTGGAAAGAGTTGTTCTTCCAATTTGGCAAGTGATTAGCCAGATACATTCTGGCCACTATTGAGCAGTGTACACCACTGTCAATGATCAATGGGTGTTGAGCATTGTCAATACAAACAGTCATCTTTGGGGATGTCCCATGTATATATGAAATTCCTTTAGTTGGGGTTACTAGGAATGTTTGTGCATCTTGTGTGTGTTTACACAAGTTTTTCTTTACAGTATCTTGTGGCATTCCTGCCTCTAAGTTTATGTCCTTAATTTCTATTTGTGTTTACTCTTGTTACTCTATTAGAAATTCTTCTCTTGGTTCTTGGTCATCATTAGATTTTTCTCTGATGGCATAACCCATAGAGTCTGATTCAGAATTCACTGTTGGGGATTCCTCCTGTGGGATTTGTTCAATGGAATAGACTTTCTTCTTTACCTTTGGACAGTTATTGGAATAGTGGTCTGTTGAACCTCAGTTGTAACAAGTATTTTTCTTCTTGGTCACTTCTGCCATTTTTTCTTTGGGTTTGTCTTTGAAGTCCACCCTGAAAGGTTGTTTCTCTTTGAAACTGCTGCTTCTAAATTGCAACTATTTCCCTATATTTTCTCTTTTCCTTACATCTTGTAAGGTGTTTGCAATGTCATCTAGAGTGCAACTTTGGTTGCATCTGAATTTTACTGCATTATCTAGTTCCCCTGGTATTTGTGTCATGAGTTTGTGGTTCCTCATCTGAATATTAACTTGAGGATCAATGTCTTTAAGTCTTTTAGATTGTCTAAGACACCACTCATATGGATATTTGTCCACAGAGTACTTGTCATTTTCAAATGACATAATTTTTTGCCATAACCAAGCACCATTGCTGTACTTTTGGATAATCTGACTCTTCTACCATGGCCAGTTTCTTTTGCCATGGATTTCCTTCATCTCTGTGTACCATATACTAGCATGACCTTTAAATTCTGTGTTGAGTCTAGCAGCAATCCAATAGTCTGGTATGCTTGGTACATCAATGAAGAGTCCATCAATATAATCAATGAGTTCCATATGATCCTATTCTACTGTGCCAAAGAATTTGGGCCAGCATGAGGCCTCTGGAAGCTGTTTCAAGGCTTCTTTCTCAGAATAAGACATATTATCTCCATCTTGGTAATGAGATAGAGATCTTGCCTTATTCCCCAATAAGGCATCTGGTTTGATTTCTTCTTGGTGGTAAGGATAATCCAAAGCATGGCCTTGTGGTTGGGGCTTCATGTTTTGGTAGACATTAACCAATTTCTTTATGTCCTGATGCAGACAATCCCTGTCCCTTTTGAAGTGGTGTTGCTCTTCAAAGAATTGATTCAATCTTTTGTTGGTTTCTTCAGAGTCTTTTCTCAATTGAGAACAGCTCTCTTGAATGGCTTTAATTTTAGCCTCTTGTAAGATTTCATTCCATTGAAATCATTCATTCATTCTCTTGAAATGATCAAGCTGTTCTTGACTTTGAACTGAAAATTGGGACATTTGTAACCACAGTTTATCACTGTTTAGGTTACTCTCAGGTGTGACAACATTATGTTCTGTCTGAGAGGGGTTAATATTTCTATTAGTGGGGCTACTGATTCTAGAAGTATTTAAAACTATTTCTGGGTCTTGTGTCCTTCTTTCACCAAGTCCAACAGCTTCTGTATCATTGGGTTTGACTCTCTCTGCCCTTGGTTGAAAGAGGTCTTGTTTTTTCCCTTGTATCATTTTCTTCTCCTGGAAACTACCTGGGATTGTGAATAATGGTGACTCTTGCCCACTGAGCTGTTGGTTCCTGAATGGTGTGGGGCCACTGGAGAGATGGTTTGGTCTACTCCTTGTGAGCCTGAAGGAATCAGAGTAGGCTCTGTCTTGTTCAGCTGTTCTTCTATAGGTTGTATAGTGGCTTGATTCTCACTTATCCTGGTTGCCCTCTCCTCCAAGAGTCTGAACTTCCTGGTGGGGTTCCAACCTTTGGTTATTTCCATGAGGTCTTTGAAGGGTATGTCTTTGAGACATATCTTCTGGAAGTTTGATCCAAGTTCTGCCCAGTGAAATGCTAGGTTGAGCCTCTTGTTGTCCATGCTCCATTGGGAAAGATTTTTGAGGAGTTGGCAGAGCTGAAGAAATTGATTCATATCCTTCCAGTCCTCTGGTTTGAGGTGTCTGTTGAATTGGAAAGTGAATGACAGAGTGGGTATGATTTCCTTCAGTGTCTTGCCATCCACAACTGCTTCCAAGTTGTCCTCCTCCAGGTCTTCTGGTTCTGGACAAGCCTTCACTTTCCTCTGGCTGGTTCCTTGGGATTCCAAGGTTCCTGAGGTGTACAGGTGACATATCAGTGTTTTCAAGCAGTCAAAAACTTAATGTTCTTAGGGTATTTACCTTTGACGTTTCCTTGTACAAATTTATTGTCTACTGCTTTGGGAAATTTGCCTTTAGAGGTTACAAATGGATTAATTATTGTAATCTTCCCATAAAAGGTATTAAGGTTGGTTTACCTTTTATTGATGCAGGGATTTGTGGTTTTCTACTCCTCTGGGTGGCAATTGGTGTCCACCTCTTTGCTGTGATGAGGCATTCACTGTGCCTCTCTCCTTTTCCCTCGCTTCCCTCTGGTTCTGAGGGTGTCACTGGTATGTTGGCCTGTAGCTGGGTTTCAAGTGGTATGGATTTTCCTTCCACTGAATCAAAGAAAGGAGGGCTTATGTCAGTTAAGACTTCTAAAAATGTTGTTTTCACGTCTAAGAATGGCTTCTGGGCAATATATTTCTATATTTGACCCTTGTATTATGATGGTGTAATTGAAAGTATCAATTACATGTCAAACATACAGCTTGTGGATTTCTGGTGCACTGTTTGTGTACCAGTATCTAACAGATTAGCTTGCAACTAACAACTGTAATCTCAGGGGTGGTTATGTAATGGGAAATTAAAACAATCAATATTCTCAACCATGCCTACAATACTGTTTTTCACAGTAAGGGAGATTTTCTTTTTAATTAAAAAAGAACAATATTAATGGCTTTAAGTGATTTAATATGCAAAACATGCCAAAAATATGTATGATGGTGATTATACTATAATTAACCACGTAAAAATTAAAACAGCACAGTGCTATATTATTTTTGTGAGCCTTTGAGATATGACAACATATCCAAAAGGGTCACAGCAAAATTTCTGTAGTAATTATACTTATAATAACTATCTCAAAGACTAGTAAAAATACCATAAATAAGTACAAAATCTGAGTTAACTCATAATATAATGAGTTAAAATTTGAAATAAATTACACAATTAGATTCCTCATGGTAAAATACTCATATGTCATTTTTATGTAATATCTGAAAAGTCAATAATTACTGAACTATAAGTAATGATACCTTATTTAACTCAGAAACCAATGAAACACCATGTGAAATAAAGTGTACCATTGGATTCTCCATAAAGGTCCACATATAAAAAATTATAAAGCTATTCTCTAAAGTCAATACACAAGGAATTAAGCTGAATATATGCACTTTTTTGGTCAATGCATATATTGATGTTTTTTAGCTAATATCTCTTGAAATATACAAGATAGAGAGATAAAACAAAAATAAATTCACCACGTAATTACTGTAAGAACACAGATATGAACTTCACTTCACAAGTTATAAACAAGGTTAATACTTGTAATGGATTTTTGCATAAAATCAATGGAGCTGTTGACCACCTTGTTGTGAAAGTGGTCTAAACTTAAAAAAAGTAGACAGTAATATTCTACCAGTTCATATGTGAAGAATGACATAATTTGTACTATAATATTCAAGGTATAAGCCCTTGAAATCATGGTTTGAAGTTTAAAATATTAAATTTCGACAGAAAAGATGAGTTACAAGAAAAATAATCACAAATAGAGTTTTGATGATGTAATAAAACTCTCTTGGAAGTTGAATGAGGACATGTCAAGCTATCAGAATCCATTCTAAGAATATCTGTAGTGCGTATAAATTAAAAGTTATTCATGATCAAAGCTTAAGCTTAAATTTGATCATTTATGATCACTTACTGTAATCTTATTTCAAGTTTAACAGTTATATGAGTGATAAAACTGGTGAATAATATTAGATTATTATTAATACTAATAAAATACACAAAGTGTAGGATTCTGCCAAGCCTATGATGTCATCAAACTTAAAATTATAGTGATAACTCTAAATAATGGCGTAATAATGAGATAAGATGGTTTGATCATGACGTAATCATCACTAAACCTTAGAATACTGATCATTTCCAGTGGATACCATCAGTACACGTCTACTAGAAGCCTAATGGACTCTAGAAGGGAGGTATTTACTATAAAAAAGAGCTCTTTTTACTCTATTTTCCCTGCAGAAGAATCAAAACATTAAAACAATTAAATCAAAGGTAAAATCTTTATTCTATATATGTAAATATCTTATATTATTATAGACCAATGTTAATCTTTATTATAATCATCATTCTTCTATGTGATTAATTCAATTGTTCTGCTGTTATAATTCTCTTAAAGATCTCAAATCCACATAAAATCAAGAGAATTTGTACTCCCTTATTTTTTATTATAAATACAATTTGAAGATATTATTTTTTTTTGCATAAAATTATTCGATATTATTATACTAAGTGTTAAAAGTAGGTTATTTCCTCTTATTAAAATAATTTCTCTTTATTATTGCTTTCAATAATTCTTTAATTAATATAAATAGTATTTATATTAATTTATAACTTTAATATTAGTAATATTATTGTTATGAATTGTTTTTTATAGATGAAAAACAATTTTTTAAGCCTTTATTATTTTCTGGTAGCAATAATAAAGAGCTTTTAAATATATTAATTATTATATATTAATATATTGATTTATTATATTATTTTATTTATAATATAAGCTATATTATTTTGTTTATTCAATAATATAATTATTTTTATCTTATTTACTTTATTTATCAGGACATTCAGAGTACAATAAGTAAAATATTAGTAGTTTTTACTTATTGTCTCATAATCAAACCTTACATTTGGGGGCCTGGCTGTGATATTTACTTTAAGAACCTTTAAAAAGATTCTAATTGGGTTTATTCAATAATAAATTATAACTATAATCATAAAATTATATAATAATTTTATATTTATTGATCTTAAAAGCTATTGAGGCATTTGGAAAGCAATTTTACTGTCTTACACGTGGTTTTTCACATCCATAGACTTGCAAGATCTTTATTTGAGTGACTGTAGTAATTGAAACAGATATTTTATAAATTAAAAATAATTTTATACTATGAATTAATTTCATAAGAGAATCATATTCATTTTTATTTTATTTTTTAAAAATAAAAACATAAAGAATATTACAAAACATTAAAAACTAATAAAAAAGTTATTTTTATTCATTTTTTTCATTTCCTTATTCATTTCATTCATACAAAGATATAAAAAGCAATTTTTACATGGAAAATTGCCATATCTTACCAAAAATAACACTTTTTATATAAGAGACTTATATTTATTTGTCTTTGTTAGTGTTTGAAGATAATCCTATTGAGGAAAATCAAGCTACTGTTGAAAGATTGGTGAAAGAAACTTGCCCAAGTTCTCCAACACCAATTGTAACTAAGAAAAAGAAATCTAAGAAATTAGACTTTCCAGGACTCTCCAGGTGAGTACACCCTTTATGAATTTCCATAAGAATAATTCTTGTCCTGAAATGTTCTTATTTCTTATTTCTCAAATTATAACTACCAGAAGAGGCTCCCAATACTTCATCCAATCAGATGGAGCTGGACTCAGAGGTAGAATTGAACCCTCAAAAGGGAAAAGAAAGGGCAATATCCCCAGTGGAACAGAATCCACACAAAAAAATGCCTTATCCCAAAGGCAAGTCCCAGAAATTCCCATGATATTGCAACCAGAGTTAGAACTACCACTTCCCATGGGGTACTTGGTTCTTGTATATGAATCATTAATTAGAATCTTTTACCAGTAGCTTTATTGGCTTTCTGGCATCTATTACAACTATGACAGTACTCAATGAAATCTTTTCTCCAAGATGGCCACCAGGCACATGTCTTAATTCTTTCCATTGTTCTGTCTTCAGACAGATGTCCAGAATAAATGTTATCAAGGCATTCCAGTAGTATTGTGTTGATCAAAATTCTACTACATAAAACCATGACACATGTGTGTTTAGACCTATGATATAAGATACCATCAAGCAAATGGAATCTTCCATTGTCATAAGATGTTTCCAAATATAATCCAGAGAGTTAGCCAAGGATGCATATTTGCAATCTTTGTCAAGTAGAGCAGTAAGAATACAACAATTCTTATCTTGCTTGTAGCTTTCAAAGAATTCTGTCCCCACATCTGTGATGTTAATTCCTTCAATTGGAATTTGAGGGTCTGCACTTATAGGAACATAGGCAGGATTGTCAGGTGTATTGGGTAATGCCGATCTATTCAAGCCATCAGAATTCTTGTGAGTATTTCCAGATTTATGTACTATGGTCATATTGCCTCTATACTCCTGAATAGCAATCTGCTATCTTAACATGTGTCTGTTAGGGTCTTCATGTTAAGAAGTGATTTTACTGCATTACAATCAGTAATTACTTCAAACACATTACTATCAAGATAATAATGAAGTTTTTCCAGAGCCCAAACAAGGCAAAGGCACTCCATTTGGCTAGATCCATATCTGACCTCAATAGGTTTGATTTGTCTTGAGATAAAATAAATTGGACCCTCATAGGGCTTGTCATTGACAATTTGAACTTGATGAAGAGCTGCACCTGGGACTTCACCACATGCATAAATATACAGCTTGAAAGGAAGTTTCCAATCTGGAATTAATAATAATGGTGAATTAGTCAAGGAATACCTAATCTTTTAATATGATTGAATTCTTTCCTGTGTCATCTCAAAGACAGTTTGTTGATCACAAATTCTGTACAATGATTTGGCATGGATTGCAAAATATTTAAGGTGTTGTCTGTAATAACTGGAAAACCCTAAGAAAGACATCATTTCTTTTTTGTTCTGGAGCATTTGTTTCAGTAAGACTGCAGAAACCTTGTTTTTATCAACACCAAGGTTTAGTCCTGATACTACATGTCCTAAAGCGTTCAGCGCATGAAACCCAAAATTACATTCATCAAGAAATATTCTCATGTTCACTTGAAGAATTTTCATAATTACTAATGAAAGTATCTCTAAATTCAATTGCCAGGTTTCTGAACAAATGATAATGTCATCCATATAAATGATTGATCATACCTCTGATAAGTCATGTAGGAAAATGGTATTCATCATTCTTTGGTAATGAGAGGTTGCATGTTTAATACCAAAAGGCATCCTCAAGTATTCATAAATACCACAATGAGCAATAATCCTCAGTAATTTCCTAGCATGAGGTGTTAAAACATTCTGGTGGAAACCTTTAAGAGCATCCATAGAAGTGATAAACCTTTCTTTGGATAATTGAGTCAAAGCTTGATGAATTCTAGGGATTGGATACCTGTCTGGAATAGTTTAGGTATTAAATTCTCAAAAATCACCAACCATTCTTTATTTATCATTATGCCAAGTAATGATTACAGGTGTCGTGACTTCTACTTCTTCTTTGTGCCCAGCTTTTCTAAGAACTCCCAGCTTAACTAGCTCATCAATATGAATTTCTAATGTTTCTCTAGCCCTAGGGCTAGCTGGGGAAGCTGGTATTCTTAATAGTGGAGGGTAAGGTCTTTCCACATTAAGCATAACTTCCACTTCATGGCATTTGATAGCCCCAAGTAGCTCATTATCAGAAGCAAAGGCCTCTCTGTATTGAAATAAAATTTCAATAAGTTCTTTCTTCAGTTCTAATGTTAATTCTGTACTAATTTGTGCTTCAATTAACTGATCTGACACAAATTTTTCTTTATTAGCATTCTTTACTTGTCTAATGACAGTTATTTCTCCTTTTTCTGGAGGAGAAGCAAATTTTTGCCTTTTATTTTCCCCTATAGTGAAATATCTGTCTTTATTATTATTAATATCAATTCCATAAATATTGAGATAATCATTCCCTAGTATAAAGTGTTGTGAAGTACGATTATTCATAACAACAAATTCAACTTTTAATCTGAAACTTCCTACAGGATGAGGGAATATCATTGAAGCTTCAAAAATTCCCAAGGGGTGCATATCATGGCTAGAAATGCTGAATTTTATACCTTCAATTGGCATTAAGCTTTCTTTCCAATTGGTATAAATCCTGTCAAGGTAATCGTTTCCAACACAAGTAGCAAAAGCACCTGAGTCAAGGTGTATCTTGGCTTCTCTGTTATTTATCACAATATTAGTGACACAAGATGCTCCAGCTGTATAACCTTTGCATCTGGCAGGTTTGGTTTTCTGCATTTTAGCATCTTGCACATGTATGAGATCCATACATTCATCACTGTACTGTGGTAAGAGAGTATGTACTTCTGTTACTTCAAAGCAAACATTAATATTTTCTATACTAAGTTCATCTGGTATTTCCTCTTCTTCAGAAGGTTCAGAATCACTTTCTTGTAAAGATATATCATTTGTTTCTTGTGTGTCTTCAACTTTATCTATTTCTATCTCATTTATTCTTGTCTTTTTGGGACAAGTGTTTGCCAAATGAGATGTACTTCTACATTTATGACATTTCAAAGGAGCTTTGTAATGGGGTTTATTGGGTTTTGGAATTGGTTTCGCACTAGTCTTGTTGTGCATTGGGGGCTTATACCAATTCCTTACAATTTTTGTCCTAGTTGTGATGTCTTCCATGGAATTTATATCATCTTCTGTAGAGCAAGGCTCAATAAATCTGCTTTGTGTAGCATGCTCAAGGTCACCACCACATTCTCTTAATATGCTTTTATGAATAATTGCTTCAGACATATCAGGATGAAGAACAGTTAACCTGTCTTTCTGTTTAAGAAACCAAGACATGGGCCTGTACCTTTCAATATTAAGAATGGCTTCTTCAAAAGAATTTTCCATTTGAAATATCCAGAAATAATTTTCTCCTTTGGAAATAATTTGTTCTTTCCACCAAGGCCAAAAATGTTTACCATGGTCTTGCCTCATTTTGTAATACCATTTCTTTGCTGATTTGGTAAACAGGGAGTGTAATCTGGCACTTATGTATTCACCTGGTATGATAAAGTCTTCTTTCAACTTATCAATCTTTTTCATAAATTCTGTATGATTATATTCTCCTTCACCACTGAAGGTTAGCCATTCCTCTAATCTTGGAACGTCTTTGAAATTACAAGCTGTCTCCACTTCTTCATTTCTTGAAATTGTATGATGTAATTCATTATTCAAGTTTAGCACATTTCTGTCAAGAATTGGTGTGTACTGTCTTGGCAAATCATTCTTCAGTGATATATTATTAATACTTAATTGAATATCTTCTTTCAATTCAAGTCTTCCTTTATCACTTTTTTACAATTGTCCTTGGAAAAGAGCTGCATTGTGGCCAGTTGAGGTTTCCAATCTCTGAACTTGTATTCTTAATTCTTTTGAATATCTAGCTATAAGAGAAATAGAATTGTCATCTGGTTGATTGAGTAAGGTAGCTTTAGACTCAATTCTTGCAAAAATTTGTGTCAAAGACAAGATATTGTCTTTATTTATATCTTCTAGACCAATAATGGTCTTTTGTGACTCTTTCACTTGCAATATCTCTCTACCCAACTTCTGTTGAATATACTCAAAATTATTAAACTTTGCTAAAATTTCTTTATTAAAAGTTTCAAAATGAGTTACAAGCTGCACAAGGTCTGCTTCTTTGGAAATGATTGGTTCAATCTTTCCTCCTCCTTGTTTTTGAATTCCATCAGAGTTCTTGCCATATTGAACACATTGTCCATGGCTGTCTTCTCCTTCTTGGGAATTCTGTAATTCTGTGGGTAAGGCTTGTTCCACTTGGATTTTTCCTGCCCTTCTGATTGCTCTTTGGGGTTTTCTTGTGGAGGTTTGGGGAGCTTCCACTGGGCTGTTGTCCTTTCCTTGGGCCAACTTCTTCTGGTCCTCTGACAACATACTTTGGTTTTTCAACCAAGCTTTTATCTGTTGGACTTGTCCCTTGCAAGACATGTGTTTCCAACACCTCAGAGGCTCTTCTGTCTCTTATGGGCCCATGAGCTTCTTCACTTGAAGATAAGAGTTCATTGTGCCTATCAAAGGACTTGGCAGAAGTTCCCACTCCTGCTGCCTTGCTGCCATAAACCAATTATTCTACTGAGACTGGTATATCTCTATTGCTGCCTGTTGGAAATGACTCAGGTCTGACAACAGGAATAGCAGTTATGTCAGCTTTTGTACTCTCAATAAGAGTGTCAAAGGTGCTTGCTAACCTTTGGGAACTGGTGGAAGTTCTGGCATCCTCCATTTATGCCTCTCCTCTGGGCTGACATTCTTGTCTTTTGGATTTTTGACTTGAATGTCCTGGTTCAGATCCAATTGATTCAATGTAGTAATTGCTTCCACTTCTAGTAGGAGTAATTTCATGTCAATTTTTCTAAAAAAATGGACTAACAAATGAATTGAATTCACCTGCTGGAACTTTAAAGGGTTCTTTGGTAATTAAACCCCTAGGTGCTGGGCTGGTTTAAATTTCAATACTAGACTCTGATGCCTCAGAGTCTGAAGAGCTCTCTCTGATGGATGACACTAGAGAAAAGTAAAAATATAAGTTATTTTATCCAACAATAAAAATAACTTCTAAACTCAACTTATTGAATGAAGTTGTTTTAATGTAATTTATGGCAAATTACGTCAAAATTAAGATAATATGTCTAAAGATAAAAGAAAAAAATGTTTTTAATAAAGATTTTGAAATTTTTATTTGATTTTATTATTTCTTTTAAGTAAATAATAATTATGATATTAAAAAGTTATTAATAAAAATTGTATTATTATTCACTTTATACTAGAATAACTCAAAGAATAAATTTCAAGTCTGTGATGTGAAAAAGCCACTGGTTAGACAAAAAAAATTATTCCAAGTCACTCAAAAGTATATTGTTTCAAACAATATTCTTAAGAAAAATAACTTTATTAATATTATAAAGATTATTTATGAGGGGTAAGTCCCAAAAAAGCCAATATTAAGATAAATATGGCAATTTTACGTCAAAAAAGGGTAAAATAAGGTCTAGAATATGATTTATGTCCCAAATATTGGTTACGACCATGGTCAGGCCCCAAATGTAAGGTTTTTGTATGAAACTCTTGATAATAGTAACAACATCAAGAGTATTATGACTGTCCTCAGTAGAAAAATATAGTATAACAAAATATTATAACCACAAATTATATATAATTATACAAATAATTATATTAGAAAAAAGAAATTTAATCATTATTATATAATATAATAATAAAAAAAATTAATAATTAAAGTAAATTATAATTATTCTATTATTGTTATAGTTACTGACAGTTGGAACAAAAAGAAGTGTAAAGCTCTTAATGAGAAAATTAGATGTGGAAAATATAAATATTTAACCACTTATAAATAATATGAATATTATCTATAAAAAAGAAATTATAAAACAAACTGTGCAGATATAGTTCTTATGATAGAAACTCTATAAAAAAACTAATAATAGATAAAAAAATATAGAATTTTAAAGAAAACTTACTTATAATATATACTTAATACAACAAGTCAAATACAACAGTTATCATATTAAATGATTAATATAAGTTAAAAACACACCAAAAATTGATACTTTCAAAGATAAAACAACTTTTTATAATAAAAATATGATTTTAAGAGTTTTTGAGGGGTATTTGTGAATTTTAAAAGATATTTTAAGACAATAATTTTATAAAATAAGATACATTATTGGTGATTACAACAATAATCTAATGTCTATGATTTAAATTATTTAAGTTAAGATTTATAAAGAATACAATACTTAAGAAATACTTTAATAATAAGATTTTATATATAATAAAACTTTACCTGTTTAAATGTCTAATATAATTGGATTGGATTGAATTTATGGACAAAAACAGTGATGAATAGACTCTTTTTATGTCTTAAGAGCAGTTCTGATGATGCATAATGGATATAGAGGGCATGCTCAGGTCAAAACTGAAAAAACATGCTCAAAAATAAGGTTCTTAACTTAAGGTACTTATTTTTAATTCCAATTTAAAGTGACTGGTGTTATTCTTAACTCCAAGTAACTTTAATCCTCATTCAAGTTAATTATTTTAAGTTTTAATATGAAATAAGTTCATTTATATTGAATTTAATCACATGAAAAACTTAAAAATAGAGTTCCAAGTAAAAATCTCTTAAACTCAATTTTTAATCAATTTTTACAGAGGTCTCAATTTTCTTTGAGTATAATTAAAAGAGTAACTTTCCAGGCTGATTACCAATAAAACCCGCTTATAGAAGATACTTGAAATTTAATTTACACACAGATAACATTAAATTGTAAGCTGTGTGAAATTTCCAAGCAAATCCATGAAGAATTGGATTTTTAATGAATTTTGAAGTTATTGCTATTTTTCCATGTAAAATAGCAATACACACTAAACCTTAGCTTTTTATAAGGTTTTGATACTTGTAACTTTAAAGCTTTGAGATTATTTAAGCTTTGACAGCTCTCAAAGCTTTCATTTCAAGCTTGCATATTGGGATTTGCCCATTGGCAGCTTGAAATTTCTGTCCAAATTGGGATAAAACCAGTTTAAACTTTAAGGTTGGATCAAAGTCTAATCTTGAAGTTCAAATAAGGTTAAAAATCCTCCAATACAGGGGGCAACCTTAATTGAATCCTTGCAGATCCAAAACATTGGGTACCCAAGCTTTGTTTGGTCTTTTTCCTTTGTCCCACCTTTTTGTGTGGATTTTTCCCTTTTATTTATTTAAAGCCATACTATGGCCTTGACCACTTTTAAATTGAGATCATGCAGGATTTACATTCTGTATGGTGAATTCTTTGCCAATTCAGTTAATATACACAACACCTCAACTTTAACTAAAGGTTTGGTAAGCTTGCATAAACCTTATGCAACTTTAAATTTAAGCTTATTTAAGCTTATGTTTAACAATTTTAAAAAAAATGTTAAAAAAAGCTACATTAGTACTGTGAGATTCCTAAATCTTCCAATAACCTAAGAAACAAGCATTTTGCGGTATAAAACCCTATAGGTGTACCCTAGGTTATTTTTGGTGTAAAATCCAAAAATGACATAATAATTATAAATTTGTTTATCCAAACAAAATTTATACTTTTTTTTGTCATTTTTCATTCTAATTTCAACTGAAAAGTCTTTTCAATAATGAATCAGCTGTATATCAAGCTATCTGTGGCCTTATGGGTATGTCATATATACCTCACAGGCTCACATGAGCTGTGTAATTTTACATATTTTTTTTTCACACATTGGTGACCAATGGCTCACACTGTATCATTATGAATCCTCACCAGAACTGAAAATAATGAATGAAAGAACGTTTATTGGGATGGGCCCATATATCTGGGAAAAAATCAAATCATTTACATAATATTTTTATAATAATGAATCTCAAGTATTATAAATGAAATAATGAATCTTTTAAATACAGAAAGTTATTCTTATTTCAAAAAAAACAAAAATGCACGGTTTTTTTAGTTGATTTAAACTCCTTGCATGTAGAAAGCATTCTGATTAAGCTTGTGCTTTTTGTGTTTTTTCATTTTCATTTTGAATTTTTTCTTTTTCAATTTATTTTTTACTCACATTTGTTATTTTGAAAACAAAATCCACAAATAAGTCTCACCCTCATAACCTCTGGGAGGAGTTTTCACTAAATAATTTTTCTAGTTCAATTTTTTAGCTTTTTAAAGAAAACCCAAAAAAATAAGCCTTTTTTTAATTAATCCTACTCTGAGTACTTTCTATAATTAATTTTTGTCAATTTTCTTTTTTGAAGTTATCCTTTCTTTTTCAAAAAATACAAAACCAAAAGAAACAACTGTTTGTTTTATTTTGTTTTTTCTTGCTCCAAATCTCAGGACCTCTATAGCTCCTTTTTATTCACCTTTTTTTGAAAAAAAAGTCATCTTTGATTGAGTTATTTTTTTTCATTCAAAGAAAATACAGAAAAGACGGTTTTTTGGTTTTGTTTTCTTTTCGCTTTCTCTTACTCTCAGGGACTCAGGAAATATTTTTGTTATTTTTTTAAATTATTCTGCTTTTTAAAGAAAAATGAAAAAAGTAAGTTTTTCATTTTTTTGATTTCTCTCAGTCTCAGTACCTGTAGAGCTTATTTTCTTTGCCATTTTTTGAGTTATTCTTCTTGCTTACATAAAAAATAACAAAAAATGGAAGTAAGTTCCATTTTTTATTGTTCCAACTCTCAGCACCTCTAGGAACCAGTTTTTATTGAAATTGCTTTTTTTAAGTTTTTATTTTATTTTTGAAAAAAGGATATTTCTTATTTCTTTCATAAATTATATATCAATAAGTAAGCTTTTTGATTTATTGCTCTTACTTTCATATGTCTTCTTTCTTGGTTTAGTTTTTTTTTCTATTTAGGAAAGATTTAAATTTAAGAATGGTTTATCCAAGTAAGAAACACAAAAATAAAATTTCGAAGGATATTGAAATAAAAGAAAAAACTTGGGGAAAGTAAAGTCATTATATGATTTTCATTTGATAAATTTAGAATTAAATATTCAAAATATTCTATACCTATTAGTGGCCCTATGGGACCTTTTTTAATATAATATACTGAATAGGTTCAGCTTATAGGTGTTTCCAACCATAGAATAAATTCTGTCCAATATTTAATTGTAATTTTATTTACTAAAATAAATGTGATTTATTTGATCAAATAACCTTATTAGACAAGAATGAAAAACTCATACCATCCACCCCCAAAGCCCCCAATAATTCAGATTAAAATGCTGATAATTACTTTTTACTACCTGATGTTCACCTTAAGAATGTTGAAAGAAGAAATTTTCAAAATAGAAATTTATCAATCCAAAAATATAAAAATTTTGGAATTATAAAGGAATTTTTCTTTTTAAAGAAGGATTATTAATTCAACACTATTAGTTCTCAGCCCACCCTTGTATTTGACCCAAATAAGATTTTAATCACCATAAAAGATTTATTAACATTGTCTCAAATTGCCTCAAACGATATAATCAAATTAAATAACCTTACACAAAACTTATTTAAAAAGAAAAATTTCTTACAGAAATTAACAATCAATAAGAAGATACTCCCAGGTGAATTTTGGCCTCTTAGATGGTGCAAATCAATGAAAAGGAGTGAAAGAATTGGATTTTATGGATCAAAAAGAAAAATTACAAAATGTTTAGAATTGGAAGAATTGGTCTTCAAAGCTAGAAAGGATAGGACTCCACCTTTAAAGGAAATCCCAATGTAAAACCTCTGTACTCTACAATTAAGCACAACAAAATCTTCAAAAAAATTAACTTACATCTTTTTCCAATACTATTCATGATTATGTAGCCCTTTGAGACTTTTCATTATATTCAAATCTGACCAAAAAAAGAATTTCCAATCAACAACATAGAGACCTGCATGCTTCAAAAGTAGAAGTTGAATGGTGGATTAAATTCAATAAAATAAATGGATAACCCAATGAAAATCAAAGAAAGAAAGTATTAAATGTGCATCTGATCTTTTCTGAAAATAAATTTTCATTTGATTTTGCTCAAACTAAGAGAATATGTAAAGAACTTTTGGAGAACAAGGTTTTACTTATTATACTGAAAGATTTATTGACACTTTTACTGATAAATCCTTGGGCCTTTCTGTGCCAGGTTCCAAGATATCGAAATGTTTTTTCATCTCCCATGATCTTTCAGCTTAACTAGGTTTCTTATTATAGTATTCAAAATATTAATCCCCCCTAATAGCTATTAAATCTTGTATATATAAAATCAATCACTGCCATAATTATTGATATTCCCAAAAATTATGAAATTAAAAAATTTACACATTCCAAAAAGAATATGAGATTTTAAATTAAAATTAATTTGTGAAGCATAAAAATAAGATTCAACATATATTCACCATGAGAAAAGTGACTACACCTGACAGCAGGTGTTGCATTTAGAATTTGACCTGGGATTAGAATTGGATACAAGTGGTAGATAGGACAGAAATTGGATTTAAAAATGGAAGTTTTGGAAGGACTTCAAGCTACATATGTCAGCCAAAAAAGCTTAGTTGAGTGTCCTGAATAATTTTTTTTGGAAAGGTTTTTCAAAGCTCAGTGGATCAAAAACACATTTCAAAGGATTAATTTAATTCCCTATTTATTTTAATTCCTTTATTTAATGATATCATGTCATTAAAAAACCAACCTTTATGGTCTTTATCATAGAAATTTACATAAATATTAAAGCTTCACCACCTCAATTACAGAAAACCATAGCTAAAGAATATTAACACTTGAAACACTGTATATTTAGATCATTTATTGATGAGAAAAAGTCTCAATTACTTTTATGAAAACATAGATATGATGAAATACCAACCCTAAAATAAAGGTTCTGTTTCTTATCAAATTCTATATTTAGTAGAACATAATACATCTATTTTTCTTCTCTTCTTATACTAAGATTACTTGTTTCAAATATGAGAAAGAACCTCAATGTTAATTAACCAAATCATATTTGAAGGCGGGATTTGAAAAATAAAGTACACATTAAGGATATATTTCCATTATTTTAGCCTTAGCAACTCTCTAGAGGGATTTTTTTACTTAAAACTGGAGTATGTGATAGCTTTGAGAAGATTATCTTTCCCTTATTTAATTTTTGGGAAATCTTTGTATGAGCTCATCACAAGGTGTAAATGGAGGATAATTCTTGGTTTCAGGAAAGATCCATGGAATACAAAAATCATAGTTGATTTAATTCTCCTTTAAAAAACATATTTTTTAGATTTATGTATAATACAATGGTTTTTTCTAATAACAATTCATGTATCAGTTGATATATCTCTGTTGAAATATTAATTCTTTAGAAATAATAATCTTGATTTAGCTCATTTTGAAATATTTCAAAATAAAATGTAATATTTTAGAAATTGTTGATTTCTTGAGATATCATCTTGAGAAATTCAAGGGAGATGCTATATCAAGAGATATGACATAGCTACAGCCCCTAATACTTCTATACTTCATATGAATCCAATGAAATTATCTGTGCTATATTGAAGTGAGTTTTAAGTTAATTCATTGCTATCTTTAAGCTTTGTTTTAATCATCTTTTATTTTGGTATATTCCATCAAACTCATTTTCTATTTTTTTCTCTTTGAATTATATTTTTTATAATGAATATTCATTCCTTTTCCTTTTTTTCTTATGCAGACTTGACAAATTCTTTAACTCAATTTTCTAATAAATAAAGATTATTCTTTTCATTAAATGGTTTGCTAGAACTAATTATTTTGGAGTAATTCTTCAATTTCTCCAATTTACAACAGTTAAAATACTGAAATTAATAAAAAAATTGAGACATGAAATTTACAAGTTGTGTAAGTTAAATTTTGCTTGAAGTAGTTAAGGAAAACTCTGTAAACTCTTTACAAAAATTATTTTAAATAAGATATGAATATTTGATAGAAATCTGGAATAGCTGAAAAATACTTATTTTTGGATAAGTAAAAGAACTATTTAATTTTTTTAAATAACTGATCTCCATTTTAATTTAAAAGGAAATGATTGGGATAAGTATTTTATCTTACAGAATATATTTATTGAGTGTTATTCATCAAAAATATTAGACCTCTATGAAAGTAATTTATGATGACAAATCCATTAAGGCCAAACAGAATAGTAAAGCTGTTCCCAAGAGTAATTTCCAAAGTGAACTAAGCTGAATTATGTATTAATTTCTTTTGAATATTCTCAAAAGAAACTACAAATAGTGTTCATTGTTTTTTTTATGTTATTTATGTTGATTAATATCCTATAAGATTCATTCAATTTATATTTTTAGAGTGGGGAATCACAGAAATAAAACTTAGATTTTCCAGAAGTAATATTGAAGTTATGAAGATATTACTTCAGAGACATATCCAGACAGCTTCAGAAAATAGTCAAAATTACATATCAAATTTATCTATTTGATTTTTGAGCATTTCACAAGGTATTTACTCAGATTTTGAATAGTTTTGTATGATACTTCGTTAAAATGGCCCTATAAGAAATATAAAAACTCACAATTAAAATAACTTTCGTACACTTAATTTATCATCCATGTAGCGTATTAGCCATTAGCATGTGTAAAGGTAAATACAATCAAAATTTGCAAATTTTATCTTTCAAAATTATAACATTAGTTTGAAGCTTTGAAGAATTATCATAAAGCTCTCAATTTGAGACTTGACTTGATTTAAACAGAATAACATTGAGATAAAGTTTATGGAAGACTATTTGAATTAATACTGAGACAGGTATATTCAGATATCTCTGCAATATGCAATTATTTGGTCCTCATCTCTTAGGATCTGTAAGATGTGTCTATAAAACTGTTGATAATATTACTATTAAGCAACATTAGTATGTCTTTTCTTATGAAATAGAATAATAAATAATCATTATAACCACAATCAAATCATTAAAGAATTATTTCTTTCATGTGTTATACACTACTAGTGATTATAACAGTGAGCAGTAACTGTCTACAAGAATCAATTACAAGAAGAATTTTAATAATAAAAACTTCTTTTATTAAAATAATAAAATTATTTTAATATATAGTTATCTTTTTCAAGAATAATTATATTAAAAATAAATCACTCACTAATACTCCAAAGAGCTTATTGAAAGATAAAGCAGAGAGATTTGACGTAGAATTGTGGATTTAATGGATCAAAATGATTTTATAGCAATATTACAACAATATATAGCTGATTTCTATGATTTAAAGTCTTTCTGATTGATTCTGAAAGAATAAAACACCTAAGAAAAGTTTAACTAATACTTATTTGTTGGTCATAATGATATAAATGAACAATGGGATGATGATGATTTGGAAAAAACCGCAAGAGGAGGCCTCTTTTAAGTCTAAGACAGCTCAAAGAGGCGTGCCATGGAGCAAACTGAAAAACCAGTGAGTGAGAAAACAATAAACCTTTTTTTATTATTGATTGTATCATCAGTTGTGACATAAGATTATCATAATTGCTTACATGAGGTTTCTATGTGGCTACCAACCCATTTACAGTTAAGAATAAAAGGAGTAACAACTGTAAATTTTCTTTTACTCCAAAATAATAATTTATTTCCCAAAGCTATCAATGTTATTGGAAATTTCATCATAGAATGTATTTTCCGTAAATTTTTAAAGATTCTGTGTTTCACATGGAATCCTCAAAAATTGACTGTATGTAAACCTTTCAATTTTACATATAAAATTATAATTATTTTTAGTTTTTACATGAATTATACAGCTCTCAATTTGTCCTGAAAGTTTCAGAAAGATTAATCAAGAATTGTATTTTTAATGAATTTTTGAAGTTTTACCTCATTTCTATGTAGAATTGCAAATAGCAGTCTACAGCTGGTTGCTATGAGGTAAATCAATGGATACTATACCAAAAAGGGCTTTAATTACTCTTTTGGGGCTTATCAATGGAAAGTAATTAATAATTGACATGTTTACAGGAGTCTAAGTTGCTCTTTCCCTCCTTGGCATGTCAAAATAGCAGGTTATTTGCTATTTTCTCATGATTTACTGAAGTTGTAACATGGTAATCATGTTCCAAGAAGGTTTTAGTTTACCAATTAGGCCAATAACAGCCATGGATCCAAGCTTTGGAGCTTTCCACGCCTCAGAGGCCTCAGAAGTTGGGTACCCTGGCTCTCTTTGATGTCTTTTGTCCCCCTTGCCTATTTTTTACGTCAAAATTTAATTTCAAGCTTCAGTGAGATATCCACTATGGGTGTACCCAAGGTGCATGTAAGAATCCCATAATATTAAGTGCCAAAAACATGCATAACACTATTCTTAGTGTATATGTAAAATGGGATTTCTCACATTCCCATTATTTTGGTGTGAAATAGAGAAAAACAAACATTTTCACGGATCTTTTATGTGGTATTGATGATGTGGTAGTGAATTATTTTCCATATTACCACCTCAAAGAGTTAATTCGAGCTTATTCACTCTATAAAGCTACCCTAGGTGAAGCTTTGTGTAGACTCCAAATCTGGCCTTAAATCTATGGATTTACTTTCCCAATAAAACGTTATTCATCTTTTCTGACATCAAAAATGATTAATTTTGAATATATGCATGACTTATGGGTTATGCATAGTTCAGAATTCTTTTAATATAATTGTGGCCTATTTGGGTATGTAAAATATACCTCAAGGCTCACAGGATCCAACATGATATCAAAGCTTTAAAGTAATCTGGTAATTAGGGTATTTAATTTATAGATTTCCTATCATTCCTTACCCCATTTCTTTGTGCTAAATTGAATATTTTCTCTCTTTCTTGTCCATAGTAAATTTTGAAAACAGAAAAGCACAAAGAAAGAATCAAAACACTTTTTTCTTGAAAAGTTAAAATCAGAGGATAAGCTGACCTCAAAAAATGAATGCTAAAAACCAACCATAGAAAATTGGCTGTATTTATTTATAGCTTTAATTTAAATCATTTTCTAATTTTTTTCTAATGAAATAACTATAAAAATTCTTCTTTTTCAAATGTCAAGATCTTTCTATTTAAGTTAGTTCACTTTTTTAATTTGATTATCAATTTTTCATGAAGCTTATTTTATTTAATGATACCATTGTTCTTTTTTTGGTGTTTTCTGAGTTCTGTTTAGTATTTAGAGATTTACAAATTTTTACATCTTTATATATATTTTGTTTTATACTTTTATACTGAGGATTACAGTAGCAGTCCTGTTACACCTGCTACTGTAATGCCTCCTGAACTGAAAATGACCAACATTTTCAAAATAATTCTCCCTTGATCCTGCATTTTTAATTTTAATCAGAATTTTGAATCCTTTTCCAGTTTGAGGATTCACCTTCAAGACCCCACTGCTTATTCTTCTAATAAAAAAACAATTGAAAACAGAAAAAATAAGACATTTTTTCTTTTTAAAAAAGAGAAATTTAAGATTTCCTCATAAGAAAATTTATGAGATTCAGTAATGATAACAGAAATCAGAAACTGAAATGAAAGTCCTAATAATAATGATATTTGGAAGATCATGAAAAATGAATGAGATATTTTATATTGTTTGTACTTTTTTTCTTGCTGAATAATTCCATTCATGAAAAATGTTTAAAGTCTTCCTTTTATTTATTTTGAATTTCCAGAAAAATGATCATATAAACAAAGGAAAATGATTTTTCTCCTTATGATGAAAATTTAATTAAGGGGAGGATTTTTTTCCAAGACACATTTTGAAGAAAACATATAAATTTATACTACTATATGTCAAAAAAAGGCAGGTATTTAAGGAAAATAAGGGTTTAATTTATGTTTGGAACTGAGTTTTACCTATGAAGGACTTCAAAAGATAAATATAATTACTTAAATTAAGAATACATATGTAGGGTAGAATGATTATAGCATAAAATATCTACATGAAGATGAAAGTAGAAGGAAAAGCCTTTTCCATAAATCAAAATATCTTGAGATATCTCATATAATGATCTATATGTGTACTGTATAGAATCAAAAAAAATATTGAAAGCTCCTTGATATTCTAGTGTCTTGGAAGAACCTGTAATATCAATGAAAATTCGAATCCTAGCTAAAACCCAATTAAGAGGAGGGATCAAAGCTAATTCCATTCTGTGTCCAAGCTAGTTTTCAAATGCAACACCTGCTTCCATGTGCAGCCAGTTTGCTCATTGCTATTTCATTTGAAATTTATAAAAATGCAAAAAAATAGAAATATTGTCTTAATTACATCAGTGTTCAATTTTGAAATTATTTTTTGACTCCAGTTCTGCTTATGACCAATTTTATTGCAACATTACAATGGTAAGCTCATGTTTTTTGATGATTTTGATAATTTGATTGAATATTCAGCTTTTTCTCTTCAAAGTCACTCTGTGTTTTCAATTTATTTTCCTCAAAATTAAATTCCTTCTCCTTTGTGCCCTTTTGAATGCAATTTAAATTTTATTTTGGATTTAAGCCTTCTCAAGCCACTCAATTTCAACCTCCTTCTACTCTTTCCACTTCATTTAATACCAATCCAATCTTTAAATGTCACCTTAATTCCATTCTATCTAAAGTAAGTATCCAAGATAAACTTTATCTCCATATTTCAGAAATATTTCTACTCACCCTCATGGAATGCATTTAATACATATTCATATGATGGCATGGGATGATTATATTTCTTTTTTCCATGAGCAAATTTTGGGATCAAAATTCTACAATCATTAATGCTTGATGGTACTTTTAGAAGGAGCTGAAAATACAGGCTTCAAACTTTATTCTAATTTTCCTTCTCCATTAAAATCATAATCAGTAATATCCTGAATGAAAGCTGGATCAATCTGTGAAATCACTGAATGAGCATTCTTTCTGCCTCTATTTATCTCAAGTCCAAAGAACTCAGTATAATGTGAGAGTTAATGAAAAAGAGGAATTGAATACATAAGCTCCTTGATCTTGATACTCTTCTACTTAAGCATAAGCACATATTTTACTGTTTTAATTATCATTTGAGTTTAATTGATAGATACATTCTTCTTGTACCTTGAGATATACTTATTAATATAAGCCCTTTCTAAAGTATAGAGAAGATATCACATCTTCAATAATTATACAAATAGTTCCCACTCCCACTTGAAAAATATACATTTATCTTTTTCAGATTACAATTGACCATTGAAGCTATATTTGGTTTCTTACCAAAAAGCTTTTTCCTTGTCTGATAGAATGGGAAACGTTTTTTCAGTTTTTCAGCCATTGTATTGATACCCTTTTTTGTTTTCATCATCAGTCATTCCACCCCCAGTGGAGCTTTCAAAACTTTTTTATGAAATTTAGTTATTTTTATAACTGTACCATTTGTCTTGCATATTATTTGTTGTAAGCTTAAATTAACTTTTTTTTCGATCTCTTTTTGACTTCATTTTCCATCAATTGAAATCCAATTTGATTTTATCATGGTGGGTTTCCAACTGGGGTCTTTCAAGAAGTGCCAAAACAGGCTTAAAAATCCTTCTTTACCTCAACAAAGTCTATTTTAACAAAATAATTGAAATATGTAAGATTTTAAGAGGATTTGGAATTAGCCTTAGATTCCTTTCCAGATGAGATCCTTTTGTGTGGCATTTGAATGAAATCTGATTGAATAATATCAATGTGGAAGATAATTGAGAGGTGGTGCGTTTTTTTACTTGACTTTTAGTTCTCTCTAAGGATGAGAGTTCTTGCTAAGGAGATGAGGTTTTAAAACCAAGCCTCACTTGTCTTGAAAATACAAGTATCTAATTTATATGAAAAATAATGTGAACCTCTGAGATATGACCACATACCCAAAAAAGGTCACAAGAAATATTTAAAATAATTACCTTAAAGCTACAAAAATACCATAAATTGGCATAAAACTTGGTTTAACTTAAAGGCCAGTGAATAAACATGTGAAATAAATTATACCATTGGATTCCCCATGGTAAGATACACATATATCATTTTTATGGCATATCTGTAAAGTCAATATTTAATAAGTTATAAGTAATAATACCTTATAAAAAACACAAATCCCTATTTATTTCAAAGACCAATGAAACAACATGTGAAATAAATGGTACCATTGAATTCTCCATAAAGGTCCACATATAAAACAACTAAGAAGCTAAGCTCCAAAGTCAATACTCAAAGAATTAACCTGAATATATGCACTTTTTTGGTCAATGCATATATTCAAGGATTTTAGCAAATATCTTTTGAAATATGCATGATAGAGTTATTAAGCAAAAAATAAAGTCAGCACTTAATTACTGTAGGAATACAGAAATGAAGTTTTTTTCACAAGTTTTAAACAAGGTTAACACCTGTAAGGGATTATTGATTAAAATCAACAGAGCTGTTGACCACTTTGTTGTGAAAGTGGTCCAAACTTAGAAAAAAGTAGAAAGTTGGATTCTACTAGCTCATTCGTAAAGAATGATGTATTTTCTATTATAATATTCAAGGTATAACCCCTTGAAATCATGGTTTGAAGTTTAAAATATTAAATTTTGACAGAAAAGATGAGTTACAAGAAAAATCATCAAAAATAGAGTTTTGATGATATAGTGAAATGCTCTTGGAAGAATAATGAGGTTATGCCAAGCTATTGGAATTCACTCTCTGAATTTCTGTAGCGTGTAAATCTTAAAAGGTATTAAGGATCAAAGTTTGAACTTAATTTGATCATTTGTGATCACTCACTGTAACCTTAAATTAAGTTTAACAGTCATATGAGTGATAGAATTGGTGAATACTGTTAGTTTATGATTAAAACTAATAAAATACACGAATTTTGGGGTTCTGCAAAGCCTTTGACATCATCAAACTTAGAGTTATAGTGATAACTCTAAATAATGGCATAATAATGATGTAATATGGTTTGATCATGATGTAATCATCACCAAACCTTAAAATATTGATCAATTGCAGTGGATATGATCAGTACACGTCTACTAGAAGCCTGTTGGACTCTAGGAGGGAGGTATTTACTATAAATAGAGCTATTTTTACTCTGTTTTCCCCTCAGACGCATCAAAAACATTAAATCAATACAATTAAAAAGGTAATATCTTTATTCTTTATATATAAAACTTTTATATTATTAAAGACCAAAGATCATCTTATTATAATCATCAATTTTGACGTGATTAAATCATTTATTTAATTGTTTTTGTTAAAAATCTCTCTAAAATCTCATTTCCACGTAAAAATCAAGAATATTTGTAATTTTCTCTATTTTTTATTGTGAATACAATTTGGATAAGTTGTATTTACATTGGTTTGGCGTAAAATATCTCAAAATTATTATATTAAGTATCAAAAGTAGTTTATTTTCTCTTATTATAATAATTTTCTCTTTATTATTACTTTAATAATTCTTTAATTAATATAAATAGTATTTATATTAATTTATAACTTTAATATTGGTAATATTATTGTTATTAATTGTTTTCTATTAATAAAAACCAATTTTTTACGCCTTTATTGCTTGTTTGTAACAATAATAAAGTGCCTTTAAATATATTAATTATTTTATATTAATATATTTATTTTATTATATTATATTTTAGAATATGAATAATATTATTATATTTATTTAACAATATAATTATTTTTATGCCATAATTATAATAATTCTTTATTATTATAATTATTTTTATCTTATTTATTTCATTTATAAGGACATTCATAGTAAAATAAGTAAAATATGAGTAATTTTTACTTATTGTTTCATAGTCAAACCTTACATTTGGGGGCCTGGCTGTGATATTTACTCTAAAAGACCTTTAAAAAAATTCTAATTGGGTCGATCCAATAATAAATTATAATTATAATCATAAAATTATATAATAATTTTTTATTGATTGATTTTAAAAGCTATTGAGGCATTTGGAAAGCAATTGTACTGTCTTACATGTGGTTTTTCCCCTCCTTAGACTTGCAAAAACTTTCTTTGAGTGACTCTAGTGATTAAAAAAGATATTTTATAAATTAAAAATAATTTTATATTATGAATTAATTTTATACAAAGGATCATATTCATTTTATTTTATTCTTTAAAAATAAAAACATAAAAAATATTAAAAATATTAAAAACCAATAAAAAAGTTATTTTATTCATTTTAATTTCATTTCTTTAATTATTTTCATTTTTTTTAATAAAAAAAGATATAAAAGCAATTTTTACATGGAAAATTGCCATATCTTACCAAAAATAACACTTTTATATAAAAGACTTATATTTATTTGTCTTTTTTAGTGTTTGGAGACAATCCAACAGAGGACAACCAAACCACTGTTGAAAGATTGGTGGATGAAACTTGCCAAAGCTCTCCAACACCAATAATCACTAAGAAAAAGAAAGCCAAGAAATTGAACTTTCCAGGACCCACCATTCAGGACTCTGAAGGTGAGTACCTCATTTATAAATTGCCATAAGAAGAATTCCTGTTCTGAAATCCTCTTTTTTCTTATTTTTCTTATAATATTACTACCAGAAGAGGCTCCCAACACTCCATCCAATCAGATGGAGCTGGACTCAGAGGTAGAATTGAACCCTCAAAAGGGAAAAGGAAGGGCAATATCCCCAGTGGAACAGAATCCACACAAGGAAGTGCCTTATCCCAAAGGTAAGTCCCAGAAATGCCCATGATATCTGAACCTGAATTGGAACTAAGTATGAGTGACTCAAACAGGTACAAATCACATTCAGAAGGCTCAAACAGACATTTACATGAGCCAGTACAAACAGTACTACACAGTGTACAAGGACAAAGATTGGGAAATGTTGCCCCAAATACACCAAGGAGTGATGAACTCCTGGCACATCCTGAAAAAGGTCCTCAAAGAGGAGGAAATAGTGAGATACTCCAATGGATGGAATCCACTATCATCCAAACCTCAAATCAAAAAGATCAAGGAGTATCATGCCAAAAAGAAGGAGGCAACCAAGGAAGAAGCCCCATTAGCTTCTACCAGCAAGCCCCAAGTCGACCCACTTCCCCAAGAAGGGAAGAAGAACAAGAAAAAGAATTGGAGAAAACCATATTCCCCAAGCTACAGGATCCCCAAAATCCAGAAAGATGCAATGGACAATGTCTTCAACATGGCCAGAACTTTGATGGAATTCAAAGACAAAGAGGAACAAAGAATGAGACAACCCCATTTCCCAAAGAAATAACCTTGTCTCCTGATGTTGTAAATACTTTAACAGAGCTTAAAAATAGTATTTTACCTCTTAAAGACATTAAAAATAGTTTCTTATCTTTCCAAGAAATAAATAATAGCTTGTTATCTTTAACAAAGCTTGTTGTACAAAATAAAAAAGAAATTGATAACATAAAGTTTATGATTGAAAATAATAAATCAAAATTATTAATTGATAATACTCAGAAATTAATACAAGGACAACAGGAGTTGTACAAATACATAAGTGATATCAAAGAAAAAACTTTGACAATCAATTATGATGTGAGCAGTGATAATCTTACAGAAAAATTAAACAAATTAAGCATTTCTGTAGAAAAATTTGAAGAAAAGACTTCATCACACCAAAAATTACTTTTGGACCATGTGGAAAAGAGTGATGAAGCAAGAATGCATCTGAAAGATGACATTCAAAGTGAAATAAGGCTTATTACTGAAAAAATGGATAAAATTAATGGGGCTAACTGAAATATGCCAAAGTTATCAACACCATTTTCTCTCATAAGAAGCTCTGTTAAGCCTAAAGAGGAATTAACAAATCCATTCATAACCGACTTGAGTCACCAAGACAATAACCAAGTCTTAATGAAGGAAGCACCTCAATTGAAAGAATGGCCAACATTCACAGGAGAAGGTGAATATGACCACATGTCATTCATCAAAACAATTGACATGCTGCAAGAATATTATGCCATACCAGATAAATTAATCACTGCAAGACTACATTCATTGTTTGAAAAATCTGCGAAAAGATGGTATTATGGCATAAGGCAAACAAATGGCAAAAATACCTGGTCTTGGTGGAAACAAGAAATAATCACCAAGTGGGCTAATGATGCCTGGAGGTACAAAATATAAAATGCATTTGAAAATTCTTTCTTTGACCCAGACAAAGACAAACCTTTAACTTGGTTCTTAAAACAAGTTGAAAGACTTAATGCATTGTACCCAGAAATGTCACAAAAAATGGTGCACATGAAAATACTCAAGAAATGTGGAGGAGAGCTGGAACATGCCCTAAGAAGCAGGTGTATAGAACCATGCTCCACAGAAGAGTATATTAATGCACTAGAAGATATAGTGACAAGAACAAAAACTGGAAGGACTTGGAAGAAATTGGACACTAAAAGCCTAAAGAAACCATTTATCAAGAAAGATAAATCAAAAGAATCCTTCAAACCCAATACATCCAACAATAATGAGCAAAGAAAATTCCATAAATGTGGAGGTATTAGACACTTAGCCAATAATTGCCTCAAAAAGGCAAAGATTAATGAAATTGTGGAAACAGAAAACCACAATGATAAAGAGGAGGAATCTGACTCTGAAAAAGAGACAGAAGAATCAGAAAGCTCTGAAAGTGATGAAATCCACATAATTAATGCACAAATTAATAATATTGATGTAATCTATGAAGTACCGGATGTTAACTCAAACTTACCACAAGTTGGGACATCTGACACAAACCTGACAAATATACAAGATGCCAAAATTTATAGAACCAAACCTGCAAGAGGAATGGGATATACAGCTGGAAAATCAAGTATAAGTATGGTCATGGTTGATAACCAAGAAATAAAAGTTAACTTAGATACAGGAGCATATTGCACCTGTGTTGGTAAAAGTTATTTAAAAACCATTGTCCCAGACTGGCAAGAAAAACGTATGCCAATACAAGGTGTCAAATTTAGTAGTGCAAGTGAGAGCATGCAGCCCCTTGGAATAATTGATTTAACACTAATTTTTCCTCATCCCTCACAATGTGTCAGAATTAAAGTAGAGTTTGTAGTAATGGACAACTGTACTAGTAATAACTTCATACTTGGAAATGATTACTTATCAATTTATGGTATAGATATCTCTAACCAAAAGGATAGATATTTTACCATAGGAGACAACAAAAGACAAAAGTTTGGCTTCTTAAATAACAAAAAACAAATCACAGTTATTAAGAATGAAGAAAAAATTCCAGAAAAGGAACTTTTTATATCTGAACAACTCAAAGAGGCAGAATTCAATCAAGAATTAACAGAAAAAATGAAAGAAAAATTAATTAACCTCTTATTTAAGTAAAAAAATGCCTTTGCAACTGACAAAGAACCACTATGTGCCATAATTGGGCATGAAGTGGATATAATTCTTAATGTGGAAAAACCTTACCCACCTTTACTAAGGAGACCTGCTTACCCAGCTACTCCAAGGGCTAGAGAAGCCCTGGAGGTACACATTAAAGAATTAATGGACCTTGGAGTATTAAGAAAGGTAGGACATAATGAACAGGTAGAAGTCACTACACCTGTCATTATAACTTGGCACAATGGAAAATCAAGGATGATAGGAGACTTCAGAGCCCTGAACACCTATACCATTCCAGACAGGTATCCAATACCCAGAATCCATGAGACATTGACACAATTGTCACAAGCTAAGTTCATTACAGCCATGGATGCCTTAAAGGGTTTTCATCAAAATGTCTTAACAGACAATTCCAAAAAACTACTGAGGATAATAGTTCACTGTGGAATTTTTGAATACTTAAGAATGCTATTTGGCATAAAAAATGCACCTTCCCATTATCAAAGGATGATGAACACCATATTTCCTGAAGAATTGTCAGAAGGATGGTTAATCATCTATATTGATGATATCATAGTTTGCTCAGAAACTTGGGAAAATCACCTCACAAGACTAGAAAGGATACTACAAAAAATAGTGCAAGTGAATATGAAAATTTCCTTGAAAAAGTGTCATTTTGCATATAGTGAACTAAAAGCACTAGGACTTGTTGTATCTGGACTTAGTCTAGGCATAGATAGGAATAAAGTAGCAGCAGTACTACTTAAACCAATGCCTCAAACCAAAAAAGAAATGCAATCATTTCTAGGATTTGCTGGTTACTATAGACAGCATATAAAGGACTTTGAAAAAATTTCTAAATCCTTGTACAAGCTATGTGACCAACAAACAGTCTATGAAATGACAGAAGAAAGAGTCAAGGCATATGAAGAATTGAAAAATTCCTTAACAAATGCCCCATTTCTTCTAATTCCAGATTGGAAATACCCTTCAAAATTTACATTGATGCTTGTGGAGAAGGACTGGGTCCTGCACTATACCAGACACAAATTATCAATGATAAACCAGTGGAAGGACCAATTTGTTTTATTTCAAGACAGATAAAGCCAACAGAAGCAAGATATGGAGCAAGCCAAATGGAATGCCTCTGCTTAGTGTGGGCTTTAGAAAAATTACATTATTACTTGGATGGAACAGTATTTGATGTGATTACAGACTGTAATGCTGTAAAATCTCTATTAAATATGAAAACTACAAATAGACATATGCTGAGATGGCAAATTGCTATCCAAGAATATAGAGTAAATATGACTATTGTTCATAAATCTGGTAATATTCATAAAAATGCAGATGGTCTTGGCATATGGGCTCTAGAAAATACCCCTGACAATCCAGCATGGGTACCACAGGAAGAACACCATATATAAGGAATATGTGTTACAGACATTGGCACAGAATTCTTTAACCAAGTTAAAGAAAGCTATAAGATAGACAAAAATTGCCATATCTTAAGCCAACTTCTAATGAAAGACTGAAAAGACCCATCACTTTCATCAAAACTAGATGAAACATGGAAAAAGGCATATGATGAAGGAAGATTCCACCTCCTTGATGGAATCCTTTACCATAGAACAAAACACACATGTGTTATGGCCTTAACAGATAGAACCCTGATAAACACTATTTTACATGAGTGTCATGATAGTGTTGCAGCTGGACACCTTTCAGAAGACAGAACACTAGAGAGGGTGAAAACCTGCTCTTGGTGGCCAAATTGGAAGAAAGATGTCATAGAATACTGCCAAACCTGTGACAGATGTCAAAAAGCAAACAGAGCCACAGGAAAGAAATTTGGAATGATGATCCAAATCCAAGAACCAAAATCCCCTTGGGAAATAGTTCATATGGATTGGGTAACAGCATTACCTCCAGGAGGAGACAGAAGCTATAATGCATGCCTAGTATTGGTTGACAGGTATAGCAAAACTCCCATGTTCCTACCATGTCATGAATATGACACAGCTATGGACACAGCCATAATGATATGGAATAAATTTATAAGCAATACAGGCTTATTCCAGAATATTATAAGTGACAGAGACCCAAAGTTCACTTCAGCATTATGGACAAATCTCCATAACTTGTTTGGGACAAAGTTATCATTCTCAACAGCTTACCATCCTCAAACTTATAGTTTAGCAGAAAGAATGATACAGACCTTAGAGGACATGATCAGAAGATTCTGCGCTTATGGGCTAGAATTCAAAGATTCTGATGGTTTTACCCATGATTGGTGTACACTAATACAAGCTCTTGAACTGGCATATAAAACATCAATCCATTCTTCTACTGGCAAAACACCAGCAATGCTAGAAAAAGGTTGGAATCCAAGACTTCCTTATGATACCCTCAAAAAGGACTTAGTGGATATACATACAACAGCAAGCAGTTTTAAGATAATTCTTGACAAGGCAAGACACCATGCAAACAGATGTATGCAAGATTCTTTCAAATATGCAAAGGAAAGATGGGATAAAAGTCATAAACCACCTGATTTCAAAATAGGAGACTTGGTCCTAGTATCAACCCTTAATTTCAATAACATAAAAGGCCCAAAGAAATTAAAAGATTCCTTTGCAGGACCACTTATGATAAAAGCACACCAGGGCGAATCTCGCGTCAATTGTCGGCGATTCACTTCACGTCGCACCGCGGTCAGTATAAAATCTTGCTTCAGTCGCGTTAGTGTCACTTTATAGTCACTGGATTTAGTGGGTCACGTCACGTCAGCGTCAAGACAACGTCAATCGTCACATGTGTCACATGAGAATGTCACTCAAAGCCCAAACCCATTTCAACACTATGCGCAACGTTCGTGTAATTTCACCTCATTGGCTTCCGCCTCCCCGACGCTTAGCATGCTTATGCACCCGCACCGCCCTCCATCCGGATGAGACTCCGACACTGCCCGCCCCTCTCCGTCCTCACCACTCGCTACGCTTTCACACCCACGCCCCTACCATCCTCACGCTTGTGTAGTACCCTCCCGACATGCCTCTGACAACGCTTATTATCCTTACGCTCATGTAGTGCCCTCCCGACATGCCTCCGACACCACTGATGACCCTTACGCTTGTGTAGTGCCCTCCCGACATGCCTCCGACACAGCTTACCATCCTTACGCTCATGTAGTGCCCTCCCGACATGCCTCCGACAACAGTTACCCTCCCTCCCAACATTCTCCCGACACTGCTTACCATCCTTACGCTCATGTAGTGCCCTCCCGACATGCCTCCGACAACAGTTACCCTCCCTCCCGACATTCTCCCGACACAGCTTACCATCCTTACGCTCATGTAGTGCCCTCCTGACATGCCTCCGACAACAGTTACCCTCCCTCCCGACATTCTCCCAACACAGCTTACCATCCTTACGCTCATGTAGTGCCCTCCCGACATGCCTCCGACAACAGTTACCCTCCCTCCCGACATTCTCCCGACACTGCTTACCATCCTTACGCTCATGTACAGTAGTGCCCTCCCGACATGCCTCCGACAACGCTTACCCTCCTCACGCTTCCGTATTACATTCATAGTGTACAGTATGGTGGCTTGTTGGCGTACACGATGAACGCAATTGCCGAAATATGCTGAGTGGCCTTCTCTGCCAACAGGACCTAAGGGGATATTGGTCAGTATATTCACCATGTTGTGGTTAGGGTTTAAATCATGAGACTCACAAATTAAAACCTAATAAGTGGACTATTTAAGACAAGAATTGTGTCTCCTGTTTCGCCGACAAAACCATTTTATTTCATGTCAATCAAATGAACACTTTGCTTAGTCCTTACCTCATGAGCATCGAATAGTTCAAAAGTTGACTTTAGTAGGTTTCTCACTAGTCAACTTTATTCAATGTCTCACAGGGAAGTGATTTCATTTGCATGATATGAAATAATTTGCAAAACATCGCCTCCTTCAATTTCCCGCCAAATCGCATTTTGCAAATGCGATTATTTTACTTCCACCTATTTTCTTCAATTTGGATCTTTTTATTCAAAATTTTCAAACAAGTTATCAATCAACTCGTCACCATCTATTTGCTTACTAAACTACCTCCGCGATGGCCCAAACCCTGGGAAATTCAACGGAATTTAATGAACGACCAACTTCAGCCCCAGAGAGTGGAAGTGAAATCTCTGATATGGCCAGTAGTCGTGAATTAGGCATTGAAGCAGAGAGCCAGTCACATGAAGATAATCAAGATCCACCAGCTCTTCCAGAATGTGAGTATACATCCATCTTGAGTATTTCTAATCTCTCAAAACCTGATATTGTGTCATAGCCTTTATTTCAGGTCAACCGCCAAGCTCTCAGAAACCGAATTTTAAAAGTTATGAGAAGGAAAAGACTGTTGAACCTTGTGCACCGACAGAAGATGATGGGCAAGATGATGTAATTTTCAGTGGGGAGGTGGAAATTATATCCAAGGAACAATTTGTCTCCAACATTGCTCAAACAATCCCAAGGCTCGAAAAAATCCAAAATGATAGTAAAATTCCTGATTATGTGCGTCAAAAGATTGCTGAAGCCATGAGCCTGCTCAAAATGGATTTGAACCATAAGTCCATTACTAATTCAAAACAAAATTGATAAAAATAGCTGCTTACAATATATGGGCAGGTGTGGGGGTGGGAGAATCTCTACCTGAAGGATCTCGAGTCGTAATTGGATTTCCAGGCAAAGGATTAGGAAAAAGACCAAATATACATGCGACCAAAAAAACAAACAAAAAACGCCATACCTTTGAATCCGCAAACGATTCTCGCGATCAAGGTGATGAAATTATCAATGTTGAAGGGGACCATATTGATAATGAACCTCCGCATACTGAACCCTCCCCAATACTCAATGAAACAATCCATGATGAAGCTCCACATACAGAAAGTCCCCCGATACCCAATGAAACAATGCATGATGCAACCCCTCCCGCCTCTCCTCGGAATATTCAAGCCTTTCAAGAAAGGGAAACAATTAAACATGATACAATGGGACGAGATATGACTGATATAATTCCCGACGCTGAGCCCGAAGTGTCATCCGCTGCGAATTTTCAAGGAATATTTTTATCCCGCATGGAAGAGTTTGCAGGCGTTTTGAATTATCATTCCAATATTACTCAACAATCATGGAAAAGGGGGCTTGATAATATCAATAGGATTTACAAAAATAGATGGGACAATTTACCAACAAAGGATGCTCATACATTCCTGCCCGTTGGTATTAAGGTGATCAGTAACCGAGATCTTAAAATGTTGGCTTGGCTGCAGGACCTTGAGATGGCAGGTGAGTTTTTTTTTATCTTTGTGCATGATACTTGATTATTGGCTGTTGACTGGTGATATAAATTGCAATATACAGGGTTAGATTTTTTTAAGCCAACCGAAACAGAAGCGTTTTTTGATCACAACATTTGGAATCTCAAATTGATGAAGGAATCAGCTAAACCTCCAGATAATCTCGCAAAATCTGAACACTCCTTCTTCAAAATGGTTCAGAGCCTTCTTTACCCCGCCAATCCAGTTAAACATTTTTGGGCAAATGTTATGTTTGAATCCATTAGTTTAGTCTCATACGATGTGATTGCACCCAAACCATATGTTGCACCAACATCAAATTCGACCGATCCTCTTGGACTCGAACGGGGAGCAGTTGAATACCTTGCCTCCTGCTTGAGTAAATCGAAGCAACGTGCAACCCAACTCAGCATTGAAGGTGGCGGGGCTGACAATGAGATATCCACAAAGCCGCACAAGAACCTGGAGGATCTAATGGATACAGTTATCCATTTGATGATTGCATACAACATGGTACGTGCACATACAAAGGTCGAAGTTAATGGCATCAAAGGCAAACTCACGAACTCAAAAAAAAATGAGGCCATCAAAGATCTTTTGGCGTGTCACAAGAATCTTGGAATCAATCGAATTTGCTATGGTATATTAGCGGCATTCTGTGCGGCGGGGGTTCGTGGTTTGATGGTATGCTCAGATGACTGGAGAACAAGCTCAGTTAAAGGGGCTTTAGCACTAATTGACATTTCCACAAAACTTTCAGAGGGTAAAAATCTAGTGGAGCCAGTGTGGCTACGTACTAATAAGTATATATGTAATTTACTGAATAAAAGTTTCTTCTCATCAGAGTCTTTTAACCCCACTGTACCTCTTAGATTTGATTTTGCACGATGCTTAGTATTAGACTTTGGTGATGCCTGGGTGGCGAATCGCGGGCTTGGTTCAAGTGATGAGGTCACCTTGACGGTACCCAGGTCAGCTAAACTCACAACCAGGATTGACCCGTTTTAGATTAGCTTTGTACTAGATAGATTGTAATTGAATTTTGCAAAGTTATTTATGAATTTAATAATCATGACTTCCTATCCTACTACGGCCCGGATGCCACAGTCTGAGTACCAATAGTAATTGTACGGCGGCATGCCTCCGTACATCATTGCAAAGACTCCGACAAGACGCAAGCTGAGTCAGGCGATGTGCCCGCGAGTAGCACACCCGGGTGCATTGCGGGAAGTCGCGTTTATCACTTCCCGCCAGCCCATAATAGGCCAAATGTTCCTGTGTCTTTCAAGAGGACTAGGATAGCTAGGGATCCGCAGCAGGATGCATATTGCATTTGCGTGTGCTTGCAATATTCCAAATGGTTGGATTGGAAAGTGATTGCATGGGAACATCAATGTGGAAAATTGAATAATGCACTATCCACTGCAATTTTCAGGTTCAGGTATTTGAGATCGTGAATTTGCCAAGGTCAGGCGTGAGCTTTCTTTTTAGCCGCAATTAAAAAATATTCATCCACCGCAATCCAATTTAGGTGATATTAAGAAATCAGTAATCATTCGGTTTCATTTCATTTTCTGCTGAAAGCATGCCATTCACGAAAAAAGGAAAAGAGCGTAAAAGGGAACTCGCGAGAAAGCGTCGGGCTGAGGAAGGAAAGTGTGAGTTACTCGCTTAATCTCAGTGCATATATATAGATATATATATATGCTTCCACATTTATGTGGCACCCTCATTGGGCCCCACTGAAGAACATGGGCTTTAGTCGGTTCAGATTGTGCCAATGTCATGTGGGCTCCAACAGGGAAGTCAAAGGATGTGTGCCGAAGAAAGCTCCTTGGCAGTATCTGATATCTTGTGTGCTTCAACACGTAGTGATCCCTCAACCACTCGGGAATAGTAGCAGATCCCAAAAGACAAATGAGCGCAAAACGACCCGAATGAATAGGTTGTTTTCCTCCTCTCGCCCAACAGCACAAATATCAATGCCAATATCAGCAAATATCACCCCAAGTGAAATTCGGAGGGTTGTGGATGTCAATCAGATCAAACGCATTCACTTTGGGCATGTGACAATTTTCTCTTCAACCGGATTACTCATTGCCCTTGTCGAATTCCGACCATTCACAACAATGAGTGAAGTCGAGGTCAATCAATGGGATGAATTATCACAATTCCTATTTCGCGAAAAGAGTTTCACCGACCCTATTGCAACAAATGGAGCATTACTGGAGGGATTTATGTTCGCGATTGGGTGGCGCAAATGCACCACGAAGAATGAACAATTTGGTCTGTATGGTAGTGCTGGCAAAATTGAAAATGCAAAAGATGAATGGCGGGACCGAGGTGCCAATCTTAGCTCGGTGGGTCGCATTCTAGGTCAATCCTTATGATATGTTGGGGATAATTTATTTCAGAAGATTCAAAATTGCTACAACTCATTGGGGGTTCCGTCTTTTGATCAAGTCAACTATGAAGGCGATATTCCGGCAAATCAGGGTGCATTCGAGTTCGCTTCCGCACTCACTTTCACCATGAATGGATTCAAAAACGCACCTCATGTTGATAAGGATGCATCGCTGTATGCTTTGGGATGGTGGTTTCAAGCTGATAAGTGGACCGGCCAAATTCAAAGAGATGCGTCAAAGCGGTGTACAGGGGGAAAATTGATTTTCCCAAATGAGCATTTTTGGATTGATCTATCCGCATGTCATGGGCTCATTCAGGTAGTGTGGGCCAGTAGTACATTTGTTCATTATACTGATCCAGCACAGGACAACGAAAGCACGACACTAGTGGGTATGTCCGCACAATGCTCAAGCAGGTTAGCAAAAACAATGCGGCAAAAAAGCAATGGCTATTATGAGATTGGCGAGAGAGCGGGCTATCAAATCAGGGATGGTAATACAATCTCATGCCGATTCAAAGAATGAGGAGATTTGCAAGTGGGTTGGGTAAGGCAGAGGACAATATACACCAGGATTGGATGGATTCGAGTGCGGGAGATGGGGTGTCTCACATGAAAAAGGGGTGAAGTGGATTATGTACGGTGGCATGCCATCGTACATCTGTCCTGGTTTGTTGCTATTGTCCAGGATGCCAATGCTTCACACGCGAATCCTCATGCTTGTGCAGGTTCTGACAATGCTGAAAGTTCCTTACGCCTATGCGGGGTGCCAACGCTACACACGCCAATCCTTGGGCCTGTGCAGGCTCCCGAAAATTTACACGCCAATCCTTACGCCTTTACAGGCTTTCGACGATTCACACGCCAATTCTTACGCTTGTGAAGCTTCCCCACAATGCTGAAATTTTCTTTAGCCTGTGCAGGATCCCAAGAATTCACACGCCAATTCTTACGCCTGTGCAGGCTCCCAACAATTCACACGCCCATCCTTATGCTTGGGGAGGGTCCCAAAAGTGCTAAAATTCCTTACGCCTGTACAGGCTTCCGACGATTCACACGCCAATCCTTACGCTTGGGAAGGTTGCCAACAATGCTGACAAATTCTTACGCCTGTGCAGGCTCCCAACAATTCACACGCCAATCCTTATGCCTGTGCAGGCTCCCAACAATTCACACGCCAATCCTTACGCCTGTGCAGCCTCCCGACAAGTCACACGCCAATCCTTACGCTTGTGAAGGTTCTAGACAATTTAAACAATTCAATACATGAGTAAGACTAATAGCGTGTGACCATAGGAAAGGCCATGTTTCACGAATCTGGACTCGATTGCTCACATACGGGAACCTCCCGCTTTTTTACAGTTAGGAATGGGTATGGCTCTAAACCATGGAAGAAGAAAATATACGAGAGGATAACGGCAACTATTGGCGCATTTTGAGAAAAAGAGGTTCACGAAAACAAATACTCACTCAAACTCTTGGTGGGGCACTTACAAAAATAATTCTCACGCAATCAGGGTTTTTCTCTAAGGAGGAAATAAGTAATTTTTACGTGAACAAAGAATGTAATAGAATTTGAACATAACAAGAATTGAAGACAAATATTTTATTCAAAAGAAAGTATTACAAAAAATAAAAAGAGGAAATAATGGGATTTTTTTTTAATTTTTTATTTTTCGAGGAATTTGGAGACTATCCCAGTTATGTCCTCCTTTGGATAAGCCTCCAGTGCCTGGGCAAGGAGGCGGTTTAGTTCGTCCCGGAAGTCCCAGTGCATCTCATTTCGATGAGTTGCATCCACGAAAGGAATCATGTGGAGCAAGCGACGATGCTCCAACAAGATTTGGTTGATCGAATCGTGGACGATTGCTCGAGGAATCATTAGGGTCGGTCGCAGGTCGGTGAATTCCTGGCGAGCGTCATCGTGGGAATGAGACGAGCTTGGCACCGGGGGGGAGGAGGCGTTGGGGTTCTCGGGGGCACTGGAAGGGATCTCTGGGGAGGGAACTGGGGTTGGAGTGGAGGGGGGGGAATGGAAGGGGAAGGTGGGCGAGTCGGGTAAGAAGAAGGGGGAGGGGGAGGGGGATGGGGAACTGGGGATCCCACGGGCGTATCGTCGATGATGATTATCGAGCAAGGAGTGGCGGTACGATCTGGAGACGGTTGAAAAAATGGTGAGGAAAAGTTGAGAAGAGTGAAGAAGGAGAAGTGGTGACTTACCAAAAGGTTCCTCCGTGGATTGCGTAGGAGCCACCTCAGGTTCTGGCTCACGAGTCGTATCGTCCTCAGGTGGTTGGGACGATGGACTCGGGCCAGGAATAGGTGGCTCTTTGGTTCGGGAGGGTTCTAAAAAAGGAGTAAGTGTCAGTTCACTCGACTCGAAAGTGAAAGTGAAAATGAAATGAAACTTTGGCTGCTTACCACGGAATAATTCCTCAGACCATCGGGTGCCACTCGGGCCTGGAGTGGGTTGCCGGGGGGTTTGCTCGCGAGGCAAACTGGGAACGGGAGAGTCGTGTCGGGGGGGATTCGGGGGGTTTGGTTCTATGAGTAATGGAAAAAAGTCAGTATTATTGCGTGAAGAGAAATGAGATAAAGAGGAGAAATAAAACTTACTTTGGCGTTTGAATCCCATCGGTGATAAGACATGGTGACGATCAGCCCAAGCTCGAATGTCCTCTCGCCATCGCCATCCTTCATCGGCCGGATAATCACTTCGCTCCGGTCGAGGAGTGAAGTGACCATCGGATGGTGGCCTAGGAGGGGGAGTGGACAAATCGATACTGGAGGGGACAGGGCTAATCGTCCGGAATCGTTCCCGTTGGCCTGTTTGGGGGCCCGGCGTCCATTCACGCTCGGAAATGGTTTCATCATCGTCGACCACAAAGGAGTCCTCGCGAGGGCGTCTTGGGCGAGAACTCGTCTGGCCTCGTGGTCGGAAGGGGCGGACAACGAACGAACATTTCTTGTGTGCTTGTCGGCAAGCATCACAAGCGTCGTTCGTCGTCAAGGAACGAATGCAGGGGATACCCCGCTTGGTGCAAAACGTGCACGACATCTAAAAACAAAACAAAACAGGTTAGTAACTGAATAGAAAGTAAGCAATCAAGAAAGAAAAGGAAGACATACGATGATTTATATAAATATAAAACGGAATCAAATTAAAGACGCTCTAGTCGGAAGTTTTTAAAAGTCTGGAAGGAAGTCGTGAAGAAAGAAAAATATTAATATCGGTACATAATGCTGACTAAAGTTTAATTGGAGAAAACGTACAAAGTAGATAGAAGTGGGGTTCTGAAAGTATTAGCAGGAAAAACAAAAAGCGAGCAGGAAGGGGAGTGGGGTTAGTCGAGTGCGAAAGAAAAGACTGGAAAGGCAGGAAGACGAGGGGGAATACGCACAAGAAGGACAAACGCGGGTGAGGTTGAACGAAGTGGAGCGGGTGAGAAAGAAAGTGAAGTGCGTGTCGTGTGAAGATGGTCTTTTATACCAAGGTGAAGCTGAGACGATCTCAGCAGTTGCAGCACCCGCAAAAGTCTCAGCTTCAAGGCGTGTGGGCAAAATTGAAGCTGAGTCTCAGCGAATGCTGCAACTGAGAGGTGAAATGCTCGCGTGAGGCAGAAGAACAATGGGGGTCTGGCTGAGTATTGCAATTTATTGAATTGTCAAGCTGAGTATTGCAATTTATTGAATTGTCATGCTGAGTCAAATCCCCTTTGTTTCCTTAAATTGCCACCCGATCACCCAGGAGGGTGGTCGTGAGGCCCTTATTGATTGTGCATTGTGGGTGCAATGCACAAGTGACCGCGGCAAGATCACCGGCCTTATGGCCTGGTGATAGTCTTTGAACAAAGGGGGGGGCTGTAAGACAAGTGAATACAGCGTGAGCTTGCCTCGACCCATTGCTCAGGTTTGCTTTCGGGTCATAATTGAAAGGCTCAGTGGCTGAACATTTGAATTGCACAGTAATTGAACAATTGATATAACAATATCAAATGCACCGCTGAGTATTGCAATTTATTGAATTGTCAAGCTCAGTCACATCCCCTTTGTTTCCTTAAATAGTCACCCGATCACCCAGGAGGGTGGTCGTGAGGCCCATGTTGAATGTGCATTGGGGGTGCAATGCACAAGTGACCCATGCAGAAAAGCACCCAGTGCATTTGGTCACAAGTGACCGCGGCGAGATTACCGGCCATATGGCCTGGTAATAGTATGTGAACAAAGGGGGGGGCTGTAAGACAAGTGAATACAGCGTGAGCTTGCCTCGACCCATTGCTCAGGTTTGCTTTCGGGTCATAATTGAAATGCTCAGTGGCTGAACATTGGAATTGCACAGTGATTGAGCTATAGATATAACAATATCAAATGCACCATGCTGAGCCATTGCTCAGTCGTTTTTGTATACGCGCACTCTGAGCATTTGGCACAGCATCGGATGACATTTCAGCAAGGTTCAGCATTTCACACGCTTTGGTGAAGTGCTCCAAACTGAGCCTTCCAGTGAGCTATTGCAGAATTAGTTCATTCCATGGCTTTACTGAGCACTTTCACACGGTGCTTTTGACCATGACATGGTCAGCTTGCGTGTGCAAATCGGGTGAAACGCAATGCTGAGCATGTGGCACATGAGCTACGTAAATGCAAATGATCGGAAGGTGCATGCACATTTGCTATATGCATGCAGGCTCAAGTAGTATTACACCTTCCTGATCTGTACAGTACAGTCGACACTGTAGTACACAGTACACCTTTGTAAATGTGTACTGCGGGGCAGAGCAAAAAGCTGTTCAACAATGTAACATGCAATCACGTCAAGCCATCGAGTCATATCTCTCACCTGCATCCCTTTGATGCACCTTGTTGGACAGCTCTGCCTAACTACGGCACAGATGCGCATGTAATCCAAGTTAATGTAAGTGGGTCATAATGGGATGACTTAATATTTGGGTCATACACAAAGAGTTGATTCACTCCGGTGCCATGGTTGGGGCAAACAATGACTAGCCCGCTTGTTCATTGTCGGGCAGCCACACGCTTTCATACGCACCCCCAATGGGTCATACGCAGGCAACTTTCACACGCCTGGAACACATTTTACTGCCAGTCTTCCAGCTGCGTATTTTCTTGCTCGGGTTGTCAGCTTGACTGCAGACGCTCACCCGCTTGCGCGTGGAAACCTGAGGCCAATCAGTGTGGATTTGCTTCAGCCTCATCCACATTAGATTAACAATCCCAGCCTATGATTGCTGAGGCTGGTCATGTTGGCGTGGTTATCTCCCACCGCGGGTCATTTTCTTTACGTTCTCACACGCCCCGCGCAAGTTGTGGCACCTGGCTTGCAGCCAAAAAATCCCTTGGGCATGTGGCCTCTTTCTCCGGAGTTCTGTACGCGCGTGAGGCAAAGACCCGGATGCCAATCTTGGTGGATTAGTACTCGCCTCAAACGCCATAGGGGTGAATGTATATGTGGATCACGGCTCACGGCTGGCGCCCCCTTTGATCATCCCACACATTCCCCCTGAAAGCCCAGTATGCATCAGTCAGCAAAAAACTTCAGGCCAAACCAAAGTCATGTTCGGTGGCATGCCACCAAACATATCTCACCCGCCCACACACAAACATCCCCACAGTGAGATTGCCCTTTGAAACTGCCAGCATTGCCCAGTAGGTCCCTGTGAATAATTAACCTGGGGAGGATACGCTCATTGTTCGCTGTCACACCAGCGAACATGACTGCATGCCTCTAATATGCCCTCCACAATAAGTTGCTACAGCCCACCCAATTTTGGATTTGCTAATGTCAACTTGGTTCCACCAAAGGTTTCGTAACTTGTTGCAGATCCAGCAGTCATGTCGGTGCACCCACATTTTGGCCACCTTGCCTTGATATATGCCCCAAATCGGATATGAAAATTATGAGCCCAAGAGGCCCACCTCCATCAAGACCATGCACGTAACCACAGGCCATCCCCCTTTTGGCCTGTTGCTGCCACTCATATAAGTTCCCCACCTGCGCTTATTCCTCTTCATTCCCTTTAGCTAACCCTTCCCGATCATATAATTTGCAACTGTCCCCAAATAATTTAAAATAGCCATCATGTCAACCCCTTCACAACCACTTTGCATTGGGATGATTAATATTCGTATTCAAATAAATAGTGATATAACCTTAAAGCCTGAGAATTCCCACTTAGATTCTTGGATTATCCTATGGCACAATCAACACAACATATTCGTATATCTCCCCAATCACCAGCATGCTATTGGCTCTCTCCCGGGAACCCTTTCCCAAACGTTGATACCATTCCTTGGGGCACCCAAAACGTTCATGCACTGTGGTCCTGGTGGGGCATGGATTGAAAATTGCCAATCCAATCCTACTCAAATATTATTCGTTGAGGGAGTATTTATGACTGATGCCAATGATCCCTCCTCATCTCAGAAACCCAATCTAGCATTGATGTTCTTCACATGGTATCCAAACATTCTATTCATAATGGAAAGCTTTCGAACACAAGATTTCAAGCTTAAAATGCCCAAAGAATATGACTGTACTACTCATTGTCAATGTCAACTCTTTACTCCGACATTTCCCGCTTCAAACTCGACGCCTGCTTCATATCCTGCTGTTTCATCATTGATTTCCAAGCAAAAACTGATACAATTACCCAGTGGATCAGACCTCCCCATGATGACCCCGCCCCATTCCATTATTCAAACCCCCCTCCTCCCTCATCAAAAGACCGGACTAGCTTTTCTCTGGGATCGAGAAATCCCCAATGGCCAATCAGCCCGTAACCTTTGGGCAACCTCACCCCCAGGATCCACTTTTAATGCCAGGCACATCATTACAAACAAGGTCGTTAGCTCATTTGAATCCCTTTCGACCAATACCCCTCTTGGAGGACTGCTTGCGGATGATATGGGATTAGGTAAAACCATTCAGGCCATTGCTCTAATTGGTACCTCCAAGGAGCGGATGATTGCAAACCCCCATCGCTCCACGCCCACCATGATCATCTGCCCCCCTCGCTTAATTACCAACTGGCAATCAGAAATATCCAAGCATGCTCAGGCTGGAGCACTGCATGCCAAAATCTACCATGGTCCCACTCGTCACTCATTATCCCAAGCCGACATCTTAAAATATGATATCATCATCACTTCTTACAATACTATCACCCAAGAATTTAAGCAAACCAATCCCTCTACATCATTCATTTTTCAAATCAATTGGCATCGTATAATCTTGGATGAAGCACAGTGAGTGGCTGAGCTTAAATGATTCAAATTACCTTTTATATCCAATAACCCTTGCCCCCTCTTATAGCTATATGCGCTCTCAATACACTGCCACTCACCATGCCATTAATAGCCTCCTTTCATCCCGTCGAATATGTTTAACGGGCACACCTATTCACAACACCATTTATGACCTTTTGGGCATAATATCCTTCATCACTCAACCCCAGAGCGCCAATCAAGATAATTGGTCACCATTCATCCTGAGTAGTCTTTCAAAAGGTTGCAATGATATTTTGCATTTGGCATTGCGGCATTTAAGTTTGCGCCGCACCAAAACCACACATCTCGAATCTCTCCCCACTATTAGCCATCATTATGAGCTGCTCCCACTCAACCCGACCATGCAGCAAGAATATTCCACATTATATGAAGAATTTCTATCATCCAAAAGCAAAGGACCAGGAGAGTTTTTCAGAAATATTAATAAGCTGCGAATATGTTGTAACCATCACATCATGCTTAACACAATTGCGGAGGCGGAGCTGGAAGACCCCGAGGGCAGGAGCACTCAGGATAACTCCCCAAGAATCACACGAACTATTGTGGATGTGGAAACATGCATGATGAGTAGTAAAATTGCACACCTCCTACAAAGCTTAATGAAGAACAAACAAACAAGGTGTGGTCCAACGAAATCGGTGGTTTATACCCAATGGACCCAATTTCTAGATTTGTGCGTTAATTCTAATATGCATCCATTACCAATTGACTCCATCTGACTTTTTTATATTGTAGAATTGGTATTGCTCTTGCCCATCACTCTATCCTTTCAGCACGAATTGATGGAACAATTACACCACGAGCGCAGGACAAGGCGCTTGAGAATTTCTTCAATAATCCTGAATGTGAAGTACTGATTGCATCCATTGCCGCGGCTGGAACTGGCCTCAATATAACTTGTGCTAATATAGTCTATTTAATGGTGAGGGGCCCCCAAAAATTCTCCCCTGATTTTCGGACCCTGACATCCACATTTCCAGGAGCCTAATTGGAACCCAGCCATTGAGGCTCAGGCTGTTGATCGTCTACATCGTATTGGCCAACAACGACCTGTACAGGTCATCCACTATATCACTCCTTATTCAGTTGAGGTCAACATGCGGAAGGTACCTTTCAACCTCATCTTTCACTTGATTGTATTACTATTCTGAAATCCTTCCTTATGGGAATGCCATATCACCAATAGGTCCAAGAAAAGACTTACTGATATTATATAATTTGTGATTGACAAAGTTGATAACTCCTGTTGACTCTGGCACAGGTCCACAATTATGAACACCATGAGCTGGATCGAACTTCTTCAATATTTCCTCAATGAAAATGAGCAATAGAGTATTATTGCAAGGGAGACGGTGATACATTTCAATTCATATTGTCTATATTCTAACATATTTAGCAAGTTGTTGCATCCTTAAGAGATAATAATCAGATTTTATTACACCTGCACAAATAATTCACAAAATTTTAATTTGTCGCAGTGCTATACCGTGACAAATTACTAAGTTATTGCAGAGCATCACCATTAGGCCTAATAACTGGCATGTCAAGTATCTTGAGGGCGCTAGTCTGCATCTTACTACAGCCTTTGAGCCAATCTTGATCAAATACCTGAAATGATAGGCCTTCCGGAATATCACCATCATCTGTCGATCGTAATTCTGGCAATCTATCAATAGTTTTTTTACCCTTTTTTTTAATCCGATTACAAAACTCTATGTCTCTATCCATTTTCAATACCAAATCATTAAATAACTGGGAGCGCCAGCGTAATCCCACTTTGCGGTAAACTTGACGGCCATTTTCCAGTACCTCCTCAGTATCTGAGCATACTCGAGGGTCATTGAATTGTGATGCTAGAATGGGAAATTTAGCCGTATCACACCATTCACGACGGCGCTCACAGGTCTGCACATAATCAAGTAGATCATCATCAGACTTGGTCCACAATGAAGAAGAGATACAGTAACTAACTCTTTGACGAATCTTTGCGAGCTTTTGATTCTCCTTCTTTTTTACCAAATACTCCGCATCCTTTTGAATAGACTTCCATTCTCTTTTCAAATAAGTGAAATATCGCTCCATTAAAGCCGCCACGACCCCATAGTTGTTATGATCCTTGTTCCAACAGTAGTGATGATACTCAGTGCTGACAAGTGCGAGACGGAATGTACGGTAAAACACCATAGACATCAGCTCGTTGAACGGATGTTGCCATGAGCTCTCCCAGTCCCAAGTGAATCGCTTTAGTCCTAGCTTGTGCAGCTCATTTTCGCAGTAGCTTTGGAAACCCTGAGACTGAACCTGTGTTGATGGCTCATTGAACACATCCTCGGGGACATATCCGAGATGACCAGCCACTTGAATTGCAATTTCACGCTCTTCTGTGCTGGGTGGTGCTGGTAGTGAGGAAAAATCCTTATCCCTAACTTTGAGTAGGAACAGGCAATGTGCGTGTACTGCTGATCTCATTCCATGGACATTCTCTGGAAGTTCTGCCTTCAGCCATTTTTGTTGCTCCTTCTGGCTTGCACGTTTCGCCACATTGTGAGCTTTGCGGACCTGGTTCCTTTGCTGTCTGACCTCGGATTGTTCAAGCATACTCTGGGCGAGGCCCAGCTGAGGATGGGTGAACTCACTATTTGATTGAGTGCCTTGCTCATGCGCTGTGAAATTGTCCCTCCTTGGTTCATCATTTCTTTCACTTTGAGTCGGAGACATGTTCTCATCCTCATCATCCACCATTGTTGCTCTTGATGTACTGGCATGACCCGTTCTTGGTTTGGAGGCATATGGATGATGACGTCCAGTGACTTTCTCTTTATGGACCAGAGGTGAAGACGCATAAAGTTCATCCCCTGCTATGCAAATCATCAGTTAACACATCAAAACATTAATGAAGACTGGTCATCCTCACGATCTTCAATTGGCTCCTGAGATCGGACTGACTTGCCTTTAGGTGCCATATCTAACCCATGAAACAAACATATCAAATTGTGAATAAGTTTCTACTCCAAAATTCAAATGACTTACTTTGATGAAGCGTCAATACTGGATTTCCCTCCGACAGACCGCTCCAAGATACATTTTCCAAAGGTCTTTTTCGTCGCCCCCCATCCACGCGCCTTTCATCACCCACATGAACCTGCGATCCTGATGGAATATTGAGGGTTGGCTGTTTACTTTGGCCAAAGGGATCCTGGGATGCGACTGGATTCCGACCGGGATTAAGGAGGAACTCACGTGGAAATTTTGATTGGGGATTAGCGTGTGAGGAGATTTGAGGTGTGCCTTCTGGCCCCTGAGACACATGAATTTGTGTATTAGTGGGATTCGGGGGAATTGGAGTGACAGAAATATTTGGGATCGACCAAGTGCTTGAAGTTGGAGCCTTTGGATTGCCCACATCAATGTTAAGACCTGATACATTCATTGAGGATGCGATAGGCGTTGTGAGAGGAATGTTGGGACTCAATGGTGACTGTGTTTGAACATATTCTATGCTAGATTCACTATTTGAGTCATGAACAGAACCTGAACGGGATTTATGTGACTTGAAAGATGACATAAGGGCTGAAAAAGTACACTAATATTTTTAACTAGATAAAACACCTCAGTATTATGATAAAATAGAGTGATATGAGATGAAAACTTTTCAAATTTAGAATAGAGAAATTCTATGAATAGTTGGAACTAAGTGTTGTGTGGAAGTCAGATAAGACTCTTTTGAGGAGAATCCTCCCTGCCTCCTCTTGGGCTCCTCCGCTTTTGTCGGAAACCACCCTGCACGGCCTACCAGCATATAATGTGGTATTTCCTTGATCTCAAAGGGGACCCATCATTCATAAGTAATCATATTCAGTACCATTTATGCCTCCCCATTGTCACATTTTGTGAATTATCCAAACTGCCCATATATGCATTGAAATTCCACAACATTGTACATCTGTAAAGGGGTATATTCATGAAGGATTTACCCACAAAAGAGACATCACCTTTTCCCGAAAGGCAAGACAATCCAAATCACATTCCAACTGATTCAAAGCCCGCCGCACTCAAACCAAATACCAAGACTTTAGCTGCACTCCAACCCCTTATGTAATAGAGTTATATAGTTATGTCTGTAATAAGGTTTAAACCATGTACGATGGCGTGCCAGTGTACATGGATTAAATGTTAATCCCCTCAATTCAATGGTAACACTTCACTAATGGAACCCCCTCAATGGTCAAACCCGCACTATCACAATGTGTAAATAAACTAGAATATGTATGAGCATTGAGCAGCATGGCATTTTACCCAATTAAACGCCTAACCAATTCCGCCATCCAGATGAGACATGTTAAACTTTATCCACTGCAGCTCATGCTCCATTACAAATGGGATAAAATCCTCAGCTGGCTCAAATCATCTCCCCCTTCATAAATAATCACTGAATTTTATTTCCAATTAATAACACTCCTAAACACTTTCACATCAACCATAGATATTTATACACAAACCAACCGTACTCCCAATTCCTGCAGCAATGACAACCCGGCCATATTCCTCAATGCGTATATGCATGTGTCAACACTGCTCAACTCAAACACACTCTTCCCCTGAGGGTGATAGGCAAGGAGTTGCCTTCACACCTTTCCAATATAAACAGCACATTAAAAAGCTCAAATCAACCACTGCACCCAAATCTCTTCCAAACATCCCTACTTCTGCATCAGGATCTGGGTGCCCACAAATTCTATTGGATCAAATCTTCCCAGCTGATTATTCACGTTTGACCCAAAGCACTTTCCCAACTCCAGCGGGTCTCAATTCAACTGCACAGAAACCATATAGTGGCAGTCAAACCCTTCCCCCACAAGACCTTGGAATGATAATATCTGCCATTCTATCATTAAGGTATAATTTACCCCGCAGGGCTTCACGCATACTCAACCCCGCCCTGAACCTGCTGATCAAGTCCAGTATCTCAAGCTCAGCTGGTCCCCCCGCTCCTGCATTCCATATACCTCAAGATCTGAGTACCATATTTGAACATCTCCAATTGGAGCCAGTGATTCAAAACTATATATGTTGTCCTCAATGTTTCTCTCTTAATGGCCTTACTGAATCAGTCACAACTGACCAACCCCACTGTCAACGCCATAATGACCCAAATGATCATGATCCCCCTTGCACACAATCATTAGGCAAATTCATCTATTCATCTGAACCCCACACCCAAAACACAACCAACATGAAGCAAAAATTTATACCAACAAAACATTTCATTTATCAACCATTCAAAAATTGGCTTGCCAGATTTCTCCAGCGGGCTGGAATTATGGACATTCTGCATCAACATCAACAATCCCAAACTCCCGAAGATTCCCCAAAACGTGACGTCTGGGATGGATTGGTCTGGAGACGCTTCACTGGCACTAGAAATATCCATGACCCCCCATTCATGTCCATTCCTGGTGCATTGGCCTTCTCCATATATGTGGACTGGTTTAATGCACATGGAAAGTCAACCCGGTTGGCTAGCATTGGACCTATCATGCTTATTTGTCTTAATCTCCCCCCAAGTGAAAGATTGAAGCCCGAGAATGTCTATGTTGCAGGAATCATCCCTGGTCCGAAGGAGCCAACTGCGCTTCAATTGAATTATCTATTAATGCCACTCATCAATGAGCTCAAAGAGCTATGGCAAGGTTACCATTTTGCACCCACCTCAACAGGTCCATCAGGATCCTTTATCCATGTTGCCATCCTCACAGCCATTGCGGATGTGGTTGCCATGCGCAAGCTTACTGGATTTATTTCCCATTCAGGAAACCACTTTTGTAATTTTTGCACCATTCACAAAGCTCAAATTGAAGAAATTGGTCCTCAATTTCACTACACGCGCTCATACCAAAGTCATAAATCAACCATTGCCAAATGGCTTCGGGCAACCCCACAACAAAGACAAGCAATTTTCTCTGAGTATGGAGTGCGATATTCAATTTTGGAAGACCTTCCGTATTGGGATGCAACCAGAATGGTTAATCTTGACATAATGCATAATTTAATACTTGGAATTTTGAAGGATCATGCAACTTTCAAATTGTGCATTCCAGAGGCGAAATCAAAAATTTACTTCAGGTCCCGCAGGAAATCCAATGACACCAACAGTTCAGACTCAGATTCCATGACCTCCAACAGCTCTCTTGATAAAATCACATTGAGAGAGGCCCGCTCCCTGAGAAGAGACGCAGCAAAAATAATAAATGAGCCACTCCCCACTACTTCCACCCGGAAAAACTACTTCCCAATGCCCACCCTTCACACAGAACATCCATCTAGTGGTTCTGCGGAGATTCCTTCATTTGATGCCGATTACATCCCCACTTCTGAAATACCCTCTGAATTGGATATCACTGCACTGAGCGATCACCAGATCAAGGGTGAGGCTCTTGAGCATCTCCGACAAATCATATCTGAGACCATAATTCCCTCATCATGGACAAGAGTTCCCCGCAAAATGGGTTCCCCCTCTCATGGTAGCTTAAAAGCCGCTGAATGGGCTCTCTTATATAAGGTCTATATTCCATTTCTAATGCTCAGTCAACAGATGTCATTAGATGCACACCAATCCGCCAACACACAAAGAAAAATGGGTCAGTCAGAAGAACTTGCAAATGAACTAGCCAAGAATACATTCCATTTGATTAGTGCTATCAACATTGCCACAAGCTGGACTGTTTCAATAGATGATGCGACTGCATTTGCTGAACATTGGAAAAAATTCTGCCTTTCCAATCAACACCTGTTCCCAAAACAGAAAAGTAAACCAAATCATCATTTTGCTGATCATATTCCCGAACTCTTCCAACGTTGGGGCCCAGCACAAGCCTCAGCCACATGGGGTTATGAGCGCTTGATTGGAGTATTTGCAAAGATGCCAACAAATAACAAGATATGTACGTCAATTAATAAGATCAATATATTCACATTGATTAAACACCTGAACTGAATAAGACTAACTTTTTGCAACTCTGAATAGATGATATAGATAAAACCTTACTTCAACATATCTGTCGATGTTCCAACCTTTCCGTTCTCCTGAAATCCCCATCTGTGCCATGTGAAATAAAACAGCTTTTCGAATCACAGCCACCTGCCGTGTTCAATCACCATAAATATAACAAGCCATCCCGCCATGACCAACAAAATTATGCTTGCCTGGTTGAGTACTTACAGAATTTTCATTCCACAAGGGAAGTAGTTGATTGGATCAGCTTAGACACTACCATGCAATCCACAAGTCCTCCCACTTCAAGGATTGTCTCACCTTGGTATTTTCCAGTTTCAAACATTAATATTGGGAACAATATATTTTCAACTGAATCCAAAAATATCAGCAACAGTGTGATATGTTTTCTGAGGGGCAACTCACGACAATTTGGTATTATTGATAGCATTTTCAAAGTCTCTGAGCCATCTAGCATACTGAATAATAACTTTCTGATTTTAAAAACTTTGAAGATTGATGTGAATTTCCTACCAGATTGGCCGTATCTCAATATTTATAAAGCTGTTGGTTTTGATGATGGACACTTGATTATATCAGAAGAAGAAATAGAAGGTAACTGTGGATTGTATGATAACAAAGCTCTGTCATTTGGACTGCTTGTAATGATAAAGCCGTTATTTCATGATATTTAGTCTACAAAAATGCAAATCTCTCAGATTCATTAGCAATTTTGCTAGTGAAATCATTGCCTCAAAATTTAGTGACAGAGACATGCCATTGTGACAAGCAAAGCCCATTATTTCACATTGCCACAAAGAACTTACTATTTTGACATTGGGTACAGTGTGAATAAGCCAAGTCCAATGATCAAATGACCCACACACTCACCTTTCATAGCATCCAAAATTTCTAACTGCGCCATCATCATGTTGGAAGCGGAATCGGCTTTTGCGTACCCACACCCGCATGTGCACCCGCACGCGCCAATGCACACGCCCACGCCAATGCACACGCACACCCACCCGCACCCGCACACGCCAATGCACACGCAAACCCACCCGCACACGCCAATGCACACGCAAACGCGCCTGCACACGCCAATGCACACGCAAACGCGCCCGCACACGCCAATGCACACGCACACTTCATGGATGACCTGGTGAAGTCAAACCCCCCGCCTACATCAAAACTGGCTGAAGGACATCTTTGATGTGTGTGTGTGCAAACAGGCGGGTCTGGTGTAATTTTTACCAATCATCGGACGGTTGTGGGATGATCAGGTGGTGAGGAATCTGAGTTGAAGGCACAGGGGAACCAATATTATTGGATGTCACAGGATTTGGTGTAAGACCAGAGTGTGACGTGTGCTTGACGTGAGCTCGACTTTTATCCTGCTTGACGTTTGCTTGACGTGAAGTCAATCGCCGACGATTAACACGAGATTCGCCCCGGTGGCACTTCATGGACCCAATGCTGTGCAATTGGAACTCACAGGTGAACTAATGAACAAACACCCAGATTTCCCTGTAAGTCCTATAAAACCTTACAGCTCGAGTGACAAGGAGTTATTTCCACTAAGAAATAAACCCCCACTTGAAATTCCCCCCTTGGAAGAAGGAGAGGAAAAGAAAATAGTAAAACTCCTTAAAGAAAGAAGGACAAGAAACCAAAAAGAAAGAGAATACCTTGTAAGGTATAGAAATTCAACACAAGAAGATGAATGGCTACTTGAGAAAGATATAACAAATTCTGATAAACTACTAAGAAGGTTCAGACATGAAAGAAAACCTGAAAAATAGAAAAGTTAAGCATTATTAAGCTTCAAGACTAACAAAGTCTATTGAAGAGGTAGGACAGTGGATGATACCCTAACTACACATAGCAGATTGTGGTACAATCTTTTTGGTGGTAGGGAATGTGAACCTTTGAGATATGACCACATACCCAAAAAAGGTCACAAGAAATATTTAAAATAATTATACATTAAAAATAATTACCTTGAAGCTACAAAAATACCATAAATTGGTATAAAACTTGGTTTAACTTAAAAGCCAATGAATAAACATGTGAAATAAATTATACCATTGGATTCCCCATGGTAAGATACACATATATCATTTTTATGGCATATCCGTAAATTCAATATTTAATAAGTTATAAGTAATAATACCTTATAAAAAACAAAAATCCCTATTTATTTAAACAACCAATGAAACAACATGTGAAATAAATGGTACCATTGGATTCTCCATAAAGGTCCACATATAAAACAATTAAGAAGCTAAGCTCCAAAGTCAATACTCAAAGAATTAACCTGAATATATGCACTTTTTTGGTCAATGCATATATTCAAGGATTTTAGCAAATATCTTTTGAAATATGCATGATAGAGTGATGAGCCAAAAATTAAGTCACCACTTAATTACTGTAGGAAGACAGAAATGAAGCTTTTTGCACAAGTTATAAACAAGGTTAAAACCTGTAAGGGATTATTGATTAAAATCAACAGAGCTGTTGACCACTTTGTTGTGAAAGTGGTCCAAACTTAAAAAAAAGTAGACAGTTGGATTCTACTAGCTCATTCGTGAAGAATGATGCATTTCTTATTATAATATTCAAGGTATAACCCCTTTAAATCATGGTTGAAGTTTAAAATATTAAATTTCAACAGAAAAGATGAGTTACAAGAAAAATTATCAAAAATAGAGTTTTGATGATGTAATGAAATGCTCTTGGCAGCATAATAGGGTTATGCGAAGCTATTAGAATTCACTCTCTGAATCTTTTTAGCGTGTAAAGCTTAGAAGGTATTAAGGATAAACGTTTGAGCTTAATTTGATCATTTATGATCACGCATTGTAACCTTAAATTAAGTTTAACAGTCATATGAGTGATAGAATTGGTGAATACTGTTAGTTTATGATTTAAACTGATAAAATTCACGAGTTTTGGGGTTCTGCCAAGCTTTTGACATCATCAAACTTAGAGTTATAGTGATAACTCTAAATGATGGCGTAATAATGATGTAATATGGTTTGATCATGATGTAATCATCACCAAACCTTAAAATATTGATCAATTCCAGTGGATATGATAAGTACACGTCTAACAGAAGCCTGTTGGACTCTAGGAGGGAGGTATTTACTATAAATAGAGCTATTTTTACTCTGTTTTCCCCTCAGACGCATCAAAAACATTAAATCAATACAATTAAAAAGGTAATATCTTTATTCTTTATATATAAAACTTTTATATTATTCAAGACCAAAGATCATCTTGTTATAATAATCAATTTTGACATGATTAAATCATTTATTTAATTGTTTTTGTTAAAAATCTCTCTAAAATCTCATTTCCACGTAAAAATCAAGAATATTTGTAATTTTCTCTATTTTTTATTGTAAATACAATTTGGATAAGTTGTATTTACATTTTTTTGGCGTAAAATATCTCAAAATTATTATATTACGTATTAAAAGTAGGTTATTTTCTCTTATTATAATAACTTTCTCTTTATTATTGCTTTAATAATTCTTTAATTAATATAAATAGTATTTATATTAATTTATAACTTTAATATTGGTAATATTATTGTTATTAATTGTTTTTTATTAATAAAAAACAATTTTTTAAGCCTTTATTGTTTGTTTTTAACAATAATAAAGTGCCTTTAAATATATTAATTATTTTATATTAATATATTTCTTTTATTATATTACATTTTATAATATGAATAATATTATTATATTTATTTAATAATATAATCATTTTTACGCCATAATTATAATAATTCTTTATTATTATAATTATTTTTATCCTATTTATTTCATTTATAAGGACATTCATAGTACAATAAGTAAAATATTAGTAATTTTTACTTATTGTTTCATAGTCAAACCTTACAAATAATGTGTTCAAAGTTCCTTTTTGTATGTGTTTTTTCTCCAAAAATTGCCATATCTCAATGTGTTTTGATCTGGAGATCCCAAATGTAATTTACTAAGTATTTTTCAGCTCTGAGGGGGGGCTATTGTCATCTTCCATATTTCTCGTTGGTTCCCTCAGCTTTCTTCTGATTTCAAAATATAACTTCATATTATTTGAAATGTATGAACAAGCACTTCATAAAATACTACAAATTTGGTTTTTTATGGAGATAGTTGATGTTTGGCTCAGTTTGCTCATTTTTTAAATTATCAGGCTAAAGAATCTCTTGGTACACAATCAAATTTTACTCTTCAAAAGTAGCTTTGCACCTTTTCCTTTTAGAAATAGCAGGAATTATTCATTACTCAATTCAAAGTTCCCTTTCTGATATGTTCCTTGGATATTGATTGAGCTTCTTTTATGTTTAAAGAAACTTTATATAAACATTTTAGCTTTAAAATTGATGTATCTCTGTGGAAATATTTCAATAAATTCCTCTTGAAGTTATTTTTCTGAGTCAGATATCCCCCTCTTTGAAAATCAATTTTTTATTGCTTTCAATTCTGAATTTTGAAACCTTTTTTGAATATAGCTCTCCCCTAGAAGCAAAACTTTCTTTCTAGTATTCAAGATTTACTTGTATTCCATTATTTCAAGGGATACTTATAGGGAACAGATTAAGCTCATGAAACCTGAAATGATCATTCTATTCTAAAAAAACTCCTTTCTTATACACAGGTTCAGGAATAATTTTAAAAACTTTAAGGTAATAACATTTTTTTAAATTTGTCATATTTACCAGCTAAGAAGCTTTTACACATTTTCTTTAAAAGTAACTTTGGAATAAAGTTTTCGTGAGATACTCTAGCTCTATGTATTTTTTCTCTGATGTAGTACTCTTGACCTTATGATGAAATTATTTTCTCTTTCCAGCAACTGGTATCCTGTAGCCTCAAATTTTGAAGGATTTAAGTGTTGTACCACAGAGGCTTACAGAGAAACTATTTTTATTAAAACCTATTGTACCATGGTATTTGATAAGGCAGTATCCCAAGGAGGAAATTACCAGTAGCTTTTTTGTGAATCTCAAATGAATCCTTTAGCCAAGGGTTACAAATTTAATTTAATTCCCTTCCTAATATACTGAGGAAAAATTCTGGGTCTCATAAATAAAAAGGAAATTGGGTATGTGGAAGTTAAGGTAGAGAATACTCAATGAAGCTGTGTATATCAGACCTATCACTTACTTATGATTGTTGATATTTAAATATTTTGTTAGTTCAAAGTAATTACATGGTATATAAGAAAGCTTGGACTTCTTTTGGATATTTTTACTAGGAAGCTTCTTTCAAAACTGATAATAAAAAAATTAACTTTGATTTGAAAGTTTAAGTTTATCTTTTGGTGGTTTTGACTGTAAATAAGGATAATGCAATTCTAATATAGGGTAAAAAATAATATGAGGGTGTTTTTGGGGATGAATGTTTTGAGAATTTACATGTAAAGCTCATCAAAATGTAATTATTCATAGAAAAAGTAATTTTCCAAGAATCATAGATATTACAAAATGAAATTTTACCACTGAGATTAACTACTGCATAATAATAAGTTAATATAATCTCACTGAGATTGGCTACTGGGTAATTGAAATAATAAATATACTAAACTACCTCTTAAAAAAGGATATAACTATTACTTGAATTAATATACAAACGTCCAATGGGAAACGACTTTATGGGAATATAGTATGTCTATTTATACTTCTTGGGAATACAGGGGTACCCCATGGGAGATATCCTCTTCCTTCAATGTTATTTCCCTTCAAATAGCTGTGCAAAATCCTGAGGAGGCTTTGTTACTGATTGTTCATTCTATGAACTGGATCATATTATAGCTTATAAATGCCCTTGAGGTAAATTTTCTAGTGTTAAATTGCCCCAAAGGTGTTATCTGACCATGTATTCATTATTTATCTACAGAATTAATACGATTTGATATATATTTTCTAGTGAGTATTCTAATGGAAGATATAATTACATATTTCCTCCAATTTATCTTACTACTGTACATCCTTGAGGGATGTCCTCTAGTGAGGAATTTCTAAAAATCTTTCATCTAATTATAGATGTATCCTCCACACAAATTGTTTCACGGCCGTCATTTTTATCTTTTGTTGAGCTTTAATTCAAGTTCAGCATTGAAAGGTGGGATCGTGAACTATGTCTGTGAGCTATATTTCCATGAAATATTCCTTGAGAATAGTTTAATTAATATTCCAGAGCAGAAATGTTTCTCTTAAATTAGTTAAGATGGGTATTTTCATTTCTGTGTACCATATGAGGGTCATGTGACTTTAATTATGAAGTTTAATATGTTTTTCTGTTTTTGAGTAATCTCTGTGGATATGTGAGCCTGTTTAGTAGAATTTAATTTCAATTATATGAGGTCACCAATGTTGTAAATAAATGTTAAATTGTTCTGTTCCTTGCAGAGGCTATGGTGGCTATATAGTTTAGTCGTTTAAACTTTTCAAGGCCATATAATTAATGGAGGTAGTGCTCTGGACAGATTCAAATCAATATATAAGTACTAAATGATGTGATTAACTATACTTTTTCTTTATTACAAGTCAGGTTAGAGTGGCTGTTACCTTCTTTCATAGTAAGGTGGCGCTCAATATTGATTTTTATGTGCATGTTACTGTGGAAACTTAGTTGTGAGCCTATTTGATTTATAAAAGGCTTATTTTAAGGAGGAAATTATGTATTCAAAGTGTCCATAAATTATTAAGGGTGATTACAGGATATGACTGGGTATTATACTAGCCAGGTTATCTGTATAAACTGGGTTAAGGGCTCTTTCTTTGATATTGGTATATCATGTAAGTCTTTTTGGGAATTATTATTCTTAATTCAGTCTTCATATGAAATTATTCAGGAATATACTAGTGAGATAATACAAAGTGGTATGATTTTTACAATATCATACTTATTCATATGGGGTAAACTTGAAGGAAAAAATGACCTTTTTTATTATGGGTGTAAAAATGGCTTTTTTGGAGAGTGTGTGATAGATGATTGGCTCTTTTAAATTTTTTTTGATTTTAAGTGTGGCTTAGTGTGAGCCTTCAAGAATTTAAGCTTATAACTGCTATACAGACTCCAACTACTTTCTTTGAATTTTTGTTTCATTTTATTTTATTTTTTGGATAACTATCAAACAGTTAAGTTTATTTTATTATAAATTAAATTAAATATCTTTTCCATAACTAATATCTCATTTGTGTCATTAGATTTTTTTGTAATAGTTTTTCCTGTTACTATAAGAAATCTTTTCTTATTTGAAACAAAATTACTTCATACCAATTTCATTTCAAATTTATAAGTACAATATTTAAAAAATATTTATTCTATTTTAATTAATCTTCAGAGCTCCTGGAAATGAATTATTTATGATTAAAATTAGTCAAATTTTATTTTAAGAAATATAGCACTCTCACATCAAAAGTGATTCAATTCAATTTTTGAGCTTTTATTTAATTTTTGAAGTTCAATTCCAAAAATAACTACTACTCATACACCTTTAAAGTCGCTATTAGTTAAAATGAATAGCTTTCCGCTTTTGAACTTGGTTTTTAAGCTCTTAATAATTAGACTGGAAGCCATAAAAAAGGCCAAAGCTAACACTTTGAAAAAAGCTTTTAATATTAATAAGGGCTTTCATATATTTCTGAAATCTCCTTTTGAGTTCCAATTTTGGTATTTGTCTTAGATAATAAAAGCTAATTTGAAAGAATGAAATAGAGAATAAAGCTGTCCAAAAATCAATCTCATTGATTAAATTTAAGTATTTCAAGAAAGAAATTTCTTTTTAGTCAATTTATAGTGAATATTATTTTTCAATTGACGTATTGTTTCTCATATCTCAGTTTTGTATACAATTATCTGTATTAATTTCATTGGAAAGGGTTACATGATAATAGTTTTGGGACTTCTTGAAGAGTTCAATTGATAAATTATTTTAATGAAATATCAACTTCATTATCTTCTTTTGAATAACCTTCTTTTTCAAAAACAAAATATGTGATTATTTTGTATAGTATATGAGTAGTTTCAATAGGGGTGTAAAATTCATGAAGTCACACATTGAAAGAGCTTCATTATTTTCCAGCCAGATTCATACAGGATACCTATAGCTTTTAGTCAAAAATAACACAGTTTCCAACTGATTCTCCTGTTACTTTGTTAAAATAAGACCCTCTTTCAAAAAACATAGGCTTTTTCCATTTTAAAGAAGAATCAAACCAAACTAAACCAAGATTTTATATTAAATAGGAAAAATATTTTTCTCTCAAATGAACTTTAAGCTCCACTCAATAATATTTCATTAGAAAATTTATTTGGTCACCCCTATAAAAGATCGCTTTAGCAATTACCAAAGTTTTCATTCTTTTGAATTGATTTTTGATTGATTTCTTTTGAAAATTCAAAGAGAATTCTTTCCATTTTCTTTGAAAAAAATAGTTCAGGTTCAAAATATAATCCCATTATCTTTCCCTTAAAAATAATAAGATAATCTGAATATTGGGACTCGATCAAGTTATGCCAATGATTCTACATATCATCTTAGATCTTCTCCTATCATTTTTTAGATATTACCAAAATTTTTGGTTTTTCATATACGGACTTTTATCAGTTTTCTACGAGTTAGAAAAGGGGTAACTTGGAATTCTTCCACAGCGCTATCCTGCTTTGAGATCAGATCTTACTTGTTTTCCAGATTATTATATAAAATCAGAAAGGAATGTGAGTTTTGGAAATAAAAAAAATCCAAAATTATCTGGGGGATTAACCCAAAAATAAAACTATCTAATATGAAAATAGAGATAAAGTAATAATAAGAGATTGAGAAGATGATTTAAATAAGGAGAAAAGAAGATTTATTTGACAATATTTAAACATAATTCAAAGGAGAAAATACGATTAGCCTTTTAATTTTATGAATTTTATTTCAAGATATTAATTAATAAGATATACTTATGGCTAGTTTCATGCAACTTGATAATCTAGGATTACAAAAGTAAATTGGAGTGTCAATGATGGGCCATCTTTATTAAATGCACAACTCAATAAGGTTCAATTTGAACGGATACATTGAAAGAGATTATCTCTACATAGAATCAAATAAATAATTCATGCTCTTCATTTTTATTATCTTTAAGATTTAAATATCCCCAAAGGTAATGATCACTCTGTATGGAGACTTAAAATTTTAACTTCAGGCTAGCTACTAGCTAAATATGATAAATTTTGTACAGGTATTTTTATTTTAATTTGAAAAAGCTGAATTATATTTTTCTCAAGGGAGAACTCCAGGGATGGAAGTATTCAATTCATAATTTTCAAGTTTAAGGAAGCGCTTAATGTGAAAGCTTGTATATAGTACTCCTCTATGAGATCAAATAAACAATTATGAAAACAGAGATTCTCTTAGTTGGGCGTGTAATTAATCAATTTTTTATTTAAAAAGCCAAGGCTGGGATTTTAAGGGTTTTAATGCATTATATGTAACGAAAGCCCATGTTTTTGGTCCGTTTAATTAACCCATCTTCCGAGATGTGGTATTTTAAGAAAATCATAAATGAAATTCGGTATTTTGCAAAACCATCAAAGATATTTAATTTGGTATTTCATAGTCTTTAGAACCCCTAATATATCAAATTATGATGAGGAAAATTCTTAGTTCTAAGTTTTATAGTTTATATTTGTGGAAATTATGAGAGCTACAAAAATGATCCAATAAATGAAATATTAAAGATATAGTTTCTAAATATTCATATAGAAAAATTCAAAAGAGCATCCAAGCCAAAAAATGTCAATCCAAATTTAGGATATACCCCAAAAAGCCATTAATTACATGTTTAAAGACATGATTGGCTTAAGATAAAGCTCCAATACATGAAAGGGTCATAATTAAATCCTTCAATACCCAAGGATCTTGGCGAATCCACATCTTCCTATAGTAATTGACTTATGATTCCAAATAGAAATCCTTATGAAATAATTCAAATCTTGATATATTCAATATTCAATGAAAGTGACCACATTTTTACCCTAAAGAAATTCATCTTCACTTATTATATATTTAAGACCTACTTTGAGAATGTTAGAATTCCTTAGATTCTCCTTTTGGTAAGCTCAGAATCTAATTAAACTATATAGAATATTCTCTAAGAATTCTGTGATATTCATGAATCACAAAATAAAATTGTCTCAATTTTGAAATAATACTGATATTTCTCCTGTAAAACCAAAGGAAATGAAGAATTACTTTGGTGTTGAAATTCCTTAAAGCTTACAATAGCTCATTTTCATATTTCAAGTCAAAATAACATCAATTTTGTATAGAAATTTGTGAATTCTAAATTAAAAGGTTCATAGGAGCTAAAATTTCCAAATATAAAATCATAAATTATCATGAATAGCTATCACATGGTGGAATTTGATATACAACTTTCCAGTATTAACCAGTATTTCAACCAGTTTAATAGCCTTTTTGGCAAGAGTTCCCTTTTTTTGAGGTCTGGCAGACAGCATTGTGACAATAATCCAGTTACCAACATCATGGGTTTGATTCTGGTTGAAGACAAGGAGAGGTTTAAATCAAAACACCAAAAATTGCTGGGTTTTCCACTCCATTGGCCTACAAGGGTTCTTCTCCTTGGGGGTTTCTTGTAGGCTCCTGTTTTGACTAATGTAGCTCCATGAGGGTGACATGGGTAATACCATCAGTTACACGCACTTTGGGATGCAGTTCTCTAAACCCGGGGGTACTTTCACATGGTGGAATGTGATCTACAACTTGAAATTATCAGCTAGTCTTTCAACCAGTTTGATAGTGTTTTTAGAAAGAGTTCCCTTTGTTGAGGTCTGGCAGACAGCATTGTGACAGAATATCATATTTAAGCTCATATAAGAAGTGAAACCAAATGTATTGAGGAAAGAAAGAATTATTAAAATTGCATAAAAAGGTTTAGCTGAAATATCTCTTAATCAAGATCTTGAAGTCAGATTCTGTGAATTTCCCCAGTTTTTATTTTTTATTCCATTATTTATGTGCTTATATTAGTATATACCATATAAAGAGAGTTGAAATATTTTCAATTCAGAATGAATAACTTCTCCAGGGTATTCGTAAATACATCCAATAAAAATGGTTGATAAAACCAATTGATTACGTGATTTTACCATTTTTCTTACAAGTATGTAAAATTAGGCTTCATACAATAAATTCAAAAAGAGCTCAATTATTCATCTTTAAGCAAAAAACAAAAGTAAACTAATAGTATGAAGCCAATGATCTATTTCAGAAAAATCAAGGATAATCCTTCTTTAACATTATTTCCACAATAAAATCTTAAGATTAAGATAGTTAGACTCAGTAAGTAGCAGAATTATTATTTATTCAAGTCTTTGAAATAGAATAGATTAACATGACAAAAAATTTTGTCAATTTTATTTGAAATAAACTCAATGACATATTACTACAGCAACAGTCACAATTTTAATTCCCATAAATATAAAGCAGATAACTAAACAGAATAGTAGGCATAAAAGACTTGCAATGTAAGTCAAAATCTCTGTGAATTATAATTTGATATCACTTTAAAGAATATTTTATTCCATAAAGCACTTAAATGAGGGATTATTGATGATTATTTTCCTGAATAAGATATAAATTTTAAGGTTTGAAATTAAAAGGAATCTGATCCAACGTTTTTTAATTATATTGTAAAAGCTTTTTTTAAGAAGGAAAATCATTTCTTTTTCAGTTTAAGACCTTCTTTATCATAATATTAAATGCAGTTCAAAACATGATATTATGTATTTTATATCTGTATAGTGATGAAGATATCTGATATATAAGGTTTAAATATATTATGAAATCTTTTTGCATTGAAATTGAAGGAAAGTTTTTATTTACTGAATTGAAAGTAAGATAAATTTGAAAATTTACAGAAGATTTCAAATAATAGTAAAAATTGAAAGATATATTATAAATTATAGCTTTAGTGTTATTGAATGAGCTACAGGCTTTAAGAATTATTGGTAAGTAGTTGGGAATATTTTTATGGATAGAGGAGGATTTAAAAACATGGAAGCTGCCTGTGAGCTATTCCTGATCTCCTTGAAAAATTCAAATATCCAAACCTATCTTATCCTAATACTCCTCCCTTTCTAGGAATCCTGATTCAAAATTACTATTTTCAATACCTTGTGTAATATTTTAGCTTTAAATATTTCTTATAATAAATCTCAATAGCTGAGTTCTATGTTTGAAATTTTTTAAGAGAGAAATATTTTGATAATAATTTGATTCATTACTTATAGGAAAGCCGTAGAATATATAAGCAGGATCTTACATCTTGAATTTCATTCAAAGAGTGACTCTTGTTTTTAGTATTTAAGCCTCAATAGTAATTTTCAACCATTTAGTAATTTCATAAGAGTTGAAAGAAAAAATAAATTCTGTTAAATTTGAAAATAAGTTTAAGATCCTTTGAAAATTAAATATGTTAGATTAAGGAATTTTAATTATTTCCTGAATATACTTACACTCAAATTATTTTGGTTGCTTTTTAAATCAAATTAGAACTGTAATTTTTATGAAGTTTATTGACCATTCAATAAACTATTGTGATTAGAGCTTTGAAACATTTTAAGGATAAAATTTATAAATCACTTTAACCAAAATTATAGTATTTGTCATTTCAGATATACAATAGCTAGCTAACAAGTGAAATCAGAAAAACTATTTTTTATAGCATCATATTTGATTATAAGTGATTTTTGGGCAGATTTTTGTTATATATAGTAGAATCAGTGTATCTGAATATTTCAAATAATTTCAAACCTTCTTTAGTATCTCCTACCAGATTTAAGAAGTATAAAGTGTCATAATTTACATCACTTGCTGTTAAACGAAATTAAGTCTCATCAAAGTGACAATGCACTATCATTACTTATTAATAACCTTTCTTTAAAAGGTACATAATTATATTATAATAATAAAATGAAAAAATCATTGATTTATATAAAGTTTATTCTCAAAAAATGGATATTAAGCTTTCTTATATTAACTATTACTAATTATGAGCTATTTCATATTCCTATAAGCAGGAGCTTAATTGGGGTATAATGTAGTGTGAGAATATCAGTGGATGAAAATAATTACATTCCATTTTCTTTGTTGACTTATTTCTTCTTTAATAAAATGGGATTAATTTTGAGCTCCCCATTTATTCTTTTTAAATGCTAATATCTCTAAATAGCAACATGCTGATGGAATTTAAATGCATATTCAAATATTGAACCTTTAAAATTACTTGGGCCATTCAGGATCTTGCTAGTATTTTTTTGGCTTCCTGGTTAATCTCTATTTCATCTTCATCAAATGACATGTTTTAAAATGGAATTATTTAGGTTTTTTATGGTTCAAATTCATTTTAATCTTATAATTACCAAACTAATACTTGGCTTTAATAACCCAATTTTGAGTATGTTTTTGAAAATTGGATGGACAGGAGAATTTAATTTTTTTTTCATTCTAATAGTAATAATTTGTTACCTGGCCATATTTATCTTTTTAGTGGTTCAACCTCATTATTATTTCATAATTACCAAATTTATATTTTCATTCAATTACATAGCCATATTATCCTAAAATCATAATATTTTGATGGCCTAGAAATTTCTGTGCCTTTTTCATGAAAATAAATATTTTTGGACCTGGTAATATTAGATTCTCTTCTGTTTCAGCTTCATTATTCCAACTAAATGATTTAATTTATATTAAAATAAAAATCAAAGAAATTCCAACTTTCAGAATATAAGTATTCTTGTTATTAATGATATCAAATATTAAATGAAACCTTAAGAAGTATTTTTAATATGCTTCAAATGGGAAGCTAGTTTATCTGATTCTTAAATTGATCCCATTGCATCTTGCATATGTTGTAAAAAGGGAAATCTTGGGATAAATATAAAATGAATTATGATTCTCCATTGACTACCAACATATGTGAGATAGAATTCCCAATTCTTCAAAATAAAATCCTGGAAACTGAGTTGAATTCTTCCCTGGTGTATTATATTTACTGAAAACCCAATCAAAGTCTAGTGATTAATTTTTTATATTTATTTCTATCTTTATTATTTAAAAATATGTATCATAATGTTTTTTTTATTTATTTTTCTCTCTTCCATTACTTAATGTTTTGCCATTATTCTATATAATCAAAAAACTGATTTGAAGTACCGATAATGTACTTTTCTTTTGCTCAACATATATATATATAAGTTTCATTTGAAAAAAAGAATTTTTTTTTTCATAAATATTGATTATTAAATCTTTTTGATAAGTCCATTAGATTTATTGTGCGATTGAACTTAATATAATTTAAGATACTAGGTAGGTAATTATAGAATATCTAAGAAAAAAATTAATAAAAACTTCAAAAACTGATAGACATAAATTTAAGATTGCTTCATTCAATTTCCCCTTCTTAGTATTGCCTCATTTTATTCCATATCAAAATTATTTCCTGTTTTTTACTAAAAGAAAATGGGAATCAAGGATTTCTTATAGAAATAATATATATTTTTGGGCTTAAAAACCTTATAATAAAAAATTTCACTTTATATTTTGGGGATATAAATTATATAATAAGAGATAAATATAGATGTTGAGAATATCATTAGTTTAATTCTGTCACAACCACTTGTAATCACTCCCCCGATGGGTGTTTTCAGCAAATATAGCCTGACCTCATTTTATGGCCAATTGGTCATGTCATTATTTTTATTGCCAATTGGACCATATTGGTGTTTTATGGCCTTTGTGCCATACCACCTTGCACTGGCCACATCCTGCAACCATTGGCCTTTTTGGCCAATTCTCCACCTCACCAACCCCCAGGCCAATACCTTTGTTTTGGGCCTGGGGGGTCCATCTGGACTTCCAGGGGCTTCTGGCCCCTCTAGCCATCACCAAAGCCTTTGGCCCAACCCCTTTGATTATGGGGTCTAAGGCCTAAATGGCCTTTTGGGGGGATTTAGGCCCTCTACGGCCGGCAGGCCGCAATCCACGGCCCTTGGTCCGTAAGCTAGCTACCACGGGCCACAGTCTGTGAGACCCTTAGGCCCCTTTCAGCCTAAATCCAATGAGATAAAAAGGGGCCAAGGGGGCCAACCACCAGCCACCAAGGCTAGGTGGGTCCCAAACCACAAGTGGGCCCATCTGAGCCAATTTTGGCCCCCAATCTCAACTTTCCCAAAAATGGCCAAAAGGACCCCAGGACCCAAACTGGCCAAGAACCACAGTCTGTCCTCTGGAAACCACCAGAGGCCACCAGGTCAAGTCCAAAAAGTTTTTTCCTTCATTCAGGGGAAAGACTCTCCTTCACCAATGTACTCCATACCAAGGATTCAGGCATGGTGCATATATGGTATAATGTACCATTATGAACCAATTTTGCTCAGAAATCCAATGGTGATGTTTTCAGGACCAAATTATGCCTTTTCAATTCAAGTCCCCGAATCCATCATCCATTTTGAAGGAAGTCTTTTCAGTCATTCAGTCTTGCAATCCTTGGCAGCTACCAGAAGACCATTTGAGGACCCCAACCACCTGGCCCTGCAGGAGTTGGGTTGTATTTTCTTTTCAGGATTACTCCAAGGGTACTCTCAAGAGGTTATCAATCATTAAATCCTTTGTCAAGGCATCAAGTACTTCATTATTCTTTTGACAACTCAATTGGCCCATACAGGCTGTATTCAAGCAAGCTGTATGGCCTTGGCCCTTTTGGGCCAATTCATGTTCCACTGTGGGAATTTAGTCACACAGTTAAATTCTCAAGATGGCCAGATCTGTATTGACCCAAAACAGTCAATACAGCCGGGTGATTAACCCTGCAGGCTCAGTCTTTAACCTTTCACATATACTGGCCACGTTTTCTTCCCTGGGGAATTTTTCCCCAGTTAATTAATATATTAGATTTACTGTTTTCCTTATTTTCTTTGAATTTATTAAAGTAAATACTGATAATCTTAAGCCAGTTATTTGCACCTTTTCTTCTTTGCCTGTCAGTGAATATTGGTGGTCATATCCTTTACTAATTCCATTGTTCTTTCTGACAGGTTGAAACAGTGAATTGAGGATTCATTTGGCTGGCTCTTTTTCTTTCGGCTTTCTTTATTATCTTAGACATTGGCTTTCTTTTTTCTGTTATCTTTGGAATACTTGTCCTTACTCTTATTCTTCCTTAAAGAAATATATTCATTTTTATTTCTTTATTTTTCCAAAGCCCTCTAAGTGAGTTCTTGATTGCTGAGTGCCAGGCAATTCTTGATTTCCACAAGAGCTCCTGTGACATTATATTAATTAACTAATAATTTCTTTTAATTCTGTTCATTATTTCTTTATAATTTCATTCACTCATTTCATTGAAATTATGACTCTTTAATTCTTATGAGCTTTACTATTTATTGTCACTTCTCAATTTTCTCTCATTTATTATTCACTCTTGAAAATTGAAGTATGATCCATTTTATTTTTGTTTTTTCTCTTTTAAATCTTAATTTTAATTATCAATTCTTTTTAAATCTTAATCCAATCTTTTGTTTAATTCTAATTGATTTTTAAATTGGTCACAAGATTATTCAGACACATTCTTCATATCAGGATTCAATTTGATTTATTCTTCAAGAATTTTCATTTAAGGAAGAATTCACTTTTCTTTTATTTGATTGACTCATTTGACATAAAATGACATTGACTTCAAGTCAATTTGATTGACCTTAAGATTATTGATTTTTCTGATTTTTCACATCAAGAGCTTTGACATAAATTGATTTACTTCAATATTTTATTGATTGATTTATTTCTGCAAGATTTTGATTTGATTAAATTGAGTTCAATACTTCATTTAACATTTCATTTATTGATGTACCTGAAGATTTTTATTTGATTCATTGATTTCCTCAAAATTCAATTTTGATATTGACCTCAAGTTTCCTGTTGATTTACCTCAAGCTTTTCATCCTCAAATTTTTGAGTTTTATTAATTTTATTTCATTTTATTCCTGAAATCATGCCTGTTCAACATTTGTTTCCTGCAATACAGTCCAGAGCTCAAGCTGTTCTTACTCCAACTCCAAGAGCTCTTCTTTGCGGAACCCCAGCAGTTCCTCAACTGAGGGCCCCATATGGAAAGAGCAGCACCATCAAGGAATGAAGGAAGAGGGCCCAGAAGATCAAATTCTTTTTTAGGAGTAGTTGGCCAATTTCTAGGACTTTCAAGGACCACTTTCAAAGGTCCTTGTGAAGATGGTGAAGAGGAGGAGGAGGAGAATTCTGATGGTACTGAAGGTGTCCCTGCTCCCATGGGGGCATCCAAAAGTATTGAAGGATCAACTCTAGCCCAGTCTGATTAGCCTGTCTCATTGGTCTGAACCATCCTTATTGGCCATTATGCAGCAGATGACTCAAATTATGGCCAATTTTCAAGATGCTTCATCTTCTGAATCATCAAGACCACCAGCCTTCAATACTCCATCTATGAAGGCACCAGAATTCTTTGATGGGACTCAGCCCTTAAATGTTAGAAGCTTTATTCAGTCTTTTCAATTGATCTTTCATAATGATCTGGAAAACTTCTCTCAAGACAGAAAGAAGGTCCTTTATACCATTTCATTTCTCATTGGCAGGGCTGCAAAATGGATTGAACCTTATCTTTCCAATCTCACCAATCAAGACCCAAGCTATCTTCTAAATTCTTGGCAATTATTCAAATCTCAACTCTTCAATTTATTTGGGGACATAAATGAAGTTAGGAAAGGTGAAGCAGAGTTAGATGCCTTAAGATGAAAGAAAGTGTGCATATATCATTATACATTGCTGATCTCAGAAGTTTTGTCTTGAGAATTGGAGATTGGGGTGAAAGAGCTCTCATCCATCATTTCAGGAAGGGATTTCCATCAGGAATTTTGGATCAGTTGGCCTCCCATACTTCAAGAATTGACTCTCTTCAAGACTTAATGTATATTACCCTGGAGCTTGATACCAGGTATCATGAGAGGCAAAAAGAGAAGATTCATCATCAAGAAAAGAATCCTGGAGCCTCAAAGTCAAATTCTTCTCATCCTCAAAGTTCTTCAAGTTCAAATCAAAAGAAGAAGAAGAATTTTCAGAAGAGGGACAAGCCCCATTCTTCTTTGTTGAACAAAGACTTCAAGCTGATGCACTCTGAAAAAAAAAGAAGAATCAGGGAGTGTTTATGTACCTATTGTGGTGGAAGCATAGTCTTGAGTCCTGTTTCAAAAGGCCTCCAAACAAGCTTACCCAACCATCAGGCAAATTTCCCAGCCAGGGAAAAGCCTGAGTGAAGATCATGTTGTGTTCAATGGTTTTCACTGTTTTCCATCCAGAGCACAATTTTTCATTATGAATACTGGTGTCAATAATTCTCTTAAATTCTTTGTTTTTTCTTCCCTTTCTGATGTTTTTTAAAGTATTCTCATTGATTTTGGTGCTACCAACTCATTTATTTCAAAGAGGTTTATTCACAAGTATTATTTGACTATGTCAGAACTCCTAGAGAAGATTCCTCTTATCATCTTGGACTCCTCTAAGTCCCCTTCCTTATTTGTGACTCACCATACTAAATATATGGTTTAGCTCCCTTCCTTCCTAAGCTTTGAATGAGACTTTTTAGTCATTGATACTCCCAAGGGAGAAGACCTCATATTGGGCTTTGACTTCCTTAATCATTTTAATACATCCATTTATTGGAGGCAAGGGATGATCACCTTTAATTCTGCTCATAAGGACTATTATAATCCTTCAAAATCTTTCAGTAATGACTTTTCTTCTGCCAAATCATGTGCAGCTCTGGTTGGTGATTCTAGAACACCATCATTTCCATCTTATGTCCATATTCCTTCCCTAAATTCCCATCAGTCATTACTATCCTCCAGAGATGAAGTCTTCAAAGAGATTCAAGATGTTGGAGAAGATAATTTTGTATCTTCACTTTGTCTCTTTTTTGGGAATATGGGCCTTCCTCCTTCATCTTATCATGACTCCCTGGAGGAGCTGTGGGATGAAGAGGGAGATCCAGAAGAAATAGAAACTGTGATGAAGGTTGTTCCTTCTGCTTTTCACCAGAACTTGGATGTATTCTCCAAGGTGAAAGCAGAGAAACTCCCTCCTCACTTCACCTGTGATCATCTTATTGAGCTGGAGGGGTCTCTACCTCCAGTTTGGGTGATCTACTCTTTATATAACCAAGATTCAGATACACTCAGGGCCTAAATTTCATAGAATGCAGAGAAATGTTTCATCCATTAAAGCTCCTCTTCAACAGGAGCACCTGTCCTCTTTGTCAAAAAGAAGGATGTTGTCCTCCGTTTGTGTGTTTATTACTGCAAACTCAATGCTGTTACTAGGAACAACAAGTATCCTGTTCCTCCTATGAACCAGCTTCTCATTGTTTTTAATGTTTCTTCTATCTTCTCTAAGATTGATTTGTGTGGTACATATAACCTTCTCAGAATCAAGGAGGGTGATGAACACTTGTCAGCCTTTAGAGCTAAATATGGAAGTTATGAGTATTTGGTTATGCCATTTGGACTCACCAATGCTACTGCCCCTTTTCAAAATCCTGTCTATGATATTTTCTATGATCTTCTTGATATTTATGCTGTGGTTTATTTGGATTACATTATTGTCTTTTCCAAGCCTGAGGAAGAACATGTCACTCATGTGTCCACTGTTCTTTCCAGACTCAGAGCCAATAACCTCTTTTCTAAGGCCTCCAAGTGCTTATTCCATGTTTCCAGTGTGGATTATTTAAGTTATATTGTTTCTTCTGAGGGCCTCAAGGTGGACCAAGAAAAAGTCCAGCAAATTTCAATTGGCTGCCTCCAAGAAACCTTAAGGCTCTTCAATCATTCCTTGGATTTGCCAATTTCTACCACTGTTTCATTAAGAATTATTCAAAGAAGATTAGTTCACTCACCAGTTTCCTCAAGAAAGATTCCTGTTTTTCCCTCAATGGGAAAGCTCTTAGTCAGTTTCATCAACTCAAAGAGGCCTTCACTACACCTCCAATCCTTCTCTACCAACCATTGTGGAGACCAATGCATCCAATTATGCCTTGGGTGCTGTATTGAGTCAGGTTTCTGACTCAGGAAAAAATCCCATTGCATTCAATAGCTGCAAGCTTATTCTGGATGAGCTCAACTATAGATTCATGACAAGGAACTCCTTGGTATAGTCTGTACTCTCAAGCACTAGAGGGCTTTTCTTCTTCTTCTCTCTTCCCCTTTTGGAGCTCTCACCGATCACTCTTTCTTGCAATACTTCATATATTCAAAGGTTCTTACTTGCCCTCAAGCCCACTGGGTTGAATTCCTTTCTGAATTTCATTTCTCTATCACTTACTTCCCTGGCCACCTAGCTACTCTTCCAGATTCCTTATTAGGTTGTGACAACATTTATCCAGAGAGGGGGGAGGATTCCCTTAGCAAGAATCCAATGAATGTTTAACAACTCATTCAGCAGGATAAAGTTCAACCCTCATTATTTTTTGCAGTCAAGGTGGATTTTTTTCAAATTTGATTGAGTCAATTCAGAAAAAATTATGGCAAGACTCTCAGCACATAAGTATTTCTCAAGAATTGGATAAAGGTAAATCTTTTCAAGATTATTCTATTGATTCCTCTTCCCAACTTCTTTTATTCAAAGAATGGGTGGTGCTCCCAAATGACCCCATAATTCAACTCAGTATACTTCAAAAAAAGGAATTAATCTCCTCTAGCTGGACACCCTGGCCAAGAGAAGCCTCTCAAACTTTTCAAGAAGGATTTTCACTGGTCCAGAATCACTCAATTTATCAAGGATTAGGTCTCATCCTGTCAACAGTGCTCAACAAACAAGAATATCCACCACAAGGAGTTTGGACTACTCAAACCTCTCCCAATTCTGAATGGTCCTTGGATCTGGCTTCCAATGCACGTTATCACTCAACCCCCACTGTCCAACTCTTTTGACTCAATTCTAGTCATAGTGAACATATTCTCAAAAATGGAAGTTTTTATTTCAACAATGTCTTCAATAAATTCACTGTATTTGGCCCATTTATTCATCAAGAATATATTTTCAAAGCATGGCCTGCCTTCAAGCATTGTTAGTGATAGAGGTTCACTTTTTGTTTCTTCCTTTTGGACCAATCTGTGTCAGCACCTCAAGATTTTAAGAGATCTGTCAACTGCTTACCATCCAGAAACTGATGGACAGATGCAGAGGGTAAATCAGATACTAGAACAGTACCTTTGGATGTATGTCAGTTATCATCAAGATGATTGGAACACCTGGCTCCCACTGGCTGAATTTGCCTACAAGAATTCTGATCACTCTTCAACCAAGAAATCCCCGTTTTTCACTGTTTATGGAAGAGATCCACAATTTGACTCAGCTCACATCACTCAAGATACTCCTGCTGGAAATTTATCAGCAGAAATCCAATCAGTACAGCAATATGTAAAGAGAGAACTTGAAGTTTCCATAAACAGGTTTAAGAGGTATGCAGATAAAAGTAGAGCAAGTCCACCTGTTTTCAATCCTGGTGACATGGTATGGCTTTCTTCCAAGAACATCAAATCAACTAGACCCACCAAAAAACTGTCTGAAAGATGGTTGGGCCCTTTTCCAATCTTGAAGAAAGTCAGTGCTCATGCTTACCACCTCAATATTCCATCCATCCAGTTTTCCACATTTCCCTCCTTTAACCAGTCAAGACATCAACAATCCCAGATTGTCATCAAGAGCCTCCTCCTCCAATCATCATTGAAGAAGAATAGGAATGGGAAATCTCTAAAATTATGGATTACAAGATAAAGAGAGGAGAATTATGGTACTTGGTGGAATGGAAAGGTTTCAGTCAAGACCCAGAAAGATCCACTTGGGAACCAACCAAAAACCTCAAGAATCACCCTGAACTTATCAAGTATTTTCATTCTTTATATCCTGACAAGCCAGGACCCAGTTCTTCAAGAGCTTGATTGTTTTATTTTTCTTGGTGAGGAGAGGAATTACCAAAAGTAAGTCCCACTCCTGGTATGCACCTTTAGAGGTATTCTACCCCGTCTTGTTGTAAGCATCACCTTGGCCACTCTGTGAGAACTTGTCAAATTTCTGGACACAGGACTCTGGCCAAGCTTGTAACACCAATTTCAATCCTTATGGCCATTCTCACTTGGGAAAATGGACCATTCACTATTCTTCCCACTTTCCAAGTTCCTTCATTTCAAACTCATTCCTTCAGCAAATGTTTATTTTTTATGGCACTGGCGGGAGTGGAAACTACCAAAAGTAAGTTCCTCTCCTAGTGTGCACTTCCCTGAGGGGTCTACAATCTTTCAAAAACATCACCTTCACCACTCTGTGAGCACCTGTCATCAAATCTTGTTTTCCAGGTCCTTGGCCAATTCAAATCAGCTGTCCACTTCCATGATCAAGATTGGAATTCCCTTCAAGATTCCATTTCTCTTTATTTCCTTTTCTTATTTTCTCTTTATGTTTCTTTATCTTTCTTCCTTTATATGTTTTCAAAATTTTCCTTCTTATAATTCTAATGAAAAAATCTTTAAGTCAATTCAATTCTTCAAAACTTCCAAAGCCAAATGTCAGAAGAAGACCAAATCATCCTCATGTCATATGCCAACCTGGTACCAGTCATAAAATTTCTTCCAAGATGCAATACCTCTGATATACCTGCTTCCAATCCTCCTTAACAACCTCAACAGGCTTTTACCTTGGTTTGGTGCTCAGGAGCTCACCATTCAAGGTGGGGGGTACTGTCATAACCACATGTAATCACTCCCCCAATGGGTGTTTGCAGAAAATATAGCCTGACCTCACTTTATTTCCAATTGGTCATTTCATTAGTTTTATGGCCTTTGGGCCATACCACCTTTCACTGTCCACTTATGGCCTCAGGCCATATTCTGCAACCATTAGCCTTTTTGATCAATTCTCCACCTCACTAACCCCCAGGCAAATACCTTTGTTTTGGGTCTGGGGGATCCATCTGGACTTCTAGGGGCTGCTGGCCCCTCTAGCCATTACCAGGGCCTTTGGCCCAACCCCTTTTATTATGGAGTCTAAGGCCTAAATGGCCTTTTTGGGCCATTTGGGCTCCCTACAGCCTCTACGGCCCATGGGCTGCAATTCATGGCCCACAGTCAGTGGGACCCTTAGGGCCCTTTTGGCCAAAAGGGGCCAAGTGGGCCCACCTGAGCCAATTTTGGCTTCCAATCTCAACATTCCCAAAAATGGGCAAAAGGATCCCAGGACCCAAATTGGCCAAGAACCACAGTCTAACCTCTGGCAACCACCAGAGGCCACAAGCTCAAGTCCATAAAGTTTTCCTCTCCATTCAGGGGAAGGACTCTCCTTCCCCAATTTACTCCATACCAAGGATTCAGGCATGGTGCATATATGGTATAATATACCATTATGCACCAATTTTGCTCAGAAATCCAATGGTGATGTTTTCAGGACCAAATTATGCCTTTTCAATTCAAGTCCCCAAATCCATCACCCATTTTGAAGGAAGTCTTTTCAGTAATTCAGTCTTTCAATACTTGGAGGATACCAGAAGACCATTTGAGGACCCCAACCACCTGGCCCTGCAGGAGTTGGGTTGTATTGTCTTTTCAGGATTATTCCAAGGGTAATTTCAAGAGGTGATCAATCATTAAATCTTTTTTCAAGTAATAAAGTACTTCAGTATTCTTTGGACAACTCAATTGGCCCATACAGGATGTATTCAAGCAAGCTGTATGGCCTTGGCCCTTTTGGGCCAATTCATATTCCATTGTGGGAATTCAGTCACAGAGTTCAATTCTCAAGATGGCCAGATCTTTATTTACTCAAAACAGTCAATACAGCCGGGTGATCAACCCTACAGGATCAGTCTTCAACTTTTCACATATACTGGCCACCTTTTCTTCCCTGGAGACTTTTTCCCCAGTTAATTAATATATTGGATTTATTGTTATCCTCATTTTCTTTTCATTTATTAAAGTAAACACTGATAATTGTAAGTCAGTCTTTTTCACCTTTTCTTCTTTTCCTGTCAGTGGATATTGGTGGTCATATCCTTTACTAATTCCATTGTTCTTTCTGACAGGTTGAAACAGAGAATTGATGATTCATTTGGTTGGCTCTTTGAATTTTGGCTTTCTTTATTATCTTGGCCATTTGCTTCCTTTCTTCTTTTATCTTTGGCATACTTTTCCTTACTCTTATTCTTCTTTAAAGAAATATATTCCTTGTTATTTCTTTATTCTTTTAGAGCCCTCCAAGTGAGTTCTTAACTCCTGAGTGCCAGGCCACTCTTGTTTTCCACAAGAGCCCCTGTGACAAATTTCATTAATCAGATATCTCAATTTGAACTTGATATAAAACTATAGGGCTTTAAAGCCTGATTTATTTTCAAAAAACTTGTATTCAGTTTATTAGAAATATGAAACAGATATATCTCTCCATAGTTGAAGTTAAAAACATTTCAGGTAATATAAATTTAATTCAAAAATGATATTCCCAATCTTAAACCCCCCCTTTTTTTTCTTACTGTTCATTTCTACTACTCCTTTATCTTTTTTTTCTAGTGTTGTTACAAAAACAACAGAGAGTTAAGCATTAAGATATTCTTAATTTTTTTCTTTAAATATTATCTTATATTATAGTTTTCTCCAATTACAGAAGGTAAGATTTGATCTCAAACCTTGTTGATTCTTTTTAAATTGTATAATTCAAGTTGATATAAATTTTCAATTTCTTTTAAAAAAAAACTTTTGGAATGAAGGTTGTCATCATTCCAATAAGAAATTTCCTCTATTTCAGAAACATAAGCTTTGGTGATATATTAAATACTCCTTTTTTCATATTATTTGTAATTTTATTTTATTTTATTGGATGGTTAACAGTATCTTTCGAATCATAATTTTACTCTGTTTTTGAGTTTCAGCTTGACACATGTTGAAAATAAATGAAATTGATTCTTAGTACTCATCAGATTTATTTATGATCATGATTATTTGGAGCTACCTAGTATTAAAGCTTATATTAAGGAGCTAGTTTTCTCACTTAATTTGGAGAGATGTTTCCGTGTATTTGTTTTTGAGGTTGCTTATTCTGTCTTGGAAGCCTTTCGAGTCCTGGGGAAAATAAATACTCAGTACTGCGTGCTTTACATGGCAACCTTTCTTTATATATATTGACAAAACTTCAACACTGAATCATTTCTGAAAATGTTAAAATTGATATGTAAACAATAACACCAGCCATTATGCGCCAACGACGGATCTTCCGCCCTTTTAAAGTTGGAAGTCATCCCGCATTTGTCTAAATAAGTTTGTACTATCTTGTATAAATGCAAGGTAGCATGGCATTCAGGCGTTCAGCACCATGAGTCTTTGATTTTTACCAACATTGGTGCTTCTCTGAGCTCTCGAATTAAGTGAAGGCTCCCTAAACAGCGCATGTGGACTCAAAGAACACGCAATAATACACATACTGCGGAATTTAGTGAATTTATAACAACTTTTTTTATGGAAGAACTTGATGAGATTTTTTAACATGATTTTTTTATTTTTTGCTTGGGAGTAAATATGGTTTGAGCACAAACGACGTTTCAGAATAACGACTAAAGAATTAGAATCAATAACCACTTTTTGATTATATGCTAAATGCAAAGATGCTCAAGGATGATAAAGTTGCCGAAAAAAGTCCTTCCTGTTTTATATGAGCCAGTTTTTTTCCATTTCCCATCCACATATAGCGATTTCATGAGACTTTGTTGCTTGATCTACAATTTCTGGGCGCAGCTTCAATCTGATTTTTTTCACTTTGATTGTGGATCCAAGCGGGGTAAAGAAATATTTATTAGTTGAGGAAGTTCCCAAAGAAGTAACAGTTGGCAAAGATTCCGATTGTATCTGCAACAAAACAGCGGAGTCAAAATCTAAACTCATGGCCATCTTGCTTACAAACTATGATCGGGCGCAAAAACCACAAACCCATCGATTTTTCTCGGAGTGCCAAGTTTCGAATACCCAGTTTTCAACGTCTATGTTTCCAAACAAACTTACTGCTTGCAAAGAGACAGACTTGACAAAATTCAGACCAACAAAGCCTGGCTCCTTCACATCTAGCCATAGGACCACAGGAAAAAAGTTAGAGAAATTCTGGTCAACTAGAATAAAAATATTCCTACTTATAGAACCTTTCCAGCAAGTTGAAATTTCACTGTCCACAGCAAGTGGCCAATCAGGCGAAAAAGCAAGATTGGTTATGAGCATTGCACGATCATCCAAGGCAGAGGCAACACCGATTTCGGTGTCGGAAAACAAATCAGACCTCAATTCGGGGCGCGGGAACGGGTGAGGAACCAAAAAGGGATCAGAAGACTGAAGGGTTTCGTTCAGCCGCTGGTATGCCATTTGCTTAATGAATGAAGAAGAGAAAAATTGGTTGAATGTTTCTTTGAGCCTGCCACATTGTATCACCAACAGAGTAAAGAAATATAAAATCCAATAAACTGACGATAAACTCTGCATCCAGGGGAATATCTTGAATAGGATCAAGGCTCAACGCTAATTGTGCTTTCGGAGATTCAATAAGCTTGATAGGACGCCGATTCGACCAAATGGAAAATTGAATATCGTTGGAGACAGAACGCGGCATAGTTCGGCAATTATCCGCTGGAGGGGAAGGAAGTAGTGTGGTACTCAGTTGCTGAAAATATCGTACAGAGAAGCGCTTGGGGGCTATCGTCCCTCGAGAAAGTTGACTAACAAGGCCAGATTCAAAATGGTGTTCTGACAAAATCAAATCACGGGGTAGCCGCCCAAATCAGCGTTCGGTGCCCGAGAGATACACAGAGCATGCTGGAAAAGTGGGTGTACAGCAAAGACTGACCAGGTTGACGGACGTCATAGGAAACTTCAGCTAAATACTGAGTGGGTAAGACATGGCTAACAATTGATCCAATAGATCTGCCCTCAGCTTCTACATACTAACACATCATGAAAAAGCAGTCAATAAAATTATTTCACTCTTCCACACCTGATAGGAGCGGACGTCTGCTTACTCTTGTATATAATGTGTCTAAGTTCAAGTTGAGTATGTTCTCGCCCTAGCAGACCAAACTTTAAACATTTGAATGCCAAACTAAAGTCAACTAATTTAAAACAACCAACAAACCTACAATATGGTAACAGGTATCAAATTTCGCCAAGGAACAGGCCATATGCCCACTCATTTCGTTGAGCCCACCTGGTGAATTAAACAAGCGAAGGATGGGCAAGAGATCTGTACTAGTTTTTGTTAAGTTCAAGCGTGACCAGAAATCCTAGAAAACGAATTCTCACGTAAGTGAGCAGTACTGCCAGAGGAAAAAAGCTTGAAAGGTTCAACCTCTACGCTCAAGTTCACATTGGCGGTCCCTTTGATCGCGTTATCATTCCAAATAATGATCTCCTTGATAAAGGGGTATTTGACCAAAAACAGGATGATTAGGTCAACATTTTCTGTCATCCGTGCTTGATGATTGAGCAAGACCAATACGGCCGACATGGGTAGGAGAGCATCCTCATGCCGATAGCTTGATTGGCTTCTTGTAACGTATTCTCGAAGATGGCCCAATGATGGGCGAGAAAGTAAAGGGGAGTGAGTCAAAGCTTGATTTCGGGGCCTGCGTAAACCTAAAGTTTCTAGCCCACGCCAAGTTAAAGAGTAGCCAAACAGGACTAGAAGGCCGAAGAGAATAGCCCTTCGACGAGAGCGTTGATGGAGACAGCTTTCAAGCTCAGGCAGGATATCCTAAATATACCCAACGTATCAATTAGCAGGATCGATGGCCAAATAAATCAAAGGAACACATCATTTCGTCACTCAACTCGGCCTGACATTGGTGAAGATTCGATTAGGTGATGCCGATCCCGATGGCGAGGGAGTTCCTCCTGAGGGATTCGAGACTGAAAGACGTGACTTGACTAGGTGCTGACGGGCCAGAATGGATCGACTAAGGAAGAGCCTTTTATCTGTATCAGATAGCGACGTTCCATGTTTGAGAATACCATGGCCGGTGACGGTTTGAGTAGAAAATAAATTGTCATCTCTCCCTTCGTCCTTGGGTCAGCATTTCAGACGCCATGGCAAGCTTGAGGTCATCCATCTTGAACATCTTCAACATCTTCAGCAAAATTTTTGGCCAAGTCTGCTCGAACGAAACGACAAACTCACACACTCCAGGCTCAGCCGTCATGAATCCGCTCCACGTTGGGATGGGGTTGTAAACTCCAGCTTAATACCAATCCGCTTTCTTCTACCACTTTTTGACTTTCTTCCCTGAAATCCTTAAATTTCCTTGGTGTTTATCTCAACTCTCTCATCATCAAACACATCGTAAATCTGCATACAACCAAAAGCCTTGGAAGACTCAATGACAACTTTTGGGGGGATTAACATTAAATTTGCTCATGCATGATATCCTAGCTGAGATTATGATTAAATTTTACTTCCTCTTTAGACTAAGGTTTTAATGCCAAAGACTGCTTGAGCATTTCATAAAAAACTAAAAATTTATAAAGAAAAAAACCATTGGAGTAGATAAAATCCATAAAATCTGGAATGGAGTTTATCTACTTGATTCAAAAAAGACATCAAGTTTAATAATGAAAACTCATAAATCAAGATTCAATTTGCCTATAGTTTCATCACAATATTCATATTCATATTGACACAGATATAAAAAGGTTCAATCCATTTGATGCATGGGTTTAATTTAGCATGAATTCTCTAGACTATTTTTGAGAACTAGACTTATACAACAATGAGAGTGCGTTTTGAAGAATATTTAAGGAAAAATAGCCCATTTTTTTAACTAAAATCTTGTAGTAAATTAAATACTCTGAAGTTAATGCTTCTTGACCTATACTTGAGTTTGTGTTGATTATGGTGGAAAAGAATAACATAATTCACTGAGAATTCAGTTGAAATAAAGAGTTGATCAAGAAGAAGATACATGAGAAATACTTAAAAGAATTCTGGAGTCTTTTCAGCATAAAATAAAAGGGGTTTAAAGACTCAATAGCTCAAATGTCATAATAAATATACTTTTAAGAGATCTCAGTAATGTTATCACAGGGGACTTCCTCAGAAAGAAGGGGGCTTGGGACTTATGATAGATACTCATGACCAATAGGAATAAAAGGTTTAGTTTCTAGGAAGGCAAATGCATAAGATTAACAATTGATTAAAAGAGTAATAACTCAAAAATAAATAAAAAAATGATATTATCCAATGTTAAGAAAGGAGAATGAAATGATTCAACCACAAGCTTAATTGAGATGGATGTATATTTCTGAAGAGAAAAGGGAAGTAGTAAGGATATTCCAGAAATTCATAACTTTAAAATAGATCAGGATGATTAAACATATGATGAGAAAATTAGACATAAAAAGAGGAGGAAAGGAATGTATTTTTTTATTAGGATATCTCATTGGAGGCTAGAGATGAATGTTTGAAGGGTAGTAAGTCTCTATGAAGATTTGGGCATATTTTGGGTTAGGAATATGACTGGTGTTCATGAAGCTGATAATACCATTGATTTATTGTTATGGGATTTTGAAGATATCTAGAGGTTGGACCTTTACCTTGAATTCTTTGGGAAGTCATGAGAATTGCAATTGATTTATTGATTTGGGCTAGTCATTCATTTATACAAATAGAGTATTGCTTAAATAGAGATATTATCTTTTAGTACAGATGAAAATTGAATGTCAGATTTTTTCTATAGGATTTCCGCCTTCCATGATTTTGATATAGTTTTAGTAATTTGAATGAAGGAAACGACACATTTTATGATGAAATTAAAATCAAATTCCTGTAAGCAGAAGTTACAAATAAGTTAAAATGTATTTGAGTTTGTGGAATTAATAGCCAATTAAAAATTCAAGAGCTAGAATAATTCAGTTCTTTTACTTCATAAGAGTTTATATTTCTATTGTTGAAAATAAAATTGTACGGAAAATTCTGTTAGAGAAGGTTTTCTATAATCATATAACCCTTCAGTTCAACTGAAAAAATGAAAATTCCAAAGTAAGTTTAAAGGTAATGATCAAATAAAGTGAATTTTTAAACTTAATGTACATCCCTACATATGTTTGAATTTTGACATTTTCACAAAGAAAAAACATTTATCAATATTGAAGATCTCAAAAAAAATTATTTTTTGCTAGCTCTTGATAGATAATAAGAGTAACTATTGAGTCTTTTAGACATAAAATCTTCAATAATAAGCTTAAGATATGAATTCTGATACTTCTATTCTTAATTTAAACTAAATTTGATTTTTTAAATATAGGCTCAAAGGTTTATGAGACGTAAATGAGATGTATAGAATTATTTTGAGTCTACAAAGAGAAGTTCCATGCATTTACTTGGGATTAGTATATCTGATGAAAGAATTTGAGAGGTTTGAGTGCTATACTTTAAGAAGATATATCAATTTGAATGAGAGTTTTCATATTTTTGGACTTTTATTACAAGGGATCTTGGAAATGATATATTTCATATTGAAATACTTGGTTTAGCTTGAAATATTCAGTCACTCAAAGTTACGGAAATTGGTAAGTTCAAGAGGCAATTCTAAGATGAAATCAATCTTATTGGGAGCTTTATGAAATTTTGATCTTAAAAATCAACTTCTTTGAAGTGAAAGGACCCCTGGTAAGGGTATTCCTGACTTCATATTGAGTAACAATAAATATCTTTGTGAAGAGATTTGGTGTCAAGTCAGAAAATAAAGAGATTTATAATCAATAGCTTTGATAATTATATTCAGCTATAGATTTTGTTCCTGAAAAGCTCAGAAGTAGCAAGATTAGTAAATGTTATCGTAAAATGAATAAGAAATAAATAGGCGTAAATTAATTAAAAATCAACTTTCTCAGATTAATAGGTTAAATTTAATACAATTTTAGTAACCTCAAAAAGGATATCTTATAGTATTCAAGATGTGGGGAATGATTCTCCTTGTAAGCCTTGATATCTCAAAACAAATAATTCAAGAATTATATTCTCTTTTGTCTCAGTGAAGCTTCAAGTCATTGAAATATTAAATTGTATCCCAAAAGGGAAATTTGGTCCAAGAAAGAAAAAATTCAATGGATCTGGTGCACTTGGGTATAATTATATAGGCTAATAGATACTTATTAAATTCAGCTTATCTTCCCTGTGTTAAATCTACATGTAAAATTATCAAAAATACAATCAAAAAACCCAATTTTCTCCTTATATTTCACAAAACTCCATTTAAAAGCTTTTATATAGTATTTAGTTGAAAATTTAAAATAATTTAATTTTCAAGATAATTTAGAAGAAAAATATGACAAACTAAAAATATACTTTATTCCTTGATTTCAAAATGTAATTTTTTCTACAATATTGAATATCTTAAAATGGGAGGACAACGAATTTTTGAAAACTTGATATTGATTGAAAAACTCACTCAATATCCAATCATTTTATGTACCAAAATATTTCAATATTAATGCTATTAATTGGTTTTTATTATGTAAAACAATTTTTAAAGACTTTATTATTTTTTGGTAACAATAATAAATAGCTTTGAATGTATTAATACATTTATTTTTTATTATATTATATTTGTATGATATAAATTATATTATTATATTTATTTAATAAGATAATAATTTTACACCATAATTATTGGGTTCAATTCCCAATGGGGCCCCCTAATGTAAGGTTTGACTATTAAACAATAAGTAATATTACAAATCTTTCACTTATTGTACTATTAATGTCCTTATTAGCTTAATAAATAAGATGAAGAATTATTATAATTATGGCATAAAATTATTATATTATTAGATAAATATAATAATATAATGAAAAATAAATATATTAATATATTTAAAGCTCTTTATTCTTGCTATCAACAAATAATAAAGGTGTAAAAAATTGTTTTTTAATATGGAAAAACAAATAATAACAGTAATATGACCAATATCAATGTGATATATTAATAAATGAATTATTAAAACTAATAATAGAGATAAATTATTATTAAAGGGAAAATAACCTAATTTTAACAGTGAATATAATAGTTTTGAAAGTTTTTATGCCAAAAATTTTAAATACAACTTATTTAAATTGTATTTACAAAGATAAAATAAGAGAAATTACAAATATTCTTAATTTTATGTGGAAAATGAGATTTATAGAGAAATATAGCAAAAATAATTAAACAATTGGAGTAATCACATCAAGATTGACAATTATAATAAATATTACCTTTTTACTTTCATAATATAAAACATTTTTATATAAATAATAAAGATTTTACCTTTTTTGTTTGGTGTTTTTATTGTTTTTGATGCATCTGAGGGGGAAATAGAGTAAAGAGAGCTCTATTTATAGTTAATACCTCCCTTCTAGAGTCAAAAAGGCTTTTATTAGATTTTTACTTATGATATCCACTGTAATTCGTCAGTATTTTAAGGCTTAGTGATGATTACATCATAATCAAACCATCTTATCTCATTATTACACCATTATTTAGAGTTATCACTATAACTCTAAGTTTGATGAAATCATGGGCTTGAAAGAAGCCTAAAATTGGTTTAGCTTATTAGTATTAATCATAATGTAATAGTATTCACCAGTTTTATCACTCATATGACTGTTAAGCTTAAAATAAGATTACAGTGAGTGCTCATAAATGATCAATTTTAAGCTTAAACTTTGATCATTAATAACTTTTACATTCTACACACTCAAGTCATTCAAAGAGTGAATTCTGATATTCTGGAATGTCCTTATTAAGCTTGCAAGAAAATTTAATTACATCATCAAAAATCTATTTTTGATGATTTTTCTTGTAAATCATCTTATCTGTTGAAATTTACTATTTTAAACTTCAAACCATGATTTCAGGGGGTTTTACCTTGAATATTATGATAAGAAAGACATATCTCTTCACATATGAACTTTTAGAAGTTGAATATCCACTTCATTTTAAGTTTGGACCACTTTCACAACAAAGTAGTCAACAGCTCTAGCAATTTTGTCCAATAAACCTTTACAAGTCATAACCTTGTTTGTAACTTGCCAGATAAAGTTCATATCTATATTTTTACAGTAATTACGCATTAAATTAATTTTTTATTCAACTATCCATTATGTGTATTGCAGGAGATGTACTAGCTAAAAACCATGAATGTATGCACTGATCATGAAAGTGCATATATTCAGCTTAATTCCTTAAGTATTAAATTTAGAGAAATGACAAAAAATTGTTTTATGTGTAACATTTTGTGGGGAATCAAATGGTAAAATTTATTTCACATGTTGTTTCATTGGTTTCTGAGATAAATAAGAATTTATGTCTTTTTGTGGCATTTTTACTTATTACTCATTAAGTATTGACTTTAAAGATATGCCATAAAAATGATATATGTGTGTTTTATCAAGAGGAATCTAATGGTGTGATTTAATTCACATTTTTATCTATCAGATTCTAAGTAAATTCAGCATTTATTACTTTTTATGGTATTTTGACTTATTTTAAGATAATTATTTAAAAGAATAATTATTGTAAAGTTTTCTTGTGACCTTTTTTGATATTTGGTCATATCTCAAAGGCTCACAGGGAGTCTCTATCAAGATTTGGGCATGTTTTGAGTGAAGAATATGACTGGTTTTTATGAAGCTGATAAGACCATTGATTTATTGTTATGGGTTTTTGATGATATTTGGAGGGTGGAAATTTATCTTGAATTCTTTGGGAAGTAAGAAGAATTGAAACTGCTTTATTGATTTGGGCTAGTCATTCATTTATACAAATAGAGTATTGCTTAAATAGAGATATTATCTTTTAGTACAGATGAGAATTTAATGTCAGATTTTTCCTATAGGATTTCTGCCTTCCATGATTTTGATAGAGTATTAGTAAGTTGAATGAAGGAAACAACACATCTTATAATGAAATTAAAATCAAATTCCTGTAAGCAGCAGTTAAAAAGGCGCTACAATGTACTTTAGTTAGTTTCATTAATAGCCAATTATAAGTTCAATAGCTAGAATCATTCAATTATTATTATTTTAGAAGAGTTTATATTTCTATTGCTGAAAATAAAATTGACCAAAAAATTCTGTTAGAGAAGGTTTTATATAATAAAATAACCCTTCAGTTCAACTTAAAAAATAAAAATTCCAAGGTTAGTTTATAGGTAATAATTGAATAAAGTGACTTTTTAATATTAATGTATAGCCCTACATAATTTTGAATTTTGAGATTTTCACAAAGAGAAAACTTTAATCAATATTGGAAATTTCAAAAGAAATAAAGTTTTTTCTAGCTCTTAATAGATAATAGGAGTAACTCATGAGTATTTTAGACACAAAATCTTCAATAATGAACTTAATATATGAATTCTGATACTTTTATTATCAATTTCAACTGAGTTTTAAGTTTTAAACATTGGCTCAAAGGTTGATGAGACGTAAATGAGATTTATAGGATTATTTTGAGTCTACAGAGAGAAGTTTTATGAAGCTACTTGGGATTAGTATATCTTATGAAAGAATTTGAGAGGCTTGAGTGCTATACTTTAAGAAGATATATCAATTTGAATGGGAGGTTTCATCTTTTTAGACTTTTATTACGAGAGATCTTGGAAATGATATAGGTCATATGGAAATACTTGGTTTAGCTTGAAATATTCAGTCACTCAAATTTATGGAAATTTTCAAGTTCAAGAGCCAATTCTATGGTGAAATCAATCTTATTGGGAGCTTTATGAAATTTTGATCTTAAAAATCAACTTCTTTGAAGGGAAAGGATTTCAGTTATTTGGAAGGACCCCTGGTAAGGGTATTCCTGACTTCATATTGAGTAAGAGTAAATATCTTTGTGAAGAGATTTGATGTCAAGTCAGATATTAAAGAAGTTCATAATCAATACCTTTAATAATTATATTCAGCTAAAGATTATGTTCCTGAAAAGTTCAGAAGTAGCAATATTAGTAAATGTTGTCATAAAATAAATAAGAAATAAATAGGTGTAAATTAATTAAAAATGAACTTTTTCAGATTAATAGGTTAAATTTTACAAAATTTTAGTAACCTCAAAGAGGATATCTTATAGTATTCAAGATGTGGGGAATGATTCTCCTTGTAAGCTTTGATATCTCAAAACAAATCATTTGAGAATTATATGCTTTTTTGTCTCAGTAAAGCTTTCAGTCATTTAAATATTATATTGTATCCCAAAAGGGAAATTTGGTCCATGAAAGAAAAACTTCAACGGATCTGGTGCACTTGGGTATTATTATATAGGCTGATAGATACTTGATATATTCAGCTTATCTTCCCTGTGTTAAATCTACATGTAAGATTATCAAAAATCCAATCCAAAACCCAATTTTCTCCTTATATTTCACAAACCTCCATTGAAAAGCTGTCATATAGTATTTAGTTGAAAGTTTAAAATAGCTTAATTTTCAAGATAATTTAGCAGAAAAATATGAAAAACTAAAAATCTACCTTATTCCTTGATTTCAAAATGTAATGTTTTCTACAATATTGAATATCTTAAAATGGGAGGACAATGAATTTTTGAAAACTTGATATTGATTGAAAAACTCACTCAATATCTCATCATTTTGTGTACCAAAATATCTCAATATTAATGTTATTAATTGTCTTTTATTATGTAAAACAATTTTTAAAGCCTTTATTATCTGTTGGTAACAATAATAAATAGCTTTGAATATATTAATACATTTATTTTTTATTATATTATATTTTTATGATATAAATTATATTATTATATTTCTTTAATAAGATAATAATTTTACACCATAATTATTGGGTTCAATTCTCAACAAGGCCCCCTAATGTAAGGTTTGACTATTAAACAATAAGTAATTTCACAAATCTTTCACTTATTGTACTATTAATTTCCTTATTAGTTTAATAAATAAAATAAAGAATCATTATAATTATGGCATAAAATTATTATATTATTAGATAAATATCATTATATGATTAAAAATAAATATAATAATATAATAAAAAATGAGTATATTAATATGTTTAAAGCTCTTCATTCTTCTTATCAACAAATAATAAATGTGTAAAACATTGGGTTTTAATAATAAAAAACAATTAACAACAATAATATGACCAATATTAATATTATATATTAATAAATGAATTATTAAAACTAATAATAGAGAGAAATCATTGTGAAAGGGAAAATAACCTATTTTTAACACTTAATATAATAGTTTTGAAATATTTTATTCCAAAAAATTTAAATACAACTGATTTAAATTGTATTTACAAAGATGAAATAAGAGGAATTACAAATATTCTTAATTTTATGTGGAAAATAAGATTTATAGAGAAATATAGTAAAAAAAGTAAGCCATTGGAGTAATGAAATCAAGATTGAAAATTATAATAAAGATTAACTTTTGCCTTTCATAATATAAAAGATTTTACCTTTTTTGTTTGGTGTTTTTATTGTTTTTGATGCATCTGAGGGGGGAAATAGAGTAAAGAGAGCTCTATTTATAGTAAATTCCTCCCTTCTAGAGTCAAAAAAGCTTTTAGTAGATGTGTACTTATGATATCCAGTGTAATTTGTCAGTAATTTAAGGCTTAGTGATGATTACATTATAATCAAACCATCTTATCTCATTATTACACCATTATTTAGAGCTATCATTATAAATCTAAGTTTGATGACATCATATGCTTGGAAGAAGCCTAAAATTGGTTTAGTTTATTAGTATTAATCATAATTTAATAGTATTCACCAGTTTTATCACTCATATGACTGTTAAACATAAAATAAGATTACAGTGAGTGATCATAAATGATCAATTTTAAGCTTAAACTTTGATCATTGATCACTTTTATATTATACACGCTCAAGTCATTAAAAGAGTGAATTCTGATAGCATGGCATGTCCTTATTAAGCTTGCAAGAAAATTTCATTACATCATCAAAAATCTATTTTTGATGATTTTTCTTGTAAATCATCTTATCTGTTGGAATTTACTATTTTAAACTTCAAACCATGATTTCAGGGGGTTTTTGTAAGGTGTGGATATGAAACTTTGATTAAAAATCAAGTACTTTTCCTGTCCTCAAAATTTGTATAAGGTAAAAATCAATTAAAAATAGTATGAAATATTATTTTTAAGAGCAAACACGCCAATTTTATTGTTTCTAACTTTATTAGTATAAAACAATAATATTATAAAAATTTATTGTTTTACCAACAATAAAAATTTATCCAAAAAATACTCTACAAGAGATATTTTAAGGCTAAAAAAGAAATTTCTTCAAGAGAAATTTCAATTGGAATTAATTGAGCAAAGAACTGCAAGCAATTAATTAAAGAACAAAGTCTTTAAAAAGAATATTAAAGAGAAAACACGCCCAAAAGTGACCAGAGTGAATTTGGAAACAAAGTGACAAAGTTAACAGTGATGAAAGATGCTTTAATTCACTTTTGGGGTGGTTCAGGGGTAAAAATGATTATAAGAGTTACAAACAATGATTAAAATGATTTTTTCACGTGGTTAAAAGGTTTAAAATCATTTGATAAAGGTGGTTGGAATCTTTTATTGATTGGTTTAACAATGTTTAAACTAATTATAAAAGGAAAAGATTCTAACATGAAGAGAAAAGTGGGGCAAAGAAGACATTCTTTTATAGCCATCAATTCTCTTACTCCAAAAGTAAAATTTACTCTTGTCAGTCGTGAAAAACAGTCTGAAAACAGAACAGCCAATTATGGCATCATTTAACCCTGGTTTAGAGCAAAAAGGGCTGGTTTAAGCCATTTTTAGCCATTTTAGACCCTTAATTCAGCCATTACTATAGAAATACCCGGCTTAGAGCCTTCAAAACACGTCAGAATGGGTGTCAGAGGCGTAGAAACCAGTTAAAACTGTTTTTACTATGATTGTTTTATCTTAAGGGTAGTTTTACCCTCTTGGCAACAGGTAAAACTACCCCAGTTGGTATCAAAACTTCATCATCAATTGAGTCCACAGACCCTGTAACTCAATTCCAGGCCAAAAGTGATGAACCTTTGCATAAATTTTGACATCACATGCCTTTCAGAAAGAAGTTTGGGGGTCTAGCTCCCCCTTGGAGCTGGAGTTCCTTTTCCCACCCAAATTTAATCTTTCCAATTTATTTTTCCTTTAATTCCTCATCATGTATTATACTTATAGTTTACATATGTAATTCAATTCAATTGTACAGTACAATACAGTAATAATTGACACCTCATATATAAATCAAAGTTCACTTATGTAATACACGCGCACATTTTGACATTTCAATTGAATTCAATTGAAAATACTTCAATTCCTCATAGCTTCCAAACTAAACACAACACCTCAATTTTAACACAAAAATTGATGCTTAACACCACATGTGGTGTGAATTAAATTAAGGTTTTGAGGATTTTCAACTTTTGTATTGAAAATACTAAAAACTTAATTTAAGCTTATTTAGAGTTGAGTTACAAGAATTTCACTCAGAGGTGACCCCACCTGATTTTTTATGAGGAATCCAATGGTGAAAAAATTTTTATGTGTTTATTTATTGAATAAAAACTTATAATAATTTTTATTTAACTTTTTTCCAAATTTATTTATTTTTTCACAATTTTGTTAAAATTTCATTTTTACTTAATTTTTTCAAGTATAAATGTAATTTTATACTTACAAAATTTAATGTATTTTTGTTTTTAAATTGTAATTAATTTTTTATTTTCAATATAATTTTTTATATTTATATTTTGATTTTTATTTTAATAATATAAATAAATTTATGTTATTTTTTGTATTTGTGGTCTTTTGGGTATATGAAATTACCTCTAAGGCTCACAGTTTTACCTTGAAAATTATGATAAGAAATACATATTTCTTCACATATGAACTTTTGGAAGTTGAATATCCACTTTATTTTAAGTTTGGACCACTTTCACAACAAAGTGGTCAACAGCTCCAGCAATTTTGTTCAATAAACCTTTACAAGCTATAACCTTGTTTGTAGCTTGTCAAATAAAGCTTATATCTATATTATTACAGTAATTATGCATTAAATTCATTTTCTGCTTAACTATCTATTATGTTTATTTTAGGAGATACTAGCTAAAAACCATGAATGTATGCACTGATCATGAGAGTTCATATATTTAGCTTAATTCCTTAAGTATTAAATTGAGAGAAATGACATAAAACATTTTTATGTGTAACACTTTGTGGGGAATCAAATGGTTCAATTTATTTCACTTTTTTTTGATTGGGTTCTGAGATTAATAAGAATTTATGTCTTTTTGTGGCATTTTTACTTATTACTCATTAAGTATTGACTTTAAAGATATGCCATAAAAATAATATATGTGTGTTTTATCAAGAGGAATCTAATGGTGTGATTTATTTCACATGTTTATCCATCAGATTCTAAGTTAATTCAGCATTTATTACTTTTTATGGTATTTTGACTTATTTTAAGATAATTATTTAAAAGAATAATTATTGTAAAGTTTTCTTGTGACCTTTTTTGATATTTGGTCATATCTCAAAGGCTCACAGTGAGTCTCTATTAAGATTTGGGCATGTTTTGAGTGAAGAATATTACTGGTGTTCATGAAGCTGATAAGACCATTGATTTATTGTTATGGGCTTTTGATGATATTTGGAGGGTGGACATTTATGTTGAATTCTTTGGGAAGTAATAAGAATTGAAACTGCTTTATTGATTTGGGCTAGTCATTAATTTATACAAATAGAGTATTGCTTAAATAGAGATATTATCTTTTAGTACAGATGAGAATTGAAAGTCAGATTTTTCCTATATGATTTCTGCCTTCCATGATTTTGATAGAATCTTAGTAAGTTGAATGAAGGAAATGACACATCTTATAATGAAATTAAAATCAAATTCCTGTAAGCAGCAGTTAAAAAGGTGCTACAATGTACTTTAGTTAGTTTCATTAATAGCCAATTATAAGCTCAATAGCTAGAATCATTCAATTATTATTATTTTAGAAGAGCTTATATTTCTATTGCTGAAAATGAAATTGACCAAAGAATTCTGTCGAAGAAGGTTTTCTATAATAAAACAACCCTTCAGTTCAACTTAAAAAATAAAAATTCCAAGGTTAGTTTAAAGGTAATGATTAAATAAAGTGAATTTTGAATATTAATGTATATCCCTACATAATTTTTAATTTTGAGATTTTCACAAAGAAGAAACATGTATCAATATTGAGAATTGCAAAAGAAATAAATTTTTTTTCTAGCTCTTAATGGATAATAAGAGTAACTAATGAGTCTTTTAGACACAAAATCTTCAATAATGAACTTAATATATGAATTCTGATACTTCTATTATCAATTTAAACTGAATTTGAATTTTTAAACATTGGCTAAAAGGTTTATGAGACGTAAATGAGATGTATAGAATTATTTTGAGTCTACAAAGAGAAGTTTTATGCATCTACTTGGGATTAGTATATCTGATGAAAGAATTTGAGAGGTTTGAGTGCTATACTTTAAGAAGATATATCAATTTGAATGAGAGGTTTCATCTTTTTAGACTTTTATTACGAGAGATCTTGGAAATGATATAGGTAATATTGAAATACTTGGTTTAGCTTGAAATATTCAGTCACTTAAATTTACGGAAATTTTCAAGTTCAAGAGGCAATTCTATGGTGAAATCAATCTTATTGGGAGCTTTATGAAATTTTGATCTTAAAAATTAACTTCTTCGAAGGGAAAGGATTTCAGTTATTTGGAAGGACCCCTGGTAAGGGTATTCCTGACTTCATATTGAATAAGAATAAATATCTTTATGAAGAGATTTGGTGTCAAGTCAGAAAATAAAGAGATTCATAATCAATAGCTTTAATAATTATTATTCCATTTCTGAAAGTTTCAGAAGTAGCAATATTAGTAAATGTTGGCGTAAAATAAATAAGAAATAAATAGGTGTAAATTAATTAGAAATCAACTTTCTCATATTGATAGGTTAAATTTAATAAAATCTTATTAGCCTCAAGGAAGATATATTATAGTATTCAACATGTGCAGAATAATCCTCCTTGTAAGCTTTTATATCTCAAAACACAGCATTCGAGAATTATATGCTTTTTTGTCTCAGTGGAGCTTCAAGTCATTTAAATATTATATTGTATCCCAAAAGAGAAATTTGGTCCAAGAAAGAAAAAGCTCAAGGTATTTGGTGCACTTGGGTATTATTATATAGGCTGATAGATACTTGATACATTCAGCTTATCTTCCCTGTGTTAAATCTACATGTAAAATTATCAAAAATACAATCAAAAAAACCGATTTCCTCCTTATATTTCACAAAACTCCATTGAAAAGCTTTCATATAGTAGTCAGTTGAAAATTTAAAATAATTTAATTTTCAAGATAATTTAGCAGAAAAATATGACAAGTTAAAATTCTACTTTATTCCTTGATTACAAAATGTAAGTTTTTCTACAATATTAAATATCTTAAAATTGGAGGACAATGAATTTTTGAAAACTTGATATTGATTGAAAGACTCACTCAATATGTAATCATTTTATGAACCAAAATATCTCAATATTAATGTTATTAATTGTTTTTTATTATGTAAAACAATTTTGAAAGCCTTTATTATTTGTTGGTAACAATAATAAAAAGCTTTGAATATATTAATACATTCATTTATTATTTTATTATATTTTTATGATATAAATTATATTATTATATTTCTTTGATGATATAATAATTTTATGCCATAATTATTGCATTCAATTCCCAATGGGCCCCCAATGTAAGGTTTGACTATTGAACAATAAGTAATATTACCAATTCTTCAGTTATTGTACTATTAATGTCATTATTAGTTTAATAAATAAAACAAAGAAGTATCATAATTATGGAATGAAATTATTATATTATTAGATAAATATAATAATATAATAAAAAACAAATATATCAATATATTTAAAGCTCTTTATTCTTGTTATCAACAAACGATAAAGGTGTAAAAAATTGGTTTTTGATAATAAAAAACAATTAATAACAATAATATGACCAATATTAATGTTATATATTAATAAATGAATTATTTAAACTAATAATAGAGAGAAATTACTATGAAGAGGAAAATAACCTACTTCAAATACTTAATATCATAGTTTTGAAAGCATTTATGCCAAAAAATGTTAATACAACTAATTTAAATTGTATTTACAAAGATAAAATTAGAGGAATCACAAATATTCTTACTTTTATGTTCAAAATAAGATTTATAGAGAAATATAACAAAAAAAATTAAACAATTGGAGTAATCACATCAAGATTGACGATCATAATAAGGATTACCTTTTGCCTTTCATAATATAAAAGATTTATACATAAATAATCAAGATTTTACCTTTTTTGTTTTATGTTTTTATTGGTTTTGATGCGTCTGATGGGGGAAATAGAGTAAAGAGACCTCTATTTATAGTAAATTCCTCCCTTCTAGAGTCAAAAAGGCTTTTAGTTGATGTGTAATTATGATATCCACTGTAATTTGTCAGTTCTTTAAGGCTTAGTGATGATTACATCATAATCAAACCATCTTATCTCATTATTACACCATTATTTAGAGTTATAACTCTAACTCTAAGTTTGATGAAATCATAGGCTTGGAAGAAGCCTAAAATTGGTTGAGCTTATTAGTATTAATCATAATGTGATAGTATTCACCAGTTTTATCACTCATATGACTGTTAAACTCAAAATAAGATTACAGTGAGTGATCATAAATGATCAATTTTTAGCTTAAACTTTGATCATTAATCACTTTTACATTATAAATGCTCAAGTAATTCAAAGAGTGAATTCTGATAGCCTGGAATGTCCTTATTAAGCTTTCAAGAAAATTTCATTACATCATCAAAAATCTATTTTTGATGATTTTTCTTTTAAATCATCTTATCTGTTGAAACTTACTATTTTAAACTTCAAACCATGATTTCAGGGGTTTTTACCTTGAATATTATGAAGAGAAATAATATTTCTTCACATATGAACTTTTAGAAGTTGAAGATCCTCTTTATTTTAAGTTTGGACCAATTTCACAACAAAGTGGTCAACAGCTCTAGCAATTTTGTTCAATAAACCTTTACAAGTTATAACCTTGTTTGTAGCTTGTCAAATAAAGTTCATATCTGTAATATTACAGTAATTAGGTGTTATAATTCTTTTTTCTAACTCTCTATATTTTATATTTCAGGAGATATTAGCTAAAAACCATGAATATATGCACTGATCATAAAAGTGCATATATTCAGCTTAATTCCTTAAGTATTAACTTTAGAGAAAGGACAAAAAATTGTTTTATATTTGAACTTTCATGGGGAATCAAATATTTCAGCTTATTTTACATGTTGTTTGATTGGTTTTGGAGATAAGTAAGAATTTATGTCTTTTTATGGCATTTTTACTGATTACTCATTAGGTATTGACTTTACAGATATGCCATAAAAATGATATATGTGTGTTTTATCATGAGGAACCTAGCGGTTTATTTTATTTCCCATGTTTATCCATCATATTATAAGTTAATTCAGAATTTATTACTTTTTATGGTATTCTTACTTATTTTAAGATAATTATTTAAAAGAATAATTATTGTAAATTTTTCTTGTGACCTTATTGGGTATGTGCTCATATCTCAAAGGCTCACAGTAAGTCTCTATGAAGATTTGGGAATGTTTTGGGTGAAGAATATGACTTGTGTTCATGAAGCTGATAATACCATTGATTTATTGTTATGGGTTTTTAAAGATATCTAGAGGTTGGAGATTTACCTTGAATTCTTTGGGAAGTCATAAGAATTGAAATTGCTTTATTGATTTGGGCTAGTCATTCATTTATACAAATAGAGTATTGCTTAAATAGAGATATTATCTTTTAGTACAGATGAGAATTGAATTTCAGATTTTTCCTATAGGATTTCTGCCTTCCATGATTTTGATAGAGTCTTAGTAATTTGAATGAAGGAAATGACACATTTTATAATGAAATCAAAATCAAATTCCTGTAAGCAGCAGTTAAAAATAAGCTAAAACTTACTTTAGTTTGTGGCATTAATAGCCAATTATAAATTCAATAGCTAGAGTCATTCAATTCTTATTATTTTAGAAGAGTTTATATTTCTATTTCTGGAAATAAAATTGACCAAAGAATTCTGTTAGAGAAGGTTTTCTATAATAAAACAACCCTTCAGTTCAATTTAAAAAACAAAAATTCCAAGGTTAGCTTAAAGGCAATAATTAAATAAAGTGAATTTTTAATATTAATGTATAGCCCTACATAATTTTGAATTTTGAGATTTTCACAAAGAAAAAACATGTATCAATATTGGAAATTTCAAAAGCAATAAAGTTTTTGCTAGCTCTTAATGGATAATAAGAGTAACTAGTGAGTCTTTTAGACACAAAATCTTCAATAATAAACTTAAAATATTATTTGTGATACTTCTATTCTTAATTTCAACTGAATTTGAATTTTTAAATATAGGCTCAAAGGTTTATGAGACGTAAATAAGATGTATAGAATTATTTTGAGTCTACAGAGAGAAGTTTTATGAAGCTACTTGGGATTAGTATATCTTATGAAAGAATTTGAGAGGCTTGAGTGCTATACTTTAAGAAGATATATCAATTTGAATGGGAGGTTTCATCTTTTTAGACTTTTATTACGAGAGATCTTGGAAATGATATAGGTCATATTGAAAAACTTGGTTTAGCTTGAAATATTCAGTCACTTAAATTTACGGAAATTTTCAAGTTCAAGAGGCTATTCTATGGTGAAATCAATCTTATTGGGAGCTTTATGAAATTTTGATCTTAAAAATCAACTTCTTTTAAGGGAAAGGATTTCAGTTATTTGGAAGGACCCCTGGTAAGGGTATTCCTGACTTCATATTGAGTAAGAGTAAATATCTTTATGAAGAGATTTGGTGTCAATTCAGAAAATAAAGAGATTTATAATCAATAGCTTTGATAATTATATTCAGCTATAGATTTTGTTCCTGAAAAGTTTAAAAGTAGCAATATTAGTAAATGTTATCGTAAAATGAATAAGAAAGAAATACGCGTAAATTAATTAAAAATCAACTTTCTCAGATTGATAGATTGAGTTTAGTAAGATTTTATTAGCCTCAAGGAGGATATCTTATAGTATTCAACATGTGCGGAATAATTCTCCTTGTAAGCTTTGATATCTCAAAACAAAGCATTCGAGAATTCTATGATTTTTTGTCTCAGTGAAGCTTCAAGTCATTCAAATATTATATTGTATCCCAAAAGAGAAATTCGGTCCAAGAAAGAAAAAGCTCAAGGGATCTGGTGCACTTGGGTATTATTATATAGGCTGTTAGATACTTGATACATTCAGCTTATCTTCCCTGTGTTAAATCTACATGTAAAATTATCAAAAATCCAATCAAAACAACAGATTTTCTCCTTATATTTCACAAAACTTCATTTAAAAGCTTTCTAATCTTATTTAGTTGAAAATTTAAAATAATTTCATTTTCAAGATAATTTAGCAGAAAAATATGACAAACTAAAACTCTACTTTATTCCTTGATTTCAAAATGTAAGTTTTTCTACAATATTAAATATCTTCAAATGGGAGGACAATGAATTTATGAAAAATTGATTTTGATTTAAAAACTCACTCGATAATTAATCATTCCATGTACCAAAATATCTCCTTTAATATTATATTTTCTTTTCTAAGCCAAATTATCAATTGAAATAAGGCGACTATCTTTCTTAGTAATAGTTTCAATTGGGTGTCTTAAGAGATATATCGGATGCTTCCTCAATATCATATACTATGAAGTCTTACATTTCGAGAATGATGAGATTTTTGATAGTTGGAAATTAAAATTTGGTCTCCTCCTTACCAAGGCTAGGATGGTTAGCCATTGGAAGTATTAAGATATGACAAGAAGATATAATACTAGAAAGATGAATTGGTCGAATGTTTCTTTCCGTAAATTATGGTAGTATTTTTTCCTACAAAATCTTTTATGAATATATTCTGTTAGATTTAAAGTAATAAAATGACTAGCCAAAGCCCTGTCCTACAATGTTTGTAATTTTTCATTTCTAAAACATACCAATTCAGTCTAAGAAATGATTACTATTTATAAAATACTGATCCTGAAAGAATTAAATGGTGTTTAGTTAAGCCTTTTTTTAATTTCAAATGAGATTTAGAGTTGAGGCTATAATGATAAAAATAAGAAAAAATTATCAGAATATACTATAATTATATCACAAGGGTCAAGCTTATGTGGCTTTTTGGATAGTAAATCAGAGTAAGACTTCTATTACAACTCAAAGAGAATCACATTGAATTTATTTTCCTGTCAGAGGTAAACCAATCTTGCCATGCAGGATGACACTGAATGATTTAATTTCCTCATAATAATTCAGAGCAAGGAAATATTTAAGATCAGAATAAACAAGGTAATTTTACTTTTTTCTTCAATATATGAATACATAAAGTATTATTGTGAAATATTAATAATTACATGCATATTTATGTACTAATCAGTAAGATACAAAAGGAATTACAAATAAGTGTTTTTATCTATACGGATAGGATTAATGAAAGATATTTTGCTACCTAATCAGGATTCTGTTATAAATAATGTGACTCAATTTGAGAATGTTCAAATATCAAAATTCTACACCATCATGGATAATTGAAAATATTTTACAGAGAGTAACTCGGAGCGCATTTATGTTACAAGAATATGAAATCACTATTTACGCTGTTTCAGACAAGGATACCTTAACAGAAGAGAATAATGATCTTGAATTAAGGAGGGAGAGATTAAAATAATTTTTCTATCAAGCTTATTAATGAATCATTAGTGAATATTCCATTTTTATAAGCATGAAAACATCTATGTTCTAATAAACACAAGTATCATTAATGAATAAATTGATTTGAATCTGACAATAGATTTACGGACTTTGATTTAGTTTTCCTAGGGAAATTTAAGCTTAATTTTTGGTAAAATTAATCCATTCGGACCAGGCTACTTTCTCCTTTTGTGTGATAATACATACACAAGCTTAAACAAAGACATGATATATTTTCATGCAAAAATACCATGTTTGGGGTAATTTTTGGGAATTCTTTGAGGAGTTTAGTACAATTTGGGTATCCTGGTCACCAAAGTTCCTTCTTAATGAAATACTGATACATTTTTTCATGATAATATTTGCATTTTTTATGGTTCTGCCTACTAAAACTGACAAAAAGACCTAACTTATATTTATAAGTAAGTACCCCATATGAGCCAATGCATGGGTGTTTTTAATATATGTCAGTGACATGGAGCTGAAGTGGATCCCCTCAGCTTCTTTTTAATGAAATCCAAATCTGTTGAGAACTGTTCATATTGGAATATTGCATGGTAATATCTTCCATAAAATACCTTGAAGTCCAAAGATATATCAATCTGAAAGTGGCACATTTATTCCAACACGTTTTATTCCTGGATTATTCTAGTGCCAAAAACATGTAATTAGAGGTTTCAGTTTTTTTATGAAAGAGAAATCCATCTTGAACCTACCATATGAGAATTGTTCATGGTCATAACTAGCCAAGGTTCAGCAAAGAAGGAACTTATATTGAGGCACAGGTAGCCCGTTTGAGCCCAAGAGTGGGTTTTTTGAAAGTATTATTATTCCATTAAGATATCCTGAGATTCTTCAGCTTAAAGTTAATGCACAAGAAAGCCATTAAGGCTAAGGCCATCTCTGCTCCTTACAAGGTACCATACACCAATATTGGAAAAAGGATATATATTTAGCTATTTGTAAGAAGTGCACAGAAGCATGCATAAAATATGTTAAACAAATTGAATATTTTCTTATACACCATAAGGTTTTATTATGAAACAATGAGTGAAAATGACTAATATTTTACTTATTGTACTCTGGAAGGTATCATTTTAATGAATAATGAGATTAAAAAGAATTAGAATAATAGAGATTTTTCATGATCATGAAATAATATATTCAGTTTGAATCTGATTAAAATTATAAAATTAACAAATAAAAAAAGTGATAAATCTTACTTCTCGATATTGTTGTAAAAAAAATCTCTAGAGAAATGAGAAAACTGTTATTAATTTAATTAGAAGGATTATTTAAATACTTTATTTTCAATTAATTGATATTATTAAATAATCTTTCAATTCCTAATGATATACTTAAACTGGGCCAGTTGGACCCATTAAATCAGAGAGAATAGGATCACAAATTAATTTTTCAATAAAAAAGGTAGAGGAAAGATAATTAGTATTCTTTTCTTCCCTTGAAACATGAAAAGGAAGAAAATAAATATAATTTCATTAATTAACTTCTTTGAGAATAAATCATGAAATATTATCTCCATTCAAAAGCTGAGCTGGAAATCTAGTGAAAATTTAAGGTTTTGATTTGAAAGAGTCAGATGATTGGATCCAAAAGAAAAGCTAAAAGCATGATTACGGAATCAATGGATTTTATTTGAAAGATTCAGATGATAGAATTCAATAATTATTTTTTTGAATTTTCTGAAATTTTTTTTTTCTGTTTATTGAACTTGAACATGTAATTGAGCTAGGGTTGAATTTTTGTTTAACATATAAAATATTATTTTTTAAAAAAAATAATCTTTTGAAAGATAGAAGGGGACTCAATTCAAATATCATGGGATTTAGAATTGGAAAACTAAGGTTTTTCCTTTGGGATTTGGTTCCAGAATAATGTATCATTTTGAAGCTTAATTTAGTAAATTTGACACCCCCTATTCAATACCTCCCTCACTGATGATGTGAGCCTTTGAGATATGACCACATATCCAAAAAGGTCACAAGAAAACTTTACAATAATTTTTTTTTCAATATGTATCTTAAAATAAGTAAAAATATCATAAAAAGGCATAAATGCTCAATTAAATTAGAATCTGATGAATAAGCCTGGGAAATAAGTTAAACTGTTAGATTCCTCATGATAAAACACACATATATCATTTTTAAGGCATATCTGTAAAGTCAATACCTAATGAGTAATAAGTAAAAATGCCATAAAAAGACATAAATTCTTATTTATCTCAGAAACCAATGAGACAAAACGTGAAAAAAATAGCACCATTTAATTCCCCATGTGAATATACATAAGACAATTTATTTCATTTCTCTAAAGTTAATAATGAAGGAATTAGGCTGAATATATGCACTTTCATGATCAGTGCATACATTCATGGTTTTTAGCTAATATCTCCTGAAATATAAATGATAGAGAGTTAAAAAAAATTCAACACTTAATTTCTGTAATGATACAGATATGAATTTTATTGACAAGTTAAAAACGAGGTTACAACTTGTAAGGGTTTATTGGACAAAATTGCTAGAGCTGTTGACCACTTTGTTGTGAAAGTAGTCCAAACTTATAATAAAGTGGATATTCAGCTTTTAATAGATAATAAATGAAGAATGATGTATTTTCTATTATAATATTCAAGGTACAACCCCCTGGAATCATGGTTTGAAGCTTCAAATAGTAAATTTTGACAGAAAAGATGAGTTACAAGAAAAATCATCAAAAAGAGAGGTTTGATGATGTAATAAGATGCTCTTGGAAATTTAATGAGGACATGCAAAGATATCAGAGTTATCTCTCTGAATGGCTTTAGCGTGTATAACTCCAAAGGGATTAAAGATCAAAGTTTGAGCTTAAAATTGATCATTAATGATCAATCACTGTAATCTTATTTTAAGTTTAAAAGTCATGTGAGTCATACAACTGGTGAATAATATTATATTATCATTAATACCAATAAAATACACAAAATTTAGGCTTCTTCCAAGCCTATGATGTCATTGAAGTTAGAGTTATAGTGATAACTCTAAATAGTGGCGTAATAATGTGATAAGATGGTTTAATTATAATGTAATCATCACCAAACCTTAAAATACTAATACATTCCAGTGGATAACATCAGTGAACGTCTACTAGAGGACTTTTGGACTCTAGAAGGGAGGAACTTACTATAAATAGAGCTCTTTTTACTCTATTTCCCCCTCAGACGCATCAAAAAACAATAAAACACTAAACAAAAAGGTAAAATATTTCTTCTGTATATATAAATATTTCATATTATAGAAGAACAAAGGTAATATTTACTATAGCTATTAATATTGACATCATTACTTCAATTGTTTAATTATTTTTGTTATATTTCCCTAAAAATTCATATTTTCCACGTAAAATTAACAATATTTGTGATTTCTCTTATTTTATTTTGTAAATATAATTCAAATAAGTTGTATTTACATTTTTTGGAGTAAATTATTTCAAAATCATTTTATTAGGTGTTAAAAGTAGGTTATTTTCCCTTTTTATAATAATTTCTCTCTATTATTACTTTTAATAATTTCATTATTAATATAAATGCTATTTATATTAATATATAACTTTAATATTGGTAATAATATTGTTATCAATTGTTTTTTATTATCAAAAAACGATTTTCTATGCCTTTATTATTTATTGGTAAAAATAATAAAGAGCTTTAAATATATTAAGTATTATATATTAATATATTATTTCTGTTAATATAAACTATATGATTATATGTAGTTAATAATATAATAGCTTTATGCCATAATTATAATAGTTCTTTCTTATTATAATTATTCTTTATTCTATTTATTAAGCTAATAATGAAATTAATAGTACAATAAGTGAAATATTTGTAATATTTACTTATTGTCTCATAGTCAAACCTTACAGATGACCAGGAAGATCAAAGGAGAAACCTAGTAATTTGCTTGTGAACTTCAATAATTTTTTTAAGGCTTTGAGGTTATTCAATCATAATAACATCATCTTACCTCATTATAATGAAATTCTTCATATTTATATATATAATTTTAGTTTGTTTACATCAAAGTCTTGTAAAAAATCCAATTTTGTAAATTTTGATATGTTGAGCATTAAAGTACTATTATTCACCAATATCATCTCTTTTTAAGCTGTTAAGATTAATACATGATCACTTATATAAGTAAAAATGATCATTTTTGTGCTCTAAATTAAATATTAACGTCATAACCAATCAGAGAGCCAGATGGATTGGAATTTACTTACCAAGGATCCAAGAGAATCTCATTACATAATAAAAGCTCTATTTTTTATGTTTTTTGATGTAGGTGGTCTTTCCTTTTGAAATTTGTAATTTTACACTTCAAAGCATGATTACTTACTTTTCTATAATGTAATTTATGGAAGATATTAAATAATTATTCAGGAATATTCAGGAAAAAATTATTGGAATACAAATTTATTATCTATTTTGAGCTTAAAGCACATTTGGCTGGGAGTGGCCAGATGTTATTCTCATTTTTGATAAATATATTTTTCTTATGCTCACCTTTATTTATGGCATTTTAAAAGTGCTTATAGCCATCTTTTCAAAGTGATTCTGTGATAAGTTGATTTTTGGATCATCTTTTAATAATTTATGCTTCAGCAGATACAAGCTACAAACTATCAATACATGCACTGCTCATTAATAGTGCATATATCCAGGTATCTCAGTAAGTATCAAGCTTAAAGATATGAAGTCAAAGGGAAAATATATAGATAGCTGGATTAAGAATATAATTGTTAAGTTAATTTAAATGGCTTATTTCTGAGATCTTGAGATAAACAAGGTTTAAGCTCTTTTTGTGCAATTCTTCATGTATTACACTGAAATTTCTATAATTTAGGGTAAATTTCATTTATTTATGAGTTATTATACAATAATAGAATTTAATTCAAATACTTCATTATTTAGATTTATCATTTCATAATTGAATTTAAAGTTATTTATTAATTAAAGCTATATATAAAAGTATTGTGACCTTTTTTTTGGGTGAATGGTCATATCCCAAAGCTTATTACACAGAAACACCCAAGGGAAGCTATATGTAGCTTAAAGCTATTAACAACTTCCTTCTTGAAGCGTACAGAACATATTCACTTCTATATATTTGATATCAATCAATTATGCAAGTGAAATTTGTCCAAGGAAGCTTGTATTTATAACTTTATCTAATACTAAATATCAAAAAGCTTATGTAATAATTATTTTATTATTGATTCAGGAAATTGAGTAGTATACTTCCTATTTTCATTTTCTCCCTCAATTAAAATTTGATCTATAAAATATCATAATATTAATATCCTTTTATATTTGAATACTGAAGAATGGTCACAGTATTTCATATACTCAATTTAAATTTCTCAAGAGAAAATATAAAACAGAAGAAATTATTAATGTCCAGCCATAAGTATTCAGGAACCTCATTGGAGATATAATCTCCAGGTAACCTATAGTAATATAAGTTTCCTCTCTTGAAACTTCTGGATATGTTCTACTATATTTGATATGAATATCTTTTATTCATTTAGTAGTAAACTTTTAGATGAGAATATATATCAAAAAAAGGCAGTAAGCTGGACTTTTGGCACTATATTAATTAATTTTTCTGAAAGATCATGTTGAAGATCAACTTTTCTCATATCAGATTTGTGAGAATTCGAGGTTTCACCTTTCAATTGAATTTTTGCAATATCTGATTCTTCAATTACTAGAAATATCTGTGAGATTAATTTGCTAGTATGAGAAAAGTATCATTTAATTTTGATTTTTTTCACTAAGATATGAGAAAATATATCTCTGGTTAATAAAAGCAATATATATATATGTATATATGTCCCGAGAATTCTATCTAATCATTTACTGTTTGAGATATGCAATGATGAAGTTATTGAGAAATATTTCACAACATGGAGCTTGATTATAAAATGTATGATCTAATTAGATATTTCGACATTTGGTATGATATTTTTGAAGTAATTTAATAGAAGTTATCTTTAGGGAGGTGAGAAAAGAGTTTAAGTTCATTTATTATTATTAAATGTATTTAATATTGATGAAAAAATGAAAATAATGACTCTATAAAGTATATATAGCCTATCTTTTGGTCACATATTTTCTATAAAGCTGAAAATTAATTTCAATTTTCTCAAAAGGTTTTGTATTCAAGAATCCACAGGTAAAAATTGAGCCTAATTATTTTCTTTGATTTTGATAGCTTGGGATCCTACTATCAACTGAATGTTTCTCATTTTTCATATATTACTACTAAATATATTGCTCACTTGCCTTCAAATATTAACCATTTCATTTGGCTAAGCTCTTTGAATTAATTTTATGATTTATCATTTTTTTGGAAATATATCTATACATTGAAAGTGTTTGATCTGTAAGAAAAATCCCAAAATTCAATATATCACTCATTGAAATATTAAAAAAGAAATGTAGCTCCAAAAGGGGAGCAATTAAGCTCTATATTAATGGAAAAGGCAATTTTTACCCAGGATATACAAGGATCTAAACCAAAAGAGTTATATCCCTCAAATATTCTGTAGATGAGTAATGACTTACTATAGTAATATAGGGAAATCTGAGCCATAAAAATATTCATTAGGAATCACTTCATTGATTCAAATTGTTATCTATAAGCTCATCCTTATTCCTGATTTATCTGATAAAGTCAGTAATTTTCTATTTATTTCACATATTGCAAAATATTTTCACCCAAAAAAATTCAGCAACACACTAAATGGACATATTCTACTAGTCAATCATAAATTTCCCTCTTGGATATGAAATCAATACAAATTTTTGTGAAAATCCCTTTTTAATGATTTAAAATAATTGAGAAATGATTCCAAAAAGGTTTTCTTCTTAGTGCATCTTCATGAAGTTTTGAATTTGACTGTTGATAATTTTCTATGAAGCTGACATCCTGGATAGTTCATGGGAGAAACTAATATAAGTTGATTGCTACTCCACTTAAATAAACGGAGTATATCCAAGATATAGCTGAAGCTAACTTCATGAATAAAATTCGATTTTACACCAAATGAACTGTGTTTCGATTTCTAAATAATTTTTTTCACTTTAATACAAGAATCCTACATATTCAAAATATGAAAATCAAATAAGCATATCAGAATTTCGAAAATTATTTACTGTAAAATACCAATACTTAAGGATTTTGAAAGAGTTGATTTCAAAACAGATAGAAATATTAATGAGCTCATTTTAAACAACAATAATTCTGAGGTTTTTTAATACCAGCTATTTTCCCAAATTATGCATATTATCAAGAGAAAAAATGATTAAAAAGATAATAAACAAAAATTATTCACAATATATCACTATTGAGACTCATATTTAGAACAAAAAATTGTACATGTCAAATTCCAAATATATTCCTCCATTATGAAGTTTTTTTTCAATATTAAACGGAATTTTTTGAATTAAATATCCGATGAATTTGAGATTCTAAAATTTAAAATAGAGATTTTCATGTTGAAAAAATAAATCATAATATAGAAAGACATTAAATTCTTATCAAAATAATCTGAAGCCCGTATCATTTATTCAGAAATTGTAAACTTTGATATAATATAACTCCTCATTTGAAAGCTATGGAATGTGTGTCTATGGGAAAAAATTTGAAAAATTATTATTTTCATATATTTTTACTATGAATGTCTTCTTTTCAGATAACTTCAAGCTTAAAAAATGATTTTTATCATATAAAAATAATAATAAATATGTTAAAATATTTTAATCATTTCATGATTGATATCTTCGAATAATAATTATTATTACTAAAAACAAATTTATATGTAAAATTGAGTCTATTCTAATAAAATGTGAATATTATAGAATTATTACCAATATTATTATAAAAAAGGAATGATATAATCAAATTATACTTTTTTATATATTATAGAAATATAAAAAACTATTATATCTAAAAAGATGAAATACTTTAGCACTAAGAATGATACGTCTGGATAATCTTATGTTTCTAAGAATAGCTATATTATAACAAAACTGATATTATAGCTACTTGGAGTTTTTATTTGGAGATTATTAAAAGAGAGGAAATATTATTTGAAAAGAATTTGATGATAATTTTGTGAAAAATTTAGATCATAGGAGCATCCAAATTTGAGAAATCACAAGTTCCAAATACTGGATTTTTAATCAAAATACTGAATTTATTTATGTTTTATTTTCCAAAAACCAAAACATATGAGCTGTGGTATTTTGAGCCACCATAAATCTGCTCTTTATTATTCAATCCTCCATTAATTTTCCAAGCTCCCAAGTATAGTTAAGAATCTGTATAACCATATCTTTTTCTGAAGATCAATTTATTTTACCATGAAGTTGAATAAAGTGTCAGTTTCAAATACTATTCAATTGTAAGGCTTTTACAATTTACCAATATACACCCAGAAACAACTAAAAGAAGCAATTCATGTTTGACATTGAAAAAATTACAAAGCTCTATGCTCAGATGTAAGATTTTATCAGAACAATTAGCCCATGCCTCTGAAATTGAATCTGATTAAGATCTTGAAGATCATAAATGGGTTTTGAATTCAGTTTATCAAAAGAAATAACTTAGACCATCATCTCTATTTTTCTGTCCTTATATCTTGAAAGCAGATAATATGGAAATTATCCCTCATAGAAATCTTGAGAAGCTATGTCTTACAGCATACAGCTCATTGCTTTCTTTTTAATCTGTTATTGGAAAGAATTGAGTCTTTAACAACAATTGAAGCTATAATAAACATGAGCCAGAGATTAAAAAGAAGTAGCCCTTTCACAACTTGGTTGAAATGATAATGGTGCATTGGTTGGAAGTTTGTGGTTATTTCTGGTATCCCTAATGGTGTAGTTCTTCTATATACAAGAAGAGTCCTTTCATTATTGATAAATATGTGGAGCTCATAAACCTTATGGCTTAATGAACAAGGAAGTATTGAAATTTCACAAGTGATGAAAGCTCAATGCTTTCCTTTTTTTTGGTTTTATTGATGGTAGTCTCATTTAATTGTCCCAAAGGCCACCTAAGGATCTACGGCTTTATTATGATTGTAAAAATAAGTATTATTGAATTTTCCCTGGCTAATGACTATAATATAAAGTATAGTTTTTTTCGGATGAAGGGTATTCTTGAAACTGATAATAGATTTATATTTGTTTACTCCCTGTCAGTACAATTAGTATGTGATTTGAATGTTACTTCAATTTATTTAATGCTGTATTTCCGGGATCAGTACATTACTGAAGTTTATATCACAACATGATGATTAATATATTCCTGAAATATAATTTGGCTGATTCAGCTTATGGAATCTCAATGAAAATTTTCCAGAATACAAAGTAAATAAAGCACATAATCCAGATGATAGTAAATTCAACTTCTTCCTTGAAAAATCATGATTTAGAATTGAACATGAAATTGGAATACTCAAAGGTTGATGGCCATCTCTCAGAGAAATGAAAGATATAAAAAAATACAGCTTTTCTTTATTGATTTCTTAGCTGTGTAGTTATTAATAAGTTTTTTGAAAAGATTGGAGATTAATGTGACAAAACTTATGAATAGAATGAGCTACCAGCAATTCATAATATACATAATTAGGTAAATAATGAACAATTCCTCAAGATTCAGGACCAGATCAAGCTTTAGAAATTGGCATGGAGCTATAAAATTAATTAAGACACTTATATTTCTTTATTTTTTTTGGATGTGATATTTATTCTTGGAATCAGTTGAAAAAATACAACTTGCGATTATTTTGCAATTTAGCAGGGTGTTTGAAAGAAAAATTTGGAATTAGAATTATCAATGAAATTTATATTCAATTTTTCAAAAACTGCTTTAAATTTAATTTCTCATTTCAAATTTGCAATAAAGAATGATCCAAGGCTCCAAAAAATACTTTTTAAAATCTAATTTTGATGATAAAATCATAATTCCTATGGTAAATCTTTCTGTATTTATTTCTCATATGTAATTTGAATGAGCCAATAGAAATTATTTATTAGAAGAAATACTATTTGGAAGGGAGCTTTGATAATCCAAAGATAATGTGGAAATTATTCCTTCATTAAGTGATGTGAAATATTTAAGGGTTTTTTGGGATATTTGAATCAAAATTTAGTGCCTGACAATGTTTTCACTGGAGGCACCCTGGAAATATAGAGTGTAGTTTTGTACCTTGCTTGCATTCCATACAATTGAAATAATTCCAGGACTCTGACTGGTTAAATTGACATGAAAAGTCAAACATTTATCAAATAAGCTGTAATAATTAAAAGAAATTTCAGAAGTTTGTTGATTGATAGGAATGGAAAGAAAATATGGAAATTATGAAATTCAGCAAGAGTGTACGTCAAGTGATTAGAAAAGAATTTATCATCAAGGAATTCAGAGAAATTAAGGTCTTCAAATACAGGTATTTTATACTTTAAAATATTTTTTTTATTTTGGTTGAATCCTGCCAGTGGAGTTTTTTGAAGTAAGTATTTCGAATAAAAAATGCCTGCTGGGTGAAGGAAGTGACCTCTTGAGAATAATTTATATCTGAAGGAGCTTTCTTGTACCAGAGATATTGACCAATATTAACTTGGTGACCTGGGAAGGGCACCATCATATTGCATACATAGAGCCATGAATCTTGTTGCTAAATTTTTGAAATTTAAAAAGAAAGTCTTTCTGCTTCAACAGTATTTTTGAAAGGAGCAGGATTTAACTTCCGTTCTCTAGATTAACTTGACTAAATGGCTAGAGCTCAACAACTGCAAAAAGTTTCAGAAGAAATATTATATAATTTATCATGTAGAAAAGGGAATCCATGATAAATGATACAGGAGGTGCTTTTGATATACGATGAGAATTCAATTTTCTTGGTCATCTAAATGGGGAAAAATCACGTTGTTTTCTCATTTGTAGGAATAAGATCAAATTAATTCAACATAAGAAAATTGACTCCACCCGAGAGCAGGTGTTGCATTTGGGAAGCTACAGAGGAGATAGATTGGATACAGGTTGGTAGATAGAATGGAAATAAAACCATAAAACAGAAGTTTGAGAAGAAATTTAAGCCAAATGAGAAAGCCACAAATTTAAATACAGCTCCCTAAATATTAATGTGTGCTCATTATTCTGAAACATTTCTCTTTGAACAGGTAGAAGAACTTTCAATTACTAATAGAAGTTATTCTTTTATCTTATTGAATATTATTTACTAAAAAGTTAATATTTTACATAGGTGTTACAGCTTAGCACAGACTTCCCATATTTTCCACTTTCAGGAATATAATGATTGAATAATCTCCTTATTAAGTTTTTTTGAAATAAGCCTTAATGAATGGGAAAATATTCAGTACTGATAGAGCTTATAAAAAGGTACTAAGTATGATTAAGTATTTACTTTTGAACTGAGGCTTTATCTTCAAAAATCTGTGTTAGATGTTAAATTCTATACCTCATGATAGAAAGGAATTTCACTCAAAAATAGAACAGAAATTAATTAAATTTGAATTGAGAAGTATAAATTTACATAAATTGTTTTGAAAAATTACATATTTTTCCTAGATATCACAAGAGATATTGATTGAGAACCTTTGAAGAGTAATTTTGTGACTTATACAGATCCCATATAGAATATGGAAAGAAACATCTTATTTACATTTTTTAATTTAACAATTTTGCCTAGCTGAAATTCATCTCAACAAATCAATTATTATCCTCATATTACAGGATAAACCATTTCAGTATAGTAGCATAACTATTCCTCAACACCAAAATGCATGGTTTTGTTTTCCATTTTTTGAATATGGAGAGGTCTTAATTACAATCCATGTTTTCTACCCCTCTTGTTAAAGTGTTTTCCTGTAAATAAGTCCTATAATATAATTGTGCTATATTTAGGTATAACATGTGCCAATTTTTGTATTTTGAAGTATTTTTTTTGAATCATCTTGAAGGAATTCTAGCGGAAATAGGCTTTTCCCCATGATTGTTTATCTCTTATAGATAAGATTTCTACCTTATATATTAAAACAGATAGCTTAAAAGTGTAAAACTTTAATCAAACTTATTTGAGTTTGTTGCGTTATTAAGTAGACAATATTTATTGGGAAATTTCTTTGGATTCATATTAATTATTATAGCTTCTTGCTACATTATTCATTTATAAATTGTGTCTTTGTGTGATATAAGAATATTTCATTATTTATGATTATTAACCTTGACAAAATGGAAATATTTCTTTGAAATTAAAACAAACTCAAAGTCATATATGTACTATAGGCCGAAGGAATATGGCTTTATGATAAATTTGGAACTAAGATTAAAAAGAAGGATATTTCCTCAGCCATATGACAACATGAGGAATATCAAACAATCAAAAACATTGAGTAATACAATATAAGTATTTTACTTAAATAAGCATTACTGAAAGTAGTCAGAAGGCTCATTTACATAGATGAACATATTAAAGAGCTTTTAAATCTCAAAAAGATATTAGTAAGAGCTAGCTACTACATCACTTCAAAGAAATAAGATTCAACTTTTCCCTTTAAGATTATTAAATATTTCAGTGGCATTGAAAAAGAGAGGTTGAACAGGTATGTGTTTTGAGCTTAAATTGTTTTTCAACATTTTTTTAGAGTGCTTATTTGAAGTTTACTTGATCTTTAAGCTCTTTCAGCTATCTAAAATTGAGAAAGAAGAGCTTAGCCAATGTAATAAACTACTAATAGACAATTATTTCTTAATTGATATATTCAGCTCATTTGTAATATGTGTCAATTAAACTCTTAATAATATTACTATGAATCAATAGCACTATCACTTTTCTTATGAAATATAAGAAATAGAAAATTTCTATATATTTTTTACTTTTAAAACACCACTAGTTATTATAACAGTAATAATTAATTGCCTCCTAGAATCAATTACAAGAACTATAAATAATAAAACTTCCTATTAAAATAATATAAATTTTTTTGAATGTATAACTATCTTTTTAAAGAATATTATAAGGATAATACATGAAGAAAACCTTAATAATTAAGTAAAGTAAATTCACTAACACTCTAATAATATCTTGAAAATAATTGGTAGAGTGATTTAACTGATTATTTGTGGATTCAAAGAATAAAAATTGTTTTATAACAGTAATACAACAATATTAAAGTTAAAAATATTCAAAATAGTTTATTTCTATGATTTCACCTCTTTCTTATTGATTTCAAAATACTTAATAAAATATTTTAACTAATACTTACTTTTTGACACTAATGGTATGATTGAATAATAAGATGGTTTAGAAGAAAAAGCACAAAAAGGCCTCTTTTAAGTCAACAAAACCTCACACAGGTGTTCCATAGAGCAGACTGAAAGCCAATTAGTGAGAAAAAATTAATCCTCTTTGGATTATTGGTTACATCACCTGTTGTCATGTAAGATTATCATAATTACGCAGTTAAGTCATTTTACTTGACTACCAACCCTTTATGATTAAGAAATAAAGGAGTAATAAATTTCCATATTATTTTATTTTGAAATATAAATTAATTTACCAAATTTATCAATGCTGTTGGAAATTTTATCTCAGATTATATTTTCTGTTAATTCTTGAAGATTCAGTGTTTCACATAGAATCATTAAAAATGGACTGTAAGTAAGACTTTTACTTGGGATTATGAATTCATAGTTATTTTTGTTTTTTATATGGATTATAACTTTCTCCATTGGTCCTGGGGGTTTAGAAGAATTCATCAAGAATCCTATTTTTGATGAATTTTTCAAGTTTTTATCTTATTTCTATGTAGAAAAGAAAACAGCACAATGATAGCTGGTTGCCATGAGGTGAATTCATGGATACTTTTCCAAAAAGGGTTTTGATTAATCTTCTATGTTTTATTCATGGAAAATACTTAACAATTGACATGGTTAAAGGAGTAAGAGTTGATCATTACCTTCTAGTCACATCAACATAGCAGCTTATTTGCTATTTTCATATGATTTAATGGGATTTTAACTTGGTAAACAAGTTCCTAAAAGGGCTTTAGTATAAATGGTGGGCCATGGTCAGCCATGGATCCAAGATTTAGAGCTATCCATCCCGCAGAGGCCTCAGAAGTTGGGTACCCTGGCTCTCTTTGATGTCCTTTGCCCCCTTAGTTGTCTTCACATAAAAAATAGTAATTAAAGCTTCAAGACTGATATCCACTATGGGTGTACCAAATCTGTGTTCAAATTTACAGTAATATTAAGCTCCATAAACATTCATAACACTATTGTTAGTGTATATTTAACATGGTATTTCTCACATTCCCATTATCTTAGTGTGAAATTGAGAAAAACAAAAATTTTCACAATTCTTTTATGTGGTATTGATGGTGTGGTGTTGCAGTATTTACTACATTAACACCTCATAGAGTTAATTCAAGCTTATTAGCTCTGTGGATATACCCTAGGTGAAATTCTGTGCAGAATCCTATTCCGGCCTTAAATCAATAGACTTACCTACCAACAAAAAAGATATTCATATCTTCTTGAATTGAAACTGATAAACTTTGGATATATGCATTACTTATGGGTTATTCATAGTTCAGAATTTATTTCAATATTGATTGTGGCCTCTTTGGGTATGTATATATAACTTAAGGCCCACATCCCCTCCCATTGGAAATGGAAATTGTACCACAATTTCATCAATGATTTTAAGAAGAAAAATTCCCCAAAGGGGGTTAATTTTCATTCTCCAACCTCTTTATATTACTCAGATCCCATAATTAAGGCACATTCACAGGTATATTCAGGCTTGTGGACTTCTTTCATGCCTAAATCTTCTCAAACGTTTATCTGAGTCAGTTATTTCTTATTCTTCCAGCCATTCATATTCATTTACTGGATTTCAATATTGTACAAGGTATTATCTTTAATTTTTACCCCTAAGTCTGCTTTCTTCAATGAATTTATTTATGATATTGTATTCATCCTGTTTCAATTGTGGTAAATCTCCAGGAGTTGGGTTCCTTCAAGGAAAAATAATATTTATAAGCTGGTTGATGAGTTTTAATCAGGACTACTGGAAAGGTGGGTTGTTTGTTTTACAATTAACCACTCGATTCCACTTTAGCTGAATTGGTTACATGTAAGAAAACAATAAAAAAAGGTTCTAAATAAGAATATTTGAGTTTTTTTGGGCCTTTGATATTATGAAATCTCAAGTTTGAAACTATAAATAAGCTCCCTAATTGGAATTCTGATACTTGATGATTCTTGCCCCAATTCTGTTTTGCATATTCAAAAGCATCATTAATGCCTTTCTTTGTATGATAATTTACTTTATAAAGAATTGCCTTCAAGCTGGAAGCTCTAGGATGAATGTAAATCAAGTCTTTCCTCAGTGTATCTTCTAGGAATCTTGGATTCCATCCTTTTTTTAACATAGAAGGAGTCTTACCTGTTCAAGAATGAACAGATGTCTTATATGCCAGTTCTAATGCAGGTATCAAAGTTAATCCATCATGGGTAAAGCCATATGAGTCTTTGAATTCAAAAAAATAGGCACATAATCTCCTTATCATGTCTCTTAAAGGTTGAATCCTTCTCTCTGCCAGCCAATCAGTTTGAAGATGGTATGCTGTAGAAAATGATAACTTGGTCCCAAAGAATCCATGAAGATTGGTACAAATTCAGAGGTGATGTTGAAGCCTCTGTCCCTTATGATATTCTTAAACAACCCTGCATGAGAAAAAACTCTGTTCCATAGAAGTGTCATCTTTATGACATGGGAAGAATATGGGAGTTTTTATATATCTGTCTACAATGACTAAGAAAGAATTATAGCTTTTGTCACCACTTGGAGGAAGGTCTGTGACCCAATCCATGTGAACAACTTCCCAAGGGGATTTTGGTTCTTGAATATGGATCATAAGTCCAACTCTCTTGCATGTTCTCCTATTAGTGTTTCAGAATCTGTCACAAGTATTGAAATACTCGATGGTTTCTTTTCTCCAAGATAGCCACCATGAACAGCTCTTGACTTTCTTAATTTTGCTTTCCTCTGATAGGTGTCGGAATAGAGGCTATCATGAAATTCATGAAGAATGGTATTGATAAGAAATCTACTAAATACTGTAATTACACAAGAATTTTTAGCTATGTGGTAGATTATGCAATTGAAAAAATCAAATCTTCATTCAGAATAGGAGGCTTTCCATATTTCATCCAGTGAATTAGCCAAATATGTGTCTTTACAGTCTACATCCAGCAATGATGTCAAAATATGGCAATTGTTATCTTGATTATATGACTCTCTAAATTCTTTGAAAAATTCAGTCCCAATGTCAGCTATGTTAATTCCTTCAATCAGCATCTGTGGTTCTGCTTCTAAAGGCACATAAGCTGGGTTCTAAGGGGTATTGGCTAATTACCACCCACTAGGTCAATAAGATTGTTTATTTATATTTCCTGCCTTATTAACTATAGTTATATTTACTCTATATTCTTGAATGGCTATTTCCCATCTCAACATGTGTTTGTTGGGCATTTTCATTTTCAGAAGTGATTTTAATGCATTACAGTTGTTTATAACTTCAAAAACACTTCCATCAAGATAAAAATGTAATTTATAAAGTTCCCATACTAAAGATAAGCATTTCATTTGGCTTGCACCATATCTGGCTTCTGTTAGTTTAATTTTTCTTGACATGTGGAAAACTTCTCCTACTGTTGGTTTGTAATCAATAATTTGGACTTGATTTAGGACTTCCCCTAATACATCTCCACATGCATCAATGTAAAACTTTAAAGGTATATTCCAGTCATGCAAGGGAAGTAAAGGTGCTTCTGTGAGGCCTTTCTTTCTCTCCTCACATGCTTTAATTCTTTCTTCTTTCATCTCAAATGCTGTCTGTTGATCACAGATTCTGTAGAGTTACTTGGCTAGAATCACAAAAGGTCTCCAATGTTTCCTATAGTAAATAGAAAATCCAAAAAAGGAAATGATTCATTTTTTATCCTGGGGTATAGAATTAAGTATAACTGTTTCTACTTTCTTCTCTTCAATAACCAACATTGATCCTGAAACTACATGTCCAAGTGCTTTGAGTTCTTCAAACCCAAAATTGAATCTCTTAAATGGTATTTTAATATTCACTTCTGAGACTTTTTCTACTATTTTTCCAAGTCTTTAAAGGCGCAAAGACCATGAGTCTGAACACATAATTCTATCATCAATATAAATAATGAGACATTGTCCAGAAAATTCTGTGCGGAAAATGGTATTAATAATTCTTTGATAATGAGATGGAGAATTTATTATCCAAAAGGAAATTCCTAGATAATCAAAAATACCACAGTGAGTTCTAATTATAATTAATTTCTTGGATTTAGGCTTCAAGACATTCTTATTAAAGCCTTTTAATGCATAAATTGAGGTTATGTACTTGTCTTTAGATAATTGGTTCAAGATTTCCTGGATTATAGGAATTGGATAGCTATCTGGAACTGTGTAGATATTTAATTCTCTAAAATCTCCAACCATCCTCAATTTATCATTATACCAAGCAATAATTAAAGGAGTTGTGAACTCAATTTCTTGATTATTGCCTATGTTCCTCAGTACACCAAGTTGTATTAACTCTTGGATATGTTTTCAATAGCTTCTCTAGCCCTGTTGTTTTCTGGGTAAGCTAGTATTCTAAGTACTTGAGGGCATGGTCTCTCAAAATTAAGAGTAATATCAACTTCATGCCCTATAATAGCGCCTAATGGTTCTTTATCTCAATAAAAAGAACTCTTATATGTGTATAACACATTAATAAGCTTTTGCCTCATATTTGTTGATAATTATGGATTCATTTGTGCTTCAATAAGCTTATTTGACACAAATCCCTCTTGACTTGTATCTTTATTTGCATATACTGCTAATATTGGTTTAGGCATATTGATAAAAGCAAACTTTTTCCTCTTGTTTTCTTCAATTGTAATTTCTTTTTGGTTATTTCTTTCAACACCATAAATGTCTAAGTAGTCATTTCAAAGAATGATATTTTGAGAAGTACATTTATATATTACTACTATCTCTGTTTTCATTCTCAAACTTCCTTCAGGGTATGGAAATATCATGTTAGTGTTTAATATTCCCAAAGGATACATATTATTACTAGCACTACTGAATCGCACACCTTCCATTGGTAACATATGGTCTTTTCATTGGAGAAGTATGACTTGAAGGTAGTCTTTGCCAACACAAGTGCAAAATGCCCCTGTGTCAATACTGACTTTGGCCTCAACATAATTCATCAACATTGATACGAGGCAAGATGCTCAAGAAGTAAAAAATCTTACTCTAATGGGTTTAGTCTTACACATCCTGGCCTCCTGGATATTGATCAGGTTACAGAAATCTTCACTATATTGTGGAAAGTGAGTATGGACTTCAGTGACTTCAACAAAGGCTGTGATGTTCTCAATAGGATAGTCCTCTTCTGGTTTTTCCTCAGAGATTGAAGAATCTTGGTCAGATTTTTCTTTCTCTTAAGAACACTGAGCCTTTTTAATGGCTTGAACTTCATTCCTTTAAGGCTTTTGGTAAGATTTCTGGGTAAATATGAGGTTCTCTCACATTTATGGCACTTTAAGGTATTCTACCTTATTTAGAGATCTTGGGAGTATTCTGGACTCCATAGTACTTCTAGTAAAGGTTTCACAAATTCTTCCCCTAGTAGTGATATATTTCATTGAATTAATATAACACTTTTTTGAACAGGGCTCTACACATCTGAAATTGATAGCATGTACTAGTTCTCTTCCAAATTTTCTTAATATTTTTATATTAGTCATTGAGTCAGACATATCTGGGTGTAAAGCAGATAATCTGTCTGTTGTTTGAGGAACCAAGTAAGTGGTTTATCTTTTTCTGAGTTGAAAATGGAACTTTTAAAAGAATTTTCCATTTTAAGTTTCCAGGAATTGTTGGCACACTTGGTTATTATCTCAGAGTTCCACCAAAGCCAATCATGTTTTTGATGTTCTTGTCTCATCTTGTAAAATCATTTCTTTTCAGTTCTGGTAAAAAAAGAGTGTAGCTTACCCACTATTATTTCATCAGGTATGTGAAAATATTCTTGCAAAATATTGATTGTTCTAACCATTTTGATATGGCTATAATATCCTTCACCAGAGAATGTTGGCCATTATTCTAGTTTGGGAGTATCTCTTGCAGAAATTTAATTTTATTGTAGAAAATGGGTCATACTTTCTTTCAAAAAATATTTTCCTTCTGTTAAAGGTGTGGAATATCTGGGAATATTTGAATTAGGCTCACAATTCTGATGAATTTGGTTCACATTTGCAATTATTTCATTTTTTAATTTCTGTCTTTAACTTCCACTTCTTGCTAGATGTGTGGAAAAATATTGGTGTTATCAACTATTCACAAAAAATGATCTTTCAGAGTTTTAATTTTTCAATTAATGTTTTTAATGGAAATATTATCCAATTAATCACTTTGTAGCTTACATTTACTCTAAATTCTTTCACATGTATGATGAATGGACTGAAGTCTTGCTTTTGTCACTTTGCACCATTCAGTGAAAGTTCTATCATTGATTCTTAATTCATTGATATTTGATGTTTATTTCTTCAATTATTTATAAATATTATCAAATTTTACATCACTAATAGACTGAATAGGGGGTGTCAAAGTCACCAAATCCGGCCTAGAAATAAAACGGGATTTGGAACCCAAATCCCAACACTAAATACCGTGTTTTTTTATGTGTAAATCACATGGAATTTTGACTGAGTCCCCTGGTATTTTGACCAAATCCCATGCATCTGGGATTTGATTTTGAAACCTAACCCAAATGAGTACTCACAATTCATACCTGTACAACATATTCTTCTACACTCCATTTTGGACAATCTGACCGAACAGCTTACAGTCCATTTATACTTCTTCATCCATATAATAATGCCTCGCTCCACAGAAAGACACATCAAATAAGATATGAAGATCACCTCTGGCCTGCCACATCCATCAGGTCACTTAATACGTACAGATTATTTAACCATAATTAATTGACTTTCAGTCAAATCCAATTTCAAGTCATGTAATGGTACTAGTGGTTCAACATCTATTGGAAGACCTCATTTGTCAAAGCAGCATGGATTTCAGCTTATGGCCATTGAGGTCAACAAAAAATCACAAAATTGCCTAAACCTTAGTTCAAGCAGAATCTGAGATTGATGGCAAACATATAAAAAGAAATATATGGCAGCAAATAAATTTGAAAATTTAACTGGGGCTGGAATAACGGAAGAAGATGAGAGTAAAGGAATAAAATAAATGAGTGAAAAGCTTGAAATTATGTGTCCTTGCTATGCTGAAATGGATGTGCTCTTTGGCCACAAGCCCAATGTCACTCCCATTGCAAGCTATGATTAACAAGAAAAAGACAGCTTCAATGGTGATGATGATGTTGATGTTTTGCTTGATAAGGTAAGTTATTGTCTCTTCCTTTTTTTACCTTCAATAATTAATCCTCATTTGGTTTTTAAAGGAGAATAATGGTTTGGAATGACCACTCAATCTGGTTCCTTTGCTTCATAATGAAGATGACTTGGTTCAAGTGGAAAACCTTCAAAATGAATCAGTAAGTATGTTCAAGCCTGATACTTATGAAATCCATCGTTGATTATTTCTCCTTTGACAAGAAAAGTAAATCCATAACACATTCAACACAAAAGCGTAATCAAGCATTGATGCCCAACTTGAATGACAAGAGTGGTTCTAGCAAAAGGCCAATGGATATGTTTGCACCAACATATGCAAATTTGCTTGAATCACGGCAAAAGGGTATTTTTTGGATTTATGGTTAATCTGATCAATCCTACTGAAAAAATGAATGATTTTTAGCTCGTGAAACCAGTGAAGATGGTTGTTTGGAGTGGGACAGGGAGAGGTGGAATGAAGAGAAAGCAAGCAACATGGAAAATCAATGGTTTGAAGAAGTCAAGATGCAAAAGCAAATGGAGTTTGAGGAGAAGCAACTTACAAAGAAATATGAATTTGAAAAAGAAAAGTGGAATTGAAGGAAAAGCAATGCCAGATGGATCTCACTATAGCAGCATTGTCATCAAGCAGGCCAATTAGGGATCTGGAACACATTCTGAAATTAATCAATAAAAAATAACATATTAGGTATACATCATTTAATCATTTTATATGTGTTTATTTGTTAAATAAAACTGATTTTTATGTTTAATTATTAATCTTATGTCATGAAATATAACTGCACTTTATTACCAAATTGAAAATTCAATGTTTATACATAATTGGGGAACCAACTTGCAATTTCAATTTTGTACAAAATTTAATTGCAATTTAGTACAAAATTGAAAATTTGGGTCCATTTTGCATCAAGATTTTATGTGAAGTCTGTTCAAAATTAAATTGATGGCTCCCTCCATATTTCCTTTTTTTTTTGGATTTTTTGCCAAATATAAGTTGATGACACCTTTTTTCCTTTTTTTTGAAATGGTATTTGATGTCGTTATTTATTTATTTTTTTTAATTTTTTCATCTTTTTCTATATGTTTCTTTTTTATCATTCATTTTTGATTTTTATTTTTTATTTTGAGTTGATTGAACTTTTAATTTTGAAATTTTCCTTTTATTTTTGATTTTTGATTTTGAATTTTCAATTTTCAATTTTTAATTGTGATTTTTTTTTTAGTTTGTATTTTTTTTTTTAAAATTTCATTTTTTTTTAATTTCAATTTTGAATTATTCATTTATTATTTTTTATTTTTCCTTTTCACCCCTTACTCTTCCAAAAGAATTCATTTTTTTTTAAATCAGGTAAGTGAATTTTTCTTGTTTTTATTTCACAACTCTGATTTTTTTCCACCTCATTCTGAGTTTTGTTTTTTTATAGGCAATTTTTTTAAATTTTATTTTATTTATTTTATCCACCTCCAAAAATCCCCCATGCATCACCATGCACCTCCTAAAAGCCCCCACTCACCCTGGAACCTCCCCAAAAGGCTCCTGGGAGGTTCCAGGGCCTAGCCAGCTTAAATCGCGCCAAATCAATTCTGAATTGATTGCAAGGCTTTTTTTAATCTTAATGCTAATGGCCTCCAGAGGCCATTAGCATGGTTTTTATTTGATTTTTTTCTTTTTCTTTTTTTTAATAATACAATACTGATATACTGTTTTTTTTTTAATTATTATTTTTGAAAATAATAATCTTATTTATTATTTTCTTTTATAATGAACAATCTTTCAATGCTGATTTTTTTCTTTTTTTTGACATCATCATCATGAATCACTGATGATGAATTTTCTTTATTTTAATTTTTTTGAACCATAATAATTTTGACTTTATTTTTTTGATCATTATGATTGCTGAACTTGTTTTTTTCTTTTTTATAATCATCATCATTAATAGCTGATGATTTTTTTTGCTTTTTTTTCAGCTCATAATCATGTTGAACTTATGATTATTTTTTTTGGATAATAATCATTACTGACCCATGACTGATTTTTTATTTTAATTTTTGTTTAAATTTTTTATTTATTTGCTAATATAGGGGAAGATCATTTATAAGGGTTTCTTTTGCAATGTCATTCAATTTCACCCCCCTTCCATCATCCTTGAAATTCCAAAAAAATGCTCCTCCTCTCTCACTCTTCAAATCATTTTGATGATGTCATGGTTAGGACTAAACCAGACTCAGAACATCAGAAGAATGATTTGAAAGATGATGAAGCTATTATTACTCCTCTTGATGTCATTGTTAGGACTAAACCAAATATAGAATATCATGAGGATAATAATACCCAATCAGATCATAAAAGAAAGCTCACCCAAGGCCAAAGACAACACATCCATGATTCAAAACAAATTATGTCTCACCTTGGCCATTCAAGCAAAGAATATAAAAGCTTTTCAACCATTTCAATTGACACAAAATCAGCCAATTCCTCATTGGTTAAAACTTCCATCTCTCAACACTCTCCCCCATCCTTATATACTCATTGTTAAAACAACAAAGACCTTTTTTCCTGTCATCATATATGAAATAACCCCTTTTGATAATTCTTCTGGACACTCTCAAATGCTTCAAAACCTCTTAATGACATTAATGTCCTTATCTCAAAATCGACAAGAAATGAAAACCAATAAGCAACTCCAAGGTGGCATTATGAAAGGTATTGGGTTTTGTTCTGGTTCAGATTCTGGCAAACCTGGATGTGTGTGATCTTTTTTTCTTATTATTTTAAGAATTACTAACTAATTACAAAATTATTAGGTGTTTACTCCAGAAACCCAGGTTTAACTCCTCATCAAATTGAAAAAGATAATAATCAATGGAGCAAACTTCATCAATATGATGAATTTGTTTACTCAATAATCTCCCATTTTTCAAAATTATCAGCTAATGAAAATAGCTCATTAATGGAAGCAGCAAAATTACCAAATTTCAGTCAACTTGAATGGACTTCTTCCAATCCAAAGGAAGAATTCAAATCATTTACCAATGTCATTGTCACTCAAGATGGATTTTTCAATAAGCCGCACCAAGATTTGAATGATCTCAATGCCTGGACTTATGGTATATTTTCTTTTGTATCAAAAAAAGATTTCCATCCCCTTCCAACTGTCTTCACCCCCTCTGGACATGGCTTGCACTTCCCCAAGTTGAAAATGGAGATTGATTTTTGAAAAAACCAGGAATCATGGAAATTCTTTGGAAGACATCAACTATGGTTCATCATACAACAAAGCCTCCTCCAGAAATTATTAATCACGACTAAATAACTCATTTTGGATGTTCTTTTCAAATAAACCATAAATTATTTAATGTAGGTGACAAATTATTGAAAATGACACCCACTGAAATTAATTCAAAAGTCAATGGGTACTTTGAAAGAAATATGGAAGATCAAAAACGAACTAAAAAATATTACTTTTAAATAGTTTTATTTTACCAATAACATCTCCAATCCATTGTATTACATTGAATTAAGTACAGTGCCATTAAATTAAGTACATAAATCAATTGTCCTGATGAAATTTACAATTGACTATTTTTCCATGCCAAAGTAGTTGGTTTAATTTTTTCACGCATATTTACCACATCTTCCCCAATGTTGTTATTGGCCAGATTTTCTGCATGTGGTGGATCATCATCTTCATATAAATCAAACCATTCATCACCAATTTGTCTTAACATATCATGTAAAATTGTGCAAGAAACAACCCAACTAACAAAATATTCAATTTCATGATTATCCCTAATTTGACATTGCATTTCCCTTATAGAAAACCACCACCCCTTCAAAATTCCAATTGCATGCTTGATTCTGACCATTGATTTTGCTAGACAGTAATTGAAAGAACAATTGTCTTCATTCTGTGCTAAAACTCCCTTATATTCAAGAGAAACCCAAGGAGAGCTTGCATATGCTGAATCAGCAAGTAAGTACTGATCCTTTTCATAAAACTCTTGAGGTGTTTGTGCTATTTTCATATGTTGATAGACATTTGAATCATTAAGTGACCCAGTAAAACCAACATTTAGAGCAGTGAACTGTTTATTGATATTGCAAACCAGTTGTATTGACATAGAATAACTTAATTGTTAAAAACTCAGTAAAAATGAAATAAAGAATAAAGATTCAACAGCTTACCTCTTTTTGCAATCAAAATAGGATTCACCATCATTGGGGGGACGTTGTGATAATGGTATGAGACTCCCATCAATGAACCCAATGCACCCAGGGAAGCCTTCTGCTTGCATTACTTCAGAAATCTCTCTTTGTTGTTCTATTGTTGGCCACACAACCAATTTGTGCTTCAGCTTCATTAATATCTGGATGACTCTTTGAGTTTACCACACAATAGCCCCATGGCTAATTCCAAATAACTTTCCAATCTTTCCCAAAGTGGCCCCATTGCCATTTGATCCTAGCCTTGATAATGCCACAGCCAATTGGATGGCAGGATTTCATTGTTTTTTTGTGATGAGTTTTGAAAATGTTTATCAGATTGAATTTGTGCAACCAATTTTTCAAATGATTCATGTGTGGTCCTACATAGCTGTCAAAACCTTTCAGATGATAATGTTTGTAAATCATTCATTGTATACATGTAATGTGATGGATATCTTCTACAAGAATTGATGTATCTTTGTGATGTCATCATATATAATAATATTATATCTTCCTGGATATCAAAATCACTATTGGAGCTGAGAGCATCAAGGAACTTCAGTGAGTTTAAGGTCTGAAGTAAAGGTAGCCTTTGCAAGGCCTTGGGCATGGTAAATGAAGAAAAGGCCTGTAGTAAATGCAATTTGAAATCAAATACTTTAATAAATGACAAGTGTATTCAGATTTTCTACAAGAGAAGGGAAGTTTTATGCAATTTAAAATGCACTTACTGAGTTGTGTGTTTTAAACATGTTCCTTTATGGGAAGCTAAAGGCAGGATTTTAGTATTTAAACATGAGATTTGGTACCAAAAATCTGGGTTTTTGTACCTTAAAGTACCACACCGCTTGAGGTGTGGGATTTCTTAAATCCCAAAAAATTAATGTGGGATTTTGGCAGAAAAAAGAGGGATTTTGAGTGTGCGATTTGGTAACTTTGACACCCCCTAATGTATCTAAATTCATCTATAATTTGTGTGGAAAGGTCCTTTTCATCATTCATTTCTCCTTGGTTGTGAAAAAAATTAGAATTCTGGTCATATTGAACACACTGTCCATGGCTAAAGTTCCAATTCGGGAATCCTATACCCCTGTGGGTAAGGTCTTTTCCAATTGGCTTTGTATTTTCCCTTGCCTTTATTGTTCTTGGGATCCCTCTGTGCCTTCTGAGGTCCTTTGGGATTGTGTTTGGATTGTTCTGGAGCTGGTTGACACTACTAGGCCTTCTTTCTCCAAAGCTGGGGTCATTTACAGTCCCTTTGTTTGGTCTATGGATAAAAGACTTTGGTTCTTCAACCAATTCCTTATCTTTTTGACCTTGTCATTGAAAGACAATGTAACCCGTTCTCATAAGATTTCTATGGTATTCTACTGACCCAGAAAGCTCTTGATGTGTAAGCAAGAGTTTATTGCCCCCTGCCAAAGGCTTGGACATATTTTCCATCCTTCCTCCTTGGTTGCTCTGTACCAGTTTTTGTACTGGGACTTATATATTTATATGGCTGCCATTTGGACGTGGTTCAACCCTTAAAGCATTACCTTGAATCAGTTGAGACTAAGAGTTAATGTACAGACTTATGGGTACAGAACTTGGGGAATGGGGGGAAACTCTTGCATCCTCCAAATGTGTCTTTCTTGAGGAAGGTATTCCAGGTCTGCCCCTGGTATTGCCTATTCCTTGTCCAGATACATCTGGTTGGACTAAATAGTTTCTTCCATTTCTGGTATGCCCCATTTTCACATAAATTTAAGAGAAATAAAGAATAAAGACAAAGAAAACACACTTTTTGGTGGGTGGTTGGATGGCACTTCTTTAGATAAAGTCCCTTCTTTAGAAATATGCACTTCAATACCCTCTTCACATTATGGGCTGGTAATAGTTGGTGTGAGTTTTTTTACACTTATTTTGTTTTCTTTTTTCACATACTTAACAATGATATTGAGATTATTAATTTCTTATACTGACCAGTTTTGTTTGGTCTGTTTCATTGTTTGTAGATTTCAATGCCTCAACAATATGACAATGAAACTAAAGAAAAGGTTTTTGGGATGTGGGAAGCTGGGTTATCCCTTTGCAAGATCAGCAAACTAAAAATGATGCCTAAGAAAGCAATTCAAGATATAATAACTTATTATTACAATGGTGCAATGGTGCAAAACTTACGCAGGCCAGAAAGGAAGCCAAAATTAAACAATTGGGAAGTTTGCCAGTGCAAGAGAGTCACAAAGTTGTTTTTCTCTGCAAGTATGAACAAAATAACAAGTTTGATAATGAAGGATTTTTCCTCCAGAATAGTCCAATGTGTGCTCCATTGAGAAAGCATATTCTCACATCTTAGGGTTATCAAACCTTATTTGCACCCTCATCATTTTGATTATCAATTAGAATTTCCAAGGGCCCATGTCAATTGGTTGATTGAAGATCGGGAGAAAGCTATATGGACCAATGAAAGCAGTTTTGAGCTTGTGAAAAACCCTATTCCAACTTGTGTTTGGAGCTCCCAGGGTGAGTAATATTCACTTGAATGTCAAGTTGCTTAATACCATAGTAGACAACAGTCCATTATGGTATGGGCAGGTTTTTTCAATGTTGAAAAATTGAGCATTTTTATCATGGGGCCAAATGATTTTCAAATACAAATTTTCATCAAGAACGTCTATTCACCAGGCGTAATTCCTTGAAAGAACATTAAAAATTGATGAATTGTCAAGAATTGACCCTTTGCAAGGATAATTACCCATTTTACAATTTTCTATTATCTTACCAATGAAAGGAATCTCAAGGGATTTGTAAATTTACATGGCCTTCCTATTCACCTTATTTGAATCCAATTGAGAATTTTTGGAAGAAGATGAAGGCCCTGGTTCATAAATGATTCCACCCAAAGACAATCTCTGAAATCTAAATGTCTGTTAAGGCTTCCTGGAACAACATGCCAAACCATTTCCTTGACAATTTAATAAATTCAATGCCCAATGATAAGACGCATTTGGAGATTTTCTTAAATATAGTATTTAATATGCTGAGCTACATGAAAAAGTAAATTTAAAACCAATGTTATACTTTTTTATTTTGATAATTAATAAACAATTTGAAGTTAATTAATGCTAGCAAGTGAGACTTTTTCTACCAATAAGATTGTGAGTAACTTTAAAAAAACTCAATGAAAAATAAAAATAAAATAAATAGAAGTGAACATACAGCTTTCTCACCCCACTGTACAACCTTTATTGGGCTCAGAAGCCACATCTGGGAAAGTTTGAACAATACAGGGTGAAGAATTTCATTTGGGGACCAAACAGCCATCTTATGACATGTATGACACATATGATTCTGTACAGATCCTATATTGGTATGCCATACAGTCCAAAATATGAGCTATTGAAAAATAAACAAGCTTCTTTGTAGAATTGACACCTCATATTCAAGAATATGGGATATCTTCCCACAGTATTGAGGTTTTTACTGCAATGTGGGATGTTTACCTTAAAACTTCTATAGATTTGTCAGTTTTAAATAGAATGAGCTCAAAATTGGTTCATTTTGTAGCCCTGTATGTGTCTTACGCAGTTATATCTTAGTTTCAATTGTTAGCATTAAATATGAAAAAGTTATGCCACTTTTAAATTCCATTATTCAGATATGCATTCTTTTGAAATCCTGTATAGAGTTTGTTTCCTCCATAGCCTTTGTTCTAGATAGGCTATAAGAAAATGGATGGAATTATCAGAAAAACAAATTTTGCTCTCTCTAAAAGGAACCCACTTTAGGTATCTCACACTAAAGCTATAGAAGTTAGATGGGAAGTGAATATTTTTTCACCCTTCTTTGGTTTATTTTTGGACATAGCTTATGTAGTTTTGATGCTAGCTTAATTTGGCTAGTACCATTGGATAAACCTTACTGAGGGCTTCAATTTTCTCCATCTTTCTCTGTATTTAATATTAGACGTGAAACACAAGGTTTATAATCAGCTCTTTCTTTGAGCAGGAATAACCTTTTATCCTTTTCCCTATGGTTATTGGATTTATATATTTGGAAATAGGCAAATTTCCTTCTTCTTTTAATACCAGCTATGAGCTATTTTGGCTCAGTTTAGTTTCTGGTGGTTCTTTGCTCTACCATTATTTGTTAGTATTTTGGTTGTCATACTTGTGCTCTGCTTTGAGTCACAGGCTTACAGAGGTGAAGAAATTATTTTTGGCTGTAAGAAATTCCTTATTTTTACTGAGGATCAGGGTTTGGAATTACATCTTCAAAATTTAATCTTATTTATTCTAAATTTCAAAATGATCCCAGTAACATATTAGAGTTAAGTTTGGGAACTACCATGTCAAAATGTGAAAGGCTTGTTAGGAACCAATTTGTTTCTCTCTAGTTTTGACTTTTCAGTTGATTTTGATTAGAGCTCTACAGCTCACAATCACTCTATTTTTGGCAAGAAAATAATAAAAATCTCAAATTCCCAGATTGAATATCCTTTCCTTTATGATATTTAGACTACTAAATGATAAAATAATCAGCTCTTCAAAGTTGAAATAAATCGTGAAGTTTTTTTGTGATCCTCACTTTTAAGGTTTTTTCAGATGTCTTTCAATCCACTTTTAAGTATTCATTAATCAAGTAAATCTTTCTTAAGAATTTAATATTTCTCTTAGTATTCCTTCTCTTCTACATACTAAAACTAATGGGAGAAAGTATTTGAATCATATTTCTCATGTCAAATTCTTGTTCAAAAAACTGCTTACATATTTCTATTAGGAAAATTTGCTTTTTTACTTGACTACTTCTTTTAGTATTAATTTCCCTCCAAGCCTTCCAATGGATAAAAATAATTTTCTGACCACAGTTTTCTCATCTCAATTTCTTATCAAAAACTTCTGCCTTTTGTTGAAATTTATTACCCTTTGTTTTTAAATATCTATGAATCCAATTATCCTCATAGTTATCAATCAATTCTAATTGCTGAATTATAACTCATCTCCATCCATATTGTTTTCCATTCTACATAAAATGGTCTTCAGAAAATCTACTTGACTAGCAAGTGGCAACTTGAAATTACTTTCAATCTCATCTAATACTACTGGATCACTCTCCAACTTTGATCCTTTTTGACCTTTCCTTCAATTCATTCTTACACATGCATTCATTGAGTAATCCCTTTTGTGGTATTTTAAATTGTTTTTTCTAGTCCTACCACTTGAAAGTCCTTAATTAATGCCAAAGGTCCTTGAGCTCATTCTTTTTTATCTCAGATTCTAATGAAGAAAATTCCACACTTTTCAAAACTTTGAGTCTCTTATTTTCATCATATATAGGCTGAATAATCCTTTTAATATCCTTTAAATTAGAATAAACCTTGATTAAATCTCAAATAATCTAAATTTTTTCCACTTTATCATTAATTAACAACATTACAGTACTTCGAGCTCTCTCTAATAGCACTTAATCCCTCTGAATAATCAAGCTTTTCTTCCGCTATTTTGATAAATCTGTATAAATTTGCCCATCAAGTATATGTTTATTTAGATTTTGATATTTCTTTCATTATTCCTTCGCTTCTACAGCTCAAAATTAATAAGAAATATTAACTAACCTGTTCCCCCCCTCAAATCCCAATCAATGAATTGTGCTCCTTTTTAAAATTAAATTACCGTTTGTCCTACTCATTCATATCCTTACTGCGTAATCTATACAATAATTGCTTTATTTTTCAATAATGAATATTATAATAAGTATATAAGATATAAAGATATTCCAAAAGTAATTCTACCATCATTAATTATATAGTCACCAATCCTGAAAGGAGAATCATCCATAATATCAGAAAGCATTTCAATAAATACCCTTCTTTATGAAACCACTATACTTGTTAAATCCTTCAATTTGAAAAGTAAATTAATCAACAGAGTTCCATTTCTTATGAAAAGAAGTTGGTAGCCATTGATCAAAATAAAAAGCCATTATGGATGTTTTCTTCTTGGCACCTTCTAATAAATTGATATATAATCTCAAAAAATCATTTCAGAAGTCTTGTCATTCTCTTTTTCTTCAAAGGAACACTCCTCAAAAATAACTAAAAATTGAGTATTTCACTTAGGCCTGAGGTATTCTATAATATGGCGAGAATAGCTGGTAGATATGCAACCTTGAAAAATATCAAAAAATACCACACTGAATGGACTAATATAAAATATTATTGATTACCTTTGAGGTAATCTCTTTGTGAAAATTTCAATGGATAATCCAGAAATTTATTCCAAGGAGTTAAGGAGAAGCTTCAGAATGTGGATTACCCACAGTTTGGTGATGATTCATAATTTTGAAATACTTTAGAGCTAAAATTCCCTTCCAATTTAGCCCAAATCCTTTCAAGCTCATCCAAAAACCCATATCCGAATCCAGTTTAATCACCTTTTTGAGTTGGTGTATGGTTTCTAATTCCAAATTCTTGGAGAAATTTGGTTTAAAAAAATTTAAAGTAAAACATGGTTAATTGAGCTTGCTCTTTTGAAACGTTTTTCAGCTTTTCCCAATGAAATGGATGAGCTTAAAGACTAAAAAACAAGAGTTATTTTCATAAAGCTTCCCCATCAATACATCATGGGATTATCAGGATGAAACTATGATAAACTGGTAAATAGGCTAGTTACAGCTTTAACTATGTTTGTGACATGGTTATAAAGATTAAAATAAAGGTGTTTTCAAGATAATAAGGGTTATAATTAAATAAAAAGGGCTTTACTATTGAGAAATAGTGGTTGTGAGCGCTGCTTAAAGCTCTGGGTGCAGTCTTACCAGTTGGATTACTATAATAAGAACTACAATACTAAGTTTTCTAGTATAACCTGATTATTTTCCAAGAGTAAAACTGTTTTTGACAGTTTACTACGTAGGAGCTCAAGAGCAGGATGAGGAAAGCTTTTGTGGATGTGAAAAGCCCCCTTTTTATCCTGAAATGGGGTGAAAAGGTGGCTAGACCTTTCCACGTAGAGGAAGTGAAGATTTTTCACTCTCTAGGAAAGGCTTGTGGTTTACAAAAGGCCTGTATAGCCTTTATTGGGCTCAGATGTGGTTTTGAAACCACATCTGGGCAGTTTTCACCAATACAGGGTGAAAAATTTCATCTGGGGACCACACAGCCTGATTCTGACATGTATGACACATAGAATGCTGTACAGAACCTGTATGGGACCCCAGTATTGAATTAACTATGAGGTATTGAAGTAAAAACAAGCTTCTTCATCAGTTTGACACCTCACAATCATGGCTATGGGATATTATCTCATGGTAAGGCTGTATTGGTCAAAATGTGGGATTTTGACCTTAAAACAGCTATAACTTTGTCAGTTCTTGAGATATAAACCTGAAAATTGAATCAGTGTGTAGCCCTGTATGTGTTCTAAACAATTTTACCTTATTTGGTATGGTTATAATTAAATATGACACAGTTATCCTATGTACAAGTTTTTTGTACATGTGTGTGTTTTTAGGCAAAAGCTGTATTGGGCTTGTTTGCCCTATAGGTTTTGTTCTAGTGGAGATATGGAGAAATGGATGACACCAGAAGATAGCCCTTATTGTGCTATTTCCAAAGAGACCCCACTTTAGGTATCTCACACTAAAACTGTAGAAGTTAGATGAGAGGTGAATGTTTTATTCACTCCTATTTGGCCTGAATTTGACCATAGCTTCTGTAATACTGGTGCTTGCTCAGTTTGGTTTGTACCATTGGATAGCCCTGGATTAGAGCTTAGTTTTGCATACCCATTTGATGGGGTTAGGCCTCCTACTCTGTATTTCAGATGAGAGGTGAAAATTAAGGTTTATGTTCAGCAACAGCTTTGAGAAGGAATAACTTTGTTATTCTTTGTCCTATGATGATGGGACTTGTATATTTGGAAAGGGGTGAGTTTCCTCTTTCGTTTGATACCTTCTGAGCTGATTTGGCTCAGCTCCCTGTTTTGGTGGTATTTTGGTTATACCATTGGTTTATGGTGTTTGGCTGTCATGCTTGGGCTCTGGTTTTGAGTCACAGGCTGACAGGGATTCACACTCATTTGGAATTTTCTACATATCTTCTTTCTAAGCAAGTTTCACTGATTGAAGATGTGGATTAACCAATTACCAAAATATAAAACATTATTCCTTCATGACATCCCACCTTTTTCTCAAAACATTAGATAAAAGGAGAATACTTTCAGTTACAAATAACTATATATCTTCCGATTTATGCTCTTAATTTTACTTTTGTATCATCAGAAATAATGTTTGGGATTAGTATTCCCTACAGAACTCCTTTTTATTACTATATCTCACATCTTAAAATAGTAATAAATAAGATGAAGTCACTTTGAAAAAATTGTTCCACTTGATTCATTGAGCTATATTATTATTCAAATGACCCTTTTAGAGAATATCTTAAGTTAATATATAAGTTTTTTACAGAAAGTGAAAATTTCATTATCAAGCAACATTAGTGATTTTTCTACTCAATATTATGATGTCAAAATTTTCTCTAAATCAATAATTTCAAAACAAACTCCTTGTTAAATATTTATCAAAGAAAAAATTCATTCAAATTTGTGAATTGAGAGTGCCATCTGTCATAATCTTTTCTTGAAATATCACATATTATTAAAACCCCAGTTCTTAATACAATCAATATTCATTGATAAATGTGGACCAAATTTAATCCAAAATGTATGGAGAATATAAGTAAAAATACACACAGATACTATGTAGATACCAGAACAATATTCATGCCATTTTTCTCATGAGTTAATCTAAATAAAAAACATTATACAATTGGATTTAAAATAATTTCACACAATAGATACTCTATCCTAATAACATTCCTTCAAAAATACCTCTTTCCTTAATCCTCTCTTACAAAATATCATTCCTATTATCTCTGACACACACCCCTTGCTGATTCCATACAGCCAAATATGCTTATTGTACTTCTTCACTATAATTACCCTATATTCATTAATAACCAGGCTTAATAGATAATGTATAGCTCCACCTATAATCCTTTTTCTACTTTTTTGTAACTTATTAGAATGTCTAAAGCATTTATCTTCTCACATCCTGTTGGAAGTTGTGAAAAAAGCAAGTTTTTTGTTGAAAGTGATGTGAATTTAAGAACATTTTGTAAGATAAATTGACTTTCATCTTTTAGTTTTATCTTTCCATCCATCCCTCAAATACCATAAACTATTCAACTCCTGTCCTCAAAATATTCATTAATCAATTAGCCTTAGGTGACCCCACATCAAGGAAATAATGTTAGCTATACCCAATAGCACTGATGTTCCTCCATTTTATCAATAAAACACGCACATAACACCAGGGCGAATCTCGCGTCAATCGTCGGCGATTGACTTCACGTCGCACCGTGGTCGGTATAAAATCTTGCTTCAGTCGCGTTAGTGTCACTTTATAGTCACTGGATTTAGTGGGTCACGTCACGTCAGCGTCAAGACAACGTCAATCGTCTCACATGTGTCACATGAGAATGTCACTCAAAGCCCAAACCCATTTCAACACTATGCGCAACGTTTGTGTAATTTCACCTCATTGGCTTCCGCCTCCCCGACGCTTAGCATGCTTACGCACCCGCACCGCCCTCCATCCGGATGAGACTCCGACACTGCCCGCCCCTCTCCGTCCTCACCACTCCTTACGCTTTCACACCCCCGCCCCTACCATCCTCACGCTTGTGTAATACCCTCCCGACATGCCTCCGACACCACTGATGACCCTTACGCTTGTGTAGTGCCCTCCCGACATGCCTCCGACACAGCTTACCATCCTTACGCTCATGTAGTGCCCTCCCGACATGCCTCCGACAACAGTTACCCTCCCTCCCGACATTCTCCCGACACTGCTTACCATCCTTACGCTCATGTAGTGCCCTCCCGACATGCCTCCGACAACAGTTACCCTCCCTCCCGACACTGCTTACCATCCTTACGCTCATGTAGTGCCCTCCCGACATGCCTCCGACAACAGTTACCCTCCCTCCCGACATTCTCCCGACACTGCTTACCATCCTTACGCTCATGTAGTGCCCTCCCGACATGCCTCCGACAACGCTTACCATCCTTAAGCTTCCGTACTACATCCATAGTGTGTACGGTGGCTTGTTGGCGTACACAATGGACGCCATCGCCGAAATATGCTGAGTGGCCTTCTCTGCCAACAGGACCTCAGGGGAAATTGGTCAGTATATTCACAATGTTGTGGCTAGGGTTTAAATCATGAGACTCACAAATTAAAACCTAATAAGTGGACTATTTAAGACAAGAATTGTGTCTCCTGTTTCGCCGACAAAACCATTTTATTTCATATCAATCAAATGAACACTTTGCTTAGTCCTTACCTCATGAGCATTGAATAGTTCAAAAGTTGACTTTAGTAGGTTTCTCACTAGTCAACTTTATTCAATGTCTCACAGGGAAGTGATTTCATTTGCATGATATGAAATAATTTGCAAAACATCGCCTCCTTCAATTTCCCGACAAATCGCATTTGCACCTTTTTTCTTGAATTTGGATCTTTTATCAAAAAATTTTCAAACAAGTTAGCAATCAACTCGTCACCATCTATTTGCTTAATAAACTACCTCCGCTATGGCCCGAACCCCGGGAAATTCAACAGAATTCAATGAACGACCAACTTCAGCCCCAGAGAGTGGAAGTGAAATCTCTGATATCGCCAGTAGTCGTGAATTAGGCATTGAAGTAGAGAGCCAGTCACATGAAGATAATCAAGATCCACCAGTTCTTCCGGAATGTGAGTATGCATCCATCTTTAATATTTCAAATCTCTCAAAACCTGATATTGTGTCATAGCCTTTATTTCAGGGCAGCCTCCAAGCTCTCAGAAACCGAATTTTAAAAGTTATGAGAAGGAAAAGACTGTTGAACCTTGTGCACCGACAGAAGATGATGGGCAAGATGATGTAATTTTCAGTGGGGAGGTGGAAATTATATCCAAGGAACAATTTGTCTCCAACATTGCTCAAACAATCCCAAGGCTCGAAAAAATCCAAAATGATAGTAAAATTCCTGATTATGTGCGTCAAAAGATTGCTGAAGCCATGAGCCTGCTCAAAATGGATTTGAACCGTAAGTCCATTACTAATTCAAAACAAAATTGATAAAAATAGCTGCTTACAATATATGGGCAGGTGTGGAGGTGGGAGAATCTCTACCTGAAGGATCTCGAGTCGTAATTGGATTTCCAGGCAAAGGATTAGGAAAAAGACCAAATATACATGCGACCAAAAAAACAAACAAAAAACGCCGTACCTTTGAAGCCGCAAACGATTCTCGCGATCAAGGTGATGAAATTATCAATGTTGAAGGGGACCATATTGATAATGAACCTCCGCATACTGAACCCCCCCCAATACTCAATGAAACAATCCATGATGAAGCTCCACATACTGAAAGTCCCCCGATACCCAATGAAACAATGCATGATGCAACCCCTCCCGCCTCTCCTCGGAATATTCAAGCCTTTCAAGAAAGGGAAACAATTAAACATGATACAATGGGACGAGATATGACTGATATAATTCCCGACGCTGAGCCCGAAGTGTCATCCGCTGCGAATTTTCAAGGAATATTTTTATCCCGCATGGAAGAGTTTGCAGGCGTTTTGAATTATCATTCCAATATTACTCAACAATCATGGAAAAGGGGGCTTGATAATATCAATAGGATTTACAAAAATAGATGGGATAATTTACCAACAAAGGATTCTCATACATTCCTGCCCGTTGGTATTAAGGTGATCAGTAACCGAGATCTTAAAATGTCGGCTTGGCTGCAGGACCTTGAGATGGCAGGTGAGTTTTTTTTTATCTTTGTGCATGATACTTGATTATTGGCTGTTGACTGGTGATATAAATTGCAATATACAGGGTTAGATTTTTTTAAGCCAACCGAAACAGAAGCGTTTTTTGATCACAACATTTGGAATCTCAAATTGATGAAGGAATCAGCTAAACCTCCAGATAATCTCGCAAAATCTGAACACTCCTTCTTCAAAATGGTTCAGAGCCTTCTTTACCCCGCCAATCCAGTTAAACATTTTTGGGCAAATGTTATGTTTGAATCCATTAGTTTAGTCTCATACGATGTGATTGCACCCAAACCATATGTTGCACCAACATCAAATTCAACCGATCCTCTTGGACTCGAACGGGGAGCAGTTGAATACCTTGCCTCCTGCTTGAGTAAATCGAAGCAACGTGCAACCCAACTCAGCATTGAAGGTGGCGGGGCTGACAATGAGATATCCACAAAGCCGCACAAGAACCTGGAGGATCTAATGGATACAGTTATCCATTTGATGATTGCATACAACATGGTACGTGCACATACAAAGGTCGAAGTTAATGGCATCAAAGGCAAACTCACAAACTCAAAAAAAAATGAGGCCATCAAAGATCTTTTGGCATGTCACAAGAATCTTGGAATCAATCGAATTTGCTATGGTATATTAGCGGCATTCTGTGCGGCGGGGGTTCGTGGTTTGATGGTATGCTCAGATGACTGGAGAACAAGCTCAGTTAAAGGGGCTTTAGCACTAATTGACATTTCCGCAAAACTTTCAGAGGGTAAAAATCTAGTGGAGCCAGTGTGGCTACGTACTAATAAGTATATATGTAATTTACTGAATAAAAGTTTCTTCTCATCAGAGTCTTTTAACCCCACTGTACCTCTTAGATTTGATTTTGCACGATGCTTAGTATTAGACTTTGGTGATGCCTGGGTGGCGAATCGCGGGCTTGGTTCAAGTGATGAGGTCACCTTGACGGTACCCAGGTCAGCTAAACTCACAACCAGGATTGACCCGTTTTAGATTAGCTTTGTACTAGATAGATTGTAATTTAATTTTGCAAAGTGATTTATGAATTTAATAATCATGACTTCCTATCCTACTACTGCCCGGATGCCACAGTCTGAGTACCAATAGTAATTGTACGGCGGCATGCCTCCGTACATCATTGCGAAGACTCCGACAAGACGCAAGCTGAGTCAGGCGTTGTGCCCGCGAGTAGCACACGCGGGGGCATTGCGGGAGGTCGCGTGTATCACTTCACGCCAGCCCATAATAGGCAAAAGGTTCCTGTGTCTTTCAAGAGGAGTGGGATAACTAGGGATCCGCAGCAGGATGCATATTGCATTTGCGTGTGCTTGCAATATTCCAAATTGCTGGATTGGAAAGTGATTGCATGGGAACATCAATGTGTAAAATTGAATAATGCACTATCCACTGCAATTTTCAGGTTCAGGTATTTGAGATCGTGAATTTGCCAAGGTCAGGCGTGAGCTTTCTTTTTAGCCGCAATTAAAAAAGATTCATCCATCGCAATCCAATTTAGGTGATATTAAGAAATCAGTAATCATTCGGTTTCATTTCATTTTCTGCTGAAAGCATGCCATTCACGAAAAAAGGAAAAGAGCGTAAAAGGGAACTCGCGAGAAAGCGTCGGGCTGAGGAAGGAAAGTGTGAGTTACTCGCTTAATCTCAGTGTATATATATAGATATATATATATGCTTCCACATTTATGTGGCACCCTCATTGGGCCCCACTGAAGAACATGGGCTTTAGTCGGTTCAGATTGTGCCAATGTCATGTGGGCTCCAACAGGGAAGTCAAAGGATGTGTGCCGAAGAAAGCTCCTTGGCAGTATCTGATATCTTGTGTGCTTCAACACATAGTGATCCCGCAACCACTCGGGAATAGTAGCAGATCCCAAAAGACAAATGAGCGCAAAACGACCCGAATGAATAGGTTTTTTTCCTCCTCTCGCCCAACAGCACAAATATCAATGCCAGTATCAGCAAATATCACCCCAAGTGAAATTCGGAGGGTTGTGGATGTCAATCAGATCAAACGCATTCACTTTGGCCGTGTGGCAATTTTCTCTTCAACCGGATTACTCATTGCCCTTGTTGAATTCCGACCATTCACAACAATGAGTGAAGTCGAGGTCAATCAATGGGATGAATTATCACAATTCTTATTTCGCGAAAAGAGGTTCACTGACCCTATTGCAACAAATGGAGCATTACTGGAGGGATTTATGTTCGCGATTGGGTGGCGCAAATGCACCACGAAGAATGAACAATTTGGTCTGTATGGTAGTGCTGGCAAAATTGAAAATGCAAAAGATGAATGGCGGGACCGAGGTGCCAATCTTAGCTCGGTGGGTCGCATTCTAGGTCAATCCTTACGATATGTTGGGGATAATTTATTTCAGAAGATTCAAAATTGCTACAACTCATTGGGGGTTCCGTCTTTTGATCAAGTCAACTATGAAGGCGATATTCCGGCAAATCAGGGTGCATTCGAGTTCGCTTCCACACTCACTTTCACCATGAATGGATTCAAAAACGCACCTCATGTTGATAAGGATGCATCGCTGTATGCTTCGGGATGGTGGTTTCAAGCTGATAAGCGGACCGGCCAAATTCAAAGAGATGCGTCAAAGCGGTGTACAGGGGGAAAATTGATTTTCCCAAATGAGCATTTTTGGATTGATCTATCCACATGTCATGGGCTCATTCAGGTAGTGTGGGCCAGTAGTACATTTGTTCATTATACTGATCCAGCACAGGACAACAAAAGCACGACACTAGTGGGTATGTCCGCACAATGCTCAAGCAGGTTAGCAAAAACAATGCGGCAAAAAAGCAATGGCTATTATGAGATTGGCGAGAGAGCGGGCTATCAAATCAGGGATGGTAATACAATCTCATGCCGATTCAAAGAATGAGGAGATTTGCAAGTGGGTTGGGTAAGTAATGGTGAGGTAAGGCAGAGGACAATATACACCAGGATTGGATGGATTCGAGTGCGGGAGATGGGGTGTCTCACATGAAAAAGGGGTGAAGTGGATTATGTACGGTGGCATGCCATCGTACATCGGTCCTGGTTTGTTGCTATTGTCCAGGATGCCAATGCTTCACACGCGAATCCTCATGCTTGTGCAGGTTCTGACAATGCTAAAAGTTCCTTACGCCTATGCGGGGGGCCATCGCTACACACGCCAATCCTTATGCCTGTGCAGGCTCCCGAAAGTTTACACGCCAATCCTTACGCCTTTACAGGCTTTCGACGATTCACACGCCAATTCTTACGCTTGTGAAGCTTCCCCACAATGCTGAAATTTTCTTTAGCCTGTGCAGGATCCCAAGAATTCACACGCCAATTCTTACGCCTGTGCAGGCTCCCAACAATTCACACGCTAATCCTTATGCTTGGGGAGGGTCCCAAAAGTGCTAAAATTCCTTACGCCTGTACAGGCTTCCGACGATTCACACGCCAATCCTTACGCATGGGAGGGTTGCCAGCAATGCTGACAAATTCTTACGCCTGTGCAGGCTCCCAACAATTCACACGCCAATCCTTATGCCTGTGCAGGCTCCCAACAATTCACACGCCAATCCTTATGCCTGTGCAGGCTCCCAACAATTCACACGCCAATCCTTACGCCTGTGCAGCCTCCCGACAAGTCACACGCCAATCCTTACGCTTGTGAAGGTTCTAGCCAATTTAAACAATTCAATACATGAGTAAGACTAATAGCGTGTGACCATAGGAAAGGCCATGTTTCACGAATCTGGACTCGATTGCTCACATACGGGAACCTCCCGCTTTTTTACAGTTAAGAATGGGTATGGCTCTAAACCATGGGAGAAGAAAATATAGGAGAGGATAACGGCAACTATTGGGGCATTTTGAGAAAAAGAGGGTCACACAAACAAATACTCACTCAAACCTTTGGTAGGGCACTTATAAAACGTTTTCTCATGCAATAGGATATTTGAACCATTGAACAAAATATAACTTAACGTGAGCAAAGAATGTAATAGAAATGGAAAATAACAATCATTCAATACAAAAAATTTATATGAAAGAAAGTATTACAAATAATAAATAGAGGAAATAATGATTTTTTTTTTAAATTTTTTTATTTTTCTAAGTATTTCGAGACTATCCCGGTGATGTCCTCCTTTGGATAAGCCTCCATTGCCTTGCCAAGGAGGGAGTTTAGTTCCTCCCGGAATTCCCGGTGCATCTCATTTCGATGAGTTGCATCCACGAAAGGAATCATGTGGAGCAAGCGACGATGCTCCAACAAGATTCGGTTGATCGAATCGTGGACGATGGCTCGAGGAATCATTAGGGTCGGTCGCAGGTCGGTGAATTCCTGGCGAGCGTCATCGTGAGAATGAGACGAGCTTGGCACCGGGGGGGAGGAGGCGTTGGGGTTCTCGGGGGCACTGGAAGGGATCTCTGGGGAGGGAACCGGGGTTGGAGTGGAAGGGGAAGATGGTGGAGTCGGTGAAGAAGAAGGGGGAGGGGGAGGGGGAGGGGGATGGGGTGATCCCACGGGCGTATCGTCGATGATGATGATCGAGCGAGGAGTGGCGGGACGATCTGGAGACGGTCGAAGAAAAAATGAGGAAAGGTGAATATGGATCGAAGAGAAAGAAGGGGTGACTTACCATAAGGTTCCTCCGTGGATTGCGTAGGAGCCACCTCAGGTTCTGGCTCACGAGTCGTATCGTCCTCAGGTGGTTGGGACGATGGACTCGGGCCAGGAATAGGTGGCTCTTCGGTTTGGGAGGGTTCTAAAAAAGGAGTAAGAGTCAGTTCACTCGACTCGAAAGTGAAAGTGAAAATGAAATGAAACTTTGGCTGCTTACCACGGAATAATTCCTCAGACCATCGGGTGCCACTCGGGCCTGGAGTGGGTTGCCGGGGGGTTTGCTCGCGAGGCAAACTGGGAACGGGAGAGTCGTGTCGGGGGGGATTCGGGGGGTTTGGTTCTATGAGTAATGGAAAAAAGTCAGTATTATTGCGTGAAGAGAAATGAGATAAAGAGGAGAAATAAAACTTACTTTGGCGTTTGAATCCCATCGGTGACAAGACATGGTGACGATCAGCCCAAGCTCGAATGTCCTCTTGCCATCGCCATCCTTCATCGGCCGGATAATCACTTCGCTCCGGTCGAGGAGTGAAGTGACCATCGGATGGTGGCCTAGGAGGGGGAGTGGACAAATCGATACTGGAGGGGACAGGGCTAATCGTCCGGAATCGTTCCCGTTGGCCTGTTTGGGGGCCCGGCGTCCATTCACGCTCGGAAATGGTTTCATCATCGTCGACCACAAAGGAGTCCTCGCGAGGGCGTCTTGGGCGAGAACTCGTCTGGCCTCGTGGGCGGAAGGGGCGGACAACGAACGAACATTTCTTGTGTGCTTGTCGGCAAGCATCACAAGCGTCGTTCGTCGTCGAGGAGCGAATGCAGGGGATACCCCGCTTGGTGCATAACGTGCACGACATCTAAAAACAAAACAAAACAGGTTAGTAACTGAATAGAAAGTAAGTAATCAAGAAAGAAAAGGAAGACATACGATGATTTATATAAATTTAAAACGGAATCAATATAAAAACGCTCTAGTCGGAAGTTTTTAAAAGTCTGGAAGGAAGTCGTGAAGAAAGAAAAATATTAATATCGGTACATAATGTTGACTAAAGTTTAATTGGAGAAAACGTACAAAGTAGATAGAAGTGGGGTTCTGAAAGTATTAGCAGGAAAAACAAAAAGCGAGCAGGAAGGGGAGTGGGGTTAGTCGAGTGCGAAAGAAAAGACTGGAAAGGCAGGAAGACGAGGGGGAATACGCACAAGAAGGACAAACGCGGGTGAGGTTGAGCGAAGTGGAGCGGGTGAGAAAGAAAGTGAAGTGCGTGTCGTGTGAAGATGGTCTTTTATACCAAGGGGAAGCTGAGACGATCTCAGCAGTTGCAGCACCCGCAAAAGTCTCAGCTTCAAGGCGTGTGGGCAAAATTGAAGCTGAGTCTCAGCGAATGCTGCAACTGAGAAGTGAAATGCTCGCGTGAGGCAGAAGAACAATGGGGGTCTGGCTGAGTATTTCAATTTATTGAATTGTCAAGCTGAGTATTGCAATTTATTGAATTGTCATGCTGAGTCAAATCCCCTTTGTTTCCTTAAATTGCCACCCGATCACCCAGGAGGGTGGTCGTGAGGCCCTTATTGATTGTGCATTGTGGGTGCAATGCACAAGTGACCGCGGCAAGATCACCGGCCTTATGGCCTGGTGATAGTCTTTGAACAAAGGGGGGGGCTGTAAGACAAGTGAATACAGCGTGAGCTTGCCTCGACCCATTGCTCAGGTTTGCTTTCGGGTCATAATTGAAATGCTCAGTGGCTGAACATTTTAATTGCACAGTAATTGAACAATTGATATAACAATATCAAATGCACCGCTGAGTATTGCAATTTATTGAATTGTCAAGCTCAGTCACATCCCCTTTGTTTCCTTAAATAGTCACCCGATCACCCAGGAGGGTGGTCGTGAGGCCCATGTTGAATGTGCATTGGGGGTGCAATGCACAAGTGACCCATGCAGAAAAGCACCCGGTGCATTTGGTCACAAGTGACCGCGGCGAGATTACCGGCCATATGGCCTGGTAATAGTATGTGAACAAAGGGGGGGGCTGTAAGACAAGTGAATACAGCGTGAGCTTGCCTCGACCCATTGCTCAGGTTTGCTTTCGGGTCATAATTGAAATGCTCAGTGGCTGAACATTGGAATTGCACAGTGATTGAACTATAGATATAACAATATCAAATGCACCATGCTGAGCCATTGCTCAGTCGTTTTTGTATGCGCGCACTCTGAGCATTTGGCACAGCATCGGATGACATTTCAGCCAGGTGCAGCATTTCACACGCTTTGGTGAAGTGCTCCAAACTGAGCCTTCCAATGAACTATTGCAAAAGAGTTCATTCCATGGCTTTACTGAGCACTTTCTCACGGTGCGTTTGACCATGACATGCTCAGCTTGCGTGTGCAAATCGGGTGAAACGCAATGCTGAGCATGTGGCACATGAGCTACGTAAATGCAAACGATCGGAAGGTGCATGCACATTTGCTAGATGGATGCAGGCTCAAGTAGTATTACACCTTCCTGATCTGTACAGTACAGTCGACACTGTAGTACGCAGTACACCTTTGTAAATGTACTGCGGGGCAGAGCAAAAAGCTGTTCAACAATGTAACATGCAATAACGTCAAGCCATTGAGTCATATCTCTCACCTGCATCCCTTTGATGCACCTTGTTGGACAGCTCTGCCTAACTACGGCACAGATGCGCATGTAATCCAAATTAATGTAAGTGGGTCTTAATGGGATGACTTAATATTTGGGTCTAACACAAAGAGTTGATTCACTCCGGTGCCATTGTTGGGGCAAACAATGACTGGCCCGCTTGTTCATTGTCGGGCAGCCACACGCTTTCATACGCACCCCCGATGGGTCATACACAGGCAACTTTCACACGCCTGGAAGACATTTTACTGCCAGTCTTCCAGCTGCCTATTTTCTTGGTCGGGTTGTCAGCTTGACTGCAGACGCTCACCCGCTTGCGCGTGGAAACCTGAGGCCAATCAGTGTGGATTCGCTTCAGCCTCATCCACATTAGAATAACAATCCCAGCCTATGATTGCTGAGGCTGGTCATGTTCGCGTGGGTATCTCCCACCGCGGGTCATTTTCTTCACGTTCTCACACGCCCCGCGCAAGTTGTGGCACCTGGCTTGCAGCCAAAAAATTCCTCGGGCGTGTGGCCTCTTTCTCCGGAGTTCTGTACGCGCGTGAGGCAAAGAGGCCAATGCCAATCTCGGTGGATTAGTACTCGCCTCAAACGCCATAGGGGTGAATGTATATGTGGATCACGGCTCACGGCTGGCGCCCCCTTTGATCATCCCAGACATTCCCCCCTGAACGCCCAGTATGCATCAGTCAGCAAAAAACTTCAGGCCAAACCAAAGTCATGTTCGGTGGCATGCCACCGAACATATCTCACCCGCCCACACACAAACATCCCCACAGTGAGATTGCCCTTTGAAACTGCCAACATTGCCCAGTAGGTCCCTGTGAATAATTAACCTGGGGAGGATACGCTCATTGTTCGCTGTCACACCAGCGAACATGACTGCATGCCTCTAATATGCCCTCCACAATAAGCTGCTACAACCCACCCAATTTCGGATGTGCTAATGTCAGCCTTGTTCCACCAAAGGTTTCGTAACTCGCTGCAGATCCAGCAGTCAAATGGTGCACCCACATTTTGGCCACCTTGCCTTGATATATGCCCCAAATCGGATATGAAAATTATGAGCCCAAGAGGCCCACCTCCATCAAGACCATGCACGTAACCACAGGCCATCCCCCTTTTGGCCTGTTGCTGCCACTCATATAAGTTCCCCACCTGCGCTTATTCCTCTTCATTCCCTTTAGCTAACCCTTCCCGATCATATAATTCCCAACTGTCCCCAAATAATTCAAAATAGCCATCATGTCAACCCCTTCACAACCACTTTGCATTGGGATGATTAATATTCGTATTCAAATAAATAGTGATATAACCTTAAAGCCTGAGAATTCCCACTTAGATTCTTGGATTATCCTATGGCACAATCAACACAACATATTCGTATATCTCCCCAATCACCAGCATGCTATTGGCTCTCTCCCGGGAACCCTTTCCCAAACGTTGATACCATTCCTTGGGGCACCCAAAACGTTCATGCACTGTGGTCCTGGTGGGGCATGGATTGAAAATTGCCAATCCAATCCTACTCAAATATTATTCGTTGAGGGAGTATTTATGACTGATGCCAATGATCCCTCCTCATCTCAGAAACCCAATCTAGCATTGATGTTCTTCACATGGTATCCAAACGTTCTATTCATAATGGAAAGCTTTCGAACACAAGATTTCAAGCTTAAAATGCCCAAAGAATATGACTGTACTACTCATTGTCAATGTCAACTCTTTACTCCGACATTTCCCGCTTCAAACTCGACGCCTGCTTCATATCCTGCTGTTTCATCATTGATTTCCAAGCAAAAACTGATACAATTACCCAGTGGATCAGACCTCCCCATGATGACCCCGCCCCATGCCATTATTCAAACCCCCCTCCTCCCTCATCAAAAGACCGGACTAGCTTTTCTCTGGGATCGAGAAATCCCCAATGGCCAATCAGCCCGTAACCTTTGGGCAACCTCACCCCCAGGATCCACTTTTAATGCCAGGCACATCATTACAAACAAGGTCGTTAGCTCATTTGAATCCCTTTCGACCAATACCCCTCTTGGAGGACTGCTTGCGGATGATATGGGATTAGGTAAAACCATTCAGGCCATTGCTCTAATTGGTACCTCCAAGGAGCGGATGATTGCAAACCCCCATCGCTCCACGCCCACCATGATCATCTGCCCCCCTCGCTTAATTACCAACTGGCAATCAGAAATATCCAAGCATGCTCAGGCTGGAGCACTGCATGCCAAAATCTACCATGGTCCCACTCGTCACTCATTATCCCAAGCCGACATCTTAAAATATGATATCATCATCACTTCTTACAATACTATCACCCAAGAATTTAAGCAAACCAATCCCTCTACATCATTCATTTTTCAAATCAATTGGCATCGTATAATCTTGGATGAAGCACAGTGAGTGGCTGAGCTTAAATGATTCAAATTACCTTTTATATCCAATAACCCTTGCCCCCTCTTATAGCTATATTCGCTCTCAATACACTGCCACTCACCGTGCCATTAATAGCCTCCTTTCATCCCGTCGAATATGTTTAACGGGCACACCTATTCACAACACCATTTATGACCTTTTGGGCATAATATCCTTCATCACTCAACCCCAGAGCGCCGATCAAGATAACTGGTCACCATTCATCCTGAGTAGTCTTTCAAAAGGTTGCAATGATATTTTGCATTTGGCATTGCGGCATTTAAGTTTGCGCCGCACCAAAACCACACATCTCGAATCTCTCCCCACTATTAGCCATCATTATGAGCTGCTCCCACTCAACCCGACCATGCAGCAAGAATATTCCACATTATATGAAGAATTCCTATCATCCAAAAGCAAAGGACCAGGAGAGTTTTTCAGAAATATTAATAAGCTGCGAATATGTTGTAACCATCACATCATGCTTAACACAATTGCGGAGGCGGAGCTGGAAGACCCCGAGGGCAGGAGCACTCAGGATAACTCCCCAAGAATCACACGAACTATTGTGGATGTGGAAACATGCATGATGAGTAGTAAAATTGCACACCTCCTACAAAGCTTAATGAAGAACAAACAAACAAGGTGTGGTCCAACGAAATTGGTGGTTTATACCCAATGGACCCAATTTCTAGATTTGTGCGTTAATTCTAATATGCATCCATTACCAATTGACTCCATCTGACTTTTTTATATTGTAGAATTGGTATTGCTCTTGCCCATCACTCTATCCTTTCAGCACGAATTGATGGAACAATTACACCACGAGCGCAGGACAAGGCGCTTGAGAATTTCTTCAATAATCCTGAATGTGAAGTACTCATTGCATCCATTGCCGCGGCTGGAACTGGCCTCAATATAACTTGTGCTAATGTAGTCTATTTAATGGTGAGGGGCCCCCCAAAATTCTCCCCTGATTTTCGGACCCTGACATCCACATTTCCAGGAGCCCAATTGGAACCCAGCCATTGAGGCTCAGGCTGTTGATCGTCTACATCGTATTGGCCAACAACGACCTGTACAGGTCATCCACTATATCACTCCTCATTCAGTTGAGGTCAACATGCGGAAGGTACCTTTCAAGCTCATCTTTCACTTGATTGTATTACTATTCTGAAATCATTCCTTATGGGAATGCCATATTCCAATTACCAATAGGTCCAAGAAAAGAAAAAATCATTAACTGCGTGAGCCTTACTGATATTATATAATTTGTGATTGACAAAGTTGATAACTCCTGTTGACTCTGGCACAGGTCCACAATTATGAACACCATGAGCTGGATCGAACTTCTTCAATATTTCCTCAATGAAAATGAGCAATAGAGTATTATTGCAAGGGAGACGGTGATACATTTCAATTCATATTGTCTATATTCTAACATATTTAGCAAGTTGTTGCATCCTTAAGAGATAATAATCAGATTTTATTACACCTGCACAAATAATTCACAAAATTTTAATTTGTCACAGTGCTATACCGTGACCAATTACTAAGTTATTGCAGAGCATCACCATTAGGCCTAATAACTGGCATGTCAAGTATCTTGAGGGCGCTAGTCTGCATCTTACTACAGCCTTTGAGCCAATCTTGATCAAATACCTGAAATGATAGGCCTTCCGGAATATCACCATCATCTGTCGATCGTAATTCTGGCAATCTATCAATAGTTTTTTTACCCTTTTTTTTAATCCGATTACAAAACTCTATGTCTCTATCCATTTTCAATACCAAATCATTAAATAACTGGGAGCGCCAGCGTAATCCCACTTTGCGGTAAACTTGACGGCCATTTTCCAGTACCTCCTCAGTATCTGAGCATACTCGAGGGTCATTGAATTGTGATGCTAGGATGGGAAATTTAGCCGTATCACACCATTCACGACGGCGCTCACAGGTCTGCACATAATCAAGTAGATCATCATCAGACTTGGTCCACAATGAAGAAGAGATACAGTAACTAACTCTTTGACGAATCTTTGCGAGCTTTTGATTCTCTTTCTTTTTTACCAAATACTCGGCATCCTTTTGAATAGACTTCCATTCTCTTTTCAAATAAGTGAAATATCGCTCCATTAAAGCCGCCACGACCCCATAGTTGTTATGATCCTTGTTCCAACAGTAGTGATGATACTCAGTGCTGACAAGTGCGAGACGGAATGTACGGTAAAACACCATAGACATCAGCTTGTTGAACGGATGTTGCCATGAGCTCTCCCAGTCCCAAGTGAATCGCTTTAGTCCTAGCTTGTGGAGCTCATTTTCGCAGTAGCTTTGGAAACCCTGAGACTGAACCTGTGTTGATGGCTCATTGAACACATCCTCGGGGACATAACCGAGATGACCAGCCACTTGAATTGCAATTTCACGCTCTTCTGTGCTGGGTGGTGTTGGTAGTGAGGAAAAATCCTTATCCCTAACTTTGAGTAGGAACAGGCAATGTGCGTGTACTGCTGATCTCATTTCATGGACATTCTCTGGAAGTTCTGCCTTCAGCCATTTTTGTTGCTCCTTCTGGCTTGCACGTTTCGCCACATTGTGAGCTTTGCGGGCCTGGTTCCTTTGCTGTCTGACCTCGGATTGTTCAAGCATACTCTGGGCGAGGCCCAGCTGAGGATGGGTGAACTCACTATTTGATTGAGTGCCTTGCTCATGCGCTGTGAAATTGTCCCTCCTTGGTTCATCATTTCTTTCACTTTGAGTCGGAGACATGTTCTCATCCTCATCATCCACCATTGTTTCTCTTGATGTACTGGCATGACCCGTTCTTGGTTTGGAGGCATATGGATGATGACGTCCACTGACTTTCTCTTCATGGACCAGAGGTGAAGACGCATAAAGTTCATCCCCTGCTATGCAAATCATCAGTTAACACATTAAAACATTAATGAAGACTGGTCATCCTCACGATCTTCAATTGGCTCCTGAGATCGGACTGACTTGCCTTTAGGTGCCATATCTAACCCATGAAACAAACATATCAAATCATGAATAAGTTTCTACTCCAAAATTCAAATGACTTACTTTGATGAAGCGTCAATACTGGATTTCCCTCCGACAGACCGCTCCAAGTTACATTTTCCAAAGGTCTTTTTCGTCGCCCCCCATCCACGCGCCTTTCATCACCCACATGAACCTGCGATCCTGATGGAATATTGAGGGTTGGCTGTTTACTTTGGCCAAAGGGATCCTGGGATGCGACTGGACTCCGACCGGGATTAAGGAGGAACTCACGTGGAAATTTTGATTGGGGATTAGCGTGTGAGGAGATTTGAGGTGTGCCTTCTGGCCCCTGAGACACATGAATTTGTGTATTAGTGGGATTCGGGGGAATTGGAGTGACGGAAATATTTGGGATCGACCAAGTGCTTGAAGTTGGAGCCTTTGGATTGCCCACATCAATGTTAAGACCTGATACATTCATTGAGGATGCGATAGGGGTTGTGAGAGGAATGTTGGGACTCAATGGTGACTGTGTTTGAACATATTCTATGCTAGATTCACTATTTGAGTCATGAACAGAACCTGAACGGGATTTATGTGACTTGAAAGATGACATAAGGGCCGAAAAAGTACAGTAATATTTTTAACTAGATAAAACACCTCAGTATTATGATAAAATAGAGTGATATGAGATGAAATCTTTTCAAATTTAGAATAGAGAAATTCTATGAATAGTTGGAACTAAGTGTTGTGTGGAAGTCGGATAAGACTCTTTTGAGGAGAATCCTCCCTGCCTCCTCTTGAGCTCCTCCGCTTTTGTCGGAAACCACCCTGCACGGCCTACCAGCATATAATGTGATATTTCCTTGATCTGAAAGGGGACCCATCATCCATAGGTAATCATATTTGGTAACATTTCCGCCTCCCCATTGTCACATTTTGTGAATTATCCAAACTGCCAATATATGCATTGAAATTCCCCAACATTGTACATCTGTAAAGGGGTATATTCATGAAGGATTTACCCACAAAAGAGACATCACCTTTTCACGAAAGGCAAGACAATCCAAATCACATTCCAACTGATTCAAAGCCCGCCGTACTCAAACCAAATACCAAGACTTTAGCTGCACTCCAACCCCTTATGTAATAGAGTTATATAGTTATGTCTGTAATAAGGTTTAAACCATGTACGATGGCGTGCCAGCGTACATGGATTAAATGTTAATCCCCTCAATTCAATGGTAACACTTCACTAATGGAACCCCCTCAATGGTCAAACCCGCACTATCACAATGTGTAAATAAACTAGAATATGTATGAGCATTGAGCAGCATGGCATTTTACCCAATTAAACGCCTAACCAATTCCGCCATCCAGATGAGACATGTTAAACTTTATCCACTGCAGCTCATGCTCCATTACAAATGGGATAAAATCCTCAGCTGGCTCAAATCATCTCCCGCTTCATAAATAATCACTGAATTTTATTTCCAATTAATAACACTCCTAAACACTTTCACATCAACCATAGATATTTATACACAAACCAACCGTACTCCCAATTCCTGCAACAATGACAACCCGGCCATATTCCTCAATGTGTATATGCATGTGTCAACACTGCTCAACTCAAACACATTCTTCCCCTGAGGGTGATAGGCAAGGAGTTGCCTTCACACCTTTCCAATATAAACAGCACATTAAAAAGCTCAAATCAACCATTGCACCCAAATCCCTTCCAAACATCCCTACTTCTGCATCAGGATCTGGGTGCCCACAAATTCTATTGGATCAAATCTTCCCAGCTGATTATTCACGTTTGACCCAAAGCACTTTCTCAACTCCTGCGGGTCTCAATTCAACTGCACAGAAACCATATAGTGGCAGTCAAACCCTTCCCCCACAAGACCTAGGAATGATAATATCTGCCATTCTATCATTAAGGTATAATTTACCCCGCAGGGCTTCACGCATACTCAACCCCGCCCTGAACCTGCTGATCAAGTCCAGTATCTCAAGCTCAGCTGGTCCCCCCGCTCCTGCATTCCATATACCTCAAGATCTGAGTACCATATTTGAACATCTCCAATTGGAGCCAGTGATTCAAAACTATATATGTTGTCCTCAATGTTTCTCTCTTAATGGCCTTACTGAATCAGTCACAACTGACCAACCCCACTGTCAACGCCATAATGACCCAAATGATCATGATCCCCCTTGCACACAATCATTAGGCAAATTCATCTATTCATCTGAACCCCAAACCCAAAACACAACCAACATGAAGCAAAAATTTATACCAACAAAACATTTCATTTATCATCCATTCAAAAATTGGCTTGCCAGATTCCTCCAGCGGGCTGGAATTATGGACATTCTGCATCAACATCAACAATCCCAAACTCCCGAAGATTCCCCAAAACGTGACGTCTGGGATGGATTGGTCTGCAGACGCTTCACTGGCACTAGAAATATCCATGACCCCCCATTCCTGGTGCATTGGCCTTCTCCATATATGTGGACTGGTTTAATGCACATGGAAAGTCAACCCAGTTGGCTAGCATTGGACCTATCATGCTTATTTGTCTTAATCTCCCCCCAAGTGAAAGATTGAAGCCCGAGAATGTCTATGTTGCAGGAATCATCCCTGGTCCGAAGGAGCCAACTGCGCTTCAATTGAATTATCTATTAATGCCACTCATCAACGAGCTCAAAGAGCTATGGCAAGGTTACCATTTTGCACCCACCTCAACAGGTCCATCAGGATCCTTTATCCGTGTTGCCATCCTCACAGCCATTGCGGATGTGGTTGCCATGCGCAAGCTTACTGGATTTATTTCCCATTCAGGAAACCACTTTTGTAATTTTTGCACCATTCACAAAGCTCAAATTGAAGAAATTGGTCCTCAATTTCACTACACGCGCTCATACCAAAGTCATAAATCAACCATTGCCAAATGGCTTCGGGCAACCCCACAACAAAGACAAGCAATTTTCTCTGAGTATGGAGTGCGATATTCAATTTTGGAAGACCTTCCGTATTGGGATGCAACCAGAATGGTTAATCTTGACATAATGCATAATTTAATACTTGGAATTTTGAAGGATCATGCAACTTTCAAATTGTGCATTCCAGAGGCGAAATCAAAAATTTACTTCAGGTCCCGCAGGAAATCCAATGACACCAACAGTTCAGACTCAGATTCCATGACCTCCAACAGCTCTCTTGATAAAATCACATTGAGAGAGGCCCGCTCCCTGAGAAGAGACGCAGCAAAAATAATAAATGAGCCACTCCCCACTACTTCCACCCGAAAAAACTACTTCCCAATGCCCACCCCTAACACAGAACATCCATCTAGTGGTTCTGCGGAGATTCCTTCATTTGATGCCGATTACATCCCCACTTCTGAAATACCCTCTGAATTGGATATCACTGCACTGAGTGATCACCAGATCAAGGGTGAGGCTCTTGAGCATCTCCGACAAATCATATCTGAGACCATAATTCCCTCATCATGGACAAGAGTTCCCCGCAAAATGGGTTCCCCCTCTCATGGTAGCTTAAAAGCTGCTGAATGGGCTCTCTTATATAAGGTCTATATTCCATTTCTAATGCTCAGTCAACAGATGTCATTAGATGCACACCAATCTGCCAACACTCAAAGAAAAATGGGTCAGTCAGAAGAACTTGCAAATGAACTAGCCAAGAATACATTCCATTTGATTAGTGCTATCAACATTGCCACAAGCTGGACTGTTTCAATAGATGATGCGACTGCATTTGCTGAACATTGGAAAAAATTCCGCCTTTCCAATCAACACCTGTTCCCAAAACAGAAAAGTAAACCAAATCATCATTTTGCTGATCATATTCCCGAACTCTTCCAACGTTGGGGCCCAGCACAAGCCTCAGCCACATGGGGTTATGAGCGCTTGATTGGAGTATTTGCAAAGATGCCAACAAATAACAAGATATGTAAGTCAATTAATAAGATCAATATATTCACATTGATTAAACACCTGAACTGAATAAGACTAACTTTTTGCAACTCTGAATAGATGATATAGATAAAACCTTACTTCAACATATCTGTCGATGTTCCAACCTTTCCGTTCTCCTGAAATCCCCATCTGTGCCATGTGAAATAAAACAGCTTTTCGAATCACAGCCACCTGCCGTGTTCAATCACCATAAATATAACAAGCCATCCCGCCATGACCAACAAAATTATGATTGCCTGGTTGAGTACTTACAGACTTTTCATGCAACAAGGGAAATAGTTGATTGGATCAGCTTAGACACTACCGTGCAATCCACAAGTCCTCCCACTTCAAGGATTGTCTCACCTTGGTATTTTCCAGTTTCAAACATTAATATTGGGAACAATATATTTTCAACTGAATCCAAAAATATCAGCAACAGTGTGATATGTTTTCTGAGGGGCAACTCACGACAATTTGGTATTATTGATAGCATTTTCAAAGTCTCTGAGCCATCTAGCATACTGAACAATAACTTTCTGATTTTAAAACCTTTGAAGATTGATGTGAATTTCCTACCAGATTGGCCGCATCTGAATATTTATAAAGCTGTTGGTTTTGATGATGGACACTTGATTATATCTGAAGAAGAAATAGAAGGTAACTGTGGATTGTATGATAACAAAGCTCTGTCATGTGGACTGCTTGTAATGATAAAGCCGTTATTTCATGATATTTAGTCTACTAAAATGCAAATCTCTCAGATTCATTAGCAATTTTGCTAGTGAAATAATTGCCTCAAAATTTAGTGACAGAGACATGCCATTGTGACAAGCAAAGCCCATTATTTCACATTGCCACAAAGAAGTTACTATTTTGACATTGGGTACAGTGTGAATAAGCCAAGTCCAATGATCAAATGACCCATACACTCACCTTTCACAGCATCCAAGATTTCTAACTGCGCCATCATCATGTTGGAAGCGGAATCGGCTTTTGCGTACCCACACCCGCATGTGCACCCGCACGCGCCAATGCACACGCACACGCACCCGCACACGCACACCCACCGGCACGCGCCAATGCACACGCACACGCCAATGCACACGCAAACCCACCCGCACACGCAAACGCACCCGCCCCCACGCATGCACACGCACACTTCATGGATGACCTGGTGAAGTCAAACCCCCCGCCTACATCAAGACTGGCTGAAGGACATCTTTGATGTGTGTGTGTGCAAACAGGCGGGTCTGGTGTAATTTTTACCAATCATCGGACGGTTGTGGGATGATCAGGCGGTGAGGAATCTGAGTTGAAGGCACAGGGGAACCAATATTATTGGATGTCACAGGATTTGGTGTAAGACCAGAGTGTGACGTGTGCTCGACGTTCGCTTGATTTTCGCTTGACGTGAGCTCGACTTTTATCCTGCTTGACGTTTGCTTGACGTGAAGTCAATCGCCGACGATTGACACGAGATTCGCCCCGGTGTAAGCTTGAAATTTAACCAGAATAATACCTCCTAGATTGAGAAACTCAAAGTTGAACATGAAATATGAATATATTTTAAAATATTCCCTCATTAAAATTAACCAAAAATGGCTTCAAAAGCATTATTGCCTAATATTTGGTATTGAACTTAAATACATTTTGAGATTATACCCCCCAGTGTATTTATGCTTTCCAATGTCATTGGCCATGAAAGACACATCCAAATAATCTTCCCCATTTTACAGAAACCTAATAATACAAAGAGAAACTATTTAATTGAATTTCCACTGTCTTGAAATATGAATAATGCAGCTTTGATAATATTTTTACAAAGATTTATCTCAAATGAGAAGATATTAATAGATAATAATGTGTCTTATTCAATAATAAGTAATTTCCCATATCATAGAGATAATTACAACTTGATTAAAATGAAGGTTGTTGGTAAAAACACATAAGCAAATTGGTAAAAACATGTAAGAGCTTACGTGTTTTGGCCATAAATTGGTGAAAACACGTAAGGGGTGCCCTGGGCCCATTTTTAATTAAAAATGAAACACAATTGGGCCTGTATTGGGCCAAAACATGCCCAAAAGAGGTTGTTTCCCCACAAAACCTCTCTAAATCCAAATTGTTTCAGATTTTTTTGCCCACCCCCCCAAAAAAAAACAAGCCCAAACACCCCAATAATCCACATTATCCCCACCCCAAACCATTTTTTTTTTGAAAAACAGCATTACCAAAGCCATTTTGCAAAGCTTTTCACACTTTTTTTTTCTTTTTTTCCCCCAAAGACTGCATTTTCCACCACAACAACCTGCTTTCAAGCCTCTCAATTGTCAATTTTTCACCTTCCCTCATCTATTAATCCCACATTTAAACCACTTTATTTCACTCTTAACCACTTCTGTTCATTTTGGACACCTTTTTTCACCTCTTTTTCACATTTTGAAAGGTTCTTACCCCATTCCAGATCCCCCAATTCCCCCTTTTTCACTTTTATACATATTTCTCATTAAAAAATTCTTCAACCCCCCACTGAAGGTAAATTTCAGACCCTTGAGCTTCTTTGGCAACATCTGCATAATGTTGCCAGGGCTCTGGGGTATGCTGTGTCCACCTTGAGGTCCAATATGACCAACAACCAAATTGAAATATGTTGTGACAGGTATGGCACCCCAAATCCCAACAAAAGCCCCTCCAAAACAGTCACCTCAAGAAAGCTTGACTGTCCTTTTAGACTTTATGCCAGGAAATATGCCAACAGTACCACTTGGACTCTTAAAGTCAAAAATCCTGAACATAGCCATGATGCCACTGAAAATATTATGGCACATCCTGCTTTCAGGAACTTCAATGAGCAAGAAACATCCCAAATTGCTCAAATGTCTGAATCACTGCTCATGCCAAGGCAAGTTCAGGCCCAATTATGCAGGAAGAGGGAGTCTGAAAGGCCTGTAATCCTTCAAGACATTTACAACCAAGTCAAGAAAATCAAGAAAGAAAAACTGCAAGGCAGAAGGCCCATTGGTCCTCTGCAAGGGATTCTGAGGGACACATTACCTCCTTGTTTTTTACTCACCCCCTGGCCATAAAACTTCTTCATGGCTTTCCTCATGTCATTCTTATGGATTGTACTTATAAAACCAATAAGTACAAAATGCCCCTTTTTCATATTGTTGGATTCAGCTCAACCAATAAGACATTTTCTGCACCTTTTTGTTTGATGAAGAATGAAAATGAACCTTCATATCCTTGGGCATTAAATAAATACATAGAAAAGGTCTTCAACAACACCAATCTTGTTCCCCCTCCAGTTGTTGTTATTGAAAGGGATTTGACCTTGAAGAACTCTATTAAGAAGCTCTTCCCAGACTCCAAAGTCATGCTATGCATGTGGCACATCAACAAGGATGTATCTGCTCATTGCATGAAGAAAATTGGTCATGGAACTGATTTTGAAAATTTTATGGGCCTTTGAAATCAAGTAATATACTTCTTCACTTTATTTCACTTTTTTTCTTATTATTTTCTTTATTAATGACTTTGGGATTCATTTCTCAGCTTATGTATTCATCCACTGAAAGGTCTGTCAAAGACAACTGGAAGAAGCTTCAAAATCAAGTCAAAAATCCTGAGGTCTTGCAATATTTGGGAAAGACGTGGCTTCCTCTAAAGGAGTATTATGTGCCAGCCTGGACCAACCACCATTGCCACCTGGGTGTGGGCTCCACCTCCAGAGTTGAATGTGCCCATGCCATGGTTAAACTTTGGCTCCAAAGGTCCACTGGTACTATCCTGGAGGTAGTCAGGGCTCTCCACATGGAATTCAGAAAACAATTTATTAAAATAATCAACAGAATATCCAAAGAAATGATTGTCCATGTAAAGAAGTTTCCTCCACACATCTGTGCCCTCAATGGCAATGTGTCTCATTATGCTCTTCAGATTTCTTTTGAAAATTTAAAAACAAAATTTCCTCCAAATGAAAAATGCACCAGCAAATACAACAATTATAAAGGAATTCCTTGCAAGCCTAAGACCCAAAAGGCATTTGCCAAGCGCCAAAGGCTTGAATTATCAGACTTCAATCCTCAATTGCATTTGAATTTGCCTGTGAGGGTTCTAATTTCTTCTTCTTATTATTTTTCTTATTAACTGATTTTATTTGTCATATTCTTCTCAGGCTGGTTTTCAAGGTGATGATCAAATTTTTGAAAAAGAAAGAAAGAATGAAGCCAAGAAAATATTTGAAGACATTGGGGAAGACCTGTTTCAAAGACCAATGGCAGAAATCACTCCAATACTTCAACATTTTCAAGATGTTTTGACTGGAAAAGTCCCATTTGATGAAATTCCCAAGAGTCAAGAGGATGATCAATATTATGAAGACCCTCTAGAATGCAATAATAGCCGTGGAAGACCCCAAGGAGCCAAGAATAAAAACAAAAATCAAAACAAAAGAGAACCTTCAAGATTTGAAATTATTGAAAGTCAATCCAAGAGAAGAGGAAGACCCCCCTCAAAGGTGATCAGTACAACAACGTCAAGATCCCAGTCAAATGTCCCCTCTCCAATTATGGAAGTGGACTCATTAGAAGATTCTGAGGACTCATTATCTAAATCCATCAGTTCATCAGATTCACTACCCTCAGCAACTGAATTAAATAAATCAGAAGTAACCCTTAGAAGGTCCAGAAGATTGGAAATTGGAAGCAAAAACTCACAAAAAAAATCACACAAGCCTGCCACCAGTTTGAATATCTATGATGCAATTGACTTGACCTGTGAGCATTGTCAAAGCAATTATCACACATGTGATGAATGCTCCAAGCTGTTTGTGAGTTTCTGATTCTTTTTAATGTATTTTTCTGTTGTTTATTTTGATATTTATTCATTTTTTGAACTTATTTTATCAGATAACTGGCTCAGAAGACTTGCCCAAGTTTATATTGAAATACACCTTCAAGGCCATCAATGTCCAGGGTGATGGAAACTGTGGCTACAGAACAGTATCCCACTTCATTTACAAGACTCAAGATCAATGGGCTGATGTCAGAGGTGACTTGGCTGAAAAAATTCACCAAAATCAAGACCTTTATGAAGCCATGAACACCTTGGTTCCCTCAGTATCCTCTTATTTGGAAATAATTGAATGGTATGAAGATGTTGGCCAGGATCCAAAAAGCAAGTGGATGTCCATGCCTGACATGGGGGATCCAATTGCAAATAAGTATAAAAGACCAGTTTTCTTTTATTCCACAGCCCAATCTTTTTCTTTTTTCCCTTATTTCTCTCCTCCAAATGATAATCCCCCCATTTTCATCTGCTTCTTGAATAGTTGTGCTCATTTTGTTCCTTTGGACATCATCATTTCTAAAGTTTATCCAGTCCCCCCCATTACTGTGAACTGGGAGATTCATTCCCAAACACAAGCCCTGGGGTGGGCTGATAAATTTAAGAAACACAGAATGTTGTATTTGTCCAATCTTCCTCCCCCCTCTCAGAAAAAACCCACTATTTTGGAGGTTGATTCTGATTGAATGATTTTTGTATATACAATTTATGCCAATTATCCCCCTCCTCAGTCATATTTATTGCTGAAATCCCACCTCAGTCTCCTTTTTTATCAAACATGTGTAACTTTTGTACTTGAAAATAGTCATATTACATACAAGAAAAAAAACACTCATTGCACCTTCACTTGTTGTCACACCAAAAAAATTTCCCAATTCATGAGCTTCTGGTTCTTTATTGTCCAGATTTAACCCTTTAGGTTTAAAAAAAATGAAGGAAATTCATAAGTGGGAAATTATTATATTCACTTTTTAAAAATAGGCATATTACAATGATGGGAAAAAAATTTGAAAAAAAAACCCTTTTTGCGCCTTCACTTGTACCACCCAAAAAAATTCCCAAAATTATGGGATTCTGGTGCTTTATTCTTCACATTGAGCCCTTTATTTTAAAGAAAAATGAAGGAAATTCATAAGTGGGAAGATTTTAAGTGAATTTTTGAAAAAAATATGCCATTTTGGCATATTGGAAAAAAAAATTGAAAAAATTTGTGCTTATTGACATGCCAACTTGGGACAAATATGGCAAAAAAAATAAAAAAATCCTCAAAACTGAGCCTGGGAATTTTTTTTGAAAAATAAGGCCACTTACGTGTTTTTACTAAAAGCTTATGTGTGTTTACCAACACCCAAATTAAATTATAGCCACAATGAAGACATTTTATTCAAAAGGTAACATCCATTTTTCACTAAAATACAGCCCCTAAAAGTGGCAAAGACTCCTTAATTTCATAAACAAATTTTGATATTGTGTTGAATGGGACGAAGCGAAGTAATTGAAAGGTATCTCCATCGTGTAGAATTTTAAATTCAATAATATCTCTGATCTTATTAGTTCTTAATTTAGATATATACACGGTAAGGATTCATTACATAATCAGATCATCCTTAATATAAAGAAACAAAGACATGTTTGCCTCACAGGGAAACCAATATCAAATAATTTGAACCATCCATTCATTCTTGTATCGCTTACCACCCAACTCCATAATAATAATAAGGAGATATGAATTGAGAAAATGTTAAGCTCTTTTCAAGATGAAAATCATGTTCCTCCTCAATTGGACTTGGATAAATTAGTAATTAATTGAAATAAGAAATATCCTTTTGATAACTTATCCTTTATCAATCATTATCAATGTAAAAATTGGAAATGTATAATTTTTTACAAAATTAATTAATATCTTCCAGCTTCAATAGATCCCAAAAATATTTCTCTAATACTTGGCAATATTTATCTGTATAGAAACCATCAGTTGGTAAGAAAATTTCCATAAAAAGATAATTATCTTTCTCAAACTAAAGTTCAACACAAAAATAATATTTCAAAATATTAAATGAAGAAGATCCGGATTCGATATTGGGAAATGTTCATAAAGCTTAAATATATGAAGGATCTTCGAAATTTTCTAATCATGATGAGACTTTACCCAATAAACTCCTAAAACAGTTAGTTGTCTCCTTACAATTCACAAAGTTACTTAACTTGAAAGAAACATTTTTATGAATAGACAATAGTGAAAATGGAGACTCATTGTTCTCTCAACTTTCAATTTGAATTTGGTATCGCTATGGATTCTAGAAATATATTTCTCAAACATATTTATGAAAATTTCAATTCCTTAAACAGGAGTTTTGCCTTTAAGACTTCAAAAGAGATCTACATATCAATGTACTTTCATCCTATATTGGGGAAAAAGGATTGGGCCTCTCCATCACCTGTTCAGATACTGTATTAATAGTTATTTCTGTATGATAACGTATTCAAGTTAAGGTTGAAATCAGAATTGAACTGGATAAATCTAGGAAGCCTCAATTGAATCCAGCTCCAGAGGCACATTATATTCACAGGCTTCATTTATTTGTAAAAATGTTTCAGAAGAATAGGGTCACGTCATTTTACCTAATAGCTGTAGTGAAATATGCTCAAATTATCCCTCTCTCATTTTATTTGAGCTCTATCAAATATTTATTGATTACATATCATATCATTTCCAACAAAAGAAATTTACCTTATCAAATCAAGCCGAGTAAAAAATAATATTCTTGTCCTAATATCGAAAGCTCTTTTTTTGATTTTCCAAAATGGTTTATGAAAACCAGAATTTGAAACAACAACTTCTCATTCGGAGCTAGCTACATTACTTAATTCAAATAAGCCATTTATTAAAATCTAATTAAAGCAATCCAAAATAGTCTCAAGATGAATTGTTTTTGTGATATTCATATTTTCTTGAATTTTTCTTATCATTTTTTTTCTGTTGTTGTGTGAGATTTTTAAATAATATAGCTGCATTACAGGCCATGTGAAAATGGATTTACGGGAAGGGGGGAAGTGGATTTGGAAATACACACCCATGGAAGTAATGAAGGGGGTTGACACATCGCATTTTTATGCCTTTAAATGGGCTCAGACTTACAAGGCCCCTTGTTTTTTTCTTGAGGTTCATAGCGTTTAAAAAGGGGATATATTTCCTTTTTTACAAAAAAGAGAATCCATTAAAGAATTAATGACAGAGATAAGCTTCATCATTTATTGAAATTATTGAGAAATTTATTTTAATCTTTTCCTGGTTCATAGCTTTTAAAAAGGGGATATATTGCGTTTTTTACAAAAGAGAGAATCCATTCAAGAAGTAATGACGGAGATAAGCTTCACCATTTATTAAAATTAATGAACAACTTATTTTAATCTTTTCCTTGTTCAATAAAGCCCCCAAAATATCCATAAGTCATATATGTCTCGTCATGTCTATTCTGTCAATGTCAGAAAATGTTTGCATAAAGGTTCAATCAATGGAATAATTCTGTATCAAACTAATTTTATCTAATGTGATAGTCAATATATATCTTTTATAATCGCTCTTCTATTTAGTCCATTGAAGTGGTATCAAAATGGACCTTAAATTTGCATTTAATTTGAAACTAAATGGCTATCATTGAATAAGAAGTGCATAATAATGATCTGAGGGTGTTAGAAGAATTAAATTTGGCTTAATAAATGTCTTTTTTTATTTAAGGGGGAATGATATTTTAACTGAAAACTTGAAATAGAAAACTGTTTATATTCAAATAGAAATTTAGAAACAATCTTCTTTGAATGTTGAATTATGACCTTTAATTACCAGGTGTAATTTCGGTGCGCAACTCTTTTGTTTAGAATTTAAAATAAAATAGATTGCAAGATTTTTTTTAAATGAAATACCTCCAATACTTGTTTTTGAAAAAAATAAAAGGTTAATAAGAATAATTATCATGATATTTATGCATGAAACACCTGGATTCCATATTTGCGGCCAATCCATTGGATTTTGAGATGGGAGTTTTCAGATTATACATCCCCTGGCTAAGGCTTCCTGTATTAAATTTGAATCTTCTCATTTTATATTTATCCATTTGATTTATTTCAAGTAAAATTTTCATTAGCCTTCTTATTAAAAAGAATTTCTCTTACTAAAACAATAATTTATTGGTAATTCAATCTGTTTATACCATATTTTCCATATATTTTCAAAATAATTCATTTTATATAATTATTAATCCTTATTTATGATTAATATTCAATTAGAGTATTAATGTATTTATATTATTCTCCAAAAATGTGCTTGTTTCCGAGAAACTAATTCGAAATTAGCTTAAATAGTAAGAAATATGCAAAGTGTCAAAATGCAATTTTCTAAGTAGAAACTTAGCATTTAATACTAATTTTTACTCCAAAGAACCATGTCTCAACTAATTATAGAATAAATATTGAATAAACAGAAATATATTGTCATATTATCGACCTTCAATATGCCAATACCTTTGGCCCAACAAGTATTTTAATCAATATCTCCTCAAAAAATCTGGAAAAAAATGAATAGGTAGTTCAACGTTAATTTTTATTCTTCCTTTGGGGATAATCTTCTATTTACTTTATATTCAATTATCTATGAAAATGAATTTGCTGATATTCCTTGAATTTACGAAATGATTTGTACCTTTTGCTTTTATTAGTGTTCAGTTTGTAATTACGACCAAAATGGATAAATACATATCTTGATTAACTGATATTATCGAGATTTTTTAGGTATTTGGATATGATTCACCATGAGCGAATTGGCTACACCTGAAGGCAGGTGTTGCATTTGGAATTTGACATTGGACATAGACTGGAGGCAGGCTGAACATAAAAAAAAGTTCAATTGAGAAATAGAAGTTTTGAGAGAAATTTAAGCCACATATGCAAGCCACGAATTCATCATTCAGTTTTATCAATATCAGTGTTTGGTCCAGGTTGTAAAAGCTCATAATTGAACAATATATTATGAACATAATTATTTTGATTTTCCCTTTGTTTTGATCTTATTCTTTATTTTTTATCATTTAATTTACAAAAATTTTAACCTTTGGGGTATTTCTTATGTAGTTTTACATATATGACACAGCTTCAACATGATCTCACTATCAATATCACGTATGAGAACCCATAGAACATTAATTTTGGAACTGGAACCCTTTTATTTTGAATGAAATTTCTCATTAATGATAAAATGGCTTAGATGTTTTCAAAAAGATACGTAATTATACCCTACCATTACAATTTATGCTCTTATGAAGTCTGTATTTTGTGAGGAATTATATGCCTTATTTTTGCTTTATTTTTTGCTTCGGTTATCATTAAAATTGAGAAAATCTGTAAAGATTTATGGGAAAGTGTCATTTAAAGGAGAGGCCCACACAAATTTATTATTTATTGAAACAATATCACCCCTATTTCAGCACATAAACTGATTTTGAGGAGGCTCTTACACTTATAATCAGATGATATAAATATTGAAATTGAAATATTGGCTTTACTCTAACAATAGGGGACCTTTTCATTATAAAACTTCATGGTGTAAGCTCAAAGTTGCTGTTATCTTTATATGAAAACACGAACTAATAATAAAAGTTCCAATATAAACAATCATCGAAAACATAAGATTATTTAATTTTTTGGATAATTCAATGTTTCTCGTTCTCGATACCAATTTGGCTCGACTTTTTATATTATTGTAGTGAAATTACTGACTCTGATTTAACCATCTTTATACAGTGGCTTCCTTAAATATGTGAAGCAAGATCATTCAAGTTCTTATTTCAAATAAAGAATCATAGAAGCTGTATCAAGATATGAAATAAAGCTGAAACGATGAAAACCTTTGGTTGAAGCTTCTAGAAAGGTAATATTCATCTATAAATGTGGCTAGCTATCATTTTGAACAATTATCTAATTATTTTCAAAAATATTATTAAGATATCTTTCTATGGAGTTCATTTATTTTATTTTTTCTGGATTCTATGGGAGTTTTAAGCTTTAGATTTATAATTCTTAATATTTCATGTAATTTTCATTATTTGGATACATTGAAAGATCTCCATGCACTAAAAAAACAAAGATTGTATCTGTACTTGATGGGTTGTTAACATTAATTATCTCAAAATATCTTTCTAACTTTATCATTGATACAAAATAAGAAAATCACATTGTTGAAAGAATTTAGAATATAATTTTCAAATTTCTCTAGATTAAATTTTCCTTATAGATATAGGGGACCCTTTTACAAAATCTTATTAAGACTTTCATTTGAGCTCAATTACAAACTCAAAATAAATTGACAATAATTAGAAACTGCATATCTATAAGTAAATTGAATAATTGATTGAGTTTTTTTGAAATAAACGGAATATGATGATAACAAGGCAAAATCACTTTTATAAATAGGTTCTTTAAAAAAATTTCATTCCCATAATTTATTTATAAATATTTTGCGAAATTTGATAAGCTTAAATTAGTTTTATCAATCTATGAAGCCTAAAACAATAATAAATCTTTAATGATCAGTGGCTGCTAAAGCTTATTTGAAAATTCTGTATATGTAGTTCTTTGAATTATTTTTTCCAGAAAAAAGTAGAATACTTCTTTTCTTATTTGGTATTTTTTTTAATTGAAGGCTTAACGTATTTATTAAAGTAAAATTTTGAAGAGGAAAGCCACAGAGGTAAGCTGGAATATTTTGAGAAGTAAGCTTTAACTGGCACAAATATCACTTCAGAGCCATGTCCAATTAAAATCAAAAGATAGTCCAAATCATGTTTCAAGTATTTAATTTTTATTATCAAAGGGTTCCCAAGGGATTTAATGAGTTTATAATACTTCTCATGGATATTTGTGGAAAGTGGTTTTTAAGAGATTTTTAATACCACAGGGGCATTTATTTTGTAAAGGAATGGATCAATCATTTAAGTAAATCATTCATCATGTGCTTTGATCATTGGAAATATTATAAAAGTTTTCAAAAAATATTCTTTTTAGAATTAAAGAAACTTCTCCTGGATTTTTCAAAATAAATAAATATTATTAATTATAATATTGACAATATTTGGGCAATATTGCATGGAAATAAAGCTTTTTGAGATTTTTTTTTATAAATTCCTCTTCTATATAGACAGATAGTACTTAGAGGTTCGATTCACTAATCCTTATTCCTTCAAATAAAGCAAAATATTCTCATCTTTAATCTGTCTTATAAGAATTATATTGAGCTCATATAATCCTATTGGTCTTTCATAAATTTTTTGTAACATAAATATCCTTCAATTTTAATGTTGGATATGCAAATAGAAACACAAAAAACTGCAAAAAATATCTCAAAAATCTTCTTTGATCAAAGATTTTGAATTAAATGATGGAGTTCATTAAGCAAAATAAGGGATAAAAGAATTAATTGAAAATTTTCTGCACTTCTTTTTATTACCAAAATCAATATTTTGTTTGTATTTATTAAAGAAAATAAGTAGCAAAAATCTTCTTTCTGCTACTCAAAAACATTGTTTTTTAATGTTTTGTTTTCATTTTTTGAGTTCTGTTAGTCCGCTTTATGGTGATATGTTATTTTGAGTACTTTATTACTTTTTGTTTTTTGTGTTTGTGTTTAATGTTTCCTAAGTTTCTTTTTTATGTTATTAATTGGCTTTAACGTAGTTTTATGGTTTTTTTGTAATTGAATCACAGTGGAAGGCCTTTTGAGGCCCACAACTGTCAATTAATTAACACATGTGAGATGTGTTAAAGTACAGGACCTGTAATATCCACTACTGTAAATTTGTTGATGATCGTCAACAAACTTACAGTAGTGGTCATCAGAGGGCCTGTACTGTAATTTAATTCTTTTTCAATTTCAAATTTTCTCCAGCGGAAATGGATTTACTATATACATCCCAGTTTTTTTTCTTCCTCACTAATTAATAATACCCTCAAACAAGAAATATTAAGGAATTCCCTCTTCAAAACTAAAAAACATTTCAGCCTTAAAAATAAAAATTGACAAAATTTATTGATGAGCCAATGTGATCAGAAAATGGAAAAAATAAAAATGATAAATGAACTTCAGAAGCTTTAATCAATGAATAAGAGAAGAATTATAGATTTTGGAAAAAAAATCTTTGAAAGGAATTTGAAAGCACTCATTTGTTCCTTCTGAGGTTACAGGAGTTTAACCATTTAAAATGAAAAATATCCACAATCCAGTTTGTTCAGAGAATTATTCAGTGGTAAACAGCTGAATCTGATATTTGAAATACATTTTTTTCAGACAAAATAGGATATAATATTGTTATAAAGTGATAATAAGTACAAAATCAAGAAAGATAAAAGGCTCTATTCATTTCTAATATTGTATTTACCTCTTCATTGGCCATAAAAAGGATAGAATTGTCTAAATTTAAGATAACTTTGGAAATTCCAATTTCTTATCATGAAGAAAATTATTTGTAAGATTAAAATATAAAGGGAAAGTACTTTCATATAATATATTATATATTCACTATAATCAATTAACAAAGGAAAGAAAATCCTGGGAATTCTGTAATATTACAGTGGCTTAGAGTAACTTGGAATAATAAAAAACATTTAAATCCTGGGTCTAACCCAACTCACGGCATGGCTCTAAGCTTATTCTTGGATGTGTCCAAGCTGATTTCCAAATGCAACACCTGCTTTCAGGTGTAGCCATTTTGCTCATGGTGATTAACAATCAAAATATCAAAATTTTCTTTAATAAGGGAAGATCCTATGAGAAATATTCCATACCTTCCTATATCAGGGCCTGTATATTTGAGAAGTTTTATACAAATATTCAAAAGTGTATTTCATTGAGAGCCTGAAGGGATTCATGTTTTTTAGTTTCAAAAGCAAAATAATCACTCTTCTATACATTTATATTTTGAAGCTTATATATGTATATATATAATTTTAAAAACCTCCTTCCTAGGATATGAATCTATTTTTATTGATTGAGGGAAATATCACATAGCAAAAGTAATATTCAAATATAACAAGAATATTTTCAAGCTAGATAGCAGATATTTAATAAGAAGTTATGAGCTTATATCTTTTAAAGCTTAAGTTAACAGTTAAAATAACTCTCAGAAAGGTTTCTGAAATGATATTGGAAAGTAAAAAAAAAAATTTGCCTAGTTTTCCATCTATTTTTTAGAGTTAATAACATATTTCAGATATAATATTCAATTTTTCCAAAATAAACTTTGAAACTCTCTGGGTACTATTAACAATAAGTTATCTTGATAATTCAGATGAAAGTGAGGCGTTTATGACACTGAATAGTCAATCTTATTTATTTCTTATGTATTTCATACGCCAGCTAAAATTGATATTTTCAAAATCCCTTCTTTGGGTTTTAGAGAATTTAATTTTGATTTAACTTCTTATTGTTTTTCTTTGAAGATTTTGTAAGAAAAAAACTGAATTCCTTTTTATTTTTTTATTTCCACTACTTTATTAATTCAAATGATGAAATATCAAATTAATCAGGGTTCTATTCGGAGGGGGAAAAGAATAATTGTTTTCACGTGTCCAGTATTTCTCATAATACTATATATTGGTTTTTCAGTGAAAAAATTAATAAAATTATTGATTAATTATCCAAACCTCAGGATCACTGTATCTCATGGATTTTTTATCTTTAATCTTCAAAAAGGAAAATCTCACAGGATTGGATCTGGGTTGTATTCTTTAAATGAATCTGGAGATATCTAGATATCTTAAAAGTAAATTTTTGAATTTTGGACAGAAAGATCTTCAAAGTATTAAAGTTTTTAAAGGTGTCACAAAGATTATATATGGTATTTTATAGAGGTGCTATAGAGGTATCATTTAGTTAGGATACATTTCAAGTGTATACTTTTGTTTAAGGAAGACAAAACTCTTCTATAATAGGATTTACATTCATTTTTCATACCAATGTTATCATTATTACAGAAGCTTCAATAGTTAATATTAAAAATTGAATTTTTTTCATAGATCAATTAATTTAATATAGTAATAAATCCATAAAATTTGGTGGAGAGCTGACACAGAAGTATGCTTTCAAAACATTAAAACCCTTCAAATATAATAAGTATATAGGTAAAGATATTAAATAAGCTACATTAGCTAACTCATCATCTAATTATTTAAATTTATTCCTATTCAAGAGGAATTCATTCAATCTAATTAGCGGGAAATATACCTGTATATATTTCCTTTTGGCTATCTGTTTCATATGGAATGGGTTGAAGAGTATATCCTTATTAGATCCAAGTTTTTTATCTTCTTTCAATTATTTTTCAAATCTTGACTCCAGTTGTAGATATTACAGCTGAAACTAATATGAAATACCTGTATTTCAGATTAAGACTAACAGGAAAAATTAATTCAAAGTCATAATTGACTTAATTAAGATATTTTATTATATCATGAATCAAGAACTAAGTAGTTTTTTGTCAATTACATACTTAATAAGCCTTCTTTGTTCTAAAATTTCTTGTAAGAATAAACGTTTTTTGAAATAAAACTTCAAGGGAAAAGTTCATCAAGATCATATTTGAATTTTCTTGTGAATTTTGAACTTTATTAAGTGAAAGTTTGATTAAAAATTAAGTCCCCTTTAATTTATTCAAGGTTTTCTTATAAATAATGAGACCGTATTGTCCTCACAAAAATCAACATTTATCCGAAAGTACTCCACAAGAGGTATTTAACTCTATATATAAGCCCAAAAAATGATTGTCTTGGATTAACTGAGAGAGAAATGAAATAAAATAATTATATTATAGTTTCCCTAAAAATGGCCTTGGAAATAAAGAACCTTCCATATGTGAACAGAGTAAATATAAATGCCAAGAAACAGCTCTTATAGGAATCAAAGCTTCTTAACTGACTCCAGGGGCAGCTCAAGGTATAAACTTTTTTTAAATGCTAAAGGAATGGATTATGATATCACTTTAATACAGTCAAATGTTGAAAAAATTATCATAAGAGGTATTTAAAATCTTTCAATTTCTGATACAAAGTGAATGATTCTAGTTATTGAAGTAAAAAGATCCAAGATTGAGATCAAAAGATGTGGACAAGACATTTCTTTAGAGGTTCAAATTTTCTTACACAAAGAAAGGGCTCAATAGGGGAAGCATCAGAACTGATAATGGAACGATGAAGCCCTGGCTTAATGAAAAGATGGATTTTCATTTTCCCTTTTGGCCATTTATAGCCCTTTTGTGAGCCTTAGAGGTATTTTCATATGCCCAAAAGACCACAAACAATTTGAAGAAGTTATAATTAAAAATAATACATTAATTTTCAAATATAAAAACAAAATTTAAATAAAAAAAATAATGAGGAAATTTATATCAAGTTGTAATCTCAACAAAAAAATATAAAAATATAATTTTACTTGAAACAATTAATTAAAAATATAATATTTTTTGAAAAATGTTGATAAGTTTCATTATATATTTTTTTCTAATAAATAAAAATAAAAAATTATTTAACCATTGGATTTCTCATAAGAAATCATGTGGGTTCACTTCTAAATGAAATTTCTGTAACTCAACTCTAAATATGCCTAAATTCAGTTTTTAGTATTTTCTGTATGAAAAGATGAAAATACTCAAAAACCTTAATTTGATTCACGCCAAATATGGTGTTAACCATTAATTTTTTTGTTAAAATTGAGGTGCAGTGTGTATCTTATAAGCTATGAGGAATTGAATTATTTTCAATTGAAATGTCAAAATGTGCACGTATGTGTATCAAATAAGTAAATTTGAATTTGAATATGAGAAATTGATAAATACATTTGTTTTCTGTATTTTTTCAACTGGATTACATATTTACAGGTTTGAGTATAATTCATGATGATTAATTAGAGAAAAATAAATTGGAAAGATTAATTTCTGGGGAAAAGGAATCTTGTGTCAAAGGGTGTCAGACTCCCAAAATTCATTTCTGACAGACTTGGGATGTCCAAATTCACACAACGGTTAATCACTTTTGGAATTGAATGGAGTTGCAGGGTGTGTGACTCAATTGATCATGAGGCTTTGATACCAGCCAGGTAAGTTCTAACTGTTTCCAAGAGGGTAAAACACTTAATTTAGCACAAACCTCACCAAAGCCAACTTGGCTTCTTTGAAAGGCCTCAAACACAATTTGAAATGTTTTGGAGGCTTGAGATCAACTATTACTATAGTAATGTCTGGTTTGCCGGACTAAAATGGCACAAATAAGCTCATTGTTGGTCCAAACCAGGGTTAAATTATGCCATAATTTAATTTCCTGTTTTCTGTAAGTTTCTCAAAACTAATAAAAACAAATCTCACTTTTTGTGGAAAAAGAATTTGTCACTATAAGAGAATTTATTGTTTTTCCCCTTTTTCTTCATATTAGAATATTTTTCTTTTATAATTAGCTTAAGAACTGTTAACCAAATCAATAGAATATTTAAACCACCTCTTCCAAGTAATTACAAAGATTTGAAGCAAATGAAAAAAAATCTGACCATCTTTTGTAACTCTTTATAATAATTTTACCCTTGAAACATCCCAAAAGTGAATTAAAGCATCTTTCATCCCTGTTCACTTTGTCACTTTGTTTTTAAATGTACTCTAGAAATTTTTGGGTGTTCACTCTCTTTAAATATTATTATTAAATACTCTTTGATAATGTTAATTTCCTGGGGTTATTTTCTCAATAAATTTCAATCATAATTGCTCTTGAAGAAATTTCTTTTGCAGCCTTCTGTGTCTCTAGTATGGTATTTTCAGATAAGATTTCATTTCCAATAAAAAAAATAAATCTTGATAATATTATTTTTTTATACTGAAAAAGCTAAAAGCAATGATTTTGGTGTTTCTTTATTTTAAAACTCTCAAAATTATTATTTTTACATATTTTTACCTTAAGAAGATTTTGAGGACAGTGAAAGTACTTAACTCTAAATAGAAGCTTAATATCCTAACCCCACACCCTTAATCCAGTTTTTTCCATAGTAGAAGGAAGCTTTTGAAAGTTAAGAAGCTTCCTTATCTTGTAAATACCTTATAAAAACTTTCAAATGTATCTGGTAATTTTTTTTCAGCTTGAGGAGAGTTTGACCTCATTTGAAGCCAGTTTAAGGTGTCTTTGTTGGAATCAAAACCAAATAAAAAATTATTCACAGACCCTGTTAATAAACTCAACGCCATAATGAATTATTTTATCATCAATTTTACACTGAACAGTTAAATTAAGGAGCTTTTGGAGGGTAAAAATATAATATCACTATAATTTCAGTAAATGTTTTGATCACATAAATTTAAGAATTTATACCTTATATTTAAGTAAAGCTTTTTTGAGAAGAAATATTAAAAACTATATTGAATACATATTAAGCTGTAAGAACTCTTAAATTCCAAATAAAACCCACTTTATTGATATGATGAATGAGGTTCACACCACATGTGGCATGAATCTATTGAAACTTTGATTATTCATTGATTCTCCTACTGAAAAATCTCAAAACATAAGCCAATAATATTTGGTTTTTGGTTACAAATACTTCATCCAGACAGGACCCAAGATAAATTATAATGGTTAATCCAATAATGAAATCAAATCAATTTTTTTCAATATTTTTTTAGAATTTCTTCTCAATATTTTCAAAAATTAAATTAATGAATTGTTCTTTTTACTTCATTGCAATAAGAATTCTGATTATATATTTTTCTTTTTTTTCATGATTTCTAAAAATATATTTCTTTTACATAATTTGGATTATATTTAGAAGAAAGAATAGCTATTCTCAAGTTTTATTTTGGATTTTTTGTCTTTTGGGAATATAGAAATATTTTCAAGGCTCACATTTTATATTAGGTGAAGTTATAATAGGTGAATTTATGTTTCGGTATTTGATACCTTTCGGGTAAAGTATCAGACATTATACATCCAAAGTTCCCTACCCTCCTAAAGTTTCTATTATGCCATGCTTCTGCGATTCTTAGTGATTTCTTATTCCATACTATTTCTAAGATTTTGTATCAACCCTAACTCTAAGAGTTGTAAAATATGAAACTCAAAGGTATCTCTGTGCTTTTCATGGCTTGGTATGCAGATAAACCCAACGGGGGTGGATCAGGTTTTCAAGATCTAGAACCATTTCAAATTCATCACCTCCAGTTTTACCCAATAGTTTGGTTTGAGATTAAAATGGTTAAATTCGCCTGAGAAAAATTAAGTTTAATTCTTATTCAAGCATGATTCAGATGCTACCTTTCTTAATATTGGCTGGCTGGTATTTGGGATCATTTTTAGTGGATTGAAATGCCTTTTTTAAATTAAAAATGGAGAAATTTTCGAATCCTATTCTCTCAAATTGTTTGTAATCTCACTTTTATTGAATTTTCTATCCTTTCCTCATAGTGTGGTATTCCATACCATTTTTTTTTCACCAGGCTCAAGCTCATAGTAACCCACAACAGCAGTAAATCCAGCCTACAGGCAGACTTACACTCAAATTTTACACCAAAAGGTCAATTTTACAGCAAGAAGCTGGATTTAACTCATAAAACCATGGCACAGGCACCAAAGGGCAGGCTATGTGTTTAAATAAATTATTCAATTTCATTATTCATATGTAAAAACCAAGTTACATATAGTAAACTAGTTACAAGAAATAAGGTACCACCCTTTAAATTACACACCCCACCCAGCTTTACACCCCCCTTACAGCCACAGGACTCATGCAGGAAGAAAATGACACATGCATTAGTTACACAGCCAACTTGCATTCAAAGTCATATGATGCAAAGCCAAACCCATGGAATTCTTGCAAGTCAATTACAACACAGCCACAGGAGTACCTTATCTTATATCCACAGTAAACCCACTTAAAATCTTAAAACATAATTATTTACACTACTCATCACCTCATTCAAACCAAAGCTAGTTACAACAGGCTGCATGCAGTACACAATCTCAACCACATGACTATGCACAGCATGTGTCAAAATCAAAAATCACATCATTTCATAAAAAACAGTAAATTCACCAATGCAAGAAGTTATCACCTGACTTCATTTTAAAGTTCACAAAGAAGAAAAACAAACATGACACCTGCATAAATTACACAGCCATTTCTACCCAACCTAAAATAGGACATATGCAAAGGAATTACAAGGTCATCATGTGATACTGCATCCACCAACAGAACATCATGGGACAGAAAAAAGGCTGTGCACAAGAAAAATCCTCAGCCAAAATGAAATCACCTCATGCATGCAAGGAAAATCCAAGAAAATCACATCATAATTAGCTCACCAAAAGACCATCATGTGATGAAAGAAGGCTGTGCTGTCAGGGTGAGTCTATGTAGTAGCTTAAAAATAGTAAATACAAGCTAGCACTATGACTGTGACACACAAAAAAGTAATAAATCAAATCTTCAGGTCCTACTGCTAAGTGGTAACAGTGGTGATGAGTCTATTGAGGACCTGGGTTGCAATGCTCTAATATCTTTGACTGTAAAGAAACACTACAATAATTAATTATTTTAATTATATCAATATAATCCTAAGAGTACTACTGGTATAAGACAGTTTTACTACGTAAGGATGTTAATTCATGATAAGATGAGTCTTTTCCAGTGAGGAAAGACCTGCTTTTATCTCCTCTGAGGACTGTGAAAGACTGGTAGGCTCTTCACACGTCTACAGAGTGAAAATTTTCACTCTGGAGGCTGGGTTGTGGTTCTGTACCATCAATTCTGACGTCAGCATAGTCAGAATTGTGGTTTTTGGACCACAAATGATCATTCTGGATCAATACAGGGTGAAAAAACTCTTCACAGGCCACGTCAGCACCATTGTGACGTGTCCAGAGTGTCTGGATGACTAATATTAGTCATTTTGGGCGGGTTTAAGCTTTAAACAACCATTATTTTAAGTATCAAGCCAGTACTGGTTGGTACAGGTTTGGTACAGACCAGTATTGGTCAAAATACTTCCAACCAAGATATCTTAGTCAGTTTTTGAGATATCAAGAAACCAAGAGCACAGAATTGAAGGGCTTAATGAGCTCTTCAATTTTGTATGCTTCATGTTTACCCTTCTTTCAAATAGCAAAAGTTATAAGGGTTTTAAGTTTTTGGATGTAATTTTGTACATCAGTATGAGGCTTCAAAACCTTCCATGCCAGATATCTTCTCCAATTTGGAAGATATCTGTATTCTGATGATACAGTTTTGTAGGGCTTGATTAGCTCTACAGTTTGCTATATTACACTGTACAGTTGTATGAGTGTATGCCAAAGATACAGGGGTTTGTTTACTTGCTTGTTTTCAGAATATCTGTATTTTTGGTTGTTAAACCTTTGAACCAAGATCCCTCAGTCAATTTAAGAGATACAGAGGTCTAATGTATCTCAAATTAAAGCTCTTGTTTATATCTTTAATTTGGTTATACTTTTGTACAGTTTTGTACAAGCCCTCCTACACCTTTGAGGGCTTGTTGGTGAAAAAGGGTGGTGTAATGGTATCTCCTGATTTAGGAGTGCTACAGATGAAGAGATGATACCATTGGATAGCTCTCCCTTAGAGCTTCAAGAAAAAAACCATTCTGGTTGGGGTTTCATGAAATATGTATAAGTTAGATTAGTGGCTAGAATAAGAGTTTTTGCTTATTTGGTCTTATCTTTGATAGGGCATATCTTTGTCCTTTCTTATTATATTTGAGTAGGTTTCCTCTTTATAATCTACTTGTATTGGCTATATTTTTCCAATAATCCTCATACCATTACTTATGGTATGTTGGATGTCATGCTGGTGCTCTGTTTTGAGTCACAGGCTGACATACCCTCCCTCCAAAAAAGGCTCATCATTGATGAGACTCTTTTGTCCTTATGGAGGCTCTTGATCCTTTCAAAAAAGAATCTTTATCTGAAGCATCATCCAGCTTTACCCATTGGTCTTTTTCTGGTGGTTTATTCCTTCTTTCTGTTAAATAATCCCTATTGGAATATCTTTTTATTTGATTGGGGTTGTCAGTTTCAAAGTAGAACTTTCTGTGTTTGTCTTGCCCAATTATCAAGTAATTCTCTAGGGAATTATGTATGCTTATGCCATAGATTCTATGGTACTCTGTAACCATTAAAAATCCATCAAACTTAGCATTTTCAAGTACCACAAATTCAATGTGTAATCTGAGGTTTCCCATTTTGTGTGGTATTATACTTATTTTTTGGATTATTCCAAGTGACTTCATTTTTCCTGCAGGACTTTTAAAGCTTCTTGCTTTTGTTAAAAGTATCTCTGCATTCCACATTGGAAAGTGTCTGTCCAAGTATTCTTTGGCTACTACTGAGCAATTTGCTCCTGTGTTAAAAATCAAAGGATGCTTTTTATTTTCAATGTACACATCAAGCTTTGATTTTGCTCCATGAATAAAGGCCATACCAGTTTTGGGTACTTCCAAATACTCTTTAGCATCAATGGTTCTACCACTTCTGTCTTCCCCATTTTTGGGTTGAATGAGTTCTGGTTTCAAAGAGTTTCCTAGGACTGATTCTGTTTTCTCATCCTCATACTCTAATAAATATTGTTCAATAGGCTCTGATCCACTGTCTGAATCCTGTCTTAGCCCATTTCCCATGCTGTCAGAGTCAGATTTGTACTCCATGTGTTCTTCTACTGACTCTTCCTCTATTGCAAATATTTTCTTTTTTCCCTTGGGACAATTATTTGCATAGTGGTCAGGTGATCCACAGTTATGGTATGTGTTCCTTCTCCTTGGTGCTTCTTCACCATTAGTAGGTTTGAGGTCTTTTTCCATGAGTATCTTTGGTTTTTCTCTGCTATCATGTGACCTACAGGGTGAACTACTGCCAATTGATGTCTTTTTTCTGACATCTTGGATGACATTTGCTATGTCATCAATGCTGCTTATTTTGCTGCATCTGCACTTTGCTGCATGTTCTAAGTCTCCTGGAAGTTTTGTCAGAATCTTATGATTTCTCATCTCTATTGTCATGTTTGGATCAATAGATTTGAGTCTTTTGGTTTGTTTAAGACACCATTCATAAGGGTCTTTTTCTGTAGAGTATCTGTCACTCTCAAAAGAGATGGTTTTTTGCCAAATCCAAGTACCATTGCTGTACTTTTGTATTATTTGGTTTCTCCACCATGGCCAGCTTTTCCTACCATGTATCTCTTTCATTTCAGTGTACCATATATTTGCATGGCCTCTGAATGCAGTGTTGAGTCTTGTGGTGATCCAGTAGTCTGGTATCTTTGGTACATCAACAAAAAGTCCATTAATATAATCAATAAGCTCCATACAATCATATTCTCCAATTCCTGAGAATTTAGGCCAATTTACCACATCAGGTAATTGCTTCAATGCTTGTTTCTTAGAGTAACTGAGGTTCTCACCATCTTGGTAAATAGACTCAGACCTTAACTTTGGATCCTGGGATTCAGGAGCTTGGTTTTCTGATTCTTCCTCTTTTACTTTGGTGATTGGTTTATCATCTTGAGTTGTTTGAGGGAAGAAATTATCTTCTTTTTCCTCCTTTTTATAGAGAAAATCCACTTCTTTTTCCAGGATTTCCTGTTGATATTGGATATTTCTTAAATCTCTTCTCACAGCTTGTTGTTCCTCTAGTATTGAGTTCAACTGTTTGTTTTTAGTTTCAAATTCTGCCCAGATTCTGGATAGATTTGTGTTCAAGTCTTCTATGACTGTTGCTTGGAAGGAATTTTCTTCCTTGAGTGTTTTCATTTCTGAAGTCACTTCTTGAACATGATCATATGTCCAATCCATGAATTTACCCATGTTGGACCATATGAAACTACTACCTCTGGAATCTGTGGTTTCAAATTTTTGAGGGGGTATTTTATCATCAATAGGCTTAAGCTGAGGATCAATTGATTCTGAGCTAACACTATTGGTAGGTACAGTGTCTTTTAGGATTTGTGTTCCTCTTGGACTAAGTTTATTCATTGTTTCATCAAAGGATCTGATTCTATCTTCTCCTTCCTGAAAGAATTCTTGTTCTCTACTAGGGCTCCATTTCCTCTGCTGGAAACCACCAGGGATGACTGGAGAGTCCTGGAAATATTGTCCTTTAGATTTAAAGTCCTGTAGCTGTTGGACTGATGCGGGAAAGATGGCATTTCTTCTTCCATGCCTTGGTGTTCCTGAATCAGATTGGGCTCTTCCATATGCCAAGAATTCTCTATGGCTTGGATTTCTGTTTGATTCCCTCTGATTCAAGTCTCTTCTGAGAGTATGAAATGGCTGTTGAGATTCCAACTTTTCATTTCTTCCAGAATCTTTTGGCAAGTAATAAGATTGACTTATACTTTTTGCCTCATTATTCCAATTTCCTCCCATGATACTCCCATGGTTAAGGTTTTGCTGTCCATACTCCATGTGAAAAAGTCTTTTAGGAGTACATGAATATGAGTTATTTTCCCTGCATCTGTCCAATTTTTTTGTTGGACTGGGCTGAATTTGGTTTGGGGTGGGACTTTGAGCAGGAGTTTCCTGAAAATAAGTCCTTTGTTGGTTATTTGATCCAGAAGGGGGTGGCCTTCTCCCTCTGTTTCTTCTTTGCCAGATTTCTGGCTGATTTCTTGGGTATCCAAGATCTCTGAGAAATGGAGTTGTCATGTTAAAAAATGATAAAAGACAAAAATTCTGTATTTTCCAAGGTTTCTTTACCTTTAGAAGGCCCTTGGACTGATTTCTGCTTTATACTCTTTGGCAATTTGCTTGGGAGTTGGTACTGCCTCCTTGTCTTTGAGGCTGGTACAGATGAATTTCACTGTGATTTTGTCTCAAATGGAATGTATTTTTTCCACTTTGAAAGAAAATGGAGAAGGTTTGTAATTCAATTTGAATAAACAAAATTTCCAATTCCTTACTGTTATTTCTTCTGAGTTTGGTTTGATATTTGAGTTTTAATTATTTATTATTATTATTATTTTATTTTTTATTTTTTGAAGAAATAACAGTTTTGTTTCACTTATTTTTATAAGTAAAGTATTTAATATTAAAAGTTTATATTATTAAGCTTGAATATTATTAATAAGTTATTTACTTATTATTTATTTATTTATTTATTTATTTATTTATTTTAAAAAAAATTGATGAATTTTTCCTCAACTTGAGTAGAAAGGATTCTTCTTCAATAATATTCAATTTGAATATTAAAGAAATAAAATATTTATTGTTGGTTTACAATAAATATTATGATTTAAATTAATTTTACACAATTTGGTAAAAATTAATTATACTTTCTATTTAAATATACTATTTGTATATAAAAATAAGTTTGGGAAGTTAATAATAATTACTTATTATTATTAAAATTGATGAATTTTTCCTCCACTTGAGTAGAAAGATTCTTCTTCAATAATATTCAATTTGAATATTAAAGAATTGAAATAATAATAAAATTATTATTTAAATATTTATTGTTGGTTTACAATAAATATTATGATTTAAATTAATTTTACACAATTTGGTAAAAATTAATTATACTTTCTATTTAAATATACTATTTGTATATAAAAATAAGTTTGAGAAGTTAATAATAATTACTTATTATTATCAATTTTCGTGGTAAATTGATAATAATGACTTATTATTATTAAGATTTTTTTTGATTATTTATCAAAAAAAAGAAATTTTAATCAATTTTTCCTCAACTTGAGTAAAAAAAGATCTTCTTCAATAATATTCAATTTGAATATTAAAGAATTGAAATAATAAAATTATTATTTCAATATTTATTGTTGATTTACAATAAATATTGTTATTTAAATTAATTTTTACACAATTTGGTAAAAAATAATGTTTTTTTATTTAAATATACTGTTTGTATATAAAAATAACTTTGGAAAATTAATAATAATTATTTATTATTATTAATTTTCGTGAAAATTGCAATATAAAGCTTTGAAGAGTATAAATACTCAAAAATAAAATAAAATATATTATTTAATATATTTTGATAAAATACAATATATAAAAAATATATATTATATTCTTATAATATAAGAGATGAAAATTAGTTAAAAAATGAAGAAAACTCGAAATTGTACTTACTTTTATAGTAAAAAACCTTCAAAAATAGTGAAAATGATCCAAAAATCGCCAAAATAGGTCCGGAATAGGTTAAAACAACGGCCAGGCCCCCAAAATGTCAGGGTGAGTCTATGTAGTAGCTTAAAAATAGTAAATACAAGCTAGCACTATGACTGTGACACACAAAAAAGTAATAAATCAAATCTTCAGGTCCTACTGCTAAGTGGTAACAGTGGTGATGAGTCTATTGAGGACCTGGGTTGCAATGCTCTAATCTCTTTGACTGTAAAGAAACACTACAATAATTAATTATTTTAATTATATCAATATAATCCTAAGAGTACTACTGGTATAAGACAGTTTTACTATGTAAGGATGTTAATTCATGATAAGATGAGTCTTTTCCAGTGAGGAAAGACCTGCTTTTATCTCCTCTGAGGACTGTGAAAGACTGGTAGGCTCTTCACACGTCTACAGAGTGAAAATTTTCACTCTGGAGGCTGGGTTGTGGTTCTGTACCATCAATTCTGACGTCAGCATAGTCAGAATTGTGGTTTTTGGACCACAAATGATCATTCTGGATCAATACAGGGTGAAAAAACTCTTCACAGGCCACGTCAGCACCATTGTGACGTGTCCAGAGTGTCTGGATGACTAATATTAGTCATTTTGGGCGGTTTTAAGCTTTAAACAACCATTATTTTAAGTATCAAGCCAGTACTGGTTGGTATAGGTTTGGTACAGACCAGTATTGGTCAAAATACTTCCAACCAAGATATCTTAGTCAGTTTTTGAGATATCAAGAAACCAAGAGCACAGAATTGAAGTGCTTAATGAGCTCTTCAATTTTGTATGCTTCATGTTTACCCTTCTTTCAAATAGCAAAAGTTATAAGGGTTTTAAGTTTTTGGATGTAATTTTGTACATCAGTATGAGGCTTCAAAACCTTCCATGCCAGATATCTTCTCCAATTTGGAAGATATCTGTATTCTGATGATACAGTTTTGTAGGGCTTGATTAGCTCTACAGTTTGGTATATTACACTGTACAGTTGTATGAGTGTATGCCAAAGATACAGGGGTTTGTTTACTTGCTTGTTTTCAGAATATCTGTATTTTTGGTTGTTAAACCTTTGAACCAAGATCCCTCAGTCAATTTAAGAGATACAGAGGTCTAATGTATCTCAAATTAAAGCTCTTGTTTATATCTTTAATTTGGTTATACTTTTGTACAGTTTTGTACAAGCCCTCCTACACCTTTGAGGGGTTGTTGGTGAAAAAGGGTGGTGTAATGGTATCTCCTGATTTAGGAGTGCTACAGATGAATAGATGATACCATTGGATAGCTCTCCCTTAGAGCTTCAAGAAAAAAACCATTCTGGTTGGGGTTTCATGAAATATGTATAAGTTAGATTAGTGGCTAGAATAAGAGTTTTTGCTTATTTGGTCTTATCTTTGATAGGGCATATCTTTGTCCTTTCTTATTATATTTGAGTAGGTTTCCTCTTTATAATCTACTTGTATTGGCTATATTTTTCCAATAATCCTCATACCATTACTTATGGTATGTTGGATGTCATGCTGGTGCTCTGTTTTGAGTCACAGGCTGACATGTGCAGAGAAAAATTATCACCAAACCTTAAATCACCTGACCCATGCAAGAAAGGTCCTCACCAAAAACAGAGTCACATGATGAAATCAAGAGGAATTAAAGTGGAAAAAGAAAGCTCCCATGGAGGGCCCTCTGGGCTCCCAAAAGGTATAAATAGAGGGGCTCTCTCCCCCAAATTTCAAATTCCCCCCATGCACAATAATATCCTCTGCACATTACAAGCACAGGAATAAGTCATCCCTCATCTGGGAGGTAGTTCAGAAAATAATAGTGAATTTTACTTGCCCAGTAGCTAAGCTCAGTGGAAGTATAGTGTTGAAGATTACCCAGTAGCTAAGCTCAGTGGAATCTTATTATTAACAAAAATAAAAATAAAAAATTACCCAGTACCCAAGATTAGGGTTACTACTCTAATAAAATATTTTATTCATTAAAATTAAACAATTTATCAATATTTAAAATTAACTTACCCCCTTCAAAAAAAAACCAATATCAAAGAATCTTACCTCTTAAATTTAACAAGTACTATTTTATCTTATTATTTAACCCTCTTAAAAAATAAATAAAGAACAAACCTGTAAAAAATTCATTTTACTCTATTATAACTATACCTTTACAAAATTACCTTTATCAACACCAATCAAATTTTCCAGAAAGCCTTAAATAACCCATCCTACCAAGGATTTATCACCAAGAAGAAACCACTCACCTCAATTTAACCAAAGAAAATATTAAAATTAAACAGACAAGTATTTCATTAAAATCTCAAATTACCAAAATTACTGACATTATTTTTCACATTATTTATTGAATAGGTCTGATCTGAGACTGCTTAATTTTGTCTTCTGCAGTTGTAAAGCCACTTACTAATTTTATTTTTGGTTTGTGAGCTCCAAGGAAGATTTTGTTCAGTATTTTAGGAGGGGCAGGCAATACACCCTTGCCACCCTTGGTTACAGGAGTTATTAGCAATTCAAAACTAGTTACCTGTGATTTCCCCCTCCAGGTACTGCCTCATTTTAATCCCACACAAGAGGAGTTCCCACAATAGAAGTTTATTTCTTCAGTAATCTAATATTAAGCTCCCAGTTTATTATGGGTATTGGAGAACTTTACCATATAAAAAAGTGAACAATTGCTCCTCACATGGAAAAAAAATTGAAGAATATGATTTTTGTCTCAAATATATCATAGGCATTATATGGCTTACTGAAATTTCTATATTTGATACCATCAATTTATCATAAATCATGTTCAATATCATTGGCACATTTATTGAAAAAATGTTCACCAAAACAAGAAAAACAAACCTGGGTTCAATAACAACCTTTTGTGTCTTTTACCAACAATGAAATCTTTTTTAAATTAACTTCTATCTTTATAGAAGCTCCCTTTGCTTTAATTTTTCCTTGTTACTATTTTAGTATTGGACCCTCAATATATAAATTTTATAATGGTCAAGCTCAAGCTAAGTGTCAGAATGAAGCTATGATAAAGGTGTAAATAGGCTAAGTACAACTTTAACTATGTTTGTGAAACGGTAAAAGTGGTTAAAAAAGATTTATAAGGGTTGAAGATGATTTAATTTAAGATTAAAAGGGCTTTACTATATATAATATAGTGGTGGTGAGTGCTGTTGAAAACCCTGGGTGCAGCTTTATCTGTTGGGTTACAATAATAAAAGACTACAATAATTAAGTTTTATAGTTATAACTGATTATTAACCAAGAGTAAAACTGCTTTTGACAGTTTACTACGCAGGTTATTCAAGAGCAGGATGAGGAGACAATTCTGGCTGTGAAAGGCCTCCTTTTTATCCTGAAATGGGGTGGAAAGGGTGCTAGACCTTTCCACGTAGAGGAAGTGAAGATTTTTTCACTCTCTAGTACTAGCTTGTGGTTTGCAAACAACCTTTATAACCTGTATTGGGCTCAGATGTGGCTTTGAAGCCACATCTGGGCAGTTTTCACCAATACAGGGTGAAAATTTTCATCTGGGGACCTCACCGCTTGATTCTGACGTGTATGATGCGTAGAATGCTGTACAGAAGCTGTATGGGACCCCAGTATTGACTGAAATATGAGGTATTTAAGTAAAAACAAGCTTCTTCGTCTATTTGACACCTCATATTCATGGTTATGGGATATTATCCCGTGGTAAGGCTGTATTGCTCAGAATGTGGGATTTTGACCTTAAAACAGCTATAACTTTGTCAGTTCTTGAGATATCAACCTCAAAACTGAACCAGTGTGTAGCCCTGTATGTGTTCTATACAATGGTACCTTATTTGATATGGTTATCATTAAATATGGCAAAGTTATGCTATGTACAAGATTGTTGTACATATGCGTGATTTAGGCAAAAAGCTGTATTGAGCTTGTTTGCCCCATAGCTTCTGCTGTAGTTGAGATATGGGGAAGTGGATGACACCATCAGATAGCCCTGATTGGGCTCTTTCCAAAAAGACCCCACTTCAAGTATCTCACACTAAAACTGTAGAAGTTAGATGAGAGGTGAATGTTTTGTTCACCCTTATTTGGCCTGAAATTGAACATAACTCCAGTAATATTGGTGATATCTCAGTTTGGCTGGTACCACTGGATAGCCCTGGCTTAGAGATTTATTTTGAGTACCCATTTGATGGGGTTAAGCCTCTCCTTCTAGATTTTAGATGAGAGGTTAAAATTAAGGTTTATGCTCAGCAATAACTTTGTTATTCTTTGTCCAATGGTGATCGGACTTATATTTTCACAAAGAGGTTAGTTTCCTCTTTCTTTTGATATCTTTTGAGCTGATTTGGCTCAGCTCCATGTTTTGGTGGTATCTTGGCTATACCATTGGTTTATGGTATTTTGGCTGTCATGCTTGTGCTCTGGTTTTGAGTCACAGGCTGACACTAAGTAGAAATATTTTCACATGAGCCCAAATGTAGAAATTATAACTAAAATTTTATTAGATTATTTAAATAATATTTAATATTTTCCATCTGGATTTTCTTCAATGAGATTTTTTTTATTTTTTCTATCCTCATGTATTGAAACTTTCTGAATTTTCCCCTTTCTTGCATGTTTATTTTCAAATTCTGGATGACTTGGGAGTATATTGAACTTCCTTTCTGTCACTTCCAATTTAATTCTTTTATAATTTGGGCTTTATTTGGGATTTCTCTCAATAGAGTATTTCAAAGGTGTTTTAAACCTGTTATATATATTGATATTTTTGAGGAAATACTTATTCTAGTTTTTAATTCCTCCAATATACTGACAGTATCTTTTTTCTGATGTGCTTTATTGGCTTCAATATTCAAATCATTCTCCAAATATCCTACATGTTGTTTCTAAGCTCCTTTATGAATAATTAATTCCAAAATGTAAAGTACAACATTTTCCGCTCTTCATTTCTTTAGGAAAAGTTCTAAGTCTGTTTTTCTTTCAGAAATAAGACTTCTATACTTAAATTCTGTCTTCAATATAAGCTTAAAATAATCAATTTACCCACATATCTAGGATCTGGATCTTACACCAATTCAAGCTGTGGTGACCATGTTCTTTGCTAATTTTTTTATACAATATGTGAACTTATTTAATAAAAGATTGATCAAAACTTGGCAAAATGAGTTTTGATTTGGTTCAAATACCTCTCTTATAATTTTAATACCTCATTGATTTTATGTTCTCAGTTATAGCTTACTCACTGAGTTGAAGCCACTATTTGTGTATTCTAGGGTCTATTTTGTGACTTAATTTAAGGTTTGACTATGAAAAAATAAGTAAATATTAATAATGACTTACTTATTTTACCCTTAATTTTATCATTAAAATGATCAATAAGATTAAAAATAACTATAATAATAAGGAAATATTATAATTATGGTGTAAAGATATATATATTATTCAAAGAAATAAAATAATATAGTAATATTAATAAATATTTATGGAAATTCACTATTGTTACCAACACATAATAAATGTGTAATGAATTTTTATTTTAGAATAAAAAACAATTTATAAAAATAATATTACTAATATTGAAATTATATATTAATATAGATACTATTCATACTAATAAAAGAACTATTACAAATAATAATAGAGAAAAAATGATCTACTTTTAACCCTTGATATAATAATTTTGGAAGAGTTTACACTAAATAATGTAAATAAAACTTATTTAAATTGTATTGACAAATAAAAATAAAACAATTACAAATATCCTCCATTTTACATGGAGTTCAATATTCTAAAGAGAATTAAACAAAAACAACAAAATATGTGATGAATCAACTAAAGGCTAGTGATTATAATAAAGATGATATTTTTTCTTTAATAATATAATATATTTATATATAAATCATAAATAAATTCTCTTTTTATTTAATGTTTTTATTGTTTTTGATGTGTCTGGGGGGAAATAGAGGTAAAAAGAGCTCTCTATATAGTACCTTCCTCCCTCCTAGAGTCCAGAAGGCTTCTAATAGATTTATACTGATGTATCCACTGGAAAAAATCAGTATTTTGTGGTTTAGTGATGCTCAAATCATAATTTAACCATCTTATCTCATTATTACACCATTATTTAGAGCCTCACTTTAACTCTAAGTTTGCTGACATCATAGGCTTGGAAGAAGGCTAAAATTCATGAACTTTATTATTATTAATCATAATATACTAATATTATCCAGTTTCATCACTTATATAACTTTTATACTTAAAATAAGATTGTAGTGAGTTATCATAAATGAGCATTTTTAATCTTAAACTTTTATCATTAATAACTTTTAAGTTATACACACTAAAGCCGTTAAGAGATTGAATTATGATAGCTTGGCATGTCCTTACTAAGCTTCCAAGAGAATTTTATTACATTTTCAAAACCCTATTTTTTATTATTTTTATTGTAACTCATATTTCCAGTTGAAATTTACTACTTTAAACTTCAAACCATGATTTCAAGGGGTTATACCTTCAATATAATGATTGAAAGTACATCATTCCTAACTTATTAACTAGAAAAATCTGAATGTCCACTTCTTTTAAGCTTGGACCACTTTCACAACAAAGTGGTCAACAGCTATCACTATTTTTCTCAATAAACCCATGTAAGCTATAGCCTTGTTTATAGCTTTTCAAACAAATTCTATAGCTGTATTTTGACAGCCCTTATGTGGTAAGTTCAATTTTGGTTAAACTCTTTATCATGCATATCTCAAGAGATATGAGCTAAAAACCATGAATATATGCTCTGATAATAAAAGTGCATGTATTCAGGCTATCTCATTAAGAATTGACTTGACAGATATGAAAAAAATATTTTATATATGTAGGGCTTGATGAGGAATCCTATTATGTACTTTATTCCACATTATTATTCATTTTTTTCTGATATAATCAATATTTTATGCCTTTTTATGGCATTCTTACTTATTTTAATATAATACTTTCAATTATTATTATTAAAATAAGTATTGTAAAGTTGTTTTGTGACCTTTTTTGATATGTGGTCATATCTCAAATTCTCGCACTCAAAGCTTATATGAAAGGAAGAAATAATCTAATTATGGTGGAATACTTTCAAAATGAGATTATAGGTTACTCTTAGTATTATAAATTGAATGAACTTTAACAGCAATATTTTAGATTTGTAAGTAGCTGTAATCACTTATTAAAGGTCTGTGAGATCATATATTTCTTGAAACACATCATTCTTTTCCTAAAATCTGTAAGAATTATATAGAATTGAACTCTGAGGAACTGTCAAAAGGTGAGAATTATCTTCTTAAATATTAAAAATACACAAATGGAAATGATTTCATATGATTATTTCATGACATAAAAAATATCAAAATAATAGAAAATTGAGTTTTAATTTAGAGTTTGACCCTAATAACCGACTAAAGATTGTGAATAGAGTTTCTTTGGATGTTTATCAGGTAATCCACTAGATTATTTCAGGATAAAGCTTATCATTTTTGCACATCCTTAAGATGCCCACCTTTTGATAGCTCTAAGCCATTAAAATAAGAGGAAATATCAACCTTTTCCTGTGACCCTCCTTCAGCCAAATATTCTGGTTTGAAAGGTTATATTCATTCATTTTGATTGATATTTGTACCAATTATTGGAAATTTGTATAGAAATTATGTAATTTCAAACGTTTTAGTGGTATCAAACTTTGTGGAAATGTTTGATCCATGGTGAAGACCTTTTACCATATTCATTATCTCGGTTTGATAAGTATTTCTTTCACTGGTCATATCCTTTCATATCTCTGTTTATCTTGTATCATCAGAGGGTAGTTTTTCCACTTTTAGTTCTTATTTTTATTCCTCTTGTTTCCAGGTATCAAAACACCTTTTCAAGGAAATGTTATTTTTTTCTTTAGCTCACGGATTTACTCAGATATCTTATCAATGATATTTCTTATTCCCCCTTCATAATATTGATTTCTCTTTTGATTTTTCCTTGAATCATGTAATTGATATTCCATTTGCAGATTTTATTTACGGAATATTGCATTATTTGAGATTTTATATCCAGAATTTCTAAATGATTTTTGTCTTTTTTTTATATTGAAACATTCTATTGAAAACACTTGCAAAAAACTCAAATTTCTTATTCATTTCGTTCACTCCTACATTTTCAAAATCAAGATTTTTAAAAAAATTTAAATTACCATGTAAGATTTGTTTTTCAAAATCCTCTAAGTCTAAGCAAGAGTATTTCAATTTTCCTACAGAATTGAAAGTTTTTTCTGGTTTGCAATATTAACTCTCCCCTTTTTTATTTTCATCATTTCTCTGGCCATTGGAAAAAAAATTAATATCAGATTTTTATAACTTTGGACTCCTGTAGCCCTGCAGGTATGGATGTACTACTTTCTTCTTTACCTTTCCCTTTCTCCATGGAAATGGCACCTTTCCATATTTGACTTGTGGTGGCTATATGAGGAACTTTTAGATTTTTCTTTGGAGATTTTTTTTGTTTTATTAAGACACTTTACTACATTCTGCTTTTAAAATAATTATTATCTTCTTTTCCATAAACCAACGTCATTCATTCAGCCAATTTTAAAGGCTCGTATGATTCAGATCAGATTTTTTGAGTGAGAAAACGTTGCGTGCAACTCTTCCAAATATTGTCCCATATTTGATGCTCATTTTTTGAAGAGGTTTTTGAGACTTAAATTTTGCTTTTCTAACTTCCACTAAGAAGTTTATATGTGCAATTCTAAGCTGTTATCAAAGGAAAATTATATTTTCAGATCTAAATTTTCTCAATTGTATGTTATTTTGACTGAGTAATGACTCCAAGATTCCTGTAATTGATTTTCCTCTACCATTTAAATATTGAACATCTTTTTCTGGGTTGTTCGACGTGTTGATGATTGGTCATCTGATACTAAATATAGTTCACGGAATATTTATGGATTATAGAATAGAAAACATTGTCAAAACACTATTTGTAATCAAAAAGTGTAATATTCCTCATTCTTTGACTCTTTAAAGGATACCAATAATTTCCAAATCGATTAATTCAGAGTTAATTTGGTATCTTTATATTCCTGATGTATTACAACAGTGCTATTCTTCCCACGTTCAAAGCTACAGGAAAAATTATTTTTGTTAATTTTGCGGCTATCTCAATATTCTACTGTATTATCATGGTCTCAAAAACTCAAGTGAAAGGGGGAGTTTTACATGCCTGGAAAAAAATTTCAAGCCTTACATATAGTACAGAAATGGAAGTTTCTTATATTTTTTGTTATTTATAATTACTCTCAATACAATAAATAATATGAAATAATTGAAAATAATTCAGAAGATATTTAAAAAGTCAAAAATTATTTCTGACACCAAATTCCAAGGCTCCAGCATTAAAATTCAATTTAAAATCACATACTTTCCCTGTCCTCAATAATTTGATATAAAAGTTTTTCAGAAATTGTAACTTGACTATTTTTTCAAAAAAAAGAAGTATTTTTCAACCTTTCTTTTTTAAAAAAATAATGTTTTAAAATATTTTGTTTTACAAATATTGAAAATCACCCAAATATACTCTACAAGAGAGTTTCAAGGCTACAAAAAAATATAAAAGAATAATTTTTTTCAATATTTGAGAAAGAATCTTCATTAGAGTAATGTGAAAATAGAGTCTCTATATACAATCTTTGAAATGAAAATTTTCCACAAATGAGAATAGTAAAGATATGAGCTGACTTACAAATCCTATACTAAAGAAACATTCTTTTATTTACCTTCTGGTAACACAAAGGTTGAACTGATTATAATAAATGAAAAGTATTATGGAAGAAGTATCTTCATAGATAACATGTTTTGAATAAGTAAAAAGGGTGGCTTCAATATTATATTGACTAGTTTCAATTAAATAAAACCTACCATTGAAGTAAAAATATCATGAAGAAAGAGAAATCATGTGACAAAGAAGAAAATTTGATAGCTTCATATTGTTATTAAAAGATATAAATTTATTTAAATTTAATGAGAATTTTATTTCTTTTGAGACTAAATTAATGAAATCATTGAACCCTGGTCTTTTTCTACTTGGAGATTTTTCAACCTCTCAATCCAGTTACCTCTTAAGAATGTTTCTTTCATGTTGTATTTTATTTTAAGATAGCAAAAAACAGAAGAGTTTTCTCAAAGACCTTCTCAGGGGGCTAAAATCCTTTTGTTAAATCTTTCTTTAGCCTAATGATAGTTTCAACCTCCTCTGAATTATGTGAAACCATCTGGGATTGTATTTCTGAGCCTTGAAGTATATTTCATATGCCCAAATATGCCATAAATAACTCAAAGTACTTGTTTTGAATATGAAAAGCCTAAAAGTCATTTCAAAAATCAAAATTCATCAGTTTCAATTAAGAAAAATATTCATAATTTTTCTAGTAGGTAGATCCATGTATTTAACTCTATATTTAGACTTTAAACCAAAATTAACCCAAGGTAGAAACATGAGGTGAATAAGCTTAGACTGACTTTATTAGGTGCTTAAATGGAAAATAGCCCAATATCTCATAATTACACCAACATAAACAAATTTTGTATATATATATTTTCATTTCCACATACAAAAAATGGTATTATTGAGAATACCACGTTACATATACACTAAGATTAGCTTTATGTATGCTTGTGTAACTTTCCAGCTTGGCTGAACCCATAATAGATATAAATATTGAATCCTGAATTCCTTTTTTCATGTAAAAATAGATAAGGGGACAAAAGATAGTGAAGAGGGCCATGGTACCCCAATTTCTGAGGCTTCTGAAGTGAGTAAAGCTCCAGATCTTGGATCCATGTATTATTTAGGCTTTCTGAGAACTTTTTTAATAGTGCTAATTCCCATTAGAGCATGAGGAAGTAGCAGATAAGATGCTATTTTGATGTTCCAAGGATACATTGAGCATCTCTGACTCCTGTAACCATGTAAATCCTTGATTATTCACAATTAATAAGCCAAAATTATATTTTGAGAAGATTTTGTAGACTAAAATTAGTGATATTATCTCATTTAAACAACCTGTTATCTTTCTATTAGCCTGTACTACATTGAAAATGAGGGAAAATTTAAAAAATTAACTTAAAATATAATTCTTAATTAATAACTTCGGATCCTTCAAAACAAATGAAGAAAGTTTTTTTATTCAATCAAAGAAAAAATTAATTATTATTTTATAATCACAATTAAAAGTCCTACTTACAGTCCCTTTTTGATGATTCCATGTGAAACACTGAATATTCAAAAATTCACAGAAATTAAAACCTACCTTTGAAAAAAAATTCAAATAAAAGAATATTTAAAGTGGTAACTTCATTATTTCCTAACCAGAAATTTGTTGGTATTCACATTAATTAAATTCATTAGTTAAGTGAGAGACTTTCATTCTCATGCAAGGAATTTGATTATAAATCCCAAAGATTTTATTAATTTCTTATTTATTAGTCTTTTATTTAACACTTTTGAATGCCTCTGTGAGCATCTGCGGGAATACAATAATTCTACTGTTTCTTTTTTCAGATATTTATCAATATAATACAATCAAATCAGTATATTATTAATATAATGTACAATATTAGTTTTGAAATAATTCTTTAATGTTTTGAATACTTTTAAGGATCCAAAAAACGGAAAATTGAATAATATTACTATTTACAATAAGGTCTAGCTAAAGCTGTTGGAATCCTGATCTTGGATTGACTCTTTATTATTTATGTTCACAAAAAATGTGTCAGATAGCTCCTTCAGATTATCTAAAGGGAAAAAATTTGGATAATTGGTAAGTTTTTGGTTTTCTCTTAAAGCTTTTTCTCCAAATTTCAGGATTTTATTCAACAATTAAGAATAAATACAATTTCAAAAGATAATTATTGAGTAAAATTATTGGTTATAATCTGAATAAAAAGCTTTGTTATTAATGATTCTTATATCTTATTCTGGTGGAAAATTAGTTCTTACTGTTACATCAATAGTAGTATATATCAAACAAAATAAAGTAACAATCAATTAATCACTCATTTTTTTCTTTAATAATTCTATTTTTATATTTTCATGAGGAAATTCATAGTAAATTTTATTGATAGTTATATTATCAATAGTTAAATATACAAACAACAAATAATTGAGTCTATATATTCTGTTGGGATATAGACCCCTTTGATGAATTTTGGGCCAAAAATAATGAAGATTTTCATAAATTTTGATACTCCACACCTATATTCAGTAATATTAGGGATTCTATAATCCTAATAACAAATTCTTTCCCCCCTTATTTTCCATCTTTTCAAATAATTTTGATTCAATTTCAGGCTTGCACAGATATAAAATCTTGCACCTCATATTTAAGCTGAATTTAATTTGTGTAGCACAGGCACATGAAATGCAGTTTAATATAGTTCAGCTTCTCACATCTCTTTAGCTAAATACTGAATCACATTTTTGACCCAAAACCGTTTGGTTCACACTTCAAATCATTTGGCTCAATTTATGTTTTGATATCTTTAGATTCCCATACTATAAATGCTCAAAGCTTTATATAAGACTATTTATAGTTCAGCTACATCATCTTCACTTAGAGATGAACGAAGGTTGAATTTCGTCAGGGATATTATTCTGTAAAATCAATATCATTATCAATAATGAAAAATATATATTATTTTTTATATAAAATTTACGAATTTTTAACAAATTTTATAATTTAGTTTGATTTTGAAAAGAAGAACTCTTATTTTATTTTATTTGTAATTTTTATTGCTGTTTTTTAAGTTATAATGTAATCATATCTTAATAGTTTTCCAATAAGCATAAATATTTTTAATTTTAATCCTATGTATTTTGCCTTTTTTGTATCTAAAATACCTATCAGGCCCACCCAAGTACTTCTAGTGAATAAATTAGTACATAATAAATATTTTCAATACGTTTTATGAATTTTGTTTCATCAAATCTCAAGTAATGACAATAATCCTTCTTGGGTTTATGGATAAATTTTCACTCATAATATGAGTGGTAATATGATCATATTTATGAAATACTAATTGATAAGAGCTGATTATCTTTCAAGATCATGTTTTAAATTTTCAAAAAAATAAATTAATAAAAAATTTCCAACCCTACAACGTCATTCTTTTTAATCTGGTTTAATAAATAAAATAAAACAAAATATTCTGTTAATTTTAGAATCGTGACACAATGATGAGTTGATTAGATTATATTGTTGAAGGTTTGATTTATTATGTTACATTAAATATACAATTCTACCTTCATCAAAGCTTGGGTTTTTGAAAGGTCTCTGTAATAAAAGTACTCCTAAGCTCCTTATTTTTGACCCAGGAATCTTATACTTGAAGAAGACTTTTTCAGAAATGAATATTTTGATTTATCTATGGAAAATATCAGTGAGCTCTACTATGAAGGGAATAAGGATGGTTCAATAATAAAATCTCATCATAATCTAACATATAAGCTCATTTTGAAATTCTTATTTCTTTCAAATACCCCTTTTCATTCAAGAAAATTCATATTTGAATATATATAATTGATTTTTTGATTTTAAGAATAATATTCATCAATTTATAGCTCATACTTAAGAACCTACATCAAATATGATGAATTTATTTTCACATTGAATTTTGAATAATTTTATTATATTCTCACATCATCATTTATGATAGTCTTTTTTCATTTAATTTTACTAGCTGTTTTCTATTAAGAAGCTAATATATCAATTACCCTTTATTTTGGTTATGAGCTATTAGACAAAATTCTCTTATAGTTTGCTTCTAACCTTTGAGGGTTTTTTATTTTTTTAAAACTTTATTAATATAATTTTTTCATTTTGTCTATCTTCCATTATTTATTTCAATTGAGCCATTTAGATACCCTGATCTGTTACCAATTACTTATGTTTTTCATTTCAATTTTGATAGTCTTTTATTTTGTGCGCCTGTGGAGTATGTAAGCTGGGGGCAAAGGAAAAAGTCAAAAGGGTTTTGGATAGCCAAAATTTTGAATCCGTGATGATTTAATTGAGTTTCTCAGCTGTATGGAAGTATTTCTAACGTTAAATAAGCTTTAAGATTCAACTTTTATTGAAAAATTGAAGTCTAATATAGTTTATCCTTAATTGAACAGAAAGTTCAAGCTTCCAACAGGGTAAATTCCCCTTGAATGAACTTTAATTAAATTCTTTACAACTCTCAATACTTAAATAAGCTTCAAATTTAATCTTAAGCCTTATTAAAAACTTATTAAAGGTTAAGATTAGTGTACACTTCTGAATTTCATGGAAAAAAGAAACATATTTAGGGATTCATGAAAAATCCAAATCTTGATGAATTTTCTTAAATATTCACAAAAATTGGAAGATATTGCAGTATGTGTATACACTTAAAAACAAGCTAATCTTATAGATAAAATTCTTTTTTGATTACCTCTGGAACTAACCTCTTTAATTCTTATTGAATATTTAAAGGAGATTCTTTGGAAATTAATTATAAATCTAACTCTTGGGATTTTTTCTCAAAGCTTTATTTGTGTATTCTTAAAATGAAGAATTTTCATAAAAACATCAAGTTATTAATAACAAATTGATAATTAATATAAATGATTACATATCAAATTTCTTTGAGCTAAAAATGCCATTGGTAAATTTAAAATACTATTAAAAATACGTGTCCCTTTTCCCAGAACTCTATTTTGAACTGAGGTTTCTCAGTTTTTATCTGAAAGCACCCCTAAGTTTATTATTAATAATTAGAGCTTCTTTTTCAGGAATAAAAGAAGCCTTTCATTTCTCTTTTCTCTCAATCATCATTAATAAACTCATCAGCCTTTTTACATCAGTAATTTTTTAAATGTAAAATGTTTTACCATTAAAAATGATTATTTATCTATTTTATCCTTTATGAGTTTTGAATAAATAAATAAGATATTAGATTTAGTTTATGTTTCTGTCATCACCAATAGTTGATTTTGTTATATAAAGTTTTTGTCTTGAAATTTCTCTAAAAATTCCTGATCCATATTTTATCATAAGATAATTGTTTTTTGGTTTTTTTTCAACTTTTAAACATTATTTAAAACTATAGCTCTTGTTATTTTACTTATTGTATTAATTATATCCTATAAATAAGTTTTCTCTGAATTTGTATATTTTTTATCACAAAATTGGTGTTCTTATATATAATTCCTTTCTACAATTTGTGTGTGTGTGAATAATTATTTTTCAAGTAATATTGATATTAATTATAAGTAAATAAATATTATTATTTTACACATATAATTGTCTCATTAAAATCTTCAATATTCCTCATCATTATAGCTGTCAGTTAATATAATAATAATTACTAAAATCATTATTATTGAACTATTTCACAATATTAATTTTTTTTATATACTCATTTTTGATAATCATATCGATTTGTGGATATCATGATTACTTTTCTTACATTTCCACAGAGAAAAGTCATATTTCTCTTTATTAATATCAATATCATCAAGAATTTTGTAGGAAACCCTTACATTCTTCCTCTGAAAAAAACAAAATTTTCATTTATCTTTAGATTTTTGGGGCTGATTGACAACCATTTATTACTTTATATTTCAATACTTTTCTATTTTTTAGCTATATCATTTTATCAAATTTATTATATAAAATGATGAATAATATGAGAAAGTCTGATCTACCCTGTTATTTCGACTTGACCCTGAATAGTATTTTCCTCTAATAAATCCAAACAACATCTTTTAGTTGATCCTAAACTACAAGTTCCCTCTATTTTAACCCATACCTATTTATCAGTTTGTGACAATTATTTATTTTCTTTATTGGTCATTCTCAAACACTCAATATTTATATTCAATATCAAATGTAAATATTAAGAAACAGCTTTTTGAAAGTGAACTTGATAGGGCAAAAGTAATATAAGTTCCAAACAATTCTTATATAAATCATAGGCTTCTCCCATAGGTCTTTAAAAAAACTATACAAGGAGTACTACCTGGGACTAAAAATAAAAAAAAGCAAATTTATTCAGGTTTTATTTATTGTCTTTATATTCTTGGATAAAAGAACAATTTAGGATGATTAAAATAGAAGAAATTATATCATTTTTCATCAAACCACCTTGAAGATTGTGGATTCATCTCAATTTTTATTAAAAATAATTTTTAACTTTAATTAATTGAATCTTTGGGAGCTCCCTTAGTGAGATCTTATGAAATATGAAATCAGAATTTTTTTAATTGAAACATTATAGTTGAATATATTATGATGTAAAGCTTATTATTATATGTGCATAGGAATTTTGATAAAATCTTGTCAGGCTGAGTCTATGATGAATTGGTAATAAATGTATTTAAAAATTCAAAAATGACTGCTACATAGATTATTAATATTAAAAAAGGTTTTAATTGGTGGTATAAGGGCTTTACTATGGGGAATAGTGGGGGTGAGTGCTGTTGAAAGCCCTCGATGCAGCCTTACCAGCTGGATTACTATAACAAGAGCTACAATACTTGAAATTAATAATATACCTTATTCTTTTCCAAGAGTATAACTGTTTTTGAAATTTTTACTATGTAGGAATTCAAGAGCAGGATAAGGATTCTTTTTTTGGCAGAGAAAAGGCCTTCTTTTATCCTGCATTGGGGTGGAAAGGTCCTCTAAGCAATCCATATAGAGGAAGTGGATATTTTTCACTTCAAAGTGCTGGATTGTGGCTTTCACAAGGTCTGTATTCTCTTTATTGGGCTCAGATGTGGTTTTTGAAACCACATCTGGGCATTTTTTCCCAATACAGGGTAAAAATCTTTATCTGGGGACCACACAGCCTTGTTCTGACGTGTACAGCATGCAGAACGATTTACAGAACCTGTAAGGTTTGTCTATGAAACTCTTGATAATAGTAGCAAAATCAAGAGTACTATGACTGTCCTCAATAGAAATATATAATATAATAAAATATTATAACCACAAATTTAAATATAATTATTAAAAATAATTATATAAAAAAATAAATTTAATTATTATTATAAAAATATAATAATAATAAAAAATAATAATAATTATAATAAATTATATTTATTCTATTATTGTTATAGTCACTGACAGTTATAACAATAAGACTTGTAAAGCTCTTAATGAGACAATTACACGTGGAAATATGAATATTAACCACTTATAAATAATATAAATATTATTTATAAAATTATTATAACACACACTGTGCAGAAATAATTCTTATAGAATAAAATTCTATATAAAAAAAACTAATACTAGATAAAAAAATATAGAACTTTAGAGAAAACTTACTTATAATATTTATTTAATACAACAAGTTAAACAACAACAGTTATTATATTAAATAATGATTATAAGTTAAAAACACGCCTAAAATCAATAATTTTAAATATAAAACAACTTTTTATGATAAAATTTAAGATTAAAGAGTTTTTAAGAGGAATTTGTGGATTTTAAAAGATATTTAAGATGATAATTTTATAATATAAAATATATTATTGATGATTACAACAATAATCTGAATTCTATGACTTCAATTCTTTAATTTACAATTAATAAAGAATAAAATAACTTAAGAATTACTTTAATAATAAGATCTTATAAGTAGTAAAACTTTACCTGTTTAAATTTCTAATATGATTGGATTCATGATGAATGATGGACAAAAACAGTGATGAAAAGACTCTTTTTATGTCTTCAGAGCAGCTCTCATGATTCATAATGAATATAGAGGGCGTGCTCAGGTCAAAACTTAAAAACCATACTTAAAAACAAAGTTCTTAACTTAAGGCAACTTGTTTTTAATTCCAATTTAAAGTTACCAGTGTTATTCTTAACTCCATGTAACTTTAATCCTCATTTAAACTAATTATTTTAAGTTTTTAATATAAATAAACTTATTTATATTAAAGTTCATCACATGAAAAACTTAAAAATATAGTTTCAAGGAGAAATCTCTTAAACTCAATTTTTAATTAATTTTTAAAGAAATCATAATTTTCTTTGAACTTAATTAAAAGAGTAAATTTCCAGGGTAATTACCCAGGAATTTTATTTATAAAAGATACTTAAAATTTAATTTATATATAGATAATATTAAATTCTAAGCTGTGTAAAATTTTCAAGCAAATCCATTGAGATTTGGATTTTTAATGAATTTTTGAAGTTATTACTATTTTTCCACGTAAAATAGCAATACACACCAAACCTTAGCTTTTGATAAGGTTTTGATGCTTGTAACTTTAAAGTTTTAAGCTTATTTAAGGTTTTTAAGCCTGATCAAGCTTTGACAGTTCTTAAAACCTTGATTTCAAGCCTGCATATTGGGATTTACCCTTTGGCAGCTTGAAATTCCTGTCCAAATTGGGATGAAACCAGTTTAAACCTTAAGGTTGGATCAAAGTCTAATCTTAAAGTTTAAATAAGGTTGAAAATCCTCCAATACAGGTGGACAGCCTTAATTGAATCATTGCAGATCCAAAAAGTTGGGTACCCCAGCTCTATTTGGTCTTTTTCCTTTGTCCCACCTTTATGCATGGATTTTGCCCTTTTATTTATTTAAAGCCATACCATGGCTTTAAACCCTTTTAAATTGAGCTCACGCAGGATTTACATTCTGTATGGCAAATCCTTAGCCAATTCAGTAAATATACACCACACCTCAATTTTAACTAAAATTTTGGTAAGTTTGCATTAACCTTATGCAACTTTAAACTTAAGCTTATTTAAGCTTAAATTTAACAATTTTAAAAAAATGTTAAAAAAGTTACATTAGTACTGTGAGATTCTTAAATCTTCTAATAACACAAGAAATAAGTGTTTTTGGGTATAACACCTTATGGATGTACCCTAGGTTATTTTTGGTGTAGAATCCAAAAATGACATAATATTTATAACTTTGTTTATCCAAAATAAAGTTATACTTATTTTTTGTTATTTTCTATTTTAATTTCAACTAAAAAGTCTGTTTAAGACAAAATTAGCTGTTTATAAAATCATTTGTGGCCTTACGGGTATGTTATACATACCTCACAGGCTCACAGAACCTGTATGGGACCCCAGTATTGAATGAAATATGAGTTATTTAAGTATAAACAAGATTATTTGTTTATTTGACACCTCATAATCATAGCTATGGGATAGTATCCCACAGTAAAGGCTTATTGGCCAAACTGTGGGATTTTAACCCTAGAACTGCTATAGCTTTGTCAGTTCTTAAGATATTTATATCAAAGTTGGTTCATCGTGTAGCACTGGATTGGATATACAAAATGATACCTCATTTGGTATGGGTAACATTAAAAATGGCAAAGTTATGCCATGTTCAATTTTTGTTATCCAGATGTATGGTTTTCTCAAAATATGTATGGAACTTGTTTGCCCCATAGCTTTTGTTATAGACAGAATAAGGGGATGTGGATCACACCATCATTTAGTCCTGATTTTTCTATTTTCAAAATGACCCTACTTTGGGTATCTCACACTAAAACTGTAGAAGTTAGATGAGAGGTGAATATTTATTCACTCTTATTTGAGCTTTTTTGGCCATACCTTCTTTAGTTTGGGTGCTAGCTCAATTTGGCTATTAAAATTGGATAGACCTTACTTGGAGCTAAAATTTGAATTCCCATTTTCTATGGCTAAGCCTCTTTCTCTGGATTCCAGATGAGAGGTGAAAATTAAGGTTTATGCCAGAAACTTCTTTGAGCAGGAATAACTTTGTTAATTTTTTTCCCTATGATGATGGGACTTGTATACTTGGAGACAGGTTATTTTCCTCTTTGGTTTGATACCTTTTTAGCTGGTTTGGCTCAGCTTCATGTTTTGGTGGTATTTTGCTCTACAATTGGTTTATGGTATTTGGCTGTCATGCTTGTGCTCTGGTTTTGAGTCACAGGATGACATACCCTTCCTTCAAAAAAGGCTCACCATTGATGAGACTTTTCAGCCCTTCTAGAGGCTCTTAGTCCTCTCAGGTAAAGTTTACCATCTGGTATGGCATATTCTGCCAACCATTTATCCTTATCTTCTGTTTGGTTCTTGAATCTGACCAAATATTGTCTCTAGTCTTTACCATTCAGGCTGATCTTCCTGCCCTTGATGATGTTTTTCACAGGGCCAGGGAAATCTTCCACCTCCACTATGTCTTGTGGTGTGTAGGCCATTTTCCTAGAGGGGAACCTATCCTCTCCTGTTTAGATGTAGGGTTTGACCAAACTCACTGGGAATACTGGGTGTTTGCTAGAGAATTCCTCTGTAACTCTAACCCCCACTTCATTTTCCCTATCAACTTGATGAAATTGAAAGGTCCCACAAATTAGTCTCTCATTTTCTTTGGTCCCTTGAGGCTATTAAATTTGAGTGTAGATACTAACACTTGGTCCCCTTCTTTTAAGTCTGGTTCCATGTGTGTTTTGTCATACCTCTGTTTGTTGTACTCTTTAGCCTCAGCTAAGCACTTAGAAGCTGTATCACATGCTCTATTTCACATTTCATGGAATTCTTTGGCTATGGGGTGGATAGTCAGAAGATTTTTCTTCAAGTGATCCACAGGAAATAGGGGGTTCCACCCTTTTTCGACCAGTGAGGGTGATCTCCCTGTGGGAGAGTATTGGCTGGTGTTGTAAGCCAGTTGGGCTGCTGGTAGAAGGGTGACCCAGTCATGGGTATATCCTACATGGTCCTTATATTCCATACAATATTCACAGAATCTTTTGATGATGCCCTCCATTGTCTGGATCATCCTTTCAGCTAAGCCATCTGTCTGTGGATATCATGTTATTCAATAATAACAAGGCTGTATCCCTAGCTGTGTCTTCCTTCTGAAATGGTAAGAGCCTTACACTTTAACTGTGAGCCTTAGAGATAATTTCATATACCCAAAAGATCACAAATACAGAATTAACATATAAATATAAATAAAATAAATTTATTTATATTATTATAATAAAAATAAAAATATAAATATAAAATTATATTCAAAATTAAAAATTTAATTACCATTTAAAAATAAAATTACATTAAATTTTGAAATTATAAAATTACATTTATACTTGAAAAAATTAAGTAAAAATGAATTTTGAACAAAATTATAAAAACTCAATAAATTCGGAAAAAAGTTGAATAAGAGTTATTATAGCTTTTCGTCCAATATATAAACACATAAAAATCATTTCACCATTGGATTCCTCATAAAAAATCAGGTGGGGTCACCTCTGAGTGAAATTTTTGTAACTCAACTCTAAATAAGCTTAAATTAAGTTTTTAGTATTTTCAATACAAAAATTGAAAATCCTCAAAACTTTGATTGAATTCACACCACATGTGGTGTTAACCATCAAATTTTGTGTTAAAATTGAGGTGTTGTGTTTAGTGTAGAAGTTATGAGGAATTGAAGTATTTTCAATTGAATTCAATTGAAATGTCAAAATGTGCGCATGTATTACATAAGTGAACTTTGATTTACATATGAGGTATCAATTATTATTGTATTGAACTGTACAACTCAATTGAATTACATATGTAAATTATAAGTATAATACATGATGAGGAATTAAAGGAAAAATAAATTGGAAAGATTAAATTTGGGGGGGAAAAGGAACTCCAGCTCTAAGGGGGGGCTAGACCCCCAAAATACTTGCTGACAGGCGTGTGGTGTCAAAATTCACGCAAAACCTCATCACGTTTGGCCTGGAATTGAGTTACAGGGTCTGTGGACTCAATTGATGATGAGGTTTTGATACCAACTGGGGTAGTTTTAGCTGTTGCCAAGAGGGTAAAACTACCCTTAAGATAAAACAATCATAGTAAAAACAGTTTTAACTGGTTTCTACGTCTCTTACACACACTCAGACGTGTTTTGAAGGCTCTAGACCAGGTATTGCTATAGTAATGGCTGATTTAAGGGTCTAAAATGGCTAAAAATGGCTTAAACCAGCCCTTTTTGGTCTAAACCAGGGTTCAATGATTCCATAATTGGCTTTTCTGCTGTCAGACTGTTTTTCACGACTGACAAGAGTAAGATTCACGTTTGGAGTAAGAAAATTGATGGCTATAAAAGAATGTCTTCTTTGCCCCACTTTTTTCTTCATGTTACAATCTTTTTCTTTTATAATTAGTTTAAACATTGTTAAACCAATCAATAAAAGATTCCAACCACCTTTCTTAAATCATTTTAAACCTCTTAACCACGTGAAAAAATCATTATAATCATTTTTTGTAACTCTTATAATCATTTTTACCCCTGAACCACCCCAAAAGTGAATTAAAGCATCTTTCATCACTGTAAACTTTGTCACTTTGTTTCCAAATTCACTCTGGTCACTTTTGAGTGTGTTTTTTCTTTAATATTCTTTTTAAAGACTTTGTTCTTTAATTAATTGCTTGCAGTTCTTTGCTCAATTAATTCCAATTGAAATTTCTCTTGAAGAAATTTCTTTTGTAGCCTTAAATATCTCTTGTAGAGTATTTTTGGATAAATTTTTATTGTTGGTAAAACAATAAATCTTTATAATATTATTTTTTTATACTAATAAAGCTATAAACAATAAATTTGGCATGTTTTCTCTTAAACATAATATTTCTTACTATTTTTAATTGATTTTTACCTTACACAAATTTTGAGGACAGGAAAAGTACTTGATTTTTAATCAAAGTTTCATATCCACACCTTACATTTGGGGGCCCAGCCGTGATATTTTACCTGTGACATATTTTTTTACTCTTTTTTAAATCTTTTTTTCTTATATTGAAAAATTTAAAAACTTATAAAAAATACTTATAATTAAAAAAATCCAGAAAAAATAATTTATTTCATATTATAAGTGAGGCTTATATTTTTATTTCTTTTTTGAAATAACCTTTTTTTTACTTAATTAATTGGCTTTTTCATTGATTTTAGTGTCTCAAAACTTGGCAAGACAAGAAAACATTGAAACAGGCTCAACAGTAACCAGCATTATTCCTGCCAGTACTGTTAATTCTGATCATAATAGTACTATTATTGTGACTCAGAATATTCAACCAGTGCCAATTTCTTCTGAATTAATCAACTTGGAAATAAGTAATACTCTTCAGAAAGCCAAATCGTGGCCAATAGTAAGTTGTTTGACGTAAAATTACTATTTTAAGCCTTTTTAACCATAATTATGCCTTCAACCAGGTCAGGAGCCAGCTATAACCCCTCAAGCAGCTCCCAGAAAGGTAATAGACGTGATTATGGCAGAGGCCAATCAGGTACAGAAGGAAAAGGGTCAGTTGATGACTCCCAAACAACTAAAAGGGGTCATTCTGAAGCTGACAATACCATTTTACCTTCAAAAAGAGCTGACACCGCCACAACAAGCCTCAGTGGACATATACAAAGCCAGACACAGTGCATACAACAATGCACTTCAGTTCAAGGAGTACCAGATCCTTGAAGACCTGTGGAAGAATTGCATGAATTCTTACCTGACTGTGAGAAAATTCCTGGGTCATCCCGATACCTGCAAATTGCTCAATGGATGGCATCCATTGATGGAGAAGAAAAACATGATGCTTTTGACACTAGAATGGAGGAAAAACAACCCTCCACCACCCAAACCAGTGCCAAAAACAGCCCCAGTGGCCAGCACCAGAAATTCCAATGTGAAAAAGCAGCCACAAACTCCAAACAAGGGCAAAGGGAAGGCACCAGCCCCAAACCCTTACAGCCAGGGCTACAGAATCCCAAAGATTCAACAGGATGCAATGGAAAATGTATTTCAGATGGCCAGAACCATGATGGAATTACAAAAGAAGGAGGAAGCCATATTTAAGTATCAAAAATGATTTCTGATACTTTTGATTGTATTCCAGAGTTGTATAAAGCTATTTCTGACGTAAAAAGTCATCTTTCTGATAAAAATACATCAATTTGTGACAATCTTAAAACAAATAACTTGAGTCTGAGCCAAATAAATGATACACTTAAATGCTTTGAAAGAGTTTTAAGAACAATCAAAACTTCCAATAATGATAATTCTTTTGGCATTAAGATAAGTGAACAATCTGCCATTATTAAATAATTAACAGACAAATATTCTAAATTTGATATTGATGACATAATTGAAACAAGAATAAAACAAGCCATAAGCACTATCAAAGAAGATAATAAAAAAGCTCTTGATGATATTTCAAAATCATTTGCTGAAGTAAAGACAAATATAGTTGCCCTGAAAAAGCATTTTGATACCTCAAGAGAGGAATTATGAAAATTAACAATAAAGTGAAATGAAGCTATATCTGATAATACTAAACAAACAGAATTATGGAATGAGCTAACATATAAAGAGGATGATCATAAAAAGAATTTCATAAACTCTATACAAAACCTGCAACATGAATTAAGAAATTCACAAAGGTGTAACAACAGTAAAATGAATTATATTGAACAACTGCTAAACACTTTACCAAGAATGTCTACACCTCTGAATCAAAATTAAGATGCAAGAATTACCAATCCACAAGTATTGGATATTGAAAACTCACAGTTAAAAAATGAGTTTTCTACTTATTTTCATAACTTAGAACCATCAATGGGCCAAGCACTCTTGAAATAAGTTCCAAAACTTAAAGAATGGCCTCACTTCAGTGGTGAAGGAGAGTATGACCCTATGGAATTCATTAGAGGCACTGACATGATCAAAGAGGATTTTGAATTACCAGACAGATTGGTAACAGCCAGATTTAACACCTTGTTTACCAAATCAGCTCACAGATGGTACATCAACATAAGACAAGCACATGCACACCAGCGTTGGACTTAGTGAAAAACCCAAATCATTAACAAATGGGCAAATGATTCTTGGAGGTTTAAAGTTGAAACAGCCTTTTAATCTGCCAAATTTGATTCTGATAAAGACAAAGCTTCACCATGGTTTTGCCAACAAAAAGACAGATTAACAGCATTATATCCTGACAAGTCAGAATTTATGATCCATAGAAAAATTCTGAGACAATGTGGAGGGGACTTAGAGCATGCTATCAAAAGCAGGACTACTGAACAATCTTCAGCAGAGGATATTATCAATATATTAGAAGAAGTAACCACCAGAACCAAAATTGGTTCTAGTAGGGTGAATCTCAAAACAAGGTTTAATACACCTTGGAAAGATTCTGTGGACAAAAACCCCAAAGGAAATTCTAATAATATTAAGTATAAATCTGAAGATACAGTCAGAAAGTGCCATATTTGCCAAAGCACCACCCATTTAGCCAATACATGTCCAAAGAAGGGGAAAATCAATGAAATTGATATTGGAAAGGAACCTGATGTTGAAAAAGATGACATAATTGAAGACAATTCAGATGACAAGTCATCAATATTTTCTGAATCTTCAAAAGATATAGAAAATATCAATGCCACCTTTGACATCATGGAATCTTATTCCCACTTGCCACAATTGAGCAATGGTCAACTTGATTTATCAAAAGATCAAGATGCACATCTTATGAAAACTAAACCAAACAGGGGGAAAGGATATACAGCTGGTAACTCCTGTATAACAGAAGTGGTGATTGACAACAAGCCCACCAAACGTTTGCTTGATCCAGGAGCCTTCTGCTCTTGTGTTGGAAAATCTTTTCTTAAGACTTGTGTACCAAATTTTGAAGACCAACTGTTACCAATTGATGGTATAAAATTCAACAGTGCAAGTAATCCAATGAAAGAATTAGGAATCTTTGAGACCAATGTCATATTCCCACACAAAAATGGGAATTTAAGAATCACAGTTGAATTTTTTGTTATGTAAAATTGCTCTAGTACCCATTTTATATTTGGAAATGACTATTTAATCATGTATGGGATAGATTTTCATAACAACAAAGACAGATACTTTACTATTGGAGACAATAAGCGCCAAAAATTTGCCTTTTTACCATTTAAAAGACAAATTAAAGTAAACAAAGTATCACCAGTCAACTTAGAGTTAGAGAAATTCAAGTCTGAATAGTTAAATGAGGATTAAATAAGCCTTCATCTAACTGATAAACAAGAAAATGAACTTTCTTCCCTTTTGTATGACCACAGAGGAGCATTTGCTTCAGACAAAGAACCTCTAGGAGCAATTATTGACCATGAAGTTGATATCATTCTTAATTTTGAAAGACCTTATCCACCACTCTTGAAAATACCTGCATACCCAGCAAGTCCCAAGTCAAGAGAAGCTCTGGAAACTCATATCAAAGAACTTCTAGACCTTGGTGTAATGAGAAAAGTTGGCCATAATGAAGAAGTAGAAATACCTACACCAGTCATAGTGGCATGGCATAATGGAACATCCAGAATGGTTGGGGACTTTAGAGCTCTGAACACTTACACTGTTCCAGACAGATACCCAATACCAAAAATTCAAATTGCCCTTACTCAAATATCTCAAGCAGTGTATATAACCACTATGGATGCCCTTAAAGTATTCCATCAAAATGTGGTGACACCAAGAGCAAGAAAATACTTGAGAATTATTGTTCATTGTGGAGAGTATGAATACTTAAGGATGCCCTTTGGTATCAAAAATGCACCTTCACACTTCCAAAGAATGATTAATGAAATCTTCCTTGAAGAACTCTCAGAGGGATGGTTAATCATTTACATTGATGACATTATTGTCTGTTCCAAGACTTGGGAGGAGCACATGTACAGATTGTCCAGAGTTTTGACAAAAATCCAATCAGTAAACATGAAACTCTCCTTGAAGAAATGCCATTTTGGATTTAAAGAACTTAAGGCACTAGGAAATGTTGTATCTGGTTTGTCCCTTGGAATTGACAAAAACAAAGTTGCAGTAGTATTTCTAAAACCCATGCCTCAGAATAAGAAGGGGATTCAGTCATTCTTAGGTTTTGCAGGATATTACAGGCAACACATTAAAGATTTTGCATCCATAGCAAGACCACTTTTTAAATTGTGTGACAAAGACACAGTATTTGAAGTGACTGTTGACAGAGTCAAAGCTTTTGATTCTCTAAGACAAGCCTCGACCACTGCTCCACTCTTACTGATGCCAGACTTTTAATTGCCTTTCAAACTTTATATTTATGCATCAGGGGATGGACTAGGTGCTGCACTTCACCAATTTCAGATCATAAATGATAAACCTGTAGAAGGACCCATATGTTTCATATCCAGGCAAATCAAACCAACTGAAGCCAGATATGGAGCAAGTCAAATGGAATGTCTATTCCTTGTCTGGGCCTTGGAAAAATTAAACTACTTCTTGGAGGGATGTGTTTTTGAGGTGATAACAGATTGTACAGCTGTCAAATCACTTTTAAACATGAAGAGACCCAACAGACATATGCTCAGATGGCAAATAGCCATACAAGAATACAGAGGCAATATGACTATTGTTCATAAGGATGGGAATATTCATAAGAATGCAGATGGACTGAGCAAATGGCCATTACCAAGTAATATTGATAATCCTTCTTATGTTCCAGAAGAAGCTTCACCACAGATCCCAATAGAAGGAATAAGTGTTACAGACTTGAACACCACCTTCTTTGAAGAAGTCAGGAATAGCTACACTCAAGATAAGAATTGTAGCATCTTATGCCACTTACTTAACAAAGACAGTAAAGACAACTCTCTAATACATACCTTGGATGAAGTATGGAGGAAATCTTATAATTAAGGAAGATTTCACCTACTGGATGGTATAATTTACCACAGAACCAAGCACACATGTGTCATGACAGTTGTGGACAGGTCATTAATCAATCTTGTACTAAAAGAATGCCATGATAGCTCCTTTTCAGGACATCTGTCTGAAGACAGAAAAAGAGAGAAAGTAAAGACCTGCATATGGTGGCCAATGTGACAGAAAGGTGTTGCAGAGTATTGCAAGACCTGTGACAGATGCCAGAAGGCAAATAAATCCACTGGCAAGAGACTTGGAAATATGATAAAAGTCCAAGAACCAAGAAGACCTTGGGAAATTGTCCATATGGATTGGGTAACTGGCCTACCACCAGGAGGTGACAGAAGCTATAATGCTTGCCTAGTCATTGTGGACAGATTCAGTAAAACTCCAATCTTTTTACCATGTCACAAGGATGATACAGCCATGGATACAGCTCTTCTGATATGGAATAGAGTAGTGTCATGGACTGGGATATTTACAAATATCATTAGTGATAGGGATCCCAAATTCACTTCAGCACTATGGACAAATCTTCACCAATTATTTGGCACTAAACTGTCTTTCTCTACAGCCAACCACCCACAAACTGATGGCCTGGCTGAAAGGATGATCCAAACCTTAGAAGATATGGTGAGAAGATTTTGTGCATATGGCCTTGAATTCAAAGATTGTGATGGATTTACCCATGATTGGTGTACTCTGTTACCAGCACTGGAATTAGCATATAAAACATAAATCCATGCCAGTACCAATCAAACTCCTGCTATTCTAGAAAAAGGATGGAACCCCAAATTACCCCAAGATTCCTTGAGGAAAGATTTGATTGAAATACATACCACAGCTGCTAGCTTCAAAGGAATGCTAGACAAAGCTAGAAAGCATGCAGTAAGGTGCATGGAGGACTCTTTTGCATATGCTAAAGACAAATGGGATAAGTCACATGCAACTCCAGATTTCAAAGTGGGGGACCTAGTTCTTGTATCCACCACTAACTTCAATAACATCAAAGAATGTAAAAAGTTGAAAGACTCCTTTGCAGGACCTTTTGTGATTAAGGCCCTCCATGGAGAAAATGCTGTTGAAGTAGAGTTATCTGAAGAACTTAGCAATAAGCATCCTTCATTTCCAGTGAGCTTGATAAAGCCATATCAATCTAGTGATGCTGAGAAATTTCCCTTGAGGAATAAGATTCCCCAAGTTATACCTCCTATTGAGTCATCTGGAAGTAAGAAAATTACCAAAGTTCTCAAAGAAAGAAAGTTGAGAACCAACAAAGTAAGGGAATACCTTGTTAGGTACAGTGACCCAACTTGTGAAGATGAATGGTTAGAAGAAAAAAATATACAAGAAGCTACCAAACTCCTCAGGAGATTCAGACACACTAGAAATACCAATATTACAAAGTAATATTCTTTTTTAGGGGGAGTGAATGTGAGCCATAGAGGTAATTTCATATACCCAAAAGACCACAAATACAGAATTAACATATAAATATAAATAAAATAAATTTATTTATATTATTATAATAAAAATCAAAATATAAATATAAAATTATATTCAAAATTAAAAATTTAATTACCATTCAAAAATAAAATTACATTAAATTTTGAAATTATAAAATTACATTTATACTTGAAAAAATTAAGTAGAAATGAATTTTTAACAAAATTATAAAAAATCAATAAATTTGGAAAAAAGTTAAATAAAAATTATTATAACTTTTTATCCAATAAATAAACATATAGAAATTATTTCACCATTGGATTCCTAATAAAAAATCAGGTGGGGTCACCTCTGAGTGAAATTTTTGTAACTCAAATCTAAATAAGCTTAAATTAAGTTTTTAGTATTTTGAATACAAAAATTGAGAATCATCAAAACTTTAATTGAATTCACACCACATGTGGTGTTAACCATCAAATTTTGTTTTAAAATTGAGGTGTTGTGTTTAGTTTAGAGGTTATGAGGAATTGAAGTATTTTCAATTGAATTCAATTGAAATGTCAAAATGTGCACGTGTATTACATAAGTGAACTTTGATTTACATATGAGGTATCAATTATTATTGTATTGAACTGTACAACTCAATTGAATTACATATGTAAATTATAAGTATAATACATGATGAGGAATTAAAGGAAAAATAAATTGGAAAGATTAAATTTGGGGGTGAAAAGGAACTCCAGCTCTAAGGGGGGCTAGACCCCCAAAATCCTTGCTGACAGGCGTGTGGTGTCAAAATTCACGCAAAAACCTCCTCACGTTTGGCCTGGAATTGAGCTACAGGGTCTGTGGACTCAATTGATGATGAGGTTTTGATACCAACTGGGGTAGTTTTAGCTGTTGCCAAGAGGGTAAAACTACCCTTAAGATAAAACAATCATATTAAAAACAGTTTTAACTGGTTTCTACGTCTCTTACACACATTCTGACATGTTTTTGAAGGCTCTAGACCAGGTATTGCCATAGTAATGGCTGATTTAAGGGTCTAAAATGGCTTAAACCAGCCCTTTTTGGTCTAAACCAGGGTTCAATGATGCCATAATTGGCTTTTCTGTTGTCAGACTGTTTTTCACCACTGACAAGAGTAAAATTTCCCTTTGGAGTAAGAAAATTGATGGCTATAAAAGAATTTCTTCTTTGCCCCACTTTTCTCTTCATGTTAGAATCTTTTCCTTTTATAATTAGTTTAAAAATTGTTAAACCAATGAATAAAAGATTCCAACCACCTTTCTTAAATCATTTTAAACCTTTTAACCACGTGAGAAAATCATTATAATTGTTGTTTGTAACTCTTATAATCATTTTTACCCCTGAACCACCCCAAAAGTGAATTAAAGCATCTTTCATCACTGTAAACTTTGTCACTTTGTTTCCAAATTCACTCTGGTCACTTTTGCGCATGTTTTTGCTTGGATATTCTTTTTCAAGACTTTGTCCTTTAATTAATTGCTTGCAGTTCTTTGCTCAATTAATTCCAATTGAAATTGCTCTTGAAGAAATTTCTTTTGTAGCCTTAAATATCTCTTGTAGAGTATTTTTGGATAAATGTTTATTGTTTGTAAAACAATAAATCTTTATAATATTATTTTTTTATACTAATAAAGCTATAAACAATAAATTTGGCCTGTTTTCTCTCAAAAATAATATTTCTTACTATTTTTAATTGATTTTTACCTTACACAAATTTTGAGGACAGGAAAAGTACTTGATTTTTAATCAAAGTTTCATATCCACACCTTACATTAACTATACCTATCAGCTATAACTAGGCAAGCATTGAAATTTTCCTTGACTCCTGGGACTAGCTGTGTGACCCAGTCCATATTGATTGTTTCCCATGGGTGTTTGGGTTCTTACATATGTCAAAGTAGCCCATATCTCTTCCCATTTTTTCTGTTTGCCTTCTGGCATCTCTCAAAAGTGTTTATGCATTCACTCATCTCTTTTTCCCATTGGGGCCACCAAGCTGTCCTTGCTACCCTCTCTTTGGTCCTGTCTTCACTCATGTGTCCCATATAGGGGCAGTCATGGCATTCTTGCAGGATCAGGAATATGTGGTTTCTATCTAGCACTGTTAGGGCACTAGTATGCTTCTCTCTGTGATATAGTAGTCCATCTATAAGGAAAAATTTATTATCCTTATAGTCCCTCATGCAGGGCTCCTCTAGCTGGGATTCCAGTTCTGGGCTCCTTTACTTATGTTGAAGGAGTTGTAACAATATGCTACACTGTTTGTGCTTGGCATAAGCTTTAGTGACTGAACTGAAAAATTTATTATGCAGCTTGGAGGAGCTTATACCCAATATGGGATTTTCTGTCCCTTTTGATTCAGTGTTATCACTGTCTGGGGTACCAAATTCTGGTGCCCATTAAGAGAATCTGAAGTCTTTTCTCCTGTATATTTCCATGAAATGGATAGGAATTTTTTCAGCCACTTGAGGGTCATAATCTTGGTTGGTTTTGAAATTTTCCAGTGGCCATCTACTGAGGCCATCTGCATATGTGTGTTTTTTGCCTTCTTTTTATATGATGGTCATTTTACCTCTATACTCTTGTATGTCTATTTTCCATCTCAACATGTGTCTATTTGTGGTATGCATGTTGAGTAAAGACTTCAAGGCTGTGCAGTCTGTGTAGACTTAAAAGACTGTACCCTACAAGTAATAATGAAATTTTTCTAGAGACCATACTAAAAATAAGCATTCAGTCTGAGTAGCTCCATACCTGGCCTCTGAATCTTTCAATTTCCCAGAGATGTAGCATATTACTCCCTCCCTTGGTTCACCATCCACAATTTTTCTTTGGTGAAGGGCTGCTCCTAGGCCTTGAGTACAAGCTGCCTCTATATATAACTTGAATGGTAGTTCAAGGTGAGGTAATATGAGGACAGGTTCATTAGTGAGTTCATATTTGGTCCTCTCATATGGATCCCTCCTTTCCTTGGTAACTTCAAAAACTACATCTTTTGAACATAAACTGTATAGACTACTAGCTATGTGAGCAAAGCTTTTGTGTTGTTTCCATAGTAGCTAGCTAGCAAACCCAAGGAAATATTTCATCTCTTTGATACTCTTTGGCACTAGTTTTTGCAGTACTGCTGCGACTTTGTTCTGATCTATGGCCAGGCTAAGGCCTGAGACTTTATGTCCTAGTTCCAATAGTTCTTGCTGGCCAAAATTACACTTCTCAAGTGAAAATTCAGATTAATGGGTGTACCTTTACAAAGTACTCTGTCTATGTACTTCACATGGTCTTCCCATGTCTCTGAGTATATGATATCATCAATATATACCACCATCCAGCCCTCCAATATTTCTTCTTGAAATATTGTGTCCATCATCCTTTGGAAATGGGATGGGGCATTTTTGATGCCAAAGGGAATCCTGGTGTACTCATATATGCCCATTTGAAATATAATCCTGAGTAACTTCATGGAGTTTGGTTAAACTCCATCCTGGTGAAAGCCTTTCATACAATCCATTTTGGTTATGTATATGGCTTTTGCCAGCTTGTCTAGGGCATGAGGTATCCTTGTTATAGGTTACCTATCAGCTTTTGTGTAGTTATCCAGGGCTCCTAAGTCTCCACACACCCTATGTTTGTCATTATTCCAGTTGATAAGGACAGGAGTGGTAATTTCCACTATTTCATTGTGTCCTATCTTCCTTATAACATCCATATATAGGAGTTTATTGATGTGATTTTTAATTTCTTTCCTAGTTCCTAGGCTTTCTGGATATGGAGGTCTTCTGAGAATGGGTGGATAAGGTCTTTCCACATTCAGACATAGCTCTATATCATGACCTCTTCTCTTTCCCAAATGTTCTTCACCAATGGAAAAAGCTGGTCTATTTTCCCTCTGTATTTTCAGTAAGCTAAGTTTTTGTTTATTGGTGAGGTTTGTACTTAATTGGCCCTCTTTGAATTCATTCAGCAATCCTTCTAGAGGTTCTTGGTTGGACATATAGTATATATGAATTGAAGATTTTTTTTCCTTGTTTTTACCTATGATAATGTGCCTGTTTTTGCTATTGTAAATTTCAATTCAATACATCCTTTTGTAGCTGTTCCCAGTAACAATCCCTGGATGTGAGAATCTTACAGAACTACAAACTCTGGGTTGAGTCTGATTTCACCTTTCCTATGGGGTATGATTATCTCTTTGATAATGGTTGCAATGGATGTCATCTTCCCTCATGCACTTTTAAAGTTCTTTTCCTTGGTTGGAAATAGTTTCTTCTCCCAATTTGGGAAGTGGCTTCCCAAGTATTCCCTGGCCACTATTGAGAAGTGTGCACCACTATCAATGATCAATGGGTGTTGAGCATTTTCAATGCAAAAAGTCATCTTTGTGGCTGTCCCATGTATATATTTTACTCCTCTAGTTGATGTGACTAGTAAGGTCTGTGAATTGTGTGTGTTTTTACATAAGTTTTTGTTTGCAGTATCATGTGTCATTCCTGCTTTCAACTGTATATCCTGAATTTCTAGTTGTGTTTCCTCTTGGTACTCCACTAAAAATTCCCCTTTTTGGTCTTTGTCATAATCAGGGTGTTCTCTGATGGTGTCACCCATAGAGCCTGATTCAAAATCCTCTGTTGTGGATTATTCCTCTGTGACTGGATCAATGGCATAGACTTTTTTCTTTGCCTTTGGAAAGTTGTTAGCATAGTTCTCTGCTGACCCACAATTGTGACAAGAGTTTTTATTCTTTGTCACTTCTGCCACTCTTTCTTTGGGATTGTCTTTGATTTCCACCCTGAAAGATTGTTTCTATTTGAAACTACTGCTTTTGTATGATGAATATTTCCCTATATTTTTCCTTTTCCTTACATCTTTTAAGGTATTTGAAATGTCATCTAGAGTGCAACCCTGGCTGCATCTAAATCTTATTGAATGCTATAGCTCTCCTGGCATCTGTTTCAATAGTTTGTGATTCCTCATTTGAATGTTTATTTGAGGATAAATGGCTTTAAGCCTTTCAGACTGTCTAAGACACCACTCATATGGATCTTTGTCCATAAAGAGCTTGTCATTTTCAATTTAGATGGTCTTTTTCCATATCCAAGCACCATTGCTTTACTTATGGATTATTTGACTCTTCCACCATGTCCAGTTTCTTCTGCCATTGATTTCTTTCCTTTCTGTGTACCAAATACTAGCATATCCTTTGAATTCTGTATTTAATCTGGCAGAAGTTCAGTAATCTGTTCTTCTTTATACATCAATGAAGATTTCATCAATATAATCAATGAGCTCCATGTGATCATACTCTCCTACACCAGAGAATTTTGGCCAGCTTGAGGCCTCTGGAAGCTGTTTCAGTGCTTCCTTCTCTTAATAAGTCATGTTATCTCCATCTTGGTATTGTGATGGAGATCTCGGCTTATTATCCAAGAAGAAATCTGGCTTTATGTCCTCTTGGTAAGTATTATCCAAAGCATGGCTTTGTGGTTGAGGCTTCATGTTTTGGTAGACATTAAACAATTTTCCTATTTCTTGATCCAGACAATTCCTTTCCCTCTTGCAGTGGTATTTCTCTTCAGATACTTTATTTAGTCTTTTATTCTTTTCTTCAGAGGCTTTTCTTAATTTAGCACAGATTTCCTGGATTTCTTTTATTTTTGCTTCTTGTAAGGTTGTCAATTCTTGCAACCTTACATTGCTCCTATGGAGTTCATCAAACTTCTCTTGATTTTGAACTGAAAATTGGGACATTTTTAACCACAGTTAATTGCTATTTGAGTTACTCTCAGGTGTAACAACATTGTGTTGATTCTTAGTGGGGTTAATATTTCTATTAATAGGGCTAATAATTTTAGAGGTATTTACAACTATTTCTGGCTCTTTTGTACTTCTTTCACTAAGTCCAAAATATTCTGGATCATTGGGTCTGACTCTTTCTTCCTGTATCTGAAAGAGGTCTTTTTTTAACCTCGGTATCCTTGTCTTCTCCTGGAAACTACCTGGGATTGTGAAGAATGGTGACTCTTGGCCACTGATCTGCTGTTGCCTGAATGGTATGAAGCCACTGGAGAGTTGGGTTGGTCTAATCCTTGTGATCCTGAATTAATCAGAGTTGTATCTGTCTGGTTCAATTGTTCTTCTATAGCTTGGATGGTGGATTGATTTTCCCTTATTCTGGCTTCCCTCTCCTCCAGGAGTTGGAACTGCCTGTTGGGATTCCACCCTTTGGTGATTACCATTGTATCTTTGAAGGTTATCTCTTTGAGACATATCTTCTGGTAAATTTCTCCAAGATCTTCCCAGGGAGCTGCTAGTTTTAACCTCTTTTTGTCCATTCTCCATTGGAATAAGTCTTTGAAGAGTTTGTGGATCTGAAGAACTTGATTCATACTCTTCCAGTACTCTGGTTTGAGGGTTCAGTTGAATTGGAAGGTGAATGGCAGAGTGGGTATGATTTCCCTCAGTTTCTTGCCATCCACTATTGTGGCCAAGGTGTCCAGTTCCTGGTCTTCTGGCTCTGAATGGTCCTTTTCTGTCCTCTGGCTGGTTCCTTGGGATTCAAAGATTCCTGAGGTGTACAGGGGACATATTAGTGTTTTTAAGCAGTCAAAAGCTTTATTTCCTTAGGGTATTTACCTTTGACTCTGCCTTGTAAAAAGTTTTTTCTACTGCTTTGGGAAATTTGCCTTTAGAAGTTACTACTGGGTTAATTACTGTAATCTTCCCTGTACAGGTTATCAAGGTTGGTGTACCTTGTATGGAAGGAGAGTTTCATGGTTTTCTAGTCCTCTGAGTGGTTATTGGTGTCCATGTTTTGGTTGTTATGAGGCCTTCACTGTGGCTTTTTCCTTTTCCTTTATTTCCTTCTGTTTCTGAAGGTTCCACTTGTTTATTTCCTTGTGACTTGGTCTCAAGTGGGATGAGATTTTCCTCCACTGAATCAAAGGAAATTGAGGCTTATGTCAGTTAAGATCTCTTAAAATTCAATTTGTATGTCTAAGAATGGCCTCTGAGAAATATATTACTATGTTGTGCGCTTTTATTATAAGCTATAATTCAAAATATCAATTATACATCAAAAATATTGTATTGTGTATTTATTGTATACAGTTTTTATCCAATATCTCACAGATTAACTTGTAATTAACAAGTGTACTTTTTTAAGTGTTTCCATAATGTACAATTGAAATTATCAATGTGTTCAACCATGCCTCTAAGAATGCTATTCAGAGTAACAAGGTTTTCTTTCAATAGAAAAGAAATTTATTAAGGGTTTTTAGATTTTTTTGATATCAAAAGCATTCCCAAAATAGTCTTGTGGTGATTAAATTATAATCAAACCATGTGGAAAAATAAAAAACACAGTGGTATATGATTATATACCACTCAAAAAAATAATGATATAAAATATTTCATATATTCTTTATTTTTCAAGATTTCTACTCCTAAAAATAAAAGAAGAAATGGTTTAAAGAAAGAAAATTTAAGAAAAAAACTCACCTTTTATGCCAAAATGGTCCAAAAAAAGCTCAAAAAACATGGCCAGGCCCCCAAATTGTCAGGATGAGTCTATGATGAAGTGGTAATAAATGTATTTAAAAATTTAAATCTGACTGCTACACAGATAATTAAGATTAAAAAAGGTTTTAATTGGTGGTATAAGGGCTTTACTATGGGGAATAGTGGTGGTGAGTGCTGTTGAAAGCCCTGGGTACAGTCTTACCAGTTGGATTACTATAACAAGAGCTACAATACTTAAGATTAAAAGTATACCTGATTATTTTCCAAGAGTATAACCGTTTTTTAAAGTTGTACTACATAGGAATTCAAGAGCAGGATGGGGATTCCTTTTCTGGCAGAGAAAAGGCCTCCTTTTATCCTGAATTGGGGTGGAAAGGTCCTCTATACCATCCATGTAGAGGAAGTGAAGATTTTACACTTCAGAGTTCTGGCTTGTGAATTTCACAAGGCCTTTATTCTCTGTATTGGGCTCAGATGTGGCTTTGAAACCACATCTGGGAGTTTTTCCCCAATACAGGGTGAAAATGTTTATCTGGGGACCACACAGCCCTCTTCAAACGTGTATGACGTGTAGAAAGATTTACAGAATCTGTATGGAGCCCTAGTATTGAATTAACTATTAGTTATTTAAGTATAAACAATCTTCTTTGTCTATTCGACACCTCATCATCATAGTTATGGGATAGTGTCCCACAGTAAAGGTGTATTGGCAAAACTGTGGGATTTTAACCTTAAAGCTGCTATAGCTTTGTCTATTTTTAAGATATTGAGATCAAAGTTGGTTCATCATGTGGCCCTGGATGGAATCTACACAATTACACCTCATTTGGTATGGGTAATATTAAATATGGCAAAGGTATGCCATGTTCAATGTTTGCTATCTAGATATATGATTTTCTCAAAATCTGTATGGAACTTGTTTGCTCCATAACTTTTGTTCTATATGAGATATGGGGGAATGGATAGCACCATCAGATAGACATTATTGTTTTCCTTCCAAAATATCCCCACTCTACATATCTCACACTAAAACTGTAGAAGTTAGATGGGGGTGAATATCTTCTTCACCCTTATTTGACCTTATTTTGGCTATAACTTCTTTAGTTTTTTTGCTATCTCATTTTGGCTAGTACCTTGTATAGCCCTGACATAGAGCTTCAATTTAAATACAAACTTTCTGAGGTTAAGCCTCTCTCTCTGGATTCCAGATGAGAGGTGAAAATTAAGGTTTAAGCTCAGCAACTTCTTTAAGCAGGAATAGCTTTGTTATTCTTTGTCCTATGATGATGGGACTTGTATACTTGGAGACAGGTTATTTTCCTCTTTGGTTTGATACCTTTTTAGCTGGTTTGGCTCAGCTTCATGTTTTGGTGGTATTTTGCTCTACCATTGATTTATGGTATTTGGCTGTCATTCTTGTGCTCTGTATTTGAGTCACAGGCTGACAAATATCTTAATTATACATCATAATAATATAGCTGTTTATTCAATTTATTCAGGCTATATCTATATCTGAAGATTTTTTTTATTTTGACATTATGGGATTTAATGATAGTCGTAAATATAATCCCACATACTTAAAAAGAATACCATCACTTCATCACTTGCCTAAAATAGCCTAAATTAAGCTTCAATTTTACACTTTCAAAAATAAGAACCATAATTTTAACCTTCAAATATTGCTTACACAAAAATCTTTAAAGTAATTAAATTATTGTATTTTCTTCACCTTCAATAGGACTTGATTTGAGGCATTTGAAATCAAAATAAGCTTTTTTAGGACCACAAAAGTATTAAGAAAATCATCATTCTCTCATCATATGCAATATATATGAAATGATAATAACAAAAAGCTTTATTCTCATCAAAAAAACACTAAATTTCTACAATATAATAAGCTATAAATTGTTTATTTTGTTTATAAAATTCTGATATTAATTTAAATATTGAATTCATATATTTGATCAATCATTGGATAAGAACTAGATGTTAAAAAATATCTCTAATATGGGTTTTACCTCCTGAATTAATCTTAATTAGTTCTCAAGTACATATTGAGCTCTACAATTGCTAATATTATCATTACAAAATCAAATTAATGAAACTAAATGGGTTAAAATATTTTTATTATGTAGAAAAATATTGTAAAAGTTTATTATTTTTTGAAAATGATTGGAAATCCCATTTTGAAATAAATAACATAATCCAGCTTCATGTTTCAGATTTATATCTTAAAATTAATTAAGCTTCTCTGAAGTATATTCAAAAATTGTGACTCATCTTTCAAAATTAAGAATACAAGATATTATCAGAATTTCTTCCATAATAATTCTCCTTTTAAGCCTTTTTGGAATGAACTCATTTCCTCTATATTTCCTTGCAAAATTTAATTTATTTTGCATCCAATTTGAACAAATTGTGTATATTATTTACCACCTTCATTGCAGATCATGACAATATTTTAAAGCTACATAATAAATCCAAAAACTCCATAATAATTTCTATAAGCTTTAATTTTCATTGTTTTCCTTAACATTGAATTATGCTAATCAAAGCTCTTCTGAAAACTTGAAATTATGGCTACAACCTCCAAAAGCCCATACTTGGCTATGGAAACTCATGCTAAAATGGTAGGTTTTTTTTGGAAGCTTATTAGACAAGAAAAATTGGTAACTTACAATTTCAATTGAAGATAAATTATTCAATATACCTTTTTTCAGCTTAAAAAATATTTTTATGAAAAATTCTGACTAGAATACTTTATAATATTAATTGAGTTATTAGATTTATGTTCAATTCTTTGATTGGTTTTTCTTTTGAAATAAGTCTTTTAAGATTAAATTATCTTATAGTTTCCTATTTAAGCTATTTTTCTCTAATAAATAATTTATTATTTATTTCAAATGTAAAATCCATCTTTTTTGGCCCTAGTGATTTGAGAAATTGCAACATCCATAAGAGTTTATAAAACAATTCAATTATTTTTTTTAGCTTTATACTTTTTTGTCTTTGGAGACAAATAAACATATATTAGTAATTTTGTGCAAGGGTTTTGTTTGAATTTGAGCTTTCTTAATAAATGCATGTACAGAAGCAGATTTTCCTCTTTAGAAGTAAAAATGGGAAAAATTAAGCTGAAAATATTTCTTAAACACAAAAAAACTGGAAGAAACACCCTAACCATCCAAAGCCCAAAAAAATTCAAAATCCTGGTATGAAGATATTCCATCCAATTCTAGCTTTTACTCCCCACTTTATTTTCATTTCATAATGATTTTTGATAAATGAAAGATTAAGAAATACCTCTTTTGGATTTCTAAAGAACTCACCTTAGCTGCATAACCAGTATTGTAAACTTTACTTAATATTTGCATACCATAGATCATAATGCAAATAAAAACAAATAATATAACCAGAAAATTCTCAAACATTTTATCCTCTTAAAAAAACTCTTTTTCACTTGATATGATTATATTAATTCTATACTTAGATAAAAATTAAAATATATACATACATTGAGATATTGTTAATTTAAAGAACAAAGAGGTGTTTAAATGCTACATCTTTCATTCAACCATTGAAGTATTGGTTTAAACCCCATCTTGTAGAGCTTGAATTGAGATTAAAAGTAGAACCTTCTGATATCAGCTTAAAGATATTTTTATTCTCCCTTGATTGAGATTTAGACCCTTTCCATTTGGCTCATGCAAAGGAAAAAATTAGCAACAAAATTAAAATGAATGTGAAAATTTGATTTGGAATAAATTTCTCATTTATTATGTGAATTTATGTCTAAAAAGAAATGAAATTTTCTCTTTTAATATAAACTAATTAAGTTATATCTCTATACCATTGGATAGAAATGAAAATATTCAATTATCAAACTATCCCATAATAATTTCTTTTTCATCATGATGAATTTGGCTTCTCCGCTTATATATATATATATCAATTGGAAGAATTATTACAAGTAAAATACAGTACTGTACCAAATTCAAATAAATTGAAACAATAAACACCATATATTCATTTCAACTTTTCTTTTCTTCCAATTTAAATTTGGTCAATATTTTATAATCAAAAATATTTTTATCAAGCATATGTACTGTATGTGAGCTTTTTTTGATAACTTATATATTCCAAAATAATAAGAGAAAACAAGTTCTTTTTTGATATAGCAGTTTCTTTTATAATTTGAAAAAGTAAAACAACAGAATACTGTACACCTTGGTTTACAGTACAGATTTTCTTGAATGTTAAAATCAAAATTTAATGCAAGTCCAATTTTTGAATCATATGGTTTTTTTGAATGCTATATATTATTTTAGATAAATGTCACGAATTCATGATGATAACAGGATTCAATTCTCAATAAAAAACCTTTTTTTTGTTAAGAAATTGTGCTTCAATATTTGGGCAAAAAACGCAAAATGTGAAATGAGGAAAGACTAAGGTTGGCTACCATGGGAGTGCCTCTATTCATTTGCAACCTCTACCCCTTCTCCTGCTTCCAGGATGGGGAACCTTCCATAAAAATACACCCACCAGCCACTCTTTCTGGACCTTACCAGTTCCAGGCAGGGTCACCAGGGACTAATACTTCCTTTTCTTTTCCAAGTTTTTCCATTATTATTATTTTTTCCTCCTGGTGTTCCATTTATTGCTATATTTTTTTCTTTCTTCTCATCTCTTACATGTTTCATCTTTTGGTTTTTTTTTCTATTTTATGTTTTATCTCCATTCCTCTCTCTTTATCACTATCTTATCTTCCCCACAATTTCAGCAATCCACTCCTTGTGAAGCTTAATATACCACACAGGAATCAATTAGTGAACCACCCTTTGTCCCAAAATAATTGTGGGTCTGGGAATATTTGGGCAATATCCACAAAATCCATTGGAGATTCCATTCCAGTGATCACACAGGCAATAGTTGCTAAAAGAAATTAAAGCATGATTGTACTGGCAGTACCAAGTCAATTAGCAACTACTTGTTTTCTTTTCACTTTTTTCTCTAACTAAGTTCTGCCTTCTTTGAAACTGAGTCCAACACACTTTTAAAAATCTTTATGAAGTGTTCCAAGTAAAATAAGTTAATTTTGCTTCTTTGGTATTTTCATGAGGTCTTTCATTCTCTAAGCTGACCACCTTCTTTATCATTTATTAGTTGACAAAATCAAAAATTCCCTTGTTTACTCAATCTCTGACAGAAATTTTTTACTATCTATAACCAAATCTCCTGCTTCTTGTTCCTTGCTCAAGGTCTGAAGTCAATCAATAATTACCTTGTTATTTTTCTATAATTCCCTCAAATCAATCTATCAAAGCTTTAATTTCTTATCAAAACCACATAAAAACCATACTTTTTGAGAGGGGCCCCTCTATTTTATTTACAACTGATATCTGGACAAGACCTGATGTTACTTCCTATGTAGCAGTCATGGGGCACTATTTGGAGGATTAATTCTTACTCACACCCCTATCATTAGGTATTTCTGATATTTAACGTGAGCTTTTATGTCTCACTTGACTCCTCTAATTTTATTTCCTCACTCCTGTTTTATATAGGACATCACTCTGTCATCTCCCTTTCAAATCAATTTCTCAATTTATGGCACCAATATGAATTGGAGGAGTAAATTCCTTTCCTAACAACCAATAATTCCTCCAAAAACACACACATGGCCGATTATATAGAAAAAGGATGGGAAAGCTTTCAGAATGGTCTCATTTCATATTCTGCATGGCACATGTACTCCACCTAGTATCATGTGACGGGCCCAAAATACTGACAAATAGATCAACTGCATGTCACAACCATGGTAATTCACCCTCTTAGACCTCAATATGGCACATCCAGGCTATATCCATTTTATGGAAATTTGTCCATATCCATAATTATTGTCCAAATTTGCCATTTCATCTTTTTTGGCCTTTTCTGGTCATTTCACTATCTGGGCCCAGCTTGTCCCCTTCATCATCATCAGGCCTTTCCTGCCCAGTTTTTGCTTTGGGGAAGTCTTAGGTATTTTCCAGTCAACAAGGAAAATACAGCCCAAAATCCTGTATTTGTCTTTTTAAGATTAAAATACAGATTTTCCCATTTTGCGCATCTTGCTGTATTTTCCATTTTAGGCCATTCTCCCATTTGATATGGGAAATATGCCCAAATTCCCATATTAGGCCATTTGGGGCTTAATTGACAGATTTGTGCATTCTGCACATTTTTAGCACACTTTGTGCAAATACAGTTTTAAAGCTGTATTTTTCCAAAACATCCAAAAACTATATTGTCTGCTCTGACGTCACCAAAACCCATTTTTCACTCTTATCCTCCTGTCATCATCCCAAAATACCTTTGGCCATTTTCATCCTCCAATACCCAAATGTGCCATAAATGATGCTATACATCATTATGCATCTTTTTTCACCAGCAATTCAATGGCGCCAATATCAAATTGTTATTTCAACATTCCATCAGGTCATCTGGAGGATTCATCAATGCTTAAGTAAAAGTGTCAATCTCAAATACCAATTATGCCATCAAGTAATCATTGGTCATTCTCACTCACAGTATTCCTCCAGGGGAATACTGGCAGTTCATTTTCAAGGGATATTCAAGAGGCAGTTCCAAAACAATTTTCCAAGGGTAAGTGATCTATAAATCTACCTTGGCAACTACATTAATTCAATACAGTCTGTATTCATCAAGACCTGTATTTTCAATTATACACCATGAGAATTTCATTAAACCCAGTTCATTTCCCAATTTGGCAAGGTATACCCTTCATCAAGCAGTCAATACAGTTTCAATGATTCCATACAGACCATCTGTCAGCCTGAAAGAGTCAAACTCTCAACTTTTCACATACACCAGCCTCCTTTGACCCTGAGTGATTTTTCCCCCAGTTAATTAATATATTTTTGATTTTATCTTATCTTTATTTATCTTATCATTTTGTTAAGTGAATACTTATATTATCAAGTCAGTCATTTAGCACCTCTTTTTTTTTCTTTGCCTGTCAATGGATATTTTGTGGTCACATCATTACTAATTCCATTATTCATTTTTTCAGGTTGAAGCAGTGATTAAGGACTTACTTGGTTGGCTCTTTGGCCATTTTGCTTCTCATTTCTCTTATTGCATCTCATCTTTGTACTTGCATCTCTCTTAGAGAAATTCATTTCATTTCTTTTATTTTCTTTATCTTTTTGGAGTCTTCCAAATGAGTTCCCTGATTTCTGAGTGCCAGGCCACTCTTGTTTTCCACTAGATCCCCTGTGACACTGAAAAATCTGAGAAATAAAATGAACTAGCTTCTCCCATTGCCATTCCCAGCCTCATAGACCCTCCTGGTGAATTAAATATGAAGTATTACTAAATCATTTTAGGAATAGTCTTATTGGCATTCTACCTGAAACAAAGTCCTCAGAGATGCAATAAGTTTTCAACCCCAGTCAAAACTTTCTATGATGGCCTCAATTTTCCAAGTGCAACATTACTCTTGCAAAATTTATTTATGCAATAGAATTTGACTTAGAACATGTTACATAAATCCATCGTTCTTAAACATTCCTGAATCCAGATTTGTTTTTCATAAAACATGCAATCTTATTGACTCATCCCAATAAAATGGGAGAAGGGGAAGTCATGGTAAATCCTCTTTTCCCTTTTTATGAAGATACTCCCATAACCTTTGGTTCTAAATACCCCATCATCAGTCAAGAACTCCCTCTTTATATAATTCTCCTCAAGAAATTTAATGAGGTAAGTTTGTCCTTCCTTTCTTCCAATCTTTACTTTTGCACAAGTGATTCAATTTTTGTAGGCCTGAAATCAATATAAAATTCACCCAATTGAGCCAGAGGCCACAGCTATTATGTCAAAGCTCTCCAAAAATCTGTAGTTTCTATCAAGAAAGACACTAGAGTTTTGTGTCTAAGTACTTGATTTGGTGTGGTATTCCATACCATTAGGGCCAGCAACAAGCTTACCAATATAATGGGCCAAAAAATAATGATGATAATACTAAGAAAAGAAAAGAGAATATAGAATGTTTGTAAATAAGCAATGATAAAAACAATAAAGAAAGAAATAGATAGATATATAAATGGTCAAGATTCAAGAAATTCAGGGTCTCAATTTGGCTCTGAAAATATTTTCCATGCTGAAAAGGAATCTAAATTATATTTTTAAGCAACTCAGTAGTACTGATATTTTTGAAGATAAATAGAAAACTTCAAAAGAAGGTAGCTCTACACACACATTTATTATTATGGACTTAAAAAAATCTTTTCTCTCACACAGAGGGGGAATAACCCAGAGGTTTTCATCATTGCACTGTGACATTCCATGAATAGAAACTGTGCTTTCCAGAACAGTAACCCAAAAAAGACACCCACACACATCACATCCATGACTTGGTAGTATGTGTTCTGCACACAACCGTCTTATTCCCCTGTGTCAGTTGATAGGGTTGAGCATTTCACCTCTGTATTGTTCATGTAGCTTATTCAAGCCACAATGTAGACATACCCCAAGCAGTTTTCACAAAATCCCTTTTTCTATAATTTATGGGAAGATCCAAGATCTTTTTCAAGGTCCATGAATATTTCAGAAAGTTTTGGAAGAATTGTGAATTTCTGGGAAGAAATAAAGAAAATTGATTCAACAAAATTCAATTTTAATTGTTGAAAAAAATTATACACAACATATTTACATGTTACAGCTACAAGTATCACACAAGAATATACAATACACAGCTAAAAGCTCATTACAATTACAGTAAAATACCATACACATAAAGCACAGCTTTTCTGTGAAAGAATATTATGGAAACAGCACAAAATAACATGGCTCCTTGATGCTATGAAATCTTCAACCCCAAAAGTATGTTAAAGCAATAGATCACAGAGCTTTATTCGAAATATAGCAGTATATTATCACACAATTTCTCAACCTTATTTCATCATCAATATGAAATTGTGGAATTAAAAGGTGTTAATCTCAATAGAACTATATGGGGATGGAGCATAGAATCAGAACTGTACTTTCCCCACCTCCATTCAATTGAAAGAAATAGTTCAAGGCTATGAGAAAAGTTAAAGTTGATTTTCCAAGAGCTAAGTTTGTCTTAGTTATGATAAAATATCTAAAATTTAATAAAATGATTCACTCTACACATTCAATGATGCCATCCAAATATCAATCCACCAGAAATATCATCTCAAGGCTTTGTCTCAAAATTGAACTTAGTAATAAAAGAAACAAAAAATTAAAATCTATACTTTTTCCACCTTTTCTGAAATTCAACAGCAGTGAGCTCAATGAAAAGTTCTGTACTTTCCCCAATTTTTTCACTTCCAAGAAAAACATCACCAGAAAAATTCTCCAAAGATTTCATATTACTAGAAATAATTTCACTTTCTAGAAACTGTATTTTTCCCCCTTTCCCACCAAGGGAACCTCTCAGAAGCCAAATTATCTGAATAAAATCATATCATTTTAATAAGAAAATGACACTAGGAAAATTATCTCATATAACATGTATCAAAGCTACCAAAACACAATCTAATGAATAATATTTAGGATAATTCAAAACTGTACACCCAAAATAAAATTCTAATTGCTGTTATGGCTTAATCTGATTTGTCAGCACCTTGGTGAATGTGTCACTTTGCTACACAAAAGATTCACAATCAGTATCTACAAGGTCTCACAACTGAATTTTCTAAGTTCCCTGTTTTTGGAAATCTCTATCGAGGCCCAAAAGGTATAAATTGAGGTCCCCTCTCCTTCAAATTTCCAAACCATTATAACGCAAGTTCCCTAGTTCGATAATTAAAACCATCCCTGAACTAGATAGATATCTATGGTAGTATTAGTTCTTTAGTCATTCAAAGCTTAGTATTTTAGTATTATCAAATAGTTGTAGCATATATTTAGCTTAAAGATTATAGAAATTCCTTAGTAGCTTAGTATTATTAAGGAAGAGTATAAAAAACATAGATTAAAGCTTATTAGCCTGTCCCACAATCTTATTATTATTGAAGAAAATTATTCATAGTGTTATTAAATTAGTACTAAAAATTTATTGAGGAATTAGTCTAATTATTGGTATTAATATTAAAAGTATCACTGAAATAACCGTAGATTCTGCAAAATTCTTAGTATTATGAAAGAGCTGTGGTCCTTCTCTGAGTCTCTTATCAAAATTAGTGAGATTATATTTTTGAAAAAAAATCTTAAGATCCACTCTATTTCCAAAGAATATTCTTATAGCCAAAAAAATCATTACTCTTTATTTTATCAACAATTATCGTGTTAAATCAGATTTTTGAATATAGTGTTATTAATAGGTATGATTCAGGTACTATTTATAAGTCTTCTCTATTATTTGAATCCAAAAATCTCATTTTCATTTTGTGGCTCTCTGTAGGCTGACTACTCAGTATTATCCTGAGGAGCATCACAATATTCTGGCACCCATGGTAATTGGTGAAACATCAATGCAAAACAAACTTGCCATTAATTTCCCCCCCCCCCAAGCTACTGCCTTATTTCATCCCACACCATGTTTCAAAATGAAATTTTTAGTCACTAATTATTCACTTTTGGTACTTTTTGGGTCATCAGTAAAAAAAAGTTCTGGAATTTTTGAAGATGTAGAAAACAAATCATTAAAGTGGACTTAATCACTGTCAAAAAGAGCTCAAATAAAATGGTGGTACAGGTATTTTCAACAAAATAAACTCCCCAAATTTTCCTGAAGAAATTACAGTGGAAACCAAAATTATTTTTTGGAAGAACTTCCAGACCCAAAATCAACAGATATACTTTTTTTTGAAAATCATGGGTCACTATCTTCCCATCTCTCTCGCTCATGGAATGTGAGTATCTATCCATTCCAAAAACAAGTGTTCCATCCAAATTTTCTCTCTCCTGTGGGAGAGAACTCCTCATCTATAAAAGTGTTTCACTTTCATAAAAACACATTGAACAGCTGTCATTTTTTAATGACTGGGCTCATACTCCTGGTTGCATCTACCACAACAATTCATTTTTTTATCCTAATTTCAATTTAGAGTGACAACTCAGTCCCTGTATCCTTATGGTCTGGATCTTCTCACGCCTGCTCTAAGAACCATGATACTTTGAGTCAAGAAATTAACCCCTTACCCCTTTTGGAAAATTGGTCTCTGAAGACCATCCTCAAAATCCCAGGGTTGAGATCTGCCCTTAGGAAAGACTATCAAAATTGGTGTGTGTGCTTTTAAAAAATCTTTTGAGATTTCAATATTTAACTGGTAGGGGGATGGTGCAAGGGAGAGAACTTTAAAAGTAAAACTTCAAAATTGAAAAATTATTAGAATTTCTTATTTAGGACTGGTTTATGGCTGGTTTTCGAGATTTTTTGAAAATATTTTCAAAATATCTTGAAATTTTGGAAATTTCATTTTTATTTCACATTTTTTACAATCTATTTTTCCCATTTTTTTTCTTTCTTCATTTTAAATTAGTAGTACCACTAAATCTTTAGATTCCAAAGAATGGAAAATGTGACACCATGTTCTAAATTATTTTAATATTAACACGCTCAATGAGAGCTTGTTTTTGAAACTGAAGGTCAAGAAAATAAAATTTAACTTAATTTTAAATAAAGCCTACCAAATTTGATGAATTATATCATTCATTAAGGTGGGAATAAAGCTTTACTTAATGAAGGAGCTATACCTAGTCAAACTTTCATGAAAAGGTGCAATTGTTGTACACACAAGGAAGCACAATTTCATTGACTTAAATTCACACATGAGCAAGCACTCAAACAAAAAAGGAAAATAAGCGAAGCTTTTTATGCCAAAGGCCAATGTTTTCAACAGGTTCAATCACAACTATCTAATAAGAAAAGACAGTTAAATAAAAAGGCAATGTCCTTTTAGTCTGAAGACAGGTCAAAAGAGCACTTGGATTTCATGATGGAGCTACATATAAATTACAAGAAGGTAGATGTTACAACAAGTAGTCTTGTGCCTTGGTGTTGTTTTTTTAAAATATGAAGTTTGGAAGAATAAGTATTCTTTACTTAAGAGCCTATTGTTCAAAACATTTTAGTTCATGTATAAATCTCGGATGAAAACATATAGGGTAATATATTCAGTCCTTTCTCAATAGTTATTGATATCTAATTGGATAGTTGAAGACACTTTTGATAAAACAGGAGGGGTGCTATTTGTGCAATTTCAGTGTCATCATATGTTTAATGATGTGAGTAAGCATTATAATGAATTACTTAGAATACTTAGAAGGATTGTATAAGACATTGTACAATATTCTAAGAGAATTCAGCACAAAAGGTTTGGGAATGAATGGGATTAGGATAAAATCGGGGGATATGCCTCATGTGTATCACAAGATGGAGGATAATTTTGATAATAATGAAAGGAATTAGTATAAAAGAGATTATTATCTAAGTAAAGAGGAGGAAGGTATGATGGTTGAGTAAGGAGATTAACCAATAGTAAAATTACAAGAAAAATCTGTTTAAGTAAAAGAGGAATCTATGGATGGCAAGAGAGTGAAGGAAGTCATTCAAGACATGAACCTTCACTGTTATGTTTCCATCAATAAGAAAATCAATGTTCAACTCAAATTTTTCATTTTCAGGAAGAAAGAAAACCTTTATGAATAATATGGGTAAAAACATGAAAAATATGGTGAGCCCTTTAATTACAATGATGATGTAGGGACAGGAAAGGGTGGAGGAGAAAGATTGGATGCAAAGGAAAAAATATGCAGAAAGAGAGGAAAGGTGAGGAGAGAGAATATTAATTGAATATCAAGAAATAAATTATAGAATAAATATGGCCATCATCATGGTATTAGCCAAAATAAGCAGAATTGAAAAATCAGAGTTGCTATAAAGCAAGGAAAATTACATCAAATAATATTTGATTTGAAAGTTAATTTAAAGTTGCAAAAATATATTAGAATACAAACAGATTATAAAATTCCCTGTGAAACTCTTCAGATATTTTTTAAGAACCTTTGTTGTGTTTCAGGTGTACTATTTGATTGTTTTATGAACATGGGTGATTGTCTTGAATGTTTTTCTCTCTTTTTGTGAAGCTGATTTTCTCACTAGCTGAAAAATTATTCTTTTATTAATGTATATTTAGATTAATTTCTCTTGAAGTTCTCTTATAACTTAAAATAATTATTAAATAGTTTGGCTTATGATAATTTAGGGAAAATGTTTTCTATATCCACATAAAAAGAAATTATTTCACAAATAACATAGCTTAGATAGCTAATGTAGAAAATATATGAGCTTAATAGAAGGGTTTTTATGTGCATTGAGCCACACAAGGACTTTCCTTCTCCCAGGATTGATATTAAGACTGATATTATAGTACTATGGAGAATACTGTTTCACATAAATTCATAAATTGTTCCACTCACAATAGATTGCAATGTTACCTTTCATTTGGTCATTTATACCTGTCTTGAAATAGAAGTACAGTGGTTATCTAGCCACTGGACTTTTCAGTCTATCACAAACTTCAATTTTGTATAGTTGCCTTTGTTTCAAATTTTTATCAGTTTTTTTGCATCTTGAATCATTGGTTCAATTGCCTACACATAAGATTTAATATTAGCTCTAAAACTTCTACCGTCTCACATGTTAAGATGATGGAAATAAATAATAAAGCTCAAACTAAACATAATTTGATAGAATTGATACAAAATAATTTCAATTCATTTAATGCATTAAAAGACCAAAATTCACAATTAAACAATATTTCACAATTTAAACCCACTGAAAGTCAAAAACTGGAAATATACTTCAAAAAGAAAAATCTTCTTATAGAAGACCCTAAATATAAACACATTTTTAAGCTCAAAGAAATTGCATTCCAGCCAAAAAAACAGGTTCCAAAAATGAAGAATTCATCCCTTGTTCATTATAATTGTTGTACCTTGAAAACGCACATTGCAATTTTGTATTTTGAGTTACTTCATATATCTATTGAATGAGCTCTTCATAGATAAAACTGTTAGTTTCACTCAAATATGTGTTTTTTAATAAGAGTAATATCTTTCACTCACTCCAAAATCTCACATTCCAAAAACGATTTTGACAATTTTCTTAAAAAATTCATTTTAAATTTTTCTTTCTGTGACATTATCCCCACTCAAACCATAGCAATTAAATCAAAATCAATGACCAATGCAAGTCATATCAATGAAGATTTTTTAAAAAAATTTCATTTGTTGAATTGATTTATTTGAATCCATATTAATTCAGAATATTTTGTAATATCATTAAAGAAAATGTTGCCCCGAATTTCAATGATAGCATTACTGCTTGTGCTTCTAGCAAACATAAAAATCAATTCTTCAACTTTTAAAACTTTCTTTCAATAATAATTTGAAAATTAAAGACATTATCAATAAAATTAGTTTTATTACAATATTCATAAAATTAATTAATCACCTTATAGAAGAACAAATGTTATTTAAATTTATATGCACAATGTCATTCTTATTTCTTGATGGTGTATGTATAGGTAGTTTTTCTGAATAACCCAATTATTCACTGGGAAAGAGATTATAAGGGAACCGTGGAGCACCATTAATTAAGTCTCTTTCAATTTTGGATATACAAAATATTTTTCTTTCATGGACATACCCAGGAAGTCCCCCATAGATCTATTTAAAAAGCCACCAAAATTAATAGATTCAAGCTTCCTATAAAACTCACTACCTACATTGAGGAATCTGCCATTTCCATCTATAATACATTTTAAGAACATTTATTTCCACCATTTTCTATTAACATAATATTTCCACTGATAATTTGGTGGAAGTTGTATTGAGATTTATCACTAGCAATGGCTCAAATAATGTTGGTCTATGCCCATATTGTCTTGAATTAATCCTTAATAAACTCCTATTTGTGCTCATCCTGAAAATCTGGAGAACAAAGAAGAAAATTAATAGAGTTTTAGCTTTTACAAAGAAAAAATCAAATGTAGTAAATATGCTATCATTGAATAATGCATTACAAACAAGATGGCTTGTACTATAGTTTTACATACATGATAATCCCTTTACTTACCAATATTGAAAATATTCCTTATAGGTTCATACAAAATTATGCCAATATTTTCTTCAAGGTTTAATCCTCTTATTTATTGATTATAGCGGTTTCCAAAATGAGGAATCAAATACTGAGTCAAACAAAAGAAACCATTTTATCCTATCCAAAAGAGAAAAATTAAATAAGTTTCAGAAAGTAATTTGTGGTTACCACATGGATTGAAACATTTCCTATGGAATTATTATCAATCTCAATTTTTACTGTAGTACTATGATGGACTCCTCAACAGTTATGATTGAATCCTTATTTTCCAACCTTCTGATTTACTACACTAAATGCCTGTTGATTTTGGTTGGTGCCAGATAATATTGAATTTTTAAAGTGTTTTCTGAACCACAAATCCTTTCATTGATGGTAAAAAACTGGCATATGTGGGATGTTGTCAATCAAGTCCTTGATTCAGGATTTGGGGTGGCCATGATTCTCAATACCTTAGGCATGGAAAGTCTGGAATCAAATTGGTGGTCAATTATCTGAAAGGGGAAAAACACCCTCCATGGGACATGAATGAATGAATGTCTCTGAATTTAAAACATCTATGTGATTTATTCAAAAGTAAGCTACCTCTTTTCAATAACTTATTTTTGAATAAAAACAGAGTGATTTCAAATAGATGAAACATCTAATTTTCAAGAGAAATCAATGATATATCCAACTGAACCTAAAAGCCAAAAGCAAAACAAAGCAACTAGGCACATTCCTCAACAGCTTGAGTTCAAGTGGTGCATGATATTTATATACTTAAAGAAATTATTGAAGACCCTACTAAAATCCCATGTTGGACTCAAGATTAAACTGCACAAAAATTTTGAATCAACAAGGTACAACTCTCCTGAGGGCTAAAGGTCATTATAGTGATCTTCAAAAAAAAAATACCTAAATAGAGGTGATATAAAGGGCAATTGAAAGAATTCCTACTCTAAATTAGAAAACAACCTCTAATTATGGTTTTTGGAATCCCAGAGCAGGAAGCTAATCATTAGTGATCAAATACTAATTTATTGTGAAGCTTCTAAAAAATGAATTTTTGCTCTCAAATGGCTTGTTGTAAAAACTCAAAAAACAACAGCAGATTAAACTTTTACAGCTCCATGGTGAAGCTGGTACTGAAAAATTGAAGGGGTCAGATACTTCTTGTGAGGAGGTTAAAAAATTATAGGTGATCATACCTTATATGAGTTTCAAAATGCTGATGAAACAGGATCAATGTACCAGTGATTTTTTCTTATTCTAATTTTTTTCCTGTGAAGCATTCCTCCAAGTTGACTTTTAGCAACAACAGAAATCTCAGATATTAAAGTTAATGATAAGCTGCTTGCCTACCTGCTAGCGTTTAATGGTACCAGAACTAACAAGCTTGTTCCACTGATTATTTTAAATGCAAGAATACCTGGAGCATTGTTCCAAAACAATGCTTTTAAATGCAGACTTAATTATCACTTTAATCAGACTTCATGACAACATTCATTCTTAATGAATCGCTTGAGGAAATTGATAGCTATTTCCAAAGGCAAACCTGCAATATTCTACTTCTACTTGAAAACTCCAGTGGTCATGTGCATGCAGCAAATCTGACTGAGCTAAAAAGCATAAAAATTCATTTCATTACCCCAAATCTCACCAGAACCCTTCAACCTTGTGTGCTGGAAATCTCAATACATGCAAAGATTACTATTTATCCTCATTTGTTCAGCTGGTAATCAGTTAATACAATTCATCAAATGTAAACCTATGTCAGGATGACTGTATATATAGGCTATTTTCAACTAGTACTATGCATTCAACACATAGAAAAAGGTTTATAATTAGGTTAAAAAGGCTTTACTATAACAGAATGTTAGTGGTGAGCACTGCTGAAAACCTTGGGTTCAGTAATTATCCATTGGCTAACTATAGTAAGTACTAAAATGATCAAGAATATGATTCTACCAAATTATTTTACAATTCTAAAGTTTTTAGAAACAATAATAGTATGTAGGAATTCAAATTTATAAATAATGGGTATTACTTCTTTGGGCAGGGGAAAGTCCCTACTTATCCTGAAAAGCTGGGGGGACCTTTGGTCCTCACCACATAGAAGTAGTGAGAAATTTTCCCTCTCAATTGTGGAATTTGTATTTAAATTTATACCCTTTACTGGGTTCAGATTTGATTTAAAAACCACATATGGTCACTTTTCTCCAATACAGGGTAAATGTTTCATCCAGGTACCTCATAGGCATGTTCTGACAGGTCAGACACATAGGATGCTGTACATCACATGTCAGTGGACCCCATATTGGTAATACTATGAGTTATTGAAGAATAAATAATCCTTGAAATGTTTTTCAAGAATCATATTCAAAGCTGTGGGAAATTATCCTGCAGCATTGGGTTTTCTTCCAATAGGGTGGTATTTTATCCTTAAACTTGCATACCTTTTTCAATCCTAAAGCTAAAAAGCTCAAAATTGGATCACTTTGTATCCCTTTATTTGTTATACACAGTTCCTTTAGCCCTCTATAGGCTCTAAAAAATTTTTACTCATTTGATATTCCTCACATTAATTATGGCAAATTTATAAAGCTTACCAATTCCATCATTGGAATTCGGGTTTTTGATGAAACCTTTATTGAGTTATTTTCCTTGATGAATTTTGTTCTAGGGGTGATAAAGTTTTATAGAGGGTACCATTGGAGCTCCCAGATTCTTCTCTTTTTTAAAATCTCCCACTTTTGGTATCTCACACTAAAGCTATAGAAGCTAGATGGGAGGTTAATATTTAATTCACCATTATCTGGCCTATGATCAGCTATAACTTCTGTATTTTTGATTCTAGCCCAATTAGGGTAGTACCATTTGATAGCCCTAATTGAGAGCTTCAATATGAACATCCATTTGATGTATTTCTCTCTTCTTCTCTATAATTCAGATTAGAGGTGAAAATCAGGTCTTATGTTCAGTTCTGCTTTTGATCTGGAATAACTTTGTTATTCCTTGTCCTATGGTTATGGGAGTTTTATATTGGTAATGAGGTGACTTCCTTCTTTTTTTTGAATTCCATTATGAGCTACATTGCCCTAGGTCACTTTTAGTAGGTGTTTTTTTCTACCATTGGTTTATGTTATTTTAATGTCATGCTTGTTTTCTGGGTTTGAGTCACAGGCTGACATACCCTCCCTTTAAAAAAGCTCATCATTTATGAGAATTTTCAGTGCTTTTAAAGACTCTGAATCTTCTCAATTTAAGGCTCCCATATTGTATTTTATTCTCTTCTAGCTAATTGTTCATATTAGCTTTCTGTTTCTTCAACCTGACAAGGTATTCTCTATGGTCTTTTCCATTGAGTCTGATATTCCTGGATTTCATGATCCTCTTTACTTGTCCAGGTAAGTCTTCATATTTCACTATTTCTTGTGGGATCTGAGTTTTCCCTCTGGAAGGGTACTTGTCCTCTCCAGTGTGGTGGTAAGGTTTCACCAGGCTCAGTAGAAAAACTGGGTGTTTTCTGGAGAATTCCTCAGAAAGTCTAACCTATACTTCACTCTTTCCTCTCAGTCTTGTGATATTGAAGGGTCCTGGAAATTGGTCTCTTATTTTCTTAGGGCCTTTGAGGCTATTGAAGCTGAGAGTAGATACTAGCACCTTGTCACCTTACTTGAAGGCAGGTTCACTATGACTCCTGTCATATCTCTACTTGTTGTACTCTTTTTCTTCAGATATGCATATTTCTTGTGTGTTGCATTCCTTTTTCCACATATTATGAAACTCTTTGTCTTTTGGTAATATGGTTGGAAGATTCTTCTTAAAGTGATCCACTGGTAGCAAAATGTTCCAGACTTTCTCTATTAGAGATGGTTATTTCCCTGTGGTTGAGTTCTGGCTTGTATTGTAGTCCAACTATATAGCTAGTAAGAGTGTAACCAATTCATGGGTGTACCCTTTATGGTCTTTATACTCAATGCCATATGCACAAAACGTTGTTATTACTTCCTCCATTTTTTGGATCATCCTTTCAAATATGCCATATGCTTGTAGATGGTAAGCTATGGAGGATGCAAGCTCAGTCCCCAGCATATAATAGATATTTTTCCAAATTTCTTATGTGATTTTGGGGTCTCTATCACTGATAATTAGCTTAGGTACTCCAAAGGTTTCTAAAATGTTATTTCAGAATAGTAGGGCTGTGTCTATAGATGTATCCTCCTTATGGAATTGTAGGAATCTAACACTTTTTTTAAATATTTTTACAATCACTAAGAGGTCATTTTAGCTCTCTTTTCCACCTGGGACCATTCCTGTCACCCAGTCCATGTTTATTATCTCCCATAGGTGTTTGGGCTCCTCTATGTGTTGGATGAGTCCATATTTCTTCCCATGTTTTCTATTTTACTTCTGGAATATTTCACACATTTTTGTTTATTCATTCAGCTCTTTTTCCCATTGAGTATGCCAATCTGGTCTTGCTACCCTTTCTTTGGTTCTGTCTTCACTCATGTGTCCATTTATGGGCAATAATGGCATTCTTGAAAAACCAGTGTGATATGATCACTTTCAATCACTATCTGGGAGCTGGTGTTCTTTTTTCTGTGCTATAGAAGACTATCTATGAGCAAAATCTATTATCCTTATAGTCCCTCAGCCATGATTCCTCTAGCTGGGATTCCAGTTCTGGGTTCCTGTATTGATGGTTCAGCAGTGAGATCAATATTCCCCACTTTTTTTGGGATATTGTATGTGCACTGTGTTAAAGAGCTCAATGTGGAGCTCTGAGGAGCTTATCCCCATTATGGGTTTCTCCTTTTCCTCTTTGGAACTCTAATTAGAGTCTAAAGCTTCACCTTCTGTTTCCCATTCTGATAATCTGAAATTCCTCCTCCTATCCACTTCAATAAAGTTTATAGGTATTTTTTCTGCAGCTTCTGGATCATAACTTGGGTTTCTTTTTGCATTATTTAATGGCTATCCACTATTCCCTCTGAATTGGTATGGCTTTTTCCTTCTTTGTATATTATTTTAATTTTACCTCTGTATTCTTGGATGGCTATCTTTCCTCCCAAAATGTGCCTATTGTTTGTTTTCATTTGTAGTAAGTATTGAAGGGATTTGCAGTCTGTGTATAATTCAAAGACTTAACCCTCTAGGTAATGATAAAGTTTCTCTGGAGTGCATACAGAAATAGGTGTTCTGTTTGGGCTTCTCCATATATTTCTTCTTAACCTTTCAGCTGTCTAGATACATAGAAGATCACACCTTATCTATGTTCACCATCTAATATTTTTGTGTGGCTCAGGGATTCCCCCAGTCCTTTACTGAAGGCTGAATCTATGTCCATCTTGAATGGCAGTTAAGAGCTGGGTAACATCAAGCAGGCTCATTGGTGAGTTCATTTTTGTTCCTATCATATGCATCCCTTATTTCCTTGGTTAATTCAAAAACTACATCCTTTGAGCATAATTTTTAGAGGCTACTAGTTATGTGTGCAAAGCTCTTAATGTGATTCCTGTAGTAGCTAGAAACTTCTCAGAAGAATTTCATTACTTTAATCTTCTGCACTACTGCTTCTAATTTATTCTGGCCTATTTCCAAGAGTAGCCCTGAGACTATTGTGGTATTCCATACCTTAATGGCCTAGTTTCAAGTGGAATTTCATTTATAAGACTATAATTTGAATAAATAACAAAGAAAAATCAATAATTAATCAATTACAATAGAGGAATTCAGCAATATAATGGATTTAAATTCATCAATATGTATAATCCCATAAGCAAATACTGGAATAATTGACCATTTGATTACAAGAATAACAATAAAATAAGCAAAAGAAACAAGACAAGATAGCAAGAATGTTAAAGTTACCAGTAAAAGAGGTAGTGTAACACTCAAGTTACCCTAGCTCTGCTAAACCTTTGGATTACTCAGCAATTCAGTTATTAACCTGAGGACATTTCAATAAGGAATAAATTAAAACTGTATTAATCAACAGTCACAAGACAGAAAGAAGAAAATCAATTAATTTATGCAAGGAAAATCCATCAAAAACCTTAAATTACACAGCATATCTGTGGAAATACAAGCACAGCCACCTGATAAGCCAGTAAATATAAATTAAAAGCAGAATTAAGTTAGATAAAGAAAAGAAGAACCCCATACAGGACAAATAGAATCCCCACAATACACAGCATTCTCAACCTACAGCTCAAACAGTGCACAGACCTATGGTGCAATAGCTGTACAAAATCATCTCAACCCACCAAGATATGGTGCAACAAACCAAACAAATGGTGCAATACCTTCAATAAATGACACCATCCAAAGTTCCTCAGCAAAGAAAGTTTAGCCATATTACATAATCATGCATAAAAATGTTGCAATCAACAGAAGATAAGGTGCAATATCTTAATCAAATGACACCATCTCAAAATTACTCACCAGCTAAATACCCTCAAGGCTGTGCATAATAATATTAAAGTTTGAGTAAAATATAAATAAAGCTTCAGGAATGGTGCAATATACCAAACATATGGTGCAATATCTTGATCAAATGACACCATCTCAAAAAATCCTCACCAGCAAAAACATCTCAGATTACATAATCATACATAAATTGGTGCAAAAAACCAAACAAATGGTATCTCACCACTATAAAGAAATTATCCCAGCCAAAAGAAGTGGAAAAATTCTAAGTCCTTTGTTTTTGAGTGCCTCTATGGAGAGCCCAAAGAATATAAATAAAGGTCCTCCCTCCCTCATTTTTTTTCCTCTTTTCCCCATGAATCCAATTAGTTATATACCAAGAAGGAGAATAACTATTCATCCCTTAATAGTAGGATAATCTAGTTATTTTATTGAAGTATTATAGACTTATAAGTTTAATTCATAGTGATTTCGAATTAATAGTAGTTAACAGAAGGTCTACTTAATATTATTAATCCACCCTATGTTTAAATTATTAGTCTTATAATTATGATCCTATCAATAATACTCAAAATATTGAGTTTATCCCCATACCCTTTACATTATAAAGAAAAAATAGTCTTATTATATCTTAATATTAAAAAACCAACCTTACAACTATATATTATTATATATAAAAAGAACCTACCCTTATATTATATTATATCATTTATATATCTAACAAACATCCTCTCTATATTGAACAATATCTTACCAATAAATTATTAAAGGTCTTATTATTATATTATATTAACAATTACCCTCTCAAACCATTAAGTATTATAATATATATAACATCAAATTGAGCTTACCCCTTAAAATATATATTATTAATGTTATATTAAATCAACCTCTTATACTATTAAGGTCTTACCCTTAAAATAATCTTATATTATTATTTGAAAATTATATTTTATACTGTTTTAACTTATAAGTTACTTATCTGATTATTGAATAGGTCTGATAGAGACTGCTAAAAAGTCTTCTCTAGTTGTAAAGCCACAATCTTAAATATTGATTTGTGAGCTCTGTAGGGAGATTGTTTAGTATATTCAGAGGGGCAGCTAAAACACCATTAGCACCCTTGGTTACAGGATTATTTCAGCAATTCAAAACTGTTTACCTGTGATTTCCCCCTCAAGGACTGCCTTATCCAATCCCACACTAAAAGGAGTTCCACACTATGTCTTCCTTTTTCTCGCAATTCCTGTTGGCCAAATCTTTACTTCTGCAATGATATCTCTAGGCTTATGGGTGTTCATTTACTTAGTACTCTTTCTATGTATTTAAGATTTTCTTCCCATGTCTCTGAGTATATGATAATATCATCTATTTATGCTAACATCAATCCTTCCAATATCTCTTCTTGTAATATTGTGTCTATCATCCTCAAGAAGTGGGTTGGTGATTTTTTGATTCCAAATGGCATTCTTGTGTATGAATATGTACCCATGTGGAATATAACTCTGAGTAGCTTCATGGAGTTAGGTCTGACTGAACTCTGGTTAAAGCCTTTAATACAATTCATGTTGGTAATGTATCTGGCTTTTGACAGTTTATCCAAAGCATGGAGTCTCCTGGATATAGGTTACCTGTCTGTTTTAGTGTAGTTTTTAAGTGCTCTTAATTCTCCACAAAATTCACATTTTTCATCATTTCGGGTGATCAAGACTGGTGTGGTAACTTCTAAAATCTCATTGTGTCCAATTTCCCTAATCACATCCATTTCCAGGAGTTTATTGATATGAATTTGAATTCCTTTCCTATTTTCCAGGCTAGCTGAGTATGGAGGTCTTCTTAGCATTGGTGGATAAGGTCTTTTCACATCTAGATATAAATCTGTATGATGACCTCTGATTTTTTTAAGGGTACTTCCCCTATGAAAATGTCTTGTCTTTTCTTTCCCAAAAGCAGTAGTTAGTTTAGTTTTTGTTTACTTGTGAGTTCAGAGTCATATTTTCCCTCTTTGAATTCATTTAGAAATTCTTCTATATGTTCTTGGGTTTATATCTGGTATATTCTAAGAGAAATTCTATTCTCCTTGTTTTTTCCTATGGTAATGTGCCAGTTTTTTACTATTGTAAATATCTTTTCCATACATCCTTTGGTAGTCTGTTTCAAGTAAGAATTGTTAGATGTGGGCATCTTCAAGAAATACAAAATCTGGGTTTAGTCTCATTTTTGGTTTTATGAGGGCTATTATTATCTCTTTTATTGTCAGGATGTGACTCCCAAGAGAGAACCAGCATGAAATCCAACTGCCATAAGAAATGGTATAGAAAGTACTGGACAAATACAGTCCATAAAGCTATAATTTGAAAAAATGGAACTTTGCAAATAGAATTATATTACTATTATGTGAATAGGACCAGAAGTAACAAAGATATGATGATTTAAATATAACGTAAAGGAAGAAAAAACCTTATTTTTACCTCTCACCTAGCTTATTAATATTGAACTAAATGTCCACCAAAACAGTTTTGTTCCTTAAGAACTCAATGAAAGCTATCTGATGGCTTCTTCCATCTTTCAGGAGCACTCCTACTTTAGGAAATACTACTATAACCCTTTCAAGACCAAAGAACCCCTTCAAAGTCTAAGAGGGCTTGTAAAAAACTGTACAGATCTATAAAAAATTGAATATCTGAATAGGCGCTTTTATATGAAATATCTGAGACACCTTTATCTCCAAATTTCACCAAGGTATCTTGTCTCAAAGGTTTATTACACAAAATACAGTCTTTCTGAAAATAGCAACATGAAGAAACCCTTGTATCATTACCATATATTCATACAGCTGTACTTTAAATTATACCAAATTTAATGGGCTATTAATCCCTACAGCTATGTATCATTAGAATTCTGATATCTTCTGAATTGACAAAGATATCCAGCTTAGAGTGTTTTGAAGCCACATACTGATGAACAAAAGTACAACAAAAAACATAAACCCCTTATAGCTTTTGCTATCTTTTAGAAGGGTAAAAATGAAGAAGACCAAACTAAAGAGCTCATTAATAACTTCAACTCTGTACTCTTATATTCTTGATATCTCAATAATTGACTTGAGATATCTGGTGTGGAAGTCTTTTGGCTGATACTGGTCTGTACCAAACCTTTACCAACCAGTAATGGCTTGATACTTAAAATAATGGTTGTTTAAAGCTTAAACCCTCCCAGGATGAGTAATATTAGTCATTAAAACACTCTGGAAATGTAATAAAGGTTCTGAAATTGACTGTGAAAGGTTTTTCACCCTGTATTGATCCAAAATGATTATTTGTGGTCTCAAAACCACAATCCTGAATTTACTTGCATCAGAATTGATGTTTCAGAATCACAAATCAGCCTCCAGAGTTAAATTTATCACTCTGTAGAGATTTGAAGACCTTGCAATCCACTCACAGTCCCCATAAGGGATAAAAGCAGGCCTTTTCTTGCTGGAACAGGAAATCATCATAAATGCATTATTATTACTTAGTAAAGGTGTTATTAAGCCAGTAGTAATCTTACAATAATTTTGATATAATTTAAAACAGCTACTTTATTAAGTTTCACATTAAACTGATATTAAATTGGTGAAAACAAGGTCCTCAGTAGACTCAGCACCACTGTTATCAAGTAACAGTAGGCCCTTTTTTTATTTATTTCTTATCTATTTGACTTTGTCAAATTCATGATTCTATCTTTCATGTACACTTTTCAATCTATTGTATAGACTCACCCTGAAATCAATCAAAGTCCCTATGGAGTTCATCTTTCCTGATGCACTCTTGAGATTCTTTTACGTGGTTTGGAAAAGCTGTTTTTCCCAATTTGGGAGGTTTTTCTCCAAGAAATCCTTGGCTACTATTGAGCTTTGAGAATTGTCAGCACATACTGTCATATTGGTGGCTGTATCATGGATGTAGTTCATTGCCTTGGTGGTTGTTACCAAGAATTATTTTTTCTCCTTTTTGTGTTTTCACAGGTTCTTGTTAATGGTGTCCCATGGTAGACCTTCTTCCAACTGTATTTCCCAATTTAAAATGTGTTTTCTCTTTGTATTCAACTAAATGTACCTTTATTTTGTCATTTTCATTGTCATAGTTCTCTCTGATGAAATTTCCCATTCTGTTAAATTCATAATCCTCTTTCTGAGGGTCTTCCCCTGGGACTTCCTAAATAAAATGTAACTTTTTCTTTTTCTTTTAGAAGTTGTTTTCATATTGGTCTGTGGATCCACAATTATGAAAGGAGTTCTTCCTCTTTGAATCTTCTGAAACTCTTTCTTTTGGTTTTTCTTTGTTGTAAGCCTTGAAAAGCTTGTTCTCTCCAAAGCTACTTCTTTTTTGAGAGTACTTTTTCCCAATGTTTTTCCTTTTCCTTACATATTGTAAGGTATTTGGGATCTCATCAAGTTTGCAGTCTTTGTTTAATCTGAGTTTGACTTCATGATCCAATTCTTTTGGAAATTGTGTCAGGAGCTTATCATTCCTCATTGTAATATTAATTTGAATATCAATGGCTTTGAGTCTCTTAGACTGTTTGAGAAACCACTCATATGGATGTTTTTTCCACTTATTTTATGTGATTTTTAAAGGAGATGGTCTTTTTCCATATCTATGTGCCATTACTAATCTTATTTCTTTCATTTCATTACACCATATACTAGCATGACCTCTTAGGTTTGTATTCAATCTATCTGTTATCCAGTATTCTGGTATGCTTAGTCCTTAATGAATTTTCCATCAATATAGTTAATGTGCTCCATGTGATCATATTCTCCTACACCAGAGGGTTTGGGACAACTTGTGGCTTCTGAAAGTTGTTTCAATGCTTCCTTCTCTGAACAAGTCATTTTATTTCCATCTTGGCATTTTTATTGAGACCTCTTCTTACTCTCCATTTGGGCATTTGGTTTAGTGTCTTCCTGTATGCATGGTGCAGGTATATTACCTGAAACATTGCCTTATTTTTGTGGTTATATTTTTTCACCTTTTTATGTCTTTATCAATGTCTTAAACTTTCTGTTTAATAAATCTTGTCCTCTTTTTCCCCTCTAAGACTTGGATCAGTCTTCTTCTGGTCTCTTCTGAGGATCTACTCAATTTGTTATAGTTCTATTGTAGATTATGGATGATTTTGGTTTGTAAGGTATTTATGTCTTGTATACTGGAGATACTCTAATGGAGTCTTTCAAACTATTTTTTATTTTTTCCTTAAAATTGAAACATTTTTAACCACAGCTCATTTCTGTTTATGTTACTCTCAGGTGTGAAAAAACTGTATTCATTCTGAGGGGGATGTCATTTGTAATATTGGGACTTCTGATTCTATCAGGAGTATTTAAAACTATTTATTGTTTTTTTGTACTTCCTTCACCAATTCCAATTACTTCTGTATAATTGGGTCTGAATATTTCTGCCTTTGGTTGAAATAATCCTTGTTCTTTACTTTTGGTCCTTGCCTTCTCCTGGAAACCCCCTAGCATTGTGATGAATGACAACTTTTGGCCACTGAGCTTTTGGATTGTGAGTTGTGTGAAGTCACTGAGAGGTTTGGTTGATTTTCCACCCCTTGTGAGCCTGAAAGAATAATAGTATGCTATTTATGGTTCCATTTCACTTCCATAGCCTGGATGGTGGGTTTTTTCTTCCTTATCTTGGCTTCCCTCTTCTCCAGGATTTTCAATTTCCTGTTGGGATTCCAACCTTTGGTTATTTCCATAAGTTCTTTGAGGAAACTTGGGGATAGCTTTCATCCATTTCTTCCAAATTCACAGCCAGTTTGTGTCACAGGGGCTTTTCTAATTGAAGAGGGCCTGGCACTCAGTAAACTAGAACTCACTTATGGAGGGCTCAGAAGGAAGAATATGGAGTACACTTGAGATTGTAATAGAGATAGAATTTCTATTGAAAGAAACATAAGAAAGAAGCAACAATAAGAATAAGAGCAAAGAATAAAATAGCCAGAGCCAACCACAAAAAATTCCAAGTCCACTTTTTTAACCTGTCAGAAAGAAAGAGAGGGTTAATAAGAATATTTCCACCACAACTTTATTGAACTGGTGATGAAATGAGAAGACCAACTTTTTCAGGTGTGGATACAAAACTTTGATTAAAAATCAAGTACTTTTCCTGTGCTCAAAATTTGTTTAAAGTGAAAATTGATTAAAAATAGTATTAAATAAGATTTTTAAGAGAAAACACACCAATTTTATTGTTTTTAACTTTATTATTATAAAACAATAATACTATAAATATTGATTGTTTTAGCAACAATAAAAATATATCCAAAATACTCTACAAGAGATATTTAAGGCTACAAAAGAAATTCCTTCAAGAAAAATTTCAATTGTAATTAATTGAGCAAAGGACTGTAGGAAATTAATATAAGAACAGAGTCTTTGGAAGGATTATTAAAGAGAAAACATGCCCAAAAGTGACCAGATTGAATTTGGAAACAAAGTGATAAAGTTAACAGTGATGAAACATGCTTTAATTCACTTATGGGGTGGTTCAAGGGGTAAAAATGATTATGATAATTTTTTCACATGGTTAAAAGGTTAAAATATATTTGAAAAGGGTGGATGGAATATTTCATTGATTGGTTTAACAGTGTTTAAACTAATTATAAAAGGAAAAGATTCTAAAATGAAGAGAAAAGTGGAGCAAAGACATTCTTTAATAGCCATCAATTCTCTTACTCCAGAAGTAAAATTTGCTCTTTTCAGTTGTGGAAAAAACTCTGACGACAGAAAAGCCAATTATGGTGTCATTGAACCCTGGTTTGGACCAAAGAAGAGCTGTTTTTAGCCATTTTGGACCCTTAAATCAGCCATTGCTATAGTAATACCTAGCTTTAAGCCTTCAAACACGTCAGAATGTGTGTAAGGGATGTAAAAACCAGTTAAAACTGTTTTTACAATGTTTTTTTATCTTAAGGGTAGTCTTACCCTCTTGGAAACAGTTAAAACTGCCCTGGTTGGTATCAAAACCTCATCATCAATTGAAACACAGACCCTGTGACTCAATTCCAGGGCAAAATTGATGAGCTTTTGCATGGAGTTTGACATCTCATGCCTGTCAGAAAGGAATTTGGGGGTCTGGCTCCCCCTTGGAGCCAAGATTCCTTTTCCCCCCCAGAATCAATCTTTCCAATTTATTTTTTCTTTAATTCCTGATCATGTAATACACTTGTAATTTACACATACAATTCAATTGAGTTTTTACAGTAAACAACTGTAATAATTGAAACCTCATATTTAAATTAAAGTTCACTTATGTAATACACGCGCACATTTTGACATTTCAATTGAAAATACTTCAATTCCTCATAACTTCTAAGCTACACACGACACCTCAATTTTAACACAAAAATTGATGGTTAACACCACATTTGTTGTGAATTAAATTAAGTTTTTGAGTATTTTCAACTTTTGTACAGAAAATACTAAAAACTTAATTTAAGCATATTTAGCGTTTAGTTACAGAAATCTTACCCAGAGGTGACCCCACCTCATTTTTTATGAGGAGTCAAATGGTAGAATAATTGTTACATTTTTTTTGGGAAGATAAAAAGTTATAATAATTTTTATTCAACTTTTTTCCAAAAATATTTTAATTTTGGTATTTTTGTTAAAAATTCATTTTTACTTAATTTTTTCAAGTAAAAATGTGTTTTCACAAATTTAAATTTCAATGTCATTTTTGTGTATAAATCTATATTTATATTTTTTTTTTGATAATATAAATAAATTTATTTATTTTTTAGTTGTATATTGTTTTATTATTTGTGGCCTTTTGGGTATCTTGAAATACCTCTAAGGCTCACAAACTTAAAATCAATAAACATAATACTTCAAAATAAAGGATAATAATATTTATTAAATAATAAAGAAAATATATTTATTAACAGGGGAAAAGTCCCCAGGGGGAGAAAGAGGGGCTGGTATATATGAGGATCCACCAGCCCTTATCCAAAGAGTGAATTTTCTGGAGAGTAATCTTGATTTTTATTGATTTGAAAAATAAATTTCCTGTATGGATTTACAGGTTCTGTACAAGAGTTGTGGAGGATTTGGGTGATCATACAGTTTCAGACTTGTGAATCCAAAACTTTATTTGGTGAATCCAGCCTGCACAAGTGTTTAAAGGCTTTATTGATTAATCAAACTGTATGCATGTTTCAGCAAGAATATTTGATGAAACTGATTACTGATACACATACTGTATTTCTGTTTTGGTTGGTTTGAGTGGCTTTAATGTTGAATACCCTTACCCCTGATAGTGGCTGTGACATTTTTAACCCCTTGTTTTCCTTGCTCCACTGGAACAGGTCTTTGAGGAGTTGATCGATCTGAAGAACTTTATCCATGTCTTTCCAGTCCTCTGGCTTGAGGTGTCTGTTGAATTTCAAGTTGAATGGGAGCATGAGAGTTATTTCCCTGAGTTTATTGCCATTCACCAGAGTGGGAAAACCTTGGTATTATGGAGATGAAAAATCCTTTCCTATTCTCTGGCCAATTACTTGGGACTCAAAGATCTCTTATGTGTATAGGCTACATGATATCTTTATGGGAAAGCGGTCAAAAACTTTATTTTCTGAGGGTATTTACCTTTGACTGTTCTTTTTAAAAACTTGTGCTCTACTGATTTTGAAAATTTCCCTTCAGAAGATACAATAGGGTCAATGATTGTTATCTTCCCCTCACAAGTTTCCAAGGCTGGTTTACTGTGGATTGATGCAGAGCTTAGTGGTTTTCTATTTCTTTGAGCAGATATTGGTTTCCACTTTGTGTATTTGACAAGAATTTCACTGTTCCTTTTTCCTTTACCCTTATTCACATGATCTGTTTCTTAGGTTGCCACTGGCAGATTGTCTTGTGACTGGGTTTCTATTGGTATCAAGTTTTCTTAACAGGAATTAATAGTATGAAGGCTTCATGTTGGTTCTGACTCTTATTCTTTTCAATTTCAAATAATGGCCTCTAATACAATTTATGGCTGTATTGCAACCTTCTATTGGTACACTGAATTGATAATATCAATTTTCATGTCAAACATACTGCTTAGAAGATGTGTGGGAGACTTCTGTATTCCAGAATGTTATAGATTTTTTTGATTGAAAAGATGATGATAAAAGTGGATTTATGTGAAAAATTTGAGACTATCAATTAACTCAACCATGCCTCTGAAGCTGCTATTTACAGTAGAGGGGTATTCTTTGTGACTAAAAAGAATATTACTTGTGGAATATTTTAGTTTAAATCAAAGTACACCAAATTTATTTGTGGTAACCATGTTTTAGTCAAGACAAATCAAAATCTTGAAGAAAGGAAAAAACAGTAGTTTACAGTTATACACTACTGTAAATAAAATGATATATTATTGTTTCTATTGAGGTTTTAGGGTAAAAAATGATAATATTGATAAAAAAATGAAGAAATACTCACTTTTACACCTAAAAAGTCCAAAAACACATACATTCAACCAAAATGTCATGATGACTACATTTATAAGCTATTTACAGCTAGTACTATTAGTGTGACACATAGAAAAAGTTTTATAATGTGACTGAAAAGGCTTTACTGTAATATAATAGTGTTTTTGAGAACTGCTGAAAGCCTTGGGTGAAATAATTATCAATTGGCTAACAATCATAAGTACTACAGCTATGAATAATATGATGACACCTTATTATTTTCCAAGGGAAAAATTCTTGAAAACAATTATACTACATAGTAATTAAAGAGAACAATGGGGATTCCTTTTTTGAGAAGAGGAAGGTCACTTTTTATCCTGAAAAGTGGGTGGAAGGACCTCTTACCCACACCAAATAGAAGGAGTGAGTATTTTTCACTCCCAAGGGTTGAATTGTGATTTAAACAGGCTCCTAAACCATTTATTGGGCTAAGATGCTGTTTTGAAACCACATCTAGTCACCTTTCCCCAAAACAGGGTGAAACATGTTCTGAGAGGTCAGATGCATAGAATTCTGTACATAATTTGTCAGTGGACCCCATATTGGTCATACTATGAAATATTGAAGAGTAAAAAAGCCTTGAGAAGGTTTATACATCTCATAGTCAAGGTTGTGGGAAATTATCCCACTGTATTTAGTTTTTTCAAACAAGGTGAGATTTTATTGTTAAAACTGCCATACCTTTTTCAGTTTTGAAGATAGAAAGCTCAAAGGTGGTTCATGTTTTAGCCCTTGATGGGCTCTACACAATCATTACTCATTTGATATTCCTAAGATTAATTATGGAAAAGCTATACAGGCTTTGAATTACATTATTGGAATTTGGGTTTCTGATGAAACATGTATTCAGATATTATCCTTAAAAATTTTTGCTCAAGAGGCAATACAGTTTCATGAAGGGTACCATTAGAAATCTCAGACTCTTATCTTATTAAAAAGTCCCCATTTTTTGTATCTCACACTAAAGATTTAGAAGTTAGATTAGAGTTGAGTATTTAATTAACCATTATTTGGCCTATGATTGGCTCTAACTTCTGTAGTTTTAATGCTAGCCCAATTTGGGTAGTACCATTGGATAGCAATTATTGCAAGCTTCAATTGGAACAAAAATTTGATAGGCTTCTTTCTTCTCTATATTCTAAGTGAGAGGTGAAAATTAGGGTTTCTGCTCAGTTCTACTTTTGAGCTTGAATAAATTTGTTATTCCTTGTCCTATGGTTATGGGAGCTGTAGATTGAAAATGGGGTAACTTTCCTCTTTATTTTGCATGCTATTATCAGCTACTTTGGCCCAGGTCACTCCTAGTGGGAATTTTTCTCTATCAGTGGTGTATGGTATTTTAATTTTGTGCTTGGGCTCTTTTTTTGAGTCACAGGCTAAAACCTCTGCTTAGGAACTTCATAATATTAATCAAGTGGAGATTATGTTAATGATGCAAGAATCTTGGCACTCAGTCAGTCAAGAAACCATTTCCACCTTCTGGAAGCATACAAAAATTTACAGTGAACTAACCAATTTGGTTAATTACAACTTGCTTTTGAACAGTAGACCTGGTCTTAGGAATGCAATCCAAAATTTTCAAGCTTATCTCAAAAATTTAACTCATTGCAAGGGCCTCCTTGAATTGAGGCCTGTGGCTCAGATGAGTATTGAGAACTTACTTAATCCATTTGTGGAACAAGCTGATCAAGATGTTATTCTACCAATTCCATCTGATGAACAGTTGGCTTTTGATGCATCAAATCCAATAATCAAAACTGAAAACAAGGATCAATCAGAGGTGGATGAAGATGAAGATGGTGAAAAAATACACTTGACCCTGAAAGAATTAACTGTAGCTTGCTGCCAAACCCACTATGCTTTTTGAAGCCAAGCTGAAGGTCCCATCTGCAGTCATTATCAAAGCTGAAGCATGACTTACATCTTGCTCAAGAAGCAAATAAAGTTCCAAAAACTCTTAACAATTGTTTTTGTACCTTACTCCTAAATTTCTTTATTAATTTTTTGTTTCTTATTCATTTAGTCCATCATTTGAAATGATGGTTTTTACTTATTTCTTTTCAAATTAATTGATTTGAAGTTTCATGTTTTTTTTCTTTTGATATTTTTTTTAAAAGAAATCTACAATTATGCTTCTAAGGTGGGATTCCCCATTGCCAATGCTTATCCATGTAATAAGTATAATTTGCAATAAGGATCAAAATCCTGTTGATGCTCATGATGCTTATTATGCTGTGTCACTGTAGTTGTTGCTAAGATCATTTTACCATCAGCCATAAGTTGAATTGAATTAAAAAAATGAACTACATAGAAATGTTTGAGTGGGGTGAGATTACTTGTGAATGTATGGATATAGATTTTTTAAAAAAAAAGAAATTTAATTTAGTTAAAAATAAAATTGTAAAAAATTTCAAGATATTTTGAAAATATTTTCAAAACAAATCTCAAAATCCAACCATAAACTGGGTCTTATCTTCAATATAATCAAAAATTTATATATCCTATATTAATTAATAAAAAAAAGTTATCAAAACAAAAATAATTGAAATATTGAGTTAATAAATTGATTAGGGGCTTCAGGGGGGATTATCAAATTTTGATGGCTTGTATAGGAATGAGATCTAATCAAATCAAGTTTCCTGATTTGACGAAAGCAGAAAAGTGTCTCAGGCAAGGGTTAATTCCCCTGAATAAGACAGTTTTGATTATTAATCTCAATTTTCACCTATCCTTGCTTTTAAGGGCTTGCTTTTTCCATTTTTGAGAAAGTCAACGTTTCTATACTAATTCTATTGGAATGACGTTCTTTGAATTTTCCATAGAAACTTATTATATATGAATATATATCTGCATATACTTGGCGATCGTTAACGAACATTATCACAAACTCAAATTGTTTTTTTTATTTCCTTTTTTTGTGTATTTCTTCGTATAAAGTTCAATTCAAAAAGCAAAAAAATTCCTGATAAAAAAACAGACTTAATCATGCATTTCTTCACTCATTGTTTCTAACTGATTATCCAAGAACAAGATGAAATTTTTTTGTGGGGGGATGAAGCATTCAATTCAAATTATTAACACTTTCCACTATCATTTTTCGCATTTAATGAAAAAATGTTGTACACACAACAAAACACTAACATAATACTACATCTTAAAAATAGGGAAAAGGGACAAAGGTTTTTCAAATGAGATAAAAAGCTTATAAATTTAAACAATAAAATCGTGTTTACACTTTTTTGTGTGGAGATGGTTTTGTTCCGCCTTGAGAAGCTATTGTAAATAAATCCAAGCCAAATGAATCGAGTATGATTGATTGATTGAATTCGGAGAGGGGTAAATTAGTGAGATTGTCCTACTCAATTGTGAGATCCAGGTAGAGTTGGAGCAAATGGAACTCGTTCATAGAATAGATTGCTTTGAAACTGATATTAAAGCACTAATGGTAAAATTCCGAAAGCTTATTATAAATCTAATAAATTGACCAATAATAAGCAAGATTGGTTGATCGCTATTGCTCAAGATCAAAATGACTTATCAAGTTGGAATGCTTACTAATTGAAGGTCATTTTCAAGAGACCTTCAATGTCTGTCACACTGCGTCCTTGAATGACCCATTGATTTACGGCCGCCAAACGATCCGCGCGAAGCAAGGCTTGTTTTTGAGTTTCGATTTCAACTTTTTTGTTTTCAAGTTCCAACGAACGAAATTCATCCTCCTTCTGCGCTCTTTCCCGCCTGAATTCAATCTGCTGAGTAAGGAGTAACTGTTTAGCAGCTATCAATTCCGTAATCGCACCAATCACAGATGATTTTTCCGATTCTGATAGCTTTGGTAGCTTGTGACCTTTTGAAGTAGGATTTCGCGTGGATAAACGTTTCTTGGGGTGAGAAAGAATCTGAGACAGAGTTTCATTTGATTGATGAGAATCTTCGGGACTGGATGTTAAGTTGTCATCTTCATCACTCGATTGTGGGGAGTCATCAAAGTAGGTATCTTGGGGAGAATCAGAGCCATCGTTTTGTTCATCTAGAGTAATTGAGTCACGAGGCAAACATTCATTTAAATGAATCAAGTTTCCAGCCAAACGGGAAGATGCCTCCTGAGGATGAAGTTGCCCTGAATAATTTCCTGCCTGATTTTTGGAATTTTCGGTTACTGAAGGCTTGAGCTTGTCCATGTTGAAAGATACGGGCGAGCTCAACTTGTCACCAAATATTTTATGCATCCTTTCAAAACATGGACAACGAGCTTCTAAAGCGCCTATAAACTCGGAGTATTCATTGGATTGAACCTTGCTACCATAATCATTTAATATTTTAACGGCCTCTAGATACCTTTTCTTGAAAGTTGACCATCTTTGTTGTAATTTGCGACCATCTAATTTCAACGTTCCCTTTGAATGATTCAGATTTAGATGTTTGGCAAAATTTTCATATGCTTGTATTCTAGTAATCTTTTTTGAACCCCAGGTTGACCTATGATTGATTTCACCGAAAAGATCTAAAAATAACGAAAATGGCAATTTTCAAAAAATGAATAAAATAACAGATAAAAAAGCCATGAAATTAAAATGTAATGCTGTTTTACCATTGTAATGGTCAGGATTTTCTATGTAAGTGCAAATCCTCTCATAATCCTCTCTTACGAATTGAGGATTTTGATGATAAATTGCGCCTTTATCCCTTTCCTTTGCCTCGTGCAATTCTTTCATTTTGTTTTCGTATTCAATTTGAGTTTGCTTTATTTTGTTATCATAGTCTATTTGAGCTTTAGTCCTACGATAGCGTTTGTTTTTGTCATGAGTAACGTGCGATGAACCTTCAGCTTGGGATTGGATGGACTGGAGAGAATCTTCTTGGCTGATATCGATCTTGGGGGTGATGTCTGGCTGAAACGATGGTGAAATGATTGTGTTCATCATGAAAAGCTGGGCGGCTGGACGATCTCAAAATCTTGATCGATGGAGCCAAAAATAAAAAAACAGACGATTCGAAATTTCTCAATCAACTCCGACTTTTCTGGCTGAGTGGCTTATGCTGGGGCACCATTCAACAGAATTCGAATGGACCTTGGCCACCAAAACGCACTGATCTCAGACTGACTATCAAATTCACTCAATCCACCACCATCAGATTAAATTATCACCATAAGATTCCATTTTGATTGAAAAATTTGAATTAACTAGAATTTTTAGTCTTCCTCTCAAGGATTCCTTCACATTCTGTGGTTTTTGAGGCACTGACTGTAGTAAATAATTAGGTAGTGTTTCACCATATTCTCTATCAAAATTCCTCATTCAAAAAAGCCATGAAACCATTCATTCTCTTACAATGAGCTCAAAGGATTTAAGACAAAAGCTGAGGCAGACCAATGAGAAAGATTAAGATAACTTTGATTAGGTCAAAAACTTTGACTGTAAGGCAATATCAGTTCACTACAAAATTCACTTTTGCCAACAAAAAAACACATTAAACTAATGAGTTGGATAAAATTTAAACCAGAGGGGCTAACTTTATATAGAGTTATCACAAATAAATACCAACTCCAAGCTCAAATATCTAAAAAGGAATCGTTGGAAGTTTATCTTTAACAAAATGTAAAACAAGGGTTCTCTACATTCAATGTTGAAATTGAATAAATAATCACTCTTATAAAACACAAAGAAGCTAGTACTGTTTTATTAAAGAATCTAAACATTTTCAGTGGTTTTATTTAGTGATAGATGTAAAAACATCATGTTCCAACAAATAATTTATTAATAAAGTATAAAGAACTCCTTCTTACTTAATTGTTATCAAATATAACAATTTTAAATTAGAGCTACTTTTTTCGAAATATATATTACTTACAAAAAATAATTGAAAGTTTGATATGAAAATCAAATATTACCCTATTTCATTCATACCCTCCAATTCAGAGATATCAAGCAGAAATTAGTATAATTTTGTCATTTCTTACAGATTCATTAGCTGCTTAAATACATGAATAACCTGGGAGTTCTTGATTTCATTTAAATAATTTTGGGAAAAGGAGGAAAAGCTTCTGTGCAGCTTGTATTTTCAAAGAGATTGCCTTTGAATTAAGCCCATTTGAACTGAAAAATATCTCATATGAATCCATTTATTTTGAATTTAACTACCAATTCATACTTAATTAATAAGATATTTCCCGCATTTTATGAATGAAAATATGAAGTTTCAATAAAAATCATATCAAATCTTAAGTTTAAAAAGTCTTTTGGCGAATTGTTGACGTATATTTCCATAAAATCTCTTCAATTCATCAGAAGTAATGAATTCGTCGCATTTAAAATAATAATAATGATTTAAATAATCCAAAAAAAATTGAAAGGAATAAAGCAAACTTTTAGTATAATCAAATTGTTAAATATTTCTTTTGAAATTTCATGAATTTCACTTAAAATAAATTATATCAAACCCAATAATAAATGGATTAAAAAAGCTGGTTACTCCATTACCTGTTCATCAATAACTAGTTTATAATTTGTTATAAATCAAAATTAAGTATTATTAATAACCCTTTTTTGCTCTTTTTTTTTCAAAATTATTAAATATATTAGAGTAAACCTGAATTTCATATAATACTCAAGTTTAAAGGAAAATTCAGAAGAAATTTCTCTTTGCTCATGGATAAATTGAAATTACAAATATTTAATTGACTTGATCAGAAAAAAAATTCAATATATATCTATATGTAAATTAAATGATCCAAAAGATTCTGTAATCTCAGTTTTTTTCAACAAGTTATTTTTTCTTTTTTTTGTAAATTATCTTTAATAAAAAGATTAAGATAAATACTTCACATTATAAGCTTGAAGTATATCTTTTATATTAATATTTAATTCAAATACAATCATAAATTGAAAAAAAAGAAAAAAACCTCCAATAAATCTTATCAAATTTTTATATAGGAGAAAACTGTGAAATTTTTTACCTTATCAAACAACTAAAAAGATAAAATTAAATGAAAATAATTTAGAAATTAATTTCTTTGATAATGAACTTAGGTTTGAAATTTAATCATGGCGGTTTTCATAATGAAAATTGATTTCTCTATGGATTCTGTAGCTTTGGAATGAGATACTGTTTATAATTATGATTTTGAAATCTGAACAGTCATGACTGATGATAAAACCAAGCAAACATTCGTCATACTTTATCTTTTTTAATGGTACTGTACAGTACAGGAATTAATGTCCTGTACGGTACAGAAGACGATTTGAAAAATAGCTTTCTGGCTGGGATTGTGGCTGCTATTTTTAATGGCCAAAGGCCAATAACTTGTAGGGTTCCCATCACAAGGGCGACTGCTAGTGATGGTAATAGCCCGTCGGCTGTTTAGGGTCAGGATTACACTCCCTCAGTACCATTCAGCGGCTATCATCAACGGCAACAGCCGGAAGGCTGATCTTTTGAATGGTGTAAGACTTGAAATTCTGTATTTATAATTTAAAACGATGAAGGATTAAGGTATAACTTTATCCACAAGGGGCGTGGTTTCATCAAGCCACAATATCAACGTAATTAGCAAAATCTTTCAATTTGAAATTAATGAAATAGACTCCACAACTTTTAATGATGTTACAAAACTTTGAAAGAATGATACAAATTTGAAAAGCTCAATATAAGAAATACTAAAATTGACTCATATAACTAACCAATTTTAAGCTACATAGAAATGATTTCAAGTCATTCTTTTAATTTCGCAATAAAGGGTTGAAAGAAAAACTCATTATTCCCTCTTGAATCTATCTTGAAAAGTTTTTCTGAAAAAGAAAAAAAAATTACTTCAATTTTGAGAAGATTTATTTAAACTGATTCAAATTTCTTTCAAAAGTATATCAAAATATGATATGTAGCTCGTAGAAGTCTTACAAAAATTGTGATAATTTTTATTTTTCAAAATTATAAAAAATAATTTCAATTTAAAGTCTTTTATGTAAAATTTTTAATACTTTATTAAGAAATCAAATTAAATTTTAAAGTCAAATTTAAATTTAAGCATTCTTTGAAAAAAATTGAGTCAAAGACAATTGAATTTTAAATGAATTATATTGATTAAGAAAATTATGTTATGTTATGAAATAAAAATAAATAATTCTTCTCCAAAATTTTTTCAGGTGAGTTTTATTCAAAACTATCATAAAAAAAGCTAATTTATAAAAGTGGCAATCTTATTAAATTAATTCTCAAAGTTTTTAGAACTTAAATAGTTAAAAAACATATTAGAGAGATGAATTTCAGTTTAATTAACCATCAGAAATCTAGAAAATGAGCCCATACACAACTTATTGAGTCAAAATATGAATTTTATATAAAATATTGATTAATTTTTTGGGCTTAGAGTTTTTTTGCTGCAAGGGATTATTGAGCTTAGTAACCATTAGTTTTTCTGGATAACAAATAGTGCTTAATCATTTGTCAAGCTTTAAGGGGAACTGATGAAGACTCAAAGATTTGTAAAAATAGTATTTTAGTTTATTGAATAATATTTCCATTATAAAACTAATTTACCATATAATTTAGCGGATTTAAGTTATACTATGAAGCGTAGCTCTAGTAAAAAGAAATGGAATTTTGAAACTAAAAAATGTCATCTTTTTGAAATTACAAGGATACCATTATAGTGCAATTTTTTCTCTCTTATGGTTAAAATAGAACTTCTGAGCTTGGAATTGGCGCAGAATCTATATAAAATTCTATTTTAAATCTATCATTATTACATATATAACGGATAAAATAATTTTTAGAATGAAAATGGATTATCTTTAGGGCATTACCAAACACATTCCAAAAATTTGCTAACTTGACACCAATACAGGCATAAATTCAGCAAAAATTGGCGTGCTGTTAGTCAAAATGGTGTTAAAAATACGCTGGTGTCTTGATGAATTGATTTAGGAATTCACCTTTAAGGTTCCGCCTCTCTTGTTGGCCGAAAACCTCAAACCAACCTTTGTTCCCTTTTTTTGAAAAGTATCTTATTTAATTTTTTGAAAATCTTTTTATGAAGAAAAAAATTGCCTTTTTTCAGAACAACCTGCCATATTGTTTTTTTTTTAAAAAAAAATCAACATTGTTTTTGAAAAAAAAAATTGTGATTTTTTTTGAAGAAAAAATCCTTTCTTTTTAGAAAAGGGTTTAAACTCTTCTGTTTTGATTTATTTTATTAATCTGATTTTGTAAATGGACTTTTAAAAAAAAGAAGAGAACCCCATTTCTTTCAATTTATATTACTTATTTTATTTTATAAATGACCTTCTTTCTTCAAAAAAAAATGACAACCCCAATTTTTTTCGCTTTTATCATTAATTGACTTTTGTAAATTTTCTTTTTTTAAAAAAAAGGCTAAACAATAGATAAATCTATTAGAGATTAACAGTAAAAAAACTAAAAGAAAATGCGCAAAATACTACCCAAACACCAAATACCAAAAAGGGGTTTTTGAATGTTTGCAAATATAAGAATCCTGTTGCTTTTTTCCCCAAGAGCATCCATTCTTGGGGCAGGGTGTTATATTTTATTAATGGTACCCAATATGGGTAGTTTAAAATTATTTTCCTAAATTATAAAATTTATTTTCAGCTTCTAAATTTATTAACTACTTTCAAACACTACGCATATTACCATAATTATTCCCCTCCTAAACAAAAAATCATTTGATTTCCCAAAAGCCTCCATATTGAATGTATTCATTTTCTTTGACTTCCAATTTGTCTTAATCCCCTGGAATATTTCGCAAGTATTTTTTCCATTCCCTCCTCAATATCCTGGATATATTCTGTATATTTCCTCAATAAATTGAGGATTTCCTTATAGAAATAAACTCAGTTTCCTCCCCATCATCACAACCCTTTTAAATTCAAACCTCTTGTCTCCCTCAAACTTTTATATAAATTTAATATTTAAACCCATCTCATTTTTTTCAAACCTTCCTAAAAAGAATTAATCATTTTCAGTATTTTCATCTTATTTACTCCAGCTAATTCATCACTTTCAATCCGCCCATTAAGGGGAAATTAAATTCATAAAAGCTCTTCATTCAAAGTTTACAAAATTCAGCAATGGCTAAGGGATCTACAGGTTTCAAAATAGGGGATATGAAAAACACAATAAGATTGAAATCAGATGTGACATATATGAGTCAATTATTCAATTTTTTCATTATAAAAGACACTAAAACAAAAAAATTGACTTTAGTTTTTATTTTTATGCATAGAAAATATTTCAATAATGAGATTTGAACCATAAATGTCATCAATCCTGAACATAATAATGGTAAATTGTTGATTATTTTGACTAATTAAATCTGAAGGGGAATTAATGAAGATGATTAATTCCAGATTCTTCTCTGAACTGATTCACATAATGAGCCCCATCGAGTTCAATTAAAGGTCTTAGCTCAGAGGGAAGGTTCAAGACCCATTATTGTTAGAAACACTGGAAAATAAACTAATTAATTCCAGTATTAAAACCTATTAAAGCCCCTTGGGAAATACTTAAATTTTATAATTTCATTCACCACACCAGATATGATAGTTTGGCTCATATGCATTAATTATTTTTTTCATTATTAACAACTCTGGAAAAAAATTAATCAGGTCGTCCTAAAGGATTATTTTGAAAAAGGGAATTCATATAACCTCTCACTGATCAATATTGTAGAGCTCACATCAACATACAAGACTTTTTTGATGACCTTTAATTTATTAATTGATTAAAATTAAAGCTTATATTATTCATCCCACAAAGCTTAAAAGCTTTTTTACTTTTTATAAAGAAAACACCAACCCTTCTGTGAAATTCATTGAAAGGGATGAGTATTTGATGAGATAACTGAATGCGGTATTCTCAGGAGCTGAAAGAATTTTGTAGAGCTAGTGAATAAAAAAAGTGTCCTCCAAAATATAAACAAATTCCTGAGGAATTGAAAAATATATAGAGACATAAATTAACTAATCGAATAAATAGATTTTGTCTTTTTATTATTCATTTTATTTATTTCTTTAATCTTGATTTTTTTTCTTCTCATACTAATCATACATTAATAGCTTTTTCTAACTAATCTACGATGTTTACTCTTCTCAAGAGGAATAATTAAATGAGTTGAGCTTAATTTGAAAATTTTTCACTATAAGAATATCTATATTACCTGATATTCAGATAATTTCTATTCAATGAGTGTTACATTTTTCATCTAACCGAAACAATTCCCCATTTAGTCCACTCATCCACTTATGTAGCTGAAGGTGCTCATGTCGTGTCCAAATTTTGTATTTGAATTTTAATTGGAACACTCTTGGAATTTATCAAAAATTATAATATCTACTCTGAAATTAAATTAAATAAGGTCTTGGAAAGGAGTTTATATAAAACCATCAAGAACTTATCAAATCTTTCCCAAACAGCCTTTTATTTCAATGTAAAATTTTTGCATTATGATCGCAGGAAGTTTGAGAAATCAACCAAGGTGATTATTCACAAAAATAATAACTTAAATAAAGTCTAAATACCTATAATGGAGTATAATGAAATCATAAAATACAGAATTAAAAGTTCACTTAATCCTTTTTTAAAATAGAAGATTTCTATTGAAAAAATAATTTGAGACTTCTTTCATGTCTATTTCTTGATTTATAATTGGTTAATCACCCAGAATAAATTTAATTTAATGATTATATTTATAAGAAATAATAATTATCACAGCTCTAAAGAGAGGAATTCCCAACTGAAATATTCTATTTAACATAAAATTAAGTTTTTTACAGAAATTTCTACGAAATAATAGAGGAAATAAGAGACATTTATGAGATCCTTGATTTAAGGACTTTGCTAATTTGCACTCAAAGTATTAAAAAAGAAGCTTACAGAAGGGGAAGAACAAATAGATCCCAGAGAAAGAAAAAAAGCTAACTTTATTTAATTGACTTAATGAATTTAAGACTTAAAAAAGTTCAATTCAGAAAAATATACTTAGACTTAAAATAAATACTATTCTTCATAGGATAGGGTGGAGGACAATTCCAAAACAATATTTTTTGTACTTTTTCAGGGGAGATAAAACAAGTTATATTTTTAAACTTTACTTTTGAGACCACATGCAAAATATAAAAAAAAATGAAGAACTAAAAAATGAAAAAATTTGGCCCCAATAGTTGGATATTTAGACTTGGAGTATGATTATTGTAGTAAAAGAGCTCACTTAATTGGGGATTTATCTAAACTTAATGTTATTGATATTCATGAGTTAAATACTATCATATTTTTTATATTATTCATAATAGGGATGGATATACTATGCATATTCCAGAAATTATAAATATTCCAGCCTTCATGATTACATAACTTATAGAAATAATGAATTCCCTTGGGTATTTACACTTTGGTCTTTGAAGTGTTATGTTTTTTTTCTCATAATATTAAATATATATGACTCAAAGTAAGATGTGATATTGAAAAAGAATTTGAAAGAAAAAATATTCAAGGAAAATTATAAAACATGTGGGATCTAATTTATGAATATTTAGAAATACTGTTTTCCTATTACACTAAGGCTAGTAAGAGTTTCTGAGTCACAATGCCAAAATCAGGTGATCTAATTTAAAAAAGGTATTATAGACCAGTTTCATTTTACTCAAAATTCTAGTCTAAATATTTCTTTACTCGTCTATTCCCCCAGTAAAAGCCCCTTAGCTCTCACATATTTTAAATGATTATCTTTTTTTAACTTTTTATTCTAAGCCTTATTGTCATTTTACCAATCCTGAGATAAAACTCATCTCCAAAAAGCTATGGGTTGATCCAATACTTAGTATAAACACCCACCCTTTAAATTAAAATTATGTCCTCAATTTATAAGACAGCCCAATAATCATGTTTTTGAAAGCTTATTAATTGGTATAATATTTCATAGATAGCTTCAATATTGAGTTCCTCTTTGAATTAGCCCAATTAGAGCCTCAGAGATTAGGAGAGACTTTCGCTTAATTATTCAATTATATAACCATCTAAGTCTATTTGAAATAGAGTAACTAAAGAAATTGAGCCCCTTCACTGAGTAAAAATGTCCAAAAATTAGCTTACATAACATAATGGCCTGCTTGGACAATGCTTCCCTTATTTGATTATTATAAATCCCCTTCCAGAAAGGTTTGTGTGAGGCCAAAAAAATTATTTAAAACTAAATAGATGACCCTCTTGCACAAGGAATGCTATATGGCGGGGAATTTTTTCTACTTCTTCATTATTGTTTTTTTGGAGGTCCATTTTGTTATTCGAAAAGATTTATTTGGATACTATAGTGCATTTAGGGCCATAAAATCATTTTTTCTAAGGATATTTGGACATTTTTGTCATTAAAAGACCTTAAAGGAAAACATTTTCTGTTGTAATTTATGTAGAAATATTTGGGATAAATTGAGCTCCTAGAATTTTTAAGTAAACTTCTGGAAGAGGCAATGTGAATAGTCTCATCATTGATCTATAAAAATATTGTCTTAGATTTAATAACTCCCTATCTTATTCCAATCTTCTTACCTTATGTGCTAGTCTTAGCTTAATTAATATTTAAATTGAAAAAAATATTGATGTAAAGTATATAGTAGCATTTGAATATTTATTTCTTATTTGCAAAATAATTTTATGAAGATTAAAAAATTTAAAATTTAATACCCAATGTTTTTTGAATAAAAGAGAGTTTTTTTTATATTGAAACTTTTTCAAAATAGACTCATTCAAGTATTTCTTCTAATTAATTAACAAAACTTCAAAAAAAATCAATTGGAGTATCATTTTTTTTACTTCACTCTATTTTTGTGAAGAATGAAATTAAATATCTGAGAGTAGAATGGCTTGAGTTTTTTTTAATATAATTTATCTTTATTTGAGAAATAAAACTAAAAAGGTAAAAAAAAAAAGCTAATAAGAATTCATTTCTTTATTAGTGAGAGTCAATTATGCTTTATGAAAAATTGAATAAAATACTCTTAAAAGAATATTGATTGAATATTTTTTAAAAATTACCTAGAATATTTAAATGTGACATTTTATGAAGTTGAATACCTTCTTTTGTATAATAATGAAGATTAAAAATATACATTAAACCCAATTTGCCATTTTTTTAATTTATGGAAAATGGAAATCATTTATGACGGTATTCAACCTGAGAGAACATATAATCCATATCATTATCATTTAAATTTCTATTAATTATAAGTGATCTACTCAATAATAGCATAGTAAGTATATTGTTTATTAGTCCAAAAAGGTATCAGGATATGTGCTTTGAAAAGTTCTTAAGATCTCATTGGTTTGAAAACTTGTTAGAATTTTTGTATTCAAACAAAAACCTTAAAATTGACACCCCTACCTTGTCTAAAAATTTCATTTATGTAATTTGAAATAAAAAATATCTCATTTATAATGATACCCAGACTAGCTTGATCACAGTGATGGCCGAAAAAATAACAAGAATTAGGAAAAAAGAAAAAGCTATATGAAACATGGAAATGAGATTTTTACCTCCATGAATCATTTTCCTATGTGCAGCTAGCCATAGGTCTTATTAGAAATAGTGAAATCAACTCAATAATGATTAAATAGTAATTATTAATGAAAATATTAAGAGAAATATATTTAAGGCTTTTATAATTTTTATTTTATTTCTTATTAATGAAGAAATAGTAATCATATGACTATGATTCTTGAATAGGTAAATATGTGCTCCTGTTCTCTTGATTTGTGACCAGTAAATAAGCTATTACTTTTAAAATATTTCAATATTGGAAATTTAATTTTGTAAAGTACCATCCATTGGTAGGAAAAACTAATCAAAGATTTAAACTCATTTACCTATAGCTTGAAAGCTTTAATGTGTATTAAATATTACTCTCTTACCCCTACAGGATATAAATATCAATTTCCTTCTATGTTAGAAATCTTAAAATGTGTTCATGATTAAGAAATTGCTTTCAAAAATTTCAAATAGCTAATAAGCCGCTTATATTTGATACTTGGAAGGATTCACAAGAATGAAGATCCACACTATCCCATAAGGGAAATGAATCTTCCATCGCAGATATATCTTTCCGTTTTCAAGATACAGAGTTCAGATTTAATTCGAATTTTATTTTATTATGAGAAATATATTATTATTAAACACATTAAGCACTTTAATATGAGTTTGAAAAAAAGGAAAAATACTGACAGGGTATTTTTATTTACATTAGAAATGAATTCTAATTAAAATCAAACAAAAGGTCTATTAAATTTTGATTTTTGTTGCGTGTACGAGTTATATTCCATTATAAAGGTCTTACTTTGTACTTTCAGAACATATTAAAAATCGATCATTTTATTTCAATTTAAATACTCATTTTAACTAGTTTGTCAATAATATTTTTTTTGGTAAAATCATCTCTTAACATAAAAAAAAGTAGCATTTTGGTTCAGAATATATATATTTTCCTCCATATTAAGGATCAAAATTATTGATTATTTCTTAAATATGAAAGCGTATTTGAAAAAATAATAAAGGAAATTAATATATGGTAAAAATTGTTGATATTTGAAATGTCGTGGTTTTTCTGTATATAATATTATGACTAGAAGTATTTTATCTTTTGCTATAATTTAGTCTTATGAACTCTTAATTATAATAATTTAAGTATATGAAATGTAAAAAGGAAGACTATCCATTCTTTGAGTCAAAAAATATCTCTATTTTTTCTGATATTATTGTGAATCTTATTTGAATCCAAAATTTATCCCTTTGATATTAAAATGGAATAATGATCCTGAGATCCAATTTTAACTAGAGATCCTTTGAATATATCCATTTAATTAATTATTCTGAAATCTTTCTATGATTTCTCAAATAGAGGAAGTAATTAAGGCTTCATTTATATCTTCTGAAGTAATATACTGTTTTATTATTAAAATCAATTTTGTGGGGAATTCATATTGATAAACGAGGATCTGATATTACAAATGGAATTCACTACTTTCCTTTTATAAGAAATCTCTATCACATAGGAAGAATGTTTCTAGATGATCTAAATTCAATAAGGAAAATAGCAAATAAATCCAATAATTGATATATTTTTCAAAAAGATCATCTATTTTTGTTATTATTAGTTTTTTGGGATAGAAGAGATCTCTTGGAAGTAAAACAAACATCTAGTAAATATTTGGATTTTCATGAGATGTGAGGTGTCGGCTTTTTAGAAATTTGGTTACTTTATCTCTTTCATCACAAAAAACTAAGAAAAAAACGGTTACGAATCATCTTTAATGACTCATAGAAGTTATGGATTGTTGGTACATTGTCAGCTTGTACTCATGAGCTAAATTAGCTCCCTTAAGCAAGGATTTGTTACTAGGAGGCTGAATCCACATGTAATCTTAATAAAATTCTTAGAGCTATAAAAAGAATCTTCTTTTATGTATTTAGGTTCTCATTTTCTTAGGCTTTGAAATGTGAGTATGGACTGAGTTGGTAACAACAAGCCAGCCTTGACTCATGGATTAAAGGGATCTACTTATATATTCAATAGAGCTTAATATTCAAGTATTTTGAATATCTTTCTAATACTAAAACGTTTATATAAGTAGAAGAAATAGTATTGAAGAATATATTTTGAATTTGAATGTGTTTTTGGAATGTGCTCCTAATTGAAAAAACTAATTTTATCTATAATAATACATTTATGTAAGTATTTTATATTTTAATTTTATTGTTAGTAATAGTCTATCATGTGGATATGATAATGGCTAGCAGAATGATAATATCATATATACTAATACTCCTACCAATCATAGCTTTCGAGTAATTTTTATTATATATACATATGTATTTTCAGATATATATTCCAAATAAAATATTCCTTTTAAATATTGAGATTTATTTTCTGATAAGAATATCTCTACTTCTTTAAAAATATTCAAATATTTTTTTTTCAATAAGACAAATATCTAAATAAGTGACTCTGAAGGACTGTTTTTTAAGCACAAAACATTTTTTACTTCAAAAAAGTGAAGTCAAATTAAATAGAGTGATTTTTTATTGAAGAAGATGTAAGTTTTAAAGGAGGATATTAATCATATAAGAAAACCATATTATCATTTTATCTAATTGAATGATTTCCTTGAGCTTATAAATTCATCATGAAGATCTGAAAAGACTCAAATCTTGGATATTTCCAACTTATGTTTACCAAATCCAAAAGGACTTCAGAAATTTTCTATCATGGTTACTTCAAATGAAACTAGATACATTCTACATAAAGATGGCTTGAATAATTATTTTTGTATCAATTTTTACTTGAAAATTAAATTTATTTATCACATTAAAAATCTGAGCTTAATACTCAAAACTACCTAAATATTCAATATAGTATTTTGATCAATATCAAAACTATTTTTCATAGGGAACAATATGAAAATAAGTTTGATATTTAATTTTGAATGTATTTAATCTCTTAAAAATCCCATTTTGTGCTTTATGGATAGTTGTAATATATACATAAAGTGTCTGCTCCAAGTTTCAATGTGTCAATATGGATTATAATAGATTTTTTTCATGAAAAGATTAAATTTTATGATTTTTTAATGGAAGAGATTCTAAATAATTTACTATTAATTAATTTTAAAAATATTTGAGTAGTATTCCATATAGAGATTTGGTCAGCTGAATTAAATAATAAATTATAATTAGGGCACAAAATTGAAATAATAAGAGATATGTTTGATCATAGATCTTTAATTCATCTTTAATAATTTAAAATTTAATTTCAATTCAAATCTAAATTAAAATCTTGTTATTTCTCATAAGCTCTAAAAATCTAGTTTTTATCATTAGAAGTTATTAAATTGCTAATAATACAGCTTATGACATATAATATCTCAGTATAATTGGTTAGGATTCAAGGATAGAAAAAGTGGAAATTATTCCTCACATATTAACTAGTTAGGTCACTTCAAAAACCTAAGGTATAGCTTATTTCACATTCCTTATAAGAAAATGTAAGGCACAACTTTAAAAAAGGAGGAAAGCTCCAGCTATATGTATTTGATTTTAATTTATTATAATAAATAAGTGGAGAATTTATACTTATTTTAATATTTCAAATTCTCAGTGTTGAAATTCATAATAATGAGTATTTTCATTCTATTTATTATAAAATCTGATACTTTATTTAAAAGAAAATGAAAAGTCTATTTTTTTAAAGTTTTATTTTTGTCTTAAGTCACTTAAAATATAATATCTATTAGTTATATTTTTATGATATTACAAAAATTAATTATATGATTTATGATAAAACACCAATTATAATTGACTATTTGTTCTATTTTCATAACTTTCAAAGAATATTTTTATTTTATTTAATAATGTGGCGGCAATGATGAGCTCATTGATAGCTACTCATAGTTAAAATAATAATAAGCTGTATTTATAGTATTATCATTAATAAAACAATGGACTTCATTTTATAAAACCCTACTTTATTATCAAAGAGATTTTTAAGCTAATGATTCAGAAGTCCAAATTTATTGAATTTATCAAAAGTGAAAGTATATCAAAAAAGCTAAATTATCTATAAATGAAGAAATTGTTTCTGAATTTTGGATGAAATAATTGAAATATTTGATGTTTTATGATTGAATAAATGAAAATCCATCAATATTGAATAATATTTTATATCTCAAGCTTAGTCTAAAGGAATTATTCAACTTAATAATCCAGTTAGCTCAGATTAATTTTTCTTTCTCTTTTACAAGGATTTTTTATGTATGAGAGAACTATATTGTAAGGCATGGATATGAAAATACTTTGATAAAAAACAAAGTACTTTTCCTTTAATCAAGATTTGTATAAGTTAAAACTATTTAAGAAGAGTAATTCTCATAGTTTTCGAATAAAACACTCAAAAATTAATATCTCTTAATCTTTAGTGTAAAAAATAATATTATAAAGATTAATTTTTTACCAACAATACTCTACAAAGGATATTTATGGCTATGAGAGAAATTTCTTAAACAGAACTTTCAATTGAATTAATTTTGAAAAGAGATTCAGTAAGTGAATATGAAAACCAGCTATCTAATATTCATGTAAAAGATAAAACACACCCAAATGTTACGTGAGTGAATTTAGAAGCAAGGTGACAAAGTTTGCTGTGACAAAATATGCTTTAATCCCCTTTTGGGGAACTTCAAGGAAGAAATGATTCTAATTTTTTCCCAGGTAATTTAAAGGTCTGGAATTTTTTTAAAGTGGTTTTTTGAATCTTTTATTGATTGGTTTAACAGTGTTTAAACTAATTATAAAATAAAATCACTCTAGCATGTAGAGAAAAGATGGGACCAAAAAGACATTCTTTGATAGCCACCATTTTTCTTGCTCCAAAAGCAACATTTAATCTCATAAGCTATGGGAAACACATAAAACACATAAGAAAAAAGCTATAGCATCATTTAACCAGTTATTGAGCTAAAGAAGGGCTTGTTTTAGCAATTTTTTGCTAATTTTAGCCATCTTGGCTCTGTAAATCAGCCATGACTATAATGATAGCTGGTTTTATACCTCCAAAACATGACATAATCTGCATAAGAGTCCTCAAATCAGTTAAAATAATCTTCAACTGTTTTCTCAAGTTTGATTGAGCTTAAGGGTAGTTTTAACCCCATTGGAAACAGTTAAAATTTCTCAAGCTGGTATCAAAGCCTAATCATCAATTAAGTCACAGACCCTGTAGTTCAATTCCACACCAAAAGTGATGAAAATCTGTGTGTATTTCAATATCCAATTTCTGTAAGCAAGGAATTTGCAGATTCTAGCACACTTGAAGCCAGATTCCTCCTCCCCAAAAATCCAATCTTTCCAATTTATTTTTTTCTTAATTACTTATCAAATATTTTCCTTGGATTTTTAAATATTTTATTGAACTGAGAAGTTTTGTTACACAACTGGAATTATTGAATCTTCTATTTAATTGTAAGATCACTCATTTAATATGTGCACACTGTTTTCCATTTCAATTGAAAATAATTCAATTCCTCATAGCTTCTAAGATACACACCACACTGAAAATTAACATAAAAAAGTGATTTTTAACACCACATTTGGTGTTCATTAAATGTTTTTTTATTATTTTTAGATTTTCATACAGACAATACTTGTAACTTAACTTAAGCTTATTTGGCATTTAGGTACAAAAATTACATGTAGTGGTGACCCTTTCTGAGATTTTATGAGGAATCCAATGATGAAATAGTTCTTGTGTGCTTATTAATTGAGGAAAATATATAATAATTTTTATTTAATTCTTTTCAAAAAAGTCTTTTATTTCTATGATTTCTGTTCAAAACTTATTTTGAATGCATTTTTTTCAAGTAAAATGTTTTTTAAATTTTTTTTGTTAAATATTATTATGAAATTTATTTCTATATTCAAAAAAATATTTTATTTATAATTCAAAGTTATATTGAGTTTTTTGGTCTTTTGGGTATATAAACATATCTCTAAGGCTCACATCTATCTTGAGAAGATTTAAATTGAAACAGCTATTATGGAAATATTCTCTCATCTTTATAAATATTATTAAGGAGAAACTTTAGGACCTTTTCAATTATTTTTACAGTATTAGTATACAAATGGAATATCAACAATTATGTAATTGAGGAGTAAATAGGGGTTCTTGTATTCTGTTGGTGGGAATACCACATTTAATGAGCTTTCTCTTTAAATAGCTTTACCTCATACATAAGAAGAGAAAAAAATCCTTGGAATATTTAAGATTCCAAATTTGAAAATTAATTACAATTTTTCATCTAGATATCTAGAAAGTGGCTTTAAAAACATCAATTACCCAGAATGTCATTGTGAGCTGTAAGAAGAGAAAGTTCACATTTAGATGCTATTCAAAACAAAGAACATTCAAAGAGTTCATATTTAATTATAGAGAGCATGTAAATCCCCTTCAATTTCTCGGAAATTACCTTTAAATAATAATATACTCAGAATGCTTCTACTATTGATATGAATAAAAACTGATATTGGTATATAAAGCTCAAATAGACAATCTTTCAGTCTTTTTTTGCTAAACTCAAATCATTTATATCCCTTTTAATCATATTTTGAAATGTTTTATCCATTTGATCAGACACTAGATCTAATATATAAAGTATGCAATCAATTTCATACAATATAGTAATATAGCATTAGCAAAAGGCAATAATTGAAAATTACCTGCTACTAATAATCCCAAAAATCTCAGTTTAGATGGAAAATCTCTATCTCTACAAATATATACTTAGGGCCTTTTATCCAGAAATAAAAAAATATGTAATATTGTTCTTATATAACACATTTGATCCTCAAAATGACAAATTTATCTCATCCTTGCTTCTTATCCTCATCCAAGGTTCTAAATATCTATTGGAAAATATTCAGTCAAAATTTAATGTGCTAGCTTTTTGAACCACTACTTGGCTCAATACAAATAATTGGTTAGACTAGGTTGTGAAAGAGATTGAATCCCTGTACTTATTAGGATATTGTTAATTTTCATGGTGATATTTTTGCAAAGATAATCCATGAAGTTTTTTGATGATTGTTTTGATGGTTTGAAGAATGATATGCTTGTATTCATTTAATTATCCCCTAGGGTTTTAAAGCTGGATGAATCTGAAAAGGGATGAAAAAGACATCCTTTCCAAGAAAATACAATCAAGATCAAGATTTGCACATCAAATAGAATATATTTTGAGCCCATTTTTGGTCACAAATAACTAATGCAGATGTGAGCTATTAAAAATGTAAGAAATTATTTTTCCTATTTTTTCAAAAATTTGTCTCAATGATTTTCAGTTTGACAAATTTTTCTCAAAATTCCTTTGACAGATACAAAATATTTTCTAGAATTATACCTTACAAAGGCAAGAAAAAAAAATCCAAGATGGGTATTAATATTGACTAATACCCATTAAAAATAATGCATACTAAATCTGAAATTTCAATATGCAGTTTATAATTGAGAATTGAGTACCAGTGTGACTAACATTCTTGCACTCAATTAGGCATATTTACTAATAATAATAAAGGAAGAGAAATTTTGACTATGACTATCATTTCCATCTATTTGCATTTATTATCAGGAAATTAAAGTTTTGATAAACTATAAATATTTTTATTCAGCACCATTAATAATCTTGGTTTTCATTGAGACATTCAATTGGCACATTGTATTGACTGTGATTAAAGAGAAGTAATTGTATAAATACAGCCAGAAATTATCTTAAATGAAATATGAAGACAAATAAGCAGTATAAAAATCAAGAAAATTCATATGAATAGGGTTTTGAAAATTCAATTCTCAAATTGAGAAGGGAAGAATGTGAAATTTAAATGATTTTATTAATAATTGAGTCATTATTTTAAGAAAGTAAAATTTGAAATAGTTTTTGAGCTCAATTAACCCCTCCATAGAAAGCTAATTTCACCACTCTGAGAAAAAACATGTTTTACTGAAGCTTTGAATGTTTAAAGTTTCAGGTATTTAAGGGAAATTTTTCCCAAATTTGGAAATATACCATTGAATATGTGATTATATGAAGTTTACCATTTAAATATATCATTTTATCTCCATTAAACTAAACACATACCTTACAGTACTATAATCTCTTCTCATCATTTAAAAACGGGTGTTGATTAATTAATTATGTAACTATTTTCTCATTTCTGCTTTTCTGTGAGAGTCCTTTGAATATGGTGGTTACTGTTGGAGTCTCTGCAATTAACATATTTAAACACTGACATTTGTCAGGTGAGGATCTATAATTTAATTAATAATAAGATTTATTCTTGAATCAATATTTTTGGGTAAATGTGTAGTTCTGATTTCTCAATCAATTCACTGAATAAGAACTATTTGATTCTGGTATACTAAACTTATAAAAGCATAAATGTCTAAATCCTGGATCAAGGATTTACACTATGATACTACCTCAATTATTTATTTCAACTTCAAAATATTTTTGATATTTCTTAAGGGCAGTCAAACAAGCATTAGGAAAATATGGAGGGATCTAAAAAGCATAATCAATGAATAATTTTCTCATAATGTGGTGATAAGCCTGTATTTTCATATGTTTTGAGGGATGGTTTGATCCAAATATAATCAAGCCACTATTAAATAAATCTAATATTGGCTCCATAAAGGAAATAGTAGCTCTTAAATTATTCATAAAGTGAGACTTGATTTAATTTCAAGTCTTATTTCTCAATTAAATGTATTTCTTCAGTAATGGAGCCCTTATCATTTTCTGAAGTCAAAAATTACATGTTGTACTGAGTATAGAGATGGGAAATACTTTGGGATGATATGTTTTATTCCAAAGCCTGATAAAACTGTCTTGCTGTTCAGAAAAACCACAAATGTTTGAGCAATAATCATGCAATAATCAAAAAATGGTTTTTTGAGACCACCTGAGAATATTTTTTATTAATGATAATAATTACATTGAATAATTTATATAATATTTACATTTGTTGATAACTTAATATTGACATTTTGAGACTTAGGTACTCTCCAATTTGCATTAAAAGTTCCACTCAAATCTTGGAGTTCTATTTTTGGGTCATTTATAATTCAGTGGTTACTTTTTGGTGGTTTACCTCATAATTTATTGAAAACCAGAATTATTCAAAGACAAAATTTAAGAGAACTACCTTTGGGTTTTTTGAAGTTGGGAAGATGTTCTCTTCACTATCACTTCCTGAATCAGGTACACAAGAAGCTTATTGATCTTCATTAAAGGTATCAACCTTCTGTAAATCCCCCATATTCTTCAAACATTCCATCACAATAATGAGAATAAAATGGCAACAGAAGAAATGAAATTAATACTCATTTTTCCCCTAAAATCCTATTGACAAATACTTGTTGTGGATGGTTTTGACTATTTTAGTATTATTGCTGGAATTATTTTTAGCTATGAAATACATATTATGCCAAAGACGTTTTTGTTCAATAGCACACACAAAGGTATTTTCTGACACTTTTACTATATGGGTACAAATAAATTTCTATTTAAAAAGCATATGAGAATAATAATTCAAGAAAAGTTTATCTATCTACCATAACCCAAGATAAATATAACATAAGTAAAATACTAGAAGTGTATCATTAAAGTATTAATTTATAAGTGAAATACACTGTATCACTAAGGAAACATATCTCTGAAGCTAATCCTTAGTGCTCCATACACCTTTACTAATTCTCATGTATGTTTCTTCTAGTTGCTTTTAAATTATATTGAGAAACTTCTTCATTATTTAAGAATATAAATCTTCAAAAATACTTTCAGATATGCATTGAGAGGGACAGGGGAAAGAAGGAGAAATTTCATCAAATACTGAATGCATTTGTGGTGCCTATAATATTCTGAAGCTAATGTGAATTGATTGAATTTTCTAAATTAGTTGGTAAGATAAAATTCAATTGGCTTCAGCTTGATTGTGGGCCTTGTAATTTGTATTTATTGAACCAGATTTTTGGCTCTCCTATGACATATTATCCCATTTTGATTCAAATTTGAAAAATTCTTCCCCAAGATTTTGAATTGAATTATTTTGACAAAAAAATCTAATAATAAACTAACTGACTCATCATATCAGATTAATTCAAGAGATACACTTACATGCAGTAATAAAATTTAGGGGAATTGAAACATGTTTTTACCCTCAAAACAAGCCCCTTGAGGTTTTAGAAACTGTTTTTTGAATAAAATTTCAATAAGTATTCAATCTATCAATTTATTAAATAGAAAATACCTCAAAGTAATTTGACACTAATGAGAAGAATTTTCTCTTTTTAGTTACAATATTTGTGGTTAAAGTTTTCAATTCACTTTTGGAATCAATCTACTCCAAATACCAAGTCTCCTCAGCTGACATCATGATCTTGGATTAAATTTCTCCATATTTTCAAACACCTTTATCTAGAATTTCCTAAAGATACAATCATTAAAAGAATAACACAAAATTCAAAAACAATTGAAATTAACTTGGACTGCTCTAAGAATAATACTATGTGGCCTTTGATGAATAAATAATGCTAGCTATTAAATATTAATTTCCAATTACTAACAGTTAATTCAAAGATTGGAAGAAATCTTGATTGGAGTTTATATAAGATTTTCAGAAATTTTCAATCCAATTGTTTGTAAAATTGAGGGGAAAAACTTCAAAAACAATCCTACCTTTCTTAAATTAAAATAATCATATCACATTCAATTTTTTGATCATAACCTATATGATTATAATATTATTGGTCTGATAAATCCTACTTCATCCCTTGATGTTATATTTTTCGGTAAGATTAATTTTGATATGAGCTATTGTTCTGTGAGTAATATATACAAATTTTTCAATAAAAATAACTCAAAAATTATTCAATGCAAATTTAATATTCCAGATATTTTTCAGTTGCACTGAGATTTGTAAGTAAAATCATCAAATTACTGGCAAAATTTACTAATGCATATCAAAATGGAGAATTATTGATTCATTTTCAAATAGACATGAGTACTAATTAAGGCTGTTTCCCACAGAAATTGCAAGCTAAAAGCCCCATACTGCTCCCCTTCCGGGACAGTGACCTTTTCCCCCCTCTACTTCCTTACCAATTGGTCTCTTAGGGGCCAACAGGAGTTGAGAGGGGACTGCAGGGACTATGAATTGCTGTCCCTCCTCACTCAACCCCAGGAATTTTTTATTTGTTCCCCTATTCCTCCTTTTGAATTCTTTTGTTTTTGTTTCTTTTTGGAAATTTTTTGTCAGTTTTTTTTCATTATTAATTAATTATTATTTTTATTGATTTATTTTTGCTTTTCAACTCTCTAAAGAAATCTGCAACAAAAAAATGTCATTGGTAACAGAATCAAGCCAAGAAAATATTACCAGTGAATCAGACAACACCTGTCACAGGGGCTCTTCTAAGTGAAGAGGGCCTGGCACTCAGTAAACTGGGACTTACTTATGGAGGGCTCAAGATATGCTGAAATGGGAATACACTTAAAAGTGTAATAAAATGAAATTACTAATGAAATAAATATGAGGAAGAAGAAACAAAATGATAAGAGCAAGAAAATAAAAGAGCCAACCACAAACAAGTCCAAGTCCACTGTTTCAACCTGTCAGAAGGAAAGAGAAGGGTTAATAAGGATATGGCCACCACAACTCATACTGTACACAAAAAGTAGAAATGCAAAGACTAACTTAAAATTGATAAATATAAAACCCAAAGATAAGAGTAAGAGTATTTATAAAATAATAAATCAACTAAATTAATTAACTGGGGAGAAATCTCCAGGGGGAGAAAGAGGGGCTGGTGTATGTGAGAATCACCAGCCTTGATCCAGACAGAGCATTTTCATGAGAGGAATTGATGATTTCATTGAATCTGGCCAATACAGATTTTGTACAGCTTTAGAGGATCTGTACAAGAGGTGTGGTGGTATTGAGTGATCATACAGTTTCAGGATGGTGTATCCAAACTCTATTGGGTAATTCCAACCTGTACAGAAGTTGACAGGCTGTATTGATGAACCAGACTGTATGCATGTTGCAGCAAGGAAAATTGCTGAAACTGATTACTAATACACACAGTGGATTGCTGATCTGAGGTGTCTTAGTGGGTGTAATATTGAATACCCTTACCCCTGACTAGTGGTTGCTACAGTATCCCCTTCTTGAAACTGGTGGGCTCCTGAACACCATGATAACCTGCCACGGTTGAGTGGCATCTTAATATCCCCACTTTCTGAAAATTTTCTTTTTGAAATTCTTTCATTCTTGGCCATTCTCCTGAAAATCCTCCCCTCTCTTCATTGTCCTTGATTGAATTGTCTTCTTCCCCTTCTTTTTTCTTTGTTCTTCTTGAATAAGTCCTTTCCAAGTTTTTGAATTATACTTTCTTTGAATTCAATCAGCTATTTTCCCTTCCATTATTGAGCTTTGGGTTGTATCCAAACAGAAAGGCCACCAAGATCTTTTGCTTAAAATTTGATGAATAATGAGTATATGATCATATCTCATTAAGAATTGGTCAAATGATCCTTGGGCCCCTTCTTGCCCTCATCATTATTATCCTTTTTCTTTCCATAATTTCAAGGAGGGGTCTTGTCCCCATTGTCCTTGAAGATGTGCCCTCAGAATGGCTTTTGGGCCCATTCTGGGCCTTTTGGGCACTTTTGGTCCTTGCGATGTCTATGGCAATTTTGGGGCCTGGTGGCCATTTGGTGTCCCTACAGTCTGCAGTCCATATGCCATGGGCTGTGGGGGCTACTGGAGTCTCCCAGGACCAAAATGATCCTCTGGGAACAAATTTTCAAGGGCTTCAGGGTGTCCAAGGGACCCAAAAAGTGTCCTTTGGCCAATTTCCACCTGCATGGCCTGGGTCCAGGACCATCAAGAATATGACCTCCCCCAGAGTTAAAGGGGAGGTCCTGGATTGATGATTGGGGCCCAAGAGGGTCTTGGAGCCCCACATTGAGGAACTTGAGGGGCCCATAAATTGAGTTATGGCCCCACACCCTTGATGTGCATAATCTGATTCCTTGAATTATTCTGCTTGCATAATATTTAGTTATGAGCTCCAAAGGGACTGAACTCACTTAATCTTCCCCTTCTGTGCCACCACAATCTATACTTTGTGGTTCTGGTATCCTCAGTCAATTGAGTTCACCTTGGTAAATGGCTTCTTCTGGCCACTTTGATCCTTCTCAAACTGATGATGGCTACAAGGCAGTTAAAGTTCTTGATCCTGCTTGTACTGAATGTTTGATAAAGGGGAAGGAGTACTTCCAACATTTCAATCCAAAATATTCAAAGTGCTATTTTTGTTTTGTTGGAAAGAAGCCATTGTGTAATCCTGGAATACCAACTTCCAACATCAGGAGGTACCTGTGGAGCAAGAAAGATGGGCATTTTGGGAGAGAGCTCCCAGTTTCTGAGGCCCCAACTCCTGATGGTACTTCAGGCTATTATAACTGTAAGTGTGGTGATTGTCTTGATCAATTTTGATATTGATATTTGGTATTAGTGACTGGTTCTAAGCAGAGAGAGGTGGCTAGGTGGACCAATGTTGGAGGGTCCGCCCCAGCTGGTGGTAGACCAATTTATTCCAGTTCAGAAGTACCCATCTCAAGGATAAATACTGAAGAAGTGGTGAAACAAATAAGATGAATTGCTGATTGCCCAACTTAGCCTGATGCTTAAGGTAGTGATGAACTGGATGGTGAACAAGTTGAAGTGGTACTCAACTCTACTGGACACCATTCCAGTACTTCACCTTCCCAACCTGCTGCCAAAAGATTCCAAAGTCAACTAGTACCCAGTACCCCTAGAAATTTCCAACCAGTGCTATCCACCATTCCTCCTCATTCCCCAAGTCCTTCCACTTCTAGGACTGCCTTGGTTCCAACAATGAGACCATCACCCATTCCTCAGCCCAGAAATTCTCCCATGGTCACCTCCCAACAGCTCAAACCTGTGGCCAGTTCCAGTAGAAGAAGAGAAGACCAATTTCCTTTGCTTTTTTATGTGGCCCAAGTGTTTCAGTGAAGGGAACAATGGCCTATCCAGGTTACCAGAGAGGATCCAAATATGGAAAATGAAGGTCAAGATGCTGTGGCCAGGTTATTCAGAAGAGTTTATAGAAATATTAGGGAGGTGATTATGTATTATAATGATAGGACTATCCCCGGTAATTCTTCTGAGGAGATGGATGCAAAATTTTCCTGGTATGAGGATTAATTAATTAATGACTCCCAGAGAGCTTTTGATGACTTGGGTAGAGATAACTAGTTTCCTTTTTGCTGTTTTTTCTTGGTTTGGCTTTAATCCCCACTCTTGTAACTACTCAAATTAAAAGAAATGAAAAATATATGGAGCCTCCCAATACATGATATGGGAGGGGATGCTGCTGCTTTATAGATAAATAAAAGAAAAAGATTATACAAGTAAAGAAAGAAAAGAAATTAAGAGAAAAAGAGAGTCAAGAAGAGAAATAAAGAAATTCCTGAGCTTTTTCCTTCTTGTGGTGAGTGTCTTTATTTTGGCCAAGAATTTTCTGAAAGATAAAAACCAAGCATTTGATTCTCACAAAGTGGCTAAGGTGATGTTTTACAAGAAGTAGCACCCTCAGGTGTGCATACAAGGAGATGGAACTTACCTACATAACTTCCACTCCCCATCAAGAACCATAAAACAGATAGCTTTTCCATAATTGACTTTGAAGTAATGAATGTCTTGAATAATGATAATTGGCATAAGCTGGAAAAGAAATAATAAAAGAGAAAAGAAGGAATTTGGCTATATCTTGATGAAAGGTCCAAATTTGAGGGTATTGATGTTGCAAGGCCTTCTGAATCTGTCCAAAAAACTTACAAGTGCTCACAAAGCTCCCAAGGTGAGGCTTACAACAACATTTGGGTTGAATACCCCCTTAAAGGTGCATGCCAGGAGAGGAACTTACTTTCATAAAACACAATCCCCACCAAGCACCATTGAATCAAACTCTTAAGGTATTTGGGCCAGGCTTATCAGGATACAATTAATGGAAATCCTTGACAAGGTCTGGTGAGTAAGTAAGGCTGGAAGGTGGTTCCCAAGCTGTTCTTTCTGGGTATTCAATGAATCCTTCCCACTATAAAAGATACCACAATTTGGCTCTTTTGAGTTTTGAGTCCAGAACCTGAGCCACTTCCAATTATTCTTGCTCCTCCACTGGAGCTTGTGGTGGTGGAAATTGATTTTCATTTGGGATACTTGACTGCTTGACTGGTTCTAGTAATGACACATGGAATACAGGGTAAACTGACTTCCATTTCAAAGGCAACTTGAGGTGATATGCATGGCTTCCAACCTTCTTCAAGAATTTGAAGGGTCCCAACAATCTTTATAAAAGCTTCTTGGTGGGTCTTGTAGTCTTTATATTCTTGGAGGCTAGCCATACTTTTTCCCCAGGTTGGAAATCAGGTGGAATTTTCCTATTTCTATCTGCATACTTCTTGAATCTCCTTATTTCTTACTCCAATTCTTCTTTGACTACTTGCTGTACTTATTGAAGTTTTGTTGATAACTTTCCAGAAGGTGAGTCTTGAGAGATATGGATTGAGTCAAAGCTGGTATTTCTTTCATAAATTGTGGAAAAAGGTGATTGCTTTGTTGATGAATGTTCTGCATTGTTGTAGGCAAATTCAGCCAGAGGGAGCAAGGTGTGCCAGTCATCTTGATGGTAACTGCCATACATCTGAAGATATTGTTCTATAATCTTATTTACCATCTCTGTCTATCCATTTGTCAGGATGAAAAGAAGCTGAAAGATATATTGATATCTTGAGCTGCTGACATAAATTTGTCCAAAATGATGAAACAAATAAAGATCCTCTATTACTAACAATACTTTATGGAAGACCATGTTTGGAAAAGACATGGCTGATGAAGATTTTAGCTAAGTGCAGGGAAGTGATTGTTCCATAAGCTGGAATGAAGATAGCCATTTTTGAGAATCTGTACACAACTACTAAAATTGAATCAAAGCTGTTTGACAAGGGAAATTGAGTCATAAAGTCAATTGATAATGAATTCCAAGGACCAGATGGAATTTGAAGGGGCTTGAGTAATCCAAACTTCTTATGATGAATTTTCTTGTTTCTTGAACATTGCTGACATGAGGATACATAGTACTTAATGAATTGATCTATGCCAGCCAAAAATCCCTCTTGATGAGCTTGAGGGTCTTTTCCTGGACAGGATGGCCAGCCAATGGTGAGTCATGAAGCTTTTGAAGAATATTGAGTTGTATTTCTTCATTGCTTGAGATAACCACTCTATCTTTGAATAACAATAACTTGGCTTGAGGTTCAAGAGAATAATCTGAAACTGATTCACCTCTCGCTAGTTGCTTGAGTATTTCCTTTTAGTCTTTGTTTTGAAATACTTCTTTTTGAATCTGATCAACTAAATTTGAGAATATTTCAGCCTTTATTGAGAAGAATCTTGACTCTTGAATTCCATCTTGCTTCATTACTTTATGAAAATTTTGAGGATTATTTCTGATGAAGTCCACCCTCCTCTCTGGGTACACGTCATCCCAACATGACAAGGCATCTGGTAAAGTGGCCAGCCTGCCTGGGTGGTAAGTGATAGTGAAATGAAACTCAGAAAGAAATTCAGTCCAATGGGCCTGACAATGAGTAAGAACTTTGGAAGACATGAAATACTGAAGAGAAGAGTGGTTTGTCAAGACCTCAAAAGGATTGGAAAGAGAAAGAAGGAAAGCCCTTCAGTGCTTGAGATCCCAAGCTATTCCAAGGAGTTCCTTGTCATGGATTTCATAGTTAATCTCAGCTGGGAGGAACTTGCAACTATCAAATGCAATGGGATGCTTTCCAGAGTCATTCACCTTTCTCAGTACAGAACCTAAGGCATAATCAGAATCATCAGTCTCTACAATAGTTGGTATAGAAGGATTAAAATGGGAAAGGATCAGAGCAGTGGTGAAAGCTTCTTTGAGTATTTAAAACTGACTAAGAGCTTCCTCATTGAAGAAAAAAGGAGAATCTTTTTTGAGAAGGGAAGTGGGAGCAGTGATTTTTTTAGAGTAAGTTTTAATTAAACAACAATAGAAATTGGCAAAGCCAAGAAAATTTTGAAGAGCTTTTATGTTCTTGGGCTAAGGCCAATTGAGGATTTGCTGAACTTTTTAAGAATCCATCTTGAGGCCATCACTTGAAAAAACATAGCACAAGTATTCCACACTTGAGGCATGGAATACACACTTTGAGGCTTTAGCAAACAAATTATTGTCCCTCAGTCTTTGGAGAACAGAGGCCACATTTTTGACATGTTCCTCCTTAGAACTAGAAAAGACCATAATATCATCTAGATAAACTAAAACAAAAATATCCAAGAAATGTGCAAATATGTCATTTACAAGATTTTGGAAAGAAGAAGGAGCATTGATAAGGTCACATGGCATAACTATCATATTTGGTTCTAAAGGCAGTGAAGTGCTCATCCCCCTCTTTAATTCTCAGGAAATTATATGCACCACGCAGATATATCTTGGAGAAGATAGTGGAATTGTTGAATATGGTAAGAAGCTGGTTTATAGGAGGAACAGGGTACCTGTTTCTCCTAGTGACAGAATTGAGTTTGCGGTATTCAACACACAAACAAAGACCACCATTCTTTTTCTTAACAAAAAGGACAGGTGCTCCTGATGAGGAGCATGGCTTTATGAAAATTTTCTCTACATTCTCTGACATGTAGGCCTGTAGTGTCTCTGAATCTTGATTTGATAATGAGTAGATAACACAAACTGGAGGTAGAAGACCCTCCAATTCAATATGATGATCACAGGTGCAGTGTGGAGGAAGTTTCTCTTCTTTAACCTTGAAAAATACATCCAAATATTGGTGATAAGCAGGATGGACTACCTTCAACACAGTTTTAATTTCTTCTGGCTCTTCCTCCTCATCCCACTTCTCCTCAAAGGAGGAATGAAAAGATAAAGGAGGAAGGTTCATATCCGCTTGAAAGAGATGAAGTGAATATATAGCAACATCTTCTCCAATGTCTTTTATCTCTTTGAAGACTCAATCTCTTGATTGAAGTAATGACTGACAGGTCATAATGGAAGGTATATGGACAGAAGAAGGAAGTGGAGGTGTCTTAAGGTCACCAACCAGAGAGAAACTGTTGACAAAAGTGGCCAAGTCATTACTAGTAGAAGAATTGATACCACTGGAATTTTTATGACTAGAATCATAGGTGATCAATACATTTACCCAAGAAATAATGGGATTAAAATAGTAGAGGAAATCATAGCCCAATATCAGGTCTTCTCCCTTGGGTGAATCTATGATAAAGAAGTTTGATTCAAAGCTTGGGAAAGAAGGCAAGTAAACTACCAACTTGGTATAATGGGTGATGAACAAGGAGTGGGATTCATTTGAATCCAAAATGAAAAGAGGAATATTTTCAGGGAGCTTTAGGACAATCAATTAGTACTTGAGAGCAAAATTCTTTGCAATAAAAGAGTTTGTAGCACCATAATCAATGAGATTACTATAAAAGATATCAGAGACAGAAGGAAAAATAAGAAATTTTAAATATTTCTTGACAGTAGTATTCAGAGTGCACAATTGTTCTCTTGAAGGAAATAAGTGAGAACCATTGAACACATCATGCTTCCCACTCAGGCTTTTCCCTGATTGCTAGGGAAGCCTCCTGATGATTCAGGCTTTCTCTGAGGTCTCTTGAAGCATTTTTCAATTGGGTGTTTTCCACCACAATAAGTTAATAAGCCTTCTTTGATCCTTTTCTCCTTTTCAGAACCAGTCAATTTATTGTCCTTAATTAGGAGAGAATCATTAGGCTTGTCCTTTGAAGCTTGAGATTGCTTGCCCTTCTTATTCTTCTTATGGAGAGGCCTTTTTGAAGATGATCCTTGAGGAGGCCTTGAGGGATTGTATCCAGTGACAGCAGGCTTCTTTTCTTGATTTCCACCCTTTTCCTTCAGCCTCTCATGGTATCTGTAATCTAATTCCAATGTGATATCCATGAGGTCTTGAAGAGTATCAAAAGTTCCAGGGTGAGAAGCCAACTGATCCAATAATCTTGATGCCAATCCTCTTCTGTAAACATGAATATATGTCCTTTCTCCCCAATCTCCAATTCTTGAAATTGAACTTCTGAAATCAGTAATGTACATGGAAACATTACTACTTTCCTTCATCCTCAAATTATCTTACTCTTGTTCAGCTTTCCTGACCTCATTGGGCTCACCAAACAGCGTGAATAATTGGCTTTCAAACAATTTCCAATTATTGAGGAGAGAGTATGGGTCTTCATTGGAGTTATTTGAGAGATATGGTTCAATCCATTTTCCAGCTCTACCAGTGAGAAAAGAAGTTGAGTAAAGAGCCTTCTTCCTGTCAGAGAAGAAGTTTTCTGGGTCATTATGGAAGATTAATTGACAGGATTGGATAAATCCTCTCAATTTATGGGCTTGTGTACCATCAAAAGACTCAGGTGCCTTCATTGATGGAGTCTCGAATGCAGGGGCTTTAGAATTGTACCTGGGAGAAACTGCTTGGGTGTGTTGCCCCATGAATTGAGTCATTTGCTCTATCATTTTGAGAAAATTTGTTTCAGACTGAGAGACAAGAGGTTGATTAGAATGAGCTAGATTTGAAGCTTCAGAAGCCTCAGGGGCACCTTCCAAGGAAGTTTCCACTTCAGTTTCTTCAGACTCCTCCCCTCTTCATCTTCAGTTTCTCCCAATCTACTTCTAGGCCCTTGAGAAATGCTTGGATAACCACCCAACAAGCCAAAGAATGATCTTTATCTTCTTGACTTAACACCTCCTCTTCTGGAGGGTGCTGCTCCTTCCATTGGTGGTCCTCTGTCCAAATTTGCACTCAGTTGATGAACTGATGGTGTGCAGTCAAGAGGAGCCCTTGATGTAGGAGGGAGAACAGCTTGATGTCTTTGGGATCTTGTATTCTTGGCTGGGGGGCTATGCTGAACTGGAATTATAAAAGAATAATAAAATAAATTGATGTTACTTGAAAATAAGGAATCAAAGCTTGGCAAAATAAATATCAATAAAATTTTTGATGAATCTTGAGTAATTGATCAAATTCTTGAGGTGAAATCAAATCCAATAAATCAATAAATAAATTCAGTCAATATCACAATTCAATTCAATTCAAATCTCAATAAAAACTTGAAGAATTCAATAATCAATAATAAATAAATGTCTTCAATATAAATTAAGGTCTTGAGGAATCAATCAATTAATAAATATCTTCAGGAATCATTTCAATATCTTGATGAGTCAAATCAATCAAGAATCAAAATCAACTCATGAGGATCAATCAGTTATATTTAGTAATTAAAATCCAGTCAATCAACCCAATCCAATTAGGATCATGAATTCCTAAATCAATAACCAAAATGAATCCCAATCAATCAACCAATAAATAAAAAAGCCTGATAAGACCTGAATAAGCAAACAAAAGAAAATTTGGATTTGATATAAAATTGAGAATGAAATTGAGATTGTCAGAAATGATTAAGAAATGGAAAAATCAATTTTCATTTGAATAAAATGAATGAGATGAAAATTGATGAGAGAGAAATCATAAAATCATAAAAAAGTCATCATTGAAGAATGAGAGAAATGAATATGAATTAATGAAAAGAAAGAAGCAAACATGAGATAATTACTTGAATGTCACAGGGCCTTGCACTCATTAAACTGGGACTTACTTATGGAGGGCTCAAGATATGGTAAAATTGTAATACACTTAAGAGTGTAATAAGATGAAATTACTAATAAAAAAATATAAGAAAGCAGAAAAAAAATGATAAGAGTAATAAAATAAAAGAGCCAACCACAAACAAGTCCAATTCCACTGTTTCAACCTTTCAGAAAGGAAGAGAAGGGTTAATAAGGATATGGCCACCACAACTCATACTGTACAGGAAAAGAAGAAATGCAAAGAATAGCTTAAAATTAATAAATATAATACCCAAAGATAAGAGTAACAATATTTATTAAATAATAAATCAACTAAACTAACTAACTGGGGAAAAATCCCCAGGGGGGAGAAAGAGGTGCTGGTATATGTGAGAATCACCAGCCCTGATCCAGACAGAGAGTTTTTATGAGAGGAATTGATGATTGAATTGAATCTGGCCAATACAGATCCTGTAAAGCTGTAGAGGATCTGTACAAGAGGTGTGGTGGTATTGAGTGATCATACAGTTTCAGGATGGTGTATCCATACTGTATTGGGTAATTCCAACCTGTACAGAAGTTGACAGCCTGTATTTATGAACCAGACTATATGCATGTTTTAGAAAGGAAGATTTCTGAAGCTTATTACTGATACACACAGTGGATTTCTGATTTGAGGTGTTTGAGTGGGTGTAAGATTGAATACCCTTACCCGTGACTAGTGGTTGTCACAACACCACACTACAATCCCTGAATAAATAGATTTCTACTCATAAAAACTCCTTGGTATGGAAATACTTCTCCAATTGTGATGAAACTTACGTTCAATTCCTGCTAAAAAACCAAGCTGGAAGCCCATCAAAAAAGAATTGAAACAGGATTTCACTGGAAGAAAAAAGTTAATTAGTGATAATCTTAATTCCCTCAATCATTTGATTAACCCAAGGAAGATTACTTCGCCTTCCAGAACACTTCACAAATTTGTTCAAGATCACCACCCAAAAAATGTAATCATTTTTCTCTTGTCTTGTATAGAAAAAATGAAACTAATCCTGAAACATTTTTAGCTTAAAAACATTATTACTGGAGAGGTTAAAATGTGCACTAGTATACTTCATTTCATTTTGTTATCTACCAATTTCTTTTCCCAAATAACCATCTTTTCACTCCCTTCTAGAATTATGCAATCCGACTGTAGTGAAAATGTTTGTGCAAAGGGCAGCATTGACAGCTCACTGATATAATATTTTTTCCTTCCATCAAGAACAAATCCACAAATCTATATCACTAAAAGAAATATTTCCTTTTTTTGTCAGCCTGTCACTCAACCCCAGAGCACAAGCATGACAGTCAGAATACCATAAACCAATGGTAGACTAAAATACCACCAGAACATGGGAAATAGCCAAATAAGCTCAAAAGCTATCAAAATAAAGAGAAAACTCACCTTTTTCAAAATCTACAAGTCCCATGATCATAGGACAAAGAGTAAAAAAGTTATTCCTGGTCAAAGAAGTTGCTGAGCATAAATGTTAATTTTCACCTCTCATCTTAAATCCACAGAAAGAAGGTGAACCCTAGCAAATGGGTATTTCAATTAAATCTCTCAATTAGCACTATCAACTTGTACTAGCCAAATTGAGCTAGCACCAACACTATAGAAGTTATGGCCAAAATAGAGCCAAATAAGGGTCAATAAAATATTCACCTCTCATCCAGCTTATACAGTTTTAGTGTGAGATAACCAAAGTGGGGTCTCTTTGGAAGGAGAAAAATCAAAGCTTTCTGATGATGCCATCCATCTCCTCATATCTCCTATAGAACAAAATTTATGGAGCAAACAAGATAAATACAGGATTCATAATAAATCCACAAATTGATAATGGAATTTAGAATTGGTATAGCTTTTCCATTTTTAATGTTAGCTATACTAAATGAGTATACATTGTGTAGGGCTCATCAAGGGCTACAAAAGGAGCCATGTTTGAGCTCTCTATCTTTAAAACTGACAACAATATTCATTTTTTAAGACTTTAGTCCCACACCAGCTAGTATGGGATCTTACTGTGGGACAGCTGTCCATAAAATTGAATTGACAGCCAATCAATTGAATTAGATGCTGTTAATTCTTTAATTTATCATAAATTTACAAATAAAATTCATAAAGGAATGTTCTGTACAGCTACCGACACATCAGAAGCACCAGAGCACACCTTTAAACTCCATTGGTGAAAATCTTCACCCTGTTTGGGGTAAAAATGACAACTTGTGGTTCTAAAACCACATTTCCACCCAATAACAGTCTGTATTGAGATTTTAGAATCACAAAACAGCTCACATTAGTGAAAATTCTCACTCTGTGGTAGTGTGCAGAGGTAAACAACCTCCCACTACCCTAGAACAAGATAAAAGGAGGCCTTTCCTCACCAGAAGGCCAATCCATCATGTTCTCAATATTCTTACCTGGTATAGCTTCTTAAAGAAGTGCTAACCTTATAATTAAGCAGGTATATTTATAATTTCAATTATTGTAGGGTTTATTATTGTAAACCAACATATAAACACTGCACCCAGGGCTATCAATAGCACTCAAAATCACTAAATTATTTTAGTATGGCCCTTTTAACCATCTACTCACTTAATTGTCATCATTATTTTCGTGTCACACTCACAGTTATAGCTTATTATTATTATTCTTTTACAGCTGTATCATAGAGTCACCCTGAAATTCTTTAACTGCCAATACATAGACCATTCCAAATGTGAGAGAATTTACTGCTGTCACAGATCAGTATTTAGATCAACAATTCCAGCTTCAATAAGCCCTTTTGGGTCCAATAGAGAATTACAGTAAACATTTGCTTGTTTCTCATAATTTCAAATACATTTGAAGTGTCAGATATTGAATTATTCATGTGATTGTTCTGGTGTGTCACTTCAAAACCACTTTTTAGTAGTTTTAGAAAATATGACCTAAAAGATTATATTATATCAATCACTACCAAAAATGCTTCTGCAAGCTTAACTATGGCTCATCAAGTTAAAGAAAAACCAAATGGGTTCATAGCAAATAGCCAGTCCATTTGGTGTATGGCCCACTATTCATCTTGTGGCACAAGGCATATTTGATGTTTTAGGAAGAGGAAGTAATCCATCTTCTCCACAAGAGAATGACAAAATTGGCCTACTTTTAACTTCAAATATTGCTTACCCACCCAATGTGATCATTCTGGATTACAGCTTGCTTTTCCCATGTATAGTTTTTCTTTTCTCCTACTTGCAGTACAGCCCTCATTGTTGAGAAAGGTTTTTAAAAACCATTCAAGTTTTTGGACAACTTAAATCCCAAGGTTCCTTTTAAAAAAGTTTGTACCCAATGAAGCTCAAAATATGCAATTCTGGAACATTAATTATCACTAAAGGAGGAATATGGCTAGTTCTGTTCCCTTCCAATATGGAGAAGTCTTGTATAACCAGTCTTGATCATGGAAAAGTCCAGGTGATGATCAATTTTTTATCCCCTCTATGAAGCCACCAAAATTATTTGTGGCTCCAAATATTCAACAATAAACTGTTCTTTACCTCTGTACATTCTTCTGACTAAATGTATTTATAAGGTAAGTTTCTAAATTCTACTTGTTTCAGCTTTATAGAGATTTTTTTGGGAATGTGATAATTAGGGGGTGCAACAAATTTTACTATCTGAAGCTGTCATTACACAAAAAAGCTGAAGAAATACCTTCAAATACTACTTTTAAAGAAACCAGAAATCTTTGCATTGTTGCTTTATCCACGATTCAAAATAAAAATGTTTGAAAATCATAACTTGAAAACTACAGAATTTGGTGTCACAAACTCAAATTCTGACCATGTTGGAAGAAGACTCAAAGTCCCACTTCACTGGGATCAATCCAGGTTTTATCAATAATGGAAAAAGCCATCAGGATTATTTGATAAAATGTATACTCCAACTGGAACTGAGGAAAGTACTTGAGAAAATGAATTATCACATTTTTTCAGAACCTGAAGAACCTAAGTAAACCAGCTTTTTGCAGTACTGGAAATCAAGAGGAAGTGTTTTTTCAACACTGGTTCAGATGGCATTTAAGCACTTAGCGATGCCTTCCAGCAGTGAATGATCTCATTGGGTTTTTTCTGGTGGAAGAAAAATTATTACAAATCAGTGGGCCACATTATCTGAAATGCATATAAATAAATTGGCATTCTTAAAGAATTGGGCTCAGGGTTTTGGCCATATATATTATAACAAGTAGTTTTAATCCTCTTCTATTGTTAATTTAATACTTTTTTTATCCAAAGTATTCAGAGACTTGATTCCATAAGACAACTACCTATCCCCAACCCCTAGGGAGGACACACTGAGTTTGGCCAAAAGCTTTGAACCTGTCCCCTTACCTCAAATGGGTCTCCGTCAGGGATTCATAGATTTACTGGGTTTGGGAAACATCCTTAGTACTAAGTGGTTGGAGAAATTTTGAATGTATCCTAATTAAATTTAAGGTTTGAATGGAATTTTCATCATTTGCTACATATGAAATTTTATTCATACCACCTTGATGTGTAATAATATCTGACCCACCCTGGGGATGAACTGCCTGGAAATTCTTTATACCTACAGTACTACTTGAGAATTTTGCAACAGTGGCTATCTTTGTAGGAATATGAGTCTTGAAACATTATGATATCAATTATTAAGGAAAAAAATAATTCCAATTTTCTTATAGAGTTGGTAATTTTACTATAGAGAAGAAGTTTATAATGGTTATGGCTACTTAATGGAGCCAGTTAATGATTTTTTCAAATCTCATCAAATAATGAACCAAATTGATGTATCCACTCCAAACTAGTGATCTTTGTTCCACCCAGATATTATTCTTGATCTATTTTACCTAAATTGTTTACTGAAGTAAAAAACCAACCAAATCAAAGAAACTTTACAAAGAATTTTAAAGCGGAAGACAAGTCAAAGAAATTGTATTGGGTTTTTCATGATTTTATTCTGATAAAATTTTACAATAAAATGAATAACCAACTCATTTTTGTGTCCTAAAACTCAAGATTATTTGATTAATTATAATTCTGTTAGAAGTTTACAAAAAAACGATTCTTCTTAGGAAATAATTTGATACAGAAACTCTTCAAAATTAATTAACAAAAAAAAAATTTAGACCTTTGTGGAAGGATTATCACTATCATCTTTTATTTAATGTAATTTTTTATTTAAATATAAATTTTTATAGGTTAATGTCACAGGGGCTCTTCTAAGTGAAGAGGGCCTGGCACTCAGTGAACAGACTTACTTATGGAGGGCTCAAAAGGAAATACTCAAATGATGAGAGTAATGGAGTAAGAGGATAAATTCCTAGTCATAAAATAATAAGTATAAAAGATAAGAGAGACAAAGCAAAAGCAATAATAAAGAGCCAACCACAAATAATCCTGTACCACTGTTTCAACCTGTTCAGAAAAGAGAAAAGGATTAATAAAGGATATGGCCACCAGGACTCTACTGAATAGGTGAGGGAAGGCAAAGACTAACTTAATAAATAATAAAATAATATTCCAAAATTGAGAATAAGATAATATTAAATAATAAATCAACTATTTTAATTAACTGGGGGAAAAACCCCCAGGTGGGTGAAGAGGGGCTGGTATATGTGAGAAATACCAGCCTTGGAGTTTGAGTGTTGAGATACTTGTCTGTATGCTGGAAGAAGTTGGATGTGGGATTAAATCCTGTATTGGTGAATACAATACAGGTTATACAGTCAATACAGGTATTTGCGCCTGTATTGATTACAGGCCTGTATTTGGTGAATCCTGTATTTGGGTCTTGCCTGTATGACTGTATTGAGGTTTGAAACTGTATTTGGATCTTGCCTGTATGAAAACTGTATTTGGAGAATCTTGAATGAAACCCCCTTGCTGATTGGGTTTTGAGGGGTATCAATGAAGTAATGATTGTTGAATATGATTGGTAATGCCCCTGCCTCCTTGGCTGTGACTTTATCCCCCTCTTGAAACTGGTGAGCTCTGAGCACCATAAGTACAGTGAGTCTTGATGAGCTTGCAAATAATCCATACAGTTCTTTCCCCCAATTCCTTAAATTTATTCATTGAAATTTCTTCTTCAACCAATACTCAACAAAAATCCTCATTTGATCACCTGTAGGTATTTTCCCCTTGATCTTGATTCTGAATTCCCTCTTTCACTTCAAAATGCTTTCACTCTTCTTAAAATTTCTGCATTCTTGTCTTGAGTGTCTTCACCAAAACGTTTCTTGAGTCCTCATGGCTTTTGAAAAATGGGTGATCTGGGTTTATGTCCCAAGAACACCTGATTTCATCATAATTTTCATCTTGAGGGTGTTGGCATAAAGTGGCCAACACTTGAGGTTTTGGACCATTTCAGAAGTCCTGGCCAAAATCCTTGATTTTGTGATTAGAGGGGATTTTGGCCAATTTGCGCAAAAATGCACAAATGCGCATATATGCCAAAATGGCATATATTGGTGAAAAACTGAAAAAATTTGATAAATGCTGAAAAAATGGCCTTATAAAGTGTTTTTGGCCATTTTGCGCATTTTTGCGCAAAAGTGCGCAAATGCGCAAAATTTGCGCAAAGTGCACAAATGCACAATTATGATGAAATTGGCCAAAAAGGCCTTTTGAAGCCTTTTGACAAGATAAAAGGGCCTTTTGCGCAAAATGCGCAAATTTGCCAATATGCATAATTAAGCATATTTTGATGAAAAATGATAAAATGGAGCAATTTTGAAGTTTTGAGGTCTGATATGGCCATTTGTGCCAAAGTGCATAAAATCATGAAATTGGCCAATTGGGCCATTTGAAGCAGTTTTTATTCTTGAATTTCTTTCTTCTTATCCCCTTCTTGACTGGTCAATTTCCATAAATGCCTTGCTGACTTGCAATTGTCCATAAATCTCTTGGTCTTGAATTTGAAATTTTGACTGGAAGATGAGTTCAAGGCTGACTTCCCTTTGTGATTCCAATCACTCTGATTCCCCACCTTCTGTAATTTATGGTCCTGGTGTTTTTGATAACTTGAGGGAGCTTTCTGAAGAGAGTATGGCCCCTACAGAGATTTGGGACATCAATAAAACCTATAATGGTTTTAAATCTGTCAGAGTTATTGAACCACCCTGCACCAATTGTAAGAGGAAAGGGATTCCTTGTGTGGAATCTGCTACTGCTAGGTCCACCAGGTGTCAATTTTTCAATCTTGGAAAAAGAAATTGTTCCCAAGCCCACTATAGCTTTCCTGAAGATGCCAGAAGATTATGGAGCAGCATCAAGAAGGGTGGAAGATTTGGATTGGAAGCTCCTGTTGATGAACCTCCCACCTCTGATGCCACCTCTGGTCACTCCAATTGTGAGTTGATTGGCCATAAAATTGATGGGTTACTGACTTCTGTGTTTTCTTTTCTTCTTCTTCAGTGACTGGATCTAGAATGAGGGGTGTCCAACAATGGAATAATACCAGTGGTTCCTGGGCAGCCATTGGAGGATCAATTCACCCCCAAGGAAATCCCATTGGAGTGGCCCCAGAGGTTCCCATTTTGGTCACCAGAAAAGATGGAAGACTTGGAAAATTGAAGAGAAATTTGGTGGTTCAAGATGAAAATGATACTGATGCTGAAGGCAGTGATGAGATTGATGGAGAAGAGCTTGAAATGACTACCCCAATCCAGAAAAGAAGAATCCAATCCAACTCACAATCCCCAGTCCAAGCCAGTACCACCAATAATGAAGTGATCAGGTCCCCCCAACCACCTCAACTTCCAATTAGATCCCCAACCAGGCCCTCCACACTTGCCTCCACCTCTACCAATATCCAACCACCAGTGGCCAGCACTTCTAGAGACCCAATGTCTCCAGAACCTGAATCAATCTTTGAAACCCTTTGCCACTGGAATATTACTGGCAACTTCACTGATCAAAAAAGAGTGAACAAGAAGGTGGTCACCTCTCTATTTTCTGAAGTTGATGCTTTAACTGAGGTGTTTGTTGATAAGGCCATGAAGAGTGCTATTCCAGGGGAGCCCACGGCTGCTTTGGCCAGGGAGGCAGTTGCTTATGAAGATGCCATGGTTGTTAAGTTTAGATAAGCCTTGAAGAAATTTTGATGAGGATTATCTGTAGCTGGTCTTTACCATTACTAGTGTTTGCTCTTGATTATTAAATAAATTCTCTCCCCAAACAAGATATGGGAGTTATGATTGCTTCTTTTGAAACAAGAAATGAAAAATAAATCATACAAGTAAAAGAAAATGAAATAAAAAATAAAAAATAAAAATGAAAAAGAATTGAGAGAAAAAGAGAGTAAAGAAAGAAATAAGAACTGCCTGAGGGTTGTCTTTCTTGTGGTGAGTTGTTTGATTTTGGCCAAAAGATTCTGAAAGATGAAATCAAGCATTTGATTCTCACAGCATGGCCAAGGTAATGTTTTTACAAGAATTAGACCCCTCAGGTATGCATACCAGGAGATGGAACTTACTTTCATAACTTCCACTCCCCACCAAGCACCATAAATGAAAATTGAAATATGCCATAAGATGAATTTGATAATGAATGTCTTGAAAGATAATTTATGGCATGATTAAAGAAAGAAGAGAAAATAAAAGAAAAGATTGGGCCAAATCTTGATGAAAGGTCCAAATCTTGAGGGTAGTATGTTGCAAGGCCTTCTGAACCTGTCCAAAGAATTGACAAGTGCTCACAAAGTGGCCAAGGTGATGCTTACAATAAATTTGGTAGAATACCCCCTTAAAGGTGCATGCCAGGAGAGGAACTTACTTTCATAACCTCCAATCCCCACCAAGCACCATAAATCAAACTCTTGAGGCATTTGGGCCAGGCTTGTCTGGATAAAAAGTGTGAAAATCCTTGACAAGGTCTGGGGAGTTGGTAAGGTTGGAAGCTGGTTCCCAAGTTGTTCTTTCTGGGTCTTCATTGAATCCTTTCCACTCCACTAAATACCATAATGAACCTCTCTTGAGTTTTGAGTCCAGAACCTGAGCCACTTCCCATTCTTCTTGCTCTTCCACTATTACTGGAGGTGGTGGCATTTGGTGTCGATTTGGGATAGTTGATTGCTTCACTGGTTCTAATAAGGACACATGGAAAACAGGGTGAACTGACTTCCATTGTTGAGGCAACTTGAGGTGATATGCATGGCTGCCAATCTTCTTGAGAACTTCAAAGGGTCCCAACCATCTTTCTGAAAGTTTCTTGGTGGGTCTTGTTGTCTTGATGTTCTTGGAAGCTAGCCATACTTTGTCCCCAGGTTGGAAATCAGGTGGAATTGCTCTATTTTTATCTGCATACTTCTTAAAACGCTTTATTGCTGACTCTAATTCTTCCTTGACAACTTGCTGTACTGATTTGAGTTTTGATGATAACTTTCCAGCAGGTGTATCTTGAGAAATGTGAATTGAATCAAAGCTGGGATTTCTTCCATAAATAGTGAAAAATGGAGACTGTTTTGTTGATGAATGTTCTGCATTATTATAGGCAAATTCAGCCAGAGGGAGCCAGGTGTGCCAGTCATCTTGATGGTAACTGACATACATCCGAAGATACTGTTCTAGAATCTGATTTACCCTCTCTGTCTGTCCATCTGTTTCAGGGTGAAAGGCAGTTGAAAGATCTCTTGATATCTTGAGCTGCTGACACAATTGAGTCCAAAATGATGAAACAAATAATGAACCTCTATCACTAACAATACTGATTGGAAGACCATGTTTGGAAAAGACATGATTAATGAATATTTGAGCTAAATCCAAAGCAGTGATTGTTGAATAAGTTGGAATAAATATTGCCATTTTTGAAAATCTGTGTACAACTACTAAAATTGAATCAAAGTTGCTTGACAAGGGCAATTGGGTGATAAAGTCCATTGATAAAGAATTCCAAGGACCAGATGGAATTTGAAGAGGCTTGAGTAATCCAAACTTCTTATGGTGGATGTTCTTGTTTCTTGAACATTGCTGACATGCGGACAAATAGTCCTTGATGATTTGATTCATGCCAGCCCAATAAAAATCCCTCTTGATGAGCTTGAGGGTCTTCTCCTGGCCAGGATGGCCAGCCAATGGTGAGTCATGACGCTTTTGAAGAATGTCCAATTGAATTTCATGATTGCTTGGAATGAATACTCTATCTTTGAACAATAATAATTTTGCTTGAGGTTCAAGAGAATAGTCTGGGACTGATTCTCCTCTTGCTAATTTCTTGAGGATTTCCTTATAATCTTTGTCTTGCCATACTTTTCTTTGAATGTGATCAATTACATCTGAAAAAATATCAACTTTTATTGAAAAGAATCTTGACTCTTGAATTTCATTTTGCTTGAGAACTTGATGAAGATTCTGAGGATTCTTGCTGATGAAATCCACCCCCCTCTCTGGGTGCACGTCGTCCTGACGTGACAAGGCATCTGGTAAAGTGGCCAGCCTGCCCGGGCGGTAAGTGATGATAAAGTGGAATTCAGATAGAAATTCTGCCCAACGGGCTTGACGACGAGTAAGGACTTTAGAGGACATAAAATACTGAAGGGAACAATGGTCTGTCAAGACCTCAAAAGAATCAGAAAGAGAAAGGAGAAAAGCTCTTCAGCGCTTGAGAGCCCAAATTATGCCAAGGAGTTCCTTGTCATGAATTTCATAGTTGAGTTCAGCTGGTAAGAGCTTGCGACTATCAAATGCAATGGGATGCTTTCCTGAGTCATTCACCTGACTCAGTACAGCACCCAAGGCATAATCAGAAGCATCAGTCTCTACAATGGTTGGTAGAGAAGGATTAAAGTGAGAGAGAATAGGAGCAGTGGTGAAAGCTTCTTTGAGTATTTGAAACTGACTAAGAGTTTCCTCATTGAAGATAAAGGGAGAATCTTTTTTAAGGAGGGAAGTGAGAGCAGAGATTTTTTTGGAATAATTTTTAATGAAAAGACGATAGAAGTTGGCAAAGCCAAGAAAGGATTGAAGGGCCTTGATGTTCTTGGGCTGAGGCCAATTGAGGATTTGTTGAACCTTTGAAGAATCCATCTTGAGGCCATCACTTGAAACAACATAGCCCAAGTATTCCACACTTGAGGCATGGAATACACACTTTGAGGCTTTAGCAAACAAATTATTGTCTCTCAGTCTTTGGAGAACAGAGGCCACATGTTTAACATGTTCATCCAAAGAGCTAGAGAAGACCATAATATCATCTAAGTACACTACAACAAAAACATCCAAATAATCTGCAAAGATATCATTCACAAGATTTTGGAATGAAGCTGGAGCATTGGTTAAGCCAAATGGCATAACCAAATATTCATAACTGCCATATTTGGTTCTAAAGGCAGTTAAGTGCTCATCCCCCTCTTTGATTCTCAAGAGGTTATAAGCACCACGCAGATCTATCTTGGAGAAGATAGTAGCACCGTTGAATACGTTAAGAAGCTGATTCGTTGGAGGAACAGGATACCTGTTCTTCCTAGTGACAGCATTAAGTTTGCGGTAGTCAACACACAAACGAAGACCGCCATCCTTTTTCTTAACAAAAAGGACAGGTGCTCCTGTTGAGGAGGAGCTTGGTCTAATTAAACCTTTCTCTACATTCTCTGAAATTTAGGCCTGCAGTGTTTCTGACTCATTTCTTGATAAAGAGTAGATAACACCAACTGGAGGTAGAAGACCCTTATGATGATCACAGGCACGGTGTGGAGGAAGTTTCTCTGCTTTCACTTTGGAGAATACATCCAAATATTTGTGATAAACAGGAGGGACTACCTTCAGAACAGTTTCAATCTCTTCTGGCTCTTCCTCCTCATCCCACTGCTCCTCCAGGGAGGCATGAAAAGATAAAGGAGGAAGGTCCATATCCCCTTGAAAGAGATGAGGTGAAGATATAGCAACATCTTCTCCAACATCTTTTATCTCTTTGAAGACTTCATCTCTTAATGGAAGTAATGACTGAGAGGGAAAAATGGAGGGGTTATGGACAGAAGGAGGAAGGGGAGGTGTCTTAAGTTCACCAACCAGAGCAACACTGTTGACAGCAGTGGAAAAGTCATTACTAGTAGAAGAAATAATACCACTAGAATCCTTATGATTAGAATCATAGGTGATCAATCCATTTTTCCAATCAATAATGGGATTGAAATGGTAAAGAAAATCATAGCCCAATATTAGGTCTTCTCCCTTGGGTGAATCTATGATAAAGAAATCCCATTCAAAGCTTGGGAAGGAAGGTAAATCAACAACCCACTTGGTATAATGGGTGATGAACAAGGAAGTGGATTCACTGGAATCCAGAATGAAAAGAGGAATCTTTTCAGGGAGCTCTGACAGAGTCAATGAGTACTTGAGAACAAAATTCTTTGCAATAAAGGAGTTTGTAGCACCAGAATCAATGAGAATACTATAGAAAATATCAGAGATTGAAGAAAAAATAAGAAATTTTAAAGATTTCTTGACACTAGTATTCAGAGTGCACAATTGTGCTCTTGAAGGAAATAAGTGAGAACCATTGAACACATCATGATTCCCACTCAGGCTTTTCCCTGCTTGCTAGGGAAGCCTTTTGATGACCCTTGCCTATTCTCAGGCCTCTTGAAGCATTTTTCAAATGGGTGTTTACCACCACAATAATTGCACAAGCCTTCTTTAATCCTCCTCTCCTTTTCAGAAACGATTAATTTATTGTCCTTATTGAGGAGAGCAGCATGAGGCTTGTCTTTGGACACTTGAAAATTCTTCCCCTTCTTATTCTTCTTGTGATAAAGCTTCTTTGATGATGAACTTTGAGGGGGCTTGGAGGAGTTGGATCCACTGATTGGAGGCTTCTTCTCTTGATGGCTACCCTTTTCCTTCTGCCTCTCATGGTACCTGGTATCTAATTCCAAGGTGATGTCCATGAGTTCTTGAAGACTATCAAAAGTTCCAGGGTGAGAAGCCAATTGGTCCAACAACCTTGATGCCAAGCCTCCCCTACACACATGAATATAGGCTCTTTCCCCCCAGTCTCCAATTCTTGACATTAAACTTCTAAAATCAGCTATGTACAAGGAAACTTGACCACTTTCCCTCATCCTCAAATTGTCCAACTCTTGTTCAGCTTTTCTGACTTCATTGGGATCACCAAACAGAGTGAATAACTGGGTTTCAAATAACTGCCAGTTATTGAGGAGATAAGATGGGTCTTCATTGGAGATATTTGAGAGGTAAGGTTCAATCCATTTGCCAGCTCTACCAGTAAGAAAAGAAGTTGAATAAAGCACCTTCTTCCTGTCAGAGAAGAAGTTTTCTGGGTCATTATGAAAGATTAATTGACAGGATTGAATGAATCCTCTCAATTTATGAGCTTTAGTACCATCAAAAGAATCAGGTGCCTTCATTGATGGAGTCTTGAATGCAGGGACTTTTGAAGTGTCCCTTGGGGCAACTGCTTGAGTGAGTTGTCCCATAAACTGAGTCATTTGCTCCATCATCTTGAGGAAATTTGGTTCAGCTTGAGAGACAGAAGGTTGATTAGAAAGGGCTAGATTTGGAGCCTCAGGAGCTTCAGAAGCACCTGCCAAGGCAGCTGCCACTTCAGTCTCCTCAGATTCTTCCTCTTCCACAGACTCCTCCCCCTCCTCATCTTCAGCTTCTCCCAATCTACTACTAGGCCCTTGAGGAATGCTTGGATAGCCACCCAACAGTCCAGAGAATGATCTTGATCTTCTAGACTTCACACCTCCTCTTCTGGAGGGTGCTGCTCCTTCCATTGGTGGTCCTCTGTCCAAATTTGCACTCAGTTGATGAACTGATGGTGTGCGGTCAAGAGGAGCCCTTGCTGTAGGAGTGAGAACAGCTTGATGTCTTTGAGATCTTGTATTCTTGGCTGGAGGGCTATGCTGAACTGGCATTATGAAAGAAGAATGAATAAAACTTGATGATACTTTGAATAAAAGAAGGCTTGACCAAAACAATCCAATGAAAATCTTGATGAACTTGAGAAATCAATCAATAATCTTGAAGTGAATCAATATGAATAAATCTTGAAGAGTGAAGATGAAAAAGTCAAATTCTTATGAATAATCAATTTCAATCAATAAGTCAAATCAAGTCAATCAAAATTAAATCAATTAAGTCTTGAGGAATTCAATCAATATCTTCAAAAGTCAATTCAATTTTCTTGAGGAATAAAATTCAAATCAATCAATTAAATCAAATCTTGAGGATAAATCAGCTATCTTGAGTATTCAAATCAAGTCAATCAAATCAATTCAATCAAAGTCAATTCAAAATCTTGAGGTGAAATCAATGTCTTGAGGAATCAATCAATCAATCAATAATCTTGAGAAATTTCAAAATCCAAAATCACTGAATACCCCAAAGCAATAAAATCCCCAAATGATTAATCAATTAACCCAAATAATTCCACTCAAATAACCTGATAAAAACCTGAATTCAGACAAAAAAGAGAAATGAGAATGATGATGATAAAGTGAAATGGTCAGCAGAAATTTTTGAAATGAGAAAGAGAATCAATTTTCATTTGAATGAAAAGAATGAGATGAAAATTGATGAGAGAGAAAAAATCATAAAAATCATAAAAATCATAAAATCATAAAAAGATCATAATTGAAGAATGAGAGAAATGAATAAAATGAATGAAAGAAAAAGAAGCAATTATGAGTTAATTGAAATAATGTCACAGGGGCTCTTCTAAGTGAAGAGGGCCTGGCACTCAGTGAACAGACTTACTTATGGAGGGCTCAAAAGGAAATACTCAAATGATGAGAGTAATGCAGTAAGAGGATAAATTCCTAGTCATAAAATAATAAGTATAAAAGATAAGAGAGACAAAGCAAAAGCAATAATAAAGAGCCAACCACAAATAATCCTGTACCACTGTTTCAACCTGTTCAGAAAAGAGAAAAGGATTAATAAAGGATATGGCCACCAGGACTCTACTGAACAGGTGAGGGAAGGCAAAGACTAACTTAATAAATAATAAAATAATATTCTAAAAGTGAGAATAAAATAATATTAAATAATAAATCAACTATTTTAATTAACTGGGGGAAAAACCCCCAGGTGGGTGAAGAGGGGCTGGTATATGTGAGAAATACCAGCCTTGGAGTTTGAGTGTTGAGATACTTGTCTGTATGCTGGAAGAATTTGGATGTGGGATTGAATCCTGTATTGGTGAATCCAATACAGGTTATACAGTCAATACAGGTATTTGCGCCTGTATTGATTACAGGCCTGTATTTGGTGAATCCTGTATTTGGGTCTTGCCTGTATGACTGTATTGAGGTTTGAAACTGTATTTGGATATTGCCTGTATGAAAACTGTATTTGGAGAATCTTGAATGAAACCCCCTTGCTGATTGGGTTTTGAGGGGTATCAATGAAGTAATGATTGTTGAATATGATTGGTAATGCCCCTGACTCCTTGGCTGTGACAGTTAATTAGTGTCATAATATTATCTTAAAATTTAAAGATTACCATTTATTCATTTAAAACTCTTGTATTAGGGTACCATACTTATAATATCAAACTAACTTGGCCTGCATCTGGTTCCCATAAGGATTTGAATTAATGCATTATACCTAAGGTAGGAAAGCAGGTTGAATTTACTGGAATTATGGTGGTAAAATTTAGGCCACAGTCTATAGTTGGGTTTTGAGTAAGATTTCTGAAATAATTTTAAAATATTTTTAAATTAAAAAAAAATTTTACATCAAATTTTTCTTGAAATTTATTAAAAAAATTTCAGAATTATTTTTACTTTGACTTCTTGCATGCTACATAGTTTTATAAATATTGTATTTTTTGGTTTTATTAATCATTTTCAATTACTCCATTTTTTTTCTCTGTGTTATTTTTTAATAATGTCCAACCAGAATCCAGACTCTCAATTATCTTCTTATGAGAGAATAAGTTGTTTACTCTCAGAATAACATGAAACTTCAGATGTTGTGGAAAATCACAAAGATTGCAACACAATCTGTCATGGAAGGTGTTCTTACTAACTTAGGTGATATTCCAAGTCAAACTTCCCATCAAAAAAAAAACAACAAACTCATGAGGAAGCCCAAGTTCATTGAAATTAAGTGGAACATGAAGGCTAGATGAAGCTTCAAAGAAAAATAAATGAAAGAGTCAATGCAGAAGCACAATGACTTAGGCAAGCTAAAACATTCCTGAGACATTAAGAACAATAAAAAGTTTTCCAAGGCCATTTTATATGGAATGAGGAAAGTACAAAGTATTTGTTTTATTTGATTGTGGATTTCAGGATGGATTTCACAACAATGTGATTTATTTCATGGTCACATTATTTTCAAAATAATGAATATTGAAAAAAGGACTTCAATTTACTTAAGTATTTGTCTTTTAAGACCATAGAACGCTGTTGTAAAGCATTAATGAAAATATATAGAGTAAGTCAATTCCAGAATATTGTAATTGAATGAATATACTGATTCAACTTTATTTATATGATTAAAGATTTTTGTGATGCTACTGAAGGGGAAGGATTATAAGCACAGTTTCAGAATTATCACATGAAAAAGGAGGTAAGTGGAAAATTTTCAAGTTTTTTTGGGAAACAAATTGATCAATTTCAATTCAAACAGGTACATGATATACTAAAGCAATTGAACATGAAAAACTGTGGAATGAATGCCAATGGGATGAAATTGGGTGATTTCACACAACAAAAATCACAAGAGAGCAATGAAATTAAAAACAAAAATTATTGGAATAGGTGTGGGATTAATGAAGGACAAAACGGATATAGTGATACTGAAGAAGAAGAGAAGGAAAATGAAAATACTCAGGTTACTAATGAAGGAAACAATCAACCCAGACCCTTGAGTTTGGGACAAAATATTCATGAATCTAGAAAAAGCAATTGTTATGGATCAATAAGTAAATATTAAATTTTCAGCTCTTCATCAGCAAGGCTGTATTGGTTGTTATTGACAAATATGAATAAAAACATGCAAGGGATGTTATGCCCAGTCATGATAATGATGCAGAAAAATCAAAAGAGGGAAGAGGAGAGAGATAGGTGTTAAATGGAAATAGACAAAGAAAAATGTCTTCAAGAGGAGTGCAGGTGTGTTGGAGATTAATAGCAATGAAGTTGTATGGATATAGGACTGTTTATTATGTTTGGAAAAGTCATGGGGGTGGTTCCTGCCTGATTGAGGGGTATTTATGGAGGTTAAAATGTATCCAAATGGGAAAATTTCTGCAATAAGGTAATTTTCAGAGAAACAAAGTAACATCCATTGAAATTTATTTTTATTTTTCTGAATGCTCTGAGAATAATAAAAAAAGGTTATTCAATAGGAAAAATAAAATGTGATACATATGATTTGTATGAAATTGTATAGGAAATTTTTGGGTAATTGGTTTATCAAGTGAAAGTATCAGATTCTTTGAAATGTGATAATTCATGAAATTTATCAAAAAGAAAAATCACATGAGAAGTAAGCAATAATTGAGGACCCTCTTGAATAGAATTTAAAAAAAATTCTGATTATATTTTCTTATAATAATGAGCCCTTGGTAACCATCTAGCCACATTCCCATGAGTATACATTCTAGTTTTAGTGTCTCTTATATTACCCAAGAATACCCCATATTTATATTGTCATCACATTATCCAATCACAAGAATATTTAAATTATTTGATTGTTTTCAAAGGCTCACATCAAAAAATGCCCAAAATGGTACCAAATGAGGACACTATTGTAGATATTGCACAAGAAACAGACGACTTAATTAACAAATTGAATTTCTACAAAAGTAAAATAGCCCATTTGAAATCACAAAGCAATGCTATGTATTCTGAAACTTCACAGCTCCAAACTGCCATAGAAGAAAGAGAAAGCACCCTTAAACAATTATTGAATGCTTACAAGGAAGAATCACTCACTTTACCAAATTTCTTAGAGCAGATTACATGAAGAGGTATACACATATTTTTTCTCTTAACCTTTTAAATTTAATGAAAACATGAATCAGAGCTCTTTTTATTAATAAAGATCCATGTTTTATTCTCAGGAATTATGATTTGTGAAAAATAAACATTTCAAATGTTCTTGAAGACCAATTTTATTGCAATCAAATATTTCCAAAAAAAGAAATTTCATTATGTAACTCATGTTTTCAATTTCATTATGGACAAAATCCCAAAATGATAAATACAACAGTACACATTCCTTTCCCCATCCAACTGCATATTATTCCCATTCAGAATGTTATTTCGAATCATGCATGCAATGGTGACTTTACCTGTGTTGATCATCAGAATAGCCTGAGGTTATAAAAAGAATCGAAATACATTTTTCAATCTCCCAAAATCATTTTAAACACCCATTCTACCAGAATATATTCTTTTAATTAATAATTTTTTTTTTTTGCCAAAAAAGTACAATTCTTACTGAGTTGAGGAGTGCATGTTATTGAATCTTTAATTTTATTCATCCCTTGTATTTTTGGATGGTGTGAGTATTGGAACCTTTACCAAGTATCCATAATCCCTGATTAGTAAACAGCTCTGTGGGAATCTTGCTATGCCATTCAATAAGTCCTTCTCAATATGAGACTTGCAAAACAGTCTACAATCATAAACAGAACCTGGCCATCCTCCAAAAACCTATGAGAAAAGTACAAAAATTAATTTCATATTTTATTATATATTAAAAGAATTTCTCACATTTCTGAAATTCCCTTCACCATCAACAATGCATTGAAATACTATTGAATTCCAACCCTTAAAATTGACATACAAATTGCACTCATTTTTTTGAGGTGGAATGATTGGGATATGCATGCCATCTATTTCACCAATTATGTTTGTAAGTCATTGTCTGTGCTTGAAATAATCCCTAATTACATTCCACTCAGCATCATTATTCATAGAAAGAGGTCTGATTGCAAACCGCTGAATGAGATCTCAAATAGTAGAAAAATTAAAGTTAAATCTTTCCCTATAGTCAAGTCATGCAATTTTAATAAGATTCTATGAGTTACCTCTTGTGATACCCTGTAAGCTGTGGCTTCTCCAATGTTGAATAAGTGCCCCACTGTTTCATATGAGCTACCATAGCCAATTTGATAGAGTGTAACACCAAATTTCTCCGCTATGGTTAAGCTTTGAATGTCTTCTTGGTTTCCATTTGAGATATCCATGGATATTGAATAGAAAAGTGTAAAAAATCTGTCGTGTCCCATTTGGAATAGCCTTATGAACCTGGATTCATTGTATAGTGACTTGTTGTTCCATGGATTGAAGTTCTCCCCATGCTGTATTTCCTGATGATGAAAACACCTAAAATTGCTGTAGTATGATGAATGAAATTCCCAAAAGAAACTAAAAAATGAAATGGTGTGGATGATTGTAGGAAAATCCATTTTGTAATGATACAAAGACAAAGTTTCATCTATTAAAAACACATCAATGCAAAAAAATTCAATAAATTTTGATCACAAAATTTGTTTAATTTTCAAATAAAATGTAAACTGAAACCTAACTCAAAATTTCTAAGAGGCAATCATGGGATTGAATGACAACATAAAAACCTACAACTGGCTAATGCCTATTCTTGGAATAAGTACTTGTAGAAAAGAATGAAAACTCAGTCATTCCATCATAACAATCAGCCACATGTCTGTTTTTACATGGGTTAGGAACCTTTTCCTCCAAAAATCCCGGTCTTTTAGAAAAAGAAGGATTTCTTCCACCAGTGCATAATTTGTGACTTTTGTTTTCATTTAGGTTTTATATCCAAAAACACTGAGATCTTTCAAACTGGATATGTTTTTACCACCTGATTTGGATCGATTTTCTTTAGCTACCAAGATCCTTCAGAGTAGCTTTGTGTGTGATTTAAGGAATAAGTGTGTTGGGTGATATCCTAGGCCTGATTGAGTTATTCTCGGTTCTGCCACTGGTTTCCGCATTTGGGCTTGGATCAAGCTACTATTGACATTTTGAGTCTCACCTCGCTACAGCGATAGCTCTGTATCGAGTGACTGCGGGCCCGGGCGCAGCGCAGAGGTCAAATTCAAAATGATTTTTTTTTTGTTTCCAGAATTTTTGTCAGCGGTTGGCTTTGGTTGTTTTTAAATTCGATCCAACTCAATTTAATTCTTCTTATCCCAAATCCATCGATCACAAGGATCAATCCATCAAAAGGATTTCGTCTGATCAGCATCCAAGAAACTCACACAAGAAAGATTTCTCTCAAATGAATCCGAACTCCAAACCTTTTCAGGGCTTTAGACCCACCGCTGAAGGTTTCATGCCAGCTAATCCTCCATCAACAGCCCCAAACGACCCGAATCAACAACAAGCTGATCAATATCACAACTATCCAAATAGCTATAATCAAAATCAGATTCATGATCCAAATCAAAGCTATTATGCATACCATCAACAATTTAATCCACAACAACAATTTATCCACCAACAAAATTTTCAATATCATAATCAATATCCAAATCAGCAAGCTTATCGTAATCAAAATCAATTCAATCCACATCTTTATCACCAACATCAACAACAACAGCCTCAGCAATATCATCATCACCATCATCATCATCATCAAAATCATCATAAACAACAGAATCAATCTCATACCCCTGATAATTGGGAAGAAGAACCTCCTTCACATTCATCTAATCAACCTCAACAGCCAACTAATACCAATAGCAATAATGGTCCAAAAACTTTATCAATCTCATCCACAACTCGTCCAAAACAAACTAACTCCGATAAACCAGCTGTCGTCTCTTTAAACATTGGAAAGAAAAAAGATTCTAATCAAACTTCATCCTCAAAATCTACCAGCGATCCAAAACCTTCAACACTTCGATCTCAACCTTCAACTCAAACTAACAAAAAAGTCATTTCAATCGGAAATTCATCTAAACCACCCAATCCACCATCTGCAAACGAACCTTCATCACTTTCTGTATCATCATCTACATCACTTGAAACAATTCCTCTCCCTGAAACAAGCTCAGTCCCTACTTCAAAGTCAATGACAATAGGTGAAACTCGTAGACCAATTAAAGATGCTGATGCTATTAAAATTGAAGTTGAAGCAGCCGTAGACGAAGAAACTCTGAAAGATCTTTATGACTCTAAAAAAGATGCCGAAACAAAGGAAGAAGGAAAAGTTCATGTCAACATTGTCTTTATTGGCCATGTTGATGCCGGCAAATCTACTATGGGTGGTAACATCCTTTACCTAACCGGAATGGTCGATAAACGAACAATGGAAAAACTTGAAAAAGAAGCAAAAGATGCCGGTAAAGAATCTTGGTACCTCAGTTGGGCTTTAGACTCAACCGTTCAAGAACGTGCACAGGGAAAAACTGTCGAAATAGGTCGTGCTTACTTTGAAACAGATCTCAGAAGATTTACTATTTTAGATGCACCCGGGCATAAAACTTATGTTCCTGCAATGATCTCAGGTGCTAGTCAAGCTGATATTGCTATCCTTGTCATATCAGCTCGGAAGGGTGAATTCGAAACCGGTTTTGAAAGAGGTGGTCAAACTAGAGAACATGCCATGTTGGTCAAGACAACAGGCGTAACAAAACTAATAGTCGTCATCAATAAAATGGATGACATAACCGTACAGTGGGATCAAAGTAGATACGACGAAATCGTTAACAAATTAACACCTTTCTTAAAACTTTCAGGATTCAATCCAAGTAAAGACATCACCTTTGTCCCTGTATCAGGCTATACAGGTGGTAATATTAAGGACAGGATAAGCAAAGATAAATGTTCTTGGTATGAGTAAGTAATAATAACAAATTTAAATCTTCAGATGTTTTTTTAACATTCAACTCAATCTTATGTTTCTTCTTTAAAGTGGACCTTCTCTTCTTGAGCTCTTAGATACAACCCAACTTGGCGATCGAAAGTACAATGCACCATTGATGATGCCAATTTCAGAAAAATATAAAGATATGGGAGCAGTCGTAGTTGGAAAATTAGAATCAGGTAAAGTAATTAAAGGTCAATCAGTGCTCGTGATGCCCAATAAGGTAAGTTTCTCTTTTATAACTCTTTACTAATCAATTTCAAACAACTGATAATCAGTCAAATACTTGAATAATCAGTCCGTTGCTGAAGTCTCAGCTATCTATAACGAGATGGAAGATGAAGTACCCCGGGCGCTGTGTGGAGATAATGTTCGAATCAGACTTAAAGGCGTAGAAGACGAAGATATTGTCAGTTTATATTAAATGCCAATCCAAACCGGCTATCAACTCATTCAAGTTATTTTTTTAGTTATGTGGGTTCGTATTAACAGATCTACACAAACCGATTCGAACTGTCACTCGCTTTGAAGCTCAATTAGCGATTTTAGACTCAAAAAATATAATTTGCGCTGGTTATGGCGCTGTTATGCATGTTCACACGTTAGCTGAAGAATGTACATTATCTGCTTTGCTTCATTATTATGATAAAAAATCTGGCAAAAAGTCACGGAGACCACCTCAATTTGCCAAAAAGGGTATGAAGGTAGTAGCCTTATTAGAAACGACAGCCCCGATTTGTGTTGAAACGTAAGTTCCTTAATTGTTCATAGTACAAGACCCCTTCTAAAATTAGCTTGTCTCTTCCAATATTTAGCTTCAAAGATTATCCACAGCTAGGTAGATTTACTTTGAGGGATGAAGGCAAAACAATTGCAATTGGAAAAATTACCAAACTATTAGAACAATCACCAGATGAAACATTGGGACTTTCAAAACTTAAGATCAGTAATGCTGCTGCGCCTACGCAATCTTCAACCACAACTTGAAAAGAAATTTCCTTTTAGTTTTTTTTTCTTCGAGATATACATATCGCTTGTTTCTTTGTTTTTGTTTTCTTCTTCATTATTAAAACGATGTTTGTTTCAAAGGTTTTTTTCCCTATAACACTTCTTTTATACATTGGTTTTCTTTTTCAATGCAATAAATTAATCTCAAGAAAAAAATTCAAAAAAAGAAAAGGCTTTTTTTTCTTTTTTTCTTGAATAAAGACTTTTTATGAAGAAAAGATTTTGTTCATTATAGTTTTTATGTTAGCGGGCTTTCAGTAGATTTCCTGATCTTGGCATAATTACATTTAGATTTTTCTAACTGAATTAGTGAGGACATTTAATTAACAAATGTGGCTTATTTTTAGAGTGTTTCGATGTGATAAGTCAAATGAAATTCTTAAATTTTTTAAATATTCGACCTATTTATACCTTTCTAACATTTTCAATGTAATTTGACGTAAAAGATGTTGAAGGACTGTGTTAACTCAATGCAAAGAAGGTTTTGAAACTTTTTCCCACTAAATTTAAAAATATCAGATGCACGCCAACGTCTTTAATTTGGCGTCAATTGAAAACGCATCATCCACGCTAAAAACCAATACCGGCTCATTCCTCATTGTGAATTTGATGGTTATAGATTATTATCAAAATATCATGATCCAAGCAAAAAATAAAATAAAAACTGAGTATTAAAAACTCCCTCAGGATTATTTTATGGGCGTCGATTTAGCAACATCCTGCGTCGATTGAGGAAGACCACCGGCTAAACCGACGCTGGCGCATCCCCCGGATATTTTTCTTTCTCATGAAACAAAAACAAACCCTTTTTTACATTTTTTAATTTTTTACTTTGAAAAAAGTTGATTTTTCTTATCACCATTGAAATCAGCTTGTTTCTTGGGGTGGAAAAACTCCTCCAAAAAACAACTTCCCCACAAAAACACAAGCTCATTTCAATGGTGATAATACTTTTTTTTTTCAAAAAAACACATTAAAGTTCAAATATGAAAAGTTATGAAAAATTAAAAAAAATAGATTTTAAACATCATGAGCCATCTTTAACAATGAAAAGGAATCAAATTAAAATATAAAAATAAAAAAAAAGAAGAGAAAACACATAAATCTATACATATACTTTGACTTTTGGCCATTTTTGAGAAAATACATATTTGTCATTTTGAGAATGGAATTTTCTATATAATTTAAACAATTTCAAAGTCAAAAAATTACAATTAATTAATACTCTACAATATGAAATTTTTATGTAGAAATTTGTTCTTCTAAAAACGGAATAGTGACCATTATCTTTTTGGAAAATATGTTAAATAAACAAAAGAGTGCTCTTTGATGTACAATTTTGACATTTGTTGAGTTTCCTGTTTACATATGTGATAACTATCACTAAAATTTGAACTCTCTAATGTACCTTTAGTACATATATTGCTCTTGCAACAAATAAATTGGGATATTCATTAAACAATAAGGTCATTTTTTTGAACATTAGTGATTTTTGTGGGGTATATATATCAGGTGGTATCATGTGGAAATTTCTAGAGGGGAAGGTATTCATAAACCATGTAAATGATTCTCTATATCATAAAAAAAACAAGAATAAAATAACTAAGTGGTATGAGCTACAATAAAGCTTTTATATTATTCATAAATTTGAAAAAGGAGAATTACTTCATATTTGGGGTTGTCAAGCTTACCAAATCTTGAATTTAAAATTTTGAATTCAATTAATAAGTCTGTGTGAATACCACACCTCAAAAGGTGCAGTATTTCATGGTGCAAAAAACCCTATTTTGGTACCTATCACAAACCATGTCCAAGCAAGTCCATTCAGCTTCTTCAGCTCTTACAGAAACATCTCAGTTGATAATTAATGGAAGAATTGCCACCATCAAAATTTCTTGTATTTGAGGGAATGGCACAGCTTCAGGACCCAGATTTGGTTAGGATATTTTTTGTTTCTCTGCTCTAGGGACCTCCCACAGACCTATGTTTCACATTCACCATGAGAAAAATGGCTACACCTGACAGCAGGTGTTCCATTTGGACAGTAGCTTGGACCCAGCATGTACAAGCCTAAGCCCCTTCTTGGAACTAGGTTGAACCCAGAATCTCAATGCTTGTTGATCTCACAATGTATTCCAAGCCACTGGAAGATTTCAGAATTTTTATGTTTTATTTGTTTTCTTTGAATTAATAATGAATAAGTTACTTAATTTGTACTTCAGTAAAGAATTTACATCAAAAATTCATGCTGTTTCAGTTTATTTGACTATAAAAGTCTTATTATTTATAGAATTTTATCTTAAATATATATTGAATTTTGACTCCTTAATTACCTATTTTCAAGTCCCTGATAGAAAAATAAATATTTCCAAATGAATTAAATTTTCAATTTAATTCATTATTATCTGCTTTAAAAGGATATTCCAGCTTCAAATGATCAACAAGACTCAAAAAAATCATTTTTGTGTAATTCCCCTTTTTTTTTGACTAATGTATGATTTGGATTTGTTCTCTTAAAAAAATCTTTCTGTTTTCAAAATTTAAAGAAACATCTAGATCTTTAAAAAAGTTCTTCAAAAAAAATATATCATGAAAAAAAAGTCACCCCCTTTTTTTGTTTTTAATTTATTTCATTATTTTGATTTTTATTATTTTAATCATTTTTTATGAAGAGAATGGTTGCAATAGACTGAAGTCTTCCATGAAAGAAAAATAAGTTTATTTAATTTATTATTTTTTTTATCTTTTTTTATTTTAATGTTTCATTTTATATTTTATATTTTATATTTTGAAAGAACTTATTTTTGTGTTTATTTATTTTTGTGTTTTTTTTTATTAAGTTTTTTGTGAATAATTGCAGGTCAAGGCTCTGTATAGCTTAGTAATGTATAAATATCTGTACCATACAATGAGATAATCTAAAAAAATCAGTAAATTAAAATAAAAGGATGTACTGTAAAAATATCTGTACAGTAAATCTTGTTCTGTAAATGGCCTGCTTATGTAGGAAAGTTGACAATTGACTTTTTTACAGTACAAGCACTATGAGCAAATTGGCTACACCTGAGAGCAGGTGTTCCATTTAGAAATTAGGTTGGACTTAATTTGGGGTGAGCTTGGACCCTTCCTGTGAAATAGGTTGGAACCAGAATTCAACTGTTTGTTAGTATTCCCAGTTCTTCAAAGCCACTGTAATATTACAGAATTTCCAAGTTTTTCCTCTTTTTTTCAACTGGATGGAGTAAGTAGAGAATATAGTTTTCAATTTATATTTTTATCTTCATATTAATAATTTTCAAGATGAAAATTTCATCTCAGTATTTATTTTCCATTTAGAAAATTTCAGTTCTTTTGGAGTACAAAATTCTTCAAAACCACTGTTGAAGATGAGAAAATCCCTCATATGTCTTTATTGCTGACTTTATGTTTTTTTATGAATATCAATGCTTATTTATTATTCAAAAACTGGATCACAAATATAAACGTCAGCTGTTTTAAGCTGTAGCCTCTTCTTTAAAAGCTGGATTGATGAGGAGTTTTGTTCAGGTTTTTTTTTTAAATTTTTGCAACCTCAGAAGGAAAAGATAAAGGATGATATATATTTTTTAAGTAAAATTATTTCCCCAAAGATACAAAAATTTATATATATTGTTTTGTTTATTGATTAGAATTACTAGAAATTATTTCCCAGTATTTTTCATTTTCTGATTCCTTTTTATAATGAATGAATTTAATGAATTTCTACTATAAGCACAAACATTAATATTTTTTATTGAGACAGTCCATTAATTTGTCTTGTTTAAAGTTTTGATTTATCAGCTCAGAATAGAAGTAGTGGGCTTTATGCAAAAAAGCCCCTGCTACTGCAGGAAATAATCAATTTTTAAATTAAATTACAGTAGAAGGCCCATAATGGCAGCTACTTTAAAATTGTCAACGATCATTGACAATATAAAATCAGAAGGAATCAAAGTTTCCGTACTGTAATAAATTTGATATATTTTTGAAACTTGTTATAGTAAAAATCCTTGTAAAGGCCTGTTACTGTAATTTTTATTGAAAAAAAGATATAAAAGTAAATCAAAAAAAGTTTTCAAATATAAAAGCCAAACTCAGGAGAACTCAATAAAAACACAAAAAAAAGAAAAAATTCATAAAAAAATCAAAAAAAACATATTACCAAAAAATATGGATAAAAAACTGAAAAAGAATGATTAAAAAGGTAAATAAAACTGTTTTATAGTAGCAGAAAGGCAGTTCTTGATACTACCTTTCTCCAAAGCATATAATATGAGCTTTATTTTAATAATGGAGGTAAACACAATGAAAATCTTATGAATTTTCTTATATTTCATATCATTGAGGTAGCTATATCATTTTGGATTGATTATTTTTTATAAAGAAATAATTTTTAGGATATTATTTATGGCCGTTTTGTTACTGTTTTCCTTTTCAAATATAAGTTTAAATGATATTTATGTTTAAAAATAAATTCGGAAATACCGATAGGAGTATATATTGAATTCAATATAATTTCAATAATATTAATCAGAAATTAAAGATTTCTTATTATAATGAATAAGGACCACTTCACTTATTTTCTGAGAGATATCTGCCCATAAAGCATAATATTATGTCAAAAAAATAGCAAAAGACTTGATTTTAATTCAATCCTGTTCAAATCTCTCTAATATTCATATTAATCATATTTCTCTTATTTTGAAATGTTAAACAGAATTTTCTTTAATTTTTGAATACATATATATGCAAATTTTTATCAGAGTCTCATTGATAAAAAGCATAAAACTAATGGTTTATTGTGATAATTAATTCATTGTTTGTAAAGAAAAGTTATCAATGGGTTCAAGAATTTCTGGATAGAAACCTTTCACATATTTCCATCAAAATATAATATTAATGGTATCAATTACTTTATAAATTATTCATAATGACAATTGAATAATTAAGGAATTATTCAGACCATGTTTTGATTATCAGTAGACATGGCTCAGAAGTGATCTTTGTCACACTTTAATCTTCATTCACAACAAGGTCTAACTTACTTATGAGGCCTGCCTCTATTGAATGCTACTTATATAAACTCCTTAATGTCCTCATTGAGCATAAATACTAAATAAAAACAATAACTGTTACTATATTATCCTTTGAAAACAATTGAAACAGCTGAATATATGCTTTTCTTAACTGAATCCTACAAACAGCTGCTTATTGTTGATTTATCATTTCTTGAGACTGTAAAATATATAAAGTTAACCTTAAACTCACAAACCTACCACAATCTTTATAAATATTCTTTGAGAAATAAATTTTTTAAATTAAACAATTTCTACCAGTTGTTTTGCCTTCATTTAATATGGCATCACCATCATTTGAAAATAACCAATTGAATTGTTTTAATTATTTGTAAATCTGAATTTTTCAATCATTTTAAATGGATTTTGAGACTTTATATTAGCTTAAATTAAATTATTCATAGAAATACATAAAGTGTTCCCTGATACATTTAAGGAAATATTATTGTAGAGAAATGGGAAAATTATTTTTTATATTAGTTTTGATAGTATTAGTTTTTTTATTTTTTAGTATTGAGAAAGTCAAAATCCATGTTTAAATACTTGAAGCTATAAACCAACCAAGTTAAGATACAATTTTTAATTGTCTGGTGCATTGAGAGCTCTTCATAAATACTAATAGCTATAAAATGGGGTTAGTATGCAGGAAATTGGATTGAAAAGTCAGATAAAATATACAATACAGCCAAGATGATCCGAAAATTGATTAAAAAGAATTCTATCTTTATAAAGTGTTTTTAGCTTATCAAATAATTTCTCAAATTTATTTCTTAGTAATATCAATACCTGAAGATTAAATTTAATCAAATTTCATACAAACATCAGAATTTTTAAGCTTTATTTCATTTCTTGATAAAGAAACTACCCTAATTTCCTTCAAATAAAAACCAAAATGATCTTGGTTTTTCACATATTAAAGTACAATAGATAAAGATGGTTACTTCATAATTGGCAATTTCTGCAGAAGAATATGGAAAATGAATCTCAGTTGGTATAAATAAAGAAAAAAATTTAATTATCCAAAAGATAAAGGAGTTAATATTTTCTTATGCTTTAAAATTCTTTTATTAAAAATGTTTTTTATATGAAGATTTTAATTCTTGTTAGTTAAACCATGAGATTGTATAATGAAAAGGTGGGTAATTCTAGAATTGAAACCGAATATTCCAGTTTTAATAATTATATTATCTATTTAAAAGTGTAAAACCCTCCTCTAAAGAAATTGATTTGCTTAAATAAGGGTATGGCTTTTCAATATATAGCACAGTTTTGTGATCCCCTCCTTGAAAATACTTTGTCCCGTAAATCTTTAAATATTTTTTTTCATTTTGGCTTAAATTTTACTTTAAAAAGGGGAGAGAGAAATTGATATGATTTTTTACAAAATACCCTCTTTGATTGATAGTAAACAATTTGATGATAGGGTATATTTTTTACAATATTTATATGTGAAGGAAGTCCAAAATTGTGAAAGAAATTTTATCATTAATGAGAAGTTTTTTTGACACTTTTAGGTTTTTAAGTAAATATTGATACATGGGATTCCATAAGTGGGCTTGAAATAGAATTAATGTTGAAGCTACAATACAAATTTCAAAATATATAAGAAAGACCCCCAAAGGTTGAATTTACTGTAAATTTAATGATAAAAAGTAATTAATAATTTTAGACCAAAGGGGAAATTAAAATAAGTTTTTTAATCATATATTGTTGAATTATTGAATTCTGACAATCCCAACCAAGAAGTTCTATTGAGTCAACTGAATTTATAGTTTGTGGCTAGCATCTGTGGCTTGAATTCCTTCCAAAACTTCTATTTCTTAATTCAATTTATGTGCTATCTCCAACATGAATCCAATCTTTCTCCCATGTCAAATTCTAAATGGAACACCTGCTGTCAGGTGTAGCCACTTTACTCATGGTGAAGGCTGTATAGAGTCTTTTACTGTAATTTTTTGAAGAAAATCAAAAAATAAAGGCAAACAAAATAAAAACTGATTGAAGTTAAAACTCAAATAAATGATAAAGATTTTAGCAAGAATAAAATAAGAATAGAATAATAAATTAAATAAGTACTGCTCATTGCATCATAGGAGACATCCATTTCTTCTACATTTCAAAAAGAAATTTGAAAAAAAAATTGAAAAAAGAAAAAAAATGATATGCATTAAGAGAAAATTAATTAAAAAAACAAGATCACTTGAATATCTTATTTCATTAGATTTTCAAATCCATTGTTATTATTTTCATTTATTCAGTATTTTTGTTTGAATTTTTAAACTAAATTGTTTTTCAAAGAGTTTCTTATTAACATTTATATATTATTTGGAGAAGAATATACCAAAATATATATGTCATGAAAGAAATGATTTTGGGATCCTTTATTGAAAAATCAATTCAATATTTCAATTATACCTCAAAATGGACTCTTGATATAATATTTTATTTAAAGAAGCAAGGAAAGTTACATAAAAACTTAAGTTCTCTCCAAATTAATCTTGGAATTAAGCTCCAAACAAGAAGGAAAGTTTACTTTGAGTTGAGTCTGGTGTAATGAATTTAAGATAAAGCTTCAAGATTATTTTGGATATTTCACTTTCCAATAATTATTATCATTTTAACAGAAAATATAACAAAAATATTGGGCATTTAATAATCCACTAAGGAATAAAATTATTCATTTCATTTAAGCAAAAGATCATTTTCTCAAAAGAAATATTAATGGTGGGATAAGCAGATCCATATGAGAAATATACTAATCAATTGAAAGATTAGTTTGATATAAATATGGAGAAATCTTAAGGGTTCTACTTAAGAAGGATAATTAGAATTTTGTAAGGTTCTTTAGATGATGAATGCAATCTATTTTGATACGAATATGAAATTTTATATGTATCATGTTCAGCCTACTTCCAAAATTTGTCCAGAATATTTATATAAAGTTTCTTGGAACAATATAGCTTCAATTTTTCCTTTCATCGGTTTTTCTCAACATTAATAACATAACTATGCAAATTTCCTTCCTGTATGTTTGATTTTTTAAATTTCTTAGGAATATTCAGAAACAGAATCATCAATAACAATGGATATATAGAATATGATTATAATTTCCTTCAGTTTCAGCTTTGATGACTAGCCTATAGCACCTTTCAGTTTCAGGAAGCTGTAGTATAGATTTGTAGCTCATGTTGAAGTTGAATACCTTGACAAAATTACATAATTTTCTCAGCTTATTGATTGGGCCAATCATATTTCTTATCATATTATATACAAGCTGGTAGAAATTTCCCATAGATATTTAATTTGTATATTTTTTTAAGGTGTGTCTTAATAGCAATAATGGGCAATCTCATAGGTTTAACCATTCTCTTAAGAGATATTTGTGGCAAAAAAGTCTAAAATTTTCCTTAATAATTAAGGTAACCTATATCTATCCCCAATTATCAATTATTTTTAAGGAATTGAAATGTTCAGCCCATCAGAAACTTGATATTTTGTGGCTTTAAACATAAAAAGATCTATAAGATAATCATACCAATTGCAGGAAAGATTTCAGGATGAGTAACCTCAAATGATTAATAAATAGGAATGTAATATTGAAGAGATATAATTCCAGAAAATATTACACAATGAGGTGTCTCAAGGAAAAATATTGAGTTAATAGAATAATTGATATAAAGTAGGATTCAAAATATTAAGGACATTAAATGAAATTTTTGAAAAACAAAAAGAATATCTTTTAACTTCTTGAATATGTGATTAAAAATCTTTCCTAGGGTATCTTACATCTTGCTAAAATATTCTCCCTTAAGAGGTTTTATATTTGACATAAAGTTATTGAGTTAAACATTTGGTTTTCTTTCTGGACTGAAGGCTTGAATTGAGGTATAGCTTTCTCCTGATTAAGAAATAATTTAACTGTTTAAATATTAAAAAGGCTAAATATTTGAATTTCAATCAGAAATGCAGATTGTATTCTCCATATTCTTTTCATATAAGAATCATTGCCAAGATATGGGCTGTTATTTTAATGAAGATCCCTGGATTATGAAAGCACAACCAAATGTTTCTCTGTAAATTCTTATGACCAATTGATTTAAGTTACCAAAACTACTAGTTATTTTTATTCAAGAAAAACCAAATTTTATCATAATCTTATTACAAAGTAATATTTTTTGATTTAGATTTAAGAAATTTATTCTTTATTCTTGAATTCTGTAGCTCAAATTGGAGAAAATAAGGGAAGGCATTTGGTTTTTATCTTTATAAAAACTGCTCTTGGAGAAAAAAAAAACTCAATTATAGTGTATAGGCTTCATAAAATCTCAATGAATTTGTGAAACAAATTATTGCTTAAAAGTTTAATTTAACTCCTTAACTTTCTTCAAAAAAGGGGAATCGGATCATTGCATCTTTAATTCATTTTTCTAGAATATGTGAAAGGGTCAAAAGAACTTGAAATATCCTTTTTTGTGTAAATAGCTATAGAACAGGAATCAAAATTTTGAGTTTTCTAATTTCAAATAATTTGGTTTTATATAAAAATTAAAATAAATTTTTCCTAAAATAAAAATATATTAATCATATAGTTTTGAGCTCTTGAGCTTTGATAATTGTGACCAAAAACATTTTAGGGGAAATTGAACTGCAAATAAATTTCTTGAATATGTGGCTTTAGTTTCTTCCAATTCTTCCATTTTTCAATTTAATTTTAACCCTATCTTCTAATATGTATCCAACTTAATTCCCATTCCAATTTCCAAATGAAGAACCTGCTGTCAGGTGTAGCCACTTTCCTCATGGTGAGTGGGGCTTCAAAAACCAAAAGGAACCTCAAGATCCCAAATTGACAAATTATTCAAAGAGCTTATAAATCCAAAAAATGGAAAAATGGCATATGAACCTAATTCCCTGACCAATGGACCATAATTACCAATTTATGTATGGTGATTGTGTCATTGAAATTAATCCTTTTATGCATGGCTAAACCTCTGAAATTAATAATTTCCAAATACAATAATGACAACATTATGAATGATTTTCTCCAGCGAATCAATTTCTGACATTGACTTCTTCTCATTCCCAATTACAGCATACCTTTTCTCTCCAGAATTCAATATTTAGGAAATACACAAAAAGGGTAAAAGTGTAAACTTTGAATAGTATTAGACATCCATAAGTGCCTGATCCTTCCACCAAGACTTCCCTTAAGCCAATCATTACTCCTCCAAGGTAATGCTGTCCAAATATCTCTAAGGAATTACTCAACATATTTTCAAGACAAAAATTCCAAGTTTCCAGTCCTACATACAGAAAGGACAACCAAAATTCAGAAAATAAAGTCTGAAATCAAATAAAACTGTTTGGAATTGACCCTTCCAGTCAGTCCAGCTTGATAGTTTGGGTAGTTAAATAAATCAAGTTCATTTCTCAATGTGGCCAAGTGTATTTTAACCTAGTTTCAAAGAAAACTGTCCAAAACTCATACAGGTGGGTTTCCAACCTAAACAGAGTAAGTTCTCAAATTTTTCACTTATATTGGCCATTCTTTCAGGCTCTGGGGTTTTGCACCCAGTTAATCAATCTATCAGATTTATTTTAAATCTTTTTAATCTTTATTTAATCTCATATTTTGATATTAAATACTTGTAAGCTTAAGTAAGTCATTTGCCCCTTTTATTTTGTTGTTAGTTGGTTATTGGCAGGAATATTCTTACTAATTACTTCATGTCACAGGGGCTCTTGGGGATAAAAAAAGTGGCTTGGAACTCAGTAATCTGGGAGCTCACTTGGAAGACTTAAAAGAATCAAGGAAATAAGGAAAAGCATATGCTTCTATAATGAGGAAAATTAAAGTAAAAATGGTATGAAAATGATGAAGGAAAGCCAAAGGCCAACAAGCCAACAAAATAAGTACTTAATTACTTTTCCAACCTGTAAGAAAGAAAAATGGAATTAGTAAGGGATATGGCCACCAATATACACTGATAGCAAAGGAAAAGGGTGAAAATGACTGACTTGACAATATTAGTATTCACTATCAAGATAAAAGAAAGTAAAGATAGGATAAAATCTTAGTATATTAATTAACTGGGGAAAAGACCCCCCAGGGCTAGAAATAAGGCTAGTATATGTGAAAAGATGAGATCTTGAATTATTAAGGATGAAAAATAATCTGTATTGCCTGCTTGAGGAAAAATACACCTTTTCAAACCAGGAAATGAAATGGGCTGAATAAGATTCCCATGGTCTATGACTTAAAGACAGGCCCCTATGAAAAAAGAATGTATTGAATGAGAATGGATTCCAAGGGGGATTGATGGATTCTTTACACTTGAAAACGGATTTGGAACTTCCTCTTGAATATTCCTTGGGGGAATACTGCAAATTTGATACGAACCAATACTTTATTAATGAGGTGATTGGTGTTTACTAAAATTTTCTTTCTTGAACCCTGAGTGTGCCTCTTAAAATATTTTGCCTTGAGGAATGAAAAGGTATTTCAAATTAAAGAAGTTTCCCTTGAAATTGTAACCATTAGGCCCCCAATAAAATAAAGTGCATAATGGTTTATAAAACCATTTATAGAACCTCTGGTTATTGAAATAAAAATCTGTCCAAATTTCTTCTGGAATATTTCCTTGACTAATTGGAAAACTGGCCTTTGTGGGGATTCAGGGGTTTTATGAGTGTCTTTGCAAAAATAAGCCTAAAGATGTTAAAAGCTGTATTTTTTCAAAAATGCGCCAAGCTGCCAATACAACCCAAAATGGCCTAATTTTGGCACTTAGGAATAATTCTCTTGTTTGATGGGGAAATAGTTTGAAAGTGAAAAGTGAAGAAAAATGTGAAAAACTTTATTTAACTAAATTTCCCTTCTTTAATGGGAAATTCCAAAAATTGGCCAAGGATGGCCTTGGGAGGGTGAAGGTATCATGCTGGTCTAAGATGATAAAGTAACAAATTAGGCCAAGGATGATGGATATGGCCAAATGGCCAGAAATAAGTATGGAATATAATTTCCATAATTTGATTCATGGGACGTGATTGTAAATGGTTGTGACAGTTGAAACAATAGTTTGAGGATCTAATTGGTTGGCTATCTGGCCATTGGCGTTTTATTCATGGTTTATCATTTCGTGCTGCATAAATATTAGAGAAACATAATAATAAACCTTATTTATTTAATTTTTTGAAGATATTTCAATTAAGCTTTAATTAACTGAAGGAGAGGCCACTCTTAATTCCAAAAGGACTTTGTTAAAGTACCATATTATATATATTTGATCAAAAAAAAGACCACATTTTTTTAACAAGAAAGTGCTTACAATTCGAAACTCATTAGATTAATATTTTTTTTCTATCATTAATTCAGAAAAGTGCACTTTAATTTCCATAAAATTTGAAGACTACAGAATTTTGTAGATTATGAAGACAAAGGTACTTAATAGACTAAAATACCAAAGTAATTAAATAACAAAAAATTAAAAAAAATCAAATTTAAAATATTACATCTTTTTAGAGAACACATTTTCAGCTTGATAAATAAGAATATTATAATTGAAAGAAATAATACCAAAATATGAAAGTTATTTTAATAATACAAGTAAATAATTTCTCTTGATCTTGTTTATTATTCTTCCTCCAAATATTTTTTTAATGATATAGATTTCATTAGTATTTCTCAGGCTATATTTTAAATCTATCTTGATTTGTTTCTTTTTGTTCTAAAAATGAAGTTTTGAACTCCTACTTTTACAATAAATTGGATTTATAAATGGAATAAATATTAAGCCTAATACTTTGAATCTTACTGTTTATATTAATATCCTCATTTTATCAAAAAATTAAATAATTAGAAACATTGTAGTTCAATTATTTCTCATTCTCTCATAATAAGCAACTTCATTTTACTTTACTGTAATTACACTACTTGAATCAATCAATTTCAAACAAATGAACAAAATATTTATTATTTGAGATTGTTTTCAAAATAAATTCTAGAGAAAAAGATATATATACATATATATATTCAAAGAAACAAGTTATTCATTTAACAAATGAAGCTATTTATATTTTACATTGTTTTGGAAAAGAAAAATATTCTGTTGATTGACCTTCAAAATGTGGTTGAGCTAGGTTTAGATTTTTCTAACACCCAATAGATGAATTTTCAAAGAATTCATATTCTAAAAATTTATACAGGGAGTCAGTTAAGATATTATGGTATATAAGATTGAGAAACTGGGGTTTTAATTATGGGATTACTTTCTTAAATGATTTATCATTTATATAATGTATTTGGTAGTTTCAAAATCATCTATAAAGAAAATTTTAAGGTATAATCTGATTATTTCAAACCATTATAGTGATTAATGAGCGGAGGAAGAATATAGCTTGATAATATTATTGATATTTTTTGGTATTTAATTTATCAAATAATGTGAGATATTTGCAATATTATGGTTAATTTTTCATAAACTAATTATGACTTACCCAAGTATGAGAAGTTTTGAGTTAGTTTTTGAAGGGATAAATGAAAAGAATTCTCTCAACTCAATGAGTAAATTTGGACAATTATTCACAAAAAATGTTTTTGAGGCCACTTTAAAGCCTCCACAAAAACAATAACTATGCATCCCAACAAAATTGATGGCTTTTTCTCTTTTGGGGGTCTTGTTTGGCCATTTATATCATAAATTGTTTCTTTTGGGGTAAAAGGCCCATTTAGCTAGAATGTTTCAAAAAAATAAAAAAAGGTTGTGTTCAAAAAGCCTCACCTATTTTAAATTAAGAAATATATGTATCTATGTGGAGTTTTCATCAATTGAGAGCCTATTTTACTAAATTAATTCTTAAATTCCCTGCATTTAGAAAAAGTGTGTGTTTTCTTGAGAACTTCCATTACCTTATTACCCCTAAGAAGTCAACACAGGTGAGTATTAATGGAAGAAAAAAAAGGAGTATTAATAATTATGATGGGAAAAGAAAGGTGTTCCTTCAGAAAATTAACAATTATTATATAGTAAAGATACATATTTGTGCTCGTAGTTTGACCATTAAAATGCATATTAACTACCAATACTGGACCCATTTGATTCTTTTTTACTATATTTATTTATTATCACGCGTACCCTAGGATGAATGAATGAATGAATGTATAAATACTTCCTTCTTTTATAGTCATCCTAAAAAATAAAACATATCTTGCGGATTTGTGATTCCATCTAAGCCCTTATGTGAGATTCCAAGTGTCAAATTAACATAAAAAATGACAATTTCTGGGAAATGTTTTATGGATTCCTGAAATAGAATTTTTCCAAAAAAATGGCTTCAACCATTCTTTTGTCAACTTGAAAGGCTTACTAGCTTTTGTGATAATTGTTTTTGGGTCCAAATTGGCAAATTTAATTATCTTAAGAAAATACCCCCTGATGTATTTGAAAAGTGTTTTAAAGAAATAAGGGTATTTATGTCGGAAACCAAGCCTGGAATAGCCGAAATTTTGACCAGGTCTTATCTATTATGTTATCAGCACCAAAAAGGGGTATTTTTGTTATAACTCCCAAAGGACGGCTCCTCAAAAATAGCTATGGGAGACCCATTGGTAATTCAAACATTCAAAAATAATTATTTTAATTTTCTCTTCTGAAATATAGTTTTAATTTGGACTCAAAATAAACTCAATATCGTTGAAAAAGGAATTATTGAAATTAAATTCAGCACTTTGGGGTCTAAAATCAGATCCAAAGGGGTAAAATGAAATGATGTATACCAATAGAAAGAAATGATTGCGGAACCAAATAAAATAAATAATAAAATAGGACTATCCTAGGTTCTCCAAAAGATCCATTGATGTTGGCGCTTGCTTAATTTCATAAGAAATCTGTCTGTGATTGAGGTGGGTTTCAAAAACAAATTGTGACTTTTGATAATATTAAAGTAAAAAAAAACCAACAAGAGTTAAGAGAATGGAGCCATATTAGGACCAAATTTTAAAAGGAGGCTCAGTTCAGATGATAAAAAATAAAACAAAATCAGATATTTAATTAGAGTCAAATTATCAGAAATCAGGTGTAAGCCTGTGACCAAAAGCCAGAGCACAAGAATGACATAAAAATCCCATAAACCAATGGTACAGAAAAATTCCCACTAAAAAGTCCCCTGAAGAAAAATGCATCAAAAATAAATTAAAAAGAAAGAGTGAAGATAAATATTTTAAAATATAAAACTCCCATAACCATAGCAAAAGGAATAAAAAAGTTATTCCAGCTCAAAACAAGAACTGAGGATAAACCTCAAGCTTCACCTCTCATATGAAATATAGAGAAATAGGAAGATCCCCATCAAATGGGTGTTCATTTTGAAGATATCAGCAAGGGAAATCTGATGGTACTAGTCAAATGAAGCTAGCATCAAATCTGCAGAAGGTATGGCCAAATATAAGTCAAATAAGGGTGAACAAAATATTCGCCTCTAATATAACTTCTAAAGCTTTAGTGTGAGATACCAAAAGTGAAGTGTTTCAGAAACAACGAACTATGAGATTTCTAATGGTACCCATAATATTCTTGTACCACATCTAGAACAAATCTTATCAAAGATAATAACTTGAGACAGGTTATACCAAAAAGGCAAATTCCAATAATGGAATTTGAGACCTGTATAACTTTGCCATATTTAATTTTAGGCAGATGAAATGAGTGACCACTGTGTAGAGATCATCAAGGGATACATAATGAACCACTTTGGAGCCTTATAAAATCAAAACTGACAAAGGTATGGCAGTTTTAGGGTCAAAAGACGAATACTATGAGATACTGTCTCACAGCTATGAATATGAGGTGTCAAACCTACAAAAAAGCTTGTTTTAACTTAAATAATTCATAGTATGACTAATATGGGCTAACTGAAGTGTAATGTACAGCTTTCTACCTGTCTGGCTTGTCAGAATAGGCCTGTGGGGATCATGTATTGGAGAAAAGTGACCTGATGTGGTTTCAAAACCACATACAAGCCTAATAAAGTGAATACAGGGCTGTCTAAACCACAATCCCACCCTTGGGAGTGAAAAATATTCACTCCTTTTATGTGGTAAGGACCAGAGGTCTCTCCACCCTCATTTCAGGATAAAGAGGGACCTTTCTCTGACAAAAAGGGGAATGCCCATCCTTCTATTACATTACTACATAGTAAAATTGTTTACCAAAAATTATTCTCCAAGAAAATAATTAGGTAACATTATAGTCATAATTATTGCAGTCATTATTATAATTAGTCAGTTAATAATCACTGAGTACGTGGTCTTTAGTAGTGCTCAATGCCACTATATGTACATAGTAAAACCCCAACAACACGATAGTTACTATTTCTACTTATTTCTATGTGTCACAGTAATATTTGAATCTTGTCAATACTAATTTATAGCTTCATAATATTCCCAGTCTTACAGTAGGACCTAGTTTTTGAAGGTGGAGGGAGGTAAGAGCAAGTAAGAAGCATATTATTCTTGAATATTCCACACTATTAAAAATCCCGAGATTCAGAATTAAGTCTTCAATTTTAATAAGTAGGAGGAAATATAGAGTGTTGTTAAATAATAATTTCTAGGGGAACAAAATCAGTGCAGCTAACCAAAGATGAAATAAGGATTGTTAAATTATGTCTTGGGGAAAGCAGGGAAAAATGTGAAAAAAGAGCAGAAGAACAGAAGAATAAGGTATTTGATATCCCGTGTCCATAATGATAATTCAATTCCTGTAAGGGGCTGAAAGATTTCCTTTTACCAACCAAGTATTTCCATATATCTCTCAATCTATGGGAACAGAGCTTTCATTTCACGATCAAGTTGCTTAATATAGTTTATTGATACCACCAGGCCTCTTCTAATATATCCCCATTGAGCTTCAGAGACAAAAATGAAATATGATACAAAGCTTAAGCAAAAATTACCAACACTCTGGACATTGAGGTGATTGAATGCGTATTTCAAAATGGATCTTAAAAATTATTCCAAACCCAAAAGCATTTCCAGAGATCATGAATTCAAATAAAATAAAAAGTAAATAGATAAAGAATGGAAAAAGAGAACACTTAAAAAAAATTGGAAAACTATTTCTGGTATTATAATCTCCCAGGAAATTATAACAAGACTGTGAGTCTTGGGTAATATCTTGCTTAACCATATACGGAAAAAATACCCCAAAAGAACATTCTGAATTCTCAAAACCCATATTTCATGTTCATACTCAAAATTAATTATTTTTACAGAGGAAAATATTGTTCCTTTTCTTAAGTAAGCAAATTCAAGATAGGATTTTTATTTTACACTAAATATCACCTATGGTTGATCCATAAGGTTCGTAAAATAAGAATAAATGTATGAGGCTTTAAAATTGAAAAGAATTCAATGATATCATTCATAAAATCTTCTAAATAGGCTATAAAGCCATAATTGAGCGTTTTTAATATTTACAATACCAACCATAAGAGAATTAAATGAAATAAATGAATATTTTAAATAGTTTTGTAATTACAGCTTTTGAATTACTTATCTTGAATCTACTCTGGATTTTTTAATCCCACAAATCACTCTTCCAAATAATTTAAAGGTCATTTTTTGAAGTAATAATGGGTTTTTGCATGATTATCAGACTTATTTCTCTAAATTCCATAGTTTTCTTCAAAAATTATAAATAATAAATCTTGTAAAATGTAATTAGTAATTAAATATATTTATATAATTTTAATAAGAATTTTCATTATTAATAATTCTTATACATGATTCCAATAGAAAATCACTGTGTGCTGTTATATTACTCCTAGTATATAGAGATTAAAAGAAATAATCAGGATATTAATTCTTTATTTTTGCTTAAAATAATTCTATCATTATATTTTAATAAACAAATTTTAGACACTCTAGATTAATAACAATAATATCAAGGCTTTCATAGAAACATCTTACAAGGCCAATTAAAATATGTGGTATTATTCCAACAATCCTGTAAACTTATTTTGGAACAAATAAATGATTTTCTCTTTTTCAAAATTTGAAAAATTCTTGGTGTGTGAGACTTGAGGTATGTTTGAAATTCCCAAATAGGGAAAAATTTACATAAAAATGACATTTCAGGTATTTGAATCCCAGAAGCCATGTTCATACCGAAAATTGATCATTTTGAATGAAGATGAAGATGAATGAATTCCCTTTGGCTAGATAAGTACATAAATACAAAATTAAGATTTGGACTAGAATCAAACTTTAATGCATGGTATTCAATACTCTTTACATCCTCAATAGACCTCAAGGAGGTGCTAAATTAGAAAATAATTCAATACCTCACCATCAATAACAAATGAAATCCTTTTCAAAGATTTTCTACCCTTTTTATGTAAAAAATGGTATTGTGAAGAGACCCATCTAAGAGTCCTATTGGTATCAGTGTAATATATGTTTTAAAAACTCAATTTAGGGTATTGGTACATGCAGGTTTGATGTAATAATATTTAATCAAACACTTGAGAAAAGAATAAATTTCTACTTGAAAATGATTAAGGGGAAGAAAATGGTAAAAAGATCCAGGATAACCTGAACTTTGAGGTATCTGGGGTATAGGAATCCTTCAATAAGTGATACAAGATACTCAATGGGCTAACTAAGTAAATAAAAGTTTGTAGATTTATGTCAAAGAATCTAAAATTCACAGAAAGAAATACAACGTGTGATAAAATTTCCTAAAAAATCCTGTTCCTTTTGAAATACAGAAATAATCAAGCAAGTATAGTAGCTATTTCTTAGGTATCAATAGCTTGGTATCCACATGAAATAACGTAATTCGGAAATCGTGGTAGTCCAATGCAACAAAATTTGATTCCATAATAGATCCAAAGGATTTCCTATAATTTGAAATCAGATTTAATTTTGTTTTAATATATTTCAACACCCTGTGAGATCTTTGGAAGGTGTAAAAAGAGACTTTTGTACGTTTTTTAGGAAATCCATTATTATCATGAGCTAGATAATTATGTCTTCAATATACTCAATCATTATAAATAATTTTAGAATTTTCACAAATATTAAAAGATGTGGAATCAAGAGCATCTCTAGAAGTGCATGAAAATAGGTATCTTTCACAATTTGTATGTGCACAGAATCCAAAATCTATTTCAGCAGTGCATGTATATGTAATTGATTTTTACATCCGGATATGAATTAAACCTCTTGGATTCTACATCTAGTTCCCTTAAAATCAAAATTAATCATGTGAAACTGACTTAAAATTGGTGAAAGATATCTCAAGGCCACTCTTTCAAATACCAAAAATTATACACCGGACTCATCCACTCCAAATATTTTCAAAATATAAACATTATTGTTTCTTGAAAGAAGTTACTTTCTTTCTCAATGAAATTATCATTTGAAATTTCCTTGATTCCATTGTTATTTTTAAAAGAAGAAAAAAATAAAAGCTTCAAGTAGCCCTACAGTAATAAGAATCACACACAACCATCACAAAAAGCATTAAAATTGAATTATCATCTTGATAAAATGTTTGACATCTTTCTTCCTTTTTAGTATCAAATAATAAAGAAAAATCACACAAGCAGAAGGATGGAGTTTCTCTGTGCGCTCAAAGATATAGAAAGCACAAATATGCACAGATATGCATATAATGACTGGGAATTTCTCTACCTCAATCGAAAGGCATAGACTAACTATAATCAACCTCCTTGTATAAAGTAATTCAGAGGTATCAAGTACATATTCCAACTCTTTCATGTACATGGTTTATTCTCAAATTTTGTTGAGAAATATTTCAGAATTAAGAAAGAAGGTTCAATAGCTCTATTAGCTGAGTGAAAGTCATTCATAAAAGTGGTAGATAAGCTCCAGACCAAATTTAAAATCAACTATCTCTGTAAAGAAAATTATACAAGAATACATGCACCAACATGCATTAATTTGAAATTGTTTTAAAAGGGCCCAAATGGAGCTTTCATATTAGATATGTTCCTCAAAAAGAAACAACAAAGATTAACTGTTAATGAAACAAGCTTTCCAGGCAAAAAAACAAAGAGCACCACAAATGTTTATACCAATTGTTACCAACATGTTGAGAATAAAAAAATTCAAGATTCTGTCAGATTCACAAGAAGCTAGGGACCCAAAAATCCAAAACAAACCAAGGAAATGCACCAAAAACACAATGATCTAGTCTCAAGACAGTTAGAGTTACTTCAGAAGTTAGAAAAAGGCTCAAGGAGGAGAAAAGATGTGAGCCTTAGGGTTATTTTCATATATATTAAAGACAAAAAAATGAAGTAATTTTTGATTATAAACAAGATATTTATTATCAAATATAAAAAAAATTGGAATATAAACAGGAAATTTAGATATAAAAATCATATTCATAATGAAATTTTCATAATAAATATATACAAAATTTCAATCTTAACAGAAAAATGTAAAAATATACTCTTACTTGAAATATTAAAGTAAAAATAAATTTTTAACAAAAATATTAAAAATAAAATATTTTTTTGGAAAAAAGTTAATAAAATTAATTGTAACTTTTTTCCAATGAATAAACATATAAAAATTATTTTTACCATTGAATTTCTCATATGACATCAAGTGGAGTCACCTCTGAATGAAATTTCTGTAACTAAATTCTAAATAAGATTAAATTAAGTTTTGAGTATTTTATTTCTCAAGATCTGAAAATTCTCAAAAGATTAGTTTAACTGACACCACATGTGGTGTCAACCATCAAGTTTTGTGTTCAAATTGAGGTGTGGTGTGTAGTTTGGAAGTTATGAGGAATTGAAGTATTTTCAATTGAGATGTAAAAATGAGTGCATGGATTACCTAAGTGAACATAAATTCCCATATGTGGAAGTAAAAATTACAGTTGTTTACTGTAATTTTTAATTGAATTACATGTGTAAATTTTGAGTATAATACATGAAGAGGAAGAAAAGAAAAAGAAATCAGAAAGATTGATTTTTTGGAGAAAAGGAATATTGGCTCCAAGGGTTCCAGACTGCCCCAATTCCCTTGCTAACAGGAATAGGATTTCAAAATTCACACAAATTTCATCACTTTTGTCCTGGAATTGGGTCACAGGGTCTGTTACTCAATTGATGATGAGGTTTGATACCAACCCGGGCAGTTTTAGCTCTTGCCAAGAGGGTAAAACTACCCTTCAGTTAGAAATAACTTAAGAAAAAAGTTTAAGCTATTTTTAGGGTCTCTTAAAAACATCATGATGTGTTTTGAAGACTATAAACCAGCTATTACTATAGCAACAGCTGGTTTAGGGACCTGAAATGGCTAAAAATAGCAAAAAATGGCTGAAACCAGACCTTTTTTGGTCCAAAGTAGGGTTCAATTATGCCATAATTTACTTTTATTATTTCAGAGTTTTCCTTAATACTTATGAGAGTAAAATATTATTGTGGAGGAAGAGAATTGGTGGCTATAAACAAATGTCTACTTTGCCCCACTTCTCTCTTCCTGTTAGAATCTTTTCCTTTTATAATTAATTCAAAAATTTTTGAACCAATCAATAAAAGATTACAACCACAAATTTTTAATCATTTCAAACCTTCTAAAAACTTTGACAAATCCTTATACTCACTGTTTGCAACTATTTATAATCATTTTACCCTTGAACCAGCCCAAAAGTGAATTAAAGAATCTTTCATCACTATTAGCTGTGTGACTTTGTTTCCAAATTAACTCTGGTCACTTTTGGGAATTTATTCTCTTTAATATTAGCTCAAAAGACTCTTTTCATATTAATTTACTGAAGCTCTTTTCTCAATTAATTTAAATTGATATTTCTCTTGTAGAGTATTTTTGGATAAATTCTCATTGTTGGTAAAACAATGAATATTTATCATATTGATGTTTTATACTGAAAAAAGTTAAAAAGAATAATGTTTTTGTGTTTTTCTATTAAAACTCTTAAAATTACTATTTTTGCATTTTTTTACCTTAAGCAAGTTCTTAGGAAAGGCAAAGTGCTTGATTTTTAATCAAAGTCTCATATCCACACCTTACAAGAGGCCTTTTGCCTATGGATGAAATTAGTAAATAATTCTACAGTGACATTAAGGATCCTATTTTGACTCTTCTCATGGAAAAAATACAGGATTTCTAATAGAAAACCTATTTGTTTGGATTTTATTTTCTCAAGAAAGGATTTTCAATTTATTTCAAGCTATTTTGTTTTTAATTTAAGCTTTAGTTTTTTCCAATTAGAAGTAGTTTTTACTCAAATATTTCAATAAAATTCTTTATTTTTCTAAGCTCCCACTTTATATTCTTAAAAAACTCATATTGTTTTCAGTCAATTGTATCATTATCAAAACATTTTATTGTAATTATTTTGAAAAAACTATCCTCTTCATTTAAAAATAAATTAAGATAAGCAATGAGAATAAAACTCACACAAGAAGATTGGAGTAGAAAAAAAACAAAAAAAACAAACTAGGATCATCCAAGTAGATACAAAAATTAAGGTTCAAATTCTTGATCACCATAATGATTCCACAAGTTCTCAATAAGATCTGATGTCAATTCTTGGTGAATTTCGAAGTTTTGAAATTTTTTTGATTTTTTGGAACTGAGATACATAATTCATATTCAAACCATTTTGATATGGAGAAGTGTTCCCCTCTAAAATTGCTATTTTATGTTCCTTCTCTACAATATGATTGTGAAGGATGATACAGGTGATCATTATGGTGCTTAGATCTTCAAAAATCCATTAAAAAGCTTGAGATTGAGTCATTGAAAAGAAAGAATTCAAAGAAAAAAAATAAATTCTCAACATCTTTTAAAAAGCTCTTCTGTTTATTTAGAAATATACCACCCAAAAAAGAGAAAATATTAAGGAAATCACTGCCAAAAACCCCAACTTCCCTTTTTCTCCTTGAGTTTATGATATTTCTTTGACAAGTGTTTTCAATTCAGGATATATGGAGTCAAAAAAGTAGTAGCCCATGCTATAAGATGACCCATTTATTAAATAATTTAATTTGGGTGTTTTATATTGCTACTTTTTGTAGGAGTGATAAAAAATCCAGTAAATTGATGTAATTGTTGGTTCCTTGCATTCCAGAGCTAAAGATCATGAGATACCAAAGATTTGTGTCCAAAGATTTTTGAATAAGCATTATAAAAATAAAGTAACAAAAGAAATTGTGTTGTTCTTACCTGCATATTCTCCGGACTAGTCTTGTGGAAAGAATTTCCACGTCCAATGCATAGAGCTGAGCTATTCAAGCATAAAAAGAACTCCTTGTTGGGTCTCAGCTTTTTCAGTTCCTGAATGTAAACTTGAGTTAGGTATCAAAGGTATTGTTTCTTGAAAATCTCAATTATCGCTTGAAACAATAATCACCAAGGAATGGCTATTCAAAAAATGCAATTTTAACTATTCAAATAATTTTTTTAATCCAAATTTTTCTACCTCTGAATGAAATCAATAAAATTCAAAAACAAATCGAAAGGAGGATTTATTCAAATTATTCAATTTGAACTATTCAAATTGTTTTAACTGTAAATGAAATAAATAAAATTCGAAAAAATGAAAAAATGATTGAGTTGAAAAATTCATTTTGAAGTATTTAAATAATTTATTTGTCAAAATTAAATATACATCTAAAGAAAACTGGAAAAATTTCAATTTTAATATTCTCAAAACTAAATATCAACGAAGAATTTTTATAATAAGAGTTTGGAGTTCATTCCCAATTATAAACATTCCCCAAAATACATTTTACTATAGGCAATTACAGATTATTTGTATATCATTCACTTGATACTTTAGATATAATTAGAAAATATTTTCCTAACTTACTTTTGAAAAGAATAGCTTTCAATATATAGTGTTAATTATTCTTTTTTAATGAAAATAGTTTATAGTTAAAGGAAGAGATAATTTTGATTATGTATTGTGGATGAGTAAGAATTTTGGATATGTATTTTTGAAAAAAGGGTCTAAATAAGCCAGAATTTTCCATTTAATATTTTGAAAAAATACAACTTGAAAGTAAGATTAACTAAAAGATATTTTGGAATGATAAGAAATACTCATCCTTAAATAAGAAAATTCATGAAAGGTTATTGAGTATAATTCATGAAGTTTCTTTATTTTCATGGAGGGAAAAAATCTTGGAGTTCTTTCAAAAGAATGATATTAAATATCTACTTATAAGCTCACAATTACCTTATAAAGAAAGTCTGAAGGAGTATTGCTAAATATAATTCATGGAATTTCTTCATTTCCATATAGAGAAAAATAGTTGCATGCTGTATCAATTAAAATCCATTAAGCTTAATCAAAATTAACATAGCTATTCAGATGAAAGATTGATTTATCATTTTTCTATTAATTGTGATGAAATTTGAGTTATCAACTACTTTAATCAATATATGTATACTCATTATTGATAATTCTCCCATTTTTATTACAAATGATCATTTGTAATTATCATAATCAAGTTTTCAAATATGGGTATCAATAATACTTCAATTATCATTATTTGTGATTTATTAACTTCTAATGAAAGTACTTTATTAATAATTATTAGAATTTCTTTTCCAATTTTATCCTATATGTTTGATAGAGTATTTATGAATATAAATAACAAATTATTGAATTCTCATTATATTCTCTTGATTTATCAATTAAAAGCTAATTAATTTTTTAGTTCATACTTTTTACTATTTATTAATCATTCTGTATAAAGAACGTATTTCTTTCCGCTAATTAATCAATTATTATAACATTGATAAAATATAATAATCAACATGAATTTGTTAATTATTATAATTGATTAAACTGTTCTTGAAAATTTATTTATCATTACATACTCTAAGCCATTCAGTTGTTATTTTCAAAATCCAATTATTGGTTTTTTAGTAATTTTATTATTATTATTATCCAGAATTATGAGTCATTATATACTCAATATGTTTAATTTTAGTATTTATTATAATTAACTAATTGAAAAATTATTATCATAATACGTTAATTTAGTACTTCTTATTATAATAAAGGTACGCTTAAGTTATTAATATTGATTATTATTAAGTTCAGCTCATGAGTTTCAATTATACATTATTAATAATCAATTTATATTTAGTTTTTTAATTTTTCCAATAAGTAATTTATTTATTATTATTATTAATTTATTGGCTATGAAGAACTTCCCAATTATGATTGAAAATGTTTTCTTAATTCTCAAAAATATATTAAATATTATGAAAATTAATTAATTTAATATTTATCATGATTAATATAATAAACCCCAATTTGAAACTATAATTAATAAATAGTAATTATTTCTTGCAATCATCATTTAGTGATGATGATGAAAATTATGCATTTAAACTTTATCTTATAATTCAAAATTTATAGGAGTTTTTATTCAAATTCAATAACTTATTGAATGATGAATTTTTATTATGATCAATCCACTTCCTATAATACTAATTAGTATTCGACGTATCTTATTCAATATCGGATTTAATAAAAGTCCTTATTCAATATGTCATCCTTTTGAAAAAAAATTAGGTCCTTTCCCATAGAAACTGAAACCTCTGCGCATGTTACAGAAGATGTATCACCACATAGTATTTACACCTCCTTTCTATTATAAACCTCAGTGACAAAACCCAAAAATTCTAATTCTAATAAAAAAACATCTTAATCGTAATCTAAATACAATACAAGTGACCTTAATATGAAAATAAATTTCCTCAAAAAAAACTTATCCTATCTTAACACAACATGACTGAAGCCCCTCTAAAGACATAGGAGAAAGATCCAAATCAAGTCTCCCCAGTAACTCCAAAGAAACGACCATGGCCATTCATAGTGATTACAAAAATCTTAGAACTTTGTTAAATAATAATTCCAAGCGCAATTTTAATTGCTTTAAAATCTGATGATAATACTGGTCTTAGTCCTTCTTCCTTTGATAACTCACAATGAATACCGAAAACAATTTCTCCTAATGCCTTATCACCCAAACCAAAGTGGAACTTTGATACCAATAAGATTTTAGGTGTAAATCCTGGTAATTTGTTGGTCTTAGAGGTTTGTGTATTTTCTACCTACCATCTTTCATTTCAGGGGTTCTGTTAAAATACTTGATTTGATTTCCCTAAAAAGAAGTGGATAAAAAAAGATTGGTTTGTAGAAAAAGCCAGTTCTTATGCCTGGGATTAATGGGCTTTTACTCTGGCTTTGGGTGCTAATTCCTCTCCTCTCTTAGAGGTTAGCATCTTTTTTGATGTTACTGTAGACTGTAGTTCCTGGTGTGGTTTTATAAATTGCTATTATTATTGAATATGTATGTACTGTCTTGATACAGGAGAATTCGGGAAGTTGGGTTACAGAAGCTGATTTTGAAAGAGTATGTCAAGAAGGTATCAATATATAAATACTTTTGGAGTCCCTTCGGAATTTTGGGTAAGGTTATTAATACAATTAAGTTCCAAAAAAATAATAATACTTTACTAATGATTTATCTTTTAATTTAGGTATTTATTCCCACAGTAGCACCTGAACCATATCTTACAAAATTCCAGCTTACTCTTTTGGAGATTCTATGCAAATGGGCCTATGCCCAAGATATGTATATTATCCTCGAGCTGAATGATTTTCCAGGGAGCCAAATTGGAAAACAGAAATCTGGTAATAGTTTAGTCGATTTTATTTAATCCAAGTATTTGTTCAATTTCAAGAAAAATATAACGAATTTCTACTTGATATTGGTTATGATGGATACCACCAATACCACTTTTCACCAATATGTTAATCAATCTCGCTCTTATCAGCTTGTAAAAGCTGCTATAGATTTGATTTCTCAGTCATCCTACTATAGAATTACTTACGAAAGAAAAGTCATCAATAGAACTTGCCCCTATACCACTGAGGAAGCTGCCATGATAAGAGAATACTACGCAAGAAGCTATGCAACCACTCAGAATTTGGGCCGAAAGGCCCCGGCTATGTTTTTTTGGATGTGCGTATTTTGAATGAGTAGTTTTAATTTTATGAAGAATACTAAACATAATTTCTGATGGAGTGTCTTTATATATGAGGGCTTTGTGCCTGAAGAAAAGTTTTCTGTCTATAATCAAAACAATAAACTATCTTTACTCTATAGCAACCATCTATACCCAGGCTATTTTCCAGCACAAAACTAAAGCTCAATATATATTAAATCTAACATTTGTAAAATGTGCCAAGTATGCCAAATTTCCCGTTTTAAATACTATTATGGAATTTTAATTAAGGAAAGAAACTTATTATACCATATTTGACAAGGCTTGTTATCAAGCTCAACTGAGGTACAAAATTTTCCTTATGCTTCTCTCACTAATTTGGCGTCAATGAATCTCCTGCCTTTAAGCAAGCCAATTTAGGTATGTTTTCCCTAAATCTATAAAGCATAAAATCGGGACTTGGAACAAGTTGAGGGCCAAATTTAAATTTTGAAAGCCCTCAGTGAACTTGGTAAAAGTGGGCTGTTGCTTAAGGCTTTGCCTCTCTATGTGGGTGTACATGTATAGAGATGGTTTGAGGCTGTAACATCTTGTGAATACTGAAAAACATAGGGATCGGGTAACCTGATCCAAAAAATAGGAGCTGTGCAGGACACTATGAGGGGTGCCTCATTTAAAAGTGCCCTGAACAATAAACAGCAAAATAAAAAAATAAAATTATATGAATTATATATCTTGAAAATACATTTTTTTTTGTTTTGTATAATTTGATTAGAATACTGTCAAGTCATGGTGGGGACCCAGACCATTAAAACTCTTTTTATGTATTCAAAATTGTTAGCTATGGGTTATTTATGCCCAAAATTTGCAAATAACCCACTAAGTACAATGAAAAGGTGGTTTTTTTTTTCATTTTTTAAAAATAATTCTTTCTCAATTAAATTTTTTGAGAATTATTTAGAAAAATCAAATTATCATCAATAAATGTTCATTAGAATCATTAAAATGATTATAATAGAAATTATCAATTATCAGCTTACTTATTATAAGAATTTGAGAGTAATGAGATATCAATGATCAGCGAGCTCATTTTGAGAAAAGAATAAATTGATTTATCACTTTAAGTATCATATAAACTCAATAAATTGATTATAATAATTATCCACAATGTGATTAATAACAATAATAATAATAAGAATAAATAACTTAGTGGATTACCAAAATGATCAGGAGGTTCATTACTCAAAAGGATAATTAATAAATGAAATTTTGTCATACTAAGGCCTTTAATTTTGATTAAAAGAAGAATCAATTACTAATATTTTTCAAGGAATAGTAATTATAATAGTAAACAATAAAAAAATCAATTATAATCAAAATTAAGAATTTAAGTAGCTGCAGCAATAACTGATAAACTGATCACTTTTAGGAAAGGTTGTTTGTTTGGACTTATAAATTATAATAATTAGTAATGTTAATTTTCATTTATAAGTTCTAACAGGAAGCATAAATGAATTATAATGAAGTTTAGCAAATATGAAAATCCAAGAATGCGACTTAATTAAAAATGAACAATTGAATTTTCACTATAATAAATGAATTCATTAAGAAAAAATAGAAAATAAAGCATAATATTAAATGATAAATCAAATAATAATCACAAAAAAGAGAAATATTAATTAATTGCGATTTAAATTAACATAAAATAATAAAATAATAATAATGAAAACTATGAAATTAACAATAAAGTGAAATATTAAATCAATTACTAATAATAATAAGCAAAAAACTAATTAATCATAATGTAAATGAGTATACTAAATACATTAAGCCATTGGAAGAATAAAAAAACACAAACATATTATAATAATTATTATTAATGTATCTCATTATAAAAATCATTGATAAGCTTCTTAATCTTACTAATCACTGAAAATTTAATTCATCACAGTGATAAAAGATTATTTTACTTCATAATATATGAAAGCTATTAATATACTAAATAAATAAAGAAATTATAGCTATAATTAAGAGCTTGATGAACTGTAATTATCAGCAATAAATTGATTAACCATAATAATGAGAAGAAAGCTGAATAGTAAAAATTATCATTCATAAATCAGAGATAAGGCTAGTTGTTGCATTCATTATAAAAAATAGAATAAGGAAAAAAAAACAAAAAAGGAATTGAAATAATATTCCCGAAATTAGTTGGAGTATTTTTTCTGAAAAACTTTGTTTTATATTTTACCATATAATTATGTGTTTTTGGCCATAAAATGGTAAAAAAAAGTAACAGATTACATGTTTATACCAAAAAATTACATTTTATTACAAGAACATTTCATTAAAATTAATTACTTAATTAATAATCATAATAATTAATAAACTCCTTATTTATAGGGTGTTGGTAAACCCATGTAAGCTTTTATTAAAAACACGTAAGCCCTTACGCGTTTTTACTAAAAATGTTAAGGCCAAAAATGACAATAACAATGCCATTTATGGAATTTTTAAGGCTATAAATGCCATTAAACATGCCATTTATGAAATTGGTAAGGCTATAAATGACATTAATGGCCTTAAAAAAGCCATTCATGGCATTTTTAATGTCTTTTATAGCCCTAAAATTTCCATAAATGGCATTGTTAATGTCATTTGTGGCCTTAACAATGCCATAAATGGCATTAATGGCCTTCAAAATACCATAAATTGCATTAACAATTCCATTGATTGAATTAATAATTCCCTTTATTGCATTTATAATGCCATAAATAGCCATATTTCATTTAAAAACCACCCCTTATGTCTTTTTAACATGAAATTACGTGTTTTTACCAATTGATGGCAAAAACACGTAAGGGCTTACGTGTTTTTACTAAAAGCTTATGTGGGTTTACCAACACCCTATTCATATTACTAGATGATAAAGTGAATAACTAGGATCAAAATTAAAAAATGATTTTCACAATAACTAAAAGCTTACATTAATTCTGTCAAAAGTGAAAAAGCTCAGAATGCTCCTTTTGAAATCATTATATTACAATGGTCAAAGGAATAAAATTTTTCCTTGTATAATAATTATAGATTTATTCTTCGCTAGAATTAGGTTTTATTCTAGAAGCAAAAATGGTTCTTTCTCCACATGAGAGCTTTGAAATAATCACAGATATAGTAAAATAATGCCCAATATGCTTTCCTGAGATTATTATGTTGAAAAAAGGTTGTTATTGTTTAACTTTAATGTTCAATTGAATGAAACAATGTGGATGTGTTTGGTGTGCAACTATTTGAAAGTATTTATGTTTCATAATCATTTTATTTCAAGAACTGTTCTTTTTACTTTTCAATTACCCTAAATCTACTCCAATTAACTCAATAATCATATTAGATCTTTCTATTATATAAAATTTATAAGAAATGATTATCTTAGTATTCATATATGATATTGATTATTTTAAATGTGACTATATAGTAAGTATATTTTAATTTAAGAATAATTAATATATAAAATATTATCATCAGATTCAATATAAATGAAAGTGTTTCTCCAAGAAATTCAACATTATATAGATAAAAATTTCGATGTTCAACAACACTGAATCCAAAATTTGTTTTTGAATATTCAGGGCTTCAAAAATTCAATTTAAACTATCTGAAGGGAGCTCAAATTCAAGTATGATTATTTGGCGGGGCTGAAAATTTGATATTGAATATTTGAGGACCCTCAAAGTTTGACAAATATTCAAAAAACTATGCCTTGGTTTCGGCTTCCCCTCTGAATATACCAAAAAGATCTTCCTACTGAGCTCACTCATCAAGATTTAATACTGTGGCTTTACAGCTGGAGAAGAGTAATCTAGAAGTCTCTCATCATAATTAATAAGTAATAAGACTAAATATAGATAAATTAAACTAAGATAAGGTATAAATTTGAGCTTTTTTTAATATTATAATAAGACTACTTTGTTTGACCAAGGAATTTTAAAGGTAAATTAAATAAAGTAATTAGATAAAATAAAGGTGATTGAGTGGGCATAATATCTTGTAAGTGTTTGTTTATATTTCATAATGGGTAATCTGTAATTAATAGTAATAAATAAGCTGCTGTTTATTGTGAATTTAATATCAAAAGTAGGTATTGTCTAGAATAAAAGATAATATTAATCAAATAGACTATTTTTGTGAATTGTAATAGTATGCACTAATGAGAGGGGTAAGGATAATGATAAATCATGATAAATTTCTTCTTCTTCTTTTTTAGCTACTGAGAATAAAATAAAAAATATAATAAGCTATATACTACCTTCTGGTTTCAGGGATGGTTCTATCTGATCCATTTATCTGTAAATAATGATTTAAGAGTATTAAATACCTTTTTTTGTTTCTGCTACTGAGCATAAAACAAAAATAAAATAAAATAACATATAGACTATCTTCTAGTTTCAGGCAGGGTTCCATCTGATATATTTATCTGTAAATGACCATTTAATAGTATTAACTTCCATGAATAAGGGAAAAGGAACTTGGGTGAGAGAGATTATCTATTCATGTTGTTTTTTGTACCCCTTTTCTCCATAGGGATTTTATTTTTCACTGTAAACCGTAATTTTACCCCTTCAGGAATTCCAGATTGTGTTACTTTCTCAAATAGGAAATATGATCGAGATTCTGTATTGAATTAGTAAGTTTAAACAGAATTGAGTGATTATTACTGGTGATAAATCTATCTGATTATGTCAGGTGATGTTGCTTTGCAGTTACCTATTGAGCTGATGAAAGGTGGGTGAACTGCCAATATTATTACTTATAAGGTGATGTGTTTTTTATGGCTTATTCAGTGGCTGGGCTTTGATTGTTTAATATCTGTTCTTTGAGAGTTTAAATTATTAAAGGGGTTTGAGGGCTGTTGATGGAGGTTATACACTCTCATTCAGGTGAGTATGCAGTTTCATGCATATTTTTCTGAAGTAATTTTACGGTTTTAGCTTAGTGTTAAGCTAATCAAAGAGGCTTTATACTTCATGGAGGAGTTTGAGCAGTTGAGTTTACTGGTTGAAGAATCTTTTGTATATGCACGGTGTATTTCGTGTGCATAAGAGAAGTAATGATAAAATTTCATAGTTTGAACTAGTTGTATTTGTTTAAATTTGATACCCCTTTCCCTTTTGAGTAATTTTTTGCATTTTATACTATATTGGGGGTTAGAGGATTTCTGAGGGAGTTAAGGTGAAGATGAGAATTCGTTCTAGGATCTTTCTGGTTTCATTCTTGTATATTTCTTGTTTTGAAGTGTATTCTGCATGATATGAGGGCCAGTTGGTGTACATTTGGCCTTCAGGTTACCATTATCCAATTAACTCCCAATTACTTTATTATAGTGGCTGATTTGGAGTGTATAATGTATATTTTGAAAATGTTAATTGATTTTGTTGCTGTTTTGGAGAATTTTCAAATTAAAATGAAATTTCAGATGTGGTCCTGAAACTAAAAAAAGGTATGGAATACCTCAATGTGGATATTTAAGTCCAATTATATGAGCTCATTATGCTTCTTTCATTGAATCTGAACATAATATTCCAATATATTTTTTCATTTATCAATTTTTTTATCCAAGAGGTTATGAAAAATAGGACAGGTGAAATCCCATTTTATGAAATAATAAACATCACCCTTATTATGAGCCTTGAGGTATCTTTTAGCTAACAAGATAAGCCAGAAATAGCTGTAAGATGAATTTTTAAATATGAAAAACGCAGGAGTAGTTTACTTACTCAAAGATTGCCATTTGTCTAAGAGAAATTAGAATGCCTTCTTTTGAGCAAGAAAATCAATAGATTGAAGGCCAGATTCTGATTTTACACAAACATTTACGTACAATAGTTCCATATTGCTAATAAGCTTGAATCAACTCCATGCGGTGGTAATATGGAATATAATTAAACATCTCATTATCACTACCATATAGATTATTGGTTTAATTTTTTTTGTTTTTTTGCAGTTTTACACCAAAATAATGGGATTCTAACAGCTCTCATTCTACACAAGAATTAGTATTACACTAATTCATTTTAATGGTACTTAAAATGACTTCAGCTTTACATAATTGTTTGCTTTAACCATAGTGGATATCAGTCTGTAAGCCTAAAATTCTATCTTTGGGTAAAAATAACTAAGGGAGACAAAAGACATCGCAGAGAGCCAGGGAACACAATATCTGAGGCCTCTGAAGAATACACAGCTCTAGAGTTTGAATGAATGGCTGATATTGAGTTTATTCGTCAATTAAAACACTATGTGTGCCTTGTTACTAAGGCTAAGTCCTATCAAATAATGAGAAAATATTAAATAAGCTTCTATTTTGACACAAAAAGGAGGTAATTAGTAGCTCTGACTCCTGTAAAAATGACCATCCCTGATTATTTTCTATGGATGGTCCTAAAAGAAACAAATAAAGCAATTTTTGGACTAGTATCCATGGAATTACTTCTTGGAAGGAAGCTGCCACTGAACTACTTGCTTTCATTGGGTAGAAAATGAGGTAAAATTTAACAAATTCATTAAGATTGAAATTCTTTATTAATATCTATGAAGAATTAAATACTGATTTAGAAATTAACAATACACAATGAATTTCAAAAGAGCTATTACTTCATAATTAAAATTGAAAGATTTAATAACAGTCCATTTTTTCATGATTCCACATGAAATGCTGAATTTCCCAAAATTCACAGAAGATACAACCTATTATTAAATTGTTTATAAAATTGAGAAAAAAAATTAATTTCAGAAGAAAATGAGATTTACTGAGGCAACTTCATTATTTCATAACAATAATGGGTTGGTAGCCATGTAAAATAACTTAATTAGGTAATTCTGATATTTTAAATGAAAAAAGTTATTTACTTATTATTCAGAATGACATTATTTTTTTCTCAATAATTTTGGTTTAATTAAGCTCCATGGAACTCCTCTGTGAGATTCTTTTGTATATGAAAGAAGCCTACTGTTTTTGTTTTTACCAATTTTCATCATTATCATTCAATTAAATAATAAAGAAGAACAGTGAGTATTCTTTATTACTAATTATTATAGGCTTTTATCCTTAAAAATCATCCAGAAAGGAATTTCATGAAAGAATATTAATATTGAAAATAGTATTTTATCAATTTTTTTTACCTATTTATATTAACTTTTGATTATTTAAATCCACAAATAAGTGGTAAAATCACTTCTCAAAATATTATCAAGGTCTATTTGGAGTAATTTTTAGTGACCTATTAAGATCTCCAAGATTTTCTATCTAATTATTTTTAGCTTTCTCAAATAATTGATAATAATAAAGATCATTATTGGATTCTCAATTGAAATAATTTCATGTTATCAAAAGAATAAGATTTTTTATTAAATATTCTTGTAACTAATTTTAGTATAAAATTGCTTCTCACAATTATGATAACTATTAGAATATAACAAGTAAAGAAAATCATTGGGAGATAACTCATTTATTTGTGGTTATAATGAATGTACTTATTATATTTCATAAGAACAGTAATAGTAACCTTGATCAATGATAACATTATAGAGAGTTTGTGAGAAAAATATTGCATTTGGGGTCGTGGATATGTTTTTTAAACATTATAATATTATTCAAATATTATTGGGATTACCCAAAAATACTATCTTGAATTGTGAGGTTTTTCTTCTTTTGAGAAATCTTATTATCTTGAAATTGTTTTAAATGTGTCCATTGAGAAAATTGGATTAATTTTATATTTCCCTACATGTATATTTTTCACATCCCAACTCTTCTCAAATTATTCTTTAAGCTACTTTGAAATATTATTGATGAAAAATTTCAATATTAATTTCTTTTTTAAAAATTTCATCTTGACAAAAAAATGATAGAAAATTCAAAAACATTTCTCATAAATATTAACAAATATGCAAATAATTTCTCTTGTATAGCTTTCATTTTAGTGTCTTTAATAAAATAAATTTTGTCTGGTAACATACTAAGTAAGGAATATATTACCATCCCAGAATCTGAAGAAAGTGTGGAGGTTCATATTTACAGGAATGGAACTTTATTGAAGACATAATTGGACAAACAACCACAAAAAGGTGTGTTTTTATTTTTCTCCTCTTTGTAAAAGTCTTTTATTGATGTGAGAATGGTGCACACCAGAAATGGAAGCAAATATCAAGTATAATCAGATGGATATGCACAAGTAGAAAGAGTTAAGAACAGATTCAAAGGAAGTAGAAAATTATCAACAAAGATATATTTGGAGGATTCTATGGTTTCCTCCAATTATTCAAGGTACTTAGCCACAAATTCTGATGTGAACTCTGAGCCAGAAATCATTCAAAGTACTTCCTCAAGGGATGAACCACTTCCAAGTATCAGCCTTAGAGATTTATCTGTCCCAGTATAAAATCTGGTTCAGATAATCCAAAAAGGAAGAATAGGTAATATTTACAGGCCTTTGGAAGGGATCCATGAATTATGACTTATACATAAAGAGTTTTATGGGTAAGGAAAATACCATAGAACTCTTAGGAGGTCGGAACCCCATTTATTGAAAGTAAAAGTTAAGATAAGAGATGAATGGCTGAGGAACCCAATTAATTTGTCTGGGAACCAAAAGAAAGAACTGAAGATGACCCCAGCTTTGCACAAAAAAGGAGCTTTAGCATCAACAAGTTCTGGAATTCTCCAAGAAAAATCAAAAGGAACCTAAAAAAAACAAAAATAATTCAGGATTACTACATTCAAAATCTAATCACAGCTAATACTATGAGCGTGAAATGTAAAAAAGTAGTTTAAAATAGGATTCAAAGGGACTTACTATGTTGGAATAGTGGTGGTGAGGTCTACTGAAATCCCTGGGTCCAGTAATCATCAATTGGTTAACCATGATAATAACTGCAAAAATAATATTTTAATTTTACCCAATTACTTATCAGGAGTACTATTTTTGGTAAAAATTATACTATGTAGGAATTCCTTTTGGGTGCAGAGAAAGGGCCCCTTTTATTCTAAAAAAGTCATGGTGGGAATTGGAACCCATGAACATAAAAGAAATTAAACTTTTCAACGCTGTGGCTTTTAAATCCTAGTATAGCCTTTAGTAGACTCAGATTCAGTCTTTAAACCACATATGGTTACTGTTCCCCAATACAGGGTGATTGTTTTTATCAGGAGACCTCACAGATATGTTCTGATGTGTCAGATGCATGAAATTTTGTACAGAACATGTCTGGGGTCTTCTGATTAATCTTAATAATTTTCTTTGAATTAAAAACAAGATTTAAGGTAGCTTTGAAACCCACAATTAATTGGTATGGGATATTATCCCACAGTATTAGGGGGTTTCCAATATGGTGAAATTTTATCCTTAAAACCACCATAGCTTTGTCAGTTTAAAAGATAGAAAGTTTAAAAACGGCTCATTTGATATCCCTTGATGTATTATATAAAATACCTTCTCCTTTAATATGCCTAACAATGATTATTAAAAATCTTTACACACTTCAAATTCCATGATGGAAATTTGAATTTTGTATTAATCCTGTAATGAGTTGATATCCTCAATAAATTTTTCTTTAGTTGTAATAAAGGGAAATAGAGGGTACAAATGGAAATATCAGGCCATTTTATTTCTCAAATGACAACAATCTGGGTATCCCACACCAAAAATGTAGAATCTAGATGGGAGATGAATATTTCTTTCAAAATTATTTAGCCTATGGCTGGGTCTGACTTCTGTAATTTTTGTGCTAGCCCAATTTTTCTGGTACCACTTTATACCCCTTGTTAAGATATTAAATTCAAACCACACATTGTGGGGATATGTCTCTACTTCTAGATTTTAGATGGGAGGTTAATATTAAGGCATACTCTTAGCTTAGGTTTAGAGCTGGAATATATTATTTATTCTTTATCCTATGTTTATGGGATTTTTGTATTAATCAAAGGTAATTTTTCTCTTCCTTTTTGATTCATTTAGAAGATATATAAGACCAGTTTACTGTTTGATGGGTATTTTGCTTTACCAATAATTTATGGTATTTTTGTGTCATGATTGTTCTCTGGTTTTGAGTCATGGGTTGAAAAAAGGGTGAAGGGCACAGCCAATTCAAACAGAAATCACCCACAAGGGTACTCTATTCCTGAATTTGAGCCATAAGAAATGGAAAGTCTGCTCAACATGGCCAGAATGCTTATAGAGTTTACAGAAAAAGAAAAGGAAAGTATTAAAAGGACCTTTCCATGAAAATGATGGATTAAATTGAACATATTAATTCTACTATCAATTTAAAACTTAATAATTTTGATATAGATTTGAAGGGATGAACAATAAATATTAGTCACTTCAAAAAAAATTATAGAAATTTGACTGAATGGTTTGAAGTAGAAACTATGATAATTGAGTCCATTTTACCAACATTTTACTGAATTGAACATAAATTCAGACTTTTTGAAGAAAGAAAATGATTAATTGAATAATGTATTGATTAATATCATTAATTTCCAGATTATAAATTTGAAAAATTGTATTCTTAAAATAAAAACTTACACAGTTCAGAGCAAAAGTCTTTTTGATGAACACTTAGAGGAAAGTGATGAAGTTTAAGAGAAGTTGAAAGAGAAAATAATTGCAATTTGGGATCAAATCAATTATAATATTTCCGAATCTGTGAGACTTTTAGCTATGATAAAATATACAAAAAGTTCATAAAACAACTTTACAAAACCTGTAATCGAAATAAAAATCTTAAAACAAGTAAAAATGCCATAAAAAAGCATAAATTCTGGATTATATCAGAAACAAATGAATTAAAATGTGGAATAAACTACACCATTTGATTCCCCATTAACAATTACATATATGACTCATTTATTTTGTATCTGTAAGCCCAATACTCGCTGAGATAACCTGAAAATATGCACTTTGATGCTCAGTGCATATATTAATGGCTTTTAGCTCATAAACTTTGAGTTACACATTATAAATAGTTGATTCAAGAATGAAGTTACCACAAAACAACTGTGAAAAGAAAGATATGATCTTTGTTTTGCAATTTATAAACAAGGTTAAAACCTCTAAGGGAACATTAGGCAAAATAGCAATAGGTGTTGACCACTTTAAATTGAAGGTAGTGCGAACTTGAAAAAAAGTCAATATTAAGATTATACTAGTTTATATGTAGAGAATGATTTAATTTTAATCATGATATTGAAGGTAAAGCCCCATGAATTCATGGTTTGAATTCCAAAATAGTAAATTTTGACAGAAAAGATGAGCAGCAAGCAAAATCATCAGAAATAGAGTTTTTATTATGTAATAAGATACTCTTTGTAGCTTGGTAGGGACATGCCAAGATATTAGAATTAAATCCCTGCATTTCTGTAACCTGAAAAACGCAAAAGTTATGAATGATCAAAGTTAAGGCTTAAAAATGAGCATTTATTATCAATAAATCTAATCTTATTCTAAGCTTAAAGGTTTAATAAGAGATGAAGCTGGTGGATATTAGTACTTTAAAATTAAAGCTACTATAATCCACAAAATTAAATCATTTTCCAAGCTTATGATGTCAGGAAATTACAGTGATGGAAATAACTCTAAAGAATGTCATAATAATGAGATAAAAAGGTTTAATAATGATGTAATCCTCATCAAACCATAGAGTAATGACAAATTTCAGTGGGTAAAATTGGTAAATGTCTACTAGAGGGTATCTGGTCACTAGAACAAAGGATCTCCACTATAAAAGGACCCCTTGTTTCTATATTTCCCCCCGAGACACAACAAAAACAATAAATAAAAAGGTAAGTTTCTTTATTATTTAATATAAAATCATTCTATTATTAAAGAACAAAGACTTAACTTAAAGTAATCAGTATTTTCTATTTGATTAAATTCAGATTTATTTTTCATTTGTTAATTTCTACTAAAATTTCTAAATTCACATAGAAATAGTAAAATTTGAAATCCTCACTATGTCTTTATTGTTAATAACATTTAAATAATTTGTATTTTAATTTTTGGACATAATTGTATTCAGAATTATTATTTTAAGTAGTAGAAGTAAGTTATTTTCTCTTATTCTAATATTTTGTCTATCATTATTCATAATAATTCTATTATTAATATAAATAGTATTTATATTAAAATATAACTTTAATATTGGTAATTGTATTGTTATGAATTTTAATTTATTAATAAAAAATAATTTTGTACATATTTATCAATTTTTTGTAACATCAATAAATTGCCATGAATATATTGATTTATCTTATATCAATATTTTAATTAATAATATTCTTTCTATGATATAGTTTATATTATTTCATTGATTCTTCATATTTTAATAATTTTTATGCCTTAATTGCAATAATTTCCTATTGTTATAATTATTTCAAGCTTTATTACTCATTAAAATTAGGAAATTCATAGTACAACAAGTAAAATATTAGTAATTTTTATTTATTTCTTCACAGTAAAGCCTTACATTTGGTGTCTGGCCACAACATTTACTTTAAAGGACTTATAAAAAGATTCAAATTGGGTGTACCCAATAATAAGTTAAAATTATAATTATAAAATTATTTAATAATTGTCAGCCTGTGACTCAAAACCAGAGCACAAGCATGACAGCCAAATACCATAAACCAATGGTATAGCCAAGATACCACCAAAACATGGAGCTGAGCCAAATATTCTCAAAATATATCAAAAGAAAGAGGAAAATCACCCCTTTCCAAATATACAAGTCCCATCATCATCATAGGACGAAGAATAACAAAGTTCTTCCTGCTCAAAGTTGTTACTGAGCATAAACTTTAATTTTAACCTCTCATCTGAAATACAGAGTAAGAGGTCTAACCCCATCAAATGGGTATGAAGAATGAAGCTCTAAGCCAGGGATATCCAATGCTACCAAAAAAACTGAGCTAGCACCAGTATTACAGAAGCTATGGTCAAATTCAGGCCAAATAAGGGTGAATAAAATATTCACCTCTCATCTAACTTCTACAGTTTTAGTGTGAGATACTTAAGGTGGGGTCTTTTTGGAAAGAGCACAATAAGGGCTATCTGATTGTGCCATTCATTTCCCCATATCTCAGCTAGAACAAACGTCATGAGGCAAACAAGCCCAATACAGCTTCTTGCCTAAAACACACATATGTACAAAAATCTTGTACATGGGATAACTTTGCCATATTTAATGATAACCATACCAAATAAGGTACCATTGTGTAGATCATATACAGGGCTACACACCAAACCAATTTTGAGGTTGATATCTCAAGAACGGACAAAGGTATGGATTTTCTAAGGTCAAAATCCCACAGTTTGGCTAATACAGCCTTACCATGGGATAATATCCCATAACCATGATTATGAGGTGTCAAAATGATGAAGAAGCTTATTTTTACTTCAATACTGGGGTCCCATACAGGTTCTGTACAGCATTTTACGCGTCTTACACTTCAGAATGAAGCTGTGTGGTCCCCAGATGAAACTTTTCACCCTGTATTGGTGAAAACTGCCCAGATGTGGTTTCAAAACCACATCTGAGCCCAATACAGGCTATACAGGCCTTTTGAAAACCACAAGCTTGTCTTAGAGAGTGAAAAATACTCAATTACTCTATGTGGAAAGGTCTAGCAGCCTTTCCACCCCATTTCAGGATTAAAAGGGGCCTTTTCACAGCCAGAGAAGGTTTCCTCATCCTGCTCTGGAATTCCTACATAGTATAACTGTCAAAAACAGTTCTACTCTTGGAAAATAAACAGGTATACTTCAAATTTTAAGTATTGTAGACCTTATCATTGTAATCCAACAGGTAAAGCTGCACCCAGGGTTTTCAATAGCACTCACCACCACTATTCTTCAATAGTAAAACCCTTTTATTTTAATAATAAACCATTATTATACTTTAGTACCCTTATTTTCATATTTATAACCATGTCACAGTCATATTTAAAGTTATAATCAGCCCACTTACAGCTTCATTATAGACTCAGCCTGACAATAATCTTATTTTCATTTATTTTAAAAGCTATTGAGGCATTTGGAATGCAATTTTATTGTCTTACACGTGGCTTTTCACATCCTTATAGTTGCAAGAGCTTTTTTTGAGTGACTCTATTGATTGAAAAAGATATTTATAAATTAAAATTAAATTTTTATTTCAATTTAATCTTAAAGAATCATATAAAATTTTCAATTTAATCTTAAAGAATCATATAAAATTTCCAATTTTCATTTTTCAAAAAATCAAAATCAAAATTTATAAAAAATAAAGAATAATAAAAAAAAATCATTTTGTTCATTTTGAGTCATTTTTTCTACTAATTTCTCTTATATAAGAAGATATAAAAGAAGGTTTTACATGTAAACCACCATATCTTTCCAAAAATAACACTTATTATGAGAAGAACTATATTTATTTTTCTTTTTTGGTGTTTAAAGATAACACAACAGAGGACAATGAAGTAAATTTTGAAATATTGGTGGAAGAAACTTGTGAAAGCTCTCCAACACCAACAGTAAATAAGAAAAGAAAAGCTAAGAAATTCATTTTTCTAGGAACCACTATTCAGGACTCTGATGGTGAGAACCTTTCTTTAAATTATACAAGAGAATAAATCTCCTTAAAATATTTATTTTATCATTTTATTTGAATTATTATTACTAGAAGAGGTTCCCAATACTCCATCCAAGCAGATGGGGTGAAATAAGAGGTATAAATGATCCCAAAAAGGTAAAAGAAAGGCAAAAATACCCAGTGGAACAGAATACACACAGGGAAGTGTCATATTCCAAAGGCAAGTCCCAGAAATTCCCAGAATTGGAACTAATTACAAGTCATTCCAACAGAAACCAATCAAATTCAGAGATTTCAGACAGACATATACATGAACCAGTACAAGCAGTACTACACATTATACAAAAATAAAGATTGGGAAATGCTGGCTCAAATCCACCAAGGAGTGATGAGCTCCTGGAACATCCTAAAGAGGTTCCTGAAGGATGAGGAAATACTGAGATACACCAATGGATGGAATCCACTATCATCCAAACCTCAAATCAAGAAAATAAAGGAATGGAACAACAAAGATAGGGAGGCAAGAAAGGAAGAAGCCCCAGTAGCTTCTACCAGCACACCAAAAGAAAAATAACCTTCCCTAGAAGGGAAGAAGAACAACAAAAATTACTGGAAGAGACAATATTCGCTCAGTTACAAGATCCCAAGAATCCAAAAAGATGCCATGAAAAATGTATTCAACATGGCCAGAGCCTTGATGGAATCCAAAGAAAAAAAAGAGGAACAAAGAACAAGATGGCCATATTTCCCAAATAAATGACTTTTTCTTCTGATGTTGTAAACATTTTATTAGAAATCAAGCATAGTATCTTGCACTTAAAAAAATTCAAGTAAGCTTATTATCACTAGAAGAAATAAGTAATAGTCTATTATCTTTAACTCAATTTGTTGTACAAAATAAAAAAAAGAAATAGATAACATTAAATTTATGGTTGAAGATAGAAAGCCAAATATTCTAATTGATAATACTCAAAAATTGATACAAGTACAACAAGAGTTGTATACATACATAAAATATATGAAAGAAAAGACTGTGACAATAAACTATGACCAAAGTAATGACAATGTGACAGAAAAATTGAAGAAATTATCAATTTCTGTTGAAAAATTTGAAAAAAACACTTCATCACATCAAAAAATACTACTAGACCATGTAGAAAAAGTGATGAAGCAAGAATTAATATTAAAGATAACATTCAAAGTGAAATAAAACTTATTACTAAGAAAATGGATAAAATAAATGAGCCAAAGGTTATCAATCCTAGTTTCACATATAAGAAGCCCTGTTAAGCCAAAATAGGAATTAAAAGACCCCTTCATAACAGACTTAAGACATAAAGGCAATAGAAAGTCTCAATTAAAGAAGAACCTCAACTTAAAGAATGGCCAAAATTCTCACATGAAGGAGAATATGACCACATTTTATCCCTTAAGACAATCAACATGTTTCAAGAAGATTATGCCATAGCAGATGAATTAATCACTTCAAGATTACATTAATCATTTGGAAGATCTGCAAAAAGATTGTATTATGGAATAAGAAAAAGAAATGGCAAAACATACCTGGTTTTTGCGGAAAAAAGAAGTAATAACCAAGTGGGAAGGTGATACCTGGAGGTATAAAATAGAAAATGAATTTGAAAACTCATTATTTGACCCAGAGGAACAAAAAACTTTAACTTGGTTCTTAAAAAAACCTGAAATATTAAATGCATTATATCCAGAAATGTCACAAAAATGGTGCATATGCAAATACTCAAAGGTGTGGAGGAGAACTGGAACATTCCCTAAGGAGAAGGTGCATAGAACCATGTTCCACAGAAGAATAAATCAATTAACTAGAGGACATTGTGACAAGAACTAAAATTGGAACAACTTGGAAATAATTGAACATAAATGTTTCAAATAAACCATTTATTGAAAGGACAAAGCAAAAGAGCCTTCCAAACCCAATAACACTAATGAGAAAAGGAAAGTCCATAAATGTGATGGTATTGGGAACCTAGCTAGTAATTTTCCCAAAAAGGCAGAAATTGATGAAATTGTGGAAACAGAAGACCACAATGGCAAAGAGGAATAGTCTGATTCTGAAAAGAATACTTAAGAATCAGAAACATCTGAAAGTGATAAAATCAACATAATTAATTCCAAAATTAATAATATTGATTCAATACATGAAGTACTAGATGTAAACTCAAATTTTCCACAAATTGGAACATCTGATACATGCCTTACAAATATAAAGGATGCCAAATTGCATAAAACCAAACCTGAAAAATTAATGGGCTATACTTCTAGAAAATGAAGTATAAGTATTGTTATATTAAACAATCAATAGGAAAGAGTCAATCTGGACATGGGAGAATACTAAACATGTGTTGGAAAAAGTTATCTACAAACACTTGTACAATATTGGGAAAAAAAACTTATACAAATACAAGGAGTCAAGCTTAGTAGTGCAAGTGAAAGCATGAAACACCTTTTCATAATTGACTTGACCTTGATTTTCCAACATCCATCTAAATTTATAATAACTAAAGAGGAGTTTGTAGTAATGGACAAATTACTAGTAACAATTTAATACTTGGAAATGATTATCTATCAATTTATGGAATAGACATCTCCAACCCAAAATTTAGATATTTTACCATAGGAGATGATAAAAGGCAAAAATTTGTCATCCTAATTAATAAGAAACAAATTACTGTTATAAAATATGAGGAAAAACCCCCAGACAAACACTCATTCATAAGTGAAAAACTAAAAGAGGCAGAATTAAATAATTAATTGACAGAAAAACTGAAAGAAAAATCAATTTTCCTCTTATATAAATAAAAGAGAGTGTGAGCCTTAGAGGTAATTTCATATACCCAAAAGACCACAAATATAAAAAATAACATATTAATATAAATAAAAGAAATTTATTTATATTATCAAAATAAAAAACAAAATATAAATATAAAATTATATTAAAAATAAAAAAATGAATTACAATTTAAAAATAAAAATACATTAAATTTTATAAGTATAAAATTACATTTATACTTGAAAAAATTAGGTAAAAATGAAATTTTAACAAAACTGTGAAAAAATAAATAAATTTGGAAAAAAGTTAAATAAAAATTATTATAGCTTTTTATCCAATAAATAAATACATAAAAATTATTTCACCATTGGATTCCTCATAAAAAATCAGGTGGGGTCACCTCTGAGTGAAATTCTTGTAACTCAACTCTAAATAAGCTTAAATTAAGTTTTTAGTATTTTCAATACAAAAGTTTAAAATCCTCAAAACCTTAAATTAATTCACACCACATGTGGTGTTAACCATCAAATTTTGTGTTAAAATTGAGGTGTTGTGTTTAGTTTAGAAGTTATGAGGAATTGAAGTATTTTCAATTGAATTCAATTGAAATGTCAAAATGTGCGCGTGTATTACATAAGTGAACTTTGATTTACATATGAGGTGTCAATTATTACTGTATTGTACTGTAAAATTGAATTGAATTACATATGTAAATTATAAGTATAATACATGATGAGGAATTAAAGGAAAAATAAATTGGAAAGATTAAATTTGGGGGGGAAAAGGAACTCCAGCTCTAAGGGGGAGCTAGACCCCCAAAATCCTTGCTGACAGGCGTGGGATGTCAAAATTCACGCAAAAGCTCATCACTTTTGGCCTGGAATTGAGTCACAGGGTCTGTGGACTCAATTGATGATGAGGTTTTGATACCAACTGGGGTAGTTTTAGCTGTTGCCAAGAGGGTAAAACTACCCTTAAGATAAAACAACCATAATAAAAACAGTTTGAACTTGTTTCTACGCCTCTGACACACATTCTGACGTGTTTTGAAGGCTCTAGGCCTGGTATTGCTATAGTAATGGCTGATTTAAGGGTCTAAAATGGCTAAAAATGGCTTAAACCAGCCCTTTTTGGTCTAAACCAGGGTTCAATGATGCCATAATTGGCTTTTCTGTTGTCAGACTGTTTTTCACGACTGACAAGAGTGAAATTTACTTTTGGAGTAAGAGAATTGATGGCTATAAAAGAATGTCTTCTTTGCCCCACTTTTCTCTTCATATTAGAATCTTTTCCTTTTATTAATTAGTTTAAACACTGTTAAACCAATCAATCAAAGATTCCAACCACCATTTTTAAATCATTTTAATCCATTTAACCACGTGAAAAAATCATTATAATCATTGTTTGTAACTCTTATAATCATTTTTACCCCTGAACCACCCCAAAAGTGAATTAAAGCATCTTTCATCACTGTAAACTTTGTCACTTTGTTTCCAAATTCACTCTGGTCACTTTTGGGCGTGTTTTCTCTTTAATATTCTTTTTAAAAGACTTTGTTCTTTAATTAATTGCTTGCAGTTCTTTGCTCAATTAATTCCAATTGAAATTGCTCTTGAAGAAATTTCTTTTGTAGCCTTAAAATATCTCTTGTAGAGTGTTTTTTGGATAAATTTTTATTGTTGGTAAAACAATAAATTAGGCGTGTTTTCTCTTAAAAATAATATTTCTTACTATTTTTAATTGAATTTTACCTTATACAAATTTTGAGGACAAGAAAAGTACTTGATTTTAATCAAAGTTTCATATCCACACCTTACGTTTGGGGGCCCAGCTGTGATATTTTACCTGTGACATATTTTTTTACTCTTTTTTAATCTTTTTTCTTATATTGAAAAATCTAAAAACATATAAAAAATACTTATAATTCAAAAAACCCATAAAAAATAACTTTTTTTCATATTATAAGTGAGGCTTATATTTTTATTTCTTTTTTGAAATAACCCTTTTTTACTTAATTAATTGGCTTTTTTTCATTAATTTTAGTGTCTGACAACGTGGTAAGACAAGAAAACATTGAAACAGCCTCAACAGTCACCAGCATTATTCCTGCAAGCACTATTAATTCAGACAATAATAGTACTGTAATTGTGACTCAAAATAATCAACCTGAACCAATATCTTCTGAATTAATTAACTTGGACATAAGTAATACTCTTCAGAAAGCTAAGAATTTGGCCAATAGTAAGTTTTTTGACGTAAAAATACTATTTTAAGCCTTCAACCAGGTCAGGAGCCAGCTACAACCCCTCAAGCAGCTCCCAAAAAGGTAATAGACATGATTATGGCAGAGGCCAACCAGGTACAGAAGGAAAAGGGTCAGTTGATGACTTTGTCACAGGGGCTCTTCTAAAATGAAGAGGGCCTGGCACTCAGTGAACAGACTTACTTATGGAGGGCTCAGAAGAAATACTCAAATGATAAGAGTAATGGAGTAAGAGGATAAATTCCTAGTCATAAAATAATAAGCATAAAAGATAAGAGAGACAAAACAAAAGCAATAATAAAGAGCCAACCACAAATAATCCTGAGTCACTGTTTCAACCTGTTCAGAAAAGAGAAAAGGGATTAATAAGGATATGGCCACCAGGACTCTACTGAACAGGTGAGGGAAGGCTAAGACTAACTTAATAAGTAATAAAATAATATTCCAAAAGTGAGAATAAAATAATATTAAATAATAAATCAACTATTTTAATTAACTGGGGGAAAAACCCCCAGGTGGGTGAAGAGGGGCTGGTATATGTGAGAAATACCAGCCTTGAAGTTTGAGTGTTGAGATACTGGCCTGTATGCTGGAAGAAGTTGGATGTGGGATTGAATCCTGTATTGGTGAATCCAATACAGGTGATACAGTCAATACAGGTATTTGCGCCTGTATTGATGACAGGCCTGTATTTGGTGAATCCTGTATTTGAGTCTTGCCTGTATGGAACTGTATTGAGGTATGAAAACTGTATTGAGGTATGAAAACTGTATTGGGTGAATTATTGAATGAAACCCCCTTGCTGATTGGGTTCTGAAGGGTATCCATGATATAATGATTTGCTGATGATGATTGGAAATGCCCCTGCCTCCTTGGCTGTGACATTATCCCCCTCTTGATAGTGGTGAGCTCTGAGCACCATAAGTATAGTGAGTCTTGATGAGCTTGCAATCAATTCAAACAGTTCCTTCCCCCAATTCCTTAAGATTTCCCCTTAAAACTTCTTCTTCAATCAATACTCAAACCAATCTTCATTTGACTATTTGTAGGTATTTTCCCCTTGATTTTGATTGTGAATTTCCTCTGTTATTCAAAACTGCCTTCAATCTTCATAAAATTTTCTTTAATCTTGTCTTGAGTGTCTTCATCAACTTTCTTGAGTCCTCATGGCTTTTGAAAGGTGGTTGATTTGGGTTTTTGTCCCAAGACCACTTGAAATCATCATAATTTTGAATTTTAGAGTGTTGGCATAAGGTGGCCAACAATTGAAATTTTGGACCAAATGAGTAGTCCTGGCCAAAATCCCTGAAAGTGTGAATAAATGGGTTTTTGGCCAATTTGCGCAAAAATGCGCAAAATGCGCAAATGCGCAAATATGCCATATGTGGCATAAATTGGTGAAAATACTGAAAAAATTGAATTCTTGTGAAAAAATGGCCTAAAGGTGGGTTTTGGCCATTTTGCGCATTTTTGCGCAAATGCGCAAATATGCCATTTTGGCATAAATTGGTGAAAATGATGAAAAAACTGAATTGTTGTGAAAAAATGGCCTAAAAGTGGGTTTTGGCCATTTTGCGCATTTTTGCGCAAAATGCGCAAAAATGCGCAATTATAATGATTTTGGCCAAAAAGGCCTTTTGAAGGCTTTTGACAAGAAAAAAGGCCCTTTTGCGCAAAAGTGCGCAAATGCGCAAAATTGCGCAAAATGCGCAAAATTGCGCAAAATGCGCAAAAATGCGCAAAATGCGCAAATTTGCCAATATGCCTAATTAAGCATATTATGATAAGAATTGATGAAAATTGGCTGTTTTAATGTTTTGACGTCTGATATGGCCAATTGTGCCAAAGTGCATATCTTGATGAAATTGGCCAATTGGGCCATTTGAAACAATTTCTTCTATGAACTTGATTTTTTTCTTGAAAATCTTCTTCTTATCCCCTCCTTGATTGGTCAATTGCCATAAACACCTTGCTGATTGGGTTTTGGCTTTCAATTTTGATCTTAAGGAATGAGTTCAAAGCTGACATTCATATTTGACTCCACTGCCTCTGGTTCCCCGCCTTTTGTGATTTGGAGATGCCTTGGTTATAGAGTTTAAAGAAACCTTGAAGAAATTTTGATGCGTATTACTGGTAGTTGGTCTCCATTATTACTATTGTTTGCTCTTGATTATTAAATAAATTCACTCCCCAAACAAGATATGGGAGTTATGATTGCTGCTTTTGAAACAAGAAATGAAAATAAATCATACAAGTAAAAGAAATTGAAATAAAAAATAAAAAATAAAAAATAAAAATGAAAAAGAATTGAGAGAAAAGAGAGTAAAGAAATAGAAATAAGAAAATGCCTGAGGGTTGTCCTTCTTGTGGTGAGTTGCTTGATTTTGGCCAAAAGATTCTGAAAGATGAAATCAAGCATTTGATGCTCACAGCGTGGCCAAGGTAATGTTTTTACAAGAATTAGACCCCTCAGGGATGCATACCAGGAGATGGAACTTACTTTCATAACTTCCACTCCCCACCAAGCACCATAAATGAAAATTGAAATATGCCATAAGATGAATTTGATAATGAATGTCTTGAAAGATAATTTATGGCATGATTAAAGAAAGAAGAGAAAATAAAAGAAAAGATTGGGCCAAATCTTGATGAAAGGTCCAAATCTTGAGGGTATCATGTTGCAAGGCCTTCTGAACCTGTCCAAAAAATTGGCAAGTGCTCACAAAGTGGCCAAGGTGATGCTTACAACAAATTTGGTAGAATACCCCCTTAAAGGTGCATGCCAGGAGAGGAACTTACTTTCATAACCTCCAATCCCCACCAAGCACCATAAAATCAAACTCTTGAGGCATTTGGGCCAGGCTTGTCAGGATACAAAGTGTGAAAGTCCTTGACAAGGTCTGGAGAGTTGGTAAGGTTGGAAGCTGGTTCCCAAGTTGTTCTTTCTGGGTCTTCACTGAATCCTTTCCACTCAACTAAATACCATAATGAACCTCTCTTGAGTTTTGAGTCCAGAACCTGAGCCACTTCCCATTCTTCTTGCTCTTCCACTATTACTGGTGGTGGTGGCAATTGATGTCAATTTGGGATAGTTGATTGCTTCACTGGTTCTAACAAAGAAATATGGAAAACAGGGTGAACTGACTTCCATTGTTGAGGCAACTTGAGGTGATATGCATGGCTGCCAATCTTCTTCAGAACTTCAAAAGGTCCCAACCATCTTTCTGAGAGCTTCTTGGTGGGTCTTGTTGTCTTGATGTTCTTGGAGGCTAGCCATACTTTGTCCCCAGGTTGGAAATCAGGTGGAATTGCTCTATTTCTATCTGCATACTTCTTGAATCTTCTTATTGCTGACTCTAATTCTTCTTTGACAACTTGCTGTACTGATTGGAGTTTTGTTGATAACTTTCCAGCAGGTAAATCTTGAGAAACATGGATTGAGTCAAAGCTGGGATTTCTTCCATAAATGGTGAAAAAAGGTGATTGCTTTGTGGATGAATGTTCTGCATTATTATAGGCAAATTCAGCCAGAGGGAGCCAGGTGTGCCAGTCATCTTGATGGTAACTGACATACATCCGAAGATACTGTTCTAGAATCTGATTTACCCTCTCTGTCTGTCCATCTGTTTCAGGGTGAAATGCAGTTGAAAGATCTCTTGATATCTTGAGCTGCTGACATAACTGGGTCCAGAATGATGAAACAAATAAAGAACCTCTATCACTAACAATACTGATTGGAAGACCATGTTTGGAAAAGACATGACTAATGAATATTTGAGCTAAGTCCAAAGCAGTGATTGTTGAATAAGTTGGAATAAATATTGCCATTTTTGAAAATCTGTCTACAACTACTAAAATGGAATCAAAGTTGCTTGACAAGGGCAATTGAGTGATAAAGTCCATTGATAAAGAATTCCAAGGACCAGATGGAATTTGAAGAGGCTTGAGTAATCCAAACTTCTTATGGTGGATGTTCTTGTTTCTTGAACATTGCTGACATGAGGACACATAGTCCTTGATGATTTGATTCATGCCAGCCCAATAAAAATCCCTCTTGATGAGCTTGAGGGTCTTCTCCTGGCCAGGATGGCCAGCCAACGGTGAGTCATGACGCTTTTGAAGAATGTCCAATTGAATTTCATGATTGCTTGGAATGACTACTCTATCTTTGAACAATAATAATTTTGCTTGAGGTTCAAGAGAATAGTCTGGGACTGATTCTCCTCTTGCTAATTTCTTGAGGATCTCCTTATAGTCTTTGTCTTGCCATACTTGTCTTTGGACCTGATCAACTAAATCTGAAAACATTTCAACTTTTATGGAAAAGAATCTTGACTCTTGAATTTCATTCTGCTTGAGAACTTGATGAAAGTTTTGAGGATTCTTGCTGATGAAATCCACCCCCCTCTCTGGGTACACGTCGTCCCGACGTGACAAGGCATCTGGTAAAGTGGCCAGCCTGCCTGGGCGGTAAGTGATAACAAAGTGAAATTCAGACAAAAATTCAGCCCAACGGGCTTGACGACGAGTAAGGACTTTAGAGGACATAAAATATTGGAGAGAACAATGGTCTGTCAAGACCTCAAAGGAATCAGAAAGAGAAAGAAGAAAGGCTCTCCAGCGCTTGAGAGCCCAAACTATGCCAAGGAGTTCCTTGTCATGAATTTCATAGTTGAGTTCAGCTGGTAAGAGCTTGCGACTATCAAATGCAATGGGATGCTTTCCTGAGTCATTCACCTGACTCAGTACAGCACCCAAGGCATAATCAGAGGCATCAGTCTCTACAATAGTTGGGAGAGAAGGATTAAAATGAGAGAGGATAGGAGCAGTGGTGAAAGCTTCTTTGAGTATCTGAAACTGGCTAAGAGCTTCCTCATTGAAGATGAAGGGAGAATCTTTTTTGAGAAGGGAAGTGAGAGCAGAGATTTTTTTGGAATAATTTTTAATGAAACGACAATAAAAGTTGGCAAAGCCAAGGAAAGATTGGAGGGCCTTGATGTTCTTGGGCTGAGGCCAATTGAGGATTTGTTGAACTTTTGAAGAATCCATCTTGAGGCCATCACTTGAAACAACATAGCCCAAGTATTCCACACTTGAGGCATGGAATACACACTTGGAGGCTTTAGCAAACAGATTATTGTCTCTCAATCTTTGGAGAACAGAGGCCACATGTTTAACATGTTCATCCAAAGAGCTAGAGAAGACCATAATATCATCTAAGTACACTACAACAAAAATATCCAAATAATCTGCAAAGATATCATTCACAAGATTTTGGAATGAAGCTGGAGCATTGGTTAAGCCAAATGGCATAACCAAATACTCATAACTGCCATATTTGGTTCTAAAGGCAGTTAAATGCTCATCCCCCTCTTTAATTCTCAGGAGATTATAAGCACCACGCAGATCTATCTTGGAGAAGATAGTAGCACCGTTAAAGACGGTAAGAAGCTGATTCATTGGAGGAACAGGATACCTGTTCTTCCTAGTGACAGCATTAAGTTTGCGGTAGTCAACACACAAACGAAGACCACCATCCTTTTTCTTAACAAAAAGGACAGGTGCTCCTGTTGAGGAGGAGCTTGGTCTGATGAAACCCTTCTCTACATTCTCTGAAATGTAGGCCCGCAGTGTTTCTGACTCATTCTTTGATATAGAGTAGATAACACCAACTGGAGGTAGAAGACCCTCCAGTTCGATATGATGATCACAGGCACGGTGTGGAGGAAGTTTCTCTGCTTTCACTTTGGAGAATACATCCAAATATTTGTGATAAACAGGAGGGACTACCTTCAGCACAGTTTCAATCTCTTCTGGCTCTTCCTCCTCATCCCACTGCTCCTCCAGGGAGGCATGAAAAGATAAAGGAGGAAGGTCCATATCCCCTTGAAAGAGATGAAGTGAAGATATAGCAACATCTTCTCCAACATCTTTTATCTCTTTGAAGACTTCATCTCTTAATGGAAGTAATGACTGAGAGGGAAAAGTGGAGGGGTTATGGACAGAAGGAGGAAAGGAAGGTGTCTTAAGTTCACCAACCAGAGCAACACTGTTGACAGCAGTGGATAAGTCATTACTAGTAGAAGAAATAATACCACTAGAATCCTTATGACTAGAATCATAGGTGATCAATCCATTTTTCCAATCGATAATGGGATTAAAATGGTAAAGAAAATCATAGCCCAATATTAGGTCTTCTCCCTTGGGTGAATCTATGATAAAGAAATCCCATTCAAAGCTTGGGAAGGAAGGTAAATCAACAACCCACTTGGTATAATGGGTGATGAACAGGGAAGTGGATTCACTGGAATCCAGAATGAAAAGAGGAATCCTTTCAGGGAGCTCTGACATGGTCAATGAGTACTTGAGAACAAAATTCTTTGCAATAAAAGAGTTTGTAGCACCAGAATCAATGAGAATACTATAAAAAATATCAGAGATTGAAGAAAAAATAAGAAATTTTAAAGATTTCTTGACACTAGTATTCAGAGTGCACAATTGTGCTCTTGAAGGAAATAAGTGAGAACCATTGAACACATCATGATTCCCACTCAGGCTTTTCCCTGCTTGCTAGGGAAGCCTTTTGATGACCCTTGCCTATTCTCAGGCCTCTTGAAGCATTTTTCAAATGGGTGTTTACCACCACAATAATTGCACAAGCCTTCTTTAATCCTCCTCTCCTTTTCAGAACCAATTAATTTATTGTCCTTATTGAGGAGAGCAGCATGAGGCTTGTCTTTGGACACTTGAAAATTCTTCCCCTTCTTATTCTTCCTGTGATAAGGCTTCTTTGATGATGAACTTTGAGGGGGCTTGGAGGAGTTGGATCCACTTATTGGAGGCTTCTTCTCTTGATTACTGCCCTTTTCCTTCTGCCTCTCATGGTACCTGGTATCTAATTCCAAGGTGATATCCATGAGTTCTTGAAGACTATCAAAAGTTCCAGGGTGAGAAGCCAATTGGTCCAACAATCTTGATGCCAAGCCTCTTCTATACACATGAATATAGGCCCTTTCCCCCCAGTCTCCAATTCTTGACATTAAACTTCTGAAATCAGCTATGTACAAGGAAACTTGACCACTTTCCCTCATCCTCAAATTGTTTAACTCTTGTTCAGCTTTTCTGACTTCATTTGGATCACCAAACAGAGTGAATAACTGGGTTTCAAACAACTGCCAGTTATTGAGGAGGTAAGAAGGGTCTTCATTGGAGATATTTGAGAGGTAAGGTTCAATCCATTTGCCAGCTCTACCAGTAAGAAAAGAAGTTGAATAAAGCACCTTCTTCCTGTCAGAGAAGAAGTTTGCTGGGTCATTATGAAAGATTAATTTACAGGATTGAATGAATACTCTCAATTTATGAGCTTTAGTACCATCAAAAGAATCAGGTGCCTTCATTGATGGAGTCTTGAATGCAGGGACTTTTGAAGTGTCCCTTGGGGCAACTGCTTGAGTGAGTTGTCCCATAAACTGAGTCATTTGCTCCATCATCTTGAGGAAATTTGGTTCAGCTTGAGAGACAGAAGGTTGATTAGAAAGGGCTAGATTTGGAGCCTCAGGAGCTTCAGTAGCACCTGCCAAGGCAGCTGCCACTTCAGTCTCCTCAGATTCTTCCTCTTCCACAGACTCCTCCCCCTCCTCATCTTCAGCTTCCCCCAATCTACTTCTAGGCCCTTGAGAAACACCAGGATAACCACCCAATAGTCCAGAGAATGATCTTGATCTTCTAGACTTCACACCTCCTCTTCTGGAGGGTGCTGCTCCTTCCATTGGTGGTCCTCTGTCCAAATTTGCACTCAGTTGATGAACTGATGGTGTGCGGTCAAGAGGAGCCCTTGGTGTAGGAGTGAGAACAGCTTGATGTCTCTGGGATCTTGTATTCTTGGCTGGTGGGCTATGCTGAACTGGCATTATGAAAGAAGAATGAATAAAAACTTGATGATACTTTGAATAAATTAAGGCTTGACCAAATCAAATTAAATGAGAATCTTGATTATCTTGAAGAATCAATAAACAGTCTTGAAGTGAATCAATATGAATAAATCTTGAAGAGTGAAGATGACAAAGTCAAATTCTTATGAATAATCAATTTCAATCAATAAGTCAAATCAAGTCAATCAAAATCAAATCAATTAAGTCTTGAGGAATTCAATCAATATCTTCAAAAATCAATTCAATTAAATCAAATCTTGAGGATAAATCAGCTTTCTTGAGGAATCAAATCAAGTCAATCAAATCAAATCAATCAAAATCCAATCAATATCTTGAGGTGAAGTCAATGTCTTGAACAATCAATCAATCAATCAATAATCTTGAGAAATTTCAATCAAAACCACTGAATACCCCAAATCAAATAACCCTGAATGATGAATCAATTAACCCAACTAATCCCAAGCAATAAAACCTGAATAAACCTGAATTCAAACAAAAGAGAAATGAATATGATAGAGAATAAAGTGAATTGGTCAGCAGAATAGAGAAATTAGAAAGAATAAATTTTCATGAGAATGAAATGAGAGAGATGAAAATTGATGAAAATCATAAAATCATTAAAGTTCATAATCATTAAAAGATCATAATAGAAGAATGAGAGAAATGAATAAAATGAATGAAAAGAAAGAAGCAATTATGAGTTAATTAAAATAATGTCACAGGGGCTCTTCTAAAATGAAGAGGGCCTGGCACTCAGTGAACAGACTTACTTATTGAGGGCTCAGAAGAAATACTCAAATGATAAGAGTTATGGAGTAAGAGGATAAATTCCTAGTCATAAAATAATAAGCATAAAAGATAAGAGAGACAAAACAAAAGCAATAATAAAGAGCCAACCACAAATAATCCTGAGTCACTGTTTCAACCTGTTCAGAAAAGAGAAAAGGGATTAATAAGGATATGGCCACCAGGACTCTACTGAACAGGTGAGAGAAGGCTAAGACTAACTTAATAAGTAATAAAATAATATTCCAAAAGTGAGAATAAAATAATATTAAATAATAAATCAACTATTTTAATTAACTGGGGGAAAAACCCCCAGGTGGGTGAAGAGGGGCTGGTATATGTGAGAAATACCAGCCTTGAAGTTTGAGTGTTGAGATACTGGCCTGTATGCTGGAAGAAGTTGGATGTGGGATTGAATCCTGTATTGGTGAATCCAATACAGGTGATACAGTCAATACAGGTATTTGCGCCTGTATTGATGACAGGCCTGTATTTGGTGAATCCTGTATTTGAGTCTTGCCTGTATGGAACTGTATTGAGGTATGAAAACTGTATTGAGGTATGAAAACTGTATTGGGTGAATTATTGAATGAAACCCCCTTGCTGATTGGGTTCTGAAGGGTATCCATGATATAATGATTTGCTGATGATGATTGGAAATGCCCCTGCCTCCTTGGCTGTGACAGACTTCCAAACAACTAAATTGGGTCATTCTGAAGCTGATAATACTATTTTACCTTCAAAAAGAGCTGACACTGCCACAACAAGCCTCTGTGGACATATACAAAGCCAGCCACAATGCATACAACAATGCACTTCAATTCAAGGAGTACCAGATCCTTGCAGACCTGTGGAAGAATCGCATGAATTCTTACCTGACAGTAAGAAAATTCTTGGGCCATCCCAACACTTGCAAATTGCTCAATGGATGGCATCCATTGATGGAGAAGAAAAACATGATGCTTTTGACACTAGAATGAAGGAAAAACAACCCTCCACCACCCAAACCAGTGCCAAAAACAGCCCCAGTGGCCAGCAGCAGCAATTCCAACGTGAAAAAGCAGCCACAAACTCCAAACAAGGGCAAAGGGAAGGCACCAGCCCCAAAACCTTACAGCCAGGGCTACAGAATCCCAAAGATTCAGCAGGATGCCATGGAAAATGTATTTCAAATGGCCAGAACCATGATGGAATTACAGAAGAAGGAGGAAGCCAGATTAAGGTTCCAGAAATGATTTCTGACATATTTGATTCCATCCCAGAGTTGTATAATGCTATAAATGACGTGAAAAAACATCTTTCTGATAAAAATGAAACCATTTGTAACAACATTAAAACAAACAACCTGAGTCTGTGCCAAATTAATGAAACACTTATGTGTTTTGAAAAAGTTTCAAGAACAATTAAAAATTCCAATAATGATAATTCTTCTAACAATAAAATAAATGAACAATCTGCCATTATTAAAGAATTAACAGATAAATATTCTAAATTCAATATTGATGACATAATTGAAACAAGAATTAAACAAGCCATAAATATTATCAAGACAGATAACAAGAAAGTCCTTGATGACATTTCAAATTCATTTACTGAAGTAAAGACATATACCATTGCCTTGAAAAAGTGTTTTGATGCTTCACAAGAAGAAGTATCAAAATTATCAATGAAATTGAATCAAGTCACTGCTGATAATACAAGACAGACAGAGTTATGGCAAGAACTGACACATAAGGAAGACATGTATAAAATTGAAGTAATAAATTTAATACAAAGCTTCCAACATGAATACAGAAATTCCCAAAGGTGTAGCAACAGTAAAATGAATGACATTGAACAAATACTGAACACCTTACCAAGAATGTCTACACCTCTAAATCAAAATGAGGGCACAAGAATTCCAAATCCACAAGTATTGGATCCTGATAATTCACAATTAAAAAATGAACTATCCACTTCTTTTCATAAATTGGAACCATCAATGGGCCAAGCACTCTTGAAAGAAGTTCCAAAACTTAAAGAATGGCCTCACTTCAGTGGTGAAGGAGAGTATGACCATATGGAATTCATTAGAGGTATTGACATGATCAAAGAGGATTTTAAATTACCAGACAGATTGGTAACAGCCAGGTTTAACACCTTGTTTACCAGATCAGCTCACAGATGGTACATCAAAATAAGACAAGCACATGGACACCAGAGTTGGACTTGGTGGAAAACCCAAATCATCAACAAATGGGCAAATGATGCTTGGAGGTTTAAAGTTGAAACAGCCTTTGAATCTGCCAAATTTAATGCTGATAAAGACAAAGCTTTACCATGGTTTTGCCAACAAAAGGACAGATTAACAGCATTATATCCTGACATGTCAGAATTTATGATCCATAGAAAAATTCTGAGACAATGTGGAGGTGACTTAGAGCATTCTGTCAAAAGCAGGACTACTGAACAATCTTCAGCAGAGTATATTATCAATATACTAGAAGAAGTAACCACCAGAACCAAAATTGGTTCTAGTAGGGTGAATCTCAAAACAAGGTTTAATACACCTTGGAAAGATTCTGTGGACAAAAACCCCAAAGAAAATTCTAGTAATATTAAATATAAATCTGCAGATACAGTCAGAAAATGCCATATTTGCCAAAGCACCACCCATTTAGCCAATACATGTCCAAAAAGGGGGAAAATCAATGAAATTGACATTGAAAAGGGACCAGATGTTGAAAAAGAAGACATAATTGAAGACAATTCAGATGATAAGTCATCCATATTTTCTGAATCTTCAAAAGATATAGAAAATATCAATGCCACTTTTGACATCATGGAATCTTATTCCCACTTACCACAATTCAGCAATGGTCAAGTTGATTTATCAAAAGTTCAAGATGCACAACTTATGAAGACAAAACCAAACAGAGGAAAAGGTTATACAGCTGGTAACTCCTGTATAACAGAAGTGGTGATTGACAACAAGCCCACCAAACTTTTGCTTGACCCAGGAGCCTTCTGCTCTTGTGTTGGAAAATCTTTTCTTAAGACTTGTGTACCAAATTTTGAAGACCAATTGTTACCAATTGATGGTATAAAATTCAACAGTGCAAGTAACCCAATGAAAGCATTAGGAATCTTTGAGACCAATGTCATATTCCCACACATAAATGGGAATTTAAGGATCACAGTTGAATTTTTTGTTATGGAAAATTGCTCTAGTACCCATTTTATATTGGGAAATGACTATTTAATCATGTATGGGATAGATTTACATAATAACAAGGACAGATACTTTACAATTGGGGACAATAAGCACCAGAAATTTGCCTTTTTACCATTTAAAAGACAAATTACAGTAAACAAAGTATCACCAGTCAACTTAGAGTTAGAAAAATTCAAGTCTGAACAGTTAAATGAGGCTGAGATAAGCCTTCATCTGACTGATAAACAAGAAAATGAACTTTCTTCCCTTTTGTATGACCACAGAGGAGCATTTTCTACAGACAAAGAACCTCTGGGAGAAATTATTGGTCATGAAGTTGACATCATTCTTAACATTTAGAGACCTTATCCACCACTCTTAAGAAGACCTGCTTATCCAGCAAGTCCAAAATCAAGAGAAGCTCTAGAAATTCATATCAAAGAACTTCTGGACCTTGGTGTAATAAGAAAAGTAGGCCACAATGAGGAAGTAGAAATAACTACACCAGTCATAGTGGCATGGAATAATGGAAAATCCAGAATGGTTGGGGACTTTAGAGCTCTGAACACTTACACTGTCCCAGACAGATACCCAATACCAAAAATCCAAATTGTCCTTACTCAAATATCTCAAGCAGTGTATATAACCACTATGGATGCCCTTAAAGGATTCCATCAAAATGTGGTGACACCAAGAGCAAGAAAATACTTGAGAATTATTGTTCATTGTGGAGTGTATGAATACTTAAGGATGCCCTTTGGTATCAAAAATGCACCTTCACACTTCCAAAGAATGATGAATGAAATCTTCCCTGAAGAACTCTCAGAGGGATGGTTAATCATTTACATTGATGACATTATTATCTGTTCAAAGACTTGGTAGGAGCACATGTACAGATTATCAAGAGTTTTGACAAAAATCCAATCAGTAAACTTGAAAATCTCCTTGAAGAAATGTCATTTTGGATTTAAAGAACTTAAAGCACTAGGACATGTTGTATCTGGTTTGTCCCTTGGAATTGACAAAAACAAAGTTGCAGCAGTATTGTTAAAACCCATGCCTCAGAATAAGAAGGAAATTCAGTCATTCTTAGGTTTTGCAGGATATTACAGGCAACACATTAAAGATTTTGCATCCATAGCAAGACCACTTTATAAGTTGTGTGACAAAGACACAGTGTTTGACATGACTGTTGACAGAGTCAAAGCTTTTGAGTCTCTAAGAGAAGCATTGACCACTGCTCCACTCTTACTGATGCCAGACTTTAAATTGCCTTTCAAACTGTATATTGATGCATCAGGAGATGGACTGGGTGCTGCACTTCACCAAGTTCAGATCATAAATGATAAGCCTGTAGAAGAACCCATATGTTTCATATCCAGGCAAATCAAACCAACTGAAGCCAGATATGGAGCAAGTAAAATGGAATGTCTATGCCTTGTCTGGGCCTTGGAGAAATTGAACTACTTCTTAGAGGGATGTGTTTTTGAAGTGATAACAGATTGTACAGCTGTCAAATCACTTTTGAACATGAAAACACCCAACAGACACATGCTCAGATGGCAAATAGCCATACAAGAAGACAGAGGCAATATGACTATTGTTCATAAGGATGGGAATATTCATAAGAATGCAGATAGACTAAGCAGATGGCCATTACCAAATAATATTGATAATCCTGCTTATGTGCCAGAAGAAGCTTCACCACAAATTCCAATAGAAGGAATAAGTGTTACAGACTTGAACACCACCTTCTTTGAAGAAGTCAGAAGCAGCTACACTCAAGATACGAATTGTAGCATCTTATGCCAATTACTTAACAAAGACTGTAAAGACAACTCTCTAATACATGCCTTGGATGAAGTATGGAGAAAATCTTATGATGAAGGAAGATTTCACCTACTGGATGGTATAATTTACCGCAGAACCAAGCACACATGTGTCATGACAGTTGTAGACAGGTCATTAATCAATCTTGTACTGAAAGAATGCCATGATAGTCCCTTTTCAGGACATCTGTCTGAAGACAGAACAAGAGAGAAAGTAAAGACCTGCATATGGTGGCCAATGTGGCAGAAAGATGTTGCAGAGTATTGCAAAACCTGTGACAGATTCCAAAAGGCAAATAAATCCACTGGCAAAAGACTTGGAAATATGATAAAAATCCAAGAACCAAACAGACCTTGGGAAATTGTCCATATGGATTGGGTAACTGGCCTACCACCAGGAGGTGACAGGAGCTATAATGCTTGCCTAGTAATTGTGGACAGATTCAGTAAAACTCCAATATTTTTACCATGTCACAAAGATGATACAGCCATGGATACAGCTCTTCTGATATGGAATAGAGTAGTGTCATGGACTGGGATATTTACAAATATCATCAGTGATAGAGATCCCAAATTCACTTCAGCACTATGGACAAATCTTCACCAATTATTTGGCACTAAACTGTCTTTCTCTACAGCCTACCACCCACAAACTGATGGCCTGGCTGAAAGGATGATCCAAACCTTAGAGGACATGGTGAGAAAATTTTGTGCATATGGCCTTAAATTCAAAGATTGTGATGGATTTACCCATGATTGGTGTACTCTGTTGCCAGCACTGGAATTAGCATATAAAACATCAATCCATGCCAGTACCAATCAGACTCCTGCTATTCTAGAAAAAGGATGGAACCCCAAGTTACCCCAAGATTCCTTGAGGAAAGACTTAATTGAAATACATCCCACTGCTGCTAGCTTCAAAGGAATGCTAGACAAAGCTAGAAAGCATGCAGTAAGATGCATGGAGGACTCTTTTGCATATGCTAAAGATAAATGGGATAAATCACATGCAACTCCAGATTTCAAAGTGGGGGACCTAGTACTTGTATCCACCACTAACTTCAATAACATCAAAGGATGTAAAAAGTTAAAAGACTCCTTTGCAGGACCTTTTGTGATTAAGGCCCTCCATGGAGAAAATGCTGCTGAAGTAGAGTTATCTGAAGAACTTAGCAATAAGCACCCTACATTTCCAGTGAGCTTGATGAAGCCATATAAATCTAGTGATTCTGAGAAATTTCCCTTGAGGAATACGATTCCCCAAGTTATACCTCCTATTGAGACATCTGGTGCTAAGAAAATTACCAAAGTTCTTAAAGAAAGGAAATTAAGAACAAAGAAAGTAAGGGAATACCTTGTTAGGTACAGTGACCCAACTTGTGAAGATGAATGGTTAGAAGAAAAAGATATACCAGAAGCTACCAAACTCCTCAGAAGATTCAGACACACTAGAAACACCAATATTACAAAGTAATATTCTTTTTTAGGGGGAGGGAATGTGAGCCTTAGAGGTAATTTCATATACCCAAAAGACCACAAATATAGAAAATAACATATTAATATAAATAAAAGAAATTTATTTATATTATTAAAATGAAAATCAAAATATAAATATAAAATTATATTAAAAATAAAAAAATTAATTACAATTTAAAAATAAAAATACATTAAATTTTATAAGTATAAAATTACATTTATACTTGAAAAAATTAGGTAAAAATGAAATTTTAACAAAACTGTGAAAAAATAAATAAATTTGGAAAAAAGTTAAATAAAAATTATTATAACTTTTTATCCAATAAATAAATACATAAAAATTATTTCACGATTGGATTCCTCATAAAAAATCAGGTGGGGTCACCTCTGAGTGAAATTCTTGTAACTCAACTCTAAATAAGCTTAAATTAAGTTTTTAGTATTTTCAATACAAAAGTTGAAAATCCTCAAAACCTTAATTTAATTCACACCACATGTGGTGTTAACCATCAAATTTTGTGTTAAAATTGAGGTGTTGTGTTTAGTTTAGAAGTTATGAGGAATTGAAGTATTTTCAATTGAATTCAATTGAAATGTCAAAATGTGCGCGTGTATTACATAAGTGAACTTTGATTTACATATGAGGTGTCAATTATTACTTTATTGTACTGTACAATTGAATTGAATTACATATGTAAATTATAAGTATAATACATGATGAGGAATCAGAGGAAAAATAAATTGGAAAGATTAAATTTGGGGGGGAAAAGGAACTCTAGCTCTAAGGGGGAGCTAGACCCCCAAAATCCTTGCTGACAGGCATGGGATGTCAAACTTCACCCAAAAGTTCATCACTTTTGGCCTGGAATTGAGTCACAGGGTCTGTGGACTCAATTGATGATGAGGTTTTGATACCAACTGGGGTAGTTTTAGCTGTTGCCAAGAGGGTAAAACTACCCTTAAGATAAAACAACCATAATAAAAACAGTTTTAACTGGTTTCTACGCTTCTGACACACATTCTCACGTGTTTTGAAGGCTCTAGCCCTGGTATTGCTATAGTAATGGCTGATTTAAGGGTCTAAAATGGCTAAAAATGGCTTAAACCAGCCCTTTTTGGTCTAAACCAGGGTTCAATGATGCCATAATTGGCTTTTCTGTTGTCAGACTGTTTTTCACGACTGACAAGAGTAAAATTTACTTTTGGAGTAAGAGAATTGATGGCTATAAAAGAATGTCTTCTTTGCCCCACTTTTCTCTTCATGTTAGAATCTTTTCCTTTTATTAATTAGTTTAAACACTGTTAAACCAATCAATCAAAGATTCCAACCACCATTTTTAAATCATTTTAATCCATTTAACCACGTGAAAAAATAATTATAATCATTGTTTGTAACTCTTATAATCATTTTTACCCCTGAACCACCCCAAAAGTGAATTAAAGCATCTTTCATCACTGTAAACTTTGTCACTTTGTTTCCAAACCATAATGAACAAGTAGAGATAACTACCCAATTCATTAAAGCCTGGAACAATGGTAAATTAAGGATGTAGGGTATTTTAGAGCTTCAAATACCAATACTATCCATGACAGATATCCAATACCTAGGATCCATGAGACATTAACCCAACTGTCATAATCTGAGCTCATTACAGCCATAGATTCTCTTAAAGGTTTTCACCAAAATATCTTACCAGATAGCTCCAGAGAACTACTGAGGATAATAGTCCACTGTGGAATATATGAATAATTAAGAATACCATTTGGTTTAAAAAGTCCCCTTCCATTACCAAGGAATGATGAATACTATATTCCCTGAAAAATCATCAGAGGTATGGCTAATAATCTATATTGATGATATCATAATTGGATTAGAAACTTGGGAAAATGACCTGACAAGACTTGGGAGAGTATTACAGAAGATAGTTCAAGTAAATATGAAAATATCATTTTGCCTACAGTTAACTACAAGGGCTAGGACATGCAGTGGATGGACTACGTTTGGGCATAGCTAAAAATAAAGTAGAGGAAGAACTACTAAACCCAATTCCCCAAGCTAAGAAAGAAATGCAATAATTCTTAGGATTTTCTGAATATTACAGACAACATATACAAGACTTTGCAAAAACTGAAAAATATTTGTATGAACTCTGTGATCAACAAAAAATCTATGAAATGACTTAAGAAAGAGTCAGATTATATGATGAATTGAAAAAAGCCCTTGCACATGCCCCTCTTCTCTTAATTCCACATTGTAAACTACCCTTAAAGCTATAAATTGATTATTGCGGAGAAGGATTAGGTGCTGAATTACACCAAAAAGAAATAATCAATGATGAAAATTTTGAAGGAAAAGTCTGCTTTATTTCAGGATGAATTAATTCAGCAGACGCAACATATGGAGAAAGCCAAATGGAATGTCTTTTCTTAGTGTGGGGCCTAGAAAAGCTACCCTATCACTGTCAGGCTGAGTCTATGTTGAAGAGGTAATAAGGCTATTTACAACTAAAACTATGACTGTGACACGGTAAAAAATAGATTTTTAAAGATAAAAGGTTGATAAAAGATGATTGAATTGAGATTTTAAGGGCTTTACTATGGAAATATAGTGGTGGTGAGCGCTGCTGAAAGCCCTGGGTGCAGTTTTATCTGTTGGGTTACAATAATAAAGACTACAATAATTAAGTTTATAATTATACCTGATTATTAACCAAGAGTAAAACTGTTTTTGACAGTTTACTACGTAGGTTATTCAAGAGCAGGATGAGGAAAGGTCTTTGGCTGTAAAAAGCCCTCCTTTTATCCTGAAATTGAGGTGGAAAGGCTGCTAGACCTTTCCACGTAGAGGAAGTGAAGATTTTTCACTCTCTATGACAAGCTTGTGGTTTGAAAACAGCCTGTATACTCTGTATTGGGCTCAGATGTGGTTTTGAAACCACATCTGGGCGGATTTCACCAATACAGGGTGAAAATTTTCATCTGGGGACCTCACAGCCTGATTCTGACGTGTATGATGCATAGAATGCTTTACAGAAACTGTATGGGACCCCAGTATTGACTTACATATGAGGTATTGAAGTAAAAACATGCTTATTTGTCTATTTGACACCTCATATTCATGGTTATGGGATATTATCCCATGGTAAGGCTGTATCTGACAGCAGGTGGGATTTTGACCTTAAAATGGTCATAACTCTGTCAGTTTTTGAGATATCAAGCTCAAAGTTGGTTCATTGAATAGCTCTGTATGAGCCCTACACAATGGTACCCAACTTGACATGGTTATCATTAAATATGACAAAGTTATCCCATGTACAAGTATTTTTGTACATTGGCGTGGTCTGGGCAAAAGCTGTATTAAGCTTGTTTGGCAAATAACTTCTGTTGTAGTTGAGCTATGAGGAAATGGATGGCACCATCAGATAGCCCTGATTGTGCCCTTTCCAAAAAGACCCCACTTTAGGTATCTCACACTAAAACTGTAAAAGTTAGATGAGAGGTGAATGTTTTGTTCACCCTTATTTGGTCTGAATTTGACCATAACTCAAGTAATACTGGTGCTAGCTCAGTTTGGCTAGCACCATTAGATAGCCCTGGCTTAGAGCTTCATTTTGAATACCCATTTGATGGGGTTAAGCCTCTCCTTCTAGATTTTAGATGAGAGGTGAAAATTAAGGTTTATGCTCAGCAATAACTTTGAGCAGGAATAACTTTGTTATTTCTTGTCCTATGGTGATGGGACTTATATTTTCAGAAAGAGGTGAGTTTCCTCTTTCTTTTGATACCTTTTGAGCTAATTTGGCTCAGCTCCATGTTTTGGTGGTATTTTGGCTATACCATTGGTTTATGGTATTTTAGCTGTCATGCTTGTGCTCTGGTTTGGAGTCACAGGCTGACATACCCTCCCTCTAAAAAAGGCTCATCATTGATGAGACTGTTCAGTCCTCCTAGAGGCTCTGAATCTCCTTAGATGAAGTTTCCCATCTGGTATGGCATCCTCTGCCAACCATTTGTCTTTGTCAGCTGTCTGGTTCTTGAATCTGACTAGATATTGTCTCTGATCCTTCCCATTAAGTCTGATTTTTCTGGCCCTGATGATTTTACTCACAGGTCCAGGAGAGTCTTCTACTTCCACTATTTCTGGTGGAGTGATGTTTTTCTTCCTGGAGGGGAATTTATCCTCCTCTGTTTGGAAGTATGGTTTGACCAGGCTTACTGGAAAGACTGGGTGTTTCCTAGAAAACTCCTCAGTGAGCTTGACCTCTACTGCATTCTTCCCTATCAACTTAATGATAGTGAAGGGCCCTACAAATGAGTCTCTCATCTTCTTGGGTCCTTTGAGATTGTTAAAGTTTAGTGTAGACACTAACACCTGGTCCCCTTCCTTGAAGTCAGGTTCCATATGTGATTTGTCCCACCTCTGCTTGTTATACTCTTTGGCCTCAGCTATGCATTTAGCAGCAGTATCACAGGCTTTCTTCCACATATCATGGAAGTCTTTGGCTGTGGGGTGGATGGTCAGAAGATTTTTCTTCAAGTGATCCACAGGTAACAGGGGATTCCACCCTTTCTCTACCAGTGCAGGTGTTTTTCCTGTGGTAGAGTGCTGGCTTGTATTATAAGCCATTTGGACTGCTGGTAAGAGGGTGACCCAATCATGGGTGTATCCCTCATGGTCCTTGTATTCCATGCCATAGGCACAGAACCTCCTGAGGATGTCCTCCATTGTTTGGATCATCCTCTCAGCTAGGCCATTTGTTTGTGGATGGTAAGCTGTGGAAAAAGAAAGCTTGGTGCCAAGCATGTCATATAAATTGGTCCAAAATTCAGATGTGAATTTTGGGTCCCTGTCACTAATTATGATCTTAGGGACTCCACAGGTGGATATGATGTTATTCCAAAATAACAGAGCAGTGTCCATGGCTGTGTCCTCCTTATGGCATGGTAGACATCTCATGCTCTTGCTGAACCTATCAACTATGATTAAGCAGGCATTGTAGTTTTCTTTGCCTCCTGGGACAAGTCCTGTGACCCAGTCCATGTTGATGGTTTCCCATGGGTGTTTGGGTTCTTCTATGTGTTGAAGCAACCCATATTTCTTCCCATGCTTTCTATTTGCCTTTTGGAATATTTCACAAGTGTTGATGTATTCACTCAACTCTCGCTCCCACTTGGGCCACCAAGCTGTGCTTGCTACCCTCTCTTTAGTCCTGTCTTCACTCATGCGTCCCATGTAGGGGCAGTCATGGCATTCCTGCAGGATTAAAGAGATGTGGTCTCTGTCTATCACTGTGAGTGCACTGGTGTGCTTTTCTCTGCGATGAATCAGGCCATCTATAAGGAAGAATTTATTGTCCTTATAGGCCCTCAACCAGGGTTCCTCCAGCTGGGCTTCCAGTTCTGGGCTCCTGTATTTTTGTTGAAGGAGTTGGAGTAGTATGCTACACTGTTTGTGTTTAGCATATGATTTCAGTACTGCATTGAAAAATTCATTGTGCAGTTCTGAGGAACTTATTCCCAGTATGGGGGTTTCTGTCCCTTCTGAATCAGTGTTTCCACTGTCAAGGGTACCACTCCCTGGTGCCCATTCAGAGAATCTGAAGTTCTTCTTCCTATTTATTTCCATAAAATGGATAGGAATTTTTGCAGCAACATCAGGGTCATAAGCTGGATTGCTTTTGACATTGTCCAGTGGCCATCTGCTAAGGCCATCTGCATTGGTATGGCTTTTACCTTCTTTGTATATGATGGTCATGTTCCCTCTATACTCCTGGATGACTATTTGCCATCTCAGCATGTGTCTATTAGTAGTCTTCATGTTTAGTAAAGACTTCAAGGCTGTGCAGTCTGTGTAGACTTCAAAGACTGCACCCTCCAAATAATAATGGAGTTTTTTTAGAGCCCAGACTAGACATAGACATTCTGTCTGGGTGGCCCCATACCTGGCTTCTGAATCTTTCAGCTGCCTGGAGATGTAACATATTACACCTTCTCTTGGTTCACCATCCACAATTTGTCTTTGGTGAAGGGCTGCTCCCAAGCCTTGGCTGCATGCTGCATCTATATATAACTTGAATGGTAGTTCAAAGTCAGGCAAGATGAGCACAGGTGCATTTGTGAGTTCATATTTGATCCTCTCATATGCATCCCTCCTTTCCTTGGTTATTTCAAAAACTACATCCTTTGAGCATAACTTGTATAAACTACTAGTTATGTGGGAAACGTTTTTGATGTGGTTTCTATAGTAGCTAGCAAATCCAAGGAAAGATTGCATCTATTTGATGTTCTTTGGTACTGGCTTTTTCAGTACTGCTGCTACTTTATTCTGGTCAATTGCCAGACTAAGGCCTGAGACTTTGTGTCCTAGAGCTAGTAGCTCTTGTTGGCCAAAGTTACACTTTTTAAGTGAAATTTTCAGATTGATGGGTGTACATTTACTTAGCACTCTGTCTATGTATTGTACATGGTCTTTCCATGTCTCTGAGTATATAATGATATCATCAATATATACTACCATCCAGCCTTCCATTATTTCTTCTTGAAATATGGTGTCCATCATCCTTTGGAAGTGGGCTGGTGCATTCTTGATGCCAAATGGCATCCTGGTGTACTCATATATGCCCATATGGCATATTATTCTGAGCAACTTCATGGAGTTTGGTTTAACTCCATTTTGGTGGAAGCCTTTCATACAATCCATCTTGGTTATGTATTTGGCTTTGGCCAGCTTATCCAAGGCATGAGGTATCCTTGGTATAGGGTACCTGTCTGCTTTTGTGTAGTTATGCAGGGCTCTGAAGTCTCCACACAATCTAGACTTGGCATCATGCCAGGTGATCAGGAAAGGAGTGGTGATTTCCACTATTTCATTATGTCCAATCTTCCTGATGACATCCATGTCCAGGAGTTCATTGATGTGTTTTTCAATTTCTTTCCTGGTTTCCAGACTTGCTGGATAAGGAGGTCTCCTCAGCATGGGTGGATAAGGTCTTTCCACATCCAGATATAGTTCTATATAATGGCCTTTAATCTTGCCTAGTGGTTCTTCACCAATGGCAAATGCTGGCCTGTTTTTCCTCAGCATCTTCAGTAAACTTAGTTTTTGTTCACTGGTGAGGGTAGTGCTAAACTGTCCCTCCTTGAATTCCTTCAAGAGTTCTTCTAGTGGATCCTGTGAAGATATGTGGTATACATCAAGTGAAAATTTCTTTTCCTTGTTGGTACCAATGGTAATGTGCCTGTTCTTACTGTTGTAAATATCTATGCCATACATCCTCTGGTAATCTGTTCCCAGTAAAAACCCTTGGATGTGGGCATTTTCAAGCACTACAAACTCTGGGTTGAGTCTGATATTACCCTTCCTGTGGGGTATAATTATCTCTTTGATAATTGTCCCAATGACAGTCATCTTCCCTGATGCACTTTTGAAGTCCTTTGCCTTAGTGGGCAAGAGCTGCTTTTCCCAGTTAGGGAAATGGTTATCCAGATATTTCTGGCCACTATGGAGCAATGTGCTCCACTGTCAATGATCAGTGGGTGCTGAGCATTGTCAATACATACAGTCATTTTTGTAGCTGTTCCATGTATATAAGCCATTCCTTTGGTTGGTGTAACCAGGAATGTTTGTGCATCTTGTGTGTGTTTGCACAAGTTCTTGTTGGCAGTGTCCTGTGGCATGCCTGCTTCCAACTGTATATCTTGGATTTCCAATGGGGTTTCCTCTTGGTATTCCACTAGAAATTCCTCTCTTGGGTCTTGATCATCATCAGATGGTTCTCTGATGGCATCTCCCATAGAGTCTGATTCAGAATCCTCTGTTGGAGGTTCTTCTTCAGGGACTTTTTCTATAGCATAGACTATTTTCTTTGCTTTTGGACAGTTGTTGGCATAGTGGTCTGTTGAACCACAATTGTGACAAGAATTCTTCTTCTTTGCCACTTCTGCCACTCTTTCCCTGGGGTTGTCTTTAAACTCCACCCTGAAAGGTTGTTTCTCTTTGAAACTACTGCTTCTATATGGGGTGAATTTCCCTATATTAGTCCTTTTCCTTATGTCTTGTAAGGTATTGGCTATGTCATCTAGAGTGCAATTTTGGTTGCATCTGCATTTCACTGCATGCTCTAATTCTCCTGGCAGTTGTGTCAGAAGTTTGTGATTTCTCATCTGGATGTTCATCTGAGGATCAATGGCTTTAAGTCTTTTAGACTGTCTGAGACACCACTCATATGGATCTTTGTCCACAGAGTATTTGTCATTTTCAAATGACATGGTTTTTTGCCATATCCAAGTTCCATTACTGTACTTTTGGATTATTTGACTCTTCCACCATGGCCAGTTTCTTCTGTCATGGATCTCTTTCATTTCTGTGTACCATATACTTGCATGACCTTTAAATGCAGTATTTAGTCTAGCAGTAATCCAGTAGTCTGGTATGCTGGGTACATCAATGAAGAGTCCATCAATATAATCTATGAGTTCCATATGATCATATTCTCCTGATCCAGAGAATTTGGGCCAGTTTGAGGCTTCAGAAAGCTGTTTCAAGGCTTCCTTCTCTGAATAAGACATGCCATCTCCATCCTGGTATTGTGATGGAGATCTTGCCTTATTCAACAACATGGCATCTGGTTTGATGTCATCTGGTTGATATGGATTCTCCATAGCTTGGCCTTGTGGTTGGGGCTTCAAGCTATGATAGGCATTAAACAATTTGTTAATGTCTTGATCCAGACACTCCCTGTCCCTTGTGCTGTGGTGTTGTTCTTCAAAGACTTGGTTCAGTCTTTTGTTGGATTCTTCAGAGGCTTTGCTCAGTTGAGCATATCCTTGAAGATTCTTAACTATTTGTTCCAAGGAGGCTTGAGTTTGTCTCATCCTCTCTTGGCTAGCTTTAATTTCTGCAAATTGCTTTGCAGATTGTTCAGCATATTGGGACACTTGTAACCACAGTGTATCACTGTTGATGTTACTCTCAGATGTGACAATGTTATTTTCATTCTGAGTGGGGGTAATGTTTCTATTACTAGGACTACTGATTCTAGAGTGGTTTAAAACTACTTCTGGTTCTTGTGTACTTCCTTTACCAAATCCAACAGCTTCTGGATCATGGGGTCTGACTCTTTCCTCCTCTGGTTGAAGGAGGTTTTGTTCTTGCCCTTGTTTCCTTGTCTTCTCCTGGAAACTTCCTGGAATTGTGAAGAATGGTGACTCTTGGCCACTGATCTGCTGGTTTCTGAATGGTGTGAAGCCACTGGAGAGTTGATTTGCCCTGCTACTTGTGAACCTGCAGGAATCTGAGTAGGCCCTGTCTGGGTCAACTATTCTTCTATAGCTAGGATAGTGGCTTGATTCTCCCTTATCCTCTGTGCCCTTGCCTCCAGGAGTCTGTGCTGCCTGGTAGGATTCCAACCCTTGGTGATTACCATAAGGTCTTTGAGGTCTATCTCTTTGAGACAGCTCTTCTGGCAACTTGATCCCAGTTCTTCCCAGTGAGTTGCTAGGTTGAACCTCTTGTTGTCCATGCTCCATTGAAATAAATCTTTGAGGAGTTGGTGGATCTGAAGAACTTGATCTATATCCTTCCAGTCCTCTGGTTTGAGGTTTCTGTTGAATTGCAGTGTGAATGGCAAGGTTGATATTATCTCCCTCATTGTTTTGCCATCCACCACTGTGTCCAGGGTGTCCTCTTTCAGGTCTTCTGGTTCTGGACAATCCTCCTCTATCCTCTGGCTGGTTCCTTTGGAAGCCAAGGTCTCTGAGGTATACAGGGGACATATCAGTGTTTGCAAGCAGTCAAAAACTTTATGTTCTTAGGGTATTTACCTTTGACTGTGCCTTGTACAAATTTATTGTCTGCTGACTTGGGCAGTTTGCCTTTGGAAGTTACAACTGGGTTAATAATTGTAATCTTTCCTGTACAAGTGGTTAAGGTTGGTTTACCTTGTATGGATGCAGAGTTTCGTGGTTTTCTACTTCTCTGAGTGGCTATTGGTGTCCACTTCTTGGCTGTGATGAGACCTTCACTGTGCCTCTTTCCTTTGCCCTTGCTGCCCTCTGGTTCTGAGGGTGTCACTGGTGTGATGGCCTGTGACTGGGTCTCAAGTGGGATATAATTTTCTTCCACTGAAATCAAGGCAGAAAAGGGAGGACTTATGTCAGTTAAGACTTCTTAAAAATGCTGGTTTTGCACGTCTAAGATTGGCCTCTGGGCTTGTATGTTACTACAATGTGCCCTGTATAATGACAGTGTAATTGAATAAATGATTCCACGTCAGAATTACAGCTTTTGGTACCCTGTCACACTGTTTGTGTGCCAGTATCCCACAGATACACTTGTGGTTTTCAAGTGTATTCTGTACAAGTGGTTTTTGTATAAGTGTTATTGAGTTAACAATACACTTAATCCACGCCTCAACTGATGGTTTTTCAGTCAGAGGTGTCCTTATTCAGTCAAGAATACATGACTTATTGGTGGCTTATGTGTTTTTATATACAAAACACGCCAAAAATAGTTATATTCAGTGGGTATTAGCCACATGAAAAATACTCTTATAATATGAGTATATATATAAAGAAAGATAAATATATATAAAATATATTTTTAAATAGAGAAATTACGCCTAAAAAAGGATAAAACACTGGTTAATAAGTCATAAAGAGAGAAAAGACTTACTTATAAGGTCCAAGAAAAAGATTTAAAACACGGCCAGGCCCCCAAAATGTCAGGCTGAGTCTATGTTGAAGAGGTAATAAGGCTATTTACAACTAAAACTATGACTGTGACACGGTAAAAAATAGATTTTTAAAGATAAAAGGTTGATAAAAGATGATTGAATTGAGATTTTAAGGGCTTTACTATGGAAATATAGTGGTGGTGAGTGCTGCTGAAAGCCCTGGGTGCAGTTTTATCTGTTGGGTTACAATAATAAAGACTACAATAATTAAGTTTATAATTATACCTGATTATTAACCAAGAGTAAAACTGTTTTTGACAGTTTACTACGTAGGTTATTCAAGAGCAGGATGAGGAAAGGTCTTTGGCTGTAAAAAGCCCTCCTTTTATCCTGAAATTGAGGTGGAAAGGCTGCTAGACCTTTCCACGTAGAGGAAGTGAAGATTTTTCACTCTCTATGACAGGCTTGTGGTTTGAAAACAGCCTGTATACTCTGTATTGGGCTCAGATGTGGTTTTGAAACCACATCTGGGCGGATTTCACCAATACAGGGTGAAAATTTTCATCTGGGGAGCTCACAGCCTGATTCTGACGTGTATGACGCGTAGAATGCTGTACAGAAACTGTATGGGACCCCAGTATTGACTGACATATGAGGTATTGAAGTAAAAACATGCTTCTTTGTCTATTTGACACCTCATATTCATGGTTATGGGATATTATCCCATGGTAAGGCTGTATCTGACAGCAGGTGGGATTTTGACCTTAAAATGGTCATAACTCTGTCGGTTTTTGAGATATCAAGCTCAAAGTTGGTTCATTGAATAGCTCTGTATGAGCCCTACACAATGGTACCCAACTTGACATGGTTATCATTAAATATGACAAAGCTATCCCATGTACAAGTATTTTTGTACATTGGCGTGGTCTGGGCAAAAGCTGTATTAAGCTTGTTTGGCAAATAACTTCTGTTGTAGTTGAGCTATGAGGAAATGGATGGCACCATCAGATAGCCCTGATTGTGCCCTTTCCAAAAAGACCCCACTTTAGGTATCTCACACTAAAACTGTCAAAGTTAGATGAGAGGTGAATGTTTTGTTCACCCTTATTTGGTCTGAATTTGACCATAACTCAAGTAATACTGGTGCTAGCTCAGTTTGGCTAGCACCATTAGATAGCCCTGGCTTAGAGCTTCATTTTGAATACCCATTTGATGGGGTTAAGCCTCTCCTTCTAGATTTTAGATGAGAGGTGAAAATTAAGGTTTATGCTCAGCAATAACTTTGAGCAGGAATAACTTTGTTATTTCTTGTCCTATGGTGATGGGACTTATATTTTCAGAAAGAGGTGAGTTTCCTCTTTCTTTTGATACCTTTTGAGCTAATTTGGCTCAGCTCCATGTTTTGGTGGTATTTTGGCTATACCATTGGTTTATGGTATTTTAGCTGTCATGCTTGTGCTCTGGTTTTGAGTCACAGGCTGACAATCACTTAGAGGGAACAGTCTTTGATGTAATTACAGACTGTGATGCTGCAAAATCATTTCTGAATATGAAGAAACCAAATAGACATATGATGGGATGGCAGATTGCTATCCAAGAATATAGAGGAAATATGACTATAGTACATAAATGTTGAAATATTAAGGAAAATTCAGATGGTCTCAGCTGATGGGCTCTAGAAAATACACCTGAAAATTCATCATGGGTACCACAGGAAGAAAATAATGTACAAGGAATATGTGTTACAGACATTGGCACAGGAATCTCTAATCACACAAAAGAAAGCTATAAGATGGACAAAAAATGTCATATCTTATGAAACCTCTTAATGAGATATTGAAAAGAACCATAATTATCTTCCAAAATAGAGGAATTATGAAAAAAGGCATATGATGAAGGACTATTCCACATCCTTGATGGAATCATGTATCATAGGACCAAACATGCATGTTTTATGACCTTGACAGATAGAGCTCTAATAAACACTATACTACATAAATTCCATTATAGTGTTCTATCTGGACATCTCTCAGAAGATAGGACAGTAGAAAAATTAAAAAACTGCTCTTGGTGCCCAAATTGAAGAAATGTTGTTGTGGAATACTGCCAAAATTTTGACAGGTTCTAAAAAAGCAAATAGAGCCATAGGAAAGAAATTTGGTGTGATGATACAAATTCAAGAACAAAAATCCCCATGGGAAATAGTTCATATGTATTTGGTAACAGCTCTACCCCCCGGAGGAGACAGAAGCTTCAATGCATGCCTAGTATTACTTGATATGTGCAGTAAAACCCCAATGTTCTTACCATGTCATAAAGATGAAACAGATATGAAAAATAGGTATAATGATATGGAATTGATTTATTAGCCATACAGGCTTTTTCCAACCTATCATAAGTGATAGAGATCCCAAATTCACTTTTCCCCATGGACAAATCTCCATAAATTGTTTTGCACAAAGCTATCATTCTAAACAAAATATTAACCCAAAACTGATTGAGTAGCAGAGAGAATTTTACAAACACTGGAAGACAAGCTCAGAATATTCTGTGCTTATGGCTTAGAATTCATAGAATCTGATTGTTTTACTAATGATTGGTGTACTTTGATACCAAATCTTGAGCTCACATATAAGACATAAGATCACTAATCAACTGGTAAATCACCTGCAATGTAGGAAAAGGGTTGGAACCCAAGACTACCATATCACAGACTCAAAAAAGACTTGGTTGATATAAATCCAACAGCAAGAAGCTTTAAGATAATTCTTGACAAAGCAATAAATCATTCAAATAGATGTATGCAGGAATCTTTCAAATATGAAATGGAAAGATGGGATAAAAGTCACAAAGCCACCTTATTTTAAAACAGGAGACCTAGTCACAGGATCAAAATTGAGTTTTGATAACATTAAAGGAACAAAGAAATTGAAAGATTCCTTTTAAGGACCTTTTATTATAAAAGCCCATCATAGCGCTAATGCTGTGCAACTAGAATTAACAGGTCAGTTAATGAACAAACACCCGACTTTTCCTTAAAATCTAATACAGCCTTACAGTTCAAGTGATAAGTAACTCTTTCCCTTGAGAAATATACCACAACTTAAAATTCCCCCTCTAGAAAAAGGAGAAGAAAAGAAAGTTGTAAAAGTCCTTAAAGAAAGGAGGAAAAGAAACAGAAGAAAGATTGAATACCCTGTAAGATACAGAAACCCAGCTCAAGAAGATTAATGGCTACTTGAGAAAGATATCAATAATGCTGATAAGCTATTAAGGACCTTCAGAAATTAAATAAGACCCAAATAATAAGAAAACTAAACATTATTTAGTTTAAAGACTAAAAAAGTCTATTGAAGAGGGAGGAAAATGGATGATACTCTAATTAACTATATCAGATTGTGAAAAAATCGTTTTTGGTGGTAGAGAATGTGAGCCTTTGAGATATGACCACATATTCAAAAAGGTCAAAAAACAACTTTACAAAACTTTCAATTAAAATAATAATGTTAAAACAAGTAAAAATGCCATAAAAAAGCATAAGATCTCTATGATATCAGAAAAAAATGAATAAAAATTTGAAATAAATCACACCATTTAATTAACCATCAAAAACTACATATATGAATCTTTTATGTCATATCTGTAAACCCAATACTTACTGAGATAACCTGAATATATGTACTTTTATGATCAGTGCATATTCATGGTTTTTGGCTCATTGATTTTGAATGAGACAAGATAAAGAGTTGTTCAAAGAATAAAGTTACCACAGAATATCTTTTAGAATAAAGATATAAGCAACGTTAAACCTACAAGGGGATATTGGGAAAAATAGCAATAGATGTTGACCACTTTAAATTAAAAGTAGTCCAAACTTGAAAAAAAGTAAGTATTCAGATTTTACTAGTTCATACATAAAGAATAATAAAATTTTCATCATGATATTGAAGGTAGAACCCTATGAATTCATGGTTTGAAGTCCAAAATAGTAAATTTTGACAGAAAAGATGAGATACAAGCAAAATAATCAGAAATAGAGGTTTTATTATTTGATAAGATCCTCTTGGAAGCTTGGTAGGTAAATTCTAAGATATTAAAATTACTTCTCTGAATTTATTTAACCTTAAAAACTTAAAAGTTATGAATGATCAGCATTAAGGCTTAAAAATGATCATTTATTATTGATAAATTTAATCTTCTTTTAAGCTTAACAGTTGAATAAGAGATAAAACTGGTGGATATTAGTAATTTATGATTAAGGCTACTATACGTCATGAAATTAAAACATTTACTAAGCTCATGATGTCAGAAAATTTGAGTTATGGTGATAACTCTAAAAAACAGCATAATAGTGAGATGAAAATGTTTAATAATAATGTAATCATCACCAAACCATAAAATAATTATCAATTCCAGTGGATAAAAGTTTGAAAAATCTACTAGAGGGTATCAATAACTAGAAGGAAGGATTTTTATGATAAAAGGACCCCTTCTTCCTTTATTTTCCCTCAGACCCAACAAAAATAATAAAAAGGTAAATTTATTTATTATTTATTTTAAAACTCTTATATTATTGAAAACAAAAGTTGTATCTTCTAGTAATCAATACTCTATATCTGATTGCATAAAAGATTCATTTTCAGTTAATTTTTATTCAACTCTCTAAGTCCACATGAAAATAGTAAAATTGGTAATACTCACTATTTTTTATTATCAATACAATTTAAAAAGGTTTTACCTACATTCTTAGGAATAAATTTATTCAAAAGTATGACTTTAAATGTTAAAAGTAAGAAATTTTCTCTTATTATAATATTTTTCTCTATTATTATTCATAATAATTCTATCATCAAAAGAAGTAGTATTTATATTAATATACAAATTTAACATTATTATTGTTATAAATTGTTATTTATCAAGAAATAATTATTTTGTATTATCTTATTAATTGTTTATAATATTGATAAATTGCAACATATATATTAATTCATCTTACATTAGTATATTTATTTTATTATATTATTTCTATAATATAATTAACATTATTTTATTAACTCTTATCATTATAATAATTTTTATACCTTAATTATAATTATTTTCAAGTTTATTACTCATTAAAATTAGGACATTAATAGCACAATAAGTAAAATATTAGGCATGTTTCCTTATTGTTCCATAGTCAAACCTACATAGACAGATTAAAATAAGCCCATATACTTTACACACTTAACTGAAGAGAAACTATTCCCAAAGAAAGTCTGAACCCATTTCCAAAGGATACCCCTGGAGATTTTTCATTCACTGAAGAAGACATCCCCATACCAGGAAAATGGCCAACATTCTCTTGTGAAGGATAATAAAACCATATTGAATTCCTCAGGAAAGTTTATATCCTATGAGAAGCCTTCATCATACCAGATGAATTTTAAGGTGTGGATATGAAGCTTTGATCAAAGATCAAGTACTTTTCCTGTCCTAAAAATTTGTGTAAGGTAAAATTCAATTGAAGAAAGTAAATTTTAAGAGTTTTAAGAGAAAACACACCAAGTTTATTGCTTTTAACTTTGTTAGTATAAAAAAATTATAAATATTTGTTGTTTTGAAAACAATAAAAAGGTATCCAAAAATACTCTACAAGAGATACTCAAGGAAATAAAAGAGATTTCTTCAAGAGAAATTTTGATTGGAATCAATTAAGAAAAGAACTTCAGGAAATTAAAAAAGAATATTAAAGAGAAAAAATTCCCAAAAGTGACCAGAGTAAATCTGGAAACAAAGTGAGAAAGCTAACAGTGATGAAAGATACATTGATTCACTTTTGGGGAGGCTCAAAGGTAAAAATGATTATACAAGTTACAAAAAATGAGTATAATAATTTTTCTCCATATTTTTAAAATATTTAAAATGATATAAAAGTGATGGTTGGAATCTTTTATTGATTTTTTTAAGAGTGTTTAAACTAATTATAAAAAGAAAAGATTCTAACATGAAGAGAAAAGTGGGGCAAAGAAGACATTCTTTTATAGCAACCAATTTTCTTACTCAAAAAGCAAAATTTACTCTTGTCAGGAATGCAACACACTTTGAAACCAGAAAAGTCAATTATGGAATCATTGAACCCTGTTTTGGACCAAAAAAGGGCTGGTTTTAGCCTTTTTTTCTATTTTCAGTCATTTCAGACCCTTAAATCAGCCATTGCTATAGTAATACCTGGTTTTAAGCCTTCAAAACACATCAGAATTTGTTTATAATCTTTCAAAACCAGTTCAATCTGTTTTACTAAGATTTTTTTAACTTAAGGGTAGTTTTACCCTCTTCGCAACAGTTAAAACTGCCCTGGTTGGTATCAAAACATAATCATCAATTGAGTCACAGACCCTGCAAATCAATTCCAGGCCAAAAGTGATAAATGTTTGGGTTAAGTTTGACATCTCATTCCTTTCAGAAAGGAATTTGGGGGATTCTGGTACCCTTGGAGCCAAGATTCCTTTTGCCCAAAGAAATAATCTTTCCAATTTTTTTTTTCTTTAATTCCTCATCCTGTATTATACTTGTAGCTTACATATATAATTCACTTGAGTTTTTACAGAAAACAACTGTAATAATTGATACCTCATATGTAAATCAAAGTTCACTTATTTAATAGATGCGCACATTTTGACATTTCAATTGAAAATACTTCAATTCCTCATAGCTTCTAGGCTACAAACCACACCTCAATTTTGTCACAAAAATTGATGGTTAACACCACAGGTGGTGTGAATTGATCTAAGGTTTGCAGTATTTTCAGATTTTCATACAGACAATACTAAAAAACTTAATTTAAGCTTATTTAGAGTTGAGCTACAGAATTTTCACTCAGAGGTGACCCCACCTAACCTTTCATGAGGGGTCCAATGGTGAAATAATTTTAATAGGTTTATTCATTGGAAAAAAGTTATTATAAATTTTATTTAACTTTTTTACGAAAATATTTTGTTTTTAATATTTTTGTTGAAAATTTATTTTTACTTAATTTTTTCAAGTAAAATTGTATTTTCACAATTTCAAATTTCAATCTAATTTTTAATTTATATTATATTGAAAGTTTTTCATTTTGTATATGAATAATATATTTATATTTTGATTTTGTTTGTTTGATATAAATAAATTTATTCATTTATAATTATAACATAATTTATATTTGTGGTCTTTGGGATATATAAAAATACCTCTAAGGCTCACATGAATTCATAGTGGAAATATTGAGCTATTTTTTACCATAACTTCCAAGAGATGGTATCAAAAAATGAGACAAGGCAATGGCAGGAGTAGTTTTTCTTGTTGTAAATCTAAAATAATCAACAAGTGGGCAAACAACTCCACAAATCTCAAAAGGGAAATTTTCCCTGAAAATTCCATCTTCAAATCTGAAACATATAAAGTACTAGCTTGGTTCATCAAAAAAAGACAGACTCTTCCTTAAACCATTACAATTCTGACTCAGTGACTACCATCAAATTCTTCAGGGAATGTGGAGGAGGATTTGAACATGCTATAAAATGCAGATTTTTAGAGCCCTTTTCCACAGAGGACTACATCAATCAAATGGAAAATCTCATTACTAGGACAGTAATAGTTAATAGCTGTACCAAGACTCCAGTTGAGTCCAGGAATATAACAAAGAATCAATCAGAAAAAAAGAGAACTGAAATCTTGAAATTTCAAAAATGTGGAAGTATATCACTTTTTCAAATATTTGTGCCAAGAGGACTAAAATAGATTAACTAAAAGTCATTGAAGAGGTCCATTTCACTTATAAAAAAAGAATATATTTCTAATTATAAACCAGTTAAGGAGTACCATATTGAAAATAGAAAAGAGCTCTTTAAAGCTACTTAATTCCCCACTCACTTACAAAAATATAGTAAGGATTTCTATATTTCAGTCAATATTTAAGATTACATAATGCAGAAAACCAAACCTTCAAAAGGAAAGTGCTATACTTCTGTAGAATCTTGAATTATACAAATTCCAATAAGTGATGTTCAAGTAAAAGCTAAATTGGACACAGGAGCTTTATTCACATTTGTGGGGAAAGACTACCTCAATACCATAATTTCTCATTGGAAGAGACATCTGTTTCAAATATAATATGTACAGCATGGAAGTGCTAGTAATAATATGGATCCACTAGTTGATACTACCCTGATATTTCCCCATCCAGAAGGGAATTTGAGTATGAAATAAGAGATGGTAGTAATAGTTAAATTTTACTCTAAATGCATTTTAATTGGTCATGAATACTTAAAGCACTAAGGTACCAAAATTGGTAGCCATAAAGACGGATATTTCAAAATTAGGGATAGAAAGGAATATAAGTTTGATTTTTCCGGTATGCCCATGAAAATATTAGTGATATCTTCCACTGAAGAGAATCATGAAGAGTAATTTCTGTCAACTCAAGTTAGTGAAGAAAAAATTGATCCAGACTTTTCACTAAAATGAAAATGGAGCTCATTAATGTGTAGTACACATATAAGTATGTCTTTGCTTCTTATAATAATCTACCGGGTTTAATGAGAGGTATTGAAGTGGGCATAAACCTTTAAAATGAGGGACCATATGCCCCAGTATTAAGGAAAACAGCTTATACAAAAAGTCCAGGAGGTAGGGAACCTTGAAAAATATATATAAGATTCAATTAAACTTATTTTTCTAAGGAAGGTAGCTCATAATGAGAAATTTCAATTCACAACTCCTGTTATTATTTCTTGGGAAAATGAGAAGTAATGGATGGCTGGTTATTTTAGAGAATTGAATCTCTATAAGTTTCCAGAAAGCTATCCGATTCCTAGAGCTCAAGAAGCTTTGACCCAAATTTCAAAAGCCAAGTATACAACCTGAATGGATGCATTGAAAGGGTTTTTTCAGAAATAATTGAAAACAAAATACATGGAATTACTTAGATTTATCACTCATTGTGGTATTTATGAGGATCTGAGAATTCCCTTTTAAATTGAAAAAACTTGATTTCACTCACAAAATAATGATTAATACTATATTTCACACAGCTTTATCTAAACGATTGCTCATCATTTATATTGATTATATAATAATACTTTCCGAAATGTTGTATGTTCACTTTGAGAAACTTGGGAGATTTATTTACAGATTTTAAAAAAGCAAGAATAAAACTTTTACTCAAGAAATGAAATTTTAGCTTTCCAGAACTCAAGGCACTTGTTCCAGGTGTAATATTTTGTATCTAAAAAACAAATTAGGAACAATTTCTCTCAAAAAAACCCCACAATACAAAAGGAATGAGGTATTTAATTGTGTTTTCTAGTAATTACAGGAAGAACTTAAAAGAATCTGCAATTGTGGCTGTATTACTTTACAGAATTTGTGATAAACAAACAGTATTTAAGAAAAAACAGGAGAGAATCAAAAAATTTGAGAAAACAAAGAAGGCCCTTACAGATGCACCTTTATTTCTCATTCCTTACTGGAATCTACTATCAAAGCTTTACATTCATTCCTGAAAAGATGAATTATGGGAATTACTACACAAAGTCCACATTATTGATGATAATCCAACAAAGGTAAAATTCTGTTTTTTAAAGGAACATAAAGCTGAAAGAGGTCAAATATGGTAAAATTAATATGGAATGCTATGCATAGTATGGACAATTGAGAAATTACACTATTATTCTTATGGAAGCGTTTTCAAAGTCATGACTTACTTCAATGCAGTGAACTTCCTTCTGATAATGAAAAAGTCTAACATAAATATGTTTAGATGACAAATAACCATTCAGGAATATAGAGTAAATATGACTATATTTCATAAAACAGGAAGCATAAATGAGAATGCTGATGAGCTTGAAAGGAGGTAATTAGAAAATGAACCTTTAAATCAAACCTATGTAACACCTATCCCAATTGAAGGAATGAGTATAACTGAAATTGAGATGGAATTATTTGAACAAGTCAGAGAGTCATAAACAGAATATGAATTGCCCTATCTGAACATCCACATTAGATAAAGACAGTAAATATAAAGCCTTTTCAATTCATTGGGTGAAATATGGAAAAAATCTGATGATGAAGGGATATTTTATCTTTTTTATGGTACAATTTATCATAGAACTAGATATTGTTGTGTTATGGAGCTATAAAGCAGATTAATAATTAATACCATTCTCCACAAATGAAATGGAACTATATACTCTGGAAACCTTTCATAATTTGTCAAATTGAAAGAGTAAGAAGCTGTTACTGGTTTAAATTTTTGAGGCAAAAAAAATTAGTATTTACACACTTGTAACAGGTTCCAAAGAGAAATTTGAACTGATGATCTGCATCCAAGAGCTAAAATTTCCTTGGGAAGTAGTTCACATGGCTCAGGGAACAACACTTCCTCCAAGTGGTGAAAGAAGCGCTAGTTCTCTTTGATGAATAGTGGAAAGATAAAATAACTCCATATTCCTACCCTGTCCTAAGCATTACACTGCTATGGATACAGCTCTTTATGTTTTGAATGGAGTTATTTCTCATACAGTATTATTTGATAATATCCACAGTGACAGATATAAAAAATTGACATCTGAACTTTGAGAAATTATTCACAAATAATTTGGGACTAAATTATTATTTCCATAGCATATCATACTCAAAAGGTTGGATTAGCAGAAAGGATGATTAAAACTCCAGAAGACATGATCAGGATATTCTGTTCTTATGTATTAAAACTCATATATTCATATTCTTTTATGCATTATTTGTGAACCTTTATAACAACACCAGAGATGGTATACAATAAATATTTATGCTCATTCTTCCACAAGAAAAACGTCTATGTTAGGAAAAAGTATGAAGCCTCAGACTCCCAGAAGATAAACTGAAGAAAGACTTGATTTATATTTATCCTATAGCTTCCAGGTTTAAGTTGATGTGTGAAAATTAAAACACCATGCAGTATCAAGTATGGATAATTCCTTTGAACATTCTAAACAGAAGTTGGATAAAAGCCATAAAGTATCAGATGTTAAAGGAGGGGACTTTGTTATAGCTTAAAATTTGAATTTAAAAATATTCAAGGACCAAATAAGCTCAAAGATTCTTATGTAGGACATTTGTTATTTTTACCCTACATGGAAACAGTGAAGCTTAAGTTGAATTTATGGTGAATTGGAAAAATACACCCTATATTCTCAGGAAGCCTGTGAGAATTTTAGATATGACCAAATATTCAAAAATTTCACAAAACAACTTGACAATTACTATTTTAATAATAATAATAATTGAAATTCTTATCTGAAATAAGTAGAAATTCCACAAAAAGTCATAAACTGTTGATTATCTCATAAAACAACTCATCAACATGTGAAAGGAATTACACCATTAAGTTTCTCATGCAAACCTACACATATAACATTTTTATGTTATATCTGATAAGTGAATAATTACTGACATAACCTAAATATATGCACTTTTATTGATAGTGCATATATTAATGGTTTTTAGCTCATACCTCTTGAAATATGCATGATAAAGAGTTGAACCACAAGTCAAGTTACCACGTAATTACTTTAGTAATACATATATAAGCTTTATTTGGCAAGCTATAAACAAGGCTATAGCTTACAATGGTTTAGTGTGCAAAATAAGAGAAGATGTTGACCACTTTGTTGTGAAAGTGGTCCGAAATTAAAGAATATATATATTCAGATTCTACTAGCTCACATGTTAATAATGATGTAATTTATATAACTATATTCAAGGTATAACCCCTTGAAATCATGTTTTTGAGTTTAATAGTAAATTTCAACAGGAAAGATGAGTTGCAAGAAAAATCATCAAAAATAAAGTTTTGATGATGTAGTAGAGGTCTCTTTGCAGTTTAATAATAAAATGACAAGCTATCAGAATTAACCCCATGAATGGCTGTAGTGTGTATAACTAAAAAGGTATTAATGATCAAAGTTTAAGCTTAAAATTGATCACTTATGATCACTCACTGTAATCTTATTTTAAGTTGAACAGTTATATAAGGGACAAAACTGGTAAATACTATTATTTTATGATTAATACCAAGAAAATCTACAAATCTTAGGATTCTTCAAAGCCTATTATGTCAGCAAGCCTAGAGTTATAGTAATTACTATAAATAATGGTGTAATAATGAGATAAGATGACTTAATTATGATTTAATCATCCCCGAACCTGAAAGTACTGATTGATTACTGTTGATACAGTCAGTAAATGTCTAATAGAAGCCTTCTGGACTATAGGAGGGTGTACTTTACTATGCATAGAGCTCCTTTTACCTTTATTTCCCCCTCAAATGCAACAAAGGCACCAAAACTATTAAAACAAAAGGTAATGACTTCATTTTTTCTATATAATTCTATTATATTATCAAATACACAAGTACATATTTATATTGATAATCAAGTTAGATGTTATTAAACTATTATATAAGTTGTTTTTGTTAAAGTTCTCTTTAAATCTTTAATTCCATGTAAAATCAAGAAAATTTGTAATTTCTGTATTTTTTATTTCTAAATACAATTTGAATAAGCTTCATGTACATTATTTGGCATAAAATGACCAAAGATCATTATAAAAAGTGTTACAAGTAGGTTATATTTCTATTTTCAAAATAATTTCTCTTTATTATTATTCTTACCAATTTTTTATCAATATAATTAGTATTCATACCAATATATAGCTTTAATATTAGTGATATTATTGTTATGAATTGTTTATTTATTAATAAAGAACGTTTTTCAAACATTGATTATTTGGTTGTAACAACTTCAATAAATATATTAATGTATTTACTTATATTATATTATTATATTTTCATAAATATATTATTTTTTATATATTAATATATTTACTTTTATTCTATTATCATATTTATTTAATAATATAGATATTTTATGCCATAATTATAATAATTCTTCATTATTATCATTATTATCATTATTATTTATCTTATTCTTTACTTTGATAAGGAAATTAAGAGTAAAACAAGTAAAATATTAGTAATATTTACTTATTGTTTCATAGTCAAACCTTACATTTGGGGGCCTGGCCATGATATTCATTTTAAATACCTTTAAAAAAGATTAAAATTGGGTTTATCCAATGATAAATTATCTTTATAATCATAAGATTGAATAATAATTTATATTTATTGTTTTAAAAGTTATTGAGGCATTTGGAAAGAAGTTGTACTGTCTTAAATGTGGTTTCTCACATCCTTAGACTTGCAAGAACTTTCTTTGAGTGACTCTTGTGATTAAACAAGATATTTATGAATTAAAAATTAATTTATACTGTAATTTAATTTTCATTTTATTCTTTGAAAAGAAAAATAATAAAAAACACAGTAAAAGATCATTCTTATTAATTTTTATTCATTTCTTTTATTTATTTCATTTATTTAAATAGATATCAAGGAAAGGTTTAAATTGAAATTTCCATATCTTCCAATAAAAAACACTTTTATAAAAAGACTTGTCTTTATTTTTCTTCTTAGTTCTTTCAGACAACCCCCAGAAGAAAATAAGAGCATTTTTGAAAGATTGGGGGAGGAAAATTTTTCAAGTTCTCCTACACCAGTTGTAAATAAGAAAAGAAAAGCTCAGAAATTATTTTTTCCAGTATCACTGTTTAGGACTCTGAAGGTGAGTACCTCTCTTAAAATTGCCAAAAAAAGATTTTTCCTGAAATCTTTTTATTTTGTTTTTCTCTAATATGAATACTAGAAGAGGATCCAAATACTCCATCAAATCAGATGGATCTGGAATCAAAAGTATAATTAATCCCTCAAAAGGCAAAAGAAAGGGAAAAATCCCCAGTGGAACAGAGTCCACCCAGGAAAGTGCCATATCTCATAGGCAAGTCCCAGAAATGCCCATAATATCTGAACCGGGTTTCTACTAAGTATTAGTGACTCCAAAAGATAAAATCGATTTCAGAGGGCTCAGATAGACATTTAAATAAGCCAGTACATGCAGTATTAAACGGTGTAAAAGGACAATGATTGGGAAATGTTGCCACAAATCCACCAAGGAGTGATGAACCCCGGGCACGTACTGAAAAAGCTCCCAAAAGAGGAGGAAATAGTGAGATACTCCAATGGATGGAATCCACTATCATCCAAACCTCAAATAGACAAGATGAAGGACTGGCACAACAAAAAGAGGGAGGAAAGCAAGGAAGAAGCCCCAGTAGCTTCTACCAGCAAGCCACAAGCCAACCAACCTCTCCAAGAAGGGAAGAAGAACAAGATAAATAACTGGAGGAAACCATATTTCCCAATTTACATAATTCCAAGAATCCAAAAAGATGCCATGGAAAATGTTTTCAACATTGCTAGAACCATGATGGAATTCAAGGACAAAGAGGAGCAAAGAATGAGACAACACCATTTCCCAAATATCTAGCTTTGTCTCCTGATGTTGTAAATACTTAAACAGAAATTAGAAATAATATATTACCACTAAAAGCCATCAAGAATAGTTTATTATCTTTACACGAAATAAATAGTGTTTTATTATATTCCACACAGCCATTTGTGACAAAAAAAAGAAATAGACAACATTAAATTGATGGTTGAAAATAATAAACCAAAATTCTCAATTAAAAATACTCAGGAATTAATACAAGGACAACAAGAGTTGTATAAGTACATAAACGATATCAAAGAAAAAACTTTAACAATCAATTATGATATGAGTATTGACAATCCAACAGAAAAACAATAAATTAAGTATTTCTGTTGAAAAATTTGAAGACAAAACTTCATCACACCAAAAATTACTTATAGATCATGTAGAAAAAAGTGATGAAGCAAGAATGAATCTTAAAGATGACATTAAAAGTTAAGTAAGACTTATTACTGAGAAAATGGATAAAATAAATGAGGCTAGCTCAGATATGCCAGAGTTGTCAACCTCTCTTTCTCACGTGAGAAGTCCTGTTAAACCAAAAGAGAAAATTACAAATCCCTTCATAACAGACTTAAGTCATCAAGACAACAATCAAGTTTTGATTAAGGAAGCACCTCAACTGCAAGAATGGCCAACATTCACAGGTGAAGGTGAATATGACCATATGCTATTTATCAAAACAATTTACATTTTACAAGAGGATTACGCCATACCAGATAAATTAATCACTGCCAGATTACATTCATTATTTGAGAAATAAGCAAAAAGATGGTATTATGGTATATGAAAAATAAATGGCAAAAATACCTGGTCTTGGTGGAAAAATGAAATAACCATTAAGTGGAAGAATGATGCCTGGAGAGACAAAATAGAAAATTAATTTGAAAATTCCTTCTTTAATCCAGATAAGGATAAGCCTTTACCTTGCTTCTTAAAACAAGTTGATAGATTAAATGCACTGTATCCAGAAATGTCACAAAAAATGGTGCACATGAAAATACTTAAAAAATGTGGGGGAGAGCTGGAACATGCCATTAGAAGCAGATGCATAGAAACATGTTCCACAGAAAAGTATATTAATGCACCAGAAAATATAGTGACAAGAACCAAAATTGGCAGAAAATGGAAAAAATTGGACATTAAAAATCCAAAAAAATTCATTAATAAAGATGAAACAAGATAAAATTTCAAACCCAATACAACTAAGACTAATCAACAACAAAAATTCCATAAATGTGGTGGTATTGGTCACTTAGCGAATAATTCCCTTAAAAAGGAGAAACCAATGAAATTCTAGAAACAGAAGACCACAATGATAAAGAAGATGAATCTGACTCTGAAAAAGACACTGAAGAGTCAGAAACTTCTGAACATGATGAAATTAATATATTTAATGCACAAATTAATAATATTTACTTAATATATGAAGTACTAGAAGTAAACTCAAACTTGACAAAAGTTGAAACATCTGATACAAGCTGCACAGACATACAAGATGCCAAATTGCATAGAATGAAACCTGCAAAAGGGATGGGATATACAGCTCAAAAATCAAGTAGAACTAGTTTCATGGTAGAAAACCAAGAAGCAAAAGTGAACCTGGACACAGAAGCAAACTGTACTTGTGCTGGTAAAAGCTAATTACAAGCAATTATACCAGAGAGGGAAGAAAAACTAATACAAATAAAGGGCATTAAATTTAGTATTGCAAGTGAAAGCATGAAGCCCCTTGGAATAATTTACTTAACATTAATATTTCCTCATCCTTCCCAATGCATAAGAGTGAAAGTAGAGTTTGTAGTAATGGACAACTGTCATAGTAACAATTTTATACTTGGAAATGATTACTTTTCAATCTATGGTATAGACAGCTTTAATAAAAAAGACAGAAATTTTATCATAGGAGACAATAAAGGACAAAAATGTGGTCTTTTAAATAAAGGAAAAACAAATTCCTGTCATAAAAAATGAAGAGACAAGCCCAGAAAAACATCTATTCATAAGTGAAAAACTTACAGAGGCAGAATTAAATCATTAATTAACAGAAAACATGAAGTGAAAACTGATTGATATTATATTTAAATGAAAAAATGCCTTTGAAACTTACAAAGAACCACTAGGTGCTATCATTGGACATGAATTAGACATTATTCATCATGTGGAAAACCCTTATCCACCCTTGTTAATAAGTGCAGCTTACCCAGCTATCCCAAGAGCTAGAGAGGCCCTAGAGGTACACATTAAAGAATTAATGGACCTTGGGGTATTAAGAAAAGTAGGACATGATGAACAATTAGAGGTAACTAAACCCTTCATTATAACTTGGCATAATGGAAAATAAAGAATGTTAGGATACTTTAGAGCTTTAAATACCTATAATATCCCTGAAAGATATCCAATACCCACAATCTATGAGACATTAACATAATTGTCACAGGCTAATTTCATTACATCCATGGATTCTCTAAAGAGTTTTCACCAAAATGTCTTGACAGATAATGCAAAGAAACTACTGAGGATAATAGTCCACTGTGTAATATATGAATATTTAAGGATGTCATTTGGTATAAAAAATGCACTTTCCTATTATCAAAGAATGATGTATACCATATTTCCTGAAGAATTATCAGAAGGAGTGCTAATTATTTACATTTATGATATCATATTTTGTTCAGAAACTTGGAAAAATTAGTTAACAAGACTAGAAAGAGTCTTACAAAAGATAGTGCAAGTAAATATGAAAATTGCTTTAAAAAATGTCATTTTGCATATACCAAACTAAAAGCACTAGGACATTTCGTATCTGGACTAACTTTGGGAATAGATAGAAAGAAATTAGCAGAAGTACTACTATAACCAATGCCTCAAACCAAGAAAGAAATACAATCATTTCTAGGATTTTATGGTTATTACAGGCAGCATATAAAAGACTTATCAAGAATTTCCAAATCCTTGTATAAAACATGTGACCAACAGACAGTCTATGAGATGACTGAAAAAAGGGTTAAAGCATATGAGGAACTGAAAAATAGGCCTCACAGAAGCCGCATTTCTCCTAATTCCCAATTGGGAATTACCTTTCAAACTGTACATTGATGCTTGTGCAAAAGGATTAGGTGCTGTACTATACCAGACACAAATCATCAATGATGAACCTGTTGAAGGACCAATTTTCTTCATTTAAAGGTAAGTTAAGCCAACAGAAGCAAGATATGGAGCAAGCCAAATGGAATTTCTTTTCTTAGTGTGGGCTTCAGAAAAGCTTCACTACTATTTGGATGGAAAAGTGTTTGATGTCATCACAGACTATAATTATGTAAAATCTTTATTAAACATGAATACACCAAATAGACACATGCTGAGATGACAGATTGCTATCCAGGAATATAGAATAAATATGACTATCGTTCATAAATATGGAAATATTCACAAAAATGTAGATTGGTTTTAACAAATACACCTGCAAACCCAGTATGGGTACCATAGGAGGAAAATCATATAGAAGGAATATGTATTACAGATATTGGCAGAGAATTTTTTAATAAAGTTAAAGAAAGCTATAATACGGAAAAAAATTGTTATATCTTATACCAAATCTTCATGAATGATTTTAAAGACCCATCCCTGCCTTCCGAGCTAGATGAAATATGTAAAAAGGCATATGATGACAGAAGATTCCACCTCCTTTATGGAGTTATTTATCATAGGACTAAACACACATGTGCTATAAACTTAAGAGATAGGACTCTGATAAACACTATATTACATTAATGCCATGATAGTGTCACATCTGGAAATCTCTAAGAAGACAGTACACTAGAGAGGGTGAAAACCTGCTCTTGGTGGCCAAGCTGGAAAAAATATGTTACAGAGTACTTCCAAACCTGTGACAGATGTAAAAAAAGCAAACAGAGCCACAGGAAAGAAATTTGGAAGTATTATCCAAATCCAAGAACCAAAATACCCATTGGATATAGCTCACATGGATTGGGTAACAGCCTTACCTCCAGGAGGAGAAAGGAGTTTCAATTAATGCCTAGTATTAGCTGAAAGGTACAAAAAAACCCCAATGCTCTTACCAAGTCATAAATATGAGGCAGATATGGACATAGCCATAGCTATATGGAATAGAGTAATTAGCCATACAGGCTTATTCAAAAATATCATAAGTGATAGACACCCTAGATTCACTTCAGCATTATGGACAAATATCCATAGCTTGTTTGGAACAAAATTATCATTCTCAACAGCTTACCACCCCCAAACCAATGATGTAGCAGAAAAAATGATACAAACTTTAGAAGACATAATCAGAAGATTCTGTGCTTATGGCCTAGAATTCAAATACTATTCATTTGATTCAGTATTAAACAGACTTATTAGTTGGATTTGAAATAAAAAATAACAAAAAATAAGTATAACTTTTTTTGATAAGCAAAGCTATAAATATTATTTCATTTTGAGATTCTACACCAAAAATAACCTAGGGTGGACCCATACGGTGTTATACCCAAAAATGGTTACTTCTTATGTTATTAGAATATCTAAGAATATCACAGTAAAATTGCAAATTTACAAAAAAAAAATTGAAATTTTTGAATTTAAGCTTATTTAGGCTTCAATTTAAAGTTGCATAAAGTTTATGCAAGCTTACCAAAATTTTAGTTAAAATTGAGGTTTTGTGTATATTTACTGAATTGGGTAATGATTTTTCATACAGGATTTAAATCCTGTGTGAGGTTAATTTAAAAGGTTTTGAGGCCAGAGTATGGCTTTAAATAAATAAAAGGGCAAAATTTACACAGAAATGTGGGACAAAGGGAAAAGACCAAACAGAGCTAGGGTGCCCAATGTTTCGGATCTGCAAGGATTAAATTAAGGTTGTCCACCTGTATTGGATTATTTTGAACCTTATTTCAAATTTAAGATTAGAATTTGATCCAACCTTAAATTTTAGACTGGTTTTATCCCAATTTGGACAGGAATTTCAAGCTTCCAAAGGGTAAACCCCAATAAGGAAGCTTGAAACCAAGTTTTTAAGAGCTCTCAAAGCTTAAATGAGCTTAAAAATTTAAAGTTATAAATATTAAAACCTTATCAACAGTTAAGGTTTGGTGTGTATTTCTATTTTACATGGAAAAATAGCAATAACTTCAAAAATTCATTAAAAATCCAATTCTTAATGGATTTGCTTGGAAATTTCACACAGCTTAAAAATTGATGTTATCTGTCAATAAATGAAGTTTTTTATATATTTTTCAACAGGTTTAATTTCTAATTAGCCTTGAAATTAAAAATATCAATTATTCTTAAATAAAATTAAGATTTCATTAAAAATTATCTAAAAATTCAGTTTAAGGGATTTTTGCTTGAAACTTCAATTTTAAGTTATTCATGTGTGAAATTTTATCTTAATAAACTTATTTTATATTAAAGCTCAAAATAATTAATCCAAAATAGAATTAAAGTTACTTGAAGTTAAGAATAACACTGGTAACTATAAATTGAAATTAAAATTAAGTTACATTAAGTTAAGAACCTTATTTTCAAGCATGATTTTTTATTTTTGACCTGTGAACACCCTCTATCTCCATTATTAATCATGAGAGCTTCTCTGGAGGCATAAAAAGAACCTACACATCACTGTTTTGTCCAATAACCAATAATCATTCCACTCAATTAAACAGCTTAAACAAGTAATATTTTATTCAATATGAAATCTCATATCATTAAAGTATTCTTTTAGTTATTTTAATCTTTGCAGATTATAAATAAAGAATTTAAATCATATAATTTAGATTATATTTTTGTAATCACCAATATTAGATTTTATTATATAAAATGGTTCTCTTAAAATATCTTTTAAATCCATGAATTCTTCAGAAACTCTTAAATATTATTTCTTATCATAAAAAGATTTTTTATCTTTTGAAATATTTATTTTTGGTGTGTTTTTAACACATAAATATTATTTAATATAATAACTGTTGTTGTTTGACTTGTTGTATTAAATCAATATTATAAGTAAGTTCTCTTAAAGTTGTATATTTTTTTATATAGAATCTTTCTATAAGAATCATCTTTTCACAGTGGATGTGATAATTCATTTTATAAATGATATTTATATATTATTTATAAGTGTATAAATATCATTATTTTGCACATTTAGTTGTATCACTAAGAGCTTTAAGCTTCTTATTCTTAAAATTTTAAGTGACTATAGCAATAATAGAATGATTACAGCTTATTATAATTCTTAAGATTCTTTTTATTATTAAATTAATTAATAATAATTAAACTTATTTTTTCAAAAAATATTTTCAATAATTATGTTAAATTTGTGCTTATAATATTTCATTATATTATATTTCCTACTGAGTATCATCATAGTACTCTTGATATCTGCTACTATTATCAAGAGTTTCATAGAAAAACCTTAGACTCATGGGTTTACCCACTATTGGTGTACCTTAGTACCAGCTCTTGAATTGGCATATGAGACATCAATTTATTCTTCAACTGTAAAAACACTAGCAATTTTAGAAAAAGGTTTGAATCAAACAGTTCATTATGAAACCCCAAAAAATGACTTAGTGGATATACATCCACCAGCAAGCAGTTTCAAAATAATTCTTGACAAAGCAAGACATCATTCCAACAGATGTATGCAAGATTCTTTCAAATATGTAAAAATAAAGATGGGACAACATTAATAAGCCACCTGATTTCAAAGTAGGAGACTTGGTCTTAGTATCAACTCTAAGCTTTAATAACATTAAAGGCCAAAAAAATCAAAATATTTTGTTTCAGGACCCTATGTGATAAGAGCACTACATGGCCCTAATTCTGTGAAACTAGAATTCAAAGGTGAATTAATGAACAAACACCCAGATTTCACTGTAAGCCTGATAAAACCTTACAGCTCAAGTGTTAAGAAGTGATTTCCCCTAAGAAATAAACCACCACTTGAAATTCCCCCTCTAGAAGAACGAGAAGAAAAGAAAATTGTGGAAGTCCTTAAAGAAAGGAGGACAAAAAAAAAGAAAGGGAATACCTTGTAAGGGACAGAACCCCAACTAAAGAAGATTAATGGCTACTTGAGAAAAATATAACCAATTCTGATAAACAATTAAGGAGTTTTAGACATGAAAGAAGACCTAAAGAATAGAAAAGTTAAGCATTATTGAGCTTCAAGACTAAAAACGTCTATTGAAAATGTAGGACAGTGGATGATACCCTAATTAACTATATTAGATTGTGGGTTTTTTTTGGTAAGGAATGTGACCCTTTGGGATATGACCACATATCCAAAATTTTCACAAAAAACTTTGAAATACTTATTTTAATAATAATTGAAATTAGTATCTTAAAATAAGTAAAAATGCCATAAAAAAGAATAAAGCTTACAATTTCACCAAAACCAATGAATAAGCATCTTAAATAAATTAAAGCATTGGATTACCCATTAAAGCCTTCAAATATAAAGTTTTTATGTAATATCTGATAGGTAAATACTTACTGAGGTAACCTAAATATATGAACTTTTATGATCAGCACATATATTCATGGTTTTTACTTCATATCTGTTGAAATATGCATGATAAAGAGCTGAACAAAAAATGAAGTTACCACTTAATTACTGTGGAGATTCAGATATAAACGTTTTTGGCAATCTATAAACAAGGTTATGACTTACAATGATTTATTGAGCAAAATAAGAAAATCTGTTGACCACTGTGTTCTGAAATTGGTCCAAACTTAAAGAAAATATATATTCATGTTATACTAGCTCATACATTGACAATCATGTAATTTATAGAATTATATTGAAGGTATAACCTCTTTTAATTAGGTTTAATTTTCAAAATAGTCAATTTCAACAGAACAGATGAGTTTCAAGAAAAATCATCAAAAATTGAGTTCTGATGATGTAATGAAATTATATTTTTAGTTTAATAATGACATTGAAAGCTATCAGAATTCACTCTATGAATGGCTTTAGAATGTATAACTCAAAAGGAATCAATAATCAAAGTTTAAGCTTACAGTTGATCACTTATGATCCCTCACTGTAATTATATTTTAAGCTTAACAGTTTTATAAGTGATAAAACTGGTTAATACTATTATATTATTATTAATACTAATAAAATTCACAAATCTTAGGCTTCTTCAAAGCCTATGATGTAACAAATTCAGAGTTATAGTGATAACTTCAAATAATGGGTAATAATGAGATAATATGGTTTAATTATAATGTAAGCATCACTAAGCCCCAAAATAATGATTACTTTCAGTGGATACCATCAATACACATTTACTAGATGCCTTATGGACTCTAGGAGGGAGGAATTCACTCTATATAGAGCTCTTTTTAACTCTATTTCCCCTTCAGATGCAAAACAAATACTAAAAATATCAAAACCAATGGTAATAACTTTATTCTTTTTATATAATTCTATTTTATTATCAAATACTTAGGTACATATTTCTATTAATAATCAATTTTGACTTGATTAAATTACTATTGAAATTGGTTTTGTTAAATTTCTGTCTAAATCTTTAATTCCACACAAAATCAAGAAAATTTGTAATTTCTTTCTTTTTTAGTTGTAAATACAATTTTAATCAGTTTGATTTACATTATTTGGCATGAAATACTTCCAGATTACTATTTCAAGTCTTAACAGTATGTTATATTTCCCTTTTTATAATAATATCTATTTATTATTATTCTTAATAATTTTTCATTAATTTTAAGAGTATTCATATTAATATATAATTTTGATATTAGTAATATCATTGTTATAATTTTTTTTATTAATGAAGAACAATTCTTAATGCATCTAATATTTTTTTAACAATAATAAATTGCCATAAATAAATTAATTATTATATATTAATATATCTACTTTTATTATATTATTTTTTTATAATATTATTATCTATATTCTTATAGTTATTTAATAATAAAAAATTTCTCCACCATAATTATGATAATTATTTATTCTTAGAACTATTCTTTATCTTATTAATTACTTTAATAAAGAAGTTCGGAGTACAATAAGTAAAATATTAGTAATATTTACTTATTTTTTTCTTGTTCAAACCTTACACAGCCTGAACAAGCCATATAAAACAACCTATATAGACCTTTTCACATTAAGGGACCTAACTCCTTTGACTGTGCCACTAGTTGAACATACTGAGGACAAAAATATTAAGAAATTAATCAAAGAAATGAGACTTGGGTGAAAATGAAAGATAATATCTAGTCACAAATCAAAACCCATTTCATCAAGATGAATGGCTGGCAGAATCAGATACACCCAACTAAGATAGACCTTGAAGAATATTTTGGAATTAAAGAAGGGCACAAGCCTAAAGTGTTTCATTTATGTGCTTTAATTACTTGATTTTAGTCATCACAAGAGGTTGGAAGCTTTACATCAACCCCCTATGGGGCTTTTTCCTTTTTTTGAACAAACTAATAGAATGTTTGTGCAATTTCTTTAACTGGAGAGAATATGAGCTTTGAGGTATGTTGTCCATATGGAAATAGCCCAAAAATAGCCTTAAGATTAATCCTTAAATATTAAAAACCCAGGAATCATGTGCATACTCAAAATTAATGATTTTTTATGAACAAAAATATGGATAAATTATTTGTGAGTAAGTAGGTCCATGGATTTCATTCGTGGTTTGGATTCTACTCAAACCTTTAACTAGGGTAGCTCCCTGATGCTATTAATCTTAAATTAGCTCAATGAGGTTTTAATATGAAAAATAATTCAATATCTCATCATCAATACCACATGGAAGATTTTTGTGAATTTTTGTTTTTTGAATTTTTATACCAAAATGATGGGATTCTGAAAGTTAATGGGTGATTTATAGACTAATATCAGTGTTATGCATGCTTATGGAATTCAAAATTAATTTAGCTTCACATAGAGCTGTAATTCACTAATAGTTTATATCAATCTTTAAGCCTAAATATCTATTTTCAACATACAAATAGCTGAAGGGTACAAAGAACATCAACAAGAGACAGGGTAACCCAATTTCTGAGGCCTTTGAGATTGAGTCAGTCCTAGAGTTTGATTAAATGGCTTCTCTTTAATTAATTGTTCAATTAAGACTTATTTTGATCATTTTTACAAGGGCTAAGACCTATTGAATCATGATAAAGTAGCAAACAAGCTTCTATTTTCATGTAAAAATCAATTAATGGGAATCTATGACTCAATTAACCATGTCCATTATTAATTATTATTTGGGGATAAGCCCAAAGACAGTCATTAAAAACCTCTTTGGAATAGTATCCATGGATTCAACTCATTGGAAACAGCTGCTACTATACTATTTACTTTCACATTTTAGGAAATTATCCATTAAATAATGATAAAGTAGAAAAAAAGCTTCTATTTGCATGTTACAAAGAGGTAATTACCAACTTGGCTTCATTAACCATATTCATTCTTAATTATTTTTAGGGATAATCCCAAAAACATTAGTTCAAACCCTCTTTGGACTAGTATACATGGAACAACCTCAATGCAACCAGCTGCCACTATACTATTTACTTTAACCACGTAGGAATTGAGGTAAGACTTCAAAAACTCATTAAAAACTCAAAATTCTTAATGCATGTCATTGAAATCTTCAATACCAATGGATAAAATGATAATTAATTTCAAAGAGAAAAATAAAAATGAGTTCATAACTCAAATTGAAATTCTTACTTACAGTCTATCTCTCATTATTCTACATGAATTGAAAAATTTGAGAAACAGATGGTTTTTTTCAAAATGGAAGAATACTTACTGAGGAAAATTCATGATTTATTGACAAAAAATGGGTTGGTCGTCTTGTAAAATAACCTAGTTAGGTAATTATGATTAATTTACATTACAAAAACCAATTTACTCAGTAATCAAAATAAAAAAAAATTCCTCAATTATTGGGGCTTTATTTAGCTCAATGGCATTCTTTTGGTGAGATGTTTTATAATTGAAATAATTCTACTGTTTCTGTTTTTCAATATTCATTATGATCATCCAGTGAAATAATTAAATCTTCATTACAATAAGTAAGATTTGGTTATTCATCACTCTTAAGAATTTTTATCTTTAAAATCAACCAGAAGGACATGAGATCAAAAAATATTACTATTCAAAATAGTATTTCACCCACAACTACTGTATCACTGATTTATATCAACTTTTTATTTTTTAAATCCACAAATTACCTCTCAAATCACTTTCCTAAATATTTAAAAGGTCTATTTTGGTTAATAGTGAGGGACCTATTAGTTTTCTTCAATAATCTATAGTTATTACTCTCAAAAAGGATAATTATTGGTTCAAATAATTTGATATTACTTTGATAATTTTTATGTTGAACATTCTTGTAATTTATTGTAGAAGACAATTAGTGCTAGCTTTCATAGCTACTAGGGATGTATAAAAATCAAAGGAGATAACTAGACAGCTAATTAGTCACTTTTGTGTTATAATAAAACTACTTATTATTTTTCAGGAAGATAGTTTTATTACTCTTGATCAGTAGTTATATTTACAAAATATTCATAGAAAAGTCTTGTGTGTATGTTCCATTCTATTTCGAATCACCTTCAAAGATACTATCTTTGAATCAAAATTCATATTCAGTTTTTAAAACAAACAAGTGATACTTAAAGATATAAAGTAAATCTAAGATTTTCTCAGAGAAATAAAATTTTACATATTTATCCCAGTACAGCTTATTGGGAGCTGTAATGTTATGAATTAGCCAATATATGCTAATCTTTTGAGTAAACACTCTCTGGGAAATCTGCAATTTCAATATGATAATAAGATTTTTAATCATCAACGAAGCCATAACATCCTAATTTGAATTATGGGAACTTTTCTTGACACTCAATTCTGAGTTTATGAATTTATAATATCTATTTCAATTAAAATTAATCAAAATTAATCCTTAGTTTTCCTCAAATTATTCTAAAAACCACACATAATTTTATTCAAAAATATGTTTAATCATGATGTTTTGGCCTTCCAGAAAGTTCTATGAGGGTACCATCAATGCATGATAGCTAAATTGTCTTTTGAAGGAAACTAGAGGCCACCTGATAGATTACACATCCAAATTAATCTCACCTACACCTTAAATATCGAATATGTGGAGCTCATATTACAATTCAATATATAATTAACAGGAAATTATTAATTTAATAAATTGTAAATCTAAAGTTACCTGTTTTTCAGACGGATATTTAATCCTCAAATAACAGAATTCTTAATTAAAAATGGATTTAATATGCAGTGGAACACATTCTCCTCAAATTTACATGATTCATAACTATCTCAATCTGTCAAATTTAGTGCTACAGCTGTACAAGTGGCATGGCACAATGGATCTTGCATTATGCTAAAATCCTTAAATTTTCTTTTGAAACCCTACAAAATACACATAGAAAATCTAAAGAAAGATAATCATATCTATTATTAAATCTATGCTAAGGAAATTTTATGATGTTAATCCAGTAATCTTATTAAACTGATAAGAATAAATATTAGGTAGATTATTGAGGCTCTTAAAGATACTAAGAGTAAATTTCTCATGAAGAGGTACTTCCCTTGAAGGAAAATGAGTAGTCAAGAGAAACCTTACAAGGCAAGAATATGTTAGAAAAATACCACTCACATGGAGATTCTTTGGTTACCCCAGGATTGAAATTACAGAGCCTCTATCTCCAAATACTAACCATCTCCCATGGACCTATGGACAAAAATAAAAAAAATAATCTCCCAATTTCCTGAGTGGTAATAATTTCTTATTTTATGATTTATTACCCATTATTAAGTCCATAGGGTTCATCTTTTTCTAACAAAATCTATCATTAATCAAAAAGAAATGTATATAAAGCTCTATAGTTTAATTCAATGATATAGAGAACAAATCCTTATCGAACCATGATTTTTACCCTCATCTTCATCTTATAAGCCCTTTAATATTTTCAAAGAATATATCTCATGTATAATATGTTATATTAAAATGGAAACCGGATCATTTTTTATTTATTACCTCGAAAGATTTCCATTCTCAAAGGTAAAGCCATTAAGCTCCAACCATTATCGATATCTAAAGTAAAATGATACGAAAAAGTATCATTAATCAGTTAACTCAGAATTCAAAATGACCACAAAATGAATATTTCATAAAATTTGGCCTTTCTAATACTTCTTTTTCATTGATAGTTCCAATCGGAATTCTTGAATTCAGTATTATCTAGTGGTGAAGCCACATGATATTAATTCTCTTTTCTTGTTACCTCTACTAAGATAAGTGGGTGGAATAAAATCACTTTTTTACCCTTGGCTTCAAGAGCTTATTATAATTCTACAAAAGGTATCTTTCATCTCCCTACATATACTCCCCAATTTAATACCAAGAAAGATAATTTTCCACAATAACTGTGGTATTTCTATCTAAAAAATCCTCAAGATAGAATATATGCAAGATGTGTCCATCAAATCTCCATTGAAACCAAGTACTTTCCTTTTCCTGGAAATATATTCAATGTAAAATCAATTTCAAGATTTTTAAGAGAAGGAAATTCCAAAGCTATTTTTTAAGCTTTTATATTATAAGATAATGTTATGAAGACTTTCTGTTTGATAAAAAATAAAGATTCATCTATAAACTCCTTGAAAGATATATTATTCTAAAGAAAAATTTCTATAGCAATTTTTTCTATTAATTGAGAAAAATACTGAAAGAAATTGATATGAGAAAAAAAAGTATCCAAAATTATATTTATTCATAGAACGGACTCAAAAGGGACCATATTAAATATTCAAGCTAAGGTAAAATGTTAATAATGATTAAATATGCTTTTATACATTTCTGGTGTGGTTTTTTTGTTGAAAAAAGTAATTAAGATAGTTAAAAAGAGCTTATTATAATATGCTCTGCATTTTTTCAAAAGGTTTGGAATTATTCAAAATTGCTGAGTGGAATCTCTTATTGATTGGCTTAATGGTGATAAATCGTAGTATAAAAGGAAAAAATTATAAAATGAAAGCAAAAGGTGAGGCAAAGAAGAGATTATTTTATATACTAAAATACGAAATTATCAAAATTGAAACAATCCTCACTAGGGATTAGAAACATATTGGAAAAGAATAGTCTCGTATAGAACTATTGAGCCTTAAATTATACTAAAAGGCTATTTCTAGCTATTATATATCTATGACCGATTTATTCCTTTGGTAATGTTTGTGTTTAAGGGCTTAAGAGATTCCAGTGTGTGAGTAGAGACCCTTTGAGACAGTTGAATATGATTTTTACATATTTAACTATAAATAAAGTACCAAAGGTCTGTTGTCAAACATTTCCAAAGATAAGGCCTGTTATTTAATTATTAAAATAATACTTCCCATTTACTATATCAAAGAGCTTCATATTTTATTTAATTTAAAAACTACATTACTTTACTTGAAATATACATTTCTGCTCTATAAATGCAAGGTCACTTATGAAATACCCATTTACATATTGAAATTTTCATGAAGATACTTCAGTTCCTTGTAGCGAGTAACTAACACACCAAACCTCATTTTTACCTCAAAGAATTATTTTTAATACGAAATCTGATTTTAATTTGATTGAAGCTTTGAGGACTTCCATATCTTTTTATTTAAAATCCTCAAAATTCATTTTAGCTTGATTTTGTTTGTGTTACATAATTTTCTTCCAGAGGTCACCCAACATAAAAATCTATGTGGAATCAAATTTGTTTTAAATGAAAATAAATAAATAAGCTTTATTAATATTTTTCTGAAAAATATGAAACTTTCAACATTTCTAATTAATTGTCATATTTTCTTAACATACATAAGAAGAATGCTAATTTTGCTTTTTTTCATAACTTTTTGAGAAAGATTATTCTTTTTTATTTTATCATTTTTTGATTCTTTATTAATTAATATTAGATCTTCTAGATTTTTGATGTTGTCTTTTTTCATCTAGGTATATGAAGAACCTGCATGTCTCATGGGATTTGTTGCATTTGTTTGAAAAAATTCGAAATCGGCATGAAAATAAACCAATTATACAGGCTTGATTCTTGGAAATCTTCTCAATATATTTTTTTCTAGTGAGTATTAAACGTTAATATTTCATTATTGGAAAAAGCACTACTCAAAGATTAATAAGAAGTTTTGGAAATACTCTCAAATTTAACAATATAATCATTTTTATAATATAAGAATCTTTTGTATTTAGATAATTTATTTCATTAAATCCATAAGGAAACTCTATATCTCTTGATATTAAGCATATTTCCAAATCAAATCTTTCAGTTTTTCTTATGAAATATAATTATTTTAAATTGCAATCTTACCCAAAGAATTTTCAATAATTATGAAATAAATTATAATGAAAACTATATGTAGTACAATCAAGCTCAAATGAAAGTGATTTGATTAATCAGTTATTAGCGCCTGATTTTTCATTATCAATCCACTTTTTTGAAAATAAGAATAAAGTCAGTCAATTTTATATCAAAACTGATGTTGAAGTTTTAACCATGAAAATTCTTATATTAAAGTATATTTTAATTAAAAAAACGGATAAAGCTATCCAGAGATCTTCCACTTATTTAATTATCTAACTTTAATCCTCAATATTATTTCTGAAAGATTTTAATTCATTTTATCAATCTAGTATATTTTACAGAGAATTCCATACTATCTAGTAATTTGGAATAATATTATAGAGATAATTGTAGTTTCTTATGCATTATACCAAATGTTCTGTCATATTAATAAGATTATTTTGATATCACTCAAGGATGATTAAAATAATGGATAGTTATAACTTGATGCTTCACTTTTATATCATGTCATTTTTTATATCTATTCACTGTTGCTTCTATTTTTGTATGATATTTTTTCAGGTTGGCTTTACAAAGCTGGAAACATTTTATAGGTTTAAAATTGAGCAATAATATTTTTTCCATCTTTCTTTGGAGACCTCCTATGAGCCTCTGATAGAGTAGAAGACTTCCTTTTGTGTTCAAAGTGTTTATTTTGAGATAGAGATAATATTCAGAGATTCCCAATAAATGTTTTTAGTATCTAAACAAAAAATTAAATGAAAGGATGAAAAATAATCTTGCTAAGGATTAAATTATTTTGTGTTCGATCTTTAAGTATATACTTATAGCAGATTCATATTTATGTGTTAATGACTTCAACTAAAATATGTTTTCTATTGATATAGAATCTTTCAAAACGTTCAAAGGGAGTTAAAAAAGAGCTGGTGAAAATTTTCTACCTGAAGGCTCTCCAGAGAGCTCCTATAAAAGATCCAGAGACCTTGTATTTATATTTTTATCTATAAATAATGAGATTTGATATTTGAGAGATATTCATAGCCACTCTATCTGGAAAAGAGGTATTTGGAACAGAGACCTGGAGTTCATTTCAATTTTACTATAGTAACTTGATACCTTCTTTTTGTAGAGAAAAATGAGAAATAAAAACTCATATTATTGGAAAGCTATAAATACAGACCTCTCCAGTTTTTATTCAATGATTGGGGTTAATTTATTTTTTCAAGTGGATCTTTAATGTAAAACATATATTGAAAAATGGAAGCTTAAAATGAAAATTCATTTATTGATAAAATGGTAAAACTCACTACTATGTAGGGTAAACAAGCTATTTGTGTGTCAATTATTGTTTAATTTGTCTTGAGTATTATTTTAGGTAATATGAATTCTACTTGATCCAACAAAAAGCTGATTTAATATTTCCTTTCCGGAAAATATTGGTCCATGTAAGCCATTCAACAAGAGAAACCAATATTTATTCCCCAAAAGTTGGTATATTTAGAGTTTCAATATCATTAAATCCAATATTTGTATCAGATTGAACTCAGTATAAATTTATGAGAGGCCCTCATTCTTTTAAAATCAATGTTATAAGATCTTTTAAAATAAGAAAATGATGATTACATTATGCTAGTTCATATTCTATTTACCCTGCTACACCTTATAGCATTTTAATTTAAATTATTTTTGATTGTGTAAATATCAAAAATATTTAGAGAATTGATTATAATTTTTACACATTTTTATATTTAGAAGTAGAAGCTAAACAAGTGATTTCTTTGTAAAATTTCACTATTCAAATATTGAGGGATCTCTATTTCAGCTATACAGAGTTTTCTTTTAAAATTCAAAAAATAAGGATAGAAATGATGGCTTTATATTTACCCTTTTTAGCTTTCAATCCTTACCTTAAATGATTTCCCTTATTCAAATTTGTGGATAATTATATTCATAAAAAATTATATACATATATTGATGTAAATAAATTGTCAAAATAATAGGATTATAATAAATAATTAATGTAACTTTGTAATTATTTTAATGTCTTGGTATGAGAGCTATATTGTTACTATTCTTTGATCATAAGGAGAGATTCAATTTCAATAAAATTTTTGGTATCTTTATGAATAAAAAGAAAAAGGGATATTTTTATTTTAAATTGCTCAGCCTTCCAACTTTTCTCCTCCTTTATGTCCCCAGAACAATATAAGTCTTCCTTGTTATCATTTAGAAGGTTTTTTTAAAAAAAGGGTGAGAATTTTTGTGAAGAAAAGTTATCTTTTGGTTTTTTTGACCTTCCACAGCTACATATAATCCTTTGGAATATTTGATCTCTAATTATTGTGAGCCTTAGAGGCATTTTGACATACCCAAAAGACCAAAAATTACAGCATAATGAATATATAGAATCAAGATTCTAATTTCGGATTCTTGAAATATATGTTGGAGCAGGCACAAAATTTTGAAATATGATACTTACAGCAACTATGGAAATAATAGAAACTGAAAAACTGCTATTTTACTTCTAAAATTCAATTGAACTGAAATTTCACCCAAACATTTTAAATATTTAATATTTTTAGCTAGAAGGTGATAAAAGTGCTCTTAAACTTCTTTCCAATAAAGAATCTTTGTAGCTTTTCTTAACAATTCAATTTTTCATGAAAGTTTAGGTGGGGTTACTTTTGGATGAAAGCTTTGTAACTCACCTCTAAGGAATCTTATATTAAGTTTTTAAGTACTTTCAGCATGAAAATTTAAAAATTCTCAAAGATTAATTTCATTTAAACTACATGTGGTGTTAACTGTAATTTTACTTTCACAAAATAAGGTGCAATTTTTAGCTCAGAAGCTATTAATAATTGGTTTATTTTAAATTAGAAGTTCAAAATATGTACATGTATTAGGTAAGTGAAATTGAATTGACAGATGAGGTAATAAGAATTAAAGCTTCTCACTGTAGTTTTTCGATTGAATTACCCATGTAAATCTTTAATTATGGTACATGTGGAGGAATTAATAGACAAGAAATTGAAAACATCCAATTTTTGAGGGAAATGGAATCTTAGATCCAAGGATGCCATACTTCCCAAATTCTTTGCTTGAAACTGTGGTATTTCAAAACACACATAAATTTTCATAACTTTTGGCCTTGGTTTGAGCTACAGGGTCTGTGACTTGATTGAATATTATTATTTGATTCCAAAAAGGGCAGTTTTAGATTTTCAAAAGATAAACAAACCCATAAGCTCAAATAAACTCTACCCAAACATTTACAACTTTTTTGAGGGCTCTTACACACATTTTGTTATTGTTTGAAGACTCTAAACCAACATTTCCTATAGGAATGGCTTGTTTATAGGACCACAATAGCAAAAATTTGCTAAATCCTGGCTTCAATGATGCTACAATTAGATTTTTGTATTTCAATATGTTTCTCATTACTGATGAGAGGAAACTTTACTTCTTGGAGGAAGAAAAATGGTGGTTATAATAAGATTTCTTCTTTTCTTGTTAGAATCTTCTGCTTTTATAATTAGTTTGAATACTGTTTCACCAATAAATGCAGGATTCAAAAAAGGCTTCTGAAGTAATTTTTATACTTATAGCACCACTTAAAGATAATTATGATCACTTTATGGAAATATTGATAATTATTTCTACCTTCAACCACCGCAAAAGTGAGTTGAAGCATTGTTTATCACTGTTAGCTTTGTCACTTCATTTCCAAATTCACCCTGGTTACTTTTGGTTTTTTTTCTCTCAAATAATTTCTTCAGAGACTCTTTAATCACATTTATTTCCTGTAGTTTTTTTCTCAATTATCAATTCCGATTTCTCTTAAGAAATTTCTTTTGCAGCCACAAATCTGCCTTGTAAAGTATTTTTGGATGAATTTTTATTATTTTCAAAATGATAAATCATTATTATATTATTTGAATAGGGTTGGGAAAGATCATTTTTGTTCTCATATCTTTTAAAAATCTAAAAATTACCATTTTTATATAATTTTACTTTATAAGAATTTTGAGGATAGGAAATTCTGGATTTCTAATTGAAGTTTCATATCTAAGAGTTACAATGAAGACTTGGATATTCCTTCTGCAAATTGGTTAAGTTATTTAATTTTTAAAAAAGGAATTGTTAAATCTGACCTCTCTTATGGAATTAGGGAAAGTTATTTTCTAGAAAAATGTGTATATTCCTGGTTTTCATGCTAAAAACTAGTTTTCTTTAATTTATTTTTGTGATGAAACTCATGGACAAAATATAATCAAGCTTGGTCTTCTGAGCATAGAAAATCTTTTTCCATGTACTTGCTCACACAAACAATCCCAATAAAAGTAAAAAATCAGGAAAACTGGACAGATCAAATTTTGGGGAAAATAAATTTCACTTTTTTAAATAATTTTAATGAAAGTTTGAAATGTTTCTCAGAAATATGAGAGAGATTGACTTATTTTTCCAATTTCAGCCTGTGACTCAAAACCATAGCACAAGCACAATGTTCAAGTACCATAAACCAATGGTAGAGTGAAATACCACCAAAATATGGAGCTGATCCAAACCAGCTCAAAAGATATCAAACGAAAGAGGAAACTTACATGTTTCTAAATATACAAGTCCCATTATCATAGGACAAAGAATAACCAAGTTATTCAAGCTCAAAGGAAGTGCTGAGCATAAACCTTAAATTTCACCTCTCATCTAAAATCCAGAGGAAGGGGTTGAACCCCATAAAATGAGTATTAAAATTGAATCTCTCAATGAGGGCTATCCAATGGTACTAGCCAAATTGAGCTGGAAGCAAAATTACAGAAGGTATGGCCAAAATAAGGTCAAATAAGGGTGAATAAAATATTCACCTCTCATCTAGCTTCTATACTATTAGTGTGAGATATCTAAAGTGGGGTCTTTTTGGTAAGAGCACAATTGGGGATATCTTATGGTGCCATCCATTTCACCATATCCCATGTAGAGAAAAGGTTATGGGGCAAACAAACTCTATACATATTTTGAGAAAATCATATATATGGATAATAAAAATTGAACATGGCATAACTTTGCCATATTTAATGTTACCCATATCAAATGAGGTACCATTGTGTATATCCCATCCAGGGCTACACAATGAACCAATTTTGAGGTCAATATCTTAAAAACTGACAAAGGTATACCAGCTTTATGGTTAAAATCCCACAGTTTTTCCAATACACCTTTACTGTGGGATACTCTCCCATAAACCGGATTATGAGGTGTTGAATAGATGAAGAAGCTTGTTTATACTTAAATACCTCATATTTTGGTCAATACGGGGGTCCTATGCAGGTTCTGTACAGCATTCTACACATCATACATGTCAGAAGAGGGCTGTGTGGTCCCCAGATGAACATTTTCACCCTGCATTGGGGAAAACTGCCCAGATGTGGTTTCAAAACAACATCTCAGCCCAATACAGAGTATACAGGCCTTGTGAAAACCACAATCCAGTACTCTGAAGTGAAAATCTTCACTTCCTCTATGTGAAGTGGTCTAGAGGACCTTTCCACCATATTTCATGATAAAAAGGGCTCTTTCTCTGCCCAAAAGAGCAATTCCTACGTAGTACAACTGTCCACAACAGTTATACTCTTGGAAAATAACCAGGTATAATTATTCATTTAATTATTGTAACCCAACAGATAAACACTGCAACCAGGGCTTTCATAATCACTCATCACCACTATTTCTTATAGTAAAGCCCTTTCATTATCATTTATAAGCCTTTTTTAAACTTAAAATATCCATGTCACAGTCAGATTTAAAGCTGTACATACATATATTACTACTCCATCATAGACTCAACCTGAAAATTTGGTGGCCTGGCCGTGTTTTTGAATTTTTGACTAAATTCGGCATAAAAGTGAGTTTTTGTTTTATTTTTTTTCATTGTTTCTTTTTTTAGGCATAAAATCTTGAAAAAAATAATATATCAAATATCATATATTATTTTTTTGAGTGGTATATAGCAATATATCACCGTGTTTTTCTTTTTTATTGCTTTTTATGTGGTTTAATTATAATTTGATCACCACAAAAACTATTTTGGGCATTTTTTTGATATTGAAACACTAAAAAACCCTTAATAAATTATTTTTTAATCAAAAAGAACCCTCAGTACTGTAAATATTAGTTCAGAGGTGTGGTTGTACATATTTATAATTTCAATTTTCTATTACAGAACCACTAATAAGATTATACTTGTTAGTTGTAAGTTAATCTGTGAGATATTTGGGTAAAAACCATACACAATACATCCACAAAGTAGTATTTTTGATGTGTAATTGATAATTTCAATTACATATCATAATACAAATGCATAATATAGTAATATATTTCCCAGAGGCCATTCTTAGACATGCAAATAGCATTGTAGAAAGTCTTAACTGACATGACCTGTCATCTTTCCTTTGATTTAGTGGAAGAAACATTCATTTCACTTGAAACCAAGTCACAAGGCTGTACACCAGTGGAACCTTCAGAAACAGAAGGCAAAGGGAAGAGACACAGTGAAAGCCTCATCACCACAAAGAATTGGACACCAATTGCTACTAATAGGAGTAGAAAACCGCAAAACTCTGCTTCCATACAAGGTCAACCAACCTTGATGACTTGGACAGGGAATATTACAGTAATTAACCCAGTTTTAGCTTCTAAAGACAAATTTCCCAAGGCATTAGAAAGCAAATTTGTACAAGGGACAGCCAAAGGGAAATACCCTAAGAACAGAAAGTTTTTGACTTCTTTCAAACACTGATATGTCATCTGTACACCTCTGGAAACTTGGGATCCCAAGGAACCAGCCAGAGGACAGAGAAGGCCTGTTCAGGACCAGAATACCTGGGAGAGGACAGCTTGGAAACAGTGGTGGTTGGAAAGACACTGAGGGAAATCATACCCACTCTGCCATTCACCTTCCAATTCAACAGAAGCCTCAAGCCAGAGGACTGGAAGGATATGGTTCAAGTTCTTCAGCTCCACCAACTCCTCAAAGATCTCTTCCAATGGATCATGGACAAAAAGAGGTTCAACCTATCATCACACTAGGCATAAATTTGAGCGATTTTCCAGAATATATTTCTAAATGAGATATCATTCAAAGACCTTATGGTAATCACCAGAGGATGTAATCCCAACAGGAAGTTCAAACTCCTGCAGGAGAGGGAAACCAGGATAAGGGAAACTCAAGCCACTATCCAAGCTATAGAAGAACAGCTGAACCAGACAGAGCCTACTCTGATTCCTTCAAGCTCACAAGGAGTAGGCCAACCCAACTATCCAGTGGCTTGACACTGTTCAGGAACCAGCAGATCAGTGACCAAGAGTCACCATTATTCACAATCCCAGGTAGTTTCCAGGAAAAGACAAAAATACAAAGGGAAACACAAGACCTCTTTCTACCACAGGCAGAAAGAGTCAGAACAAATGATCCAGAAGCTGGTGTCTTTGGTGAAAGAAGTCCACAAGAGCCATAAATAATTGGAAATATTTCTAGAATCCGTAGCCCTACTAATAGAAATATTACCCCAACTCATAATGAAGACAATTTTTTCACACATGAGAGTAGCTTAAACAGTTCTAAAATGTGGTTACAAATGTCCCAATTTGCAGTTCAAAATCAAGAGAAGTTTGATGAACTCCATAGGAGCAATGAAAGGTTGATAAATTGACAACCTTACAAGAGACTACAATAAAGGTCATTCAAGAGAACTGTGCCAAATTTTGAAAAGCCTCTGAGGGAACCAATAAGAGACTAAATCAAGTCTTTGAAGAACAATACCACTGAACAAAGGGACAGGAATTGTCTGGATAAGGATATAAACAAATTGTTTAATTTCTTCCAAAGCATGAAGCCTCAATCACAAGGACATGCTTTGGAAAACCCATATCAAGAGGACATCAAACCAGATTTCATGTTGGATAATAAGCCAAGATCTCCATCACAATACCAAGATGGAGATAACATAACTTATTCATAGAAGGAAGCACTGAAACAGCTTCCAGAGGCCTCAAGCTGGCCAAAATTCTCTGGTGTAGGAGAATATGATCATTTGGAGCTCATTGATTATATTGATGAACTCTTCATTGATTTACCAAGCATGCCACATTATTGGATTAATTCTAGATTAAATACAGTATTCAAAGTACATGCTAGTATTTGTTACACAAAAATGAAGGAAATCCATGGCAGAAGAAACTGGGAATGGTGGAACAGCCAGATAATCCAAAAGTACAGCACTGGTACTTGGATATGGCAAAAGACCATGTCATTTTAAAATGAAAAGTACTCTGTGGACAAATATCCATATTATTGGTGTCTTGGACAGTCCAAAAGGCTTCAATCGATTGATCCTCAAATGAACATTTAGATTAGGAATCACAAGCCCTTGGAACAGATGCCAGGAGAACTAGAGAATGCAATAAAATGCAGTTGCAACCAGAGTTGCACTCTAGATGAAACTGCCAATACCTTGAAAGATGTAAGTAAAAGGACAAATATGGGGAAATATTCCCCATATTAAAGCAGCAGTCTCAAGGAGTAACAACCTTTCAGGGTGGACATGAAAGATAAACCCAAAGGAAGAGTTGCAGAAGTGACCAAGAAGAAAACCTCTTGTCACAATTGTGGGTCAACAGACCACTATGCTAAAAACTGTCCAAAGGCAAAGAAAAAATTCTATGCCATTGAACAAGTCCCAGCAGAAGAATCCCCAACAGAGTATTCTGAATCAGACTCTATGGGTTGTTCCATCAAAGAACACTCTGATGTTGACAAAGACCCAAAAAAGGAATTTTTACTGGATTACCAAGGGGAAACACAACTAGCAATTCAGGATGTACCTTTGGAAGCAGGAATGCCACAGGGCCTTGCCAACAAAAACTTATGTAAGCACACACACAAGATGCACAAGCCTTCCTAGGCACACCAACTAGAGGAATGGAATATATACATGGGACAGCCACAAAGATGACTGGTTTTATTGACAATTCTCACACTCATTGATTGTTGATAGTGATGCACATTGCTCCATAGTGGCCAGAGAATACCTGGATAACCACTTCCCAAATTGGGAGAATGAAATCTTTCCAACCAAGGCAAAGAACCTTGAGAGTGCATCAGGGAATATGAAGTCTATTGGGACTATTATCAAAGAGATAATCATACCCCATAGAAAAGGTAATATCACACTCAACCCAGAGTTTCTAGGGCTGGAAGATGCCCACATCCATGTATTTTTACTGGGGACATACTATCAAAGGATGTATGGCATTGACATTTACAATAGTAAAAACAGGCACATTACCATAGGTACAAACAAGGAAAAGAAATTTTCACTTGATATAAACCACATCTCTACCCATGAACCGATGGAAGAATTACTGAATAAATTCAAAGAGGGCTAATTCAGTACTAACCTCACCAGTAAACAAAAACTAAGTTTACTGAAGATGCTGAGGAAAAACAGGCCAGCATTTTCCATTGGTGAAGAACCACTAGGCAAGATTAAAGGCCATTATATAGAACTATATCTGGATGTGGAAAGACCTTATCCACCCATGCTGAGGAGACCTCCTTATCCAGCAAGTCTGGAAACCAGGAAAGAAATTGAAAAACACATCAATGAACTCCTGGACATTGATGTCATCAGGAAGATTGGACATAATGAAATAGTGGAAATCACCACTCCTGTCCTGATCACCTGGCATGATGGCAAGTCTAGATTGTGTGGAGACTTCAGAGCCCTGAATGACTACACAAAAGCAGACAGGTACCCTATACCAAGGATACCTCATGCCTTGGATAAGCTGGCCAAAGCCAAATACATAACCAAGATGGATTGTATGAAAGGCTTCCACCAAAATGGAGTTAAACCAAACTCTATGAAAGTATTCATAATCATATGCCATATGGGCATATATTAGTACACCAAAATTCCTTTTGGCATTAATAATGCACCAGTCCACTTCCAAAGGATGATGGACACAATATTTCAAGAAGAGATATTGGAAGGCTGGATGGTGGTATATATTGATGATATCATTATATACTCAGAGACATGGAAAGACCATGTGCAATACATGGACAGAGTACTAAGTAAATGCACACCCATAAATCTGAAAATTTCACCTAAAAAATGTAATTTTGGCCAACAAGAAATATTTTCACTAGGAAATAAAGTCTCAGACCTTAGCCTGGTCATAAATCAAAACAAATTAGCAGAAGTACTGAAAAAACCAGTACCAAAGAACATTAAATAGATGCAATCTTTTCTTGGGTTTGCTAGCTACTACATAAACCACATCAAAAGCTTTGCACACATAACTAGTAGCCTATCCAAGTTATCCTCAAAATATGTAGTTTTTGAAATAACCAAGTAAAGGAGGGATGCATATGAGAGGATCAAACATGAGCTCACCAATGCACCTGTCCTCATCTCACCTGACTTTGAACTACCATTCAAGCTATATATAGATGCAGCTTCCATTCAAGGCATAGGAGAAACCCTTCACCAAAGACAAATTGTGGATGGTGAACCAAGAGAGGGAGTAATATGTTACATCTCCAGGAAACTGTAAGATTCAGAGGCCAGGTATGGGGCTACTCAGACTGATGCTTTTGTCAGGATGAAACTATGATGAAGGTGTAAATAAGCTAAATACAACTTTATCTATGTTTGTGACATGGTAAAAATAGTTTAAAAAGATCTATAAGGGTTTTAAAGATATTTTAATTTAAGATTAAAAGGGCTTTACTATATATGATATAGTGGTGGTGAGCCCTGTTGAAAGCCCTGGGTGCAGCTTTATCTGTTGGGTTACAATAATAAAAGACTAAAATAATTAAACTTATAATTATACCTAATTATTAACCAAGAGTAAAACTTTTTTTGACATTTTACTATGTAGGTTATTCAAGAGCAGGATGTTGAGACAATTCTGGCTGTGAAAAGCCTCCTTTTTATCCTGAAATGGGGTGGAAAGGGTGCTAGACCTTGCCATGTAGAGGAAGTGAATATTTTTTCACTCTCTAGTACTGGCTTGTGGTTTGCAAACATCCTGTATAACCTGTATTGGGCTCAGATGTGGTTTTGAAACCACATCTGGGCAGTTTTCACCAATACAGGGTGAAAATTTTCATCTGGGGACCTCACAGCCTGATTCTGACGTGTATGACGCGTAGAGTGCTGTACAGAAACTGTATGGGACCCCACTATTGACTGAAATATGAGGTATTGAAGTAAAAACATGCTTCTCCGTCTATTTGACACCTCATATTCATGATTATGGGATATTATCCCATGGTAAGGCTGTATATGACAGCAGGTGGGAATCTGACCTTAAAACAGCCATAACTTTGTCAATTCTTGAGATATCAACCTCAAAATTGGTTCAGTGTGTAGCCCTGTATGTTTTCTACACAATGGTACCTCATTTGATATGGGTATCATTAAACATGGCAAATTTATCCCATGTACAAGATTTTTGTACATTTGCGTGTTTTAGGCAAAAAGCTGTATTGAGCTTGTTTGCCCCATAACTTCTGCAGTAGTTGAGATATGGGGAAGTGGATGACACCATCAGATAGCCCTGATTGTGCTCTTTCCACAAAGACCCCACTTCAGGTATCCCACACCAAAACTATAGAAGTTAGATGAGAGGTGAATGTTTTGTTCACCCTTATTTGGACTGAAATTGGCCATAACTCCAGTAATATTGGTGCTCACTCAGTTTGGCTGGTACCATTTGATAGCCCTGGCTTAGAGCTTAATTTTGAATACCCATTTGATGGGTTTAAGCCTCTCCTTCTAGATTTTATATTAGAGGTGAAAATTACGGTTTATGCTCAGCAATAACTTTGAGCAGGAATAACTTTGTTATTTCTTGTCCTATGGTGATGGGACTTATATTTTCAGGAAGAGGTGAGTTTCCTCTTTTGTTTGATACCTTTTGAGCTGATTTGGATAAGCTCCATGTTTTGGTGGTATCTTGGCTATACCATTGGTTTATGGTATTTTGGCTGTCATGCTTGTGCTCTGGTTTTGAGTCACAGGCTGACAGCTTTTGTTTAGCCTGGGATCTGGAAAAACACAATTATTTTTTTTAGGGTACAGTCTTTGAAGTCTACACATACTTCACAGCCGTGAAGTCTTTAATTATCATGAAAACTAAAAATAGACACATGTTTAGTTGGCAAATAGCAATTAAAGATTATAGAGGTAACATGACCATCATATACAAAGAACGCAAAAGCCACACCAATGCAGATGGCCTCAGTAGATGGCCATTGGACAATGTCAAAAGCAACCCAGCTTATGACTCTGAAGTAGTGTCCAAGATTCCTATCCATTTCATGTAAATAGGTAAAAGGAAGAACTTCAGATTGTCTGAATGGGCACCAGACAGTGAGGACACTGGACCAGAAGGAACAGAAACTCCTATATTGGGGATAGATTCCTCAGAAATGCACAATTAATTCTTCAAATCAGTAATGAAAACTTCTTCCAAACGCAAACAGTGAAGCATATTGTTAAAACTCCTTCAACAGAAGTACAGGAGCCCATAACTGGAATCCCAGCTAGAGGAACCCTGGTTGAGGGACTATAAGGATAATAAATATTTCCTTATAGATGGACTACTCTATCACAGACAGAAGCATACTAGTGCCCTCCCAGTGATAGAAAGGGACCACATGTCCCTGATCCTGCAAGAATGTCATGACTTCCCCTATATAGGACACATGAGTGAAGACAGGACCAAGGAAAGGGTAACAAGCACAGCTTGGTGGCCCTGATGGGAACAACAGTTGAGTGAATACAGCAACAATTTTGAAAGATGCAAGAAGGCAAACCGGAAACTTGGGAAGAGATATGGGCTACTTCAACATATAGAAGAACCCAAACACCCATGGGAAAGCATCAACATGGACTGGGTAACAGGACTAGTCCCAGGAGGCAAGGAAAGTTTCAATGCTTGCCTAGTCACCGTTGATAGGTACAGTAAAAGTGTAAGGCGCCTACCATGTCACAAGGAAGACACAGCTATGGATACAGCCCTGTCATTCTGGAATAACATCATATCCACATGTGGAGTCCCTAAAATGATCATCAGTGATAGGGACCCAAAATTCACATCAGCATTTTTGACTAACCTTTATTAATTGCTTGGGACAAAACTTGAATTTTCTACATCTTATCATCCACAGGCAAATGTTTTAGCTGAAAGGATGATCCAGACAATGGAGGACATCATCAGAAGATTCTGTGCATATGGCATGGAATATAAGGACCATGAAGGATACACCCATGACTGGTTCACACTTTTACCAGAAGTCCAACTGGCTTACAACACAAGCCAGCAATCTACCACAGGTAAATCACCCTCATTGGTAGAAAAAGGGTGGAACCCCTTATTACCAGTGGATCACTTGAAAAAGAATCTTCTAGCTATCCACCCCACAACCAAAGACTTCCATGATATTTGGAAGAGGGAATGTGATACATCTGCTAAGTGCATAGCTGAAGCTAAAGAGTACAATAAACAGAGGTATGAAAAGACACACCTTGAATCAGACTTCAAAAAAGGGCTCCAAGTTTTGGTGTCTACACTTAAATTTAATAACCTTAAGGGACCAAAAAATGAGAGACTCATTTGTGGGACCCTTCACTATCATCAAATTGATAGGGGAAAATGCAGTGGAGGTTAGACTTACAGAGGAATTCTCTAGGAAACATCCAGTATTCCAAGTGAGTTTGGTCAAACCCTACTTTCATACAGGAGAGTATATGTTTCCCTCCAGGAACACTACCTACACCCCACAAGACATAGTGAAGGTGGAGGATTCCCCTGGCCCTATGAGGAAGATCAGACTGAATGGTAAAGACCAGAGACAATATTTGATCAGGTTCAAGAACCAGACAGCAGATAATGACAACAATGGTTGGCAGAAGATGCCATACCAGATGGAAAACTTCACCTGAGAAGGCTCAGAGCCTCTAGGAGGGCTGAAAAGTCTCATAAATGAGCCTTTTCTGGATGGAGGGTATGTCAGCCTGTGACTCAAAACCAGAGCACAAGCATGACAGGCAAGTACCATAAACAAATGGCAGAGCAAAATACCACCAAAATATGGAGCTGAGCCAAATCAGCTCAAAAGTTATGAAGCAAAAGAGGAAAATTCCCTTTTTCTAAATATACAAGTTCCATCATCATAAGACAAAGAATAACCAAGTTATTCAAGCTCAAAGAAAGTTCTGAACATAAAACTTAATTTTCACCTCTCATCTAAAATGGAGAGGAAGAGGTTGAAACCACTCAAATGGGTGTTAAAATTGAAGCTCTAAATCAGGGCTATCCAATTGTACTTTCCAAATTGAGTTAGCACCAAAACTCCAGGAGTTATGGCAAAAAGAAAGGTCAAATAAGGGTGAATAAAATATTCACTTCCCATCTAACTTCTACAGTTTTAGTGTGAGATATTCAAAGTGGGGTCTTTTTGGTAAGAGAACAATCAGGGCTATCTGATGGTGCCATACATTTCCCCATATCTTCACCAGAACAAATGTTATGGGGAAAACAGACTCCATACAGAGTTTTGAGAAAATCATATATATGGATAACAAAAATTGAACACGGTATACCTTTGCTATATTTAATGTCACCCATATCAAATGAGGCACCACTGTGTAGATCACATCCAGGACTACACAATGAACCAGCTTTGAGGTCAATATCTTATAAACTGACAAAGCTATAGGAGTTTTATGGTTAAAATCCCACAGTTTGGCCAAAACACCTTTACTGTGGGATACTATCCCATAACCCTGATTATGAGGTGTCAAATAGATGAAGAAGATTTTTTATACTTAAATATCTCATAATTTGGTCAATACTGGGGTCCTATACAGGTTCTGTACAGCATTCTACACATCATACATGTCAGAAGAGGGCTGTGTGGTCCCCAGATGAACATTTTCACCCTGCATTGGGGAAAACTGCCCAGATGTGGTTTCAAAACAACATCTCAGCCCAATACAGAGTATACAGGCCTTGTGAAAACCACAATCCAGTACTCTGAAGTGAAAATCTTCACTTCCTCTATGTGAAGTGGTCTAGAGGACCTTTCCACCATATTTCATGATAAAAAGGGCTCTTTATCTGCCCAAAAGAGGAATCTCCACACTTCTCTTGAATTCCTATGTAGTACAGCTGTCCACAACAGTTATACTCTTGGAAAGTAGCCAGGTAAAATCATAATTTGAATTATTGTAGTCTTTATCATTGTAACCCAACAGATAAACACTGCACCCTGGGCTTTCAGAAGTGCTCACCACCACTATTCCTTATAGTAAAGCCCTTTAATTATCATTTATAAACCTTCTCAAACTTAAAATATCCTTGTTGCAGTCAGATTTAAAGCTGTACATACATATATTACTACTTCATCATAGACTCAACCTTACAGCCAATCTTTTAAGAAATTGAGCTCTTTGTATCATTTTGGAGATCAATAGTTTCATTAAGAGGTATAAAATAGAAGAAATTCAACAAATGCTTAAGTTTTATCTGAGGGATTGTAAAAAAGCCCAAAAGGCTGTATGTTTTTACCAAAATCCATAGTTTAACTTTGAAATAACATGCACCATGAGAAAATTGGCTAAACCTGATAGCAGGTGTTGCATTTGAAAAATTACATAGTAACTAAGCTGTAAATTGATTTCATCCTGAAGTGAAGTTTTAATTGTAAAATAGAATATTTGGAAGGAATACAGGCCACAAATGCAAGCCTCAGAATTTCAATTAAGAACTCTGATTGCTTTTTGGCCATGAATTTGAGCTCAAAATATTAGCAAGACTCATTTCCAAAACAATTTATTTATTCCAACCTCAGCTGGCTATTTCCATATCTAAACTCAACATTTGAAAATGATAGTATATGTTACTATAAAAAGCCCAATCTTAATAATTATACTTACTTTTTTGAATGATTTCATAGGATGAGACCACAGTATCAGCTAAATAAACTATCCTTAAAATTGATAATAAGATATTATTACTCCAAAATTTCACCAGGCTCAGGAGTAATTCTAAATTCCCCATGAAATCCTTGAGGTTTTGTATCCTGCTCCTCAAGATGTAGGAACATTTCCCAGGAATATTAAGATTTTTATTTTTTTTCCTTTTGAATGGGAATTTAATTTCAAGATCTCTCTGTTTATTTCTTTTAAGATTTTTTGAAGTCAAAAAAATTGAATATATTTAAAAATAAAATTCCCTTATTATTCATAGGAAAAGTCTTTTTCAAAATGGAATGATGTTAAAGAATGGGATATTTTATTTTAATATTGAGAAATTCAAATTAATAACCTTCAGTAAAGGAATATATATCTTTTTAATATACATTTTTAGAAATTAGGTTGTACAACATATTCATCCCTATTTATGAATTTAGAAGAATGGTAGTTTGAAGCTCACAAAATAATATTGAGTAATAATTCATTTTCTTCCTTAGTAATACACCAATGATATTATTGGCCTTATATCTCAATATCTCTATCATTAAATTACTCCCTACCTAGGCCATGTAGACCTGCACTCAATGTATGATCCTTATGTTCTCAATCTTAATCCTTAATTACAATCAGATATCAAAAAGAATTCATTTACTAATATGCCAATACAGTATATATATTTTTAAATTATGATATTATACTCCCACATAATAACACAAATGAATGTATTCAAAAATTCTTGTAAGTAATACTTGAGAAATTAACTGAGAAGCTCTAAGAATGAGGAGGAAAATGAAATTCACAGTATCTCAGAAATTCTGATATAATATTTTATATGTTGGATCCTTATATTTTATAAAAGATTCTGTTCTCATTGATTTTATTGAAATCTTTCTTTGCATTTTTCTAGATTTGAAAGCCTCTTTGTGTAATATCAATATTCAATATCTTTGAGCTTTCAATATACTGTTTTCTATTCATATTTGACATTAATAACTATGAAAGTATTCATGGGGAGTATATATTCTTCATTGAAAATGGGTTTTTCTATAAAACTCCTCTTTTTCTTATAATTCTCTCTTGTCACGTCAAGTTTTTTATTCATAATAGTTTGGAATATCACAAGTAGGATTTAATATTTTAATTAAATATGAGCCATAGATATGTTTAAATAGTTTCTGACAAATTTCAAGAGTTAATTAATGGAGATTATTTAATGTAAATTCAGAAATGAATATGTATCTAAGCTTTCCAATATTGTGTTTTTCATTCTTAATTAAGTGGTTATTTTGAAAATGAATTTACTTTAACTAATTATTATGGGATATATCATTCAAAAATGGTGAATAATAATCATTCAGGAAAATATAATGATGTGAGAAAATAAGATATCCCTTATCAAAAACACTTTTTCATTTCATTTTTAAATATCCATCATTTAAATACAATTCTATGAAAATTTGTGAGAGAATAACTTGATACAAAAATAAATTTTGACATCATCATTCAAAATAAACTTAAAGGGTTAGTCTTCTTGAAATTTTGGAAATCAAACTATATGATGCTTATAAAGAGATATTTTCTTCTGTTTGGAAGTAAAATAGCTATTAGTAAATAATAACCAGTAATATAGCTAATAATCTTATACTTAAAACTTTATTATTGGAAAAATAAAGAAGGACTTCATGATCAGAATCCAAAGGTTTTTATGATCTCCTGTACCTTGCAAACATACCTTGAATATTTTCTTGAGCTATTATAATAAAAATTCAAGATTTAGTTCATAATAAGTTTGATTTCAAGTAATTAAATATTTTGTAAGGATCTTAGTGTTTCTTTAAATTGAGTAGTGGAGTGAATATTCTTAACAATAAGAAATATCTTTTTAAAGCTTCCTCCCAAATTATTTCATCAACAGTTGAAAATTGTCATGAGGGACTACCACCTTCTTGCAAAAATGTGATCTGAGAGGTCGCAAGGTTTCATGATTCAAGGGAAATGGCATTCCCCTTAAGCCTCATAGATGCACACAAGGTCCACTCACAAGAATAGAATTCAGGAGAATAATTTCTGGAGGATTTTTCAAGGAATCTTTTCAAAATATCTAGTGTTTTTAATTGAATTTAATCTTCTTTTGGTGATGATTTTGTTTTTTTTCCGTACATTAATAAGCTCAAATCTGGAATATCTGGTGGTGATCTGAAGTAGTTTTATTTGGAGAGCATTTTACCTAGTCCATTCACAACCTCTCTTGAGCTTATATTTTGAAGGAATTTTCGGAAGACTGAATTTTCAAGATGTGCTGTAATTTTTTATGAAGATCAATATGCAGTAATAATATCTGAAATTAAATCAAAAAACTCGCACCTGTTTTTTATTTTCATTTTCCAGACTCACAAGGTGATCTATTTTTTTCCTTCCAAGCATGAAAACACTGAGGGTGGTCCATAGTTGAAAATAATCTCAGATAAATGTTGATAAATGTGAATGGTGGGTCTTGGCTTTATATTTGGGTCACACTCTTCTAAGAAGCTCTGCAAATAGTGAGCTAAGAGCCTTTCAGGTAAGTCTATTTGAAACTTTTGAATTGAGCGGGAAACTTAAATTTTAATTAGAGACTAAAGTGGAAGTTGTTGAAAGAAGTATTTCTTTGAAGGTATTTTGGCTCTTTTCATGATTCCATTTTGGGAATAGTAATAAAACAATATTTACTGTATATAAGATAAGCCAATCAGCAGCCTTTGAGGCTCTACATGAAAGAACTCCCATATATCTAGGTATATAGGTTATCCATTATGGAAGAATAATCTTCTGTTTGCCTTCATTTAGAAATTTAAGCTCCTCACTGGCTATATTTAGTTCCAACTTGGATTAATCCAAGAGCAGTGACAAAGAATATGTCCTTTTTATGAGAGAAATCAGGATCCCTGTGGGAGAGAACTGATGAAGTTAGGATTATAAATCCTCCATGATTCCTTTGAAAATATACCAAGTGATTCATGCACAATTTGTTGGGATAATGATTAAGTGGAACTTGGATAAAATTCCTTTTTATTTCCTTTACCATATGAGTGTTTCAGTATTTGCTCAGGAGATCTTTGTGATTAAATTCCTGATGATGCTCTTAGTTGAGATATTCATGGAGGGTGAGGGCTTTAAAGGAGGTTTGAGCATGTGGGGCTTCTTTGATAAGCCTGGGAGCTTGTCCTGTGTACCACCTTCCATTTGGGTGATGGACCTGATATCTGAATTTTACTCTCTTACCATTCTTTAATTTCTTCAGTTGCACTTTAGGATGATTCAAATTCTGAATCCTTGAGGATTCCCTGAGTGTGGACTTTTATTTTTTGTAAGTGCCAGGTTTTTTGATTGTTTAAATTTCCTTCCTTTTTATTTTTAATGGATTTGATTCTGAAGTTCCAAATGATGAATTATTTATCATTTTTGTGGTTTTTTTGTGATAATGTTTGTCAAGAATTTTGAATTTTGAGATACATTAAGCTAAAATCCCTCAAAATACTCAATGAAAAGGTATCAATGAAATCAATAATCACCATTTTTGGAATGTGTCCCATGAGGAAGGTCTTGCAAGAGAGTGTAATGAGATCCATGTTATGCTAAAATTTTCTTTTTTTGTTAATTGTGGTTGCTTGAAGCCATTGAGCAGTTCCTGATTTATGCTTATCTTGATCCTTTGGGGGCCAAATGGTTCTGTGGATATTTTTAATATCTTCAATGGGTAAATCACAATTTGCACAAAATCAAGTTCCTTAGTGAGATTCTAAACCTCCAATTTTTTGGAGGGCTGGAATATCCCCAATTAATAAGATCAGGGAAGCTTCAATCAGAAATACATTGGGGAAGCTGTCCATTGGAGGAAATTTGACACCTTCACACAGTTCCTGGGGCTCAGAAACAAGAGGCTTCAATAAGTTGTTCAATTTATCTGAGGTGGGCTCTTTGGGGGTTGGAATGAGCCCATAGACAGAAAGTTTCTTATATAAACATTTTTTCAGGAGAAAGATTGAAGCAAATCAGAAATATAAAATCTAAGGAAATACTCCTTTAGGAAATATTGGATTCATGGGGATTATCCCAGTCAATATAAGAGCAAAAAACAAATTTTCAAGGATTATTGGTGACCTTCAAGCTTTCCTTATCTACAAATGTTTTAAAAAAATGGCCATCTCATATTTTGGAGTCTCTTTCTTTCCATAAGCTGATTTCTTGGGTGAGTCCAGTGAATTTATAAATGTAGTTATCATATGCCTGTTTGAGATCCATTTTTTGAAGATTGGAAGTGTAACTTCTTTGTGGGTTGTAGTTTCTGTTTATTTATACTTTCATGATATGAGGAGGTGTTGCATTGCTGTTTGTTTCCATATTTTCCATAAAGAGGCCAAATAAATTGAGGTATTTTCAAATATTCATGAAATTTGGTTCCAAAAACCTTCTTTTTATTTAGATCTGAATATATAAAAAAAATTGGCAACATATGTGGGTTTTGAAGGAACTCAAAAGCTGCAATTGTTTTTTTGATATTTTTCAGAATTTTAGGAATTTCAAAGCTAAAATCTGGTGTTTGTCAAATTTTGGTACTTGTTTCAATATTCTTTTTCTTCAATTTAATACTTTCTCACATTTATGGTCACTAATGTGTTTGTGAATATTTTCATGTACAATTATAATAGTAGATAAAAGTACTGTTGGATTCTGATACATGAAGGAGGGAAGTGGAATGCTAGTTGAACAATAAATTTTCTCAATAGTGGGTGGTAGTTTTGGGTTATTCATTGAATTGATAGAAAGGTGTGGATTTTTCTCAACTAAAGAGAGCATGCTTGATATTTGTGTTGAATTGAAAAATAAGTAAAAAAATGCATTTATCATAATATAATTTGAATAATTCACTGTGGTGAAGAAGCTTAAATGAAAATAACTAAGACTATGTTGTTAATTGTTTTCCTGAGACAGAAGTCTATTTCTCTTGGATATATGATAAAACTTCTCATTATGAAATATACAAGATTTGAACAGGGTAACACTTTCAATATTGATGAATCTTTTATTTAATTGTGCTATTATTTACACTTACCTGAAGATGTCCAGATGAGGATGCATGATGATTTAAATGAGTCCTTTTGGTTCTGAAAATTCCTTGGTATGTATAACCCCCAATTTGGGAAGCCTTTAGTATGAAATTAGTGCATTTTCAAATATACATATTCTCAACTTTTGTCTCATATATATGGTATTTTTTATCATTATTTGATTTGTATGATGATGAATTAAAAATATATACATTAAATTCAAATTCAAAACTTCTGATTTTGAAAAGGGATATAATTTTCATTGAAATTATATTATCTATAATATTTGGCTCATGCCAATTATTAGAATTACTTGAGAATTATTTAAAAATCTTCAATTAGGTCTTTTATTAAAGGGGAAGTAAATTCAAAAAATTACCATTGATATGGAATTTAGACCTTCACAGGAATGTATGACATACTTCATCAATTGTATTAATATTAGTGGAATTCATATGGTAAATTTCTTCTCAAAGAATATGCATTCATTTTGACAAGGCATTTGGCTATTTAATTTCTTATTTCAGGTATTTAATAGTATTTATTAATATAAAAGAGTTATGGATAATTAAATTTTAATTCAGAAACTTATTGCTATTTTGTTTGAATAATTTCACTCAAAAATTTAGATAAATCTCACATTCTTTCAATTTTCTGGCACATGTCTTTGGGATTCACTTTGAAATCTTTTTATTTGTTTGTGATTGGGAGCTTTAATTTCAATAATATTTTTACACAGATATACCATTAAAAAATATATAATCCATATCTTGGTTCTTATATGTGGGAAAAAGTTAAAAGGAAACTTTGAAAAAAAGAGTGTTTTTATTATGAAGAAATTACAAAAAATAGTTTATTTTTTATGTTGGAAAAAATTGTTAAGAGTGGAAATTAGATTTTTTTTGTGCTTGAATATATATGAGGACTGGGTAACATTTTCATGCCTAGTCATAGATCTAAGTTTATCAATGGAAAATGAGAGTTCAATAGGTTCTTGAAGCTTTATTACCCTTCTTTTCACCTCTGTTAATGATTCCAAATCTTCAGGTAGTACCCAATTTGATGGAATCTTATTGGGTATATTTCAAAATCTTTGAGCTTTGGGTACATGAGTGTCTGCTTTAAGCTTCTTTATTCTGCTATTTCAGTCTCTTTGGATCTTGAATTTTTGGAAATCTGTTTGTAGCCCTCACCAAGAAGTTGGAAAATCTCACCTATTTGATTGGATCTCAAATACATTGACAGAAGTGACTGGCCAGGAGATTCTGGCTCCACATCAGACATCATTCAATCAACCAAAAAGACAGCAGGTTCCTTTGTTTGATCATTGAGTATGAGTTCTGATGCCACTTCTTGGCCAATCTGCTTTTTGTTTCTCTATGATCTTATATATACGAAGTTGATTTGGCTTTATAATACACTTGAGAGAATCTGATGAGAAAAAAATTCAGTACCTTTTTCTTGAAATTTCTCAAGCTACCAGTATCCCTACTCGGGGTGTATTCCATTAATGCAGGTTTTTTTGCTTCTTTCAAATATATTTCCTTTCAAAGAGCCATCTTACAACATGTGCAATTTGGTTAGCCTGGCTTTTATTTATCTCTTCTTCAATTTTACAGTCTCTTGCACCATCATTTCAATAACTTAACTCCAAAGAATGAAGAAGAGTAGTGGAGGTGAATGTATTCCAGGGTGATGAGGGGGGAGACTTTCAAGAAAAGGTACATTGGGGAAATCCACAATTTTTTGAAACAGAATTCCCATAGGAAAGCTATTATTGACTTTGTTAATTTACTTCTTGTTCTTCAGATCTTTCAACTGAGTATTTCCTAGGAGGAAGTGTTTTGTCCATTTCTTTCAATAATACCCTTTGAATAAAGTCCTTTTCATTTTCAATGATATTTTCATATACCCTTTGAGCTGAATCCAAAGAGCCTTTAATGTAGACTGTGTATTTCTGTTTACAAGCTGAAAAGTGGTTTTCAAAACTTCCAATCTCTTCTTCAGTGGGTGGCATCAGAATTAAGGAGGGAAGCTGGATTCCCAACATAGCCTCAACCCAATACAAAGTTTATCTGGCCAGTCCTGTATTTGAAGATGGGTTCCCCAAGTTTCTAGAATGTCTTGATAGACTTTTTGATAATTGTGATTTTTGCTTTTGATATTTACCAAGCCTCAAAAGGGCAGATCCATTGTAACAGTTTGGATTTGCTGGAGGAAGAGATAATTCTGTGGGGTTGCTAGATGTTTCTATAGCTAAAAGGTCATTTTGGAATTAAATAAAGTTCAGGTGGATTAAAGTGGAAAATTCATATTCCAATGAGAATAAGAAATAAAAATCATATCTTCCTTACTCTCTGAAATTAGTCTCTCTGACATTTTTGAAATATTTACTTTTCAAATAAGCTTGATGATTATATAATCTTTATCAATTTAAGTTAGGTGCAAAGAAGACAATAAGCTGTTATTGAAGCATCTAATCATACAGTTTAATCATATTTCATGAATGATGATTGGGTATAATTTTTCATATCTCTCTTTAGTATTTGAATACTCACTTTCTTAATAAAGAACCAGTTGAATATTTAAATGAAATTGGGTTTTGACAATCTTTTGATAAATAATGTGATAGAAAAAGCTAGATTGGATAGATCTGAAAGAGAAAAAACTGAAAAATTGATAGGTTTATTTTGGAAATCTTTTAGGGGGAATGCAGGGATGATATTGGTTGAGCTTATATAATTTATTTAGATATTATTGGTATATCTGTTATGACTTACGTTAGTACATAGGATAAGTATAATTGTAAATTGCAAAATGTATGTCAACATTAAACGTGGTTGTTTGAGAAGAAAATAAAGTAACATTCCAAATTAATTTAACTATAAATTTTATAGTTAAATAATGAAGTTCTTGAGCTTGATAAAGGGAATTTGAAGATTTTACTGTAAATGAAAGAAACAATGATTGATGTGGGCTGTGATAATACATTATGTTAGATATATATATTCATATATCTTATTGATGTTAATGAGGGCTATAGCTACAAAATATATGTCAAAAGTATGTAGTTAAGGTCAATTTGGGAGGGTAATGTGGGTAATTCAACTTGGAGTCAGCTGTGAAAAAAATTGAACATGACTTTGACCTGATGAACTCATTATGTCAAGCTGAATTTCAAGCTATTTTCACCCCATTTCTTTAAACCATACATATACTTTCCAAGAGTTTTCCCCATTTTTTCAAATTCCTCATTGCCAATTTGTCACTTTGTGTATAAAATTTCTCAATATTCAATGAATCAAATAGAATATAGTATGTTTAACTTTATAATTAATATAATAAATTGGAAAAAAATATCTCACTGACTACTTTTGATACCCACATTGGTAGCTTGGGAATCATTTCCAAAAGAAAAACATCCAGAAACTTAATTATAATTAAGTCAGAAATATAAGCTTTAAAATATCTTAACATGTGAAATATTCCACTGTTGAAGTTTGAAATACAAAATTTTTTTATCAAAAGATCTCCAGAGCACCTTATTTAAAAGTTTATGAAGACATGCAAGTTTAATAGTTATTTCCAAAGCTTGCTTAATTTTTCCAAAAAATTAAGCCAATATGTTCCCAAATACCCAATCACCAAGGATTGAAAGACTATTGAAAACCTCTTGGGGATTATTCACACCAAGGCATAATTTGTAAGGAAATTGCATGAAAAATGTGAAAATTGGGATATTTTTCTAATTATTGGAAAAACAAGTGTAAAATGAATATTCTAAAAAAGCTTATGTTTCTTCTTTATAATGCAATTTGGTCTTATTTTTCAAATTATCATGTAATTTGAAAGAACTCATTTAAAAAAATTATGAAAATTCAATTTTCACCCTTTCCCAGGCTCCAAAATCTATTTTTGAATGATCAAACATCAAATCTTGTGATCCTCCACTTAAATGGAAAAAAAAATGAAAACTTTCCAATTTCTTTGTAAAAAAATGGCTTCTTGAAATTTACTAAAAAAATCAAGAAATTCAAAGTAATTTTAAGAAAAGAAAGACTATTTTACAATCTATGAATATTTGTATTTCACCAAAAGAAACATTTTTATATCTCAAGTGGTTGGTTCTGATAGCTCAACCCCCCTCCAAAACCATTGTTGATGCTATCCTCAATAATTTATACACTTCAGTACAGAACAAGCTGAAAGTGGCTACTTTCTGCTTACGTAAGATCTTCAATAATTGTCAACAAGATTACATAAGACTTTGATATATATTTTTAATCCCATTTATCAAAATTTGAAAATTTATATTGTTTTAAGCTATCATTGCAGTGACCACCTCCAATCAGTGGTTACTGCAATATAGTCTTATTTTGACAATTTTCAAAAATCTTACTAGGGCTTTATAGAGCCACATGCTCCATCAAACCCATCATATATATTTTTGGAATTTTTGAGCCAATCAATTTATATTAAGTGTATTAAAAACCTTAAATCAATTCAATTGTAAAAAAACTGTAGCATATTTTTTTAAAAAAAAATGATAGTTATTTTTTTTCCAAAAGAAGTTAAAATTAGATTTGACTTTAGACTCTTGGTAAAAATACCAAAATATTTTTGTGTTGAAATACTTATTCCAAGAGTTTGTGCAGTCTATTTCAAGATATACTAAGTTTTTTAAAAAAAATAATTGAAATCCTTTTAATGAACAGTTTTCATGTTTAGATGAAACCTGTTTAATTAGAATATTGAGACTTAATGCACTGTACTAGGAAATTTCTTCAAACATGAATTAATGAGAAAATTACATGTAAAAATAAATGAAGGTCTGGAAGTGTTTGAAAAAAATAGAGTTTAAAATAATCAAATTGGCATAAAGCAAGTCTCAATTACCAAATATTAACATTAAATATTTTTTTTTATCTTTATCTCTTTTTTCCCTTTGACCCTCCTGATCAGACTTTGACTTTCTCCCCTCAGAATTCAATTTTTATTTACTTTTTTTCCACTAATTACAGCCATTATATTCATAATTTTCTCAACCCAAGTTCAATTCAGACAGCTTAATGACCTTCATCATGGCATACATTTAAGTTAAGCTTACCATTATCAACATTCCATCCTTCTGAGTTGAGACTTATATTCACAAAAAAAAATAACATATAATGAACCACCTTTAAAGTTCCCAAAGCATTCCCACTTTTAAGAAAAATTCTCAAAGAGTTATTGATAAAATAAAAGGCAAGTACCTTTCAGATCTCAAAATTAAAATACCAGAATTTATTGAAGAGAAAGTAAGACAAATGTACCTTGAAGCTTCCCACATTAGTCTGAGCACTCATGGAAAGCCTCTTTCTTGGAATTCTAATCAAAATCTTTTAAAAAATCTCTTCAAAAACTTTAAATATTGACATCTGTTTCACTTGAAGCATATTTTTCCTTGAGAGGACAAAAATTCACTTCCAAAAATTTATTCAGAAGTCCTTCACCAAAAGGAGAAAGCCAGAGATTCCACTCTGAATAATTAATTGGTCAGTATGCTATTTTAAAAAACAAATATATTATTATTTTCTGAAAATTCTTCCTTGATTAAACAGATTCTTCTTTCAATTTGAATAAGCTTAACCATTTGAGCTTTTACAGACCCAACCCTAATCCCACTCCTCCCATATCTACAAGGAGTGACCATGCTCTAGTCCCCTCACCCACCCAAATCAATAAGAATTTCTTTTTGAAAAGATGAGAAAGAGTCCAAGAGTAAATTCCTTCCCAAAAGTTTCTCATAATTCCATATTTTCCTCCTTGTGAAACCCCATCACTTACCTCAACTCTTTATGAAGATCCCCCTCAAGGACCATAATTGGTACTTAATTTGGAATAAGAAACATCAAATCAACCAACACAAACCCCACAAAAATCTACTATTAAATTCCCACTTGTAACTCTCAATGAATTTGCAACATTATTATCAAATAGCCTATCAGAATTCACCCACTGAAACAATTTCCTTGGCTTCTTATTTTGGAAATACTCCACAGATCTCTCAGAAATCTTCAGTCACTTTTCCCCAATTTAAGAATCTTTCAACTGGTTTCCTATGGAAAGAATATCCAAATCACCCTTAACCACCAAAGCTTTATTCTCCTAAGGCCAAAGGTGAACCTTTTCAAGCCTCATTAAATATTTCACCAAGTCCTCAAAGTCCTCCTGAAAGCAAGTAATCATTCTTTTAAAGTATAAATTTATCATTCTAACCATAATTCTTGAACAGACCCAGTTATCAAGACTCTTTCTGAGGGTCCCATGAGAAGGATTTCACAATATCAAAATCAAATTACAGGTAATTAAGATTATGAAAATGCACTTAAGAATATTTTTTCATTGTGAAACATCTTTCCAAATTAACAGGGTATAAGGCTCCCATGGTCCATAATACTGGTAAACTCCTCACAGAAGATATTGAGACTGTTTTTATGAGGGTAAAAAATGGTCATTGAATCTTAAGATAATTAAATTATTATCAAATTACTTACATTTGAGATCAGCCAGTATTCTTTTTGATTATAGTGAGTATTATTTTGTTGGTGATCAAATAATAGACCACGGCTTCATCAATAAATCCCAAAATTTATAGTAGCTGCAAGGTCTTATATATTTCATTTCATCAAATTTATATTAGAGCCCCTTCACATACCTGTCAATACTCACTGGCCAAGCCTTCAAGGGTTAATTCAAGATATTTCCATGTTTTTTGGACACCATGAGTTCCTAAATACCTCTGACGCCTTGGAAAACATGGATCCTACTTCCAAAATGGCCATTATTATGTTTCACAACATCTTCCAATGTCTTCATGATGGCACATCTGTAAGCCAAAATTTTCCTGACAGCAAAATGCCAAAAACAAAGACAACCAAAGCTATGATGAAAAAAAAGTTATACCATGGTGGAATACAAATAGTGCATTACTAAATGACTTAAGAAATTTCTGGAATCATTTCTATTGCATATTATTAAAAACATGTACTTCTACCAAAGTATAATCACAATGTCAAGAGGGATTATCATCACAGACCCAAGACAATGGAAGAACTCTCAAACCTCCTTCTTCTGGGTCAATTTTCAATTCTTTTATGCTCAACTGATAAAAAGAACTAACTAATTTGGAAATCTTTTGTGTTACTTCAACTTGGAAAAGAGTGCATTGAATCTAATATTAAGAATCAGCATCAATCCCCCCAATGGCATTATTTTGGTAACACTGGAGTTCATTTTTTGAAAACACTTTGAAATATGGGATTTGATGGTCCCTCAGGAAAGATTTCTTTTTCAAGGTGTCCTTCTTTATACCCTACATAAATTTCTGTTAGTAGACTAAGAGATTTCTTGATTGAGAATTTGCAGTTAGTTTCTTATTTTCAAAAAGAAAAAGATACTTTTTTAAACTCAATGCACCCCTGACAAGGAAGAATATCAAGTGTTGGTGTCAAATACCTTGACTCTATGCCCTCTAGCTCACAAAAAAAATGAAATTCTGTAGAAAATTGTCTTATTATCTTGATATAGGATTATTTCAACTTGTCTTTGGAAAAATATGTGTTTTTTTTATAATGAAGATTAATTCTGAAACATGAAATTAGTAACAAAGATTAAATATTGTATTCTTGAAAAAATAACAAGTTTTATGAAAAGAGAATTACTAAGAGCCTTCCCAGTTGTTTTTTTAAGAAGAAGGGCCAGATAATATCCTTTATTACCAATTATTTTCTCACTCTTATAGCTAATTGATATTCGATACAATTTGGAATTCATTTTCCATAATAAGAGGATTAGAATAAGAACAAAACTACAATTAATATATGAATTTATCTAAAAACTTGCCTCACCAATCATTTCAAAAAATTCCTTTGCTACTTGTTCAGATTATGGATTTAATGGTACATCATACTAAATTCCCCACCTCAACTAGAGGAATAGAAAAATCAGCTTCACAGTACCTTCCAAGTTCAAAAAATCAAATATGTCTGTTTCTAAGGGATTTCATTAAATTGGTACCTGGAATTTCTCCTCATGGATCTCCATTACCAGAACCACCTTCAGAGAAGCTTATTTCAAATTTAATTCAGGAAACTACTGAAGAGCTAGTTTCAAATTAATCTTTCTTTGAGATACCAGCTTCAGATACAAGCTATCATGTAGGAAGAAAGGTAATGCACTTCTGAGCTCTTCAACTATTTAATTCAAAAGAAATTCTTTCAACTGAAAATCAAAACCATCATAACATGGGACAATATAGTACTTGACTTCATTCATTTGATATAGGATCTTTCAAAACTTATGTCCTTGGTCCATCTCAATTTCATCATTAAAAGGATATGGGAATTGCTGAAAGATGGCTGAGAGGACAAAAAGACAGTTTTATGAAGTCAAAAGTAACCAGGAAGAAAAGGACAAAGCCTCATGTAATATCACAGATATTTCATTTTTCAATAGGAATAAAAATCCTCAAATTATGGCTGATCAAATCATCTGAAATTTACTTAAACATAGAGTCTTCACATCAAAAAGGTACCTTGGACAAGAAACTACCTAAAAAATCCTTCCCTCTTCTGACTGTTTCTGTGAGGGTGAAGATGATCCTGAGGGAAATTATTATTCAAAAATACTTCACTGGAGGACTGAGGCATCCAAGCTTCTTTTTTGTAACTTGGATTCCCATTAATCAAGCTACTTATATAAATTTGAAAATAAAAAGAAGGCTGAAAGAAGTGTTCAATAAAACGAAGAAAGAAGGCACAAAAGCAACAGAAAGTGAATCATTCCCATCATTCCCTTCAACCTTCTATACAAAGTCTCATAAAAAGCTTATTTCAAATACTGAAAAAATATTGATGAACGTTCAGCCACCATGGGATGATTATGATTTCAAGGCTTTAGATCTTACTTATGATACCTAGATAGACCTGGACCCAATCTCTAGTAAGTAATGACAAAGAAATGAATCCATTTCCTCCTAGTTTAGCTATTGACCTTTCTAAATATGACTATGACTTGAAGATCTCAGATTATCTTGGACAATAATGAATATATTTTTTGATTAATTTTATTCAGTATTTTATTAGATAAAATTTTGTTATAATTGAATTTTTTTATTAAATACCAAATTAATTAGTTTTCTTCTACATTGAAAAGGAATATAAGATTTCTTACATCAATTTCTGTCTTATTATGATAAAAAAAATTCATTCCTAATGAATTATCAAATAAAATCTCTTTTTTAAATATAAATGTCTTTTGTTTTACATTGAAGTGACTTCAAAAACATGTATTACTAAAATTGGATTTGAACAATTCCTTGATATTTTTGAGCTGTACATACCTGAGGATAATTAATAAAGGGTGTTGGTAAAAACACGTAAGCAAATTGGTAAAAATACGTAAGCAAATTGGTAAAAACACGTAAGAGCTTACGTGTTTTTACCATCAATTGGTAAAATCACGTAATTTTATGGTAAAAACACGTAAGGGGTGTTTTTTGAATAAAATTTAGCTATTTTTGGCATTTCTGAAGCCATTGATGCCACTTATGGCATCAGAAAATCCATTTATGGAATTAAAAATCCCATAAATGGCATTTTCAAGGCCACAAATGACATTGTTAATGCCATAAATGGCATTTTAAGGCCATTTATGGCATTTTTAAGTCCATTAATACCATTTCTTAAGGCCATTTATGGCATTACTGGCCTTAACAATTGCATTGTTGATTACATAAATGCCACTTTTAATTCCATAAATTGCATTTTTAGAGCCATTTATAGCATTGCTGAAGCCATAAATGACCATTGTTAATTCCATTAATGGAATTTTTAATGCCATTGATGGCATTTTTGGGGCCATAAATGGCATTGTTGAGGCCATAAATGGCATTGTTGAGGCCATAAATGGGAATTGTCAAGGCTTTAATTGGCCATTGTTAAGTCCATTTATGGCATTTTTGAGGCCATTTATGGCATTGTTAAGGCCATACAATGCCATTTATGGCATTTTTTGTAATGCCATTTATGGCATATATATACTTCTTGATGCCATTTATGGCACTTTTGATTCCATTTATGGCATTATTATGTCATTTGTGATGCCATTTATAGCACTTTTAATGCCATAAATGGCACTGTTAATTCCACAAATAGAATTTTAAATCCCACTAATGTCATAAATTAGATTTTTAATTGAATTTTTGTCATAAATAATATTTTCAACTTAATTACAGACATGAACAAAAAACAGAAAAAAGGAACTTTTCGGGCCTACAATTGTCCTGGCAAAAAAATCCCAAAATTTTGGGCCTCTGGGTTTTTATTCTCAACATTCTCACCTTCATTTTAAAAAAAATTATGGAAATCCATAAGTGGGAACATTTTTGATGAATTTTTTCAAAAAAATGGGCCATTTTGCCAAATTGGGAAAAAAAATTGAGAAAATTTGGGGACCTTCACATCCCATGTTGGAAAAAATTTGGAAAAAAAAATGTTAAAAATTCTCAAAACTGATCCTGAGGAATTTCTATAAAAAAATTAGGTCACTTACGTGTTTTGGCCATAATTTGGTAAAAACACGTAAGGGCTTATGTGTTTTTACTAAAAGCTTACATGCTTTTACCAACACCCTTAATAAATTTTACTTTCTTGGTTGAAAACTCACTTGAATCTTTCCTAGTGGCTAAAATATTCTGGATTTTTATCTTAACATACAGTGAATTACAAAATGACCAAAATAAGGTATAGGATATTAGACAATAAGTCGTAGAAGAGAGATATAGGTTTCATACATTCAAAAAAACATGATTATTGCTTAACATAATTTTTAATAATTGAACTAATTCCCAAATTTTTAAATTCCAGCACATAAGTCAGAAAATCAGAGCTTTTCAACATATTTCATATTTAATTTTTATCGAAACAATCAAGAAAATAATCGAAATTGTATTTGTGTTTATTAGTATTAATAAGGAACCACACTAGTTTCACTGAATATATTTATAAATCTGGTCCAATTCAATTTAATTGTATAAAATAAACAAATATAGTGAAATAATCAAGTAAATAATATAATTGATTTAAATTAGGAAGTTTATAATGGTTCCAAATATTTCTTTTATAATATTTGGGAATTATTAAATGTTCTTGGACAGCTTCTTTCCATATTCCCAGTGATTTGTTCCATATATTAAAAATTTAAAAAACTAAAGCCCTGATAATTTTTAAAAATAATTTTGACCCAAAAGCTGTAAATGCAGATATAAAATATCTCCTAAAGGGGAATATATCAATTGGATTGTGCAAAATTTATTATCAAATTTGAATATATTAAGTAAAAATATTTTGATGTAAATATGCTTTTCATATCTAGCTGATTCAATATCTATTTGGGATTTTACATTTATTGTAAACTTAACATTCCCAAAAAATAAATACATAAAAGCTTACATTATTTCATATTTACCAATATTTAAAAACCAAACTCATTTTATTTTCCTCCTCAATTTTAACAAATAAATTCAAAATTTCTACTCTTCAAACTTTTCATCATGTTGTCATTACTCTATATTTATTGAATTTCTTCTTAGCCTTTTTACTGTTGTGGGAACTCCTCTGCGTGTGGGATAAAATGAGGCAGTACCTGGAAGGGGAAATTACAAGAAAACAGTTTTGAATTGCTGTTTGAGACTTTTAACCCTTGCTCTGCTCATGTGCTAGAATAATCTAGACTACCGTTCCTAATATGCTAAGTTATCTTTACTGAGTTCACCAAATCAATTTTATTATTGATAGTGGCTTGATCAGAAAATATTAGACTCAACAGTCTCTAATCAAACTTTGCTCTACTCAAAACAATGGTTATTTAAAACCTTAACAAATAAATTCTTTTCAAAACTTTCAGAAGGTTGAGTGGATTACACCAGATGACAGTACAGCAATATATAAAAATACTATAATAATAAAAAATAATAATAAATAAAAGTAAACACTATTTTATAATACAAAACCACAAAATATTCTTTTCTTGATAATTCTTGAATAAATATAGAAACTAATAGCTAGGATAACAGCAATCTTCAATTCTCTGAAATAATAAACTTTAAAATGATAAAAATATACTTCAAGCCCTTTTTATGTGATGGATGTGCTAATACTCTAGTAATTTTTAATAATATAGTATAATATGGGTAATTCAGTGCTATTTTTGGTGTTGTGTTGTAATAATAAATTATATAATCTCTTCTAGGTTGTTGATAATAATACTAGCTATTTGCTATAGGTTCAATATTAATATTAACTAAACAGTAAAGTATTTAAATCTGATTTTGTTCCTTGATGATAATTTATTAGGTATTACCCAATAAATAAAAATCCACTTTTATTTTAAAAGTAGTAAAATTATTTTGGGTGTGCAGGTTTTCTTTCCAAACAAGCAAAATTACTCTCTTTGAGTAAGTTTACAACAAAAACTAGCCCAAAACGAATTAAAATGGTTAGGTTTTATTTTAAAGCCTACAAAAATACTTTGGTTTGATGGTTTTCTTTTAAAACTCTCTAAAAATCACTTTTAAGGATTTAAACACTAAACTCCAGAGAAGCCTTGCTCATGAGCTTCAACCTTTAAGATCCTAATTAAATAAAGCACTAGTCTACCTGCTAGTAAGGGATGAATTAAAGTCTTTTCACACTATTGGTTCTCTTGATCTATGTCAACAACAAACCTCAGTTACTAGGCTTAATTTATCAAGTAAATTTCTAGTATACCTCCTAGAAGAGGGATCAGAAAAAATAAATTCAATTTACAATTTCTAGATGGGGAAAAGGGAAAAAGTGGGAGAGAATGCCTCTATTTATAGCCATGGGGCCCTCCATAGGAGTGCAAAAAAGAGGGGACTTAGAAATTTTCAGCCTCTGGTGGCTGTTCAAAGCTGTGAAAACTTTAATTGTGGATTTTTAGGGCAACATGTTGTGACGTGACACAAGTCTGGATTTCTCACAAATCAGATTTCTTCACTTCTCTTTTCATAATGACATGCTATTTTTTCGGCGCCTGGATGAGCAAATGAAGGCATCAGGTATCATGTCAGGAGCACGAAAAAGATGCTTACCAAAGGTTCCACAACCAACCAACTTCCAGAAAGCCCCCATTGGAGTACCTCTTGACTTCTACAATGATAAATGGCTGGCGACTTTGCCAGTGACACAACAGAGGATCACTGCAGATTCATCATCAGTGGCCTTTCTACCGGATCCAACAAAATCATTGTGGACACCAAAAAACAAGAATCATGATGAGAGGGAGAGATGGTCAGACTGGAAATTTAATAAGGAGTTCCTTGAAGGCACCATTGAACGATAGGGATTTAACATTGTCGAGGTAAATAGTGATGGGGAAAAAATGTGGAGCTGAAACAGATGATGAGGAAATAGAGGGTGGGGTAATTGATTTGAAGGTACTGAGCCCAGGGGAAACGAATTGGGATGAATATGTTGGTGATGGTGAATGGCTTAATGTCTATGATGAGGAGGAAGATGTGGATTTTGAGCCAGATGAAGAGGAGGGGGAGGAAGAGGAAGATGATTATGACAAAAGTGAGGGTGTCGGAAGTGATGTGGAGATGGGAGGAGTTGAAGATGCATGAATGGAGCTGGTGGGGCATGTTGTAATAGTCGTCAAGAATATGCGGAAATTTCAATGGAAGTTTCATTAAAATAATGCGGTGGTTGAATCTTCATTAATTAAAAGATGACCAAGTTTGTCAATGGTTGTGAGCCTGATTCCATTTGTGCAAATGCAAAAGGTGTTTGGGAACAAACGTCGGGAAGCTGCATTTGAGATGATTTTTGAGGGGCAAATTAAATGCTGAAGTGTTTTTACCTCTCCAATAATGACCTTTATCATGCAGCATAAGAACTGGAATTTTTTGCTGGGACTGTTGAGGTCTTTTGCAAACCTATTAATTATAAGACAGATGAGGATGGTAGTTTGTAGCCCTCCTAGGGGATTATTGAATCGAAGGACTTCCTGCACTAACCCGTACTCAATGTGGTCACCTTTGTGGAATACAATACAGTTGTAAGGTGCAATAGGTATGACTTTAATGGGATTTGGTCCTATCCATAATTTCAGTGAAGTTGCACTTAGCTGTAAGATAAGAGAGTTGGGGGGATGTGGTAACATATAAGGGTTGTGTATTTTGCAACCCTTGTAAATTTCAGTTGCATGAGCCAATAGGAGGAGATAGAGTTCTTCTGTGAGAAAAAACTCATTGGCCTGTGGGGCCTCATTGATTTTATCATTGGATTTCAAATATCCTTCCAATCCCCTTGAGCCCATTAGTTTCTGCCACACAATGACTTTGTTCATAATTTTCCTCTCCATTTCCTCTAAAAATGATTCCCTTTCAGATCAAGAATTTTCAAACACATTGATCAGACGTCTCACCAAATTTTTCACTTGTGTGAACCTTTTGCAACACACCAACCAATCTTTCTCCCCAAAACTCAGACATGCCCCCCACAGGTCCCCAAAGCTCCATTTGCTCCCAAATGTGCAGGGTGTAATGGTGATTGGGGACAATTTCTGTGAGCTCTTGCAGTATTTCTGATACATCTTCTCAAAGATTTTTCCCGTTCAATTGGTGATTGGAGATGATGAAAAAAGATTCGTACAGTGAACCAGGAATGACGTGTTTTGAAGCATTTCATACCGATTGGATCCTTCTTTCAAATCATTGACATTGTCCACCAAAATTTCCAGAACCACCAGTGGAATCACATATACCCACAATTAGTGCCACTTCATGGCCTGAAGCTTACCATGCTTTGCACTCCCAAGATTTCTAGGAACCCCCTTGACACAACCTGGTAAAATAACATCAGCCAATTCTTCTCAGAATCCTCGCCAATATCCATCACTGAAAAGCCCTCCAAGTTCACCCCCATCAATCACAAGGTCTGATTCTGAAGATTCATCTTCTTCATCAGGCAGATCGACTGTCTGCCCTTCCCAATTTCCTTCAGTCCCACTCCCTATTTGCCTGAGTTTATTTTTGTTTTGATGCTCCCCACCCCTGATCTTCCTTCTTTGCCTTTGTACATCAGAGACATCTTTAAATCCCCATTGTTTGTGGAAGTGATGTGCCAAAACGCCTTCTAGCCAGTTATGCATGTATCCCAATGCCATATGTCTCACTGGATCTTGATAAGTGAGTCGGTTCATCTTGGACCAGTGAATTCCATGTTCCCAAACAAGTTTGGCTCTTTGCGTCTTGGTTGCTTCTTGCCATTGAAATTCCTGTTCCCTTGTTCGCTCTCCAATGCGTGCAGGCCCAAGGGGTAGACTTGACAATCCTGTTTCATTACCAAGACACCAAGAGCAGTAGTATCTTTCTGAATGAGAAGCAACCCCACCGACCTTGTGAGTGGCGCCTGTGTCCCCAATTAACGTGAGCAGGCGGACTTCAATTTTACAGCCTTCAGCATGCTTGAATGTCTTCATTTCCAGTGGACCAACAAGATCCAGTAAATTGTCAACCAGGGGGGATAAAAAATGACCCACTGTTTTCATGTCAGGAGCATTGGGACCAGGCATAATCCCTGCTAGTAATACATTCTCAACTTTATTTCGCATTTCCGGTGGTAGTTTTAAACATACTAAGAAAATGATTCCCATTGATTGTTGTTTTCCTGCTAGTTTGTTGGTCCATGGATTAAACCAGTAAATCAAAAGTGAGAAGCATAGCCGGAGTGACTTTTCCAAGTTCTCATTTGTTGCCATGCAATTCCCTGTTGAATGTCAACAATCTTATCATTGTTTTGGATTCTTATCTTCTCAGACCATTGTGCAATTTCATCTTCAAAATTATCAAGTTTTAGGAACCACTCCAACCATTTGTGCATCGTTCGAGTCACATAATAACTCTTGGGAATTGATATGCCAGCAATGTCACCTGGTGTCATCCTGTATGGTGCTCTTCTTAACTTTCCTTTACTGCGCATTGATAGAAAGTTGTGTTGATCCCAAAACAACACCGTATCACATGGTTTACAATTTATTGTTTCTTGGTAAGTGCATTTCCATGGAACATTCATGGTTGGATAAAGCAGATAGCAACTAGGGCAATGGATTTTTGGTGCTGAAATATTTATGAGGGTTTGAGTGTCTTTAGGTATGTCTCTGTAGTCATCCCTTCTGGTTGTTTGCTGACTCTTCTTGATAATTTTCATAATAAAATTCCTTGCCAACTGTCACTTCTTGCGGCTTACATTGCAAAACAAATGCAACCATGCACTGAGTATAGATACCATGACTAATACAAAATGCAGAGTTAGTGTAAAATAAAGAGCATGTTAAAGGCAAAAACTTACAAATGAGTGATGTTTCATCAATAGCTGTCTGATGTGAGCTATCCGAATCAGTATTGATGAATTCCTTGTCACACATCCCACCAATAGTGCTTGATGTGCATGAGGGATTTGACGGTTCAGATTGGTGAAGATTCCAAAGGATGACAACATAGGTTCTGGATGAGATGCTTTCTTTTTGTTCTCTTTGAAAGAAACTTTCCCTGACGTTGAGAGCTGTTTAAGTATGTGATACAGTGAGTAATGCACTGAGGGAATTCGCACAACTCCATTTTTTAGATGAGTAGGGAAAAATCAATGGTTGAGTAAGCTTTAATAAGTTGATGAGGGAAAAAATACAGATGGTTGAGGAAATGGAAGGAAGCTGTATGAAGAGTTTTTGAAGGGAGTTTTCTAAAAATAGAAAGCAAACAATGGGTTAGGAAATAAAAAAAGATGGAATGGTCGAATGGAGGAGTCACGGGTTGTTATAAAAAGGGCCAATGATCAGCCTTGCAAAGATTGGAATGATGTTGCTGAGAGGGGAAGAGATGACATATTGAATTGATACAACAGTAAAGTACAGTACATCTGCCAAAAAGAAACAGAAAGAGTGGGGCGGAGAATGAACAGTTGTGTGAGCTCAGAAATTGGGATACTGGTGGTTGTCCGCATTAATACAGGGTATACAACCAGTTGGGCTCAAACCCATGGGCCCTGTGAGTGTGCAATACAACCGCAAAATGCCACCAGTGTCAGCTTCAGAGATCCTCCTTACTAACTGTGCCAGTTGGCCTTTCCTGAGACTTCCAAAATAGTGACCACATCCACATGTCCCATTCCTTTTCTCTTCAAAAATATTTTTCAAACCTACTAGCCTTGCATAATTTTCTTAAAAGAGGAGCACTATGCAAGACTGGTAGATAAAAAAAATAAAAAAACTAATACATACCATATCCCTTCTAACATCCAGTCCCACTCTTCATTTCTGCAGCTTCAATGCAAAATTTGGGGATTACATTAACAGGAAAGTTGATGTAATATGGCCTTTCCAATTCAACAATAAATTATTTCTTTCTTCAAAAATTAATCATTTAATTATCTAAAGGAACTCAATGATTCTTATCCCCTCTTTGGGTGGTTCATAACAGCAAAAATACATGAAATTTCCCAAAATTGATACTTCAAAAGTGTTTTGTTCCACACCTTGAATCTTCTATGTCCCCTATGCTGCCTACAACTCTGCTCTTTATTATTGGCATCCTCATTGTGACTCTGATTATATTAATCACCCAATTGCTTATATTTAAGCATATTAAAAAAAATATTTAAAGAGAAAATTGAAAAATGTCTTTGATTTGGGTACTGTCCATCACAATTATGTGTTGGATAGTGCAGTGGGGTGACACTGGAAGAGCAAACCTGTGGTCAATTTTCCTTAATGAATATATAATTTGTGTTATTCCATGTTTATTTTACTGTTATTTTCCCTCAAAGGTGATTTCATACTATTGATATCTTCTTATATAAATAATTACCATAAAAATAAAAAATTTGTTCATCTGAACTGTCATGTTATACCAAACTGTCCTTTGATATTCTGTTCTTGTATTAGATTTTTTCACAGAACATTATATATCCTTGAAAATCTTAAGTTTAGAACTGAAACAAGATTTCAAATTAACCAAATAAATACTATATTGAAAATTTAATATAATTCTAATGAATGAAAAATTTTGAGAAAATAAAGAATTGATATCTTTTGATGATGAATTGAAGGATAAAAATGAAAACAACTAATTAAAATATGGAAAATAAGAAATAATTGCATACTTTGTATAACTGGAAAATTTCTCTTCAACCAAATAGAAAGTTTTTTCTAATATGGAGTAAATCGATAATATCAATAGTTAAATATTTTCAATATTATTATCAAACTATAATAGAGTGAAGGATTAATTGTTCAAGGGGATAAGGAGGGGTAGAGGAAGATAGATGGAAGAAGGAAAGTCACAGTCCCAGAGGAATCCTATAAGACAAATTCCTGATTTTTGAATTTAAAATCCTCCAAAATAAGGCTTTAAATGATCTAATATGTATCAAGTGTATTTATTAAAAATCAAAATAAAATACAAAATTTTGTCAAAATACTGATTCAGCTATGAATAGTTTGTATACTCACCTTTGAGGCTGGTTATTTTAAGATGATTTACCTTAAATTTTTGAAACTGTATTAAAAACAATGATCCTTTCTAGAAAGAATTTAGTCAATGGAGCCATATACAATTAATAGAGTCAGGACTACAATATTTTTAAATCACTGTATATATTTATTATTGACAATTTCTCATTAATAAATATACCTTCTGGTAATACCTCCCAAGAGAAGTTCATTATCCGACATGTAAACCCCTTGGATTCTGGGTTTTTTCTTCTCAAGTAAGAAGCCTTAATTATGTTCAATTTTTAATCAAAATATTGGAGGATAATTATTCAAAAACAAAATATCCAGAGAATTCAATTTGCAAATGGGTGTATTCATCAAAAATCTGAGAATATAAGATTTTTTATATGCTGGAGTTTCGAAGCTGAAATAAGAATGTGGTTCAAATTAGGTAAGGAGTTTAAACAACAATGATAATCTTTTCTTTATATTTCTATAATATTCTGGTTTCTGAAAAAATATGAGAAATTTCCCACACAGAAATTTTCATATTTCAAGTCATTTCAGAAGAAAAGTCAAAGTCCAGCCTCATCTGGGTCCAAGCTGATTTCCAACTGCTGCACCTTCTGACAGGTGAAGCCAATTTTTTCATGGTGATTGTTTTTTATATTTGTAAAATAATAAATCTTGTATTCTTATAGTGAGTTCCTATTTAACCATAGAATTGAATAAATAAAAAGAGATCTGGCTCAATAACCATAGAATAATTGAGGTTTTGTATCCACAAATTTTGAATTCTTTCTAAATTATCATAAGAAACATTAAGTCGTGGAGAGAACCAGTTTCTTGTTATTTTCAACTTAAAATTCCTCTATTTAATCCCCATCTTATTCCAAATTACAAATTTACCTTTACAAATATTCAAATCCTTTTTCAGAAGATTTTTCATTTTGAAAATTCCAAAAGTTACTAACTAATTAAAAACTATATTATTATCCCTATTAAGAAATATATTAAATCCCATGCAATGAGGTTTGATGAAGAAATTATTTCTTTGTGTAATTTTCTAAGAATAAAAGGAATAAAAAATTCAAAGATAGATTTTCTTGAAGATTTTGTCCCCTTATATTTGAGAATTTTTGGCACATATGAATTTACCCTTTTTAATCTTTCTGTATTTTACATGGGAAGAAATTTATTTTTTCAATCCCAAAATCAATTTTGAATTATTTTTTTGGCTATCCCATCATTCAAAGAATGTGAAAGAATTTTTTTCTAAGAATTGAATGAAACTAAAGCTTTTGAGCATAGAGCTCTTCATAAAGCTAAGAGTGTCTTAAATAAGTTTAGCAATAATCTATTATAAAATAAAGCTTGTGAAAACAATTTATTGATGATCTGAATAATTTCCATCATTTTTGAATATATATAATAATAATATCAAATAATTTCTACTTCCAAGTTCTTCAAAATTTACTCAAATAACTAAAACAGAATCAGGTATTTCATCTGAAATTAGGTTAAACCATATGAAAAAAAATCCATCTTATTGAATCTCTATTTCTTTCTATTTTTCCTTCCTCTCATATTTTTTATAGCTGATTGATGATTAAATTTTACTTTATTGAATTTTGAAAAGCTATTCCCTTTCAACCAAATTTATTTCAAATCAATCATTTCTCAAAAAAAATCCCAATTTCACTTTAAATTTAATCAAAAAGGTAGCAGGATAATTAAGAAATTTTGTTTTGAACTTCCCAAAAGCTTTCCAAGCTTCATTAAAAATAAAGCCAATTCTTGCCATCAACATTAATGGCTCATATTATAGAAAGAACTTTAATTCAATATATTTCATACAATTAATGAAAGGGTTTAATAATCTCATACAGCACTTTTCCTCTTCTTTATCCTTTTCTGTTTTTTTTTTACTTTATTTATGGCTTAATACAGCCCTGAAAGCTATTCAATTCTCTCCATAAGAAAATCAAAATTACCAAATCAGTTCATTTTACATTTCTTGATCAATTTAGCAAAAAATGGTGAGAATTAATTTCACTAATTAAATTACATTCTTTTCAGTTTGAGAAATTATAATGCTTTCTTAATCATGAAAGTAATTCAAATTTGGGAAAAGGGCTTTTCTAGGTAAAATATATGGCCAAATTAAGTTTGGAAGCTTTTATTTAAAGTCAGAAATGACAATTTTGCGTTACATTTTACAAAAAAAAAGAAAGCCTAAATCTTATGTTTTTTTATTTCAAACTTCTTTACTAAAAAAGATGAACTCTTGTAAATAAAATTAATTTTATATTTTTCCTTTAAAATTTGAAAAAAACATGCAAAATAGATAATTTGTCCAATTTATTTGTCTCTAAAAAATGTTTTTTTTTCAGATATATATTAAGCCTCAAATCAGCTCAAGTAAAAATATTTCAATAATGAGAACACATAGTAAAAAGTTCACAAAGATTGTTAAATTATGATATGAGCTTAACAACCTTCTAAGTGAATACATAAATCTTCAAAAAGAGAAATTTCTAACAAGTGTTTTGAGTTTATAAGATGAATTCACAGGCAAAAATTCTTTTCTATTGATTACCAAATAATTTAAAGTTGATTAATGATTGTTATAGGATAATATGAAAGGTAAATACTCAATGAGCTAGTTTAATAAACAAAGTTAATTTATTACATGATAGAAAAAAATTCAAGGTGAAAAACACTTGTGAAAAATTTATTTTCAAAAAAAATTAAAAAAGAACAATCAATTTCCCTTTCAATTAATATAATAGAAAAAACTCTCAAACAATTTTTATCATACATAATTTTTGATACTACCTATATTAGCTATGCAAATATATTTGTAAATATTTATAGAGTAGAAATATGATTCTTTCCATATTTATGGATTTCAAAGGGTTAAAAGTAATTATGAAATTAGTTGCAACTGAGGAAAGGAATAATTTATTCAAGATATGGCTATATATCAATTGAGCTCTTCAATGAGCTGGTTAAAGGTTTTGTGTATATTTTATAGGGTTAACTTAAAAGATTTGAATTCAAATGATAAAGATTAATGAGTAAAGGAATCCTTGAGTTAAATTTTTCAATTAATATTTTTATATAATTTTCAAAAATATACCTACATCATAACCACCTTATCCAATAATTTGAATATAATTTTCCATCGGAGGAGCTTATTTTAGCTTTACAAACATTAATTCAAACAGCTTTAAAGTACTAATTTTTGATGGTAAAAGAAGATTTCCTTCACTATAAATCATTCAAAATGTGTCCAAATTATTTGATAAGGAGTGAAAAATCTCAAAAAGGTTTCTTTTTACTCATGTTACATTGAATATAAAAAAAGAGGATGATATGGGTATGTTTACCATACTTAGAAATCTCATAAAAGCACATTCAGTCATGAATTCGCTGTTATTGATGAATAACAATAGCCTTAAAATACTTTTTTCTTATTCATTATTTATGGGTTATTATCAATTTAATCAGCTATACCTACAAATACAATTTATATTAAAAAATTGTTCTATTTAATGAATTAAGATTCGGGATCACAGTTTACTTTTGAGATTTATATAATCTTATGATGAATTGACATTGTATCTTAAATTCTATGACATAATTGAAAATTAACTTAAACTAAAAAAACAATGTTTGCTTCTTTTTTACAAGTTTTTTCTTGAGAATTTAAAATTATTTAAAACTAATTAATTTTTAAGTTTTGCTTTTTTGATTAAGTTGAGTAGTTAACAAAGATAAATTAAAATTAAAAACAAACGAAATTTGGTTATTCAATTTTATTTCTTTTCAAGAAATAATAATCAAAAAACCAATCATGTCACAAAAAAGTGGGGAAAAAAACCAAGTTGAAAAGGTCATTCTATGACTTGAAATATTCCATTACCAAGAGATAAAGTGTATACTTTTTCTGTGGTTTTAAAACGAAAATGAAGAATAAAGCTTTCATATTAAAAAACTATCAAATCACCTTTTGACTTTGACATTTTGCCTAAATAAGTTCTTCAAAGTACTATTTGTGCAAAAAAGAAACAAACCTGAGATGGTTTTCCACAAAACTCAAAAAACACAGCATGTAATCTGAATTCGTCTAATCAAAAGGTGCACTCATCTGTGAGAACTTAAGCAGTTGGGGCTCAGCTCAAGGCATTATGTACAAGTTGAAAAGGGAAGAATTTTAAACCAGTGTTTCTTACAAGGCAGGACTCTCAAAAACCAAGTGGAGATTCATTTGTGATACAAGAGTTTTGAAAAAAATTTCTCAGCTTGAAATGAATACAAAGGAATAATAGTCTTATAACAAAAGATTAATTTCAAATAAAAGCACAAGTTTTTTTTCTCTTTGAAGCAAAGCAAATTATAGCCGTTTTAATGGTAGCAGGCAAACATTATAACAAAGAACATTTTGGTTAAGATATTATTAGCTAACCCTTTTAATATCTGGGCTACCTTCAGGCAACTCTTCAGCTTTTCGTTTGGCCGACAGACCAATTGAAATCTTGGATTTTGCGTTTGCCACCGACTTTTCAAGCACATTATTCAATAATCCCGACTTTGATTGACTGACAGCAATTGGCTTAAAGCCCGCCTTGCGGGGAGCCATTAGGCCACTAGGAGTTTGAAAGCCTTCCATCGAAGATGAGATGCCACTATTTAGCTGACTACCCAAACCATTCATTAAATCTGGTCCAGCAGAGATAGTATGTCTGTTGGACCGATGTAAAGCGTTAGCTCCCATCATTTCTTTGTTTGCATTAGATTTTGATTTTTTGCTAGTGGAACCCGATGGCTTTGATAGCGAAGATAAAAATTCCTCTTGATGAGGTGCAGAACCTTTGTTACCGACTGATAAGACCATCGTTGCTGAACCAAGTTTCTCTTGTCGTTTTCTGAAGGCTTCATTTGTACCAGTAGGTGTATCACCTGAAGCCATGGCTGCCTGATAATATTAAAATATGGACGAAAATATTGTTAGTTCTTTGAAAAGACAATCAATGTAAAATAATTGGCTTGTAATAGGAAAACCGCTCTTACTAATTTCTTTTCCTCTTCGATCTTTTTTATTCTCTTTTCTGTCTTTGCTTTTCCACTGCCTTTACCATGAAACTTGTGAGATAAGGCTTTCCAAGCTTCTTTCTGAGTTAGCTCCCGACCAAATTCATCGTTATACTTGATCTCTACGTCTGGTTTGTAGTGGCGATAAGCCTCCATAGCCTCTTTGGCTAAAGCAGCTTCCCTTATTCGGTTTTCATATTCTCTGGTTGCCTGATCCTTAGCATCACCCATTTTCTTAGCTCGGTCTTTTTCTGCCTCTCTCAAAGCCTCTCGCCGCCGTTGTTCGATAAGCCAATGGGTTTTTTCAACATAAAGCCTTTCCTTTTCTCTCTCTTCTGGTGTCAAAGATTTAATGAGTCCTTGAGACTTCAACAACGCTAAAGTTGATGCCATACCCCCTCGAACGTATTTTTCCGAACCGGTAGCACCATGAACTATTGGATCTTCCAATTCGTTCAGCTCTCCTACTTCATTCTTGACTGGCACTGTTTCGCGATCACCTGCCATCAAGCGCTCCATTGTACGACGTTCCTCTTCATCATCTACTATTGAATCAGCCCCATCTTCGGGAATCGCGCTCAAAGAGCTTTCTCGGGCTGTTGACTTGGCTTTCATTCGATTAGCTTGTTCTTCCTTTTTCCTCAACTCTGCTGCTCTTTGTTGCTGGAGACTGATTGTACGAATGAATTCTGAGGTGTCATCAATGACTAAGCGACCATCGTCTTCGTCTTCATCATCTTCCTCAGCTAAATTGCGAGGTAGATCAGATTCAATAACTGGCCGAGAGTCGATGTCCATAGCGTCTTTTGCTTGATTAGAATTAGCTTGTTGGCGTTTCCTCCTGAGTTTCCCGACTTCTCTTCTCATTCTTGACATCGCAGCCTGAACCTCCTCATCATCAATCACGTCAGCTTGGACTGTTGGTTGTATATTAGGGGGATCAATCTCCATCGCATCAAACGGCTTCTCGTCAGGGTTTGCTTCAATTGATAAAGTTGAGTTGGGTTGACGACGTTTACTCTTGGATTTTGATTTCTTGTTTTTTTTCTTAAATTCAGGGTCGCCTTCTTGAATGTAATCGGAACCTACGACCTCTAAAGCAAAAATATCAATAAGCAGCGATCAATGTGAAAATAAAAATAAAGGAGTTAATTGACAACTAACTTGAATATTCTAAGCTCAACAGGTTTTGTTTTAAGATTTCAGCTGTATCCTTCTTTGAAATTTTTGATGTGATCTCTTTATTATCAACTTTATTAAGATTGGCCGAAGTATCATCCAGTTGAAGTTCGGTGCCAAGTTGAAAGGATTTATCTTGTTTCCCATCCAAAGTATCTGAGTACTTTGCTAGGATTGTCTTAGATTGACCTGGATTTAGAAACTCATCATCGTCGTAACCGGTGTACTGTCCGGCTTGTTTTCCAAGACGTTTGAGTTCAACGGCCTCCTTTGTTTTAGTTTTTTCAGCCAGTTCCACGTTTTCTAATTCATCGTCTTGACCATCTAATATACGAGAGTCTTTCAAGGTCAAAACCATCTCTTGGTCCATCAAAGTTGATTGCAATTCTTCTAAATCATGACCAACCTTAAGACCTTGGAGATCCTTAGCGCTATAGTCAACCTCTTCTGCATTCAATTTAGCCTCTTTTTGTTGAGCAAGTTGAGTTAAATTAATCTTTCTTGATTGTTTATTTTTATGCTGTTTGACCCATTTCTTGAGATCTTGATCGACTTCATCTGGAGCGAGATCACCTAATCCACGACCATTTAATTTTGCAAGTCTTTCACGATTTTCCTTTGCTTTTAGGATTCGATCTTGAGTTTTTTTCGATTGTAGATCCTCGGCTTCCTTCTTTCGATATTCCTCATAATTTTGTTTTGCTTTTTGATCTGGATCAAGTTGATTTGCAGAATTATCAGTATCATTGGTTGGAAGTGGTTTTAAACCCAATGAAAGTCTGATCTTGTTTGTTTCTTCTATCGAAAGACTTTCTTTCGTTTGCGACATTTCCGAAACGAAGCGAAATAAGATCTCTTGTTAAAATATAAACTGATAATAGTCTTGTTCTCTGGATGAGTTTTGGAAAAGATAGCTGGCTAGTTTCAGACTTGGGCCTATTGGCGATCGAGCTGGCTTCAAGGGGGATTCGAGCATCGACCGAAAGCTGAAGTTCAAGCTGCTTGAGCAAACTGCTGAGCGCCAAGATTGTGGCATATGCTGCGGCGCGATCGTCATGGGGGTTTCACAGGCTACATGTCACAGGAGCTCGACTTGGCGAATGGCGCGAGCAGCGAGCCTGACAATTTCGGAGCACTCAATACTAACCTTCCATTTGAAAGACGGGCCCATCTTTTTTTACCCAAAAAAACTTATTCCCAAATGGAATGGGGAATGGGCTAAATGGCTAACCCCAACAGGGGACTGGCTTAATTTTGCATGTATAAATCTTATTCATCTCATCAAAGCAATCAAATAAAAAGTGAAAACTACACAGCCTAACCATTAGAATATTAAATGGGGCCAAAGACCCATTCCCAGTTCTTTACACAAGACAATTGCTCCACATGCATACTTGACAAATTTGCCCACTGAAAGCTAAGGATTTTGCACCCTCCTGAGAAAACATGCTCAGAGGGTGAGCTGGTGGCTGGTATTGATAAGTATTTGCAGACCATTACATAAAGGGTTGGGAACATTGATTTCCTACTATTCCAAAAGAGTAGGATATCAGTCTCCTTGCATTTGGGAGGCTCTGAAAAAAATTGTTTGATCTTGCTTTCTAAGGTGCTGGCCTCTATTGAAGATGTTGGATACATCACATCATATAAAGCCTGGCAATTGGTAGTGGTGGTGCTGGGTATCTCAGCATTATTGTCAGCTGGATTGGCTTCTTCAAAGATAGCTCCCAAATGTTCTGGAGAGATACCAAAGTGAGTCAAAGAAGAATCATAAGTATTGAAAAACTTTAATTTGAAGCATGGATTGAGGAATGTCACACATATGACCAGTTTCTTGCACAGTAAAATTTTGAGGTATTTTGAAAGTTTCTCAGTAATTGCTTTGGTCGCGGGTTCAATGGGAGCTACATCATATTGTTGAGATTCCTAGATTACAGGTATGTCAGTAAATATGAAAATAAATAATCATCTGGCAGAAGTGACTTACTTGTTGAATTATTTTGATTAGCAAAATATATAGAGGCAAAGCCTGATTTATTGTTGGGTATTTCTCTTCACAGATGATAAGGGTTTCTTCATATAATGGAAGCATAAAGTTGACGATTACCACTACCTTTTCCCATTCAAGTGGTGTTATTTGTAATTGTGCCATATTTTCAGGGCTACAAAACTGATTACAATTGTCCTTCAGATTTAAGGCTTTCTCAAGCATTGTTTAGGTTGAATTCCATCTTGTGCATACATGTGTCAAGAGGGTTAAGGCTTTTGTTGGCTTTGAGACATCATAGACTAGATTTACCAATGTAATAAGCTTCTTATGGCATAGTGGACTTTGTTGTAAATAAGATCCAAGTTTTGCTATTTGCAAGATGATTGTGTCATATTGCAAATGGTTGCCATTGGGTGTATCCAAGATATTTGATAATTCCATTCAATGGCCAATTGGTGATGAGGTGGTGTTTGAATTTGTGAGAGCACTGAGACCATCATGAGCAGCCAGGTGGATAATATGTTCCATTAACCCTATTGAATTGGTTTCAGCATGGAAAGTTGGTACAATCCAACTGATTTCTTGAGCCATTCAAGTTTTTACTGCGGCATTATTGGTAGTGATGCAGATCATTTTGGCAGAAATTTTGTAACAGTTGATTACCTGGAGGAAGTTATTGGAAAGCAAGATTACAAAATGATTTCCTTTGCTGGTGGAGGTTGTCAGCAAATTACTTTATTGGTTAGGAAGAGGACCAGCTTACCTTCTATCTCAGTTAGACCAAGAAGGATTGGTTTAAGATTGAAATTGGGGTCCAAATAATGACCTGTGACTTCCATGAATGCAGTCACATTGGGACTGGTCCATAAATCAGTTATGAAAGAAATGGATTGGTCATTGAATTCAAGTATTTTTCAAATGTGCAATTGTTCAAATAAATAGACACTTGATAAGTGGCAGGTGACAGCAGCTCATCCAAATAAGATTTTTAAGATATCTGGATTGCATAGTTGAAGCAGTTTGCAGAAGGAGGTTTATTTGGAAATAGACAATGGGAGGTCACAATCAGAGATGAAGTATACAAGGGAAGCTTTGAGAGACTCTAAAAATAATTTCTGGAAACATGAGAGGCTGAGAATAAGTAAAGTTCCTGAAAAGCAGAAAAAAAAGCTCACCTGTTTAGCCTTTTAAGCCTGGAAAAATTGATCAACAGTGCAATTGGTGCTTTGGGATATCTCACTGGACTTTGGGTTGGCCAATCAGTGTTTCACAATGAGATGATGACTCATACCTTTGGTACTACCAGTGCATTTGCATTTTCTCTTCTTTGAACATGGTTTTCCAGCCCTATTCATCACATGAAATTCCACATATTCTTTTTCAACATTGGAAAGGTGAAGCCACACCCATGATTGCTTTTAGGAGGGGTTGTTGGGCAATGTATTGTCAAGATCAATAGGTGCTGAATACATGATGTAGTTGAAATTAAGAAACTTGGAAAAGGAAATTGGCAAAGCCAATGGTTAGAAAGTAGTTGAGAGAAGGAAACAGTGGTGTTTTAAAGTAAAACAGAAAAAAATCCCAGTTTTCCTGCCTGGACCCAGTTGTTCCCAGAAAGTATCATCCAGGACCATAAAAAAGAAAAACTATTTAAAGCGGAGTGGTTAGGTACAGGAAATGGGATGGCCAGGAGGCCAGGAAAATTCCACAGGGACCACCCTGACATCCCTTCCATTTAAGGATGGGCCCTGTTTCCAACCCAAGTGGGATTTTGGGTTCAGGGAACGGGCACATAGCTTTGAGGGAAAAAAAGAAGGGGTTCCTGAAGGAAACAGGCATGGTTCAAAAGGCATATCCTCAAAGGGATCTTGTTATGATATTTTTTAAAAAAGATAACCAATTTGACAAAGAGGATAATATAACAAAAGGAAAAATAAAACAAAACAAAAAAACCACTTGATGGGTTTAATTATAATGATATAGTTTCCCAAACATTTGAGCACAAATTTTGAAAAATGTAAGCTGTTCAACATGTGCTGCTGAAAGTGATTATCATTGGTGTGTAAGAATTTTGCTCCCACCTGCGAATACTCACTTGGAAGAAGAACTAGTAGCTGGGATGGCCCAATATTTGTGTGCCATAACAGAACAAGTAGGAAAAATATTCCATCATTACTTCCAAAAGAGTAATCCATTGGTGTCTTTTGACTCAGGAGGATTGGCTAAAAACCTCCTGATCTTGGTTTCCAAGGTACATATCTCTTGTGAGAAGTAAGAGTAGATTTTTTCAAAAAGACCTGTTACCTCCTGAAAACATCCGAGTGATTGTCCACAAGCTTGTATTTGAAATTTTTTCTTGTGTCGTCTTCAAAAATTGTTTGTCATTTGTCTGGAGTTCCAAATCTCACTCTTGTTGATTTATGTGTTGTAAAAACTTCCATTTGATGTGTCAATACAGGATTTAAGATCATATTTTCAGAAATTGACATATTTCATAATTTAAACAGTATGGTAATTGCAGCTGGCTCAATTGGTCCAACATCATATTTGTTGCAAGCCTACAAATATTACCATCCAAAATTAGCAAAAGTCCCAGTTGATGAGAATATCAAAGAACTAACTGATTCATCCTTTTTATCAGTAATATATTAGACAGGAGTGCTTCATTTATTGTTGTACTATTTGATCCACAAATAATCATTTTTCCTCATATACTGGTTGAAGAAATTAAACAATTATGTGCGGCTTTTCCAATTCAAATGGAGAGGGCAATAAGACTGCATGTTTTTGGATATATAGAATTTTTTATAGGAATCCTTTAGGAAAAGCTCTTTTTGGATCATTTGTTAAGCTTAGTTCATGTGAAAAAAGGGTTGTTGCACTTGTGGGGCTTTTTTCATCATAAAGTAACATAACAAGTGCACTAATCCTGTGTTGCCTTTGTGGACTCTTCCACAGGTATCAGTACAATTGAGATATACTTATGATGATAAAATTATAATTCAAATCAGCGCCATAAGTACAATCTAAAATGTTGGATGTAAAAATTGGGTTGGTTTCCTCCGATTATTTGTCATGTTCAATTGAGGATGTTCCATCAGCAATATCTTTGAGACCTTTACCTGCTTCTAGGTGTATGGTATGGATCAAAGACCCAATCGCCTGGTTTTTTGAGCAGAAAAATTCAAGCTTTCCTCAAAAACTTGCGCCGTACAATTATTTACTGACACATTGTTGGTTGTTAATCCTGATTTAATTCCATTGAGCCCACAGAAACAGATTATTCCCATGAATGTGCTGGCTAGTGATGAGACTGAATGACCTGTAATTATTTTGGGTTGATTACCTCAGATTAAACTATATGGGGAAAAAAAATTGGAACATTTTATTTCGGTCAATCCTATAAGGAGAAAGGTAACTTGGAAGATGCCATCTAAGTAATGACCCATGAATACAATGAAACAAAAAAATATTAGGGCTTTTCCAAGTTTTGTGTGAAAATGAGACAAAACAACCAGTTATGGACAGGCTTATACAGGTTGACTCGTGATAAAACAATATATGTTTGATAAATGTGACAGAAAAGCATTTATACAAACCATAATTCTGGAAATTCATGATATGCAGACCTCCAGGAGTCGGATTAAAAAACAGAAAGCAGGAGATCATTTTCACACAAAATAGAGTAAGGCCATCTTGTGTTATTTGGCTGAAAGAATCTATTAGATATATTAAATAGAAAGTTAAAAATGGAGAACTTAGGCAAAAGCTATCAAATTCAAAGAAAACATACCTTTTTACTCTTCTTTCCTGTGAGAAAATCATTGATTGTATTTTTTATTCAGCTGTATGATAATTATTGCTTTCCTTTGTCAGAAAGTTCAGAAGCTTCAAATGTTTAATTATTCCTTTGGTGCTCCCCGTACAATCCCTTATAAGCTTCTTGTTGCAAAAATTTCCTCCTTGATTGTTGACTTTATCTTGGAGGTATTTATCACCAATATCCAAAAGGTATTTCCATACCCAAGATTTTTCCTTGCTTGGGTAATCTCGGCTTCAGAAAATTGGCTTTAATAGTTGGTCTTGCTTAAAATCTTTGGTTTTGAAGGTAATGATAGAGGCTCTGAGAACATCTTATGAGAATGAATAATAATATAGTGAATTTTTCAGAATAATGTTTTTTTTTTTGAATTTTTTTGGCAATGGTATTTTTTTTATAAGAAAGAACCAATAAGCCTTACAAGTAGTATGGTGACAAATTTTGAGTTAAATTTATGTAAAAGAATGAAATGAGGAGGTAAGTGAGTTTTCAACTTCTTTATTTTGAATAAATGAAAAAAAAAAAGAAATTGGGGCCAAAGTGGGAGGAAAAGGATTCTGCATGTCCAGACTGATCCCTGAGCTTCCCGGAGAATAGGTACCTGGCCTTTGAGAAAAAATCCCCGGGATTGGAGCCGGGACGGGTATTTCAAGAAAAATTGAATTCAAAATGTCTGCAAAAATGTGTAGAGTAGAAGCTTATAATGGGGACTTGCCGCTTACTTGTGGAAATAATAGAATCCTCTTATTTACCTGCCATTTTATTCAATGAAGGTTTCGAAATTACAAATTTTCTATTTAGTAAGCTACCTACTATTTTTCTATAAGGAAGATTCATTTTACATGAGAAAAATAAAATCCATACCCAGAAAATGAGTTCAAAAATATATCTACTTTCCCATTTTGATTATTAGAGTAAATCTACTTTTTTTTTAGGAAAAAAAATAAATAAATTATTTGTTTGTTATCGTATATTAGCAATTTAAAAATATCAGATATTGTTGAATTTTCAACTTTATCAAATTTTTTGCTTATTTTTCTTTTCCACAAAAAAATTTGAGAGAATTCTAAAATGGAAGAAGAAAGTTAAATTCCAAATTTCTTCATATTTAAAAAGGCTGATGAGCTCTTATTAAATAATGATTTCAATATTTCCCACTGCTAATATATTACGGTTTATTTAATATGATAGATATTCTTGAAATAATATGAGGAATTTTGAGCCGTAAGTGTAAGATTTTGATTAAGAAAAGCTAGTTTTTTCCTTGGTTATAGTATTTATAAAGAAATTGAAATTTTGAAGATTAATTACTTTCCCCTCAAAATGAATATTTACTCTCTAAGATTCCTAAAGCTCCAAAGATCATGAGCCATGGATTTTCAAGTACAGAAAACCCAAATGTCTTGGTAAACAATCATATATTACTTATTTCAGAATGAAAACTTATTTTTTGAAGCTTGGATTTTATTTTTTGATATAAAATTTCCTGAAAATTAATAAATAATACAAATATTTTGTAATTTGTTTTAGTGCTTCCTCAACATCAGACAATATAGAAGTAATTCAAAATTTAATCAGAGTGTATCATATATATGCCATTGATAATGGGATTAGATATGAGATAGAATTGAGTGTATTAGCTAGAATAGTTGTTTTTATATATAGTTATTCGTTTGCTTGTACTTAAGCCTTGTTATATATAAGACAGGTTAATCATTTCTGATTTTTTCAGTATATTAATGTATTTTAAATCAATCTATATTAAACATGGATGTACTGAAAAAAATGATTTTACCAATTTTTCAAATGAATTGACCATTAATACTAAGCCCTAAGGTCAAATAAGAGAATTAAGAGGTCATATTTGTATTATAGATTGTATTAATTAAAAATCAAAGGCCACCTATTCTTAAGGATTGGGAAGGAATAATGGCTTCTTTCCTTTCAGATATGGTCAATGAACCCTGAATACGTATGCCCCCCACCATAAAATAAGAGCTAAATTTTCTTACTACTTATCTACATTTATATTCTTACTTGCAAATACTTGAGAGAATCAAAAATTAAACAATAAAATTGCTTGAAGACCCATCCTAATTTTCAGTTGAAATTACAAATGCAAATTTTCCTCATTATTTGGATCAGAAAGTCATGAGGTTTAGAGAGGTAATTGTTGATTTAATGATGTCTCATACTATATTACGTGAAATATCTGATGCTGATGAGATTTAGATAATCTCCTGAAATTTCAGGAAGAAAGAAAAAGTTTGAAGAAAAAACTGTAGATACAGAATCTTTCTTTGCTTCTCAGTCCACCAGTGACCAGATCGCCCAAAAATTTAATACGTCATTCAATAAAGTAGAAACAGGAAGACAACAGCTTTCTGAATATTGAGTTTGACATAATATTTCAAGATTCTTTTTTCTTTCGATTCTAGTCGTTAAAGGATTATCTCTTGACTCTAATGAATATTTTTACTTATATATTATTCATTTTATGTCTATTCTGTGCTCTGAAGAAGTAGTGCATATAAACAGCCCATCCCACCTTTTAAAGAGCACTCAATTAGTTCCTCCTCTAACTTAACGCCAACTAGATCATTAAATTCCAAATAAATTATCAAATAATTGGAAAGCTAAACTCAGAAGATCATCTTTAATGGTTCCCTCCCAAAGTATGAATATATATTTAGCTCCTTGTATTTTAGACTTACTAAGCTTATTTTTATCTAGTAATTTCTGGATGAGTAATGAAAATACAAAAAAAAGGAATTTGGGTTCTTTTCATAGAAAGGCTGGTAAGACTTTCATTATAAAAAAATTAAAGAGGGAGCCCTAGCAAGGTCATCAATGAATCTTAATAAATGAAAATAAAATACAAGCAGATAATGTGTACTTGCCACAAATTGCTTTTATGAAAGATACAGGTACATAAAATTCAAAACTGAAAGCTATTTTACTACAAATATATACATCAATGCATTTTAAATTGAAATTATGTATCAAAATACATAATTTTACGCCTGCAAGGGACACAAAAGTCTTTCATAAATTCAAAAATAGGTTTTGTAATGAATTTAAAGTAATAAAGATCAATCTAATTTGAAGATTATAGGATTTATAGGAAGTATTTTTATGCAAGCTCCCTCAGCTTTACAGAGTATAGAGACCCTACTACAAATATATATACTAATTAGCTTGAAGAGTGCAAAATATTTATGGGAATACATAGTTGCACTACTATGAGGAATCCAAGCCTCTCCCACAAATTCATAGATAGATTTTTATAGATCTTATTATATATTAAGAATCTATTCGGATTTAAGATGATATACTTTACAGATATTATTTTTATACAAGCTAAATAATATTTACAGCTTACAGCTACTCTACTACAAGTATCTATACTCATCAATTTTAAGGGTTAAATTATGTACGGGTGTACATGATTTCATTCCCATAATAGCTCTAAAGATCTCTCCTAAGCTCACAACGAAAGTGTGGTAATAAATATCAAATAATGAAATTTATTTCATCCGCATATGATGTAATTTAAAAGCATATTTTTTATCCAGGCTTAATCAGCTTTACAGATGATAGCTATTGTACCAAAAATATATACTTTAATTGATTTGAATAGTGAAACTATGTACGGCCTTACATAATTTTATTAGACTGAATCATTGCAAATTATTTTTTAATATAATAGGTCAATTTCAAGAATATAAATTAAATAATAATCATTTGATCAGTTAGAAGATCATTAAATGTCCAAATATTATATATATCCAAGAGAAATGAGGTTTCTAAAACTGATATAAATTTGCTTTTAAATATACTTTATGATCAAACCAAGGATTGTTTTCATTAATTGATGATGTAAATGCCGAAAATGAGCTATATTAGGCTACAGAAGTTCTTTAGCTAATAGTAACTTGAAGCAAAATATAATTAATGAATGGAGTACAATCATATATGGGAATACATAATTGCATGAAAATTCTTTTCTTCTGATATTTTGTGTAAATTTATTTTCAAGCTTAATAAGATATAATTATTATAAAATATTCTCTTGGAAAAAGATTTCAAGAGATCCCACTTTCGTAAGAATCATCTTCATAATCCAAGGAGTAAGGGCTTCCAAAATCCTTGGCCATCAACTCATTCAGCTAGATCTAACCCATATAAATTTGCCAATCTGCCATTTGAGCTCACCAGAAAGCTGGAGTAAGATCCAAGATAAATCCTTCAGCTCCAGGATAAATTAAAACCTTATAAATTCATTTCAATTCCTGCTATTTATCCTAATCCCATCATAAATTGGCCCAAAAATATCAAATTTAGAAATCTCATCTCAACCTGGCTCCGCCATACTGTGAGTGAATAATTTTCTATCTAGATCTTCCTTCTTATGAAGAAAATAATAAAATACTCAATGGCGCGGCTTGGTTGTGTCATTAAACTAACTTACAAAAAAGCCTCAATTGGCTTACTTAAGAAAAATGGAACCGATAATGTCTAAATTTCTTGATAATTATTTAGGACTATTTCTGATACTTTGTACACTATTTAGTCCACAGAGGTATACCCATAAAGCTCACACATTTATTAACCAAGACTTTGATCCCAAAAGGTTAACTTCCAAGATTTCATCTCAGCCAATCTGGGTGTTCTTTGGTCCCATGTTCTAAATCCAGAAAGGCCCCACCCAATGGAACAGTACCAAAAATCTGAAACCCAAACCACGTCACATTCAGAAAATTCTGGCTGTTCATATTTTCCTCAGCTCAAATTTTCATTATAATAATCTAGATTTGAATCCAATTAAAGAGCTTCCTAAGAATCAACCTCAAAGAATTATTAATCTAAACAAAGTTCATGAGTATTAATAAATTGAGTTATAATGGTAGAAGCTTGATGAAATGATCTCTTAATAGCTAAATGATAATTCATACTCTTAAAAAAATCAGTCTCAATCCGAGTTTTCGTTTCAAATCAACTATGTTCCTTCCCAAAAATACAAGTGGTCATTTTTTTCCTGTTCCCAACTAAAATATTTTCGAGGTGTGGCTGGGTTTCTGAACAGATTTTGAAAGCTCAGCCAAAGCCTTTCCTTTTAAATAGGCTCACCAGAGTTTCATTTGAGAAATGCTCCTGAAATCTTTCGAATCTCAATAGCTTGAAATTTTGATATAAAATAAAAGCACATGAGTATATTTCAGAATTTATTCTTCATTGGAGAAAAGACTGAATCAATTGAGAAGTACAGAAAAATTTATGGAATTGAAGAAGATCTGGGGCTCTTAAATGAATTTTTGGTAGTTTATGTTGGTGCAAGAAGTAAGATGGAATTTGAATTATTTAACCAAATCTTCTGTGTGTCATCGTAAAAATGTGGAGTGCCAGAATTTCAACACCTGTATGGGAGAGAGAATGATTTTCATTCTATAATTTTGTTATGGGCTTTCATGTTATCCTTTAAGTAAAGAAGCTGTTATCGCATATTTCAAAGGCTATAAAGAGAGTTTTAGCATTCATTCACAAAAAAACCAATACAGCTTGTGTTATCACATAAAACTGAATGTTCTTCAAATAAGTTTCTAATTCTTGACCAGTACGTGGTTTATTGAATCCTTAAAGTCTTTATAGACTAAATTCTTCATTATGATTATTTAATTTGAGGTGATCTATTACTAAACTTAAGTCCGAAAAAGAAAAAGAACTTGATCAAAATATTGGAAAAGCTTGTATTAAGTTGGACGACCACAAAAATTTTAAATCTTGGAAAAACCAAATTCGTTGGAGTTTGAAATTTAAGCATGAAAAATAAAATTAATAGAAATAAAAATGCTCCTAAAGGTATTGTAAATATTTGTTTTTTTTTTCTTTCATTTGAGAATTCTTTTATTTTTTTGCTTCCTTCTATACAAATGAGAAATTAATTGGATATTAATTGATTAAAAAGAAAAAAATTATAGATATATACTTTCAGTATTTAGTATAATCTGTATCTTTTTTTGAAAAGAGAAAAAAAATTCATTATGTCTCTACCAGGAATTTTCAATATGAACTAAACCTTTTTTCAGGAAAAAGAAATGGATATATGTGGGTGGAAAGTAATTTTTCAGGAAAATTCCACTTTTCTTCACTAAAATTTCAGCCTGAGATTCAATGATTACATTCAAATGAGGATAATGTCGTTATTATTATTTGTGTTTTAAGATTAAATTGAATATTTTAAAAATGAAAGGGTCAAATTTAGTGGACACCAATTCATCATTTACAATGTTTTTCCCCTTGAAGCTTCAATGGAGCTATGAATAGTTAAAGAAATTATTATTAAACATCATATCATCATAAACTAGTGCTAATCTCTGTGATATGATTCTCACCACCCTGGAGCTACTGTTGTGTATAAATACTCATATATGCTTCAAGTGAATGGTAGGTTAGCATAAATATAGCAAATAAGATGGCTTCAAGGAATCAGTAGGAAAGCCCCACTCAAACCATGACAGTGCTGTTTCTGAATATGAGATTTTTAGGTTATATATATGAAACTTGATAAAAGCCCAAAAGCTTTCCCTACAATCAGAAGTTTTTTGAAGGTTAAATATCCAAAGGTATTTGTATTTAATAAATTTCAAAGCAAAAAACAGCTGAAGTATCCCTTCTCAGCCCATTGGTATAAACAATATGATGAAAAGCTTTTTTAACAACATTAAGTTTCTTTTGAAGCATACTAAAAAGCGATAACAAGGCTAAAATTAAGTTTTAAATGATAGATCTTTTGAATAATTTGAGAAAGAAAAAACCGAATAAATGAGTATGAGAAGAATGCGTTTGCGAATTAAATATATAAAACTAAAAGAAATTATCTAATTTATATTTGGGGTGGTATAAAGACTGAAATGATTACAAGAGCTAAAAAACCACCATTATTTTTTGAGTCTCAAATTAATATTAAGGGGCTTGTTGACTCCTCTCTAAATTCTTTCAAAGGAAGCTTAATCCAACTGTAAAGGCAACATACTATGATATTAAAAGGAAAGCTGGAGCCATGGTGTAATTCTTTCATGCCTTAAAAAGTTCAGACATGGAAATTATGATTAATTTTAAACAAGATTTGGAATCTATGTCATATTTTGGGCAAGTGTATAATCACTTAGATCTGGTTTGGCCATTTTGTATATTTTGACTCTAGAAACCAGCTTTGAAATAATGAACGTGGGCAATTAAAGTTGTTCCAGAATTTATTTAAAATATCGCAAAATGTGTTTTAGTATTTTTACACTGCTAAAGTATTGCTTGAGGTAGTCTGAAACTTTTATTAGAAAGTCAAATTTCCCTAGTTGGCATTTGAACCACTAAATTAAATGTGCTCACAGAACCTTCAATTTATGAAAGCTCAAAAACAAATAATTATTTGTGTGAGCTGTGAGACCCTATTCAAATATTTTAAAGGAATTTTGGAAGATCTGGGGCCTTCGGATCAGAAATTTATTCCCTCCTCAAAACTTGTACTTTTCTATTTATCATATTAAGCTCTTGAGCTTGGAATATAATTTAAATAGAAAATAAGTGATTAAATTGAAAACTCAGGCCAAATAGCTGTGGTTACTAATTCAAAATATATAAAATGAAGTTCATTCATGAAGAATATGTAAACAATTTGATAAATTATGCTTTAATACCTCAGATATTCTAAAACACGCATTACATCATCTTTTCAACACCAAATTTGATTATAAAAACCCAAATTAGATTTTAATCAAGCAAGAAATTTACCACTTTTCACAGGTTCATACTAAGAATACCTTTTCCCCAACGATAGAAATTTGGTCTTAGCCCAGGCTTCAGTAAAGCTAATAGGCAGTCAGACTTAAAATCAGTCATACTCCCCCAATCCTCATGGAGCTATAGACTAATGTTAGTACAGACTATATAGAATACTTATTGTCTGGCCCACTTTGAAATAAAATCTGTGGTTTCTAAATGTTCAAAAATAAAGGGTGTTTATAAAAGTTGGTTTTAGATTTTCAAAGTTATCTTTAGAAGTAGATAATTGGATATATATTGATTAAGAATTTTTATTAGTAAAACAAGAACGGCCATGATGAATTAACACCATTGAGTCAATCTTTTGCAATAGCGACGTGACGGGGAATAGAAGAAAAAGGCTGATAAATAGGAATAAACTAAGCGTGATATGAGTCAGCCTATAAAGAAACCAATAGTATTCGAAGATCTTTGAAAAAAAATCAAAGAAATGGCTTGGAATTTCAGTGCTTTTAGTATCCCTCTTGATTAGTATTAAGTAAGACGCAGAAATAAGTACCACACGGGAATACTCAAGATTATTCTTGGGGTTCAATTTCAAATAAAAGCAAATATGAAATAAAGAAGAATAATAGAGATAAGTCACTGGACCTGTGCCTTTTTTTGTGGTGTAGCCGCCCATTCAGAAATCATAAGTGAGCCATGGTATTTATCGACATATGTTCATGGGTTGGCCTGATAAGGATGCCACTCTGAGAGACTTTAATGGATAATTATTGGAGAGGAATTTTCTCCCAGTTCTTGTAATTTACCTGCGATAATATTCTACCTTGAATAAAAACGTGGAGTCATGAAAACCCATTGAAAACCAGTAAGATAAGAAAATATACCCTGAAATATGCAGGATTTTATCAACCTTCATGATCAGATAGATGTTTTTTAAGTAGAAACCGACTTAACTCATTTTTAAATTTTCCTAGGTATTCATTTGATGGAATGGGATTAAGTTAAGAGTTGTAAATATCGGGAAATTTATGGAATAGGTGACAATGAGTACCCATTGTGTGAATTAGGATTACAGTAGTTCTTTTCCCACAAGTACTTCTGTGAGAGGCTGGTGAGGATTTATTGTGATTGCATTACTGGTACACTTATCAGCTCAAACATACCTCCCTATTTTTTGGGATATAGAAATTGCACCCTGAGAGTGTCAGAGTCTTTTACTTCATAGTGAATTTAGTTATGAATTCTCTTAATTTCAGTGTGGAAATTTTTAAAACATGTCTCGGGAGAACCGAATTAATAATAATAAATCTTTTAATAATGATTATATATTGATCTTGGAAGATGATGGATTATTCTTAAGATTATAATTGTGAAATTTTAAAGCTAAAATGATGAAAGTTAAAAGGAATATAATACTATGGAGTATTTGTGATGAGCCTTCTGAAAAACCAGATCTACGTGCTTTATCAATTAGTTTCTTGTAATATGAACCATAATACTTACTACTTCAATTATATGAAATATTGTACAAATGACATATTGATTATTCAATGTGTGTATATTGAGCTTTTATTCAAAAATAAAGTACTTTTCCTGTTCTAAAAACTTGTATTTAATAGAATAATTCCAAAAGAGTAATCTTATCATTTTGAAGAAAAAAAAGGCCAAAACTAGTTTGTGACTTTATTGGTGTAAAAGAATATTGTACATATTTACTGTTTTATCCAAAATGAACATTTCTAAAAAAAGACTTTACAAGAGTTATTTAAGGCTAAAAAAGAAAAATTAATTGGAATTAATTGGGTAGAGAAATTCAGGAAATTAATTTAATAAAGGAGGCTTGAAAAATATTACACTTAGAAATAACAAAAAGAAATCAGAGTGAATTTAGAAACAAAGTGAAAAGTATTATAGTGATAAATGATGGTTTGATTAACTTCTGGGGTAATTAAAGGGTTAAAAATTATAAATAGCTAAAAAAAACCATAATAATTTTTTCAACATGGCTTAAAGGTTTTAAATTATCCACAAGGGTGTTTTCAATCTTATCTTGATTTGTTCAGCAATTTTCAAGCTAATTATGAAAGGAAAATATGGGGTAAAGAAGACATTCTTTTAGACTCCAGTTTTCTTCCTCCAAGAGAAACGTTTTCTCTTACCAGTAATGAGAACCATATTGAAAACACAATATCAAATTATGATATCATTGAAACCTGGTTTGAACCAAGAATGGCTGTTTTAGGAATTTTAGTCCTATAAAAAAGCCATTAACATAGTAATAGTTGGTTATGAGTCTTGAGAAGGTCAAAATGTGTGTCAAGACCCTCCACAACAGTCCAAAATATTTTTTATATTAATTTTGAGCTTAAGGGTTGCTTTATTCTCTTGGGAATAGGTAAAGCTGAAATTTTGGCATGCTTGGAGCCAATATTCCTTTTTCACAAAAGAGTTAATATTTTTATTTTATTCTTCTTTTATTCCTCACATTTACTATGCTGAAAAATTTCAAAATTTAATTCAATTAAAGATTACAGTAAAAACTGTCTTTATTGATTTCTCATCTGTACATTCAATTTAACTGATACATGCACACATTTTGACAATTGAATTCAAATTACTTCAGATCATCATAGATTCTAAGCTGCATAAAACACTTCTATTTACCTCAAAATTTATGTTTTTAAACACATGGGGTAAATAAAATTGAATATTGATGATTTTCATATTTTAATACTGAAAATCCTTTAAGCTTAATTTAAGCTTATATAGAGTCAACTATAGAATTATCACTCCAATAAAATCCAGGCTGAAGTTTCATGGGGAAATCAATTATGAAATAAAATTGATAAATCTATCTAGGATAAGGATTTAGGACAAGTTTTATTAAAACTTTTCAAGAAAAGAATATTTTCTTCTTGAAATTTTTTTTGAACTTCATTTTTACTTTATTTTCCCAAGGAAAGTTGCATTTTTGCAAATTTCATATTTTTTTGTCAAAATTTACATCTCAATCTTATTTAAAGATAAAGCTGGTTTTTAAAATTGAAAATAATAATTATATTTTTATAAAGAAGCTCTAATGTAATTTGTGGTATTTTGGGTCTATTAAAATACCTATAAGGCTCCCAGTTTTTGACCTCTCAACCACATAAAAAGTATGCTCATATGATCAAGGGTTTTTTCCCCAGGTAAAAATCTACTTTAATATCAAATCAGGGTGTAAATGGGTGGAGAGCCTCTTACAAAAAAGTTGAAGGAAACATCCTTACTATTGTGGTGAGATTGTGTTTTAAAAAGCCCAATATAGCTATTATTGAAGTTAAGATGTTATTTTTGAGTCAAACTTTACCTTGATCACTTTTATAGGGCTAAATGTTTATTTAGTGGATGTTATGGGTGTGCTCTACCCATAAAGAAATGTGAGAAGCTGTACAAAACATTTTTTGAATCATCTTATGGATAAAGGGAGAATATCAAGTAGCTTTTTGAAGAGTTGAAAGCTCATAATTCAGCCTTGAGATAGAATATCCCACATTACGACACTTCAAAGGCTTATATTGGGATTTTCGCCTTGAATTCCTAATACCTTTGACAGTATTCAAGATAAATAGCATAAAAGAAGCTCATCTTATACCTTAGTGAGCTCTAAAAATGGGTATACCCATTACTCACATTGATCTAAGTATGGAAAAGCTATACAGGCTCAACAGCTCTTTTGCCTTTGGTGAAAGAGTATTTTTTTGTTTTGTGAGTGAAAATACCTGTACCTGCAGCCTGTATCTAATATGCAGATCTGGGTAGTATTATTGGATAGTACTAGATAAATATTATATAGAAAAAATTAATTTTATGGGTCTATAATAAGATTTGTATAAGCTGAATTAAAGCTGAAAATAGCATTTTTTATTTCTTCTGTTTTAAGATATTACCATTATACAAAATTAATTGATAAATTTAATAAAATATACCACATTATGTGTTCCTCATTGAATATAAGTCCTTTAGATGAGAGGTGAAAATGATAGTTTATGCTCAGCAAGAGTTTCCAAGGCTTATCAGACTGTCATTTCCAATTCTATAGATATGAGTGTGATATTTTCTAAAATAGGCCAGTCTCATATTCGAGACTGTCATCTGAGATAGATATACTGAATCAGCTCTTGCGTCAGTTTGTTCTAACTTTCGAGCTCTTTGTTTAAGAAAGTTAAGAGGTTTTTTCTATTTTTGGGTGTAAGTACCATAAATCCTGTTTTTTTGGGTGTAACTATTGTGCGATTAATTTTAGGCAAACGGCTAAAGAGCTTTCTATCTATGAAACTATAAATTAGCGGCACCTATTCAAAGAAATCCCAGGTAAAATTAAATTTGGATAGAATAAGTTTTATGAACTATGAAGAATCCCATATTTACTCTGATAGCACAAATTTTATTCTATCGGCTATTTAGATAGATATTTGGATTCTATTATTGAGGAATTGAGCTTTCTTACATATTTTTAAGTCAATAATTCCACCTAGTGGTCGAAATGTAAAGGGGGAATAGTTTGGGAGCAAATGCTTACTAAAACATATATTTCAAAAAAAGATTGTTTCTAAATAGACCCACGGATATGTGAGAATAAATCTTGCAATTCCATCGGCCCAAGCCCTTTTCAAAACCGCGTCAGGCCACTCTTAATAGCTTAAAATCAGCTCTTTAGGTGAAGCTTAGAAATTTGGAAATGTTAAGAAATAATAATGGCCCAGAATGTCTCCAATATATTTTCTTGGGTGTTTAAGCCGGTGGTAACCAAATATTGCAAGCGCCTTTTGGAATTTTTTCTTTTGCTATTCGGCCATTTTTTCTTGAGTTCTTAGAATGAAAAAAGTTTTTAGGGTATATCCAAACACCAATGAATCAGTTACTTACATTTGACCTTCAGAAATTCTTTATTTATAGCATGATAACTCTATTCAATAAGGAAACTATCAGCTCTGTAATTCATAGCTCTTGATGGGTCTAGTATTCAATTGTTTTGAAAATTTTCGGGATTAGGAATCAAGGAATAAGTCACCCAATAAGTTTGATAACAAAAAGAGAACTTCCCCTTAAAATTACCCCCTCTCACATAATGGATTAAACACACATTTCAAGGAGTAAAGGACTTAAAAAAAGGATTTCACAAAAGAAGAACAAATATCCAGAGGTCAATTAAAAATCAATGTGTTTCTTAATAAAAAAAGGATATATTAATATTCAAAAATTGGTACTTTTCATTCTTTATAATTTCTCTGTTGGAGCAATAATTCAGAATACAAGGGAAAGTCTGTTGTGAACATGGTAGAAAATATGGACCTAGTAACAAAAATCTCATTCCCTATTTGGTAATTATTTGTTTTTTATCTATATTTAAGCTTTTCTAGGGCTCTGTAAAGAGAGGGAAAATGATTAAGTTTAACTTACGTCAGAGAAGTAAATATGTCAAAGTTTTAGGAAGTTTTGAAAACGGGTTAGAATATATAAGAAAATTGAATAATTCTCAAGAAAAATATAGAGAATCAGAATAATATTATTTTGAAAAAAATGTAAGCCAACCCTCAAGTTAACCATTCAACTTGAAATCAGTTCGGGAAAACACAATTCAACCATATTATTGTTCAGAAGTCGGATTAATTCCAGGTGCAAGCCTCATGTACCAAATTTCACAATCAAATTTTTAATTAAAAGTAAAATAATCTAATTTCTCACAGCTTAACTTAATTCTAGTTGCATGAAAAAAGCCTACAATCTCAGGTGATAGCTTCACCTAATACATCAAAATCTAAGGTTCAGGTCATTCTTTAATACCAAATCATAATAATCACCAGGAAAATTTCCTCAATACTGAAATTTTTCTAAGTGCCTAGTTCTATGTAGGCTCTATGGATGACTTAAAAAATTGAATTGAACTTCTTCTCCCCTGTATTTCACCCCTAATGGAATTGCATCCCAGAAATTCAAATAATGATAACCCATTCCTTATCTATTATTATAGTAATATCTTAAGACTTTTGGTAGATAATCTAAGTATCTATGGTGTTGGGATTATAAATTCAATGTGTATATAATATCAATAAGTAGACTTGAATTTGATTTATAGTATTTAAATATAGTGTTAGTAATTAATTAGTTCTTGAAGATATTAGAAATAGTGCTAATATTAAATTTATCAAGGACCTTAATTAATTAAATATCCTCTTACTATTATTTAGCTTATAGCTTATCCTTATATGAGCTATAAAAACCTTTATGAATTTACTTCAATATAATATTATTATGACATCAAAACTTTATTTCAACAACCAAAACCAAATAATAATGAGGAATCATTGATAATCTTTTGATTGAAGATTATCTTGAAGATACTCTTCAAAGAATATCTTATCAAAGGAATATATCCTATAAAATGAAAGGGTAAGCTTAATGATTTATTAAGAGCCTCAGATTTCATAGCCTAATAATTGTACCTTTGAATTTAGATATCTTCATATCATTTGTTTTTTCCTGATATACTGAGAAATAATACTGAATAGTTCTCTATTTTTATAAGGCCAAAATATTGTATATATTTATTAGTAATTTTTATTCCATCAAGGAGTTATTTTATTCAAATTGAGAGGGAAAGATAATTAACCACAGTAGCCATGATTATTGAAAAATTCTTAAGTTAAAAAAAGACTTTCCAATAATTTCCCCTCAAGGTTCTTCCTATTATCTATCCCAAAAAGGAATGAAATAATTGTTGGAGAGGTTAATACTCTTCCTTAATCTATTGCATTGCATTTATGACGGTTTTGACTACCAGAAAACTCAACTTAAAAATTCAATTGTGAAATAAATCTCTCTGGCCACTCGATGTAAGTCTGGGTGAACATTTTCTGGAGTTTGGAAATAATTGTGGAGGTACATCCAGAATAATCAATAAGATCTCAATATATTCATTTCAAGGCCTTTGAGCTTCCATATCATCTTAGGAGCCATATCAAATAGTGCTTCAACGGAAATAAATCAGTTTTTGTAGCAATAGGGGCCTTTTTTGACTCAATAAACAACAATTTTTTTTTAAATTTTGGCTCTACAAGAATTTGGAAAATAGTCAAATAGAAGCTTATTCTCATAGAATTCGTATCTTCTTGAGGATAAATTGCTTATTGTGGGAGTAAATATGGTCAGAGGGAGTAAATCTGTTTTTTTCCTTGGCCAATCAGGTTGAGGGCTGGGGATCTAAAAAAAACACAAAGCTTTGGATCCTTTAATATAGTAAAAAGGTGATGGGCTGAGATCTCACATTCAAAATTAAGCTTCCGCTATTTTTAATTCAAGGTGTGACCTATTTGTGTTGCTTTTGTGATAAATGTATTCATATCAACTATTCTACCAGGCGTCAAAATTTCCAAGGATTGACCTATCAATATCCACCAGGAATCAAATTTTCAAGGACATATTCTATCATTCCTATTTAAATTGAAAGATATCTAGAAAAGTTTGGGAAATTCAGAGTTAGAATGATTGGAAACATAGGCAAAATCAGTATTTCATGTTACTAGGTCCTATATTGAGTTAGGAGTTATTTCCTAGTAGAGAGAATAAATTATTTATAAAACTTAAGTTATATTATGAAAACCATCTATTGAGGCTCATGTGATAGAGCTCATAAACAAGGGATCAATGTGAATATCTCATTTGGAATGGAATAGTTTTTTGTTGAACTTATTGATCAAACCAAAATCTGATGAGGGCTTCTTGCAAAGAAAGAATTCTTCACTATCAATATTTTAAGTTGAGAATGTAATTGAGGATGATCCAAACACAAGGAATATTGGAGTAGGGGAGGAATTGTTTAGTAAAAAATATGAGTGGGAAGAAGAAATTGAGTTAATGATGATAGGTCAAGAAGCTCTTTAATATTCAAATTGGCTAAGAAACATGGATTTTCATCTTCCTAAGTGGGAAAGAAACAGGAAAAGGCAATTTGAAATGGAATATAATAATTGAAAATACAAATGAAAGCAATAAATTAGAAGCCTACCGATGGTTTAAGCAATACCAGACTTAAATCAAGATTTTAAGCAATAAAAAAGCCTTTTAGAAAAATTAGCAATAAGATTAAGTGTTTAGGTAGTATGGAAACATCTAATCGATGGTTAGAATGTAGCTTAGTGGAAATAATTGGTTATCAGGTGGTATTTGGAAGTATTTGGCTGATGTTTACTTGTGGTATTTAAAAAGAAAATTAGTTTCAGTCCTTTATTTTCCAAAAAACCTGATTATTTTTGGACAGTTTTCAACTTTTCCAATAATTTCACACATATCTTTTTTGTTGGGGCTGTGTGCAGCTGTATGTGGGGAACAATCTTCTAACACTTATTTCAGAAACTTGAGCTTAAATTGGTTTCTATATAGGAATTTGAGCAAGAGGTGACCAATTTTACCCTTAATGGGTGATCCAATGGTGATGCGAAAAACTCTGAGATCATTTAAATACTTATAAGGTATAAATAATATCATTATAAAAAAGCCCACATTATACATTTTGCATATAGAAAAAGCTAACTAATACATTATTTAAGCCCATAAAGTCTTATAAAGTGGATATCTCCAGTAATTATGTCAGGTAGAGTCTATTTGGAAGCGTTCAGATAGTAGTTCAAAGCTTAAACTACGAATGTGACACACAAAATGGTATTTATTATTAATTTAAAAGGGCTCTACTATTTGAAAGTAGTGGTTAGAAGCCTATTAAAGCCCCCAGTTTTCCCAATCATCTGTTTAGTTAGAACAATAATTGAAACAATAACTCAAATCAGGATTTCATCTAATTTAATTCAAGGGTTACTTCTGTGTAATACAGTTTAGCCATGTGATAATAGGATGGTACGATTATGAGGCGTTTTTCCTAGGGGAAAAGCCTCCTTTTATTTCAAATAAGGTGGAAAGAGGTGGATAACCTCCTCCAAATTTATGGATTGAAACATTTCACTTAGGTATTTGGTTTGTGGTTAAACACAGTCAATATAACCTGTATTGATTTTAGAATGTGGTTTCAGACATACATCTCATCCTTTGGTGCCCACATAAGGTGAAGCATTATCACTAATTGAAGGGCCAACCATGTTCAATGAGCAAGGAAATTTCAAATGATTGAAAAATCAAATCTCAGGGAACCTTATTACTCAAGCTATTAATACTAAATTTAAAACACCATTTGAATGGTTTTGACACCTCATAATTCACTTTTATGGGATAGTATTTCACAATACCACTTCATGTGGGATTATAGCCTTCAATCCTAAAAAGGTTTCAGTTTTTAATATAATAAGCTAAATAGTTTCTCAAATGGTATGTACAAGTGATATCTACAGAGTGGTTACACTTTCAACCCACTTCGAATTAAGTATGATACAGATATACAGCATCAAAGGATGTTTAATTTCTTGTAAAATAAACCTTTTCTTATTTTAAAAGAAAATGAAAATACCTCTTGAAATTTTGAAGATAAAATGATAAGGTTACCATATTTATGTATACCTGCACCAAAAACTCTAAAAATATTTTATTTTACAAGTCTCTAATCAAAGCTCTGGAAGTTAGATGAGAGGTGAAAAATAGTATTATTTTTCCAAGTTTTTCAAATGACATTTTCGTGGTAATATCTGATCCAGTGGTACCATTGAATAGTCCTCATTAGGATCTTAAATAAAAGGCCCCACCCGTTGCGTCTTTGATCCAAAGTATATGGTTTAGATGAGGGTGAATATTAAGGCTTATTATCAGAAAGAGTTCATGACCTTAATAAATTGGTCAATTGTTATTTTTTGGTAATAATAATGATAATTTCTGAAAGGAGAAGAATTACTCTGAAAGATAGACACATATATAGAATACCTTTTTTACGATTTGTTCTTTTATTTTGTGTACTTGTTGCACCTTTATTTGGTTTAAGTAGAGGTTAAAGGTGTGTATTTCACTCTTTCTTATGGAAAATATTTGTGGTACTTTTTGATGCCATACTTGTGCTCTAGTTTTGAGTCAAAGGCTGATGGATTATGTTTTTCCCTAAAGAAATCTCAGAAACTTTGTTAGTCATCATTATAATATTTCCACTAAAGTATTGGTTTAGAAAATCAACTATAAAGATCACTTTCTTCCCTTGGTTTTTTCTTGAAAATGTTACTTTGAAAAATTCCTTTTTCCAAACCCCCAAAAAATAATCATAATAGTAGATTTCCCATTTTCTTGATTTTTTATCATTTTCTCAGAAATTTCCTTGATTTTGAATTATTTTAATTCTTATAGAAATTATAAATAAATTTATTTATTAATTCTTTTGAAAAATTCTTTTTGTGATGATATATTTTATTTTAAAAATAAGTATTTAAATATTCTAAAAAAATTCAATATTACAAACCATTTTCATACAGTTTTTTGTTTGATTAATGTCATATTTGGAATTATATAGAATAAGTTTAGCAAGCTTCAGGAATCACCAAAGAAAAAATCCAATTGAAAATATTATTGCATATTTGACTTTTGATTTTGAATTTAATAATTGTGTTTGAATATATTTTCAGCTTGACAGTTTTATCTATATTCCTTATGTAATCTTTGATTTAAGGTGGGATTATGAAGCAAAGTTCACAGAGATAATAATTATATGAAAAACTCAATATAAATTTCTTTATTTATAAGAATAATATTAAAATAATTCTTTTTTGATACAACTCCAAGTGTAAAAAGTAATATGCAGTGTAAATTATAGTAGTATAATTGTTCAATAATTCCAATAATATAAAAGTGATATCTTGTTATGATAAATATTATAAGCTTTAATGGAAGGCTTTGTTATCAACACAGACTAATTATTTTAAAATGAATATTTTATACTTAATTAAGAATTGTGGGATACTCCTTTGTGTGAGATATTGAATCTTGTAAAAAGAGTGAGATTTATGATATATAGAAAAAAAACTTCTCTAAATAATAAGAATATTTTTACAATAATCTAAAACTCTAAATAAAAATAAGTGAGAATAAAAAAATAATATTTATATTTTAGCAACTTGTCTGATATGGGGAATTGAGGTTATTGTGTGAAAGTAAGCTTTAGGGAGAAAGATATTACATAAATATAATATGTAATATAAGGCTATAAGTGAGATACTTTATTTGAATACTATAGCTTATTATTAACAGTAACTTAAAAGTATTGGATAGGATAAAACTCCTAATATAGATCTGATTTGCGTATTTGATAATATTTGAAATTATGGTGGAAATAAGAGGAAAAAAAGGTGTATTGATGTTGAAAGAATTTCTTCAAATGAGCTTACTGGTATCTATAGATATCAAGTAATTCCTTTCACCAGAATAAACCAGATTTAAAAGTTATAATTTTATCTCATTATTATTGACTGATTTCTTCATCTTCCTGCACCATCTATTTTAAGCTAAATCTCTAGCTCAGAGTTGATGAAAGAATATTCCTTAAATATCTATATGAAAAGGTTCTTTGGAAAGTTTTGCCCCAGTCCATCATTATTTGATAATTTTACAAGCCTATGATCAAAGAAATCCTTCATTGATATTCTAAATAGTAATCAAATAAGGATTTGATTCCTTATATTTTAATCACTTAAGCTAATATAATATTGTTTATGAAAGTAATATGAGAGGGTATTCTGAATTACTCATATATCCTCAGAATCATCCTGAGAGAATTGTATTACATCAGCACAGCTCTATTCAGAATGATCTTTCTGCTAAAAGCCAACTTCCATAAAAATCTACTATATAAATCCTTGAAAACTGATTAAAAATAGTTATGCCAATATTTCATTGGAAGAAATTGATTAATTAATTAATCCTTTTTCTATTAGATATTTTGATATATCTTTGAATAGTATTTGAAGCTTATCCACTACAAAAATAAACATGTCCACAGCATAATTATAAATACTAGATTTTAATCATATCTAGGATGATGGTGTCTTTATTCTATTATCACCAACATATTCACTGAAAAATTAATCAAGTATCTATAATTAAGCCTACAATATCTACCAATGAAGAACCACTTTTACATATATAATAGTAAAAAGTGAATATACCCATGTATCCCAGAAAGTATCATAATTGCAGATATTTCATAAAACTTAAATATATGATTTTTTTATTTTCAATGTAGATCTGTAATATCCATGGAACATTTAGTTGACAGAATAGATTCTAATGAAGAAGATAGTTACTCTCTGTTAATTCATATTACTCAATCTTCATCAATATTTTGTTATCATATTATTATATTTTTCTATAATAATATTCTTTTCCTCACTATTTATGACTTATTATAAGTAATAATGGATAATTACTCAATTCTTACATTAAACACTGGCTATATATACCAATATGACCTGATTTACATATGGCCTTATATCTCAAATGTTTTCAAAGAGGGTTATGGTAGAAATTCAGTGAAACTAATGAGTTATTTTTGCCAAATAACCTTTACAGTTTTGAATAAAAACACATACATTATTCATAGCTTCCCTAATTAAAGTGGCTTCCTATTCTGTCTCATCAAAATTAAAGACAATTATTCATTCTATGAGCTGATTAACATGCTCTACAGGTGTCTCTGATGATGGAACCATGGCATCCCATTCCCATTTATGATCTTTTATAATATAAATTGATAATAATTCTTTTGTAATGAAACTTGTATCTATGTATTAATTTTTCATCCAGTTTCATTAACAAAACCAACTTAATTTGAAAGTATTTCACCAGGGAGAAAATGAAAAATTTATATTACTCTAATCCTCTTGATATCTTCATGATAAATGAGAAAAAGAATTTGATTTTATCCCAAAATAAATTTTTACTTCCCATATTTCTTTTTTCATCTTCTTGAAGAAATATGTTCAATTTTTTTAAAAAAAAATTCCCAGATATTTTATTATCTTAAAGAAGATATTTCCAGACATTAATAATAAAAAGAATGATAGTTCTGGAGAAATCTTTCACCTTTTTCAAGGAAGTATATGAAGTCAAGTGAGGAATTTGAGATATATGGAGAAAGCTCCAAAATTAACAAAAATCAATATTTTTGGATCCAATGACAACCCCACCTTAAATCAATTGCAAAAGATCTTGATTTAAAGTTTCAATTATGTAATTTGGAGCCCTTGGGAAATCAACCTGTTCATTGTTTTCCTAATACATTTCTTTTTTCAATTTGTTACTTCAGAGGACATAATATCATACCATGATACCTCTTCTTTCAATTTTAATTTAGTAAAAGCCTCAGATAAACCATATGAAGATATAAATTCATCGTATGTCGTAATTGATTGGGTGACTCAATAAGATCAAAAAACAATTGAAATAAGTTTTACTTCAAAATTTAAGGTTTCAAATTTTCAATTCATTTTTCTGGAACAAGCTTTTGAAAATTACTTGAGTAAATGCAATGGTGTATGTAAAATAATTTTGAAGTAAAAGTATTATAATTTTTGTACAGAAATCTCAGAAAATACATCTACTGATATGAGACTTGGTATTCATTCTCAATTATCTAAGAAAGTATCAAGTTTTTTATGCAAAATACATATCATTAAAAACCCCACTGTGATTAAAATTATATTTTAAATCCTTTCACTGAATAATTTACACATGTTACATATACTCATATCCACAATACCCACTCATATTTGGATTATTCTTTTTTACATAAGCAAATAAGTGTCTCAGGTATCATACAGTTTTTCTACAGAAATTGATTATGATGCTTATAAATATGACAGGACTTTCAATCACATTATAGCTCCTTCAACTATAAAATTATTTATTTTCATAAGCCTTTACTAGAAATCTACATGAATATCAAGATTTTCATATCATTTTTATTCAAAAAATATCATTTAAATCCTAAATTATGCATCTGATAGCAAATTAATACCTTATACATAAAGGCCAAAATAAATAAGTTCATAATAGCCACCAGAGATAAATATGAATTTTTGTAAGGTTAAAAACAAATTGAACATGTTTAAGATAGATCTCAATAAGATTCAGACCACTTTGTCCTTGAGACCTAATCAAATAAATACAAAACATGCTATTGATCATGTATCAACTTCATTATTATTCATAAATATTTTTATGAATTATTTGATTTTAGTATTTCAACTTTAAACTCCAGTGAATTTCTCTGATTATTTAATTCTAACAGAAGATCTAATATCCTTTCCTCAAAGTCCCTTTTTAGTTTGAGGAGTTTTCTTCAAATTCCAATAATTTTTATCTGTTCTCTACTCCAAAAAAACTCCAGTTTCTTCATAATTTTGGCTTTCTTAAGCCATTTTGTGTGAGCCTTGATTTATATTTTACATACCCAAATAAGCCACAATTGATATTAAAACAAATTCTGAACTCTGCATAACTCATAATTGATGCATATATCCAAAACGTATTATTTTTTATTTAAGAAAAGATGAATATATTTTCTTGACTAAGTAAGTCCATCAATTTGAGACCAGATTTGGATTCTACACAAAATTTAACCTAGGATATCTCCATAGAGTGAATAAGCTCAAATTAACTCTATGAAGTGGTAATATGGAAAATACTTCAACACCACAACATCAATACCTCATAAATGAATTGTGAAAAGGATTGTTTTTATCAATTTCAAGCCAAAATGATGGGGATGTGAGAAATACCATGTTACATATACACTATAAATATTTTAATGCATGATTGTGGAACTTTATATTAAAGTATTACTACATAAATCCTTGATACACCCATATTGAATATCAGTCTTGAAGCCTGAATTACTATTTTTGAAGTGAAAATAGCTAAGGGGGGCAAAAGACATTAAAGAGAGCCAGGATACCAAACTTCTGTGGCCTCTGAAGTATGCATAGCTCCAAAGCTTGGATCCATGGCTGATAATGGCCCCATCAGTGTACTAAAACCTTTTTGGGAACTTGGTTACCAAGCTAAAGTCCCATTGAATCATAAGAAAATAGCAAATAAGCTGCTATGTTTATGTGGCAAGGAGGTAATGAGCAGCTCTGACTGCTGTAACCATGTCAATTACTATTGATCTTCCACAAATAAACCTTAAAAGAAAAATTTCAACCCTTTTTTGGACTAGTATCCTTTCCTTTAATCCATGGCAACCAGCTATTACTGTGCTATTTGCAATTCTATGTAGAAATAAGGTAAACACTTCAAAATTCATTGGAAACACAGTTCTCAATGAATCTTTATGAAAATTTCAGGACAAAAATTGAAGGGATACTTCATAAAAAAATAAAAAGATTTATGACTTCACAATTGAAATTGAAAGTTTTACTTACAATCCATTTTTGATAATTGCATGTGAAACACTGAATCTTCAAAAATTCACACAAAATACAATATTTTTGAAATAAAGGAAGATTGCAATTTGTTACTAATTTATTTCTTAACCATAAATGGGCTGGTAGTAATGTAAAATGACTTAATTAAGTAATTATGATACTCTTACAAGACAACAGGTGGGGTAACCCATTATCCAAAGAGGATTAATAGTTTCTCACTCATTGTCTTTTTAGTGTTCTCCATGGAATGCCTCTGTGAGCTGTTGTTGACATAAAATATGTGAGCCTGTGAGATATGTATGAAATACCCATAAGGCCATAAATAGCTTTATGCACAGTGGATTTAGTCTTAAACAGAGTTATCAATTGATCTTAAAACAATAAATAACAGAAAAATAAACATAAATTTATTTTGGAGAAACAAAGCTATGAATATTACGTCATTTTTTGATTCTACACAAAAGGTAAGCTAGGGTAGATCCATAGGGATTTATATCCAAAAATGGTTATTTCTTATGTCATTAGAAGACTCAAGAATTTCATAGTAAAATTGCAACTTTTTTAACATTTATTGAAATTAATCAATTTAAGCTTATTTAAGCTTCAATTTAAAATTTCTTAAGGTTTATGCAAACTTACCAAAATTTTAGTTAAAATTGAGTTGTTGTGTATATCTACTGAATTGCCTAAGGATTTGCCATACATAATATAAATCCTGCATGAGCTCAATTAAAAAGGGTTTAAGGCAATAGTGTGGCTTTAAATAAATAAAAGGGCGAAATCCACACAGAAATGTGGGACAAAGGAAAAAGACCAAATAGAGATGGTGTACCCAACTCTTGGGATATGCAAGGACTATATTAAGGTTTTTCACCTGTATTGGAGGATTTTCAACCCTATTTAAGATTTTAGATTAGATTTTGGTCCAAACTTACAGTTCAAAAAGGCTTTATCACAATTTGGACAGGAATTTCAAGCTTCCAAAGGGTAAATTCCAATATGCAAGCTTGAAATCAATTTTTCAGGATCTTTGAAATCTTAAATACACACAAAACTTTGAATTTACAAGTATCAAAAACTTATAAAAAGCTAAGGTATGGTGTTTATTGCTATTTTGCATGGAAAAATAGAAATAACCTTAAAAATTCATTAAAAATCCAATTACTAATGGATTTTCTCAAAGATCTCACACAGCTTCAAAATGAACTTTATCTGTGTATAAATCAAACTTAAAGTAGCTTTTTTAAGAATGTTCAAGTGATAATTAGCCTTGGAATTAAAAATTCTAATTATTCTCAAAGAAAATTGTAAGGTGTGGATATGAAACTTTGATTAAAAATCAAGTACTCTTCCTGTCCTCAAAATTTGTATAAGGTAGAATTCAGTTAAAAATAGTATGAAATATTATTTTTAAGAGAAAACACACCAATTTTATTGTTTATAACTTTATTAGTATAAAACAATAATATTATAAAAATTTATTGTTTTACCAACAATAAAAATTTATCCAAAAATACTCTACAAGAGATATTTTAAGGCTATAAAAGAAATTTCTTCAAGAGCAATTTCAATTGGAATTAATTGAGCAAAGAACTGCAAGCAATTAATTAAAGAAAAAATTCTTTAAAAAGAATATTAAAGAGAAAACACGCCCAAAAGTGACCAGAGTGAATTTGGAAACAAAGTGACAAAGTTTACAGTGATGAAAGATGCTTTAATTCACTTTTGGGGTGGTTCAGGGGTAAAAATGATTATAAGAGTTACAAACAATGATTATAATGATTTTTTCATGTGGTTAAAAGGATTAAAATGATTTAAAAATGGTGGTTGGAATCTTTGATTGATTGGTTTAACAGTGTTTAAACTAATTAATAAAAGGAAAAGATTCTAACATGAAGAGAAAAGTGGAGCAAAGAAGACATTCTTTTATAGCCATCAATTCTCTTACTCCAAAAGTAAAATTTACTCTTGTCAGTCGTGAAAAACAGTCTGACAACAGAAAAGCCAATTATGGCATCATTGAACCCTGGTTTAGACCAAAAAAGGCTGGTTTAAGCCATTTTTAGCCATTTTTAGCCATTTTAGACCTTTAAATCAGCCATTACTATAGCAATACAAGGCCTAGAGCCTTCAAAACACGTCAGAATGTGTGTAAGAGGCGTAGAAACCAGTTAAAACTGTTTTTACTATGATTGTTTTATCTTAAGGGTAGTTTTACCCTCTTGGCAACAGCTAAAACTACCCCAGTTGGTATCAAAACCTCATCATCAATTGAGTTCACAGACCCTGTAACTCAATTCCAGGCCAAAAGTGATGAACTTTTGCGTGAACTTTGAAATCCCATGCTGTGGGAACTCCTTTTGGTGTGGGATGAAATAAGGCAGTACCTTGAGGGGGAAATTATTGGTAAGTCTGTTTTGAATTTCAGAATTGTCCAATAACCATGGGTGCTAAGGTGTATTAGCTGCCCCTCTAAATAATACTGAATAGTCAGCCTACAGAGAATCACAAAATAAAATAAGATTTGTGTCTTTAACAGATAGAGAAGACTTTCAGCAGTCTCTAAATCAGACCTATCAATAACACTACAGTAAAAATTCTGATCTAAAATTTCTGATAAAATAAACACTAGATTTTTTTATTTTTATTTTAATAAAAGTGATGATAATATATATATATATATATGTTTTGGGTTTCTGTTATTCTAATGAAACTAATAAGAATATTTTTTTTTGTTTTTTTTAAGAATGATAAGAATATATATATTTTTATGGTTTTAGGTTGATTATAATGATTTTTTTTTGATATGAGTACTAATAATAAGACTACTGGATTTGATTCTTTTAGGATTTTTTTTAATACTGAGTTTATATCACTACTACTTCTCTTTGTTAATAACACTAAGCTTTTGAGCAAGGCTACTAAGCTTTAACTACGGTTATACTACTATTATTTACTAATACTAAGCTACTGAGCAAGGCTACTGAGCTTTTACTATGGTTTATACTACTATTCTTCACTAATACTAAGCTACTGAGCAAGGCTACTGAGCTTTTCACTACTAAAACACTACTACTATTCTAGATATCCTGCTAGTTCAGGGATGGTTGTGATCCTGGATAGTGGGAACTTGTTCCATGATGATGGGGAAAATGAGGGAGAGAGGACCTCTATTTATAGCTTTTGGGCCTCCATAGAGCTTCTCAAAATAGGGTACTTAGAAAAAATTATAGTTGAGAGGTTTTAGCTAGTGAGACGTGTAGTTTTGGTGTAGCAGCGTGTTTGCTGAGAGAATTATGCTGGTGGTGCTTTTTCTTATCAAGATCATGTGATGTATTTGAGATAATTTGGCTGGTGAGATTTTCTTTTTATCAGAGTGATGTGAGGTCATTGAGATAATATGGCTGGTGATGTTTTCTTGAAGGTGGGGAAAGTATTTTTTGTTTCTATTTTTTACATATGTTATGAGAGAATTATGCTGGTGGTGCTTTTTCTTATCAAAATCATGTGATGTATTTGAGATAATTTGGCTGGTGAGATTTTCTTTTTGCCAAGAAAGTGGAGAAAATACAGCTCCTGACAATTGAACTGTCCTCTAGTCATATGATATATATGAGAAAATTATGCTGGTGTTTCTGTTTCTTATCAAAATCATGTGATGTATTTGAGATAATTTGGCTGGTGATGTTTTCTTGAAGGTGGGGAAAGTATTTTTTGTTTCTATTTTTTACGTATGTTATGAGAGAATTATGCTGGTGGTTCTTTTTCTTATCAAAATCATGTGATGTATTTGAGATAATTTGGCTGGTGAGATTTTCTTTTTATCAGAGTCATGTGAGGTCATTGAGATAATATGGCTGGTAATGTTTTCTTGAAGGTGGGGAAAGTATTTTTTGTTTCTATTTTTTACGTATGTTATGAGAGAATTATGCTGGTGGTTCTTTTCCTTATCAAAATCATGTGATGTGTTTGAGATAATTTGGCTGGTGATGTTTTCTTTTTTTGGTGACTTTGTTGCGTATTTTCTGAGAGAATTATGCTGGTGGTTCTTTTTCTTATCAAAATCATGTGATGTATTTGAGATAATTTGGCTGGTGAGATTTTCTTTTTATCAGAGTCATGTGAGGTCATTGAGATAATATGCCTGGTGATGTTTTCTTGAAGGTGGGGAAAGTATTTTTTGTGTTTCTATTTTTCACGTATGTTCTGAGAGAATTATGCTGGTGGTTTTATTTTAGTATTGTATCATTTAACATGGAGATTGCATCATTTCTATCAAGTTTGATGTGTGTCATTATTACTAATCAAACATTTGTTCTTGGAAAATATATTGAAATTTTATGCATAGCCTTGAGGTATTTCTTCTTTAAATTGAATCAAGGTGGGGAAAATACAGCTCTGATGCTGTGGTGCGTCTTCATATACCTTTATTTAGATTAACTCCTTTTAATTGCATAATTTGTTATTGATGATGCAATAAGGTGGATAAATCCTTTGATACTATACTGTTTTGATAAGATCTTGAGGCTGTGTATTGTATATTTCTGTTTGAAATCTGTAGTTGTAATGTGTAAATATGTTTTGCGTAAGTTGTTTTATTATCATTTTTTTCTTTTGTTTTATTGGTAAGCTTGAAACTGGTACTAATGGTATGGAATACCACATCCCCCTCTCCATTTAATGCTGTCCCCAGCATTCCAGTTGAAAAGCTTGCCAATATCAATCATATTCATTTTGTTTAATTTCTTCTCCCTCCAATATTAACTCTTCATCTTCAATCTCTTCACTTCTTTCATTTTCTGACTCTGAACTTGATTGAACTTTCTTTCCTCTGGGATAAAACCTCTTGATGTGACTTGCTGCAAATTTTCTTGTAAGTTTAGTGCCATCCAATTCTTCAAGCTCATAAGGTCCATTCTTAATTTGATTTATGACTCTATAAGGTCCATTCCAACGGTTCTTGAAGAGTAAACCCCACTGTGACTCAAGTAGTTTATTATAAATCAATACCAAGTCCCCTGGCTCAAGTGGATTTCTTGGTCTATGTGCCATCTTTTTGTCCAAATATTGAACTCATTTGTGTCTTGAATCTCTCAATTTCTGTGCTGCTGCGAATCTTCTTTCTTGTTTTGCCACAATTTGTATGGTTCTTGCCTCCAATAGTTCTTCTAGTTGGTATTTTCTTTTGATTGAATATTCTTCATTAATTTCACCTTGAAGTCTTCATTATTCTATTATTCACCTTGGTTGTTAATTTTGATATCTTCATTTTTTTTTATTTTCTTGATTCCTTGATTTTACTTGCATATTCAGCCCTCTGGTGTGCTACCCCTGTAGTTTGAGTCATACAAAGACTAATTTTAGCCTTCAGGTTGCTACCCTGTAGTTTAAAGTCATACAAGGACTAATTTTAGCCTTCAGGTTGCTACCCTGTAGTTTAAAGTCATACAAGGACTAATTTTAGCCTTCAGGTTGCTACCCTGTAGTTTAAAGTCATACAAGGACTAATTCTTAGCCTTCAGGTTGCTACCCTGTAGTTTAAAGTCATACAAGGACTAATTTTAGCCTTAAGGTTGCTACCCTGTAGTTTAAAGTCATACAAGGACTAAATTTTAGCCTTTTTTATTTGCTCTGATCTTTTATCCTTAATTTTAATCAATACTTTTTATTTTATGTATCTTTATTATTATAATTTTTTTTTTTTTATTTTATGTCAAAAAATTTTTTTTTTTTTGTCAAAAATTTTTTTTTTTTTTTTTTTTTATTGGAAAAGTTTTGTAATGTTTTTTTTTTTTTTTTTTTTTTATGTTGAAAAAAAATTTTTTTTTTTTTTTAAGTTGAAACAATTTTTTTTTTTTTTAAGTGAAAATTTTTTTTTTTTTTTTTTTTTTTTTTAAGTTGAAAATTTTTTTTTTTTGTTGAAATTTTTTTTTTTTTTTTTTGAATGAGTTTTCAATTTGAGGAGCAATGGTATATTTTGAAATGGTGTAGTCACTACGGTGAACAAGGTGACGTTTCACAGATTGCGTCGCGCTGACGTCATAGCTGACGTAATCTAGCCTGGACGACTTTTATGTTGCGCTTCTCAAGGCCCCTCATAAGTTTGAACTCTTGTTTTCTGTCTTTCTTAATTTCATTCATTATCCTTTTATTCGACATTTTTTCTTTCTTAATTTTCATCTTTCGAGTCCATCAAAAAAACATCAAATACTCTTTATATCAACTTTCCTTGCTTCCTCAAAACCTTACTAGATGGATTTTTGCACTTGTCCGAGCTGCAGAACACATACAAGCACAGATGAAAGTGGAATCAGTCGTCAAGGGCTTTTTGTAAGCCGCAGCACACGATGTCGACATTGGGCAAAATTGGCATCCAAGACGGATGAAATAGCTATCTCCAATGATTTCCAAAAAAAATCTTACCTCGTAAAAGATCTACAAGGATTGAAAAATCAGAAAGCAATGATGAACTCAACAATGTACTATATGAAAATATAAACAACCAGTCGCAAGTTAGATGTGAGATTCTGATTTCATTTAATCTTATCTGCTTCCAGATTTACTTATACGATTTTATTTTAGCTTTTGTACTGTACTTTATCATGTGGCTATACCTCACATGTGGACTAAGTAGACTAAATTGCCGAAAGGCACGCGACATGATCATACACCTAATCAATTTACTTTTACCTCAAAATGAAGAAACTTTGACGTTAGTGGCTGGGGTACCTCGAGACATTCAAACAATCATCAAGCATCTCCAACTCGAATTTCATTTAGAAAAGTATATATGCTGTCCAAAGTGCTACTCACTATATGATTTTGAACTAGGACCTGATGAATGTGGTTATTGACCAACACCTAAAAGTAACCCCTGTGGCACCAAGTTATACCAAATTTTCAAACGTCAGCCACTGGCTCAGATAAAATTTACTTCACCAAAACCTACCGTTGCTGCAACTCCTTATCGAAGTGGCCAAATTCGCTTATCAGGCCAACCCCGTCTTTGAATCCCAAATGCTAGCTTTATTACCCAACCCCTATCAGATTGGCTAGCTTGGTTCATTAACCTACCTGGAGTTGAAAACAATATTAAATCATGGGCTGATCAATTATCGTCGCAAGGCTCAAACATTGTTGTTGATGTTGCTCAAGGCACTGTCTGGGAACATCATTTCAAGAACAAGATCTCAATGAGCTTAGAACTAGGATTCAGCCTTTTCATCGACTGGTTCAATCCAAAAGGCAACAAAATGGCTGGAAAGCAAGTTTCGATGGGAGTAATTTCTCTCAATTGTCTCAACCTTCCACCTCGGCTTAGATTCCAAACTCAATACACATATTTGGCTGTCATTATCCCCGCACCAAAGCAACCAGATATGATAACCATCAACAACATCTTGCAACTGCTCATCAATGAGCTTTTGGTGCTCAATAGGGGGATCAAACTTACCACTCCAAAACACCAATCCGGGCGCAAGGTATCAGTGAAGGTGATATGTTTGATTGGTGATATTGTAGCTAACCATAAAGTTGCAGGGTTTATGTCACACTCAGCAAGGAACTTCTGTTCATGGTGCAAAATTAAGGATGATGAACGAAAAGATCTGGTATTAGGGAGGCTTCGTAATGGAAGAAACGTACTGAATGCATCGTTTAAATGGAAATCAGCTGAATCAACAACCATCCAACAAAAACTGGCCAAACAGAACGGAATACGATGGTTGGAGCTAAATCGCTTACCTTATTGGGACCCGGTAATGAGTGTGGCACTAGGTGTAATGCACAATTGGTACGAGGGAGTACTCCAGCATCACTTTCGTTACCGTTGGGGTTTTGACAAAAGTGTGGTCCAAGGGCAGGCTGAACAATTTGATGAGCCAGAAAGCGAGTTTGATGAAATGGATATTGATGCTGAAGCGATGGAAGTGGATGATTGTGAAGAATTCGATAAAGATGGTGAGCACTTTGTTTCATATCTTTCAGGTGAAGCAAAGCAAAAAATAAAAAAGAGAATGACAGAGGTCGTGGTTCCAAAAGGGGTAAGCCGCATAACAGAACAGGTCGGTGATGCCAGTTATGGTAAATTGAAAGCAAGTGAGTGGCGGGTGCTGTTTGGGGTCTACATTCCATTAGTTGCTCTGGATTCTTTTTGGGAAGACGAACCACAAAATAATCTGCTCCTTATCAACACTGGGGCTCTTATTCAATGTACATCGATCATTGGAGCCAATCAAATCTCAAAAAACGACCAGGAAGAATTCGCTCACATGTATGGAATCTATCAGTTGACCTCTGCTCAGTTATTTCCAAGTCTCAAGGTAACTCCCAACCATCATTACTCGATGCATATTCCTGAGCAGTTAGCAAAATGGGGGCCATTGATGGGAATAGCGGAGTTTGGTGGGGAAAGGCTGGTTGGGGTTTTACAGAATTTTAAGTCAAACTCACGAAATGGTAAGGGATTGTTTTGTTTAGTTTTTGATAAAATGGCTGACGAAATTCATTTTCAGGGGCAATGGAAGAAACAATAATAAAGAAGTTTGGTCAAATGCAGTGATTAAAGAAAGCAGTTGAGATGACGCAATCAGTGCCCAAAGTTAAACAGAAATTAAAAGGGAATAAAAAGGAATTGGATGACAAGACTTATGAGGTATTGCTCCGATACTTACAGGAAAAAACACCAAATTTAGTTGATTATTGCAATTTGACCACGGGCTTGCATGAAATCATCTTGAGGAATTACGTAACCGAACTCAAAGATGTGGAGTGGCATCTTGGAGTAATCATATCAAAAATCCCCCCAAACAACGTTGTATACATGAAGAGACATGAGGGTACCATTCGCTATGGTAAGGTGGCTCATGTGCTTGGGTTAGAGCAGGAAGAAGTCCTTAATTGTCAATTGGTGTATGTTCAATGGTTTGAACATGTGAAAGAGCGGGGCGAAGGGTTTGAAGCTGTAGGAAGCTATTTGTCAAGCTGGAACGTCGATAATCTCCTTTTATCCCAAAAATTCAGCTTTATTCCAATCACCGAGATCTCCGGCTTGGCTGCATATCGAGAGCTTCCAGCTTGGTCTTTAGGCTGCCACCATCGGAGTTTTGTCGTATGAAGGGTGGATAAACTGGTGGGCCTAGAGGGTGTGTCATGGTAATGGCTTGGAAATGGCAAATAACTATATGTATGGTAGGGTTCTAGACAGGTGTCATTGTAAAGAGGTTTATAAGAATTTAAAAATTTATTTTAACAATGACAAAATTATTATTTTAAAAATGTAAAAAGTTATGATTTGCACAATTACGAAGCTATTGATTTATCAATAACAGAATTATTTTTTTAAGAATTGCAAAGCTATGATTTTAAGAATAACAAAGTTATTATGTTGATAATAACAAGTTTATTATTTCAATAATAACGAAGGAATTTTTTTAATAATGACAAAGTGATGGTTTGAATAATGACAAAGGTATGATTTTGAGAGTAACAAAGTTATTATTTTAATAATAACAAAGGTATGATTTTAATAATAACAAAGGTATTATTTCCATAATACCAAAGTTATTATTTTAATAATAAGAAATTTATTATTAAAATAATAAGAAATTTATTATGTTAATAATAATAACAAAGCTATTATGTTAATAATAACAAAGGTATTATTTTCATAATAAGAAAGTTATTATTTTAATAATAAGAAATTTATTATTTTAATAATAACAAAGTTATTATTTACATAATAAATTTGTTATTTTTTTAATAATAACTTTCTTATTATTGAAATAATAACTTTCTTATTATTGCAATAATACCTTTGTTATTATTTTAATAATAACAAAGTTATTATGTACATAATAAATTTGTTATTTTTTTAATAATAACTTTCTTATTATTAACATGATAAATTTCTAATTATTTTAATAAGAACAAGAGTATTAGTTCAATAATAAGAAAGTTATTATTTACATAATAAAAAAGTTATTATTTTAATAATAACAAAGTTATTATTAAAATAATAAGAAAATTATTATGTTAATAATAAGAAAGTTATTATTAAAATAATAACTTTCTTATTATGAAAATTATAACTTTGGTGTTATTTACATAATACCTTTGTTATTATTAAAATAATAACTTTGTTATTATTAAAATAATAACTTTGTTATTATTGAAATAATAACTTAATAATAACTTAATAATAACTTTGTTATTATTAAGTTATTATGTACATAATAAAAAAGTTATTAAAATAATAACTTTTTAATTATGTAAATAATAACTTAATAATAACAAAGTTATTATTTACATAATAACAAAGTTATTATTTACATAATAACAAAGTTATTATTTACATAATAACAAAGTTATTATTTACATAATAACAAAGTTATTATTAATAACTTAATAATAACTTTGTTATTATTAAGTTATTATTTTGATAATAAAAAAGTTATTAAAATAATAACTTTGTGTTTATGGAAATAATAACAAAGGTATTATTTCAATAAGAACTTTTTTATCATTAAGATAATAACAAAGTTATTATTAAAGTAATAACTTTTTTATTATTAAAATAATAACTTTTTTATTATGTAAAAAAAAACAAAGTTATTATTGAAATAATACCTTTGCTATTATTTCAATAATAACAAAGTTCTTATTTGAATAACTTTGTTATTATGTAAATAATAAGAAAGGAATTATTGAAATAAAAAAGTTATTATTTACATAATAACTTTCTTATTATTGCAATAATCCCTTTGTTATTATTTCAATAATCCCTTTGTTATCATTTGTTATTTTTTTAATAATAACTTTTTAATATTAACATAATAAATTTCTAATTATTTTAATAATAACAAAGTTATTATTTTAATAATAACAAAGTTATTATTTTAATAATAAAATTGTTATTATTTTAATAATAACAAAGGTATTATTGCAATAATTAGGAATTTATTATGTTAATAATAAGAAAGTTATTATTAAAAAAATAACAAATTTATTATGTAAATAATAACTTTGTTATTATTAAAATAATAACAAAGGTATTATTGCAATAATTAGAAAGTTATTATGTTAATAATAAGAAAGTTATTATTAAAATAATAACAAATTTATTATGTAAATAATAACTTTGTTATTATTAAAATAATAACGAAGGTATTATTGCAATAATTAGAAATTTATTATGTTAATAATAAGAAAGTTATTATTAAAATAATAACAAATTTATTATGTAAATAATAACTTTGTTATTATTAACATAATAACTTTGTTATTATTAACATAAGAACTTTGTTATTATTAACATAATAACTTTGTTATTATTAACATAATAACTTTGTTATTATTAAAATAATAACTTTGTTATTATTAAAATAATCACTTTCTTATTATTAAAATAATAACTTTGGTATTATTTTAATAATAACAAAGGTATTATTGCAATAATAAGAAAGTGATTATTTTAATAATAAGAAAGTGATTATTTTAATAATAACCAAGTTATTATTTTAATAATAACAAAGTTATTATTTTAATAATAACAAATTTATTATTTTAATAATAACAAAGTTATTATTTACATAATAAATTTGTTATTATTTTAATAATAACTTTCTTATTATTAACATAATAACTTTCTAATTATTGCAATAATACCTTTGTTATTATTAAAATAATAACTTTGTTATTATTTACATAATAACTTTGTTATTATTTACATAATAACTTTGTTATTATTAAAATAATAACTTTGTTATTATTTACATAATAACTTTGTTATTATTTACATAATAACTTTGTTATTATTAAAATAATAAGAAAGTTATTATTTTAATAATAACAAAGTTGATATTTCAATAATAAGAAAGTTGTTATTTCAATAATAAGAAATTTATTATTTCAATAATAATAAAGTTATTATTAAAATAATAACTTTGTAATTATTTTAATAATAACAAAGGTATTATTACAATAATAAGAAAGTTATTATTAAAATAATAACAAAGGTATTATTGCAATAATAAGAAAGTTATTATTCCAATAATAAGAAATTTATTATTTACATAATAAAAAAGTTATTATTTAAATAATAACAAAGTTATTATTTCAATAATAAGAAAGTGATTATTTTAATAATAAGAAAGTTATTATTTACATAATAAAAAATTTGTTATTTTAATAATAACTTAGTTATTATTTTAATCATCACTTTCTTATTATTGAAATAATAACTTTATTATTATTTAAATAATAAGAAAGTGATTATTAAAATAATAACTTTCTTATTATTTAAATAATAAGAAAGTGATTATTAAAATAATAACTAAGTTATTATTGAAACCTTGTTGTTATTGAAATAATAAGAAAGTTATTATTGAAATAATAAGAAAGTTATTATTGAAATAATAACTTTGTTATTATTGAAATAATAAGCAAGGTATTATTTTAATAATGAGAAAGTGATTATTTCACTAATAACATAGTCAACTTCATTTTGACCGCAGACATATTTTTCATTATTCAAATAACCATTTGCTCAAATTGAGACTAGGTTTCTTTCTTTCCTCAACTGAACAATTTCTCCACATTGAATTGACCATACAATAGTCATTAAGTCACACGTCTTTGAACCAATCAACCCAAGAGATGAGTTTGAAAGAATGATCACAGTTGTAATTGGCCTTGCATGAAACTCTTGTATATTATTTATGTACACTACATGCCAACGGCCCTCTAAGCAAACCCATATCAAAGACTATTTACAATTTCTTTTTATATTTATTTTTATTTAATAAAATTTATAATCATGTATACTTTACTATATCAGGCGTCAAAATAAATACCAACATTTTTCGAGTAAGCACAACCTACACCCCGTTCAATCAATTCATGTTTCTAAATATCATAGTGCGCTCCATTTTTCCACTCTAAAAAACCTTTTTCACATCAAAGCAAACATTAGTTAAGCTCACCAAAACATTAAGAACATGAGCGACATCTCTCACTAATAGAACCAGCCATCTACCAACCCGCCCATTCATTTGCAAACCCACCATCTTTCGAGCCAGACGCAAAAGTAGAGGGTCCATCCGCGTCGTTCATTTCAGTATCCCTATCAAAAAAACTGGGGTCCTCTTCTAGCTCTTGCCCACTATTAGCATCGTCCATCTCTTCCTCTGATATATCAAGATCTTCCTCATCACTTTTGACTTCTGATGTTGAACCAGAACTAATTTCATTGTCGTCACCAACCTCAATCTCGTGGGATAAATCGTATGGAACAACAACATCGTCCCAGTACTTTTGAGAAAAGTTCGCATCACTTAATCGTTTGTCTGGGTGTTGTTTTCCCCGAAGGGATCTTGATACATCAGGCAAAAATGCCACATTGAATGTGTCGGCAAATATAGTATTTTCTCCTGCGGTTCGATCATTGAACCACGAAGCATCGTAAAAGTCGATTGGGAGTCCCCTAGGCACCCTTTTGCATATTGACTCCATAGGTTCCGATGGCTCTTTGCGGATGCGCCTTTGCTATCGTTTGCCACTGTCCTGTTCAGCTTTGGAGATCTCTTCGTCAACTCTCCGCATGAAGCTAGTTGCCTGTTTTGATCGAAAATTCAATTGTTTGATGAAAGAAATATTTTTCTTGCTATCGTACTCGTCGTCACTATGCGCATCTGTTTTTGCTAAAATCTTCAAGTATCGTTTGGGGAACCCATGAGAAACCCCAAAATGATAACGAGTATCTCTCAACTGACAAACAAACAATATTAACAAGGCATGAAATTATGTGAGATTTATACTACTTATCAACTTACTCTTTTTCTAGCTCGCAAGATTGCTTTCCTTTCTTCATCTTTCTCAAACCTTCCAGTTTCGATTACCTCTCTTCTAAACCTTTGAGCCATGACCCAATGAACATAGTGGTTGTAAGATGCTTCAAGTAGATGAAGACTGTTCAAAAATTTGAGGTTAATGTTCATGTATTCATAGGCTCCTGCAACAGCTATTTGACGAAACGATTGAATTGCACTAATCCGACACGCCTCGTTATAGAGCGTATCACTTGCATCATTCAAGTCAGGGGCCCATCGGCGTATGCCAAGTTTTGCAAGCAACGTTTGAATATATCGAATTTAAAAATCTTTCATGTTGATAATTCCTTGGCCCACTTTCTTCCTGCCAGCTGTGGCACCTCTAAGTGTAATGATTTCGGATTCTGGCAGCAATGGCATCGTTGTACTGCTTTCCATGACATTCTTGATTTCTTCAGCAAAGGAAAACTTTTGATTGAATTCTCTGAGTAAGTCGTAATTAGGAGCAATGGGGACTGATCTTTGGTATATAAGGCCCCACAGTATTTTTATATGGACATAAAATGCCTCCTATCAGACCAAAAAACATCATTAGGCGGCTGAAACCTATTGCTCAGTTAAAAAACTCAGCAGAAACTGACCTTGGTCTTGATAAACGCTTCTGGAACTTCAGCCATCTGAAGTTGATTTGGATGACGTTTAGGTGTGGTGGCTGGCAAAGGTGTAGAAACTGTTTGGCGACGGCTTAATTTTTTAGATTTCTTTCCCAAATTTGCTTTCTTGGTTGGTTTAGTTTGTAGCTCGAAGTCCTGTATTTTAGCTAATAAGGATTTAAAGGCTTTTTCTCTACTTTCAAGTTGAAGCTGAAGATCAGTAATTTGTTGAGATTGAGATTTCTTTGGCAAAGGTGTGTTTTGTGAGCAACGTCTATTTCTTGTGGGATTCATAGAAAAATTTGAGTAAAACAGCAATGTAGATATAAAGAACTGTATGGTTATCTAGGGCAACAAAGTAGAGAAAGAGAAGAATCTGAATTAGAAGCAATGTGGAAGCAAAGACGTTAGCTATAAGATGTAAAAGAAGCGATAGTGATAGGAAAATTAATAGATAATAAACCGTAAGATTAAAAATTGCACAGGCCAAGTAAATGATCAAAAATATGAAATGTGTGTTAATCGGCATGGAGGTTGCTGAGTGGGGTGAGAAAAGGAGTGAAGCAGAAGAATTCAAGTACTTAAATGTTGGTGAGGACCTTGGACGGTGTATGAAGAATCCATGGAAGTGCCATTCAACAAACAAATAAACGGGAATTAGTAAAAAGTCTTACACAGAATGATTGAAAGGTGTAATAACATCATCAATGAAAAAAGGAAAACATAGGACATAGTTTTTGATCAAACAAACGCAACGTATTGTGCACTGGTACGATTTCAGCCAAGAAGAAATTATATGCCTGTGAAAAGTTTTAGAAATAAGTAAATTTTCACATCCTGAAAGGAATAATTTCAAAATAAAATTTGGCTTACCTTTGTCCAAAAATTGATGGCCAAAATAAAGGCAGTTTGGTGCTTTGTGATGTTGATCATAGCAGTTGAGAAAGCGGTTGAGAAAGCGGGTTTTCATTACCTTGTCTTTTGTTTCAAGCAATTAATTTCTTCGGGTGTGCTTCTACCTTCGGTTGTTTGTTTCGACTTCACTGTGTTGATTTCTTCCGCCTGATTTAGGTAAGTTTTCATGTATTCGAATCTCCTTGTTTCTTTTATGAATGTCACGATGTGGGGTAAAGCTGCTGGAATACCGAAAAAATAAAAATGAAAAATAAAACTGTTAACACGCGCGAGAGACAAAAAGATTACGTCAGCGCGACGCAGTCCGCGGTACGTCACCCATTTCACCGTAGTGAGTGGTTAGTGATTCCGGGTTGCTTTCAGCTTTCACCAAGGTCCTGAGTTCGATTCCTGCCTCTGGCAACAGTGTCGTCAAACTACAATCATGCTGGCATTATGTTCATCACTCTGTAGGGGGTGCTCTGTACTGATGGCCTAGTATCCGTTGAGTTATGGTGATCTGTTAGGACTAATTGAATGATATTCTGGCTATGTTTGGGGAGCCCACACCCTCTTTCATATCTATGATTACTGTGTTCAATTTGAATTTCTGAGGTGGATGTATGGGAGTACGTCGAAGAGTGGCTAAACCAATAGATATTGGGCTAACGTTATCCAGTATACCTCAGAGTAGTCTTTTGGTGAGTTGAATTATTTTCTGTATTGAGGTGGTCATTTTATGACCGGCGGTCATAATTTGACATTTTAAATTCTTTGATCTTCCTTTTCTGTATCTGAATAGCCTAGCTTGTTTGGTTGATTTTTCTTCCCTTTCTTGATATAGTTTTATTGCTTTTATGGCAAATTATGACCGGCGGTCATAATATTGACATTTTTAACTTCTTCCATCTTCTTTTTCTGTATCTGAATGGCCTATCTTGTTTGGTTGGTCTTTCTCCCATGTCTTGATATAATTTTCTTGATTTTGGGCCAAATTATGACCGGCGGTCATAATTTTGACATTTTTAACTTCTTCTATCTTCTTTTTCTGTATTCTGAAAGGCCTAGCCTTTTTGGTTGGTTTTTTGTTTCTTCTTGTTTTCCTTTCCATATTTTATCTCTTCCTGTCTCAAACAACCAAATTATGACCGGCGGTCATAATTTTGATATTTTGAGCTATCTATATCTTCTTTTGCTGTTTCTTCACACCATCTTTTGATTGTTTTTTTTTCAAAAAAAAGAGAAATAACATTAATAAAGGCCTATGGGCCCACACTTCCCCAAACTTGTGCCATTTGTTTTATATGAGGTGGCATAAGAACAGATAACCACCCCTGTTTTTTTTTAAATAAAATCATGATACTTGTACATTGAAAAAAATCTCTTGGAAAATGTTGAGTTTGAAGTCCTTTATTGAATACTGATTTATAGCCTTGAGTGATACGATACTTGAAAAAAAATTGAAAAAATTGAAATTCCTCTTTGATAAGGCAGGAGGTCACTGCCCTGAGTGATAAGAGTGTTTAAAAAAGATTTTTTTTATAAGTTAGTTTGAATGATTTGAAATTCCTCTTTGATAAGGCAGGAGGTCACTGCCCTTGATACTAATACAGATATATACAGAATTCTCTTTTTTTTTTGGTGATTTTTTTATTTTATTTTGCTATTTTTCATATGGTTTTTTTATTTTTTACTTGGTGATTGAAATTGGATTACTTCAGCTGTTATTGAGAAATATTCAACCTTCTGTTGTGAATTACTGAAAGACATATGTCCTTCAATATTTCTCCAAATATCTTGTTGCGTTGTTTTCTTTGTGTATTTCCTTTCCATTCTGAAACAAAACCTTTGACTTCATGAATAAACATGTACCCAACATCACACCAGCAAAGAGTTCCCCCCAAGATTTCTAAACCATCTAGATTCAAGTCTTCTTGAGCCCATAACATTTTGTGATACAGTCCTTCTATTGTCATTTGATAATATCCATAAGGCTTCTTCCAGTAAGGATTCCTTAAATTTCCTTTGATTCCAATAGTGGTTAGTAATTCCAGAAAATCAACATTTGTAAGATTTGATCCAGGTAGTTCTGAAATATGTTTGGTTTGAATTATTGGTGAATCTAGCTCATAATCATACAGTTTCTTAAATGTTATTATTGGAAGTATTATGTAATCTTCCAGTCCTTCATATTCTGGTATGTCTTCCTGTATGCCATTTTGATTCTGGGAGTCATTTGGTAATTCAGATGTAGTTCCTTTATTTTGATTAAATAGATCAGTTGCGCTTGAAAAGCAGAATATTTGATCATAGGCATGATTAAATTCTTCTAGAATGCTAAGTCCAGCTAGCCTTTGTGTATTTTCTGATAACTCTCCTTCTTCTAGATCTTCAAATATTCTTCCTTGCTTATATTTATCTTCCAAATCTTCATTATTTTGTTGGTATAACTTCAAGTCATCTTCTGATTCTGCTGTTTCCATTTTTTTATCAATCCTCTTTTGAATATTTCTATCCCAAACTTGATCCATTTTGTCTTCAGTAATTATGGCACTTTCCTTTTCCAATTCTTCAAATTTTCTTTTTGCCAATGGATTGATTATGTCGTTTTTTATTTTTTCAGTATCACTAATGTACCAAGCTTTCTCCTGAAATAAATTTGAATAATCTTCTGCAATTCCTGAGGAATTTGCTTCAGGTGGCTTCAGATCCATTTTAAATTTCTTCTGTGGGCTTTCTACTTTACCTTCTTCATTCATACCACTTAACTCAAGTGCTAGCCATTTCTCTGGGTCTTCTATGGCCATGTCCAAATTTCTTCTCATCTTCTTCAGTTCCATTTTTATTTTTTCCATTGCTTCACTATCTTCTAACTTCAATTCATCCTCTTCTGGATCCTTCCCTTTAGATTTTGTTTCAGTTTGAGGTGGAATACTTTCTTTAGATGAAGATAATATGCTTGACTTTTCTTCATCTATTATCTGGTTGAAATTTTCAAATACTAAGAAGTCCAGGTAGGTTTTCTCTTCACTTTCAAAAGTGACTTCAAGATTTTTAATTTGACCAATTGGCTTCAAAAAGTTATCTGTTGATTTTGATGTGTAAGGGCTGATTTTTAATTCTGCTTTTAGGGCCATTTCCTGAGTTATAACATTCAAGTCATTTTTTGCATCAAAAATAGCTGAGAAGGGTATTTTGTTTGCTCCAAGAAATATTTTCTTCACTCTTGTTGAAGATTGACTTTCTGTTTCCTCTGTTTCTTTTCTTTTGGATGATTCTGCTCCATGTATTGACCATTTTCCAATCTCTGAAGATGCACAAAGCTCCATACCTATTGGTGGAGAAATTTGCCAGCCCATAGCTTGAGGGTTACATATTGGTAAGCATAATCGACGTCCATCTTGCTCTGGATAACTAAATATTTCCCCTTGCTTGTGTGAAAATTCCAATTTAAAATTATTATCTGCTAAAAATGGTCTTCCAAGTATGGTGTGTACAGCTCCTTTTGCTATGAATAAATGAATTTCTTTTTCTTCTCCTGTTATCAGAGTAATTGGTGTAAATTCTGAGAGTCCAACCAAGGATGTGGTATGTCCACCAATTCCTCTGAGATTCATATTGAGCTTTCTACTTGTAAGTGAGGCTTGAATTGCAATTTCCTCTGGTATTATATTAATTTCTGATCCAGTATCCACCAATGCCATTGTAGGATATTCTTCTCTTCCAATAAATACTTCCATAAATACAAGTGGGAATGCATAATGTAATCTTGGGGTATCATAGTCCCGTAGCTTTACTGAAAGTAGTCTTTCTTGAATATTTGACGTATTGACTGATTTTATTACTTCTTTTTCCTGGGTAGTTAGATTTTGTAGTTTATCAATAAAGGTTGGTGACATTGATAATATTTCTTCAAGAGTAAGATTTATCTTTTGTTCAAGTATTCTCTTCATCACATGTTCAATTATTATCTTTGGGTTATTGGGTGTAGTTTTTACCTTGTTGTTTAATTCCATCTTTTGTGAATCCTGTCTAAGTACCTCCTTATTCCTTTCCTTGGAAATGATTTCAATATTATTATCTACTTCCTTTCCTTCTTGTGTTTTCTTGTATTTTGTTGGAAGTAGAACTCTTATTTCTTCTTCAGCCTCATCTTCCTCGTGGTAGGCACCTGGTATCTTCTTTTTAAAGGGTTTGTGTGTTTCATTTTTATCCTCTTGCTGGGTTTGACTTTGAGTTTCCTGTCTTGCAGCTCTTTGCCTTGTCTGTCTAAGCCCAACATTTATTTGAATATTTTCATTTGCTGGTGATATTTGAGGAGGTTTCCAGTTTCCCCATTCTTCTATTTGAGCTATAGCTGCTGCCTTCTCACCTTTCCTTTCCTCAATTACTGTTGTCTCTTGCTTCTTTTGGGGTGGATTTGATTGTTCCATCATTTTCTTTGTAAAATCCTCCTGCTCTTTGGCAAAATGTCTAACTAATTCTTTTGCAGATTTAGGGCCTTCTGTGGGTACTCTTTGAAAATTTGGAAAAAGATATGTTCCTCCACGCTTCAAGACCATTCTTTTCTCCAAGTCTTCTGTGAGATGATTACATCTTATTGCAGAATGTCCTTCTTCTAGGCAGTAATAACACTTCAATGGCTGTCTTGGAGCCATTTGAGCTGGAACATATGGTTGATAACCAGAAGATATGGGTGGTGAAGGATATCTTGGCCTGAATGGCTGTGAGGTTTGTATAGTTCTATGATCTTGATTATTATTTGGCTGAGGTTTCGTGGGAGATTCCACTACTTCAGAGAGGTGTTTGAGCTGATTCAATACTTCCTTAACTGCTTCATTCCCAGTATCCTTTGATTGATTTTCTTGTGGCTGAGGATTTTTAATTGTTTTGGTAAGATCTTTCATTTGCTTTAAGACTTCTTCCCAGCTTTCATCTTCAAACCTAGCTTTATTCTCTTGTGACTTTGGCTGTGAAAATTCCTTCTGTTGAATTAAGACTTTGGCTTCTAGATCTTGTTCAATATACAACTTTAAGATTTCCAATCTTGGAATAATATAACCACCATCCAAAGCTTGCACCATGGCCTTATCTTTAATCATTTCTTTGTAAATAGATTCTTGAACACTTGAGGAAAGACTGGCCAAAATTTCTTGATTGTGATTGATATCTCCTTTTATATATTGAGACCTTCTGAGATAATTAATAATGGATTCATATTCACCAATGAACTTTTTATATTGGGTCATATTTCTAATTCCCCCTTCTTGTTGAATCTTTGTAAATAATTGAGTAATTGAGGACAGCTTGTATCTTCTTTCAGGTGACACTGTTCCCCATCTCCTCTTCATATCCAATTTTAATTGCTCCCAATTGCCAGTTTCATATCCCGGCATTCCTTCAATATGGTAGCTAATTTCTTGATCTTTAGTCCAAAAGGATATCTGTCTTGCTATATCCCTTCCACTTGCTCCTTCAATTTCTGCTATATTTTCTACTCTTTTAATAAATCTTTCCACTTCCTTTCCATTAAACCATAAATTATAATCCTTTGGTCTGATCTTGACAATGGGTGTATTGTTTCGTGGGATTTCTTGTTGCAATGGGCTTGAAGCCTGTGCATGAATATTAACCAGCTTTGGTAGAGTATTTGGTCTTTGTGAAGTGAATGGAGTTGATGAGGCCATAGGCCTTGAAAATGGTGATGGTGACCCTTCTTGTCTAAAGATTCTTTGCATGCTTGTAGTTTCTTCCATTGGGCTGTTTTCTGCGGTAAAACTTGACTCTTTCCTTTTCCCTTCTTTTTTAAGGAGTTCAATTAATTCTTGTTGCATTTCCAACATTCTTTGATGAAGTCTTTCTACATCAGAAATATCTTCTTGTCCTTGCATAGTCTCTTCATTTATAATTTCTTCTTTGGATTCATCTGGATTGTGTGGTATCTTTGATGATGATGCTGAATCCATATTGATATATTCTTTATTTATTTTCTCTTTTTCACTTTTCTTTTTAATTTCAAATAGTTCCTTGAGTAATTTCTGAAAATAATCTGTAACTATCTTTTGATCTTTCTTCTTAGTTCTGGGTGTACCAACTGGTATACTATAATCTATAGGTGATTCTTCTCCAGGTGGTGTTTCTCCTCTTTTTGGATAATAATAATGAAATGATTTTGTTGAAGAACTTGATGGTGATGATGATTTAGAATTTTGTAGTTTTTCTGATTCCAGATTGACTTGATAGGTGCTTGAAATTGTTTATTGATAAAAGGCTTTTTTCTTTTTATGGACTAAATTTGAATGTTTTTTTTTGATGATTGACGGATTATTGATGATTGAAGTTGTTGTTGGCCACTGTTGGGACACCAGATGTGGGAACTCCTTTTGGTGTGGGATGAAATAAGGCAGTACCTTGAGGGGGAAATTATTGGTAAGTCTGTTTTGAATTTCAGAATTGTCCAATAACCATGGGTGCTAAGGTGTATTAGCTGCCCCTCTAAATAATACTGAATAGTCAGCCTACAGAGAATCACAAAATAAAATAAGATTTGTGGCTTTAACAGATAGAGAAGACTTTCAGCAGTCTCTAAATCAGACCTATCAATAACACTACAGTAAAAATTCTGATCTAAAATTTCTGATAAAATAAACACTAGATTTTTTTATTTTTATTTTAATAAAAGTGATGATAATATATATATATATATATATGTTTTGGGTTTCTGTTATTTTAATGGAACTAATAAGAATATTTTTTTTTGTTTTTTTTTAACAATGATAAGAATATATATATTTTTATGGTTTTAGGTTGATTATAATGATTTTTTTTTTGATATGAGTACTAATAATAAGACTACTGGATTTGATTCTTTTAGTATTTTTTTTAATACTGAGTTTATATCACTACTACTTCTCTTTGTTAATAACACAAAGCTTTTGAGCAAGGCTACTAAGCTTTAACTACGGTTATACTACTATTCTTTACTAATACTAAGCTACTGAGCAAGGCTACTGAGCTTTTACTATGGTTTATACTACTATTCTTCACTAATACTAAGCTACTGAGCAAGGCTACTGAGCTTTTCACTACTAAAACACTACTACTATTCTAGATATCCTGCTAGTTCAGGGATGGTTGTGATCCTGGATAGTGGGAACTTGTTCCATGATGATGGGGAAAATGAGGGAGAGAGGACCTCTATTTATAGCTTTTGGGCCTCCATAGAGCTTCTCAAAATAGGGTACTTAGAAAAAATTATAGTTGAGAGGTTTTAGCTAGTGAGACGTGTAGTTTTGGTGTAGCAGCGTGTTTGCTGAGAGAATTATGCTGGTGGTGCTTTTTCTTATCAAGATCATGTGATGTATTTGAGATAATTTGGCTGGTGAGATTTTCTTTTTATCAGAGTGATGTGAGGTCATTGAGATAATATGGCTGGTGATGTTTTCTTGAAGGTGGGGAAAGTATTTTTTGTTTCTATTTTTTACATATGTTATGAGAGAATTATGCTGGTGGTGCTTTTTCTTATCAAAATCATGTGATGTATTTGAGATAATTTGGCTGGTGAGATTTTCTTTTTGCCAAGAAAGTGGAGAAAATACAGCTCCTGACAATTGAACTTTCTTCTAGTCATATGATATATATGAGAGAATTATGCTGGTGCTTTATGTTTCTTATCAAAATCATGTGATGGGTTTGAGATAATTTGGCTGGTGAGATTTTCTTTTTGCCAAGAAAGTGGAGAAAATACAGCTCCTGACAATTGAACTGTCCTCTAGTCATATGATATATATGAGAAAATTATGCTGGTGTTTCTGTTTCTTATCAAAATCATGTGATGTATTTGAGATAATTTGGCTGGTGATGTTTTCTTGAAGGTGGGGAAAGTATTTTTTGTTTCTATTTTTTACGTATGTTATGAGAGAATTATGCTGGTGGTTCTTTTTCTTATCAAAATCATGTGATGTATTTGAGATAATTTGGCTGGTGAGATTTTCTTTTTATCAGAGTCATGTGAGGTCATTGAGATAATATGGCTGGTAATGTTTTCTTGAAGGTGGGGAAAGTATTTTTTGTTTCTATTTTTTACATATGTTATGAGAGAATTATGCTGGTGGTTCTTTTCCTTATCAAAATCATTTGATGTGTTTGAGATAATTTGGCTGGTGATGTTTTCTTTTTTTGGTGACTTTGTTGCGTATTTTCTGAGAGAATTATGCTGGTGGTTCTTTTTCTTATCAAAATCATGTGATGTATTTGAGATAATTTGGCTGGTGAGATTTTCTTTTTATCAGAGTCATGTGAGGTCATTGAGATAATATGGCTGGTGATGTTTTCTTGAAGGTGGGGAAAGTATTTTTTGTGTTTCTATTTTTCACGTATGTTCTGAGAGAATTATGCTGGTGGTTTTATTTTAGTATTGTATCATTTAACATGGAGATTGCATCATTTCTATCAAGTTTGACGCGTGTCATTATTACTAATCAAACATTTGTTCTTGGAAAATATATTGAAATTTTATGCATAGCCTTGAGGTATTTCTTCTTTAAATTGAATCAAGGTGGGGAAAATACAGCTCTGATGCTGTGGTGCGTCTTCATATACCTTTATTTAGATTAACTCCTTTTAATTGCATAATTTGTTATTGATGATGCAATAAGGTGGATAAATCCTTTGATACTATACTGTTTTGATAAGATCTTGAGGCTGTGTATTGTATATTTCTGTTTGAAATCTGTAGTTGTAATGTGTAAATATGTTTTGCGTAAGTTGTTTTATTATCATTTTTTTCTTTTGTTTTATTGGTAAGCTTGAAACTGGTACTAATGGTATGGAATACCACAATGCCTGTCAGCAAGGATCTTGGGGGTCTAGCTCCCCCTTAGAGCTGGAGTTCCTTTTCCCCCCCAAATTTAATCTTTCCAATTTATTTTTCCTTCAATTCTTCATCATGTATTATACTTATAATTTACATATGTAATTCAATTCAATTGTACAGTACAATACAGTAATAATTGACACCTCATATGTAAATCAAAGTTCACTTATGTAATACACGCGCACATTTTGACATTTCAATTGAATTCAATTGAAAATACTTCAATTCCTCATAACTTCTAAACTAAACACAACACCTCAATTTTAACACAAAAATTGATGGTTAACACCACATGTGGTGTGAATTAAATTAAAGTTTTGAGGATTTTCAAATTTTGTATTGAAAATACTAAAAACTTAATTTAAGCTTATTTAGAGTTGAGTTACAAGAATTTCACTCAGAGGTGACCCCACCTGATTTTTTATGAGGAATCCAATGGTGAAATCATTTTTATGTATTTATTTCTTGGATAAAAAGTTATAATAAATTTTATTTAACTTTTTTCCAAATTTATTTATTTTTTTCACAATTTGGTTAAAATTTGATTTTTACTTAATTTTTTCAAGTATAAATGTAATTTTATACTTACAAAATTTTAATGTATTTTTATTTTTTAATTGTAATTAATTTTTTAATTTTAATATAATTTTATATTTATATTTTGATTCTTATTTTAATAATATAAATAAATTTATTTTATTTATATTAATATGTTATTTTTATATTTGTGGTCTTTTGGGTATATGAAATTACCTCTAAGGCTCACATTCCCTCCCCCTAAAATCGAATATTACTTTGTAATATTGGTGTTTCTAGTGTGCCTGAATCTCCTGAGGAGTTTGGTAGCTTCTGGTATATCTTTTTCTTCTAACCATTCATCTTCACAAGTTGTGTCACTGTACCTAACAAGGTATTCCCTTACTTTTTTGGTTCTTAATTTTCTTTCTTTAAGAACTTTGCTAATTTTCTTGGTACCAGATGTCTCAATAGGAGGTATACCTTGGGGAATCTTATTCCTCAAGGGAAATTTCTCAGCATCACTAGATTTGTATGGCTTTATCAAGCTTACTGGAAATGTAGGGTGCTTATTGCTAGGATCTTCAGATAATTCTACTTCAATAGCATTTTCTCCATGGAGGGCTTTAATCACAAAAGGTCCTGCAAAGGAGTCTTTCAACTTTTTACATCCTTTGATGTTATTGAAGTTAGTGGTGGATACAAGAACTAGGTCCCCCACTTTGAAATCTGGAGTTGCATGTGATTTATCCCATTTATCTTTAGCATATGCAAAAGAGTCCTCCATACATCTTACTGCATTCTTTCTAGCTTTGTCTAGCATTCCTTTAAAGCTAGCAGCTGTGGGATGTATTTCAATTAAGTCTTTCCTCAAGGAATCTTGGGGTAACTTGGGGTTCCATCCGTTTTCTAGAATAGCAGGAGTCTGATTGGTACTGGCAAGGATTGATGTTTTATATGCTAATTCCAGTGCTGGTAACAGAGTACACCAATCATGGGTAAATCCATCACAATCTTTGAATTCAAGGCCATATGCACAAAATCTTCTCACCATGTCCTCTAAGGTTTGGATCATCCTTTCAGCCAGGCCATCAGTTTGTGGGTGGTAGGCTGTAGAGAAAAACAGTTTAGTGCCAAATAATTGGTGAAGATTTGTCCATAGTGCTGAAGTGAATTTGGGATCTCTATCACTGATGATATTTGTAAATATCCCAGTCCATGACACTACTCTATTCCATATCAGAAGAGCTGTATCCATGGCTGTATCATCTTTGTGACATGGTAAAAAAGATTGGAGTTTTACTGAATCTGTCCACAGTTACTAGGCAAGCATTATAGCTCCTGTCACCTCCTGGTGGTAGGGCAGTTACCCAATCCATATGGACAATTTCCCAAGGTCTGTTTGGTTCTTGGATTTTTATCATATTTCCAAGTCTTTTGCCAGTGGATTTATTTGCCTTTTTGCATCTGTCACAGGTTTTGCAATACTCTGCAACATCTTTCTGCCACATTGGCCACCATATGCAGGTATTTACTTTCTCTCTTGTTCTGTCTTCAGACAGATGTCGTGAAAAGGGACTATCATGGCATTCTTTCAGTACAAGATTGATTAATGACCTGTCTACAATTGTCATGACACATGTGTGATTGGTTCTGTGGTAAATTATACCATCCAGTAGGTGAAATCTTCCTTCATCATAAGATTTTCTCCATACTTCATCCAAGGCATGTATTAGAGAGTTGTCTTTACAGTCTTTGTTAAGTAATTGGCATAAGATGCTACAATTCTTATCTTGAGTGTAGCTGCTTCTGACTTCTTCAAAGAAGGTGGTGTTCAAGTCTGTAACACTTATTCCTTCTATTGGAATTTGTGGTGAAGCTTCTTCTGGCACATAAGCAGGATTATCAATATTATTTGGTAATGGCCATCTGCTTAGTCCATCTGCATTCTTATGAATATTCCCATCCTTATGAACAATAGTCATATTGCCTCTGTATTCTTGTATGGCTATTTGCCATCTGAGCATGTGTCTGTTGGGTGTTTTAATGTTCAAAAGTGATTTGACAGCTGTACAATCTGTTATCACTTCAAAAACACATCCCTCTAAGAAGTAGTTCAATTTTTCCAAGGCCCAGACAAGGCATAGACATTCCATTTGACTTGCTCCATATCTGGCTTCAGTTGGTTTGATTTGCCTGGATATGAAACATATGGGTCCTTCTACAGGCTTATCATTTATGATCTGAACTTGGTGAAGTGCAGCACCCAGTCCATCCCCTGATGCATCAATATACAGTTTGAAAGGCAATTTAAAGTCTGGCATCAGTAAGAGTGGAGCAGCGGTCAATGCTTCTCTTAGAGACTCAAAAGCTTTGACTCTGTCAACAGTCATCTCAAACACTGTGTCTTTGTCACACAACTTATAAAGTGGTCTTGCTATGGATTGAAAATTTTTAATGTGTTGCCTGTAATATCCTGCAAAACCTAAGAATGACTGAATTTCCTTCTTATTCTGAGGCATGGGTTTTAACAATACTGCTGCAACTTTGTTTTTGTCAATTCCAAGGGACAAACCAGATACAACATGTCCTAGTGCTTTAAGTTCTTCAAATCCAAAATGACATTTCTTCAAGGAGATTTTCATGTTTACTGATTGGATTTTTGTCAAAACTCTTGATAATCTGTACATGTGCTCCTCCCAAGTCTTTGAACAGATAATAATGTCATCAATGTAAATGATTAACCATCCCTCTGAGAGTTCTTCAGGGAAGATTTCATTCATCATTCTTTGGAAGTGTGAAGGTGCATTTTTGATACCAAAGGGAATCCTTAAGTATTCATACACTCCACAATGAACAATAATTCTCAAGTATTTTCTTGCTCTTGGTGTTACCACATTTGGATGGAATCCTTTAAGGGCATCCATAGTGGTTATATACACTGCTTGAGATATTTGAGTAAGGGCAATTTGGATTTTTGGTATTGGGTATCTGTCTGGGACAGTGTAAGTGTTCAGAGCTCTAAAGTCCCCAACCGTTCTGGATTTTCCATTATGCCACGCCGCTATAACTGGTGTAGTTATTTCTACTTCCTCATTGTGGCCTACTTTTCTTATCACACCAAGGTCCAGAAGTTCTTTGATATGAATTTCTAGAGCTTCTCTTGATTTTGGACTTGCTGGATAAGCAGGTCTTCTTAAGAGTGGTGGATAAGGTCTCTCAATGTTAAGAATGATGTCAACTTCATGACCAATAATTGCTCCCAGGGGTTCTTTGTGTGTAGCAAATGTTCCTCTGTGGTCATACAAAAGGGAAGAAAGTTCATTTTCTGGTTTATAAGTCAGATGAAGGCTTATTTCAGCCTCATTTAACTGTTCAGACTTGAATTTCTCTAACTCTAAGTTGACTGGTGATACTTTGTTTACTGTAATTTGTCTTTTAAATGGTAAAAAGGCAAATTTCTGGCGCTTATTGTCCCCAATTGTAAAGTATCTGTCTTTGTTATTATGTAAATATATCCCATAAATGATTAAATAGTCATTTCCCAATATAAAATGGGTACTAGAGCAATTTTCCATAACAACAAATTCAACTGTGATCCTTAAATTCCCATTTATGTGTGGGAATATGACATTGATCTCAAAGATTCCTAATGCTTTCATTGGGTTACTTGCACTGTTGAATTTTATACCATCAATTGGTAACAATTGGTCTTCAAAATTTGGTACACAAGTCCTAAGAAAAGATTTTCCAACACAAGAGCAGAAGGCTCCTGGGTAAAGCAAAATCTTGGTGGGCTTGTTGTCAATCACTACTTCTGTTATACAGGAATTACCAGCTGTATAGCCTTTTCCTCTGTTTGGTTTTGTCTTCATAAGTTGTGCATCTTGAACTTTTGATAAATCAACTTGACCATTGCTCAATTGTGGTAAGTGGGAATAAGATTCCATGATGTCAAAAGTGGCATTGATATTTTCTATATCTTTTGAAGATTCAGAAAATATGGATGACTTATCATCTGAATTGTCTTCGATTATGTCTTCTTTTTCAACATCTGGTCCCTTTTCAATGTCAATTTCATTGATTTTCCCCCTTTTTGGACATTTATTGGATAAATGGGTGGTGCTTTGGCAAATATGGCATTTTCTGACTGTATCTGCTGATTTATATTTAATATTACTAGAATTTTCTTTGGGGTTTTTGTCCACAGAATCTTTCCAAGGTGTATTAAACCTTGTTTTGAGATTCACCCTACTAGAACCAATTTTGGTTCTGGTGGTTACTTCTTCTAGTATATTGATAATATCCTCTGCTGAAGATTGTTCAGTAGTCCTGCTTTTGACAGCATGCTCTAAGTCACCTCCAGATTGTCTCAGAATTTTTCTATGGATCATAAATTCTGACATGTCAGGATATAATGCTGTTAGTCTGTCCTTTTGTTGGCAAAACCATGGTAAAGCTTTGTTTTTATCAGCATTAAATTTGGCAGATTCAAAGGCTGTTTCAACTTTAAACCTCCAAGCATCATTTGCCCATTTGTTTATGATTTTGGTTTTCCACCAAGTCCAACTCTGGTGTCCATGTGCTTGTCTTATTTTGATGTACCATCTGTGAGCTGATCTGGTAAACAAGGTGTTAAACCTGGCTGTTACCAATCTGTCTGGTAATTCAAAATCCTCTTTCATCATGTCAATACCTCTAATGAATTCCATATGGTCATACTCTCCTTCACCACTGAAGTGAGGCCATTCTTTAAGTTTTGGAACTTCTTTCAAGAGTTCTTGGCCCATTGATGGTTCCAAGTTATGAAAAGAAGTAGATAATTCATTTTTTAATTGTGAATTATCAGGATCCAATACTTGTGGATTTGAAATTCTTGTGCCCTCATTTTGATTTAGAGGTGTAGACATTCTTGGTAAGGTGTTCAGTATTTGTTCAATTTCATTCATTTTACTGTTGCTACACCTTTTGGAATTTCTGTATTCATGTTGGAAGCTTTGTATTAAATTTATTACTTCAATTTTATACATGTCTTCCTTATGTGTCAGTTCTTGCCATACCTCTGTCTGTCTTGTATTATCAGCAGTGACTTGATTAAATTTCATTGATAATTTTGATACTTCTTCTTGTGAAGCAGCAAAACACTTTTTCAAGGAAATGGTATATGTCTTGACTTCAGTAAATGAATCTGAAATGTCATCAAGGACTTTCTTGTTATCTGTCTTGATAATATTTATGGCTTGTTTAATTCTTGTTTCAATTATGTCATCAATATTGAATTTAGAATATTTATCTGTTATCTCTTCAATAATGGCAGATTGTTCATTTATTTTATTAGAAGAATTATCATTATTGGAATTTTTAATTGTCCTTAAAACTTTTTCAAAACACATAAGTGTTTCATTAATTTGGCACAGACTCAGGTTGTTTGTTTTAATGTTGTTACAAATGGTTTCATTTTTATCAGAAAGATGTTTTTTCACGTCATTTATAGCATTATACAACTCTGGGATGGAATCAAATATGTCAGAAATCATTTCTGGAATCTTAATCTGCCTTCCTCCTTCTTCTGTAATTCCATCATGGTTCTGGCCATCTGAAATACATTTTCCATGGCATCCTGCTGAATCTTTGGGATTCTGTAGCCCTGGCTGTAAGGTTTTGGGGCTGGTGCCTTCCCTTTGCCCTTGTTTGGAGTTTGTGGCTGCTTTTTCACGTTGGAATTGCTGCTGCTGGCCACTGGGGCTGTTTTTGGCACTGGTTTGGGTGGTGGAGGGATGTTTTTCCTCCATTCTAGTGTCAAAAGCATCATGTTTTTCTTCTCCATCAATGGATGCCATCCATTGAGCAATTTGCAAGTGTTGGGATGGCCCAAGAATTTTCTTACTGTCAGGTAAAAATTCATGCAATTCTTCCACAGGTCTGCAAGGATCTAGTACTCCTTGAATTGAAGTGCATTGTTGTATGCACTGTGGCTGGCTTTGTATATGTCCACAGAGGCTTGTTGTGGCGGTGTCAGCTCTTTTTGAAGGTAAAATGGTATTATCAGCTTCAGAATGACCCAATTTAGTTGTTTGGAAGTCATCAACTGACCCTTTTCCTTCTGTACCTGGTTGGCCTCTGCCATAATCACGTCTATTACCTTTTTGGGAGCTGCTTGAGGGGTTGTAGCTGGCTCCTGACCTGGTTGAAGGCATAATTATGGTTTAAAAAGGCTTAAGATAGTATTTTTACGTCAAAAAACTTACTTTTGGCCAAATTCTTAGCTTTCTGAAAAGTATTACTTATGTCCAAGTTAATTAATTCAGAAGATATTGGTTCAGGTTGATTATTTTGAGTCACAATTACAGTACTATTATGGTCTGAATTAATAGTGCTTGCAGGAACAATGCTGGTGACTGTTGAGGCTGTTTCAATGTTTTCTTGTCTTACCACATTGTCAGACACTAAAATTAATGAAAAAGCCAATTAATTAAGTAAAAAAAAGGTTATTTCAAAAAAAGAAATAAAAATATAAGCCTCACTTATAATATGAAAAAAAGTTATTTTTTTATTGATTTTTTGAATTATAAGTATTTTTTATATGTTTTTAAATTTTTCAATATAAGAAAAAAATATTTAAAAAGAGTAAAACAAAATATGTCACAGGTAAAATATCACGGCTGGGCCCCCAAATGTAAGGTGTGGATATGAAACTTTGATTAAAAATCAAGTACTCTTCCTGTCCTCAAAATTTGTATAAGGTAGAATTCAGTTAAAAATAGTATGAAATATTATTTTTAAGAGAAAACACGCCAATTTTATTGTTTATAACTTTATTAGTATAAAACAATAATATTATAAAAATTTATTGTTTTACCAACAATAAAAATTTACCAAAAAATACTCTACAAGAGATATTTTAAGGCTACAAAAGAAATTTCTTCAAGAGCAATTTCAATTGGAATTAATTGAGCAAAGAACTGCAAGCAATTAATTAAAGAAAAAAGTCTTTAAAAAGAATATTAAAGAGAAAACACGCCCAAAAGTGACCAGAGTGAATTTGGAAACAAAGTGACAAAGTTTACAGTGATGAAAGATGCTTTAATTCACTTTTGGGGTGGTTCAGGGGTAAAAATGATTACAAGAGTTACAAAAAATGATTATGATGATTTTTTCAAGTGGTTAAAAGGATTAAAATGATTTAAAAATGGTGGTTGGAATCTTTGATTGATTGGTTTAACAGTGTTTAAACTAATTAATAAAAGGAAAAGATTCTAACATGAAGAGAAAAGTGGAGCAAAGAAGACATTTTTTTATAGCCATCAATTCTCTTACTCCAAAAGTAAAATTTATTCTTGTCAGTCGTGAAAAACAGTCTGACAACAGAAAAGCCAATTATGGCATCATTGAACCCTGGTTTAGACCAAAAAAGGCTGGTTTAAGCCATTTTTAGCCATTTTAGACCTTTAAATCAGCCATTACTATAGCAATACCAGGCCTAGAGCCTTCAAAACATGTCAGAATGTGTGTAAGAGGCGTAGAAACCACTTAAAACTGTTTTTACTATGATTGTTTTATCTTAAGGGTAGTTTTACCCTGTTGGAAACAGCTAAAACTACCCCAGTTGGTATTAAAACCTCATCATCAATTGAGTCCACAGACCCTGTAACTCAATTCCAGGCCAAAAGTGATGAACTTTTGCGTGAATTTTGACATCCCACGCCTGTCAGCAAGGATTTTGGGGGTCTAGCTCCCCCTTAGAGCTGGAGTTCCTTTTCCCCCCCAAATTTAATCTTTCCAATTTATTTTTCCTTTAATTCTTCATCATGTATTATACTTATAATTTACATATGTAATTCAATTCAATTGTACAGTACAATACAGTAATAATTGACACCTCATATGTAAATCAAAGTTCACTTATGTAATACACGCGCACATTTTGACATTTCAATTGAATTCAATTGAAAATACTTCAATTCCTCATAACTTCTAAACTAAACACAACACCTCAATTTTAACACAAAAATTGATGGTTAACACCACATGTGGTGTGAATTAAATTAAAGTTTTGAGGATTTTCAACTTTTGTATTGAAAATACTAAAAACTTAATTTAAGCTTATTGAGAGTTGAGTTACAAGAATTTCACTCAGAGGTGACCCCACCTGATTTTTTATGAGGAATCCAATGGTGAAATAATTTTTATGTATTTATTTATTGGATAAAAAGTTTTAATAAATTTTATTTAACTTTTTTCCAAATTTATTTATTTTTTTCACAATTTTGTTAAAATTTCATTTTTACTTAATTTTTTCAAGTATAAATGTAATTTTATACTTACAAAATTTTAATGTATTTTTATTTTTTAATTTTAATATAATTTTATATTTATATTTTGATTCTTATTTTAATAATATAAATATATTTATTTTATTTATATTAATATGTTATTTTTATATTTGTGGTCTTTTGGGTATATGAAATTACCTCTAAGGCTCACAAAAATTAAGATTTATTTAAAATTAATTAAAGAATCAGTTTAAGAGATTTTTCCTTGAAAACTCATTTTTAAGTTGTTCATGTGATGATATTTAATATAAATAAACTTATTTTATATTTAAACTTAAAATAATTAATTGAAAAGAAGATGAAAGCTACTTGGAGCTAAGAATAACACTGGTAACTTTATATTTGAACTAAAATAAGTTACCTCAAGCTAAGAACCTTATTTTCAAGCATGGTTTTTCAGTTTTTACCTGAGAACTCCCTCTATATCCATTATGAATCATGAGAGCTTCTCTGAAGCCATAGAAAGAGACGGCACTTCACTGGTTTGGCCAACAACCAATCATCATTCCAATTACATCAGACATTTAAACAGGTAAAGTTTTATTAATTATAGAATATTATTATTAAAGTATTTTCTTAAGTATTTTATTCTTTATTGCTCTTAATTTAAATAATTGAAATCATAGCTATCAGATTATCTCTGTAATAGCCAATAATATATTTCATTATATAAAATTATTGTCTTAAATATCTTTTAGAATCCACAAATTACTCTTAAAAACTCTTAGATCTTATTTTATCATGAAGAAGTTGTTTTTATCTTTTGAAATAATGATTTGTGGTGTGTTTTTAACTAATAAAAAGTATTTAATTTAACACCTTTTGTTGTTTGAATTTTTTATTGAATCAATATTATAAGTAAGTTATCTCTAAAATTCTATGTCCTTTTTATCTACTATGAGTTTTTATATATAAAGTTTTTCTATAAGAAATATCTCTGCATAGTGTTTGTGATAACTTATTTTATAAATAATACTTATATATTACTTATAAGTGGTTAATATTATTATTTCCATGTTTAATTGTATCATTAAGAGTCTTACACTTCTTATTGTTATAATGGTCAGTGAATATATCATTAACAGAATAACTAGAATTAATTATAATTATACAAAATGTTTTATTATTAAATTTTTAATGATAATTATATTAATTTGTGGTTATAATATTTCATTTTATTATACTTTTTACCGAGGACAGTCATAGTACTCTTGATATTTGATACTATTATAAAGAGTTTCATAGACAAAACTTACAAAAGAGGCCTCCTTTTTTGGTTTTTTTAAAATAATCTTATTATCCAATCATACGCTTAGCACCAACAAGTAAGTATTAGTTAATACTTTTCTTAAGTGTTTTAATTGTTTCACAATAAATCAGGAAGATGTTAAATTTTATAGATATACAATTTACAACAGTATTTGACTTTTATATTGTTGTATTACTGTTGTAATCCAGTTTTGATTATTTGAATTCACTATTAATCCATCAAATGACTTTAACAATTCTTATCAATGTATTATTAGAGTAGTAGTAAGTTATTTCACTCAATTCTTCAACTTTTTCTCTAGTAATAGTTCTATTCAATAATTATACATTAAAATAATTCTATATTATCTTAATAAAGAAGTTTTATTATTACCAATTCTTGTAATTTCTTCTAGTAGATAATCACTGCTTACTGTTATAATAACTAGTAGTGTGAAAAAAGTAAAAGGAATAATTAAGTATAAATTTATTTATTATATTTCATCAGAACATTCATATTAATCTTTTTTAATAGTAATATTAACAAGAGTTTCATAGACAAATATTACATTTGGGGGCCTGGCCATGTTTTTTGAACCATGAACCCTTAATTGATATATTTCGAATCTCTAAAATATATTAAATAATTTTTTCTTTCATTTTAAATTTAAAATATTTTTATTTTTGAAATTTTCTTGAAAATATTTTCAAAGAAGAATTTGGATTAATTTTATATTTCTTTACACGTGGCTTTTTTCACATTCAAAAACTTAAAAAATTCTTTCTTGGGTTACTCTGAATTAATTTTTTGTTTCAAAATCTTGCAATCTAATTTTTCCTTTAAAAAGAATAATTTTAATATAAAAAAATAATAAGCTTATAAAAAGTCTTGAAAATATTTTAAAAGGATATAGAGTAATTTTTCTTTTATAAATTTTTCTAATTTCTTCAAGAAAGTATAATGTAGCTGGTAATAAGCTCAGTAAGAGATATATTACCAGTCTAAAATACTCATGAGAATAATCAGAAGAGGATGTTGAAGTGCAAATATCCAACAGGGGCACTTTATTCAAAGCAGAGTTATCCAAATGACACCCAAAAGGTGTGTGTTATTTTTCTTAATCTTTTATTTTCTATTGAATTGGCATGAAAATAGTGCATACAATGAATGAAAGAAGATTTTCAGTACAACCAGGAGGATCTGGACAAGGAAGAGGAAAGACCAGGGCTACAACTGGCAGGCCTTCCCAAGAAAGGAACATCTGAAGGATACCAGAGTTGCCCCATTGTCTAAGGTCTTTACTAACAACATTTGACATTAACTCTGAGCCTGAACGTATTAAAGGTAATTGTTTGAGGGTTGAACCACATCCAAGTGGCAGCCATAGAAAAATGTCAGCCCAAGTATATAAACTGCTGCAGAGAAGCCAAGGAAGAAGAATAACAAATTTTTCCAAGCATTTGGAAGGGGGCCATGAGCTCCCACTTACATATAAAGAGCTTTCTGGGTCAGGAAAATACCATAGAGCTCTCAGGAGGATGGAGTCCCTTTTCTTTCAAAGACAAGGTCAAAAAGATAAAGGATTGGTTGAAGAACCAAATTCTTTTATCCATAGAACAAAAGAAGGAACTGTAAATGACCCCAACTTTTGAGAAAGAAAGACCAGTAGTGTCAAACAGCTCCATAACAGTCCAAAGACAGGCCCAAAGGACCTCAGAAGAAACAGAGTGGTCCCAAGAACAATAAAGGAAAGGTAAATTGGCACAGACCTTACCCAAAAGCATACAGAATTCCCATATTGGAACCTTAAGCTGTAGAAATTTTGTTCAATATGACCAGAACCCTTATGGAGTTCACAGCAAAGGAACAGGAAAGTATGAACAGGACCTTTGCATGCAAAAAGTAGATGAAGTTGGATATATTCAGTCTATTCTTGATGTAAAATTTAATAATATTGATAAAGAATTAAATAAATTAACATCAAACACCAATGACTTGATAAACAATGACATAAATTTGACTGAATGGTGCAAAGTGAAAAATGCCAGAATTGAGTCAATTTCCAACACATTTGACAGAATGTAGAGTGTATCTTAGGTAAAAAATGCTTCATTGGAAAATCTTTCCATTAATCAAATTAATGGCCAACTTACAGATCTGAAAGATCATTTTTTAGAACTACTTAATAACACTGATTGTTCTGCTACCTATCCAGCAAGAAGTGACAGTGAGGGGCAGAAATGAAATAATGAAATGATCACATATGTGGACCAAATTGATAATAATTATGAACCCAATTGACATATTACCAGAAAACCCACACTTTTAGTTGAAGAAAAACACTCTGTGAAAGAAACTTTTACCCATTTTCTAGGTTAAAATGAAACTTCTGTAAGAGATATTTCCAAACTATAAGAATGGCCAGCATTCTCTGGTGAAGGAGAATATAACCATATTGAGCTCATCAGAACAATTGATATGTTTCAGGAAGATTTTCATATACCTTATAGAATGATAATAGGAAAATTGCACTCCTTGTTTATAAGAACTGCAAATAAATGGTATTACAAGATGAGACAACAAGATGGAAGACATTATTGGCTTTGGTGAGAATCTGAGATAATCATCAAGTGGGCCAACAATTCCTGGAGATTCAAAATGGAAAATGCTTTTCAAATTACCCTTTTCAACTCAGACAAAGATAAATCACTTGTTTGGTTCCTCAAACAAAAGGACAGACTTTCTGCTTTACAACCAGATATTTCCAACTCTATGATTAATATGAAAATATTATCAAAATTTGGCAAAGAACTAGAACATGCTATCAAGTGCAGATGTGTAGAGCCCTGTTAAACAGAGGACTATGTTAATGATATGGAAGATATCATTAGTAGAACAATAATTGGTAACACCTGGAGTAGAAAGCCTACAGAGTAAAAAATAGTCCCAAATACTTCTAGGGAGGATAGAAGACCTGCAATACCTGTCTTAAAGTGCCATAAATGTGGGAGAATCTCACATTTAGCTATCACTTGTACCAAGAACACTAAAATAAATTAATTTCCAGTCATTGAGGAGGTTCAGTGTGCTGGAGAGAAAGAAGAATCTGACCAAGATTCTGCAATTTCTGATGACACGCCAGAAGTTGACTATCCTATTGAGAGAATCACAGCCTTCTTTGAATTCACTGAAGTCAATACTCACTTGCCACAATATAGTGAAGATTGCTACAACCTGACCAATATTCAGGAGGACAGAATATGTAAGACCAAAACTTCTAGAGGCAAAGGTTACACTACTAGAACATCTTGTATCACATCAATATTGATGAATGATGTTGAAGCCAAAGTCAATTTTAACACAGGAGAATTTTGTACTTTTGTAGGAAAGGACTACCTTCAAGTAATACTTCCCAAATGAGAAACCCACATATTACCAATGGAAGGTGTGCAATTTGGTAGTTCCTGTGAGCCTTGAGGTATATTTTACATACCCAAATAGGCCACAATTATCTTAAAAAGAAATTTTGAATTATGCAAAACTCATAAATCATGCATATATCCAACATTCATCATTTTCAATTTCAGAAAAGATGAATAACTTTTTATTGAGTAAGTAAATCCATGGATTTAAGACCAGACTTGGATTCTACACAAAAATTCACCTAGGGTAGCTCCATAGAGTGAATAAGCTCAATTTAAGTATTTGAGGTGGTAAAATGGAAAATACTTCAATACCACATCATTAATACCACATAAAAGATCCGTGAAAATTTTTGTTTTTCTTAATTTTTAGCCAAAATAATGGGAAAGTGAGAAATCCCATGTTACATATACACTAAGAATAGTGTTATGCATGTTTTGAGCACTTAATATCATGGTATTCTTACATGGACTGTTGGTACACCCATAGTGGATATCTCACTTTAAGCTTAAATTACTATTTTGACGTAAAAATTAGGCAAGGGGGACAAAAGACATCAAAGAGAGCCAGGGTACCCAACTTCTGAGGCCTCAGAGGCGTGGACAGCTCCAGAGCATAGATCCATGGCTCATCTTGGCCCAATTGGTAAACTAAAACTCTTTGGGAACTTGGTTACCAAGTTACACCTACTGTAATCATAAGAAAAATAGCAAATAACCTGCTATTTTGACGTGCCAAGGAGGTAATGAGCTACTTAGACTCCTGTAACCACGTCAATTCTTGATGACTTTCCATGACTAGACCCTAAAAGAGTAATTAAACCCTTTTGGGATCCATATTCATTGATTTACCTCATAGCAACCAGCAAAATACTGCTATTTGCAATTCTACGTAGAAATGAGGTAAAAACTTCAAAAATTCATTAAAAATACAATTCTTAATGAATCTTTCTGAAACTTTCAGGACCAATGAAGAACTGTATTATCTATGGTAAAACCAAAAAGAATTATGGTTTTACTAGTAAAATTAAAAGTTTTACTTACAGTCCATTTTTGACCATTCTACGTGAAACACTGAATCTTCAAAAATTCACAGTAATTACAACCTGTGATGAAATTGGCAATAAAATTGATAACTTTGAGAAATCAAAGATTATTTTAGAATGAAAGAAGATTTACAGATGTTACTCCTTTTATTCTTAACCATATTGGGGTTGGTAGTCACGTAAAAGCATCAATTAAGTAATTATGATAATCTTACGCGACAACAGATGATGCAATCATTAATCCAAAAGGGTTTATTGTTTTCTCACTCACTGGTTTTTCAGTTTGCTCCATGGAACGCCTCTGTGAGCTGTTGTTGACTTAAAAGAAGCCTCTTCTTGCTGTTTTTTCCAAGAATCATCTTATCAATTTATTAAATCATTATTACCAACAAGTAAGTATTAGTTAAAGCTATTCTTAAGTGTTTTAAATCTTTCAAAATCATCCAGAAAGACGTGAAATCATAGAATCCAACTATATTTTGTTGTAATATTGTTATAAATCCTTTTGATCCCTTAAATACACAATTCCACGTCAAATTTCTCTACTCTTACCTATCAATAAGTTCTTTGGAGTATTAGTGAGTCATTTATTCTTAATTCTTAAAGTTTTTCTCTAGTAATAGTTTTCTTCAAGAATTATCTTTATAATTATTCTTGCAAAAGATAATTATATATTAAAATAATTTTATTATTTTAATAAAGAAGTTTTTATTATTAAATTCTTCTTGTAATTGATTCTTGTAGACAATTACTTGCTCACTGTTAAAATCACTAGTAGTGCTTAACACGTGAAAGAAATAATTTTTAATTATTTAATTGTGGTTATAATAAGATTTTATTATTATATTTCATAAGAACAGACATAGTACTGTTGATTAATAGTAATATTATCTCCAGTTTCATAGTCACATCTTACAGTTCCAGTAATAAAATGTACCCTTTGGGTATCTTGGAAACCAACATGATATTTCCCCACCCTGCAGGAAGTATGAGAATGAAAACAGAAATAGTATTAATTGGAAATTGTACTTCTTAACATATCATTCTTGGAAATTACTACTTAAGCATTTATGGTATTCCATACCATTTTTTTCCCCAGGTTCAAGCTCAAAATAGCACATAAAAGCAGTAAATCTAACCCACATGAAGACTTACAGTCAAAATTTACACCAAAAGGTCAGTTTTACAGCAACAAGCTGGAGTTAATTCATAATACCATGGCATAGGCATCAAAGGGCAGTGTATGTGTTTGAAGAAATTATTCAATTTAATTATGAATATGTAAAAATCATGTTACATATAGCAAACTAGTTACAAATAATAAGGTACCACCCTTTAAATTACACACACCAGCCAGATTTACACACCTCTTATAGCCACTGGACTCATGAATCAAGAAAGATACACCTGAATGAACTACACAGCCACCTTGTATTAAAAATAGAAAAATAACATGATTCAAAGATCAACCCCATGGAATTCCTGAAAGTCATTTACAACACAGCCACAAGACTACCTTATCTTCTATACACAGTAACCCCACTTTAAAACTTAAAACAGAATCAAAAATCTTTACACCACTTATCACCTCATGCAAGTCAAAACTAGCTATAACAGTCTGCATGAAGCACACCCCCTTATATAAATATCAACCAAAATACTATGCACAGTATGTGTAAAACTGAAAATCACACCATCTCATACACAACAGTAAATTCATCAGTGCAAGAACTTATCACCTGACCTCATTTTACAGTTTGAAAAGGAATCAAAGAAACCATGCTCGCTAGATAAATGAAAAATCTACTTCTACCAAGCCTAAATTATGACATATGCAAAGGAAATACAACTTCATCGTGTGATACTGCACCCACCAATAGCATATCATGTGACAGAAAAACACTGTGCACCAGAAAAATCCCCAGCCAAAATGAAATCACCTCATGCATGCAAGGAAAATCAAAGAAGATCATGTCATAACCAGCTCACAAAAAAAGAGTCATGTGATAAATGGAGGCTGTGCAGAAGGAACCTTATCACCAAACCTGAAATCACCTTCCCAATAAAAGAAAATTTCTCACCAAAAACAAAGTCACATTTTGCAATAAAGAGAAAGTGAAGTGGAAAGACAGCTCCCATGGAGGCCCCCCTGGAATCCCAAAAGGTATAAATAGAGGGGCTCTCTCCCCCAAAATCTCAAAATTGCCCCATGCACATTATATCCCCTGCACATTGTAAGCACAGGAATAAGCCATCCCTTACCTGGGAGGTAGTCTAGTATATTATAGCTAATTTACTTTCCCAGAAGCTAAGCTCAGTAGAAGTATAGTGTTGAAGATTTCCCAGTAGCTAAGCTCAGTGGAATATTAGTATTAAAAATAAAAATTATCCAGTACCCATTATGGTTACTAATTTATTAAAAATGTTTATCCAGTAAAATTAACACTATTTATCAAGACTTAAAATTAACTTACCATTTTAAAAATCCAATAAAAAAGAAAATTACCTTTTAAATTTAACAAATACAATTTTATCTTATAATTAATTACTCTTAACAAATAACAAACCTTTGAGAAATATTATTCTATGCTATAATAGCTTTGCCTCAACAGAATTACCTTTTTCAACACTCATCAAATTTTCCAGAACACCTTAAATAACCCATCTTACTAAGCTTTTATAACCAAGAAGAAGCCACTCACCCCCAATTTCAGTAAAAATAAAAATTATACAAACAATCATTTCATGAAAATTCAAAAATTAACCAAATCACTGAAATTCAATTTCTTGTTATATATTTAATAGGTCTGATCTGAGACTTATTAAGTTGTAAAGCCACTTACAATTTTTTTTGGTTTGTGAGCTCCAAAGAGGATTTTGTTCAGTATTTTAGGAGGGGAAGGCAATACACCCTTGCAACCCCTGGTTACAGGAGTTATTAGAAATTCAAAACTATTTACCTGTGATTTCCCCCTGCAGATACTTCCTCATTTTAATCCCACACAAGAGGAATGCTCAAAAAATTAGTAACCATAAAAACAGATATTTTTCAATTGGAAAGAACAATAGACAAAAGTTTTCTTTTTCAATATGCACAGACAAATATCAGTAGTATATTCAAATAAATATACATATGAGGAGGAATTTGTTTCAAAAAAACTTAGTGAAGCACAAATTAATCAAGCATTATCATCCAAAATTAAACAAGCGCTTTTTCATGTGTTAGACACATATCAGAATGCTTTTGATTCAGATAATGAACCATTAGGAACTATGAAAGGACATGAGGTTGATATTGATTTGAATATTAACAGACCATACCCTCCAGTACTTAGAAGACTAGATTTCCCAGCAAGCCCCAAATCTAGAGAAGGCTTGGAAAAACATATCCAAGAGTTAATAAAGTCTGGTGTACTGAGGAAATTAAGCAATAATTGATAAGCTGAAGCTACAACTCCTGTCATTATTGCTTGAAATCATGATTAAGCAAGGATGGTTAGAGATTTTATATTATTCAATACCTACACAGTTCCGGATAGGTATCCGATTCCTAGAATTAAAGAGACATTGGCCCACTTATTTGAAGCCAAGTACATACCCTCAATGGATAAATTGAAAGGATTTCATCATGATTTCTTGATGTCTAGATCTAAAGCCAAGAAATTACTTAAAATTATCCCTCACTGTGTTATTTATGAATATCTGATAATTAGCTTTGGGATCAAACAGTTTCCATTACATTGTCAAAGAATAATGAATACCACCTTCCCTACAGAATTTTCTGAATGATGGCTCATTATTTAAATTGATGACATAATTAGATTTTAAGACTCATGGTATTTTCACTATGAAAGACTTGAAAGAGTACTGGACAAAGCTGCATAAGTGAATATAAAAATTTCACTTAAGAAATTCAATTTTGGTTTTGAAGAACTTAAGGCACTCCAAAATCTAGCTTCATGATTAAGCTTGGGTATTGAAAATAATAAATTAGCATAAGTGTTACTTAAGACTATACCCCAGGATGGCAAAATGAATGATGTATTTTCTTGTATTTTCCAGTTACTATATGCAGAATCTGAAGGATTTTGCAATTGTAGCCAAGTCACTCAACAAGATCTGTGATAAAAAGAAAGTATTTGAGATGACATAAGAGAGAAGTAAAGCATATTAGAAGATAAATGAAGCCCTCACAGAATCACCTTCACTTCCCATTCCTGAACAGAATATACCTTTCAAATTGTACATTGATGAATGTGGAGATGGATTAAGGGGAGCCTTACATCAGGTCCAAATTATCAATTAAAACCCAACAAAAGGAACAGTTTTTTATATATCAAGAAAAATCAAACCAACAGAAGCCAGATACGGTGCAAGCCAAATGGAATGCTTATGTTTGGTATGGGCACTTAATGAACTACACCATTATCTTTATGGAAGTGCTATTGAAGTATTAGCTGGCTTTAATTTTAAGGTTTGGATATGAAACCTTGATTAACAATCAAGTACTGGACCTGTCCTCAAAATTTTCATAAGATGAAATTTAATGAAAAATAGTAAGTTTTAGGAGTTTTAATATAAAAAATGCCAAATTTATTTTCTTTGACTTTTCTATTATGAAAAAATGACATTAACAAGATTTATTTTTTACCAAAAATAAAAAAAATTCAAAAAATACTCTACAAGAAACATCCAAGGCTACAAGAGAAATTTAAATTGGAATTTATTGATCAAAGAGATGCAGGGAATTAATATAAAAACAAATTCTTAGAAAAATTTAGAGAGAAAACATTCCCAAAAGTGACCAGAGTGAATTTGGAAACAAAGAGACAAATTTAAGAGTGATGAATGATGCTTTAATTCACTTTTGGGGTCATTCAAGGGTAAAAACAATTATAATAATTTTCTCACGTGGTTGAAGGTCTGAGAATGATATTAAAGTCATGGTTGGAATCTTTTATTTATTGGCTTAACAGTGTTTAAACTAATTATAAAAGGAAAAGATTCTAACATTAAGAGAAAAGTGGGGCAAAGAAGACCTTCTTTTATAGCCACAAATTTTCTTACTCCAAGAGTAAAATTTACTCTTTTTAGTAGTGAGAAACACTCTTACAGCAGAAAATTCAATTATGGCATCCGTGAACCCTTGTTTGGACCAAAAAAGGGCTGGTTTAGACATTTCAGACCCTTAAATCAGCCATTGATATAGTAATACCTGGTTTCAAGGCTTCAAAACACGTCAGAGTGTGTGTAAGAGACTTCAAAAATGGTTAAAGCTGTTTTTACTAAGATTGTTTTAACTTAAGGGTAGTTTCAATCTCTTGGCGACTGTTAAAACTTCCCTGGTTGGTATTAAAACCTCATCATTGATTGAGTCACAGACCCTGGGACTCATATCCAGGCCAAAAGTGATGAAATTTTGCATAAATTTGGACATCCCATTTGTAAGGTTTGTCTATGAAACTCTTGATAATAGTAGCAAAAATCAAGAGTACTATGACTGTCCTCAGTAGAAATATATAATATAACAAAATATTATGACCACAAATTTAAGTATAATTATTAAAAATAATTATATAAAAAAAATAAATTTAATTATTATTATAGAAATATAATAATAATAAAAATAATAATAATTATAATAAATTATAATTATTCTATTATTGTTATAGTCACTGACAGTTATAACAATAAGAAGTGTAAAGCTCTTAATGAGACAATTACATGTGGAAATATGAATATTAACCACTTAGAAATAATACAAATATTATTTATAAAAGAATTATAACACACACTGTGCGGAAAGAATTCTTATAGAATAAAAATTCTATATAAAAAAACTAATAATTAGATAAAAAAAGATATAGAACTTTAAAGAAAACTTACTTATAATATTTGTTTAATACAACAAGTCAAACAAGAACAGTTATTATATTAAATAATAATTATAAGTTAAAAACACGCCAAAAATCTATATTCTTAAAGATAGCACAACTTTTTATAATAAAAATTATGATTAAAGAGTTTTTAAGAGGAATTTGTGGATTTTAAAAGATATTTAAGATGATAATTTTATAATATAAAGTATATTATTGATGATTACAACAATAATCTGAATTCTATGATTTCAATTCTTTAATTTAAAATTAATAAAGAATAAAATAACTTAAGAATTACTTTAATAATAAGATTTTATAAATAATAAAACTTTACCTTTTTAAATTTCTAATATGATTGGATTGATAATGAATGATGGACAAAAACAGTGATGAAAAGACTCTTTTTATGTCTTCAGAGAAGCTCTCATGATTCATAATGGATATAGAGGGCGTGCTCAGGTCAAAACTGAAAAACCATGCTTAAAATTAAAGTTCTTAACTTAGGGTAACTTAATTTTAATTCCAATTTAAAGTTAACAGGGTTATTCTTAACTCCATGTAGCTTTAATCCTCATTTAAACTAATTATTTTAAGTTTTTAATATAAATAAGCTTATTTATATTAAATTTCATCACATGAAAAACCTAAAAATAGAGTTTCAAGCAGAAATCTCTTAAACTCAACTTTTAATTAATTTTTAAAGAAATTATAATTTTCTTTGAGCTTTAATTAAAAGAGTAAATTTCCAGGCTAATTACCCAGGAAATTTATTTATAGAAGATACTTAAAATTTAGCTTATATGTATATAATATTAAATTGTAAGCTGTGTGAAATTTTCAAGCAAATCCATTAAGAATTGGATTTTTAATGAATTTTTGAAGTTATTGCTATTTTTCCATGTAAAATAGCAATACACACCAAACATTAAGTTTTAATAAGGTTTTAATGCTTGTAATCTTAAAGTTTTAAGCTTATTTAAGCTTTGAAAGTTCTTAAAACTTTGAATTCAAGCCTGCATATTGGGATTTACCCTCTTGGCAGCTTGAAATTCCTGTCTAATTTGGGATAAAACCAGTTTAAACTTTAATTTTGGATCAAAGTCTAATCTTAAAGTTTAAATATGGTTGAAAATCCTCCAATACAGGTGGACAACCTTAATTAAATCCTTGCAGATCCAAAAAGCTGGGTACCCCAGCTCTATTTGGTCTTTTTCCTTTGTCCCACCTTTTTGCGTGGATTTTGCCCTTTTATTTATTTAAAGCCATACTATGGCCTTAAACCCTTTAAATTGAGCTCACGCAGGATTTACATTCTGTATGTCAAATCCTTAGCCAATTCAGTAAATATACACCACACCTCAATTTTGACTAAAATTTTGGTAAGTTTGCATAAACCTTATGCAACTTTTAATTTAAGCTAATTTAAGCTTAAATTTAACAATTTTAAAAAAATGTTAAAAAAGTTACATTAGTACTGTGAGATTCTTAAATCCTCTAATAACATAAGAAATAATTGTTTTTGGGTATAACACCTTATGGATGTACCCTAGGTTATTTTTGCTGTAGAATCCAAAAATGACATAATATCTATAGCTTTGTTTATCCAAAGAAGTTACACTTATTTTTTGTTATTTTTTATTCTAAATTCAATTAAAAAGTCTGTTGAAGACAATTTTCACTGTGTATAAAGTTATTTGTGGCCTTATGGGTATGTTATACATACCTCACAGGCTCACACCATTCCTTTCATTGAGGAATTTGGGGGAGCCTGGCACCCTTGGAGCCAAGATTCCTTCCCCCCCAAAGTTAATCTTTCCAATTCATTTTTTCTTTTATTCCTCATCATGCATTATACTTGTGATTTATATATGTAATTAAATTGATTTTCTACAGTACACAACTGTATTAATTCATACCTCATATGTAAATCAAACTTCACTTATGTAATACATGTGCACATTTTGACATTTCAATTGAAAATACTTCAATTCCTCATAAATTCTAAGCTACACACTACACCTCAATTTTTAACACAAAAACTGGTAGTTGACACCACATGTGGTGTGAAAGAACTTAAGATTTTGAGGATTTTCAGATTTTCATACAGAAAATACCAAAAACTTAATTTAAGCTTATTTAGAGTTGAGTTACAGAATTTTATGAGGAATACAATGGTGATATAACTTTCATAATTTAATTTATTGGGAAGAAAGCTATAATATTTCTTATTTAACTTTTTTCAAAAAATATTTTATACCCTATTTTTAATACATTTGTTGAGAATTTATTTTTATTAATGCTTTCAAGAAAAATTGTATTTTCACAATTTTAAATTTCAATGTAACTTTTATTTTATTTTATATTATTATTTTTAATTCTGTATATAAATTTAATATTTATATTTTAATTATTTTTTTATAATGTAAAGAAATTGGTTTCTTTATAATTGTAACATAATTTGTTATTTGTGGTATTTTGTGTATATAAATATACCTCTAGGTCTCACAGTAATGCAGTAAAATTACTTCTGAAGATGAAAAAAAAACCAACAGACACATTTTTATATGGCAAACAGCCATTCAATAATTTAGGTTGAATATTACTATAGCTCATAAGGCTATAAATATACATCACAATCCTGATAGATTTAGCAGGTGGGAATAAGCCAATACCCCTGATAACCCAGCTTATGTACCATTAGAAGCAGAACCACAGATCACAATTGGAGGGATTAATATAGCTGAAATTGGGACTAGATTCTTTGAAGAAGTCAGAAGGTTGTATAAACAATACAAGAATTTCCATATTTTCACATCCTTACTGGATAATTGATGTAAAGACACAGATTTGGTTAATTCACAGGATGAGATATGAAAAAATTCCATTCTGAATGGATATTTCACTTTTTTGATGGCATAATCTACCATACAACTAAACATTCATGCTTAATGAAATTATTCAGTAGATTGCTTATCAATACCATTCTTCCTGAATGTCATGATAAAATCTATTCTAGACATCCATCAGAGGACAGGAAATTTGAGAAATTGAAGAACTGTGCATGGTGAAAATCTTGAAGAAAAGAGACCATTGAGTAGCTCCATACTTGTGAAAGATTCCAAAAAGCTAACATGACCACAGGAAAGAAATTTGAACTTATGATCCACATCCAAGAACCAAAATCCCCTTCGGAAGTTGCTCATATGGATTTTGTCACAGCACTACCTCCAAGTGGTGACAAAAGCTATAGTTCTTGCTTAGTTATTACAGAAAGATATAGAAAAACTCCCATATTCTTCCCATGTCATAAATTCAGGACTTCTTTGGATACAGCTCTTCTTCTATGTAATAGAGTTATTTCTCATACAGGGTTCTTTAATAATATAATAAGTGACAGAGACCCTAAATTCACATCTGCACTTTGGACCAATATTTGTAAATTGTTTGGGACCATTTTATCATTTTCTACAGCATACAATCCTCAAACTGATGGGCTTGCAGAGAGAATGATTCAAAATTTAGAGGAAATAATTAGGAGTTTCTGTGCCTATGTTTTATAGATCAACAACTCAGATTGCTTTACTAATGACTTTTGCACTTTGATATCTGCATTAAAACTTGCATATAAAAGATCTGTCATTCCTCCAAAGGTCAGACTCCTGCTTTTTAAAAACAGGATGTAATCCAAGACTCTCAGCAGACACACTGAGGAAAAACTTGATTTCTATCCACCCTGCAGATTTCAGCTTCAATATTATGCTTTATAAAGTGAAACATTATGCAAAAACACAGGAATGTCACTTTTTAATATGAAAAATAAAAGTGGGACAAGAGTCATAAAGTACCAGACTTCAAAGTAGGGGACTTATTTATAGTTACAACACTGAATTTTAATAATATCAATGGCCCAAATTAGCTCAAAGATTCTTATGTAGGACCTTTTTTTATTGTTTCCTTACATGGAACAAATTCAGTTAAAGTAGAATTGTTAGCCTGTGACTCAAAACCAGAGCACAAGCATGACAGCCAAATACCATAAATCAATGGTATAGCCAAGATCCCACCAAAACATGGAGCTGAGTCAAATAAGGTCAAAATTTCTAAAAATAAAGAGGAAACTCACCACTTCCCAAATACACAAGTCCCACCATCATAGGACAAGTAATAACAAAGCTGTTGCTGAGCATAAGCCTTAATATTCACCTCTCATCTGAAATGCAGAGGAAGAGACTTAACCCCATCAAATTGGTATTCAGAATTAAGCCTTAAGTCAGGGCTATCCAATGATACTAGCCAAATTGAGCTAGCTTCAGAATTACAGGAGTTATGGCCAAAATAAGGCCAAATGAGGGGGATTAAAATATTCACCTCTCATCCAACTTCTACAGTTTTAGTGTGAGATAACTAAAGTGGGGTATTTTTGGAAAGAGCACAATCAGGGCTATCTTCTTGTTCTATCCACTTCCCCATATCTCATCTAGAACAAACGTTATGGGGCAAATGAGCTCCATACAGATTTTAAGCAAATCATACATATGTACAATAAAATCTTGTACTTGGCATAACTTTGCCATATTTAATGATAGCCATATCACGGAAGGTACCATTGTGAAGAAAACATTCAGGGCTATGAAATGAGCCAACTTTGAGCTTTATTTCTCAAAAACTGACAAATTTATGGCAGCTTTAAGGTCAAAATCTCACAGTCTGACCAATGCAGTCTTACCATGGGATAATATCCCATAATTATGATTATGAGGTTTCAAACAGACAAAGAAGCATTTTTATAATTCAATACCTAATAATTTATTGAATACTGGGGTCCCATACAGGTTCTGTACAGCATTCTACGTGTCATACACGTAATAAGAGGGCTATGTGGTCCCCATGAGAAAGTTTTCACCCTGTATTGGTGTGAACTGCCCAGATGTGGTTTCAAAACCACATCTGAGCCCAATACAGGTTATACAGACTTTGTGAAAACCACAAGCCAGTGCTTGGAAGTGAAAAAATCTTTACTTCCTCTATGTGAAAAGGTCTAGAAGACTTTTCACCACATCTTAGGATAAAAAGGGGCCTTTTCTCCACCAGAGAAGGTTTCCTCATCCTGATCTTGAATTCCTATGCAGTACAGCTTTCAAAAAAGTTGCACTCTTGGAAAATAATCAGGTATACTTCTAATTTTAATTATTGTAGTCTTTATTATAGTAACCAAATTGTTAAAGCTGCACCCAGGGCTTTCAACAGCACTCACCACCATTTCTCAATAGTAAATCCCTGAATATATTATTATTAACCTTTATTATTATCAATTAAACCTTTTGATAATAAATATTATCGTGTAACAGCCATATTTTAGGTTGTAAATACATATATTATCACCTCTTCATAGACTCAGCCTGACAAGAATTGAGTGGTGAATTGGAAAATGAAGGCCCCATATTCCCAGTCAGCTTGATAAAATCTTATCAACAGCTGATAAAGAATTTTTTCCTTTAAGGAACCCAACTACTTTAACTGTACCACAAGTGGAACAAAATGAAGACAAAAAGATAAAGAAAATCATCAAAGAGAGGAGACTTAGGGGTAGACATTAAAGAGAATATCTTTTCAGATATATAAATACAGTACATGAACATGAATGGCTGGAAGAATAAGAGATACCTGACACAGACAGACTTTTGAGAAGAATTAGGAATGAAGGAAGGCCACAAGCCTGAATATGACTATAAATTTGCTTTAATTACTTTATCTTACTAATATGAAGAGGTTGAATAGTGGACATCATCCCCCTTTGGGGACTTTTTCTTGCTTAAATCATTGATAAAATTGTAGTACAATTTTATTTTTTGGTGGGAGGGATTGTGAGCCATGAGATATATAATACATACAAAAATAGGCCACAATTGATATCAAAACAAATTTTGAACTATTCTGATTCATAATTCATGCATATACCAAAAATGTATCAGTTTTTATTCAAGAAAAGATGAATAGCTTTTTTTGAGTAAGTAAGTCCATGGACTTGAGGCCATATTTGGATTCTAGATAGAAATTCACTTATGTTAGTCCCATATAGTGAATAATCTTAAATTAATTCTATGTGGTGGTAATATGGAAAATACTTCAATACCACATCATCAATATCACATAAAATAATTGTGAAATTTTTTGTTTTTCTCAATTTCATGCAAAAATAATGGGAGTGTGAGAAATCCCATGTTACATATACACTAATATTAGTGCTATGATTGTTTTGGCACTTGGAAATATATTATCCTTACATACATATTTGGTACACCCAAAGTGAATATCAGTCCTGAATCCTGAATTACTATTTTTGATGTGAAAACAGCCAAGGTGGACAAAAGACATCAAAGAGAGCCAGGTTACCCAGCTTCTGAGGCCTCTGAGGCATGGATAACTCCAATACATAGATCCATTGCTGATAATGGCCCAATTAGTGTACTAAAGCCTTTTTGGTAGCTTGGTTAACAAGTTAAAATCTCATTAAATCATAAGAAAATAGCAAATAAGCTGTCATTTTGCAATGACAGGCAGGTAATGCAAAACTTACTCCTGTAACCATGTCAATTACTATCAATTGTTCATGGATAAACTTTAAAAGATTAATTCAAATCTTTTTGGACTAGTATCCATGCATTCACCTCATGGCAACTAGGTATTGCTTTGCTATTTCAAACTCTATGTAGAAATAAGGTAACAACTTCAAAAATTCAGTAAAAATACAATTTTTAATGAATAATTATTAAGAATTCAGGACCAATGGCCAAAGGGATAATACATATAAAACCAAAAATAATTATTAAATCATTATTCAAATTAAAAGCTTTACTTACAGTCCATTTTTGATAATTCCACATGAAAAACTGAGTCTTCTAAAATTCACAGAAAACAAAATCTGTAATGAAATTTCCAATAAAATTGATAAATTTATGATTATTTTCAAATAAAAGATCTACAGTTGTTAATGCTTTATTTCTTAATCATAAATGGGTTGGTAGCCACATCAAATGACTTAATTAAGCAATTATGATAATCTTACATGACAACAGGTGATGTAACAAATTATCCAAAGAGGATTAAAGGTTGCTCACTATTTTTTTTATTTTTCTCCATGGAACACCTCTTTGAGCTTTTGTTGACTTAAAAAAGGCCACCTCTTTCTGTTTTTTCCATAGCATCTTATTATTCAATGATACCATTAGTACCAACAAGTAGATGTTAGTTAATCCTTTTATTAAGGGTTTCAATTCTTTCATAATAAATAAGATATATTTAAAATTGTAGAAATATACTATTTACAATAGTATTTAAATTTTATATTTTTGTATTACCTTTATAATCCAATTTTGATCCTTTGAATCCACTATTAATCCATAAAATCACTCTACCAATTCTTATCAAGGTATTATTGGATTATTAGTGATTGTTTCCACTTAATTATGAAGTTTTTCTCTAGTAATAGTTTTATTCAAAAATTATCTTTGAACTTATTCTTCCAAATGATAATTATACCTTAAAATGGTCTTTATTCTTTTAATAAAGAAGTTTTCTTATTAATACTTCTTGTCATTGATTCTAGTAGGCAATTACTGCTTACTGTTATAATCACTAGTAGTTTATAAAAAGTAAAAGAAATAATTAAGTAATAAATGATTTAATTGTGGTTATACTAAATTTATTTATTATATTTCATAATAACAGTCATAATACTCATGGTAAATAGTAATATTAACAAAAGTTTCATATACAAACCTTACATTTTGTTTCTAATTCTTTCACACTGATAATTTCATTTGATCTGAATCTTATTTTTCCCTTTTAAGTGTGCTACATGCTAGTATTACTCATATATTGGATAGAAGTCTTTAAGAGGGACTTTAGCTGAATTCACTTTTCCTCTTGACATTTTTCAGATATATAATCAATTGAAGGTATACCAACTGAATCAACTTTTTCTTTGGAAAACTTCCTGGTTTTTTTTTGACTTTCTCACATCTAAAACTGCTTATTGATTTTGTAAAAACACTAACTTTTACAAGTGGACATAATGTTCCAGAATCTGTTATTTTTCATCATTTATATCACTCCTAATATCTGAATCACTTTGAGACTCCATTGAAAGTGTATGCATAATACCTTTGGCCAGCTATAGTCAAATTAATTAGTATTAAGTTTATACCTTGAAGTAACCTTAATTTTTCATTATGATACTTATCTTCCTCCAGTTATATGGAAAATGCATTATATACTCCACTTACATTATCATCAATCCCTTCCATATTGGGGACCTCTTGGTAAGTAAATTTACCTTCATATTTCCAGATTTTAGCTAATAGAATTCCGATGAACTATATTTATCATTTTATTTGTACATAAATTAATATTTGATAAGTATTTCTTTTTTGAATAATCTTAATTCTTTTCAAAGGAGGAAAATTAAAAAATTCTATTGGTTTTATATTTGGTCTATCACCAGAGAGCTCATCCATTTACTAACGACAAGCCAAAAGAGATTCCATATTTTGAATAATGGTATGGATCCCCTTTTCTCAATAGTGATCCATTATAAAAGCCCCTATTTATCCTTAGTAGTTATTTTCAGCTAGGTGGCTCTTATTCTTCTCTTTCCACCATTCTTGCATGTTGCTAGATTTCGGCTTCAAACAAGCTCTTTATTATTCTATTATTTCATAACTAATCAATTTGAAGAACTTTTTCTTTTGTAACTGGGGATATAAATCTGAACTCTTCTTAGATGCACGAAAACAAGCTTTGAAACTCTTCAAGAATTTAAGCCAATTCATTATGGAAATATAGTCAGAATCCATGATATTTCATTGGTTCTTTGTATGATACTTGGATTCATTAATTGCTTCAACTGAAAACCTTTTTGGTAATATTTTTGAGGTTGGAAGTTGAGTCATAAAATTATAATAATGGTGAAAAAAGGTGGACTTTTGGGTTATGATTAGTTCATTTTTTTCAATAGGAAGAATTACAATCATGTTTTACTTGAGCCCTAACATAATGAGCTGATGAAATCCAAAATTTAATCCTTTTAGAAAAGATTATTATTCAAATTTTATGCCAGCTTGTTATTTAGCTTCAAATACCTGTAGGTTCTAGATATGTCATTTGAAAAAAAGAAACTCAAAATAAGTGTGGTGATAATGGTAAATTTTGAGAAGCCCTACTATAGAAACCTACTATAATAGACTGAAGTATTCACGGGCAAAGGATTTTTTGGAGATAAAATAACCTTTAAGCTTATTTTAAAGGATAAACTTATTTACATTATATCTTTTAAGAGTCTTAAGATTCAGTATCATCAGAAAGTCACTAAGTTTGTTAAGGGAAATTCTTGAAGTAATTTTTTGATGTAAAAAACTTAATAAAATTTTGTACTATGTGAGAAATATGATTAATGCAAAGTCTTTGACTTCAAATGTCCTCTTCGGAGTTACTAAAGTATATTTAATTATATTCAGTGAATTAAATATGCTATAAAAGATACAATCCTGAATTGTTTATTGTGACTGTATTTTTATTGAATTATGCTTTCATTTTATTTCATAATATATTCAAAGCTATAGCTATATACTTAAGATAGAATAATATTCTTGAAAACTCCCTATTATAAGATTTTCTCATATTTGGATCTCAAATATGGAAAAATAAAATAATTTCATAAGCTTATCATCTCAATACTCCAATTATAAATAGTAGGAAAATAGGGGTTTTCATACCACATCTTCAAGAATATCCACCTCTCATGTTTTGAGCTTACAGTTATCTGAGAGTAATTCATGATATATTAGTTCATTCTCAACATCTCTGGAAGAGAATCTTATTGCACAATTAAATCCCTATTTCTGATGGCTCGTCTTCTACTATCTCATTTCCATTCAAATTGGATAATTTAAATTTGGAAAATTAGTCAGAAGTAGTTTTTAAAATACTTTCTCGAAAAGATTTGAATGATTAATTACTTAACTACTTCCTAAAATAAGAGTCTCAAGCTTATTTATTGAATTTTCAACATGATCATGAAAGTAGAAAATTTTGGTCAAAAATCAAATCATAATTCTAAAGATAGCTCAATAAATTATGGATTTAATATTATAGCTTTTAATTAATGCACTAAGACTTCTTTACTAAACTAAAACTCAAGGATTCATGATACAAATTACAACAAGTAGCATGAAAAACTCATTTCCAAGTAGACAATAGTAAAGATCCCATATACCCAGGTATCACAGAAAGTATTGTGGTAACCCCTGCTCTTTTTCTAAGAAGAAGGAAGTAAATGAATGGGAAAAATCAAAGGTAATTATCTTTCAAGTCCTAATAAGTCCTTGAAACAAGGGTTGTTAGGTGTATTTCCTTCCCTCCCTAAAATATGGAACAAAATCTTCCTTTAAGGTCACAAACGAAATAGAATAGTGAGTAAGTGGCTTTGAAAACAAATGAGACTGATTCAGAAGTCTCTCATAAGATCATCCTTATGAATAATAAGATAATATAAATTTCAGTAACACAGTTAATTTGAGAATTTAAATGGATCCTGAGCAGGTTCAGAGGTTCTCCGTAGTGGAATTTGGCGAGTAATCCTTTCTCGTTTATGAAATATTGTCAAATAAATTACTAGATAAAATTTGAGATTCTTTTTTTTGATAATTATGTTTTTTTAATATAAAGTAACAGCAGAATATTTAGATATCTTTTTTAGAGTTCTCAGAAACATTTTTGAAGATTGGTTGTTGGTGATATCAGGTAAGGGTGATGATATATTTTGGAGATAGAGGTAATGTATTTTACTCTGGGTTTCATAAGGGTAATATTTCAAAAAACTCGATAAATGATGCTCTGATATCAAGGTAAATTATTCTTAAATCATAAATTTCTACTGAACTTATATAATGGGAAAGCTCTCAAAATTATAGTACCTTCAATCTTAGCCACTCGATAATAAAATCACTATACTATGGTGGATTACCTCCCAGTTTAGGGATAAATTATGTAATTTTCATAGGGAAATCTTGAATTTTGCGTGAGAAAAACCTTTATATATTATTTTTGAGAGCCCAGGGGGACCTGCAAGGGAAAATTCTTCTCCGCTTAATGAACTCTTCCTTCATTGTGTTACTCCATTTTTGACATGGACTTTCCCTACATGTGTCAGTTGATCTAAGGTTGAGTGAGAATTTTCCTCCTAAACAGAATGAACTTTGTCACACAATATTTTTTTTCGCCAGATAGTAATCGCATGATCTTCCAGCATGTTTATTGAATATTTTATCACATGATGTTCTGGTATTTTTCTTGCATATTTCATTTGATTCCATTTTTTGTGGTGTGGATGTGATTTATGAATTTTTTTGGCTTTCCATACTCTTAAACATTTAATGTGAGTCCAACTGATGTTTTTCTTATAGATTTGTATTTTCATCTTCATTGCATGATTTTGTCAATTATGTGGGATTTTAGGTTTGGTAATTTCTGCGCTAAGCAATATAGCCCATCTCATTGAATATCCTGATGGGCTGTGTATCTATGCAGGTGGTTTGGATTTTCATTTTATGAACTGGAAGTTATTTAATATTTAATTTTTATCTGATATTTCCTTTTACGAGTTGGTTTCTTTTAATTTATGCATCAAGTGAGGCTGTGTTATTTAATGTAGTGGTGTTTTGTACCTTATATGAAACATAGCTTCTAATTATGTTACTGAGGATATGAGAAGTTTTATTTTTTGATGAAGATGTCTTATACTTTTTTGATGATATAAAGTGGTGTAAAAAAGGTTGATAATTGGTTAAAAAATATAATATTACAGTTCTTTGTAGTATTTCTTTCACTTTAATTGTGGTGTGTAGATATTGACTCTAAGAATGCTCTGTGTAATTAACCTGGTTTTATAAGACATGCAGTCCATTTTGGGGGCGCTTGCATGGGATTCTGAATTAAATTTGAGATTTTGGAGTAAATCTGCTGTCTTGTGGAAGCTATAAGTTTAGATATGGTACTTCATAGGATTTTGTGATTCTCTTTAAGACTTTTGAGATTTTTTCTAAAAATTTAAATTGTATGGGATACAAAAGTATAAGTGTTATAGATATGTTATATTTTGTAAATTTTTGTAGTTTTAATAGATCTTTCAATCTAATTCTGGTTGTTCCCAAAGTTTTTATTTTTAGATATTCAGAGCTGTCTCTCTGCTGATTTCATTATATGTATTTTCAATAATTCTCTTGTAAAATATGAATATTCATGTAAATCATATTTTCTGAGCTATTATGCACTGGAGAAAAATTTTGAGATCCTACTTAACTACACCAATTTAGTAGTTATAAGGGACCTGAAACAGGTCCAAGCCCTTTTAATCCAATGATTATGATTAGTTTTCTATTACTTAATTTAGGTAATGATAATTTAAGAATTATCTTTAAACTATATATTTGTCTATGAGGTTTTTAACTATTCTAATCATTGTTTAAATGATTCTCTGACCTTCTTTATATATGTACATATATTTATCAAATCTTCAAAATTGGATCACCTATAAAATAAATCCATAATTAATAATATCTCGTTAAATAATGAAAGAAAAACTTGTTGATAGATACTTAGATATTACATTATCATGAGAACCTTTCAAATAAATGGTGTGATGAAGTTTGATAATGAGACCATCTGAAAGTTACTCATCAGAAGATAGAAATTCATATTATATGATTTTCATATATAAATAGCTAATATCTATAGTCAATAAAATTATCATTAATATATTAATAAACCAAAATATATAAATTCTTTGTACCAAAATAAGAAATCTCAAGCAATGAGTCAATTAGCCAATGAAATAGTGGAGAAGACTTTACCAATTGTATCATTTAAGCTTGATTTACCCCTGAAAAGTAAGAATATTAGCTACAGGAAAAATATATTTTATCTGATTAACTTGCCTATTAGTGCGCCTATGAAGGCTAGAATTGAATAGATATGGGCTGTCCCATTAAGCGCTCTCCTCTTGATGGAATATAATACCACTTATAGCAATAAAACTCCCTTACTTTCTGGAGGCTTTATCTAGTATTATGTTGAAAAATTGAAGTAGAAGGTCTCAATATCTTTGAAACACCTTATTGTTGTAATAATCAATTAATAAATTCCATTTATAGTAATTATAAAACTGTGTAATATTATACTTATAATAACTTTAATAATGGTATGCTGATTTTCACACATTTTATTGGTTATATTATCTTGGCTATAATTATATCCTTTTTAAATTTCAGGAAAAACATATTGTTGAAATGTTTTATTGGAGATATTCTTAATAATCCTCTTCATGAAATGTATTTTCTAACCTTCAGTATTACTCTTAAAAATTTTCCTCAAGCGTTGATGATATTATGGGGTAATTAGAAATACATGTAAGCCCTTGATATCTTGACCAAGATTTGCGTTTTCTTACGACTTATGGAAAAAATGCATAATTTTTTTTTCTTTTTTTAGCTAAATATTAATAGCTCAAATTATGGGAAATTGTGAACCCAAAAGAAAAAAGTTTATTTTGGGCCTTCTTCAGAAACTTGTATAACTTTAAAATATTTTTTTCAAAAAAAAAAAGAGGAATTTTAGGACTTTAGGAAAAATGATATCTTGGGGGAAAAATTCATAAATTTCTTTTACTTATTTAATTTAGCTCTTATTATTTGAAAAACTCCCTGAACTTTTAGAATCCCTAAAATAATGACTTCAGAAGTTCTTTTGGGGGATTATAGATCAAATCTGTAGCACCAAAATTGGGTCTTTCTTCCAGACACCCACCAATTCATAAATAAATTCATGTAAGAAATTATGTTTTTTTCCCTAAATTATTACTTTTCCATCATTTTTGATAGGTTTTTAGTTTTAATAACTATTGGGGTATTATAATCCCTGTAATATTTTCCATTTTTTTAAATTATATTTGCCAAAAATAGAGAACATTACCACTTTGACAAGCTGAAGGGGAAAAAATATAAAATGGGAGTCCACTAAAATAATTCCATAATATCTTTTTAATGAAAGATTACAATATGAGTATTCCATTTTAAGCTTCTTATATTGTAGGGTTGTTTTTTGGTAAAAATATTTCTTGCCAAATTTTTACTTTTGGATTTCTGACCAAAAAAAGATTACAAATTTAGCTATAAATATTTCTTCTGCATGTTTTCTCCAAAAAGCAGAATTTTTCTTTTGAAATTTCATTCATTTATAATTCAATTTTTTTTTCAAAATAAAAATGAATTGTGATTCAACAATTGAAATCTCACTTCATGAATTTTTCCCTTTGGGCTAACCAAACTTGTGGTTTTTTTGCAAAACAGAAAAATGTGCAAACATTTTCGGTGCTTCAAGAGGCCTCAAAACAGGGGTGAAACCAAAAAACAATTATAAAAAAAATGATAAATATCAAATATTATATATAAAATTTGATAAAAAGAACTTATTTTAGCTTGATTGAATTTTACATGGCTCTATCCCTACCCTGTTTTTAAATTTTGGGACTTCTCAGGTTGATTATGGCTTTTTTGAGGGGTATTTTAGTGGTTTAAATCATTTTGGTGGTCTCAATGTAGAAAAATTGGGGAATATAAATTAAATTGGGGTCCAGTGGATTCATTACATGTTCTTACCTATGTTTTTTCACCAATTTATACTCAAAATTCTTATGAGATTGCTAAATACATATGAGGTTCTTATTTGTAATTAAAACTTTTCTCATGTAAACTTACCATTACTTATATCGTATATTTCATTATCTTTTGAGCTTTAATTATTTAATAGTTTCCTATACTATATTATTATTAGCAAATTTTACAACTACTTAAGCTGTGAAATCTAACCTTTTAGAGTTTTATTTCTTTTAAATCTAAATATTGTTATTTAAACCTTAATTCTAACCTACTAATTAGTATGAGAAATCCACTATAATTTTTCTTTAATTATCAGAAACGGATAGTTTTCTGATTGCTAATGGTGTCGGATATCATCCCTCTAAAGATATTTTCCATTTATCAAGGCACAATATTTATTTGATACTTTATTTCAAATCTTTAAGAAAATTATTTTTTAGAAGAGTAGGGTAGTCTAATAGAACTTAGTATTATTTAAGAAATAAAAAAATTAAAATCTGATATTTACCCTTGAGGAGATTTCTTATACTCTCCTACTTGAAGAACTCCCACAACACATAGAAGTTTAACTTCAATTTTATTGAGTTTTTTTTGTTAATCCAATATAATAAGTGTGTTAAATTTCTTTAAAACAAAATTATTATTTTTCTATCATTTTCAAAATTTTGATGATAAATGAATTCAATCTTGTCAATATGTGAATTTTTATTAAATATTTTATAAAAGTCAACTTTTAATCAAGATACTTTATAGAAATTAAAATTTTTAATCAAAAGGAATTAATAATCTGCTTAGATAAGTCCCGTTTTTTCACAAAATCAGGGATTTTTTTCATATGTTAGAAAATAATTTTTTTTACTCATGAAATTTGTTTATTTATTTCAAAGATCTATGTATCATTCAAGGAACATCTGAAATAAGTTTTCTGAATTATTTGGGGGTATTAAGTGATTAAATTCTTGAGACCAAAATTTACTTTTTTCCCAGACACCTAAACATTGGTAACCAAATACCTGAATTTAATACATTTAACATCATAAATTTTTCCTTTTTTTTCCTTTAATAATATTTTAAAAAGCTTTCGGAGCTGAATTCTTAAGAATTTCAAATTAAGAAAAGAACAATATATAAAACTGACAAATGATCAAGTTTGAGATTTTTGGCCCATATATACATGACAATGTTATGCTCACTTTAAAAGTCTATTTTTTGGGAATATTATGTATTATGATGTATCTTATACCATAAAAAAGTGGAAAATTGATTTGAGTCCAGTTTTATAAGCCAGAAATCTTTGAGTGATAATTATATAATATCATGTATTAAAAAGCAAATCAGGTGGAGTCAACAGACACAACCTCCAAAAACTATTGGTTAATTGTTTAAGGGTCTAGGAAGGTCTGAGAAAAATACCAAGGAATATTCTCCTCTGGTGTGAAAAATAACATGAATCATTTTGAAGTTAGGAAGACTTTCTCTATGCAATTATTAAAGGAAAAAGCTCTGTTAATGACAAAAAAGGGGCTGAAAGAATTTTTTCTTTTTTTGCAAGATTTATTGATTTTATTTCTTAAAAGCCCAGAAATAATCCCATTAATTCTCCTTTGGATGAAAAAAATGTGGTAGAAATATTCTTGTTGGTGGTGAAAAATCCAGCAATATAAAATAATGAAATTAATTATTTATTGGTTTTGTATGTAAAAGCCATAAGAGGAACATTTAAGATCCTTTTATGAGCTCAAGTTTCAGAGAATTAGTAAGGAACAAAAAATTATTGTGATTTTCTTGGTCTCTTTCACAGTCCCACAAGCAAGCTTCCTCTCTAATGATTTTAATAAGGAAATCAATTGGCCTTTTTCCTTCAAGATTTTCTTTATTTTTCTTTATTTTTTTTATAAACTTATTGAGGGGAATTATGAGAGAGGAGATTTTTTTAGTGATTTTGTAAGCTTTATTATTATGGAAATTTCCTAATTATTAATTTGATAAAAAAAAAATCAGAGCTATCCAAATTTTTCTTAGTTTTCCTCAATTTGAGATTCCACCTTGTTTTATTGGCATATTTCCAGGAAAAAATTGTAGAAAGACAGCTTTAAGTTCCTTGTTGTAACTTTTCTGGCCTGTGAACTGCAAGGAGTGGGGGGGGTACCAAATTTGTAGCAGCCAAGTTCAAATTGGGTGTAAGTCATAGCTTATCTAAAAGTTGTGACAGAATAATCCTCTTGTCTGGGTACATTATGAATATTTTTCTAGATATGATGAAGTGCGTTAAAATCAGCCCCTGCTTGTGGTTGAAAGATTTTTGGATATTGTTTAAGGGTTTTCAAAGTGGACACAAGGGATTTTTAGCACATTTTAGAAAATTATAATATATGTTAAAGCAGAAAAATGGAAAAAATGGGAGGAGCTGGAGAGCTAAAGAACTGAAAGAAGGGAGATTTGGGGGTCAGATGCGGGCAAAGGAATAAGGGAAATTTTATGTAGATATTTAAGGGAAACTGGGAGCTGGAAGCTTATAGCTTGGTTTTTATAATGAATTTGGGAGTGAATAGAAGAAATTGAGAGGGTTTCAAAGAGAAGAAAAGTAAAAATATTATAGGGGAATTGTGGAATTTTTGGGAGTGTTATGGGCTTGAGGGAATTGATTTTTTCTGGGTGGGGTGAGTGTAGGAAAATCAGGTATTTTTGATTTAATTGGGGCCCTGGGGCTCTTTCATATGTTTATACCAATTTGTATGTGCTCTTAATAATTTGTGGTAAAATCTTAGAAGAAATTGGTAAATACATATAAGAGGCTTATGTGATTTTGCCATAACCCTTTAGTCGTTTGTTTGTTAGATCTCCATTTCCAAATCATGTAGTTCAATTATTTTTTTTTAAATAATAAAAAAGCAATTGAATAAATATATAAAATCTTTAATTTAAACTTCCTTTTCCTACAAAGAAATGAATAAATTAATATTTCTATAATTTGTTTCAAAGACATTTCTTGATAAATTCAAAAAAAAAATGGATGTAAGTCTTTCTTATGATTATTATAAGAAGTTTTTAATTGTTTGATTTGTTCCAATAATTCATTCATTGGTTACTTTTTGATTTGATTCTTCTCTCAATTGTTGATTTGTTTGCTAAGCTCTTTCATGTGCTTGAGTACTTCTTCCAAAGTGTACCCTACAGGACTGACTTCTTTTCTTAAATTGTTAGTGAATTCTTGGTTGGAAAATTCCTTCTGTTTAATTAAGAATTTTGCTTTCAAATCTTGTTTAATGTATAGCTTCAGGATAGCCAATTTTGGAATTATATAACCTTCATCCAAGGCTTGAACCATTACTTTATCCTTGAGCATTTCATTGTAAATTTATTCTTGAACAGTGGAGGACGGACTGGCTAATACCTCTTAATTATGGCTTATATCACCTTGGATTGATTAATATCTTCTAAAGTAAGTGATTATTGATTCATAATCCTCAATAAATTTCCTGTATTGGTTCATATTTTTGATACCTCCTCCTATTTGTGATCATTTGAATAATCCAGTGATTGATGAAAGTTGCACCTTTTTTCAGGTGAGGTTTTTCCCATGTTCTCTTCATGTATATTTTTAAGTGTTCCCAATCAGCTGTTTCTTATCCCAAGGTTTTGTTAAGTTCAAGTAACTTTATTAATTTACAGTGCATTTTACATTTTCTCCTGTTGACTTTTTGAAAAGTTTAATTGTGATTTTGTTTTATACAAGAATTCATTCACTTTTTCAAAAAAAGGAAAAAAGATTTCAGTCATAACTTACATTGAATATCTTTTTGTGCTTTATCCGCAAGCTTTACTTTGTAAAAATGATAAGCCTATTGTTTATAAGAAATATCTAGATAAAGGCCCTTCAAATGACCACAAAGTCATTTTGATGATATAGTTCCTTTGTTTTTTAAAACTTTTTTTTACATATTTCTTAGAAATTCCTTTTTCACCTATTTAAATGTGCCAGCTTCCATGGCAAGACTTGAAAGTTTAAATGTATACAATAATTTATTCTACGTCTTGCAAATTGGTTCAAGAATTTCGTAAAAGAAACAGTCATACTCATCATAACCCTGCAATCTGATTACCGGGTGGATGCTTTAAGCCTTGACTTTTAATGATAGTTGTTGATAAAGTTTCAATTGGTTCTTCTTTCATGTCAAATGAACTTGTTGTCTTGAGATGAGGTTCTAGGACCAAGTCCATGGCTTGAAACCATTCTAAGATTGGCCTGGAAATCATTCGAGTAGGTTTCCATAATCCTTCAAACCATCCCAAATGCTAAAAAGGAAAAGGGAGATTGAGTGAGAAAAACATTGTAAGAACACAATGGAAAACCTACTCACACCACCATGACTTGATATTAGTATGACAAGATATGGATTTTCCAATACGCTCTCGATTGGGACGGCATCGATGGTCACTATCGGATCGTCAAGAGCGTTGATTGACAAAAGAGGGATTCGAATATTTCCAGCAAACCGAATCGATGATTGTGATTTATAATACGCTTCTGTGGATGGATAATTTCCAAGCACTCGAGTTACGATCGAGTCGAATTCGTACAATGATTGACTGGGGTTTGATATCAGCGCATGAAGGTCGATTGGACCTGAGGGGGTCTTGAATATATTTAAGTGCTGGCTAAACATTGATCTTGAGAACGAAAAATTGATGAGTGTTGGATGTCTTGTAATGGGCTGAAGGAATGCTAGTAAGCTAACCTGAGATTTGAAGCCAAAGCTCTCGAGTAAATCCTTTTAATCCAGTTTGATTCAAGAAAACAGTGACCAGCATAGAGGTCCCAAGGGTTACCAACAACAACGGCTGAGCTAATTGGACAATCCTCACCGACTTCGCCCAAGTATTTAGCGAGGACATTCGCGCCCAATGAAAAACCAATGGCATGCAGAGGAGTTTGAGGACAAACCGTCTGTTTTAAGAATCTGATTGCAACCCTCAGATCCTCAGTGGCACCAGCGCTGTTGAAGGGAAGGATTGACACGATCAGTGGATTGATTGGTTGAGATGATTGAAGAATGATTTAACTTGTAAAGTATTTGACTGGTAAGCTTGGATCCGGCGCAGCCCCTAAAGTTGGCCACGACAGCTCTCCAACCAAGGCGATTTATAAGAGGTGAAAGGACCGATCTTACATATGACTCATGCGAACCACCAGTTAAGCCATGCAAGACAATCAAGACTGGTGTTGAATCGTTAAAAGTTGAGAATCTATCTGGTGGAGTTAAATCAAGTGCAAGCTGACCGCCATCTGGTAACTTAATGAGTTTTCTAGAGAAATTTTGAAATTTGTAAGGGTTAAGTTCAAGGAATTCCAATAAAGCATCCTAATCCAAAAAGATGGCTTGCCTTTGGTAATCAATCTCATCAATTTTCGAAAAATCACCGAAAGCTGAATAAATCGTTTGCAAATGGCCACTAAAATTTAATAATCGAAACAGCAACAAGCTGATTAGTATCTTCAAAGAAAGAAACGAAGAGTGAAAACATTAACCTGAATAACCATAACGTTGGAAAGAATTTTGATTTCGTGCCAAAGATCGATGGACAATGATTCAAGATGACATTCAATAAATTCAAATTCCTAGATTGGTTGATTATTGGGGAATTAAAATTCCGTAAGAAGATCTTGAACTTGAGATGATCATCAAATTTATTTCTCAAAACCAAAATAAAAAATAAAACGACCAAGGAGAACAGAATCAATTCATAAAACCTTGAACAATCTGATTCTTTGAAATTCTTCAACATTTCCAAATTAATTTGAGACTTTGATGGAGAAAATTTTGAGTTGCTTCAATTTTTTTGGAAGACATTCAAAGAAGTCTACAGAGCAGACAGAGGTCCCTCAATAGGAGCCTTTGGATATCTTACTTTCTCACCATAAAATTAACCAAAATTCTCTTCTCTTATCAACCCTATGATAGAACTTGGCTTATATCAAGAATTTTGGAAACAACCTTTTGAATGCGTAGCTGCTAGAATTGGCAGGAAATTAGAGTAATATTTATGGATATATTAATCAAAACGGCATAAATCTTAGCTCAAGATAACATTCGAACGGTATGAAAGTAGTTTAAAAATTTGACTGGCAATATTAGCAGACATTTATTAGTTATATTGAAATGTAAATTTATCAAGCTTTAACTTACTTCATCACAATTTGAAGCCTGTTTTATACTTTTATCTAACTTGTATATAGCTAATATATCTAACTTGGAATATTCGGGGCATGTGTTATTCATAAAACTATTGTTTTTTTAATCCTTTTAAATTTCCATAAAGAAGCTTTTGAGGTCAAATTACTAAATTATTTTTTATTCAAAAAGTATTATCATTTTCCAAGGAGAAAAACCTATTCTATCTGTAAAATAGTTTCTTTTTACTTTTTTTATTAAATTCAACATTAAAGAGGAAGATAATTTATAAAAATAAGCAGATCTTCTTACTTATATGGACTCAGAAATATTTCCAGACCTTCATGAAGTCGTATTCAATTTTCCTTTTTTTATTAAATGAAACTCTGATAGAAATTGATCAGTGGTCTTATTCAGTTCTTAGAGAGAAGAATATTTAGGAGACATTTTAAATTATTTTTTACACCTTATTACTACTAAAAAATGATAGAATTTACGAAAATAATTTTAATTTTTTCCAATTTAGATTAATTATAAGTTGCTTTGATTCTTGTTTGAATAGAAATTATTCCTTTCTTTCATATCTCCTTTCAGAATAGTTAACCTTTACTTTTATTTTAAATCATCATTAAAGGTATTTCAAAATAACACTCTGTACCCTCTCAATTATTATTTTACCCAAAGATTTATTAAGGGGGGAGGTAATAAGATCTGTGACGAAAATATCTTTTCAGTTAATGAAGGGAATCTGATTTTTGTGAGCTTCAGATGAAAGTTACATGAGAAAGTGACTATTAATGAATAGGTATTGTGGTATTCCATACCTTTTTACCAGTTTCAAGAAATTTTTGGAAATTAAAAGTTGGACAATCAAGATCTTAATGACTAATTCAGGAAATAACTACTCAAAGGACATGCTTAAAATCACAAAAAACCCAGGAATAACATCAACAGTAGGGAGGAATGGAAGATTTTAGCATTCACAATTGAAATATTCAATATACTTCTATAATTAAATGAACAATAGAGGAGTCCAATCCTATAAAGTTACACAATAAAACTTACATATAAGGCTTACATGATCAACAATAGTCTTAATACATACAGAAAACTCAAAATTACATGGACAAAGTAAAATTGTAGTATTATATCCACCCTAAAGCCATCAAGAAGATTATATTACCAACAATTACAGTAACCAAATACAGCTCATGTGACACAAGGATCATATGACAGTATCCAATCCAATTCAATACAGGAAAATTCACTAAAAACTTAAAAATTACATAACAATACAGGAGCCCAAATAAGACTTATGCAGTCCACATGCATAAGATCTGTACAGTACACAGCCTCAGGATCATCAAATACAACTCAATTCAATTTCAACCAGCTGCATGCAAGGGGAATAAACTAAACTGTAAACCACACAGCAATTACAGTAATCAAGAATTAAAACCCAAGATATCTCCACATTACACAGCATGATCACCTGGAACTAGATAAATCTTACAAACAAATTATACAGGGGCTTACTCACATGACACCACCTTCAGCCTTAATTCACCAGCATTAATTCCTCAAGGCTATGCAAGCTGACTAAAGCAGTGCAAAAGAAAAGTCACCTGATATTTTTATCAAAAATCCCCACCAAGAAAAACATCTCAACCTTCATTTTGACCAAACAAATGGAAAAAATATCTCAGTCATATGACACCATTCTCAATTTTACACACTAGCATTAATCTCTCAAGGCTGTGCAAGATTACTAATACAGTGTAGCAGATAGGTCATCTGACTTTTGTTACAAAAAATCTACACCAGCAAAATTACCTCAAGGGCAAAGAATAACACTTTACATGGAGAGCCCATGGGTACTTCTCACAACATAAAAGGAGGCCTCTCTCTCTCATTTTTCTCCTCTTTCCTCATGCAAATAATTATATACCAAGAAGGAGAATAATTATTCATCCCTTACTAGTAGGTTAATCTAGAAATTATTATTATTATTATTATTATTACATTACATTAAAAGTGATTTATATATAGCTGTAGTTAACAGTAGGTCTGCCTATATTATAAATTCATCTATTAGTGAAATACTCATATTCAACAAAATATTTATATTATACTCTTCTCACTAGAAGAAAATCTATATCACTATTATTATTATCACAAAATATATTTTTACATATTATCAAAATTATTTACCAACAACAACTATTTAAAACTACCAAACAATATTATTATATTATCACTATTACTAAATTTTCTCATATTAAACTATTATCCATTAAACAAAATACCTTCAACAAAGAAAACAACTTAAAATCACCACTCAGTACTATTTTATCTATTATTTATCTACTCAATTATTATCTTATCATCTTGAAATCGCCTACAAATTTATTATTTAAAATTATTATTATTTTATCATTAGTCTGATTATTGAATAGGTCTGATAGAGACTGCTGAAAAGTCTTCTCTAGTTGTAAAGCCACAATCTTAAATATTGATTTGTGAGCTCTGTAGGGAGATTGTTTAGTATATTTAGAGGGGCAGCTAAAACACCATTAGCACCCTTGGTTACAGGATTAATTCAGCAATTCAAAACTGTTTACCTGTGATTTCCCCTTCAAGGACTGCCTTATCCAATCCCACACCAAAAGGAGTTCCACATCTGGTGTCCCAACAGTGGCCATTTCAACTTCAACATTCAATAATCAGTCAATCATCAATAAAAGAAGAAACCCAAATCAACATAACTCACAAAAAATCATTATCATTATCAAGAAGTAACCATCAACACTCTCATACAATCTGGAATCTGGAAACAAATCACATTCCAAATCATCATCACCATCACAATCCTCAAATAAATCATACCATTTCTATTATCCAGTAAAAGAAGGAACACCAGAAAATCAAACACCTCAGGATATTGATTTACTCATTGCAACACCAAGAACAGAACAGAAGGAAAAGGAAGAATTAAGGAGATTTTTCTTCAAGTTAATTCAAGAAGCAAGAAAAAACAAGAGAAGTACAAAAGAATTTAAAGGATCAGTTTACCAAGTAGAAATGAATCAACAATCAACATCTGACTTACCACCATTACCTGAAGATACTGTAGAAGGACAGTATGCAGAAGAAAGTGAAGAGGAAGATCAAACAGTACAGATCCAAAGTCTTATGAAGCAAATGCAAGATTTATTATTAACACAAAGTAAAAAGAAAGGAAAAAGAAGGGAACAAACAACTTACACACCTGGAGCCAGTCCAAGTGAACAAACATTACCAAGGCATGTTAGGCCTGAAGACTCACCAATATCACCTACACCTGGACCTAGAGCAACCTCTACTCCAGTAACAGAACAAAGATCACAGAGTATCCCAAAGAAGGTATTTTTAACTACACCAAACCATCCAAGTCCATTACAAAAGGAAATTCCTAAGGTAACATCTCCTATTGTTAAGATAAGAGCTAAAGATTATAATCTTGTTTTTGATGGTAATGAAGTAGAAAAATTCATAAAGAGGGTAGAAGCAGCAGCTGAAATTGAAGGAGCTAGTGGAGAAGATATAGCAAGACAAGTTATCTTTATGTCAGCATCCGAAGAAGTTAAGGAGAAAATTGAAGCAATGCAAGGTTATGAAGAAAGGAACTGGACAAAACTCAAAGAAGAACTTACTACAGAATGGGGAATAGTAGAGCCAGACAGAAGATATAGACCAGAATCTTTGGAGAAGCTTTTCAATAATACCAAAAGAGCAGGAGGAATTGGAAACCTAGCTGAATACAAGAGATTTATTGGAGAATATGAAAAGATCACAAATTATCTTTATAAATATGGATATATTAGAAGGGAATTTGAGCATAATGAAGAACTCTATGCAAGCCTTTCACCAGAAATTAGGACTTCCATAATCAAGGAGATGAGAAGAGATAAGGTCATGATCCAAGCAAGGGATGGTGGATATATTGTACCAGAAATGAAAGTATTGAAGAGCTATATAGAGCAAGAGCTAGAAACTGTAATCATATCAAGGGACAGAGCTGAAGATACAACCTCCCATTATGGATTAAATCAGCCACATATAGATAATACACAAGCAAAGAAAGTTCAATTTGAAGATGACACCATGGAAAATGCCTTAAAACAACTGAAGGAACTTAACAATAAAATCAAAGAACAACAAAGACCCAGGATTCAGGATCAAGAAGAAAAGAAAGAAATAAAGGACTTCATCAAGCAAATTAAGGAAATAACAGAAGCAGTACTACCTCAAAGTAAAACAGGTCAGGTACTCAAGCAGGAAAATCAATCAAGGTAGCCAAAAGACAACTTACCACCTTTTTCACAAAAGCATATTCCTTATACACCAGCACAAAACATACCAAGACCTTATGTAAAATGTTATTACTGTCTTGAAGAAAGACATTCAGTGAATAGATGTAACTACCTCTTTGAAGATCAAAATAGAAAATGGGTCAGCAGACAAGGAGGTGGATTCTTATTTCCAAATTGGCAAAGAGTACCAACAGATGGAAAAATATCCCCAAAGAAGTTAGTGGAAGACTTTGCAAAAGAACAGGAAGAACTTATCAAGAAAAGAAAAGAAAATGAAGCTAAAGAATCAACACACCAACCAAAAGAAGTAAACCTAATACAAGCAAATAAAAATGACATTGCAACAGCTATAGCCAAAATTGAATATTGGGGAAGCTGGCAGCCACCAACTATATCTTCAGCCAATGATCCATTTCTCAATAATTATGGATTGAGAAACACCAAACAAAGATCCTCAAGAAATGAGCATCCAAGTCAAGAAGCAACAAAGTCATTACCAAAAACAATGGAAACACCACTAAAAAAGAAACCAAACATACCTGGAGCCTATATTGAAGATGAACATGGAACAGTGGAAAAAACAATTATTCCCACTAAACTCAAGAAACCTCAAGAGTTCAAAGAGGAAGAAGTTAGCCCAGAAGTTAAAGAAAAACAGGATTCTGGAAAGAAGCAAGAATTGACTCAAAATACTGTTAAAAACAAGAATATCAAACAAGAACACACAGAATTTCAAGAGGTAATGAGTCAAATTATCAAAAAGGTTTTGGATCAGAAAATAAATCTCACCTTAGAACAAGTTCTTGTCATGTCACCCAAAGTTATCAACCAGCTTAAAAATTTGACAACAGAAGAAAAAAGCTCAATCAACTCACTTGACACAAAAGAAATTCAAACCAAGCTCACAAACCATCATTTAGGAGATTATGAACAGCCCAAACTACATTGTGCCTGTCCATTAGGATTTATGCAAGTTTACCTAGGTGAAGAAGGACATGAAATAATGGCATTAATAGACACAGGATCAGAATTGAACATAATACCAGAAGATTCAGCAATAAAAGCAGGACTCGCCACAAGATGTCTCAACATGAATTTAAGAGGAATTGGTGGTCATTGTACTTCAATTGTTGGATTAGCAGAATTTACCCCAATTACTTTAGTTTCTGGGGAAGAAAGAAATATACACCTCTTTGTAGCAAGGGGAGCAGTACACACAGTATTGGGAAGGCCCTTCCTTGCAGACAATAACATCAGATTAGACTTTTCTCAACAAAAAGGGGAAATATTCAGTTATATAGAACCAGATGGAAGAAGGCTTTGCTTACCTATTTGTTCACCACAGAAAGTAGGATGGAGAGAAAACCCACCAGCAGGAATGGAGGCCTGTGCATCTGCAACAGTGGAGGGATATAATGGTCTAAATACAAAAGATAAGAAAAGTTCTGGCAATATAGGAATTGATATCAAAGTTTTCAAAAATAAAGAGTCACCTCAAGAAATTACAACTTTGGCCAACAGACATGTAGAGAATAAGACTTCACCTAAACACCTAACAGGAATTTTGGACTTAGAGAAACAAAATACCAAGAAAAATGAAAATTCAAACAAGACTATCCATCAAGACTCCATAATAAAAGAAGAACAGGGGGTCATAAAAACAGAATTCAACACAATTAGTCAAGGGGAATTCATTCTGCAAGAAATACCTGGAATCACTCACAGAGACCCTGATTATAATCTGGTTACTAAGAAGAAATCCCTCAAAAGCAGATTATCACCCAAGAAATTAGTCAAATCAATATCCAAACTAATCAGGAAGGAAAAGGAGACTATTAGATATAAACCAAAACAAAGCTCAAAACCTGAAGGAATTAATCCAAGGGAACAGCCCTCAACACTAATCAAGGGTATCACAAAGGAAGAAACAGTTAAGAATATGAAGTACCTACCCTCATTGGACCCAGAATATCTAAATCAAAATTCAGTACAAAACAGAGAAAGCACAAAAGTCAATGAAAATACATTTGACCCTCCTGTAGCAGGTATTGAAGAAAATTGGGGATATACTGAGCTTACCAAGCTTTCAAAAGAGGAAGGACTTGAACAGAAAACTGAAAATCCCAGCTTCAACCAAAAAGAGGAAAAGTCAATCAACCTGAAGGAATCACCCATGTCAACTACAAAGGAAAATAAAGTAACAAAAACTAAAATTCAAAATAACAATTCTGACATATTTTGTCAAGGTCAAAAAAAAAAGGAAATGGACATTCATAAAGAATTCACTTACCCAATAAGCACAGAAGATTGTGTGGAAAACAAATCAGAGACTTATCTTCCCATAGAAAATAACCTGTGTCATATCCATACATCCAATAAGGATCCAACATTCCCAGAATATTCTCAACACCTTAAAAATTTCAACCCAAGAAGAGAGTTGAATAAGGAAATCCAACCTGAAAATAAAGCTATCAAGAAAGTGGTAACTGTAGAAAAAGGAAGTGGAATTACCAAAAATGAAGATTTAATGAACTCAAGACCTAAAGATCCTACCAACATCAGTATTCAAGCAAAAGAACATGAACATAAAATAACTCACCATCATGGACACTCACCACAACATAAAAATTATCTTGGAAGAGAAAATAAAAATGTAAAAAGGAACTTAGTCAAAGGGATAAGTCAAATATCTTATAAGAAGAAAAGAAGAAGGGCAAAACCATATGATAGGATTTCCCCAAATCAAAAATTATCCTCCAATTCACCATTACATTTGGCATACAGATATCAGGCTTCAATTCAAAACAAAAAGATTCTGCAACATAAAAAGGAAGAAAATAATTATTTCAGCACACAAATAGGTCAAAATACAGAGGAAATGGACATTCACAAAAAATTCACTTACCCAACAAACACAAAGGAATCTATGGAAAACAAACCAGAGCCAAATAAAATATATAGGCCAAATTCTATAAATCATTCAATCAATGCTAAAGAGGAAGACTCACCTACCCCACACCATCACTCTGATAAAGAAAATACCCATTTGAATCTGGAAACAAATCACTTTTCTTTGGGCAAAGCCAAGGAAAGCCAAATGAATAAAAATGAAGAAATAAATGAAGAAATCAGTAACAGACAACAGAAAAAGGATCAAGAAGCTTTATCAAAATCAACAAATATGGAAGAAATTGAAGCAGATGGAATTTTACTTACAGAAGACCAATTTCCCTGGGAAGGCTATACCAATTGGCAGCCCTTGAGGAATGAAAATTGCAACTTGGAACTGTACAAAATAACTGAAAAAGATCATCAATGCTCAGCCCAGCATGTCAATTGGTTAAAAGAACTAAAGAAAGAACCAAAGGGAAAAGAATACTGGGAAAGAATCCTGCCTAATAACCAAGTAAATTTAACAGAAAAGATAAGTGAAACTCCTGAGGATAGATATTCAATAAACCCAAGGCTCAAAGGTCCTGCCAACATCAGTATTCAGGCAAAAGAACATGAACATAAAGTAACTCACCACTATGGACACTTACCACATCCAGAAAATTATTTTGGAAGGGAAAATAAAAATATCAAAAGCAACTTGGTCAAAAGGATAAGTAAGAAATCTTATAGGAATGAAAGAAGAAGGGCAAAACCATATGATAGGATTGCCCCAAATCAAAAATTATCCTCCAGCTTACCACTACACTTGACACACAGACATTTGACTTCAAATCAAAAAGAAAACCTCCTGGAATATAAAAAAAAAAGAAAATAATTATTTTAGCACACAATTTTATTATGATTTATTTTCATTGTTTGATTGTTATTTTTTATTGTTTATTTTTATTTATGTTTTATTATTATTTATTTTTTATTGTTTGATTGTTATTTTTTATTGTTTATTTTATTTTATTTTTTATTTTTATTTTTATTTATTTTTTTATTTTATTTTATTTTTATTGTTTTATTGTTATTTTATTTTTTATTTTTAGTTTTATTTTATTTTATTTTTTTTTCTCTCTTCTTATCTTACAGCTAACAGGGTCTAAAAAAAATAAAAATAAAAAAATAAAGGAAACAATGGAAGAGAATCAAGAAAGAAAAAAAAAAAAGAAAAAACAAAAAAAAAGCAAAAACGATCGATCACAATAAGAAAAGAAGGGTACAGCATGGAAAAAAAAAAGGAGACGATCAATTGCGACTAAAAACAAAGAGTACACTACTGTACAGTACAATAATTAGACCAAAAAAAAAAAAAAAACTAAAATTAATTAATTATTACTTTTATTTATTTTTCTAAAAAAAAAATAAAAATAAACGATCGATCACGATGAAAACAGAAGAGTACAGTACAATGTAGAAGCAACAAAAACACAAAAAAACAAAAAAAAAAAAAATATATCAATATGAAAAAAAAAAATAGTAGAAGTTACGTTGAACAGTCAAGAAAAGCAACACCCGCGGCTAGAAAACAAACACAAACCCTTCAAATTTGAAGCATTCACACCCAGCTGCTTCAAAAAAAAAAAAAAAAAAAATATTATTATTTAAATTAAAAAAAAAATATATTATCATTATTTAAATTAAAAAAAAAAAATATTATTATTATTTAAATTAAGTTAAACTTATTATTATTATATAAATTAAATTAAATTTATTATTATTATTTGAATTAAAAAAAAAAAAAAATATATATATATATATATTATTATCATTTATATTAATTTAATTTTATTATTAAAATAAAAATAAATAAATAAATAAATATCATTGTTCTTTATATTAAATTCAATCTATTATTATTATTTATATTACATTAAAATATTATTATTATTTATTATTAAAATTAAAATTATTATTATTATCAAAAAAAATTAACTTAAATTTATTATTATTATTAAAAATTAAATTTATTATCATAAAAAAAAAAAAAAAAAAAAAAAAAAAAAACACAAACCAAAACAAAAACCAAAAAAAAAAACATCATGACTAGTATAAAAACTGGTAATTAGGGCAAAAAAAAATTTAAATGGAGAGGGGGTGCCCACCCATTTAATAATCATCAATGGGTTATAGTTTAGAGTTGTCATGAAGAGGATGACATGGGGAAGGAGGATATTAGACCTCAACACTAATAAACACAATAAAAATAGGTCAAAACAAATCCAATTAAGTAAATATTTCAAATCAACAAAATTTCAACTCAAGAAGAGGTCCTTGATAAGACCTTAAAACTGTCTAAATCATTTTTTTTATCAAAGAAACTTCAAGAACTCAAATAAAAGGTCCTAGATAAGACCTTAAACTGTCTGAATTATTATTTTATCTTTCCTCAAGACACTTCAACAACATTCAACTCAAGAAAAGGTCCTTGATAAGACCTTAAACTGTCTAGATATCTCAATTTTCTTTATTTTTGTCCATCATCAAACAAAATTACATCAAGACAAGGTCCTTGATAAGACCTCAAACTGTCTAAATCATCTTTCTTATCAAACAAACTTCAAGAATTCAAGCAGAGGTCCTGGACAAGACCTTAAACTGTACCAAATTCTTTGGTTTATTTTTATGGAAAAGATTGGTGGAAATATTTAATCAAGATAACTTATTAGTAGCTGGAAGAATCTTTATCAAATGGAGAGGTAAATCACCCTAAATAAGTATACATGATATGGGACAACATTAACACGGATAAACAAACAAACAAGAAGAAGGAACAGGGTACAAATCAAATATGAAGAAATGGAGATTCAAAATCAATATAACAAGACATCAATGGAATTATCAACTATATTTATTGAAATAAAAACTTAAAGAAAGAAAATTCTCACTTATGAACCCAGAATACTGTTCTTGAAACTGGAATGCTGGGGACAGCATTAAATGGAGAGGGGGATGTGGTATTCCATACCTTTTTACCAGTTTCAAGAAATTTTTGGAAGTTAAAAGTTGGACAATCAAGATCTTAATGACTAATTCAGGAAATAACTACTCAAAGGACATGCTTAAAATCACAAAAAACCCAGGAATAACATCAACAGTAGGGAGGAATGGAAGATTTTAGCATTCACAATTGAAATATTCAATATACTTCTATAATTAAATGAACAATAGAGGAGTCCAATCCTATGGAGTTACACAATAAAACTTACATATAAGGCTTACATGATCAACAATAGTCTTAATACATACAGAAAACTCAAAATTAAATGGACAAAGTAAAATTGTAGTATTATATCCACCCTAAAGCCATCAAGAAGATTATATTACCAACAATTACAGTAACCAAATACAGCTCATGTGACACAAGGATCATATGACAGTATCCAATCCAATTCAATACAGGAAAATTCACTAAAAACTTAAAAATTACATAACAATACAGGAGCCCAAATAAGACTTATGCAGTCCACATGCATAAGATCTGTACAGTACACAGCCTCAGGATCATCAAATACAACTCAATTCAATTTCAACCAGCTGCATGCAAGGGGAATACACTAAACTGTAAACCACACAGCAATTACAGTAATCAAGAATTAAAACCCAAGATATCTCCACATTACACAGCATGATCACCTGGAACTAGATAAATCTTACAAACAAATTATACAGGGGCTTACTCACATGACACCACCTTCAGCCTTAACTCACCAGCATTAATTCCTCAAGGCTATGCAAGCTGACTAAAGCAGTGCAAAAGAAAAGTCACCTGATATTTTTATCAAAAATTCCCACCAAGAAAAACATCTCAACCTTCATTTTGACCAAACAAATGGAAAAAATATCTCAGTCATATGACACCATTCTCAATTTTACACACTAGCATTAATCTCTCAAGGCTGTGCAAGATTACTAATACAGTGTAGCAGATAGGTCATCTGACTTTTGTTACAAAAAATCTACACCAGCAAAATTACCTCAAGGGCAAAGAATAACACTTTACATGGAGAGCCCATGGGTACTTCTCACAACATAAAAGGAGGCCTCTCTCTCTCATTTTTCTCCTCTTTCCTCATGCAAATAATTATATACCAAGAAGGAGAATAATTATTCATCCCTTACTAGTAGGTTAATCTAGAAATTATTATTATTATTATTATTATTACATTACATTAAAAGTGATTTATATATAGCTGTAGTTAACAGTAGGTCTGCCTATATTATAAATTCATCTATTAGTGAAATACTCATATTCAACAAAATATTTATATTATACTCTTCTCACTAGAAGAAAATCTATATCACTATTATTATTATCACAAAATATATTTTTACATATTATCAAAATTATTTACCAACAACAACTATTTAAAACTACCAAACAATATTATTATATTATCACTATTACTAAATTTTCTCATATTAAACTATTATCCATTAAACAAAATACCTTCAACAAAGAAAACAACTTAAAATCACCACTCAGTACTATTTTATCTATTATTTATCTACTCAATTATTATCTTATCATCTTGAAATCGCCTACAAATTTATTATTTAAAATTATTATTATTTTATCATTAGTCTGATTATTGAATAGGTCTGATAGAGACTGCTGAAAAGTCTTCTCTAGTTGTAAAGCCACAATCTTAAATATTGATTTGTGAGCTCTGTAGGGAGATTGTTTAGTATATTTAGAGGGGCAGCTAAAACACCATTAGCACCCTTGGTTACAGGATTAATTCAGCAATTCAAAACTGTTTACCTGTGATTTCCCCCTCAAGGACTGCCTTATCCCATCCCACACCAAAAGGAGTTCCACAGTATCAAATCCTAAATCTCTAATCTTTTGTCCTCAAGTCTATTTTATCTTAAATTAAATCTGAGATTCACATAACAATTTTATAATTAAGAATAATTGAAGATAAATTTTAAATTGTTGAAGGGGAAGCTCCTATCAAATTGAAAATTTAATTTGAAATTTGAGTGTAAACTCAATCAAACAGGTGTGAGGAATAAGATAAATGTTGAAGTACCAATTAGTGACTACCACATACGTATCAAAGGAATTTGATATCAATATGAGGCTTACATAACTACAAAAACTGAAGTAATGAGAACAAAATATCTTACAGATATTTGAGATTTTGCTAAGATGATTGTCAAATGAACTTCAGTTTTAGTTGAAATTTGCATAATCAAATAAATCTGAAAAGGAGGGTTAATTATTCCCCAATAATATCTAGGGGTGTTCTTAATATGTAATACTAAACTGTCTTTGAGTCTTTGATGATGATTAAAAACTGAAAGGAATTGAAAGAATGTGTTTGAAGGAACTAAGAACACTCCAAATTATTTCTTCTTATGTAATAATCAAATGAGTACCAGTTTCAATTTCCAATTAAAAAATCAAAAAAATATTAAGCTAAGGAGAAAAAAATTATTCTATCACCTCAGAGAAACTCTTAATATTTTTGTTTTGAACTGAGCCCAAATCCAAATTAAAAATAATATGATCAAAGCTCCAGGCAAGAAAACATATGGAACCGATTCTGGGTCTTCCTGTGAGTTATCATTACTTGGTTGATGACTGAATTTATGATCAATTAAAACATTTTATGATGACATATTTTTGTACGTAAATGAATTCCAAAGCGCTTTTTGAACGTTCCTCTATATAAATTATCAAAAAGTCTTCAGTTAATTATGAGAGTTTCAAAATGAAACGACTTAACAATCTTACCGAACAAAATTATTTAAAAAAAAAGGCTATAACTCTACCTTTAGCTATTGCACATATATTTAAATTTTACTTCAGATATTATTTTTAGCTATTAGATATATGTTATTTATGAGAATTAGTTATACTTGAAGCATTGAAGGAATATTTTAAGAGACTTTTCCAATTCAAGAATACATTCATTGATGCAAAAACTAAATCAAAACATTATGAATAAAACTAAATTAAAGATATTAACTACAAACCAAATGGTGAAGAATTCATGAGATGAGCTTGTGAAAGGGTAGGAAGGAAGAATCAATAGCCCCCTCAAAGTTACTATGTACCACATGCAAAACATCTATCTTTTTTTGGAACCAACTGACACAATTAATGTTTGGTATTTTGAAAAAATCACACATCAAAATCCATAGTGTTTTTGATCCCCAAAAGCTTGAGTTTTTGATACCAAATTCCATATTTACCAAAAAACTCCATTTTTAAAAGTAACTCATCTTCAAATATTTTTAAACCAACCAAATTAATTATTTTATAACTTCAAATAGCTTACAGAAACGAAAAAGTAATTTTGATTTAAACACAGAAAATTATGCCTATGGCATGGAAGATGAGACTGATGAAGAACTTGAGAAAGACATTTTATCCCTTGGCTACTTATTTGAAAAGAAATATCTGAAGAAATTTCAATTTCAAAACCCCCCATATATGTACCAAGCATGTGATTTGGGCAGCTTGCCATCTGAGAACTTTAGGCACTTCCGTCAAACATAATATTCTAGCTTTCAAGATATGATGAATATTATAAGCCATGATGAAGTATTCACAAATCATTCTAAGTTCAAGAAATGTGATATAAAAATACAATTGGCTGTAGCATTGTGCTACCTAGGTAGTAATGAAACAGGCTCTTTAGTTGGTTTCATTGGCTCAATTTTTGGAATTGGCCAAGGAGCTGTGATACTTTATACACAATGTATTCTATCAGAACTTCTTAAGGAGAAAACAAGTTATCTTACATGGCCAGGTAAAAATGAATGGGTAGAGCTGTCACAGGTTATTCAATCTGATGGATTTCCAGGTTGCATTGGATTTATTGATGGAAGCTTGATTACATTATCTCAAACGCCACCCAAGGATCCTGAGGCTTACTTTAATCAGAAGCATAAGTATGTTGCACCAAATTATATATTTATTAATGAAGAGCTAACAATTTGGATTTTATATAGCTACTCAATGTCAATTCAGCTTTTATGTGGTGTGAAAAATGTTTTTCAGAATCACATGTAGGCCTTCCAGGGTTAATTCATGACTCAAGAAGTTATCAACATATGAATATTTGTCAAATTACCAATAAATGTTTCTTAGAAAATCAATACTTGCTTTCTGATTCAGAATACTCAAGCCCAAAATCTATAATTCCTGCATATACAGGTAATTTTACACAGGAATAAAATGATAAAAAAATATGATTATTGGCTGGCCCAATAACATGTGCAAATAGAGCATGAAATATGAATAACAAAAGGTCTTGGGTAATAATTGAAACAAAGTCAATTTCAAAAAATGAATGAAGAAGATATTAAAATGTTTATTGATTGAGTAATAAGTTGTGTAATATTGCATAATCTCCTAGAAAAAAATGGTGATAAAAAAATGGCTTGAATTATATGATGACAATTACACACTCAAGCTTCAAGTGATACCATAAATACCTTAAATTAATAATGTAGAAAGTATCCATCAAAAGGTGAAATAAATTATATTAAATTAGTATAATAAATTTTGATTTTGATATATTTTATCATGAAAAAAAATTATTTCAAAAAAACCAAAATAAAGCAAAATCATTCTTATGCAAACTGAAGTTATCATATCCAACCTCCACTGATAAATATGGTTTTTTGAAAATAAACTTATTTTTTATACTTTATAAGAAAAAAAGAATGATTTAATTTTGTGGCTATGATAATTTTCTTTCTATATAAATAAAGGTGATTGGATGGGATTTACTTAAAACGCTACATGTTATTTCATAGCTTCACAAAGGAAACATAAATGAAAGAAATTTTCTGAAAAATTAATGGCTGAAAAGTTTTTGAATACTTCTATTTTCATAGAAATTGTTAAAAATTCAAATAAATTTTCTATTCTTATCAAAAAATGGACTGCTCACTAATGGAATGAACTTTTATAAACTTAATTACCTTTCATTTTTAAAGAAGAATTGGTTTCTGGAGAGTTTTTATATTTTTTTCTAAAAAACACAGCTGATTAAAAGAATGTTACCAAAATGAAAATAATCAAAAGGTTAGAAAATTAAGTAATTCTTTTCATTGTCTCCTTTCAAAAGAAATATCTCAGTGAATAATTTTTTCAGACTACTCCCTAATAAAAAACAAACTAATTAATTAATTCTTTCATTTTAATGGGATTCTTTATGATTTTTTTTGAAAAAAGAAATTTGCAATTTTTTAAAATATCCTTTTAGCTTATGATAAACAAAGGATAATTTACCCTAGTAAGTAATTCTTTTATCCTAATGTTTATTCAAAAAAAACATGAAATATTTAATTATTATTTCAACCTGTTTTTTTGGTCAATAAAAATTGATTTATTTTTAAACTTCTTTGAAAATTTTGAATGGTTTTCAACAAAAATAAAAGAAAAATTCAATTTTTTTGGAAGTTTCTTAAATTTCAATATCAATCCAAAACTAAAAAGTAACTAATTTTTCTTATTAATACTGTTTTTAAATCTAATATTATTCTTTTAAGATGAAAATCTTGTTATTGCTTCTATTTAAATTTTAATTTTAATTTTATTTCAATATAGATCATTGAAAAACCAGTGAGTGTTGATTTCAGATTACTATCTATTTAAAAAAGAAATAATTATCTTTTTTTATTTTGATATTCATATTTCTTTATTAATATCTTTTTTAAAAAAAGGAATTTATTGATCTGATTTATTTTTTATAAATAATTGATCAATATATTTTTTAAAAAGAAGCATTGATTGATCTAATAACCTTTTAAGGGACAGAATTTATCAAGCTCTATTTCATTGAAAAAAAGAATTGATAAAACTCTATTTCATTAAAAAAGAGTATTGATCAAAATGTTTTTTTAAAAAAAATTGATAAATCAATTTCTTCTAATATAGAGAATAAGATTAAATAAAATAGAAAATAACTAACTTTATCTTATTACTACTTTTTGTAGATCTAATTTTGTTTTTATCAAAAAAATTTCCTTGTTGTCTCTATTTGTAAATTTGACTTTATTTCAATCTAAATCATTCAAGAAAAAGTTAGTTTTTATTTCAAATCAGTATTTATTTGAAAAAGAAATTGTTATCTTTTTTTATCTTAATATTAAAATTTATTCATCAATATCTTTTTTTTAGAAAGGAATTGACTACTTCTGATTTCTTTTGAAAAAGAAATTTATATATATTCTCTTTTAAAAAAAGCATTTATTGATCCAATACCTTTTTAAAATAAAGAAATGATCAAAATATTTTTTTAAACAAGAGTATTGATTGATCTATTTTTTTAAAAAAAATTGATCAATCCATTTCTTTCAACATATATCATGAGTTTAAATGAAATATGGAAAACCACTGAATTTTTTTATTGCTTTTGTTTCTGGATTTCAATTTGGTTTTGAAAAAAATATTTGATTGTTATTTCTATTTTAAAATTTACTTTTATTTCAATATGAATCAATAAAAAAAAGTCAGTATTAAATTCTGTTTACTATCCCTTGTAAAAAGAAATAATTATCTTCTTATTATTTGAATATTCATATTTATATCTCCATATTTTTTTCAAAAAACAAATCGGATCAATCTTTTTTTCTTCAGAAAAAAAAAGGATGATTACACTTCTTTAAATATTTGTAATTAGTAAAAATAAGCTAAAATAGAATTAACACATTTTTTTATTACTACTCTTTCTATAGTTTGGTTTCTTAGAAAAAATTCTATCAATATATTTTTTTTGATTTTTCTGATCTCATTTTTAATAAAGGAAGTATTTTTTTTAAATAGCTCCCTTTCTAGATAACATTTTGGTTTAATATTGATCTTTTGAATTTTATCTATTTTTTTTGTTAAAAAAACTTTCTTATTCACTTTTTAACATAAATTGAAAAAAGATTAGATATCAATACTTCAATTTAAAAAAACTTGGTAAGTAGTCCTTTCAAATGAAACTTACCTTTTGCTTCCTTTTTTTTAAAAAAATAAACAAAAAAACACTTTTAGTAATAAAATGTTTTGGAGTTTCTATCATAATGGGAAGAAATAAGAACCACTTCCATGACAAGCTTATTATTGTTCTTTTTCTTACCATTAGATATAGCTTATGTTTCAATTTTTAATTTTTTTCATGTTGTGTATGGAAGTATCTTACTGGTACATTCCTGTGAATTAATTTTCAAGCTAATATCTTACATTGGAATATCAGCCATCAGTCAGAGATGAAGGAAACTACTTATTCAAGAATGAATGAATATAGAATAAAAAATATAAAGATATCCATTCAGATATTAAAAACTACTTCAATAAATTTGTTCAATCAAATCAAGACGTTTTTTTAAATCCTATTCAAAAAAATGGTGCAGATTCCAAACAATTGTGCCAAAATTGGATTTCAAAAGCACCAAATATTTGTCATTATGCTCACAAAAGTGATAAATTTATTACCCATAGCTTATTATTCTTCATCATACCTCACTTGAGAGATCATCAAGTTGAATTGTTTATTCAATTCATTTCCAAAATGTTGAATCTATGAATGACTATGAAAAATCAGATATGAAAATTTTATCATATTACCTTATGAAAATGACTTTGCTTTAAAAGATGCATGAATGCAGAAAAAGGATTAATGGGCTGATGTATGCAATTGGTTGGAATCCTCCTTGTCTTTGTGATTATAATTTAGGACAATATTTTTCTACCAATAAGATTTCTGGAAGGCTTGAAGAATATTATAAGGTGTGGATATGAAGCTTTTATTGAAAATCAAGTACTTTTCCTATTCTCAAAAATTTGTTGAAGGTAAAATTATGCAAAAATAGTAATTTGGAGAGTTTCAAGAGAAAAAAATTCCAAATTTGTTTCTTTAAAATCTTTAAGCTTAAAGAAATAATATAATAAAGATTTATTGCTTTACCAAAAATAAAAATGTATTAAAAAATACTCTACAAGAGATATTTAAGGTTGCGAAAAATTTCTTCAAGAGGAATTTCAACTGGAATTAATTTAGAACAAAAACGCAGAAAATTAATGAGAAAAGAGTCTCTCAAAAGAATATTAAAGAGAAAAAAAACCCAAAAGTGACCTGAGTTAATTAGGAAACAAAGTGACAAAGCTAGCAGTGATGAAAGATGCTTTGATTACCTTTTGGGGTGGTTTAAGTGTAAGAATGATTAGAAGAGTTACAAAAAACTATTATGATAATTTTTTCAAGTTGTTGGAAGGTCTAAAATGGCTTGAAATTGGTTGTTGGACCCCTTTATTTGTTGGTTCAACAGTGGTTAAACTAATTATAAAAGGAAAGGATTCTAACATGAAGAGAAATGTGGGGCAAAGAAAACATTCTTTTATAGCCACAAATTCTCTTACTAAAAAAGTCCAATTTACTCTAATTAGTTGTGAAAAACACACTTGAAACAGAAAATCCAATTGTGGCAACATTAAACCCTGGTTTGGACCATAAAAGGGCTTTTTTAGCTGTTTTTTGCTATTTTTAGCCATTTCAGTCCCTTAAACCAGCCATTCCTATAGTAATAGTTTGTTTTTAACTTCAAAACATGTAATAATGTGTGGAAAATACCTAAAAAGAAGCTTAAGCTGTTTTTATTAAGTTTTTTCAACTTAAGGGTAGTTTTAACCTCTTGGAAATAGTTGAAATTGCCCTGGTTGGTATCAAAACCTTATCATCAATCCAGTAAAAGACCTTGTGACTAAATCCCTGTCCAAAAGTGATTAGCATTTGGGTGAACTTTGACATCCCACACGTGTCAGCAAGGAACTTTCAGGCATCTGGCAGCCTTGGAGCCAAGATTCCTTTTCCCCTCCAAAATTAATTTTCCAAATTTATTTTTTCTTTAATTCCTCATCATGTACTATTCTTGGAGTTTAAACATGTAATTCAATTGAAAAATTACAGTAAACAACTGTAATTATTTATTCCACATATGTAAATTCAAGGTCACTTATGTAATACATTCACACATTTGGACATTTCCATTGGAAATAATTCAATTCATCATAGCTCCTAAACTAAACACCACACCTCAATTTTAACACCACATCTGGTGTGCATTGTATTAACATTTTGAGGATATTAATATTTTTATACATACAATACTAGAAACTCAATTCAAGCTTTTCTTATAGTTGATTTACAGAAGTTTCACTTAGGGGTAACCTCACCTGATTTTTTATGAGGAATCCAATGGTGAAACAAAATTAATATCTTTCTTTATTGGAAAATAAGCTGTAAGAATTTTTATTAACTTTTTTAAAAAAATATTTTATTTTTACTTCATTATTTCAAATAAAAAGATATTTTTTCATTTTTAAAATTTAATTTTAATTCATTGTTATATTTTCATTATAAATTTCATTTTTATATCTGAATTTTATATTTATATTTGAGTTTTGGGCTTTATATTTATTAATAAATGTTTTTTGGCCTTTTGGGAATATTAAAAAACCCCTAAGGCTCACAAATATCAAGAGGGTTTATCTATGGCCCCAGAAATATCAGAGATTCTTGGTACTCTTTTCAACAATATTGCATCTGTCACTCTAGAAAAAGATTCCCAGACTATACAAGAACTTGGAATAACTGGCTTTGGAAAACATCTTTTCCCTTTCAAGAAACCAAATTAATATTCTTTTGAAAATCATATTACATATAAATTGAATGAGTTTTACAATTTTCCACATTGTAAAGATGATGCTTCACATTTTGATTTTTTCCTTTCAATTCATATTATCAAAAGTTTGTCTCCAATTTCTCATTAAAGTTATGATTTCTTCAATGAATTTTATGTTTTTCCTGAAAAGGAAAAAAATATTTACTTGACTGGAAAAAATTGTGGAAGTTACTATATGGTATGGCATGCCAAGACTTTTTCTCATTTCCAATTATATCCAGATGGTGGCTCAAGTGAGAAATTCACCAGACTTTTGATTTAAATTCAGATTTCCAAAAGAACACTTATAATTTGTTCAAATATCCCAAATATTGGAGAATATCTGACTTTACCTATGATTACCATCAATCAATTGTTGATAGAATTGTTTCATATTAAAAAATATGTATTATCTAGATATCCTTTTTTGCATCGAATCCCCACTCATCATTCAAATATTCACTTAATGTTGTAAATAAAAATTCAGATCAATACACTGAATTTGAAAATACCACTCTTCATAAGAAGTATATCTCAAATTTCATATGAAGCTAAGAATTATCAGCCTCCAAAAGACATGCCCAAAACCACTATGCTATCATATACTGCATGTATAATATGATAACTACTATAGTGAAATATCTAAAATGCACCCACCCTTTTGATATAAATATCCAAATAGACAAATATAAAAAAATATTTATTAATAATTGACTTGATAATAGCTTATAACTTGATTTATGAGTGATTTGAATGTAACATTGCAATAGTAAAATCCATATTTTTTCGTTCATGCTGAAAAGTCGATTTGAGATTTAAATAGATTTGTGTCTTTATTCTTTTCTCTTCAGCTTCCAGTTCTTTATTATTTTTCTTTATTTCAAAATCAATTTCAAATTTCTTCATTATCTCCCCCTGTTTGAGATATTTGCTTTCACCTTCTTTTTCTTCTTTCCATTTGCTTTTTTCACATTCCAATTTGAAATAATCACTGCTGCTATGTGCTAATATAAGAAAATTGTTAGACCTGAGTGTAAGATAACTAATAATTGTTCTCATTAATTCTATCCTTGTCTTGCAATAAATACTGAAGCATATCAGGGTACACCATTTGATTCCACTTTTATTTTTTACACACTTTGTGGATTTAAGTTATTGACTTATTAATTTCTACATCTTATTGTTAATGGCGTTGAAATGATTTATTTAATTACTGAAGCAGATTTTCTCTCTTCTATTCCAGTTTCCTCATTTATATTCATGGTGTGGGAACTCCTCTTGTGTGAGATTAAAAGGAGGCAGTAACTGGAGGGGGAAGTCACAGGTAAACAGTTTTAAATTTCTAATAACTCCTGTAATGAAGTGTGGAAAGGGTGTATTTCCTTCCCCTCCTAAAATACTGAAAAAAATCTTCCTTGGAGCTCACAAACCAAAAAAGAATTAGTAAGCAGCTTTACAACTTCAGAATCAAAAATTCAGAAGTCTCAGAACAGACCTATTCAATATATCATAGAAAATATAATGTCAGCAATTTTGGTTAATCTTGAGATTTAATGAAATACTTATCTGTATAATTCATATTTTTGGTGAAATTGGGGTGAGTGGCTTCTTCTTGGTGATAAAAGTTTGGTCATATGATTTACTTAAGGTTTTCTGGAAAATCTGATGAGTGTTAATAAAGGTAATTTTGTTGAGGTAAAGCTATAATAGAGTAAAATAATTCTTTTTGAAGGTTTGTTATTTTTTTAAGAGAGGTTAATAATAAGAAGAAATTGTATTTGTTAAATTTAAGAGGTAAAATTATTTGATATTGGATTTTAAAAGGGGTAAGTCAATTTTGAATGTTGATAAATTGTGTTATATTTTACTAGGTGAAATCTTTTGATAGAGTAGTAACCCCAATCTTGGGTACTGGATAATTTTTGTTCTTAATACTAAGATTAAACTGAGATTAGCTACTGGACAATCTTCAACACTATACTACCACTGATCTTAGCTACTGGGAAAGTAATTTTACTATGATATATTGGAATACCTCCCAGGTGAGGGATGACTTACTCCTGTGCTTATAATAAGCAGGGGATATAATGTGCATGGGGGAAGCTTGAAATTTGAGAGGAGAGCACCCCTTTATTTATACATTTTGGGAGCCCAGGGAGCCATCCATGGGAGCTTTCTTTTCCCAATTTAATTACTCTTAACTCCATCATTTGACTTTGTTTTTGGGGAGGGCCTTTTTTTCATGGGTCAGGTGGTTGAAGGTTTGGTGATAATTATTTCTCTACACAGCCTCCATTCGTCATGTGATGATCTTTTGGTGAGCTGATTATGACATGATATTCTTGAATTTTCCTTGCATTAAGGAGGTGATTTCATTTTGGCTGGGGATTTTCTTTGTGCGCAGCCTCTTTCAAGTCAAATGATATGCTGTTGGTGGGTGCAGTATCACATGATGACCTTGTATTTCCTTTGGATATGTCATATTTTAGGCTTGGTAGAAGCGGCTGTTTAATTTATGCAGGTATCATGGTTGTGTTTCTTCCTTTTTGAACTTTCAAGTGAGGTTAGGTGATAATTTCTTGCACTAATGAATTTCCTGTTGGGAATGAGATGATGTGATTGTTTTGGTCTTACATATGCATAGTCATGTGGTTGAGATTTAAATAAAGGTGTGTACTAAATGAATCCTGATGTAACTAGTTTTGACATGCATGAGGTGATAAGTGGTGTAAAGAATTTTGATTCTTCCTTAAGGTTTCAAGTGGGGTTAATATGGATATAAAACAGGTTTTGCCTGTGGCTTTGCTGGATATTACTATAAGAAATTCCATTAGGTTGAACTTTGCATCTTGTTACTCTTTTTTGTCTGAATGCAAGGTGGTTGTGTAATATATGAAGGTGTACTTTTCTTTCTGCATGAGTTCAGTAGCTATAAGAGGGGTGTAAATCTGTGTGGGGTTGGTAATTTCAAGGGTGGTACCTTATGTGTTGTAACTAGTTTTCAATATGTAACTTGATTTTTACATATGAATAATTTATTTAAACACATAAGCTTCCCTTTGGTGCCTGTGCCATGGTATTATGAGTTAACCACAGCTTCTTTCTGTAAAACTGACCTTTTGGTGTAAATTTTGACTTTAAGTCTGCCTGTGGGTTGGATTGGATGCTGTTATGGGGTACTATGAGCTTGAGCCTGGTGAGAAAAAATGTTATGTAATACCACAATGGTAATAATTGGATAAATTTGAGTGGAAATTGATACTGCGCGGGGTTTTCTCTTATTCAGACATAGAATACAGAATTATGAATTCCTTAGGAATTTTTTGAATGATAAAATCTTACTTTGGTTAAATGAAATTCCTACATTTGAATACAGCCCTCATGAGGGCTTCTGAATGCATTACTTTCAAGCTCACTTATGCTGATAGTTTCTTTCTGGTTGAATGGCCTTTCAGAAATCTATGTATTTGATAAAAAGCACAATATTCCAATTTTGTTGTCAAAAAATATAAGACATACCTTGCTGTTTATAAATTATTCATCTTCCTAAAGAATCTCATTTTTTTCCAACTAAGAGAAATTTCAAGTTGCCATTGGTGTGAGATTCTGTTTATTACCAAGGAGCTCACCCATTTGTGAGTAGAATGCGCAAAGTGTCTCTATATTTTGAATCATTGTGTGAATTCCTTTCTGTAGATAATAATCAGTAATACCTGAACCTGTTGTTTTCTCATAATATTTTGCATATATATAATTTTTTTTTTTGTAATTTGGCCATCAATCCCACATATTGTTAAGGGTCTTCTTCAAACATTTCTTATGATTTTTTTCCACTGCATTAGAAATTGATTGGAATACAATTTGTTTGGATAATGGAGGCCTTCCAATTGATGTCTTTCCAGAAGAGCCAAAAAAATCTTCAAAATTCTTTTTTTTGAGTCAAATTATCAATTTTAGATAGTCAGCTGTTGTAAGATCTCCTGAATTTTTCAGATAAGAAGTAGAATCTTTATTTGTTGAATCTGATTAATGTTTGGGAGGAATAATTTGAATTTCAAAAGTGAAACTGAAACTGAAGATGAGTTGTAAGTAATTATTCAATTTTTTTGAATTTTAAAAAGCTGGATAAATCATAAATAAAAACCTAGCATAGTAATTTTGCAAAATTCCCACTTTTATTTTTCTTAAAAACAAGCATTCAAGGTTAAAGAATGGATGGGACTTTGATCCTAAAAGTGTGGGTTTTTTAAGTGATGTTTGGGCTAAAATAGCCAAATAAACATGACGTTTTGTGTTAATTCTGAGAAGACCTAATATCAATCTCCTCTTGTAATCAAGTGTTTATTATTAAATAAATTTAGAAGACATATATTGCTTTTTTCATTTTTGAATCCATGTGTACAAAGAAAAATGAAAACCTATCAGAAATATCTTAAATATATGGCTTAATACTAAATTCAAGATTAATTTTCTTATTATAATAGAAATGGGAATCCAAATTGGTTTCAAGTAGTTTTGATTAAACTTTATTCTATTTTTGGAACAATTAAATAATTAAAGGCATAATTTGAGCTCTTCTGTGACATCTGATTACCAATTTTTATTTGATTCTTCTATGAAGCTTACTATTTGAGAAGTGAAGAATTTATCAAGGATAGTGAAAGAGAAAGAGATACTAAATAATTCCTGTTATTATCTTATTCTATTGTCAAATATATTTTGTTCTGAGATGCCAACTCAGTTATGAAGCCCTTATGAATAAGTAAAGGAAAGCTAAAGTTTGGGATAGCTTCAAGGATTCCTATTTATTATGTTTCTATTTTTTATGCCCAAATAATTTCTTCAACATTCATTTCCACAAAATTAGAGATAATTTCTGCATTTTTCTTCAATAAATAATCTTTGAATTATTCAAATTTATATCAACATATAAGTAATTTGTGATTTATGGATATTCAGGGACATTAAAAATGTATTAAGAGTATTCAAATTAATCTGAAAAGTTAATAGTTGAAGCTTTATGGAGAGGTATAAGATTAAGAAGATGATGTAAGAAGTCTTATTATTTGGTTATTTTTATTAAAAAAAAAGTTGAAAGAGTTCATAGTATTTCAGATATTAATTAAGACTTATGTCTAAAAAACAAAAGATAAATTGAAAAAAAACTATTTAATATCTGATTCTAAACTCATTATATTTAAAAAAGAAAGGTTAATCAAGAGTCAAAATATTCAAAAATTTGATATTTGAAATTCAAATTAGGAATAAATAAGTAAAGAATTTATCATAAATTGATTCATTTAATAGAAATAAAATCAATGTTTTTGGAATTCAAAAATCTGGAAAACATTCTTTGTTTTAATTTGGAAAAGATTCTAATCCAGAACTCTGAAATATTAGTTAGGAATGATTTGTTAATTATCAAGCTTGGTTGATTTTTATTATTTTATCAACAAAATTGATGATTCATTTCAAAAAACAATCTAAAGATAATTTAAATTGAATTTGAATTATTTAAATCATTCTAAGATACAATCGGTTTTCTAAAGTTTTTTCTAAAGCTATTTGTTACAATCAAGTACACAAATGGAATAAAAGGTAAAATACATAGTTTCATATTATTATTCAACTAAGATAAGATATTATAGGTATAAATTTTGTGTATAAATGAAATTGATATAATAATATAGAATTTTCGATGTATTTCTGTGATACAAAAGGGTCAGAAGACCTTTTTTGTATTGCAATCATATTATAATTAGTAATCTGTATAAATGAAAGTTGGAGATATACAGTAATTACAAAAAGCTATGAAGAATAAAGTTAATAAAGATGAATGTATCCTTTTTCCCACAGAGAAGGAGAGTGTATACTAATAAAATATCTATCATAGAGAATACGTTCGCCATCTGAGTTTTGAAGCGGCAGATAGAATAACCTACAGCGCTTGCCAACGCAAGATACATTACAAGATAAATCAAGTATTTTGATAAATTTAGGTCTTAAAGTGTCAGATATCTATAAATAAAGGGTTAGTAGTTCTTTTTGTAAGACAAGGAGAGAAGAGGAAATGTAACACACAAAGCAAGAGATAGCACTGTGTGAGCTATCTAAGTAATGATATATTAAGCTAAGTGTTGAGTAGAAATAGTGAAAATAATAGTACTTCGACAAGATTAATGTAGAATTATAAAGAATTGCAATAGAGCTAGAAAGATTGGCGACACATCAACCTGTACTTCGAAAGAAGTGATCTTATGAGGTCATGAGTCATTTTGAATCATGACGTCATATTTAATTTTCAATTTTCCTATTATTATAACATAGAATAAATTATTCCAGAAGCTACCAATAGGGCTTTAAAATATGAAAAAAAAAAACAAGGTTCTATTTATTCATAATTTAAACAGAAATTTTAAATTTAAAAACCATGATTTTTATTCTCAAAAGGCTGAAGGTTTCAGATGAGTTCACCCATTATTTCAGAAAAGTCCTGTTTCAAAATTCAGATAGATGAAAAATATTTTTTTATATTTATCTAGTATTGTTTCCATTAATCTAATTCCTGAGACCTCAGAAATTAATCATTTGATATTATACATCATTATGCCATGAAAACAATCCTCAAAGAAATTAAACTCCTCAAAAAAATATCACCTGATTCAAAATGATCAGGCTCCTTGAAAAATGCCAATGAATTTTGTATGATCAATTGTTTTTGAGTGAAGTGCAACTTTTATTCTTGTTTTGGAACCTCAGGACCAGCCTGCCCAGTTCAGCCACCTTCCTTCAAACAAAATGGATTTCAACCGCTAGTGACTGAGGCAAATAGAAAGTGTTTTAATTGATTTAATCTTGGTGCAATGAAGCTATGTGAACAAATGGATAAAATACAAGAAAAAATATATTCTTGCAAAAAATTTTAAAACCCCACTGGATATGGGATAGCTCCAAATTAGAATAAAAAGGGCATCAAAATAATAGCCCAAAATCTTGATTCTATTCGCCTTTTCTTGAAAGAAATGGATTTTATTTTTGGGAAAAGATAAATCTAACTCCTTTGACCTTATTATATTCAGAAGATGAAGGCTCTATCTAGTAATTCTTGCAAAAATAATTAACCAATGTTGAAGAGGTAATCCAAATAAATATTTATTGGATAGTGTATTCATATGAATCAATAATCTGTATTTTAGGTTGGTTTTATTTAAAGGAGAATGATCCATAAATCAGAGAACCATTTTCCAATAGTGATATCAATTCAGAACTACATAGAATGGGAAAAAATAGCCTCCCTGAAATCTTTAAGCTTCATTTGAAAAAATTGATTATCCTCATACTGCCTGGATACTATAAGATATTGAACATATAATTACAGGCGAAGTTTCAAAGGATGTACAGCATGATGAAGATAATATAAATGGCCACTTCATTCATGATTCTGAGGCCAATAATGATAAGGAGAGAAGCATTCAAAATAAAAGCCTTCCAAGAATTACTGATTCAGATAGATCTTCTGAGAATATCAATACTCCTAATGGTTCATGAAAAAATAAGATGATCTATTATCAAAAAAATAGAATAATTCAATGGTTTCCCAGCAATTAGTATAGCCTTTCATAAATTGAGCTTATACGTAGATATTGAGAATCTGTTCTAAGTATTGTTTTAATTAGGAATAAAAGGCTTAATTAATTCCCGGAATTGGAGAAATCAAGATTGAAGGAGGAAAAAGAAGCTGAATTTTTGAAACTTAATCAAGTTAAACAAGCAAAAAGATCGGAAATGTTATTTAAGAGAGATAAAGTAAAAAAGTAATTAAAATTTCAGAACAATTAAATTCTTTAACCAAAGAATTGGAAGAATTCAAATCGTGAATTTAGCAAGCATTTTAAAAGGATAAGTGGGATAAAGAACTTCAATTAGAATAAAAACAAAGGAATTTCGATCCAAAAGTGGCCATGGTGAGCTCAGGATTGTCTTCTTCAGAGCCAGAAGGAATCATTTGGATGATTAATTACTCTTTGTGATTTGTTTTCTTAACACAGTATAAGTGATGATATTATCAAAAATTAATGATTTTGTTCCCCAGTGATGTTTCTTTATAAATTTGGAATTACTATAAGACATGAATACAGGAGTAAATTTCTGGTTAAACAGAGGTATTTTATGAGATTCAATATCAAGAGGTATGAAAATGTTTGAAATTTTCAAATTACTTCCAACCTATCAGATTCAGTACTTTGAGAATAATTTTCCACCCATAAGATCATTCTTGTGAGCCTGTGAGCTATGTATTACGTTCCCATAAGGCTACAAAGAGTATGCTATGGATTTGATTCAGTCAATAAATGAGTTCTAAAATGGTTCTCAAGCCAAAATTAGTAAAAGATACCCATACGTTTATTTTGGATAGACAAAGTTATAATTTTTATTTCATTTTTGGATTCTACGCCAAAAATAACCAAAGGTAAACCCATAGTGTGTTATATCAAAAATTTGCCACTTTTTCCTGTTATTGGAAAATTTAATAATATTGAAAAAAATTTATACAATTTTCCAGAATTTCAAGAAATTTTTTTAATTGGTGATTTTAACTATGATTTAGATTTACTTAAGGCTTATGTAAACTTACAAACATTTTGTTCAAATTAATGTGTTGTGGTTAGTTACTCAATTGGCTAAGAATTTTATATACAAAACTTGAGTACTGTTTAGAATAAAGTAAAATTTATTTAAAGCCATGGTATGTATTTAAATAAAGGAATTGGAAAAATAAATGCAAAAGGTGGGACAAAGGGAAAAATGGAAAAAGGTGTAAGGGTACCCAAATTTTTGATTATTAAAGATTCCAAATAAATTTTCCCTCCTCTATTTAAGTATTTGAAACCTTTTACAAATTTTAACACTAGAAATTTATTTAATATTAAAGCTTAAAAGGGTGTATACTCCTTTTGGTCAGGAAGCACAAGCTGCCAAAGGGTAAATCCCTTCCTACAGGCTTGAAATAAGGGTTTCAAGAACTGTAAAAGCTCACTAAAATTTGAATAAGCTTAAAATTGAAGTTCAAATCATCAAAACCCAAGCAAAATCTAAGGCTTGGTGTGTATTTCTAATTTTACATGGAAAAAAGGAATAAACTCAAAAATTCATAGAGAATCCATTTGTCGATTGACTTACTTGAAATCTCACCACAGGTTCCAATTAAATTTTATATTTGTATAAATTGGAGATTGAGTATCTTTTCCAAATAAGAGTCTTTGGTATTTAACCTTGAAAATACGTAAATCAATCATTATTAAAGAAAGCTAAGATTTCTCTTGAAATTGATTAAAAATCCTAATGAAAGATTTTATCTTGAAATTTCACTTTTAATAAATTAATAAGATTTACTTAAAAATCAAAAGATAATTTTTCATATCAAAGCTTTAGAATAATAAGCAAAAATGAAGTTGAAATTTAATTTGAGTTAAGAATAACACCTGCAACTTAAATTGTAATTAAAAACTGCCAGATTTTAGGTGAAAACTCAATTTTTAATGATTTTGTTTACATTTTTTATGAATAAACACCCTATTAGAGTATCTGTGATCACAAACAAAATGTTATAAGGTATAAAAGGGGTTATTTGATTATAGTTTTTCCCCATCAATCAGTACCATCTAATATTCCAAGGCATAATATTTTGCTAGTAGGATCTAGGATTATTATGAATTATTCTCCAAGTTTTTATTATGATTAATCTTGATAAATGGAGAATTCAATTATTATAATTTGATTATATTTGTCTCCTCCTTGATAATTGTTATTTTTGTGAAACCCTGTTTGGAGAAATTTTGCAAAATCCACAAATCCTAAAAAATTTGCTTGATTTTCAATTTTGGTGTGTTTTGATTTTATCAGTTAATGGTTTTTTATGAAATTCTTTTGTGTTTCTTTATCAATTAAAGGCTTATAAGTGAGTTTTTCTGATTTTTTTCAGCTTACTATGGTTTTTTTCAGAATTCTTATTATAGTTATCATTACATGATTTTTTAGAATAATTTATTTTAAAAATATATTTTATATTATTGATCACTTGGCTTTATTTATACAAGCCAAATATAATTTGGTTTGGCAGAAATTTCAAACTCTTATTATTATAATTATCAGTGACTTAGAAAATAATAGAATAATCATAATTTTTTTATATAATTGTTATAGTTCATATTATTAAAAAATTTAATAGTATTAATTTTTTTCTATATGATACTCTATTGATATTGAAGTTATTAGTATTAATAATAACTATATTTATATTTGGGGTTCTAACATTGGATTATATATATTTTTCATTTGAGGACTGTCATAGTAATCTTAATAATAAGTATTATGATTAGGAGTTGCATAGACAAACCATCAATTTATAATTAATTAATATCTACCTTTTCATTTCCAGTTTCAAAAATGATTTAGCTGTTAGAAGCAATGCCTTTGGCTTGATAATAAAATTCAATTTTCAAAAGAAAAATAACCCCTTTCCCACCCTGTTTTGAATCCTGTTCTTGTGTGTAAGTCTAAATTTAGGGTGACCAAAGAATTAAATTAAAGTTCAATATAAATTTGATTAATAAATCTTCTCTTTAATATAGCTTTTAAAAAACATTTATTGATTTAAAAAAATTAATTTGAATCTTTTTTCAATGATCGTGCATTTTGATATAATGTTAAAACATAAAATTACAAGATATTCAAGTATCTCAATAAATTATTTCACTCAATTCCAATTCAAAGGATTCATAGACTCCTTAATTTTGGATTATTGAACATTAGTTCCCAAATTGGCTTTTTTGAATAGTTGGTGGGTCATTCTTTTCATAATCCTTAGCCAAGAGTTTATGAAGAACTATGCAGATAACAAACCAATCAGTGAGGAATTGGACTTACTTTTTATTTTTAATTTAATCTGTAATTTCTTCGAGGAATTACTATTAGCCTTCAATTTTTCCAATTTAATATTCAGTTCTTACTTCTGATTTGTAAATACAGAAGTTTGGCTTATAGCTATGTGGATTATATGCAGAATCTACTTTGTATTCCAGAGAAATTTTCATTAAGCTTCCATATTCTGAGTCAGCCAAAAGATATTGCTTTTACAAGAAACATATTTCAGGAATTCTTTTAATCCACACATCTTGATATACACATGATGAATGTACTGATCTTGAATATTACACATGAAACTAAGACTAATGAAAATTGAAATACCATACTAAATGTACTGAAATGGGATAAACAAAGAAAAGGCCATTGTAAGTGTAGCTCATCCTCTTTATGCAGAGGAATTATAGCTTATATCATGGTAATGAGAGAGCTAAAAGCTAAAAATGCTTCTTGCTTTTAAGTAATAATAAAGGTGAGAATCATTATTTGGCCTTTGGGAGAATGAAGTAAGCCTACCATATATAAAACAAATGCAACCAGGAAATCCTTCAGCTTGCATCACTTGTGATATTTTAATCCTTTTTTTCTCCTTTTACCATGAGCTTTATTGGTCCTTTAAATTTGTTAGGAATGAAATGCCTCTCTTTGTGTATAGCAAAGCTTAACCATTTAATATACTAAAAATAACCCCAATATTACCAACTGATTTATCATTTCCATCGGAAAAAAGTATTTAAATGTGCACAGATATCTTAGTAACTGGCTCATTTTGATGTTGATTTGATTTTCTGAAAAATACTTTATAGTTTTCAATAACCCATATAAAAGAAAAAGATGAAGTCCAGTTTGTATTGAATGGCTTATTTGAGCTTTCTATGGGGGAGACTCTTGAGATTAGTTGCTTTAAAGATATATTGAGAGGAAAAAAATGCCCAAGGTCTGAGATAATTATCTTGATAAATCTCATGCAAAACCCATATATTGTCTTCAAGATCCTCATCAGATTCAATGTCAGTTTCATTTTTTAGTTTTCCTGCTAAAATATTATGTTTGAGAAGAGATACTGATGAGATTTTTTGCATTGTTTCTTTTTAAAGCTTGTATAGCTTCATTTAGTTGATGAGTGTAGATGGGTGAGGTGAAAGAAAGGTTTAGACTTGAAAAATATGTGAAATTGGGGGTTTTAAATAATTTGATGGTAAAATGAACAAATCTTGAGTAAGAGTTATGGCTATAGCATTCTTCAAGATACTTGGTATTTGGGAGAAATAACCAAGAGTTCAGGAAGGAAAAAAAGACAAAAAATAAATTCACAATTTTGACAAGAAAAATTCAGTGTTTTAAATTCTGAATTTGGTAGGTTTGAAACCCCCCAATTATTCAATTTTCAGAAAAGAAAATCATGAGAGGAGCTTTTGAATTTATCATCAAAGGATATCAACTCAAAAAGGGAGTTTACAAAAGAAAATAATCTAGAATATAATTAAGCAAAGATGGGATTTAACTTAATTATTATATAATCTATTTGTCTTTGAGATTATTAATCTCTTTACCCTTAAAATGATTAATTTAGATACAATATGATGTATTGCAATATTGAAATTATTGATATAATCTCTTGATACTCTTGATACTTTTGTATTGCCTCTGAAAAAGCTTAAAAGCTTTAAAAAACAAGCCTACCAAAAGCTAACAAAAAAGGTGATTTTTCCATTGAAAAAAAGTTTTTATTATAATCATATTTTACAGCTAAGCCTCAATATGTGTAAGATTTGTCTATCAAACTGTTAATAATATTACTATTAATCAACAGTACTATGACTGTTCTTGAAAAATATAATAATAATAACTATTATAACTACAATTGAATGATTAATTAAATACTTTTTTTAATTTTTATAAACTAGTAGTGATTTTAACAGTAAGCAGTAATTGTCTACAAGAATCCATTACAAGAAGTATTTAATAATAAAACTCCTTTATTAAGATAATAAAATTATTTCAATAGATAATTATCCTTTGAAAGAATAATTATAGGTATAATTCTTGAAGAAAACTATTAATAGAAGAAACCTTTTAAGAATTAATCATCAATCACTCACTAATACTCAAATGAACCTTAGAAAGAGATTGGTAGGGAGATTTGATGTATAATTGTGGATTTAAAAGATCAAAATTGATTTATAACAATATTACAACAATATATAGTTGATTTCTATGATTTCACTTCTTTCTGATTTATTGTGAAAGAATTAAAACACTTAAGAAAATATCTTAACTAATACAAACTTGTTGGTAACAAAGATATAATTGGATAGTAAGATGATTTTGGGAAAAACAGCAAGAGGAGGCCTCTTTTAAGTCTAAGACAGCTCATAGAGGCATGCCATGGAGCAAACTGAAAAACAAGGGAGTGAGAAAGCAATAATCATTTTTGGATTAATGATTGCATCATTTTTTGTCATGTAATATTATCATAATTACTTAATTGATGCTTTTATGTAACTACAAACCAAAATTTGGTTAAGAATAAAAGGAGTAAAAGCTGTAAATCTTCTTTTATTTCAAAATAAATATTAATTTCTCAAAGTTATCAATTTTATTGAGAATTTCATCACAGGTTGTATTTTCTGTGCATTTTGAAGATTCAGTATTTCACATGGAATTATCAAAAATGGACTGTAAGTAAAAATTTTCATTTTACTTATGAAACTGTGATTCTTTTTGGTTTCTTTATGGGTCATAAAGTTCCCCATTGGTCCTGAAAGCTTCAGAAATATTCATCAAGAATTGTATTTTTAATGAATTTTTGAAGTTTTTACCTCATTTCTATGTAGAATTGCAAATAACACAATATAGTAGGTTGCTATGAGGTAAATCATTGAATACTAGTCCAAAAAGGGCTTTAATTACTCTTTTGAGGCTTATTCATGGAAAATAATTAAGAATTGATATAGTTACAGGAGTCTAAGTTGCTCTTTAACTCTCTGCATGTCAAAATAGTAGCTTATTTGCAATTTTCTTATGATTTAATGAGATTTTGACTTGGTAACTAGGCTCCCAGAAGGTTTTAGTATGCTAATTGGGACAGGATCAGCCATGGATCCAGGCTTTAGAGATATCAACATGTCAGAGGCTTCAGAAGTTGGGTACCCTGGCTCTATTTGATGTCTTTTGTCCCCCTTAGCTATTTTCATGTCAAAAATAGATATTCAGGATTCAAGACTGATATCTGCTATGGGTGTATCAAAACTGTATGTAAGAATACCATAATATTAAGTTTCAAAACCATTAATAACACTCTTTGTAGTGTATATGTAACATGGAATTTCACACATTCCCATTATTTTGGGGTTAAATTGAGATAAACACAAATTTTCACAATTTGTTTATGTGGTATTGATGATTTGGTATTGAAGTGTTTTCCATATTACCACCTCTTTGAGTTAATTTAAGCTTATTCACTCTATGGAGTTACCCTAGGTGAATTATGGTGTAAAATCCAAATCTGGCCTTAAATCTATGGATTTACTTACTAAATAAAAAGTTATTCATGTTTTCTGAAATACAAAATGATGAATTTTGAATAGATGCATGACTTATTGGTTATTCATAGTTCAAAATAGATTTTGAAAGATAGTGGTGGCCTATTTGGTTCTGTAAGTTATACCTCAAGGCTCAAATTCCCTCCCACCACAAAATAAAATCTTACTACAATTTTATTAATGATATCCAGAAGAAAAAAGTCCCCAAAGGGGGTTAATGTCCACTGTCCAACATCTTTAAATTACTCAGATCAAGTAGTTTAAAGCACATTTATAGACATATCCAGGCTTGTGGCCTTTGTCTGATTCTCCTTAAGAGCTTATCTGAGTCAGGTATTTCTCATTCTGCCAGCTATTCATCTTCATGTACTGGATTTCTATATCTGACAAGATATTCTCTTTGATTTTTACCCATAAGTCTCCTTTCTTTGATGACTTTCTTGATCTTTTTGTCTTCAATCTGTTCCACTGGTGGTGCAGTCAAAGGAGTTGGGTTCCTTGAAGGAAACAATTCTTTGTCAGCTGGTTGATAAGGTTTTATCAAGCTGACTGGAAAGGTAGGGTGTTTGTGTTTTAATTCACCACTCAATGCCACTTGAACCAAATTGGTTCCATGTAAGGAAAAAATAAAAAAAGGTTCTACATAAGAATCTTTAAGTTTCTTTGGGCCTTTGATATTATTCAAATTCAAGGTTGGACTAGAACTAGGTCCCCTACTTTGAACTCTGGTACCTTGTCAGGCTGAGTCTATTATAAAGGCGTATAATTGTATTTACAGGCTTTAAATATGACTGTGAAATGATAAGAATGGTAATAAAAAGATTTGTTGATTGTAATAAGGGTTTAAAATAAGATAATAAGGGCTCTACTATAATGATTTAGTGGTGGTGAGTGCTTCTGAAAGCCCTGGGTGCAGTCTTACCAGTTGGATTACTAGAAAAAGAGCTAAAATACTTAAATGTAAAGTATAAAATAATTATTTTCCAAAATTATAACTGCTTTTGACAGTTGTACTGCGTATTAATTTAAGAGAAAGATGGAAATTCCTTTTCTGGAAGTGAAAATGCCTCCTTTTATCCTGAAATGGGGTGAAAAGTGTGCTAGACCTTTTCACATAGAGGAAGTGAAGATTTTTCACTCTCTGGGACAGGCTTGTGGTTTGCAAAAGGCCTGTACAGCCTGTATTTGGCTCAGATGAGGTTTTGAAACCACATATGGGCAGATCTCACCAATACCGGGTGAAAATCTTCATCTGGGGACCACATAGCCTGATTCTGATGTGTATGACACGTATAATGCTGTACAGAACCTGTATGGAACCCCAGTATTGAATGAACTATGAGGTATTGAAGTAAAAAAAAGCTTCTTCATCCGTTTGACACCTCATAATCATAGTTATGGGATATTATCCCACAGTAAGTCTGTATTGGCCAAATTGTGGGATTTTGACCTTATAACAGCCATAACTTTGTTATTTTTTGAGATATCAACCTCAAAATTGGTTCCGTGTGTAGCCCTGTATATCTTCTACACAATGGTACCTCATTTGATATGGTTATCATTCAAAATGGCAAAGTTATGCCATGTACAAAAATTTTGTACATATGCATAGTTTTAGGCAAAAGCTGTATTGGGCTTGTCTTTCCTATAACTTTTGTTCTGGATGAGATATGGGTAGATTAATGGAATCATCAGATAGACCTTATTGTTCTCTTTACAAAAAGACCCCACTTTTGGTATCTCACACTAAAACTGTAGAAGTCAGATGAGAGGTGAATATTTTATTCACCCTTATTTGACCTTATTTGGGTCATAACCTCTGTAATTCTGGTTCTAGTTCATTTTGGCTAGTACCATTGGATAGCCCTGATATAGAGCTCCATTTTGAATACCCATTTGATGGGGTTAGGCCTCTTCCTCTGTATTTCAGATGAGAGGTGAAAATTAAAGTTTATTCTCAGCAGCAACTTTGAGCAGGAATAACTCTGTTATTCTTTGTCCTATGATGATGGGACTTGTATATTTGGAAAGGGGTGAGTTTCCTCTTTTGTTTTATAACTTTTGAACTTATTTGGCTCAGATCCATGTTTTGGTGGTATCTTGGCTATACCATTGATTTATGGTATTTGGCTGTCATGCTTGTGCTCTGGTTTTGAGTCACAGGCTGACATACCTTGTGACTCTTGTACCACTTCTGTTTTTCATAGTCAAAATAATCATACATACTCCATTTTGCATTATTTTTCACTTTATTAAGCATTATTTTGAAGCTGGAAGCTGTAGGACGGATGTCAATCAAGTCTTTCCTCAGTGTGTCTGTTGGGAGTCTTGGATTCCATCCTTTTTCTAACATAGCAGGAGTTTGACCTGTAGAAGAATGGACTGATGTCTTATATGCCAATTACAATGAAGGTAGTAGAGTGCACCAGTCATTGGTAAAGCCATCTGAGTCTTTGAATTCTAACCCATAAGCGCAGAATCTCCTGATCATGTTTTATAAGGCTTGAATCATTCTTGCTGCTAGTTCATCTGTTTGAGGGTGATATGCTGTTGAGAATGGTAACTTAGTCCCAAAAAATCTGTGAAGATTGGTCCAAAGTGCAGATGTGAACTTGGGATCTCTGTCACTTATGATATTCTTAAATAATCATGTATGAGAAATAACTCTACTTCATAGAAGAAGATCTGTATCCATAGCAGTGTCATCTTTATGAAATGGTAATAATATTGGAATCTTTCTCTATCTGTCTACAATGACTAAACAAGAATTATAACCTTTGTCACCACTTGGAGGAAGTGCTGTGACCCAATCCATATGAAAAACTTCCCAAAGGTATTTTGGTTCTTGAATATGAATCATCAGTCCAAATATCTTGCCTTTACTCCTGTTTGCTTGTTGGAATCTGTCACAGGTATGCCAATATTCAATGGTTTCTTTTCTCCAAGATGGCCACCATGCACAGTTTTTCACTTTTTCAAGTGTTCTTTCTTCTGACAGGTGTGCAGAGTAGATGCTATCATGGCATTCATGAAGAATGGTATTGATAATCAATCTGCTATACAATGTCATTACACAAGAATGTTTGGTTCTGTGGTAAATTAATCCATCAAACAAATGACATATTCCTTCAGAATAGGAATTTTTCCCAACCTCATCCAGTGAATTGACTAAAGATGTATCTTTTCAGTCTTTATCTAACAAGGAAGTAAAGATATGGAAATTCTTGTTCTGCTTATAAGATTCTCTGACTTCTTCAAAGAATTCAGTCCCAATATCAGTTATGTTAATTCCTTCAATTGTAATCTGTGGTTCTGCTTCCAAAGGTACATAATCTGGGTTATCAGGAGTATTGGCTAATGCCCACCTGCTAAGTCCATCAGCATTCTTGTGAATGTTTCCTGCCTTATGACCTATATTCATGTTACCTCTATATGCTTGAATGCCTATTTTCCATCTCAACATATGTCTGTTGGGATTTTTCATGTTGAGAAGTGATTTCATGGCATTACAGTCAGTTATCACTTCAAAACCACTGCCATCAAGATAATAGTGTAATTTCTCAAGTGCCCATACCAAACATAAGCACTCCATCTTCCTTGCAACATATCTGGTTTCTGTTGGTTTGATTTGTCTTGAGATGTAACAAACTGGTCCCTCTGTAGGTTTGTCATCAATAATTTGCACTTGATGTAGGGCTTCCCTTAATACATCTCCACATGCATAAATGTACAATTTAAAAGGCATATTCCAGTCAGACATTAGGAGTAAAGGTTCTTCTGTGAGAGATTTTGTTATCTTCTCATAAGCTTTAATCCTTTCCTGTGTCATCTCACATACTGTCTGTTGATCACAGATTCTATAGAGTGATTTGGCTAGAGTTTCAAAGTCTTTCAGGTGTTTCTTGTAATAAATGGCAAATCCAAGAAAAGACATCATTTCTTTCTTATTCTGGGGTATTGGCTGAAGTAACACTGCTGCCACTTTATTTTTGTAAATTCCCAAGCTTAACCCAGAAACAATATGTCCTAAAGCCTTAAGGTTTTCAACGCCAAAGTTACATTTCTTGAGTGAAATCTTCATATTCACCCCTGTAGCTTTGTCAAGTATACTTGCAAGTCTTTCAAGGTTCAAAGACCATGAGTCAGAAAATATGATAATATCATCAATACAAATGATAAGCCATCCTTCAGCTAATTCTGTGGGTAAGATAGTATTCATCATTATTTGATAATGGGATGGTGAATCTTTAATGCCAAATGGCATTCCAAGATACTCATAGATACCACAGTGAGTGATAATTATAAGTAGTTTCTTAGTTTTGGGTGTCAAAATGTTTTGATGAAAGCCTTTCAATGCATCCATGGATGTTATATTCTTGGCTTTAGACAATTGGGTCAAAGTTTCTTAGATTCTAGGAATTGGATACCTATCTGGAGCTGTGTAGGTATTCAGTGCTCTAAAATCTCCAACCATTCTAGATTTATCATTGTGCCAAGAAATAATAACAGGTGTTGTCACCTAAGCTTCCTCATTATGGCCCAATTTCCTTAGTACACCTAGTTGGATCAACTCTTGTATATGTTTTTCCAATGATTCTCTAGCTCTGGGACTGGCTGGATAAGCTGGTCTCCTAAGTACTGGAGGATATGGTCTGCCAATATTAAGAGTAATATCAACTTCATGCCCTTTAATAGCATCTAATGGTTCATTATAAGAGGAAAAAGCATTTTTGTATGTGTAAAATATATTAATAAGTTCCTTCCTCATTTTTGGTGACAATGATATAGTAATTTGTGCTTCAACAAGTTGATCTGTCACAAATTCTTCCTTATAAGTATCTTTATTGAAAGATACTTTTGATATTTGTTTTAGCATATTGGAAAAGGAAAATTTTTGAATTTTATTTTCTCCAATTGTATAATATCTCTCCTTATTGTTATTGATGTCAATACCATAAATATTCAAGTAATCATTTCCAAGAATGATATGTTGAGATGTACAATCATCCATTACTAATATCTCTGTCTTCATTATTACACTTCCTGCAGGATGTGGAAATATGATTCTAGTGTCCAATATGCCCAAAGATTACATATTTTTACTAGCACTACTAAATTGCACACCTTCTATAGGTAACAGATGGTTTTTCCATTCAGGTAGTATGACTTGAAGGTAGTCTTTGCCTATACAAGTGCAAAATGCCACTGTGTCTAAATTGACTTTAGCTTAAACATCATTTATTAAAACTGATATAATAAAAGATTCTCCAGCAGTGTATCCCTTGCCTCTAGCAGGTTTAGTCTTACACATTCTGGCATCCTGGATATTGATCAGGTTATAGCAATCCTCACTATACTGTGGTAAGTGAGTATAGACTTCTGTGACTTCAAAGAAAGCTGTAATGTTCTCAATAGAATAATCTTCTACTGGTGTTTCTTCAGAGACTGCAGAATCTTGATCAGAATCTTCTTTCCCTTCAGTATACTGAGCTTCTCCAATTATTTGAACTTCATTGACTTTTGTCTTTTTGGTGCAAGTGTTGTCTAAATGTGAGGTAATCCCACATTTATGACACTTCAAGACAGGTTTTTAAGGTCTCTTATCATCTCTGGAACCATCTTGGACTCTATAGGGGTTCTAGTCCAAGTTTTTTCAATTCATGTTCTAGTTATGATATCTTCCATGGAATTAATGTAGTCTTCTGATGAACAGGGTTCTACAAATCTTCACTTGATAGCATGTTCTAGTTCTCCTCCACATTTTCTTAATATTTTAATGTTAATCATTGAGTCAGAAATATCTGGGTGTAAGGCAGACAATCTGACTTTCTGTTTGAGGAACCAAGTAAGTGGATTATCCTTTTCTGAGTTAAAAATGGAACTTTCAAAAGAAACTTCCAATTTGAACCTCCAAGCATTGTTGGCACATTTGCCTATTAATTTTGATTTCCACCAAGGCCAATCATGTTTTGCATGATCTTGTCTCATTTTTTAATACCATTTCTTTCCAGTTCTGGTAAAAAAGGAATACAATTTACCCACGATTATTTCATCAGGTATATTAAACTCTTCTTGCAACATATCAATTGCTCTTATGAACTCAATATGTTTGTATTCTCCTTCACCAGAGAATGTTAGCCATTCTTCTAATTTAGTAATATCCTTTGAAGAGATAGCCTTCTCTCCTAGAAAAGGGTTTAGACTTCCTTTTACTGGAATTTTCTCTTCAGTAAAAGGTGTGGAGTATCTTGGCATATGTGGATTTGGTTCATAGCTCTTATGAATTTGTTCTACATGTGCAAGTATTTCATCTTTCAATTTCTGCCTTTCACTGTCACTCCTTGCAAATGTATGGCAAATTGATTGGTATTATCAACTACTGTTAAAACATGATTTTTCAGAATCTTAAACTGGTCATTGATGTTTGTAGTGGAAAGATATTCCATTTCATCATCTTGGACTTGAGATTTACTATCAATTTGGTCACATGTATTGGAGATTGATTCAAGTTTGGCAATTGCAGACTTATGCAATTCAACAGGATGTTTGTTATTCTTTTTCATGTCATTGATATCCAATGTTATTTTAGTTAACTTTGCATCAATTCTACCAAGATCTACATTAATACTAGCTCTAACAAAGTGTATTTTTTTTCTTATTTGCATGGAAAAGTCCTGTTCATCCTTTCCTGCTACTTGGCTGAGAACTCCATAAGCATCCTGGCCATATTGAACACACTTTTCACTGTTGAAGGCTCCAATTTGGGGATCATGTACCCCTGTGGGTAAGGTACAGGCCAATTGGCTTTGCCTTTTCCCTCTCCTTGATGGTTCTTGAGACCTCTCTGCTTCTTCTGAGGTCCTTTGGGATTGTCTTTGGACACTTCTGGAGCTGGTAGACGCCACTGGACCTTCCTTCTTCAAAGCTGGAGTCATTTCCTGTTCCTTCTTCTGGTCTATGGATAAAAGACTTTTGTTCTTTGACCAATTCTTCATCTTTTTGACCTTTTCTTTGCAAGACAGTGGGCGCCACCCTCCTAAGAGTTCTATGGTATTTTCCTGACCCAGAAAGTTCTTGATGTGTAAGTAGGAGTTCATGGCCCCCTGCCAAAGGCTTGGGAATATTTCTCTTCTTTTGCTTCTCTGAACCAGTTTTTGTATTGGGACTGATATATTTCTATTTCTGCCACTTGGAAATGGTTCAGCCCTTAAAATATTACCTTCAATTAGTTCAGGCTCAGAGTTCACATCAAGGTTTGTTGGTATAGACCTTGGGGAATGGGGGGCAACTGTGGAATCCTCCAGACATGTCTTTCTCAAGGAAGACTTTCTGGCCCTGGTCTTGCCTCTTCCTTGTCCACATCCATCTGGTTGGATTGAATACTTGGTTCCATTTCTGGTATGCACCATTTTTCAAATCAATTTACTAGAAAATTACAGATAAATACAGAAAAACACACCTTTCAGTGGTTGTTTGGCTTGCTGTGTTCTAAATAAAGTGCCTCTTTTGGAAATTTTTACTTCAATGCTTTCTTAAGATTCTGGACTAGTAATATATCTCTTAGTGACCTTATTCCCAGCTGAACTGTACTTGATTAAAGACACTTAAAAAAATTGATAAAAGAAAGAAATTTGTTATTTTTATGCTTTTAAGATTTTTTTATAAGTTTTATTATTTTTTGATATAAAAAAATGATTCTTTTTAGAGAAAAAAAATAAAATTTAAGAATTTGAACTGGAAATCAATTCAGAGTAACTCCAAGAAAAATTTTATGAGTTTTTGGATTTGAAAACGCCACATGTAAAAACAGTATAAAATTAAACCAAATTCCTCAATAAAAAAGCTTTTAAAGACAATTTCAAAAATAAAAATGATTTTAACTTCAAATTGGAAAAAAAATTATTTAATTAATATATTTTAGAGCTTAAAAATATATTAATTGAGGGTACAAGGTTCAAAAAACATGGACAGGCCCCCAAAGGAAAGATTTTGGTAGGTATGGGGGTTTTTTAGAGAAAAAAATGAAGCTTAGAATATGATTAAAGCCAAGCCTATGGATAAAATCACTACCAGGCCCCCAAATTTAATATTTGTCTATGAAACTGTTGATAATATTACTATTAATCAACAGTACATCAGCTTATCTTATGAAATATAATAATAAAAATTATTATGACCACAATTAAATAATTAATTAATCATTTCTTTTACTTGTTATAAGCTAATAGTGATTATAACAGTAAGCAGTAATTGTCTACAAGAATCAATTACAAGTATTTAATAATAAAATTATTTTAATATATAATTATCTTTTAAAAGGATAACTATAAGTATAATTCTTGAACAAAAATATTACTAGAGAAAAGCTTTTAAGGATTAATAATCAGTCACTCACTAATACTCCAATGAACCTTAGAAAGAGATTGGTAGAGAGATTTCATGTATAATTGTGGATTTAAAGGAGCAAAATTGATTTAGAACAATATTACCACAATAGATAGTTTATTTCTATGATCTCACTTCTTCCTGATTGATTTTTAAAGAATCAAAACACTTAAGAAAATATTTTAACTAATACTTACTTGTTGGTAACAAAGATATAATTGGATAATAAGATGATTTTGGAAAAAACAGCAAGAGGAGGCCTCTTTTAAGTCTAAGAAAGCTCACATAGGCATGCCATGGAGCAAACTAAAATACAAGTGAGTTAGAAAAAAATAATACTTTTTGTATTAATGATTGCATCATCTGTTTTCATGTAAGATTATCATAATTACTTAATTGATTCTCTTACATGACTACAAACCAAAATATGTTTAAGAATAAAAGGAGAAAAAACTGTGAATATTCTTTTATTTTAAAATAAAAATTAATTTCTCAAATTTATCAATTTTGTTGTAAATTTTATCACAGGTTGTATTTTTTGTGAATTTTTGAGGATTCAGTATTTCATGTAGAATTATCAGAAATGGACTGTAAGTAAAACTTTGAATTTTATTCATGAAAGCGTGATTCTTTTTGGTTTCTTTATGGGTCATACTGTTCCCCATTGGTCTCAAAAGCTTCAGAAACATTCATCAAGAATTGTATTTTTAATGAATTTTTGTAGTCTTTACCTCATTTCTACATAGAATTTCAAATAACACTATATAGTAGGTTTCTATGAGGTAGATCATTGAATACTAGTCCAAAAAGGGTTTCAATTACTCTTTTGGGATTTATCCATGGAAAGTAATTAGGGATTTATATAGTTACAGGAGTCTAAGTTGCTCTTTAACTCTCTGTCACATCAAAATAGTAGCTTATTTGAAATTTTCTTATGATTTAATGAGATTTTAACTTGGTAACTAGGCTCCCAAAAGGTTTTAGTATGCTAATTTGGCCAAGATCAGCCATGGATCCAAGCTTTAGAGCTATCCACACCTCAGAGGCCTCAGAAGTTGGGTACCCTGGCTCTCTTTGATGTCTTTTGTCCCCCTTAACTATTTTCACATCAAAAATAGATATTCAGGCTTCAAGACTGATATCCACTATGGGTGTATCAAAAATGTATGTAAGAGTACCATAATATTAGGTGACACAGACATTCATAACACTGTTCTTAGTGTTAATCAAACATGGGATTTCTCACATTCCTATTATTTTGGCATGAAATTGAGATAAACACAAATTTTCACAATTTGTTTATGTGGTATTGATGATTTGGTATTGAAGTATTTTCCATATTACCACCTCTTAGAGTTAATTTAAGCTTATTCAATCTATGGAGTTACCCTACCTGAATTATTGTGTAGAATACAAATCTGGCCTTGAATCCATGGATTTACTTACTCACAAAGAGGTTATTCATCTTTTCTGAAATAAAAAATGATGAAGCGTGAATATATGCATGACTTATGGGTTATGCATAGTTCAAAAATTATTTTCAAGATAGTTGTGGCCTATTTGGGTATGTAAAATATACCTAAAGGCTCACAATATGTCTGGTCAAATATATCTTTTTTATATAGGGTATTCAGCCTGAGATAGGAAAATAAAATAAATATAAATATATAAAAATATTTTAGGCTTTGAGACTGAAATATTAGAAAATATGCATGAAAATTCAAGTTCCAACTTATTTCATAATATTAAGATTTATCTTAATTTATCTTTATTGCAAAATCTCAAAATGGGAAAAACAAAATTTTAAACAGTCTTTAATTTCGTGATAGAGTACAATTCAATGTTATTTAAAATCTTACAAATATCTCATGCTTAAGAAAACCTCTGTTGCAAAGAAATTGAGTTCTGAACTTTCAATAGTATCCACCCAGATCAACCATTATAAATCATGTTTCAAGATTATAATAAGGAGAATTTATCAAGAAGAATTTACATTAGAAAAATTTGAGAAAAAATGGCTTTTCAAGTATAGTCAAAGGTGCCCAAAATTAGTGTTAATAATAGACAATTTTAATAAATGAAGGGGGGTATGTAAATAGGTATTCTGATTATTCAAAGAAATGTTTGCTATTTAATTTTTTGAATAAATTATATTTAATTTATTTAAATAAAGAGTTTATTGATAAATATGCAATTCAGGACATGATTAATTCATTTTCTTAGATTAAAAATATGAAATAATTAATTGTGTTAGTTTTAATGCTCTAATAATGAGAAAAATGTTGAGCCTAATTGGATTATTTTTAGAAAAGATTAAAATTTACATTATCAGGGGTAGAAAAATCTATTAATAAAATGAAGTTTTTTAATGAAATCAAATCTCTCTTGAGATATTCTCATTTAATTTGGGATAATCTGACCCTTGGCTCCCTTGGATAATAATTTTCAAATAAGAAATCACATTGATACTTTGTTATTGTATTACCCATTTATTTTTTACATGAAATGTACTCATAAAGAGAAGGGATTAGACATATTATGATAAAGAACCTGAAAAATAATTAATCTTTCAAAGTGATTTCTCAACAAATAACCTTGAAGAAAAAAATTTCTTTAAAAACAAATCTGATAAATGGAAAAAAGAATTCAGAATTAATAAAATGAAGTTTTATTTTGATTGAAGTTAAACTTATTAAAAGTTTCTTTTCCTATTTATATTCATAAGTAATTATATTTTAAATTTTCAAAATCCTGAAAAAATTGTTCACACAATTTCTTAATATCATCTCAATCAAAATTATTAAATTTTTGATATTCTTATGCCAATGAAAAAGTCAAAAATGGATTTGAATTATTTGTAATTAATATTTGGCATCTTAAAAGTATTATGTATATTTTACTTGTAGCTTAAGCTATGAGATAGGCTTTTGACTTCTCTTTCAAATCATATCTTTCTTCAAATAATTTTCATTTTTTATATCTATATTTAGAATTAATGATTATCTATTCAAACATATATTATATTTCAAAAGAATAATCTGTGAATAATTTTGGTAATTATTAATTTTTGATAAGTAATATGATATATTGGTGAGTTTTTCTCAAAAACACATTAATCAAAATCAGTATAATAATATACATCATGAAGATTATATGAGTAATAATTGACAATATTCTATTTCTCTCAAAAATAATTTTTCTTGAATTAAATCTACGGAATATGAATAAAGAATTCCTTTTTTGAATTCATAGAAATGAAATGTAAATAGTAAATATCAAAGGGTTTTTTCAAATTTGAAGCTTATCAGGAAATACTGATTCTTATCATCCAAATTTTGTAAAAACCGCTTTAAGATAAGAGCTAACGTACAAAAAAATTAGGGTAAAAGAAATTTGATTTTATACCTAATAATTAATTAATTATTGATGAAAAAAGGCTAGAAGAAATATTTGGAAACTTCCCAAAATTATTGAAAAACATTTAACCTTTAATAGTATTTTCAGGAAAATTTCAGGAGCAGAAAAATATCAATTATTTTCACTTCACGAAATTAGTAATTATTTTGCATGAATTGAAATAAAATTGATGAATCAGAATCACTATAATACTGATAAATAAATGAAGTTACTCATTTATTTATCCGCAATGAGTATCAGAAAACAATCTGAGGATAAACAATTAAGCACAAGCGTCTCTATGAGATAAATAAATGGCCAGTACCAATAAATGTATAGGAAGAATTTGTACAAGAATCATTCTGGAGTAATCTGGAGGGGTTATAAATAGAATAAATATTTAGTCCCATGATAATATTTTCATATGTTTTTCCAAGCAGGAAATAGATGTCCAATTTGCTTCCAATATGGGAATAAATTTCAGGTTCCAAAATGGCAATTTAGGTTTTGGTTATATGAAGACACTCCCCTGAAGATAAGCAGCTCATGGAAGGTTTTTCAGGAAACTGAAATGTTAAATAGTCCTCAAGAGATAAGACGGTTTTCAAATGGTTTGCACCAGCTATTCAATAGAGAAATTAATGAAATTAAGAAAGAAAAATCTGAGATGAAAACAAAGTTTTTTCTCAGGAGTTTTCGCTGTAAAGTATCTTTCAGATGTTTTGTAAAAATTTTGTAAAAGAATAAAATATTTTTGTAAGAAGAAATAACTTTTTAAATACAGAAAAATCTGAAGAGTTACAGACTAGATATTTTTTAAAGGCACTTTACGTATGAATCAACTATAAGAGCATCTAAGTATCTGCATATTCACCATATAAGTAGTCTGAAAAAGATTCAAAGGTCTATTTTTAATCAGGTGCGTAGGAGAAATGATAAAGATTTATTTTCAATTTTTCTTTTTATACTAATCATAGTGCAAGGTGTCTATTACAAAATATAAAAAGCTTACTATTTCTATGTATTTATTGCATTAATGTTGTTATTTTTTAAAATATTCAAAAAATATAGTATTTTTCAAGCAATTTTGGGAATAGAAAATGGTATTAATAATACAAAAGAAGAATGAATATAATAAAAGATTATAATTCATCAATAATCATAATAATAATAATCAAATCAAGTGATATGCATTGATGAATATATTTGAAATATAATCTTTCTTAGAAGCAGGAAATTATTCTTCCAAAAAGAATATTCAACAACAAAAATGTAAATATACAATATTTTTAAAAATATTGTAATTTAAAAATAAATTATGAAATGAAATTATACCATTTCAAGTATCATAAATATAATAAAATCTGTAATATGTAGATAAATAACAATATTTTAACACTGAGGATCATAATTTTGGGAAATTTTACAATCCAATTGATATAAAATGAAAAACATGAATTTTCATATTAGACTTTCTGTTATAATGTATCAAAATAGAGATTTTACATGTAAATGATGCTTTGAGAGAAATATATTATTTGAAAAAAAGTAAGGAAAAAGTATGAAGTTAATTATTTTTTGGAATATTTAAATTAATTATAAACAGAAATTCATGTATATTCGATATTAATAAACCTGTTTATACTGTGGTATACCATGACATTTCAGCTGAATGAATTTTTTATTTTTATGGTAATTATTTATATAAAAGAGGATATCAATAGTATGAAATCACCTTTGGGGAAAGGTAACAGTAAAATAGACATGGAATAACACAAACAATATATTCATTAAGGAAAATTGACCACAGATTTGCTCTGTCAGTGTCACCCCACTGCACTATCCAACACATAATTGTGATGGACAGTACCCAAATCAAAGACATTTTTCAATTTTCTCTGTAAATAATTTTTTTGAATATATATATTTTTTTAATATGCTTGAATATAAGCAATTGGGTGATTAATATAATTAGAGTCACAATGAGGATGCCAATTAATAAAGAGCAGAGTTGTAGGTATCATAGGGGACATAGAAGATTCAAGGTGTGGAACAAAACACTTTTGAAGTATCAATTTTGGGAAATTCATGTATTTTTGCTGTTATGAACCACCTAAAGAGGGGATAAGAATCATTGAGTTCCTTTAGATAATTGAATGATTAATTTTTGAAGACTGAAATAATTCATTGCTGAATTGGAAAGGCCATATTTCATCAACTTTTCTGTTAATGTAAACCCCAAATTTCTCATTGAAGCTGCAGAAATGAGGAGTGGGACTGGATGTTGGAAGGGATATGGTATGTATTAGTTTTTTTATTTTATTTTTATCTATTAGTCTTGCATAGTGCTGCTCTTGTAAGGAGATTATGCAAGGCTAGTTAGTTTGAAAAATATTTTTGAAGAGAAAAGGAATGGGACATGTGAATGTGGTCACTATTTTGAGAATATCAGAAAAGGCCAACTGGCAGAGTTGGTAAGGAGGATCTCTGAAGCTGAGATCTGGAAATGTTATGGGTTCAAGCTACTGTGGCAACATTCTAAAAATAGGGAATTTTAGGAAAATGAAATTTCTGGAAGTTTTAAGAAGTTTTAGGAAGTTTTAAGAAGCTTTGGGAAGTTTTAGGAAGTTTTGAGAATTTTGAAGAAGATTTAGGGAGTTTTGGGAAGATTTAAGAAGAATTAGGAATTTTCTGGAAGAATACAGATAATACAGGCCAACAAGGAATACAGGTAATCAGTCCTATGTGAATTTTCATTAAAAAGGTGAAACCTAACCCACAAGTCAGCCCTCAAAGGACCAAAAACTATAATCCAGTAAAATCAGCTGACAGATTAGTAATCAATTGAGTAATACATGGAGATAAGGGTTCCAGGGCCAGAAATTAAGGTTTGACTGTATTTCACAGCCACATGTCACAAACACGTCACGTGAATATGTGAGAGAAGAATGAATTGATCTGATTGGTCAGAAACACATCACATCATTACAAAAAGTGAAGTGAAGCAATCTGATTGGTCAGAAATCCAGACTCGTGTCACGTCACAACACATTGCCCTGAAAATCCACAATTAAAGTTTGCACAGCTTTGCACAGCCACCAGAGGCTGAAAATTTCCAAGTCCCCTCTATTTTGCACTCCTATGGAGGGCCCCACGGATATAAATAGAGGCCCTCTCTCCCACTTTTTCCCTTCTCCCCATCTAGAAATTTTAAATTGAATTTATTTTTTCTGATCCCTCCTCTAGGAGGTATACTAGAAATTTCGATAAATTAAGCCTAGTAACTGAGGTTTGTTGTTGACATAGATCAAGAGAACCAATAGTGTGAAAAGACTTTAATTCATCCCTTACTAGCAGGTAGACTAGTGCCTTATTTAATTAGGATCTTAAAGCTTGAAGCTCATGAGCAAGGCATCTCTGGAGTTTAGTGTTTAAATCCTTAAAAGTAATTTTTAGAGAGTTTTAAAATAAAACCATCAAACCAAAGTAATTTTGTAGGCTTGAAAATAAAACCTAACCATTATAATTAGTTTTGGGCTAGTTTTTGTTGAAAACTTCCTCAAAGAGAGTAATTTTTCTTGTTTTAAAACAAAAACTGCACAACAAAAGTAATCTTACTACTTCTAAAATAAAAGTGGATTTGTATTTATTGGGTAATCCCTAATAAATTACCTGAAAGGACAAAATAAAATTAAATACTTCAGTGTTTAATTAAGATTGATATTAAACCTAAAGCAATTAGCTAGTATTATTATCAAAAGAAAACAGAAGAGATCATATAATCTATTATCACATCATAACACCAAAAATAACCTTAAACTACCCATATTATGCTATATTATTAACCATTATTAGAGTATTATCCCATCCATCACATCAAAAGGGCTTGAAATATTTTTTATCCCTTTCAAGCTTATTATTTCAGAGAATTGAAGATTGTTGTTATCCTAGCTATTAGTTTCTATATCTATTAAAGAATTATCAAGAAAAGAATATTTTGTGGTTTTGTATTAGAAGATAGTGTTTCCTATTATTTTTTTGTTTATTTTATTTATTATATTATTTTATATATTGTTGTACTATCATGTGGTGGAATCCACTCAGCATGCTGAAAGTTTTAAAAAGAATTTATTTGTTAAGGTTTTAAATAACTATTGTTTTGAGTAGAGCAAAGTCTGATTAGAGATTGTTGAGTCTAATATTTTCTGATCAAGCCACTATCAATAATAAAATTGATTTGGTGAACTCAGTAAAGATAACTTAGCATATTAGGAAGGGAAGTCTAGATTATTCTAGCACACAAGCAGAGAAAGGGTTACAAGTCTTAAACAGCAATTCAAAACTGTTTTCTTGTAATTTCCCCTTCCAGGTACTGCCTCATTTTATCCCACACGCAGAGGAGTTCCCACAATACTTATCAACTTAAGTGTTTTATGATATAGAAAATTCTGGAAGATATATGATAAAGAAGGGGTTTTTGAATATTAAAGAGCTCCTTCCTAATGGTAAGACTGTTTTGGATAGACATCCCAAGATTTATAATATGATCACCAATAAATTATTTAAGTGTTAAATATAATAAGATCTTAATTGAGTCATTTTTAATATTATTTGACCATTTATTTATATATATGACCATAAATCTAATTTGATGAAGTCAAATATTTGAAAATTCTCTTTCATTGATTTTTCTTGATGATTGGCGCTTGAATTAATCATTATTCAATTATTTATCAATCTAATGTTTATGAAAATCTTTGACTGTGATCATAATTAGTAACCAAATAGGGGTTTCATCTCCTTTCTTATCATCTTTATGGAAATCATAATTTCAAGTTAAGCTCTAATCTAAAATCATACTTCTTTCACATAAATTCAAGAGATATTTATTTAATAATCAACAATCTTATCTGATTATCTTTCTTTTAATAGGTAATTTCTGTAAATATTCATTATTTCTGTAAGTTTTTTCTATGGAACTGATAGCAATAATGCTTGTTATTTATAGTACTATGACTTTCCTCAAACTAAAACATAATATAATTAGATCCTATAGCCACAAATACAAATATAATGATTATGAATATCAATTACCGTAATATTTATGAAAAAAATCATATAAACAAATTTAATTTTATTAAAGCTTTCAATAATAAAAACTGAAATAATCACTTAAAAAAATAGTATGTTCATTCTACTATTACTATAAGCCACTGATAAATATGATAAAAAAATTTAGGAGCTCTACCAGAGACAGTTATATATGGTTTATATAAACAAAATCAAGTTATACATAATATAAAATACCATTTATAAATAAACTATGACACACAACGGTGTAATAATAGCTATAAAAATAATAATTCAAATAATCAAACATTCATGAAGGATGAATTATGAGTTATTATTAAATAAAACACACCACAGAAGGTCAGAAGAACTATCAAATAATAGAAATAAGTCAAAAAAAGCCAGAATCACCATTAAAGGATCTTTTTATTTTACAAGATATCTTTCAATAAGGTTTTTACAAAGTAAAAACAATCATTTATGATTTTAAAAATATAATCAAATTGAATGATTTATATTATTTATTCTTGCAATTATAAATGATGAAACACTGAGACATTATTTTTAGTTATTTAAGATTTTTTTAAAAAAATATTATGCTTTGGAAGATTAGATTGCACCAATTTATGGGGAAAAAAATGGTCATGAAATGGCTTGTTTTATGACACAAGACAACTTCTCTGTGATAAAAGATACTTTCAAATGGAACATAATCCTCAAAACTGAAAAAAACCATTATCTAAAATTGAGTTTCAACTTAAAACCCCCCATTTTTAATTACAATTCAAACTACAGGTGTGATTCTTAATTATAAATAGCTTTCAAACTCATTTTTTCTTAAGATTATTACTTTTGAATAAAAATAGTTTATTTATTTCTAAAATCATATTATATAGATTAGATAATGAATTAATCTCAAATAAATCTTGAATTCTTTAAGAATAATTAAATGTGGTATTTTCAAGGCTAAATACCAAATAGCTTAAATTATCAAAGACACTTAAAATCCAATTTATATGCATATAACATGAAATTTGAAGATGTGTGAAAACTCCAAGTAAGTTCATTCGGAAATGAAGTTTCTATCAATTTTTGAAGTTATTTCTTTTTTTGACATTAATATAGAAAGCTACAGTAAACCTTAGCTTTTTATATGGTTTGAATGATTTTAAAGTTCATTGTAAGCTTTTAAATTTCTTCAAACATATTTTACAGCCCTGTATGTAGGGATTTGCCCTTTCAAAGCTTGTAATTCCTATCCAAATTGAGTATAAAAGATTTAAACCTTTAACATTCAATAAATTTCTATTATTGAGGTTTAAATAAGGTTTAAAATCCTACAATACAGGAGGAAAACCTTAATTGGGCTCTTGAAGATCCAAAAGACTGGGTACCCTGGAGCCTTTTGCCATTGTTCCCTCTGTCACACCTTTTCATGGACTTTGCTAATTTACTTACTTAAAGCCATAGAATGGCTCTTTATGAATTTGAATTTAGTCCACACAGGATTTGAAGCCTGTATGTCAAATACTTAGTCAATTTAGTAAAGAAACACAACACCTTAATTCTAACAAAATTTTTGTAAGCCCAAATAAACCTTATGTAGCTTTAAATTATAGTTAAAATCAACAATTCAAATTTTGAAAATGATCTCATAAAATTATATAGGTGACATGTAATATTTTTAAATCTTCCAATAAAACCAAAAATAACCAGTTTTGCTTATAAAACCCTAGGAGATTACCTCAGGCTATTTTTGGTGTAGAATCCAAATTTGACATTCAAATCATAGCTTTCTTTATCCAAAAGAAATCTATAGTACCTTTTAATTTTATTTTATTTTATTTCAAAATAATTTTCAAAGTCATTTATTGACTGACTCGACTGTATAAAATATTCTTTGTGGCCTTATAGGTATTTCATACATACCTCACAGGCTCACAGGTTGAAACTTCAAAAAGTGATGAAAATTGGTACTCTCAAAATTTTATGGGAAAATATTAATTCATTCTTTACAAATAGTATAATAGAACTCAATTTTTCAGCCTATAATAAGTGTTTAAATATTTTAAAATAAAACCATCAACACAATAATGGAAAATAGCTATTTTTTATCATATCAGGTATCATAATTATTAATATCTCTTAAAAATAGGTATTTAAGGCTAATAATATTACTATAGTACTTCAGAATAATTTAAAGAAAAAATAATTAAGCCTACCAAAATCACAATAGCACCCACAAGAAACCATGTTTACATAGAAGATAGTAAAAAGTGCATATAACCAGGTACCTCAGCAAGTAATATAGTTAAAAATATTTGATAACTTTAAATAAGTGTGAAAATTAATTTTTTTACTTAATGGTATGGCTTAATTTACATCTCCATTTGGTAGAGATAAATGTAATCAAAAATTGTGGTGTTTTCTGTGCTTTTTTGTTTTCATATTACAATTGATTATCAGTTTGAATTATTGTATTTATTTATATTAATTGATATTTATTCTTCATTTCAATGAATAGTTTATGTTTATGTCTATGGTGACCCTATCCTGATATGTAATATATCTCAGTGGCTCAAAATAAAGATATTCAAAGGGAAAATAAAGTCTATATTAAGAAAGTAATTAGAATTCATGAGAAAAAGACTGAATCTTGTTACATAAAAGTTGCAAATCTCATATTTAAAGGTCTCAAATTGTCCTATTACAATCTTAAACCTGTTTAGATAAAGCTCAATCTTGTAGATTAGAGATGTATGCTGCGTAAAACAGATGAAATATTCATAAAGAAGCTGCTAAAAATTCATCTAAAAGCACAATCAAAATGTCTTTGAGGACCCTAGAGAGATCCAATGGGCCAAACATTGCTAGTCTATAATTCAAGTTTTAATTTTTCCCCTCATTGAATGATATTATATGACATATAGATCAGTAAAATGATTTCAAAAAAACTCTCAAAATTTCAAATGGATTGTAAAATACAGCCTTTACACCTTATATTGGAGTTTAGAATGAACTAGAAATAAAATAAAAGTCTTCATTTACCAAAACTTGATTATTTAATAAGGATAAGTTGTATACATATAGCTATCTCTTGAAGCGCTTTTAGCTATAAATATTAAAATCAATGGCTATACATAAAAAAATAGAGAGAAAATATAACAAATTAACCCTGAGAATAGTCCATTCAAAGAATAAATAATCCTGTGATAAACAAAACATAATGCAGTCTACTTAAGATACAGTTTATTGTGTCGCCGTATATGTAAGAGACATGGAATCGGGCTCATAAATGAGGAATATGAGAAATTAATCAAATACTAGTTCAAGAAATCATATTGAACAGAAAAAGTAAGACTTTTATACCAAAATATCTCAAAATAGAACTCGATTATTCAAGTCTCTACATGAATAAAGGATATATGAAAAACTAATTTAACTATCACAGTAAGTATGCCATAGATATTTACCAAGTCATTGATCCGATGAAACCAATTGATGTTTTTTATTCTAAATTTATATTTTCTAAAAACTACCAATATTGTTCTTTCTTTAAAGGCTATTTTATGTTATTATAGCACACATCACCATACAAGTGAAGAAAATTGATAGCTTTAAAGTAACCCATGAAAGAAGATAAAGAAATGTTTTTTACACAGAGGGTAGTGAAAATCTGAGTCAAGATACTTTTCAGAAGACATAACTAAGGTGGCTTGTAAGAGCTTGAATATATGCCATAGGGAGTGTCCTGATCCTGTGACACCATCCCAAAAACAGTGTTAAGTGTGCCTTTATGTATTACCATTAATCCTTATATATACATCCATAATATAGAGATTTCCGAAAATTGGGAAGTTCTTTTTTTTCAAAAGCTCTAATTGAGTTTTCTCAATTGAAATATTCTGGAATTTCCTTCAATATTTCCGTCCATTCATTTTTTCTATTATTTCAGATACTCACAGAATATTGGTTTTTTCCATTTTAATATATTGCGATTCTTTTTGTTCAATGGTGAAGAGAGATTTAAAGCAGGTAAATCCAACCAGAACCCATGGTCCTTATTTGAATGAGTTTCTTATTTGATATCAATTTTATTCCTTATCTTATTGAACGTAAAAACTAATATTTGATAATTTCAATCTCATCCTTATAAATTGGCGTCTCAATTCTTTTTTTCCCATATATAATACAAATTATTGCCGATCTTCTCCGCTAAAAAAGTCAATAATTTCGAGAAATACTCCCGAAAGTGACAACTACTTCTGTATGTGACAAATAGACCTCAAAATCACATAAATCAGATCACAAACGAGTAACATTTTAAGACACCCATTTGTGCTCAAAAACCCCCAAAATTACCATCTTGTACTATTTGAATAATGCTGATCCATATCAGAAGTAAATATGCTGGAATAACATGAAATGATTCCAAAAGCTTTCATAATCTCTAAAACTCCATTTTTTTAAGTAAAACATTCCCTGTTCAAATTTCATAAAGAACGACTGGTCCGTTCTCCATACAGGTTACCACCTTGGAATATATTTTCTCACAAGTTCCTTCCTTCTCTTCAATCTAAACATTAGAACAAGATATAGAGCTTGAAGGATATTTAAGAGCATAAATTCCTCAGCTTATCAATAGATTTCTTGAATGAGTTCTCTGAGAAATCTTATTATGCCATGTCACTATTGTGAGTTTATAGAGAAGCACTTATATTTCAAAACTAAATAAGATGAAATAAACATAAAAAAAATATTTGATGTGGTTGAGAAGTAATTTGAATTTGGAATGTCAAAAATTCAAAAATATGAGCAATATGTGCTGAAGAAAATTTAGTAAATTTTGAATTTCAATTGGTTACATTTTGTATTTCTGCTTTAACTGAAAATCTTCCTGATATGTTTCTTTTCTAGCATTTTTTAAAAATAATATCCCCACATAGCTCTGGCCCACTGTATCCTTCATTCATTCAAAGCTATGAAGAATATTTTATTGATCATGCATAAATTGTTGATATTCTCAAAGGGAAAAAAGACCTTTGAATTACCTCAATTCATACTCCCTCTGGTCTAAGAGCTTATAAAATGGGAACAAGAAAACCCCGTAAAGTATAAGCTCTCAAAACTTTGTGAAGAATGATAGTATTGAATGTCCATAGTTTGTCTCAATGTTAAAACACATAAAGAGTGGGTTAAAATTTTTCATCAGTTATCAAAAATTTAAAATTTAGCAGTTACAATATTCAAGAGCTGAGCTCACTTTAGATTAAACCAGACCTATGAAGATATCCTTAAGCCTCTGATTGAAAGATGTTTTCCCTTGAAATTTCAAACGCCTTGATTTCAAATATTTGAAAGGGGATTTGCCAAGTTAATCTTTATATACTTTTGGTCAGCGCTTATTAGAAATAAAATACCTTCACAGAGAATTGTATCAAAGTTTTACAGGAAAATATTCCTTCTTTCAGGCCAACATACATATGATTTCCTTTTTCAAATTCAAGTTATCAAAGAATAACTCTATCACTGAGACAATAACTTTATTTTATATATAATTATTGTGAAACATCAATTTAAGTATCCTTGAAATAATTCTGAAATCATGTTCACAGATAAAAAATATGATAATTGAAATTACCCATACAAGATTCAAAACCCCAATGAGCTAATTTCATTTAATTTCTCAATTTTGTTTATTCCTCTATGTAATAATTCTATTCAGCATTGTGATTTAATATTGGCTTTCTGTTCCTGAATACAAAGGAATAAATTGACCAAAAAAACTTGAAAAAATGGTTGATGAAGCTGAAGGGCTCTTTCAAATGTTGGGAGCAATCAAGTAAAATTAACAAATGAAATGAATTCTTGGTCAGGTCAAAATACCTCTGGTTAAAAAAGACCCAAGGTTCCACAAATCAAAAACTCACAAATTTCCTGGTTGGATACCTCTTCTTAATCCAAACAAGAATCAAAATTTGACTTCTCCAGCTCTGTGATTGAAGTGAAGAAATTTGAAGATGGCTTTTGTCTCCTACAGAAGAGCTTCATTCATAAGTATATTCTTTCATGAAAATTTCATTTGATTTTACCTTGTGGGGCAGAATGCACCACCGGAAGTAATCAAACATTTTGACAGCTTTATTGCTACAGAATGTTCATCTAGATCTCAATAGGAAACCCAAAGTACGATTGCTTAATTTTTTTTGGGGGTTGTTTATTTTCTGTTTATTTTTTGTTTATGTGTTTTTATTCGCTGTTTATTACTTGTTTTTTCCTCTATTAGCTTTGTTTTTCTCTTTTTTATCTACTAATGCTCCTTTTTTTGCCAGAAATAATATTTTGGTATTGATCCTAAGCTCTTTTTATGTTTACATAAATCAAAAAATGACTTAAAATGCAAAAGATTTCTTCCCGTTTTCCTTTTTAAAAGAGGGAAAAGGCACCTTTTCCCCGTACTAAAGACAGGCCCCTAATCCCTCTCAAAATTCTTCTAGGTCACCCCACCTTTATAAAATTGATGCCAGACACCTGAGATCTAAAAGAATAGATGATTATTCTGAGAGGAAGGATATTTCCCTAATTAAAGTAGATATCGAAATGAGACCCATTTTAAATTTCTCATGGCTCAGCTCATAATATTCCGAGAAAACTCTTCCTTATTTTTCTTCTTCTCTTTCCTCTAGGTCTACTTGTCCTCTCCCATCTCTCATGTTTTTATTGACACTGAGAGCATCTCCAGAAGGGTATGGAGAGTATGGGATGCGAATTATGCAGGTACATACCCAATGCTGTAAGTTTTAAACCTCAGTCCCAACTTTTTCTTTCAGAGTATGTATATTTACACATTTCACAATTTTTTCTTTGATTTTTTCTTTGATTTTTTTTTGTTTTTTTCGTCATTTCTGTCTCAATATGGATCTGTTCATTTCGTCGGTGGCCTCTACAGCTCAGAAAAGCTCACTTATTTTGTACAAATATCAATATTATTATCAGTAATCTATGCGAAGAGGAAAACAACAAAAATACAATGGCTCAGAAACATGGTGGATCCAAGCTGGATTTCTGGGTTTCTGTTTTGTGATCATCATGGTGGCTATCAGAAATTATTTAAAGATTAATTTTCTGAATATCCAGTCTTCAGCAATCAGATATTTATCCAAAAATTTTGTATTCAATGCAGTCTCTTTAATCAAATCACAGCAGATACTGAAGAGAAATATGTTTATTTTAAACAATGTGCAAATGCCTCTGCACAAAAGGGCTTAGCAGGAATTCGAAATATTTAAGCAGAAATGAGATTATGGGAATATAGTATGGATTCCTATCAAGCTGAAAAATACCTATGTCTCTCTGAAACTACCGCCAATGAAAGCTTGGGACAGTTCCCCAAGGAAATAATTGAGTTATATGAGCCTGATTATTTACATTATCAAACAGCTGAAGATGTTCATCAGCTCAACAAAATTGGAATTAAAAGAGGATTCCCTTGAATTCTTGAATCAATTGACTGTATGCACTGTATGTGGAAGAGCTGCTCTCTTGAATGGGAAGGCCAATATGTAGGAAAAGAAAGAGTAAGTTTGTGTTTTTTTATTAAATCTCAACTGATTGTTTCCAAAGACTCCAACTATGTTCCTGGAGGCTGCTGTATCACAGGACCTTTGGTTCTTGCATGCCTGGTTCAAACAATGACCAAAATTTTATTGATCAATCACACCTCTTTCAGAAAGCTGTCAATACCCCCAAATGTAACTTTCAAGTCAAAGAAAGTAGCTACAAAACGGGATATTATTTGACTGATGGGATATACTCTGAGTGGGCATCATTTGTAAAATCAATAACTCAGCCTCAAGGTGCTAAGCAACAAGTGGGTGGATTCTGGGGGACTTTCTTGATTTTATGAAAAAAATTATCTTTTTTTATGAGTAATCTTCTAAAATTAAAGAGGAATTTTGCAAAGGTGTGTAACAGGGTTTTGGAGACCTACAGACTCAATTTTATATAATTAAAGCTCCTGCACATGGATGGAAGCCTCAAGAACTAAATTTAATCATGAATGACTGTTTGATACTTCACAAAAGGATTATTCAAGATGAAAAGTGTTTCACTCTTGAAGAGTGGAATGAGCCCCCACGGATATCCCCTAGATCAATTGACTTTGCTTAAATATTAACGTGATTCAAGGATTTAAAAGTCTATGGACCTCACTACCAGCAAAGGAATGATTTTATTGAGAATTTATGGGAACACAAAGGCTTTTTGAATAAGATTTGAAGTCTATTTTTTTATTTTTTACTTTTACCATTTCATAAAACTTGTAAATCTCTCATAGCTGAAATGAAGGGATTTAATCTTTTTTGAGTGTCACAAAACCTGTAAAAACTTCTTGTTTTTTACTTGAAAAATTATTTTTTTCTGTTTCCAGATAATAAAAAAAAATGAACAAATCCTTAAAATCATAAAAAAAACCTGAGTTTGATTGAAATGATAAGAAATATGTCATCCAAAAATAAAGACAGTCCATTACACAAGATTTGGGACTCAGAAAAATACGTGAAAAGGAAATTTATTGCTAGTTTTTTTTTCCAAAAAAACACTAGCAATCAGTTTTTCTCATAAAAAAACTAAATTATTAACAAAAAAATATTTGTCACTGCTTTCTGAAACATTTAGCTTGAGCTTCTCAAGAATCAATTTCTTTCTGTGATGGTAAAAATACTGACTATGACGATCCAATGAGGATAGATCCTTTGAAATTACAGTCTAATGTTTAAGTAGCTGCAATGAATACAACTGCCTTGAAATGAGGCCATTATTCTCTTTTTTCTGAGCAAGAAGTTCAAGTTGTGCTTCAGCTAATTTTTCTTATTGTACCTCTCTTTCATCCTTTGAATCTTTCAATACTTTTAGCTTCTTATGACCAGGTGGACATGTAATATCGGAGTCCATATCAGGGGGTTTTATTGTTGTGTGTGGGCCACTAAAGGTATTTTCATTTGCAGGACACTTTTTCTCAGTTTTTGTAATTATCTCTTGAATAACATGATTCCATTGGGGTGTTTTTGACAAGATTATGAATGCAATCATACTTCTGAAGGGCTTTTTGTATGCTTCTATATAAAGAGTTCCTGCATATAGTAATTGATCTTAAAGAGTGATACCACTTTTTTTCATGAGTTGAACCTGTTCAAAACAGCAATTGAAGCGATTCGCGGAATGCTTAAGGGTTTTCCAATGGCTCTTCAGGATATATTAAGTTTTTATGGGAATGAGAATATGTTCTTGTTCCCAGAAGTTTTAATTTTTTTGATAAAATCTGATGAGTGGATCTTCTGATATTTCAAGCCATGACTTTCAAATTTGTGTATCTTCATGCTCATGATAATTTGGCTCCCTGTTCAATCCTGATTTGGTTTTTGTCTTCTTTACTTCTGAAGCTAGAAAATTAAGAAATTATCAGTAAATATTTTAGCTCAAAGATAATAATATAAAAGAAGGGAAAAAAACCTTTGATTGTTTAAATAGCTTTGTCTCCATTCTAAATGGCAAAAATTTTTCCAGAGGAGAGTTGTACATCTTCCTCAGTAAGAAATGTAAACTCCACAAAATCTGGCATTCTATTCCTCTTGATGAAAGGTTTTTTTGGGGTTGAAAGAAGTGGGTTTTTGAGTTGGATGATGGAAAAAAAGATGTTTGATTTCTTTTCTGGGTGATTTTTTGGATGATGTTGTATATTGTGTCTGGTGGAATTTCATAATTGAAAAGAGTGATCTCACAGGATGCATCTTGGCCATTGGGTATCCACATGTGGATACCCAAAGGGCAGTTTTACATCCAGATGTAAATTACATACCAGATTGCATGCTCTGTTGGTTTTTTTTGACAACTGCGCAAATTTAAATTGTGAAAGATGGGACTTACATACCCTTCTGGATATGCTCTATGGCAATTATACTTTAAATTTTAAGAGTATCATATTCTTTCAAAAGACTAAATAATCGGAGAAAAACATTTAAGAATTCCAAATATTCACAAAAACCAAAACCAAAATCAATATTCTGAATATATGAACTGAAAAATCAAGAAATAATATATATATATGATAGATAAAATTCTCTTTCAAGTAAATGATAACTGAACAATAGTTCATGTTTAATGATTTCCCCGGAAAAACTAGCATTAAGACAAAAATTCTTCTGTTTCCTGTTTGAAAAAAATAGATTGTAAATTTTAAATTTGAATTCCTTCATATTATTAAATTGTGAATATTTAAAGATTAAAAATTTAAATAAATCTTAATTGGGCTTTCTTGATTTATTATTTATAAGAAGATTCATATATCAATAATACTTTTTTCAAATCCTATTCACCATTAGAAAAGTGGCTACATCTGATAGCAGGTGTTGAGTTAGAAAATAAGATTGAACCAAAGATTGAATGAGCTCAAATTATTTCTCTGAACTGGGTTTTACCTAGGGTTTCAATGTTTGTTGATATTTCAAGCTCTTTCAAGCCACTAAAATATTACCAACTTCCCAACATTTCAATTTATTTTGATTGTATATTGTACCTGTGTATTATATTATATGAAATATATTGATAAATGTTTATTGATTTGATAGCCTTTCAATTCCATTTTAATATTCATGCAACTCTTATATACTATAGGTATTTTCCCCTATATGTTCATTCTGAGTTGAAACACCTCTATATTTGTTTTGAGGGCTGCAATAAGTAAAATAAGTTTTTCAAAATAAAGTAAACATTTATTTTACTTGATTTGTTACGGATTATTACTCCACCAAGTTACTTCTTGTTTTTACTTCAAACGGTGTCTTGGAAAACTTCCTATTATTAATGCACTCCTTATCTTTAGAAGAATAAATATTTTACCTTCCTTGCATTTTATATAGTCTCTTTATTAAGATTGAAAATAAAGGAAATAAAACCTTGTAAAATTGCTCCAATGAGATTCTTCAAAAACAAAAATTGTACAAATAATATATATATACTTTATTGATTGTGATCTTATTAATATCACTACTATTCAAATTTCTATGATCATTAATTAAGTTCATATATTATTTATTTGTATATCCCATTTCTATTTTCAAAGAGAAAAAGTAACCTCGTTTGGGTATTTTGAATTTCTTTATTCAAAAGAGAGGTAGCAGGTTCTGTAAGATACATCCTGCTACTAGGAAACAATTTAGAATTTTGATGAATTTTAAACGTTTAGGATAGAAGAGACTACTGCTCTCCAAAGGGTTAATTATGTTTTAAACCAGAAAGAATCACTGTAGCAGTTCATACAGGGTCTACTACTGCAATATTCAGTAGAAAACTAAAAAAAAAATGAGTCCAAACCAATTTCAAAAATTAAAAAATTAGAAAAAAATCAGATACATCGAAGCAAAACTCACTAGAAAACACAAAGCAATAATATCAGAAAAAAACATGTTCTTCAGAAGAAAATTGATAATAAAATTAGAAAATTGAAGTAAAATGAATCAAAAAATGTTTCTATCTTCACACAAAGAAATTTTTGTCTACTTATTTTTTTTTGAAAAAAATGACAAAATGAGTTCAGTTGTATTAATACATAAGATAAAGTTCAGCTCTCATAAACGTTCCTTATTATTTATTTTTTGAGGTAATTGTATACTCTAATTTTGATTTTTGGAGAAAAGAACACTTTTTTTAAGATTTTCTTGGGAGTTTTTGGATTCTCTTTTCCCTTTGAACAAGCAAGGTGGAAAATATTGTATTGAGGACAAAATCATGGAGCAAGTAATGATAGGAAACTCTTTAATTCAATCTCCTTCTGATCATCTCAATTTGAAATTTCAATATTATGTTGGATCTTATGAAATTTGGAGAAAGTAACTCAATCTCTGAGAGTTATCTGTATATATTTCTCATAATATCGAGTAAATAAATATTGCAAAGACTTTATTACAATATGATATTGTTCAAATCAAGGCAAGCTTCAAATTGGGAGCTTTATTTTACTTTTTCAAAGCTTAACTTAAATATCCTTATTTTAAAAATATATTATTCCAATTTTTCATTGCACTTTGATTGGTAGAAGCTTATGATTTATGAGTTAGACTTATAATAAATTCAATATATTATAAAGTATCTTCTTTGTGAGTTTGGATATTAGTGAAAGGAAAATCTTAATAAGTTACCATCCAAAAACTGATTAGAATCTGGGTATATCCCTTGTGAATTTTTCAATAATCAAATTTTGATATTTTAAAGGTGATTGAGACCATTTGTTTGAGCCGGATGGATATGGATTTGAAGTGATATTTGCATCAATTAAAGCTTCTTTCAAATAATCTTTTATCCTACTTATGTGGTTCCTCCCTCGAAAGGTATCAACCCAATAAATATTCAGATTTATTACTCAAAATCAATAATAGAAAACCACACAAAGAACCCTCCTTTTGTTTTCTACTAATAGGATTTGCAAGGGATTCATTTATAATTCTATCAACTACAATTTATAAATATCTTTTGATCACAAACCTACTGTTATCTTAGGCTTAATAGGTTCTTCAAAGTAAATTTAACCCCCAAAACTCCCAGGATATTAATAAATAATAATTTTCAAAAGAGTTTTCTAAATGAACATATCTACTCCAATCCTTTTGTTTTAATATTACATAGAGAAAAATTCTTTAAACCAATTAAACGAGTTGTATATTTCTTCAGAAATGAATTTTTGTTAATTATTAAAAATAGCTATCCAATATGCATATCAATTGTAATTTGATTCTTGAACAAACTTTAAACAGGTTCCCCTATTCCTTTAGAAAAAATTAATTGTAGAAAAATGAGAAAGTTATATCCCTAATTAGTTTCAATAATTTGAGTTTTTTCATTTTTTTAATATTGGGAAAATGAAAGAATTGTTTGAGAACCATTAAGTTTATCAATTCCTTAAATTCAAATGAAAATACAATTTTTCAATAAATAGATAGAACTTGATAAATTGCAATGATAACAAAATTCATTAAAAGCTAATTCAATAAAAAAAACAAAAAGAAATACTATGAACTATAACAAGCACAATTAAAAGATAAATTACATAGAAAACTAAATAATTCGAATATTTTCAAATAAAAACGTTGATAAAAATTAAACTTAACCATATTGATACATGAATGTTAACATAAATCAAATATAACACATATATTTGCATTGGATTTGTACAAAACCTATGAATATTAGGTATTAGAGATATATTATCGCTTTTTATATAGCTTCTCCCCTAGTTTTCTTGAAATAATAGCTCACAAAATCAAAAATTTCTGAAAATATTATCTTTTGCTTTGACATACTTAAATATTAAGCTAAATCAAGAGTATGAATTATCAATAATTTATCTTCTACCAGTAATATTTTGAGTAATACATAAATGAGTCTTCCAAAAGAAATTTTTTCTTGTCCAAAAAACTAGAGAAACTGATGTTTTGGAGGCAAATTGAACTAACTATTCTATGATCAAGCCATGTTTCTTTTTTTAACATTAGAATGCTTCTTAGTTGTCACTATGGAATTGCGTCATACAAAAAATCCTTAATCATAAGATCAAAGCAAGATATTCTTCTTTCAATCTTCTTATATTCTAACTATACCTCAAAAATTACCCCTACAGAAGTTTATGGGCTAAAATAATAGTGGTATTTACTCAATGTGTACTATATTTTGGTAAGCCCTCTTTCAAATACGTTTTGCGGTAGTAAGCCTGGGATCTTTTTCAAAGTGAAATAAGTAATCTCACTGTAAAAATAGAATAAAATTAAGGGATATTGTGACTCACTTAATGCAGCACTATGGATTTCGATAACTGAGTGGGCGAAACTGTAATATTTATGCAAAAGCCTATAGAACAGAAATGAAAGGTTGTATTTGTTTTTCATGAAATGATATTAATCAATAGTTAAAACTAAGATACCTAGAGAATGAATATAAGCCTTTTACATGTATCTTTGAGCTATTGAGCTTTGACTAGCCTGACCAAACAATAATATTCAGGAAAGGAAATGGTAGATTTGGGCTTGCATTCCAAAACTTCCATTTTGAAATTCAATCTCAGTTCTATCTCCAAAAATTCATCCAATGTATCTTCCACATTAAATTCTACACGTAACACCTGCCATCAGGTGTAGCCACTTTGCTCATGGGAATTGATTATAATTAAATTGATAAATTTGATTTTCCTATGGATTAAAAGATTTCAAGAATTAAAATTTTATGTTTGGTAAATATTAAAACCTAATAGAGGATTTGTATAACTATTAGTGGTCATTAACAATCACAAAAAAAATCTCCTCCAAATTTTGACTTAAAACTAGCTAACCACACCGATAAGTTTGAATTTTCGTCATAAAATGTGATAGTTATACCTAGAAGTGAAATGTTTTTATATCGTATGAGAAATATGAGGGCACAATTAAAAGAGAAAATATGAAATATTTCAGGAGCAATTTTTTTCAAAATGACCCAAGTAATTGTTTTGAAAGAAAAAGGAGAAGCTAAAACTCATCGTTTTTAATAAAAAAAACCTCTGGAAACTCCGCCTAGGCCTTTAAAAACTTTTTCAAGACTAAGAAGTTCTAGATGGAATCTGAATGGCCCTCTTAGCCCTACAAAATGTTCCCACTCGTTTCACAGCTGCTTCAAACCTTCTCTCACCAAAGCATGAACCCAATGCCAGCATTTTTTCTAAAGAAGCTTTACGTCCTCATAAAAATGGTTTACAGTATAAAATAGCCCAATAATTGGAATAAACAATTCAATTACGAATCAGGTTTCACAAGAGTCTGAATTCGATAGTACTGAACACTACAATGTTAAATTAGACAGTGCGATGTAAAGCTAAACGCGAAGGCCAAAAGAAAAAGCTTTAAAGGAGCCGCAAAAACTAAAGTACAAGGGATTGGACATCCTTACAACTAAGCTCTTGCTATTCCTATTGATACATTTACTGATTTCTTCAGGCACGCCATTTAGTCTACACTCGTCCTCATGGTATGGACATTATGATGAGCCATGCCAAGCCTTTGGTCTGAGCTAGCGCTGACCAGTGAAGTTGAATGTAAGGATTGATGTCTACCAACCAGGCTACTTGTCGTTCAACTTAAGTGAAATCGCGAAAATTACCAAGCATATAGAAAGTATTTTTTTAATACAGACGAACTTTCGAAGCAGAAAAGTAATTTGAAACAATAAAATAACCTCTTTTGAACTCTTTGAAATTTTTAGGATCTTTCGAAAACTATTTTATTTCGCTTTTATGATTTCACATATTTTCTCTTCTTATTACTGTTTTGTCTTCATAAGTGAAAATTGCTTTTAACTTGAGCGCAGCTCCTTGGCTTATTGAATTTTTCCATGGGAGAATCGGATGATTTTTTGCCCATTTATTAATTTGTTTTTTCCAATACCATTGTGTACAGCTATACTCATGTAACCATGCTTTAGATAAAAATCCCATGAAATCTTCTGTAGAGTCGAAGAAAAGGTCAAACTTTTCTTGACGTTTTCCTCTATAATAGGCACCTATGAGTGTAACAGACAATCTAGCAGCCAATACCTCAACTGTTTTGATCTTAATGTGGGCTTCAGGTTGAGAATTTTCTTTTCTATGTCTTATAGAACAAAATGTTTCATCATTTTTGGCACACACATACTCCAGAATGCGTTCTATAAAATTGCTATCGAGTCTCAAGACTTCCTGGTCGATATTGGGGTAAGGATGCAGTAACAACTCAAACTGTTTAGATAAATACTCTTGAAACTCCCCAAGTTCGTCAGCAATCGCATCAACGTCTGAGGAAGAAAATATTTTCAAAATTCTAAAGTTTAATATTGCGGTACCGACGAACAGTTTTTGATAGTTTTGGCGCATTAGTTTTTGATCAGTGTCAAGCGTTTTTGAAATTCCCATTTGAAAGGATAATTTTTTAAACATCAATTCAAGGACTTTTGCGTAATCAATCAGACTGATTCCATCCCCTCGCGCTGAAGGCCGTAAGGTCTTTTGAAGTGTGAACATCATGGGCAACTTCATGAGAATAACTATCCTGGCATATACTCCAAAATTATTTTGATGGTCATTTTCGCTTTTAAAGTGTCGACGCAAATATTTCAACTGATCTTGATTGATAATACTAGATGCTTGAAAGTCTTGAGAGGCACCAGAGGAACCTGTTTTCCCAAAAATTAGGGAATAGAATACGCAAAGCGTCCGAGCGAGTGAAAATCAGTACGCGATTATTTGACAAGCCATTCAACCAAGAAAACGTTAGACTTCTCAAAAATTAATTGGATTACTTTCTACTCACTACCAAGCGTGATTCTCTTTCTTTTTCTCGTGTTTTTAGGTGCTTCTTCGTGGACTTCTGGGACAAATGAGAACTTCTTTTAGCTCATGGGGATCATTACGCCTTCAGTTACACCTCAGTTTTTTTAGTGTGGGCTATAGAAACTCCTAGAAAACAATATCAAGAACATACCCAAAGGCTGTGGACGCTCAAGATTGTTAATGGCATTGGCAGAACGAATGTTTTCAATTTCAAAGACAGCTTCCGGTTCCTCCAAGAAAGATAATTCTGAAAACAGTGGATGGCATTTGAAAATCATTCAAGTTTTAACAACAAATTCAAACCGAAAAAAACAAGTTTTTTCAAATTTTGACCATGATCGACGTACGGGGACCGTGTTCAAGTGTTGGTCTATGCAAACAAGAATTGACAACTTTCTGAAGTTCATTTTGAAATGAGTCTACGGCTGGTGAATCAGGTGGACTGAGGTAAAAGTTAAAATTTTCTGATATTAACGGATCGTAGTTAAACGGCTTCGAATGGTTTCCTATAGCTGAGGTGTTGATATCTTGGTTTGTATCATACCCCATCAAGGTCGGATCAGGAGTAAGGGGGAATTCAGCGCTAAGTGCACTATTATGATTCTCTTGAAGTAGCCTTCCTGCTTGACTTTTTCCGCCGAAGATTCCCAACAAAGGGAATGCAGGAATGGTGCTAACAATGGAAAGAAGAACCATGTGGCTTAAAACACTTTGGTTTCTTATTTTAAGCATTTCCAGCGTTAACTCTTTCAAGCAAAATAAAATGTCAAAAAAAATGAACCCAAACTAGGAATTTGGAACAAATCTTAGCTTGGTTTAAAGTAATTTGATTCGTAGTCATTACAATTAGAAAAGGGCTGATCTTTTAGAGAATTTTCCGTAAAAAGTGAGATTTACATAAAGTGAAAACTCAGGCTAAGACGTCTGGCTAAACTCAGCTGTGGCCAGACAGCGGAGAAAAGATACCAACACCACGTCGGAATGAAACATTTTGTGATTGGCTCTTTGCGAAGAAAAATCCCACCCAGTAAAATAATACATTCCCATATCTAGGCTAAAATCGAAGTACTGAGAAGAAAGTAACACTACATGAACTTGTGCACTATCATAGTCAGCAGTAACCTGGGTCGCATGCACGACCACGCTGGTCCGGATTGTCAGGTCCTCCTATCCTTTACTTTCTGGAGATCTGGACCTGGCGATCGCCGCTTCCCCGGTCATCCACGCTATGCAGTAACTATTCCAACAGGTTTTAGCTTCGTTTGGGATTGATAGCTGTTCTCTGGAACTCAATAGATCAGTTTGATATGGTCTTGTTAGATATTTTTGGGTTTGTAATGTTTCTTGATTCAGTTCGTCTGTGTCTCGAATTCATTTCTCGCTTTTACGCTGCTTCACTTGTTTGCTTATCTGTGATGGCCAATCACTCAACTCGCATTAAAATTCTGGCCGAGAGCTAAAGAATGTTTTGAATTTTGTCCATATTTCTTGGGAACTCACAACAATCCACATTAGACACCAGTTTGATAGATTGTACTGCATACACCAAATCCTAGATCTGGAGTATTGGAAAGTGACATCGCCAGATGAAAAAGTGGTAGCGGATAAATAACTAAGCTTGGTGCTTGAGTTGAAGTTAATATCACTGCCTATGAAATCCCTACGAAGCTATATGGGCCCTTGTAAGTAAAATCTAGCTGAACTTGTGGCAGAGGTAGGATGTCATTTTGGTGCGTTGTCAGTAATCAGCACTAAGGCAGATTGCTGCAGCCATGTTGCGCATTATCCCCAGCCACATTAATTTATCATGGAACATGCAAGGCTGGGCACGCAGTTATCAAAATACACAAATACTCATTAAATCTTGCTATGTTTCAGTTTGGATTTCGCGAAATCAAAAGCCTCATGATTTATCATCACCACTAAAATTGACTCTGTGGCAAGTGCTCGTATATTAAGTTCTATTATAACTGAACATCTGACGAATCACCAAATCAAACGTTAATAAGCTGATTATACTCGCAGGACCAGCTCTGAATGGATAGTAACTTTTGTTATTTCCCTGCTTTCTTTCTTTTTACATGCCTCTAGTAGAAACTCAGGGTGGCTCAACAAATGGTTGATATACAATAGAATCTGTCATAACCCATATGCATCTGGGCATACCATTTTGCATGGTGTATGGAAGGTCATAGCTTAATACACGTCAAGACAATACCTGGAAAAGCCCATATTTGAAACCTATACAGCTATATGTATCTGCTCAAAGCCGCAAATTTTTGAGCAAAAAGGAAATAATTAAAAAAAGGGAGCTTCATTGTTTCACTTATTTCGCATTTTTTTGAGAGCCAAATCTGCATGACTGATTTGGCAAATCAGTCATCAAAATTGCCATCTGATTTGATGTCTGATTTACTAGTTTGGAACAAATAGAATTAATGAGAATATATATTTACCTTTTGGGTCTTTTTACCAAACATGTTTCTTGAGAGGGACAACCACCTTTTCTCCTTTTGAGCAAGAAAGTTTATCACATTTTCTCCTTTGGAGCCAGAAATGTTATTTTGTATCCTTGCAAAATTTCAAAATGCCTAAAACCTCTAGACAACAATTAAAGCTCAAATTTTTTTCAAAGGAACATAACAATGCCAAAAGTGAACTAATTCATTCTTGGGTCCAGATGATATCTATGCCTTACATTCCAAATTTTGGAAACATACTCCCCCAGAGTTCCCAAGTCAAAGCTCTTATATTTGAGTGGGTTTTGAGCAAAGATGACAACATTGTGGATTAATACAATTGGGTTCTAACTACTTGGTAATTGTGAGAAAAAATAAAATATTCAATTAAAGGTCTGACTTTTTGTATATATACTGCATAGCTATCTCAATGGCCATTTTTGTGGACCATCTAAGGATGAATATTCTATTAACAGTCTCTTTCAAGCCAATTATGCTGATTTCAAGCAGTCAGTGAGAACATCAAAAACTGGATTTGCATTCATTTATGAGTTGATAAAAAAAGACAAAATTTTTGAAAACAAGAGCTACTGCAATCAATTGGATCTGTGTCACCAACTGGCAATTACACTTGAGCGCCTAGGATCCAATGGGAATGGGGCCTCAGTGGGCCGCTTTGCATGCAGCTTTTCAGTCAGCCATCGGATGATTATCAAAGTGACACAGAATGTCATACATGCACTGTACTCCATAAGACCCCAGTATCTTGAGTGGCCAAATCAGGAGTGTCATAAACATATCTCATTGGTCCTTGCATAGGAAGGTTTCCAAGGCTTTTTTGGGTTCATTGACGGCACCAGTTTTCCTCTATACCAAAAGCCAGGACAGGATGGCGAAGTATTTTTTGACAGGAAAAAAAGGTATTCACTTAATGCACAGATTGTATGTGATGCCAACAAGCACATCACTACCATTTTGACTGGTTGTCCAGGTTCATGTGCTGATAGTGCCATGTACCAGAGAATGGAATTATTTAATAATGCAAAGGATTTTTTTCTTAAAGGTATGAGTGACTACTTAATCTTTGTTTTCATTAAATTGTATGCAATTATTTAGTTATGAATGTACTGTGTCAATGATTCAGATGGGTACTTGCTGGCAGACTTGGCATACCCACTTGGGGAGCATCATATACCTTGCTATAAAGCACCAGCAACACAAGATGCAAATAACAAACGATTTAATTTTTGGATTTCTCATTCAAGGATGAGGTTCAAACATTGCATTGGTATTTTAAAGGGTAGATGGGCATCCTTGGCAGGTTTGCAATTGCAGTTCTACAAATCAGAAAATTTGGAGCACATGGTCCAATGGTGTCACAGGGGCTCTTCTAAAAAGAAGAGGGCCTGGCACTCAGTGAACAGACTTACTTATGGAGGGCTCAGAAGGAATACTCAAATGATAAGAGTAATGAAATAAGATAATAATTTCCTAGTCATAAAATAATAAGAGTTAAAAGATATGAGAGGAAAACAAAAGCAATAATAAAGAGCCAACCACAAATAATCCTGTACCACTGTTTCAACCTTTTCAGAAAAGAGAAAAGGATTAATAAAGGATATGGCCACCAGGACTCTACTGAACAGGTGAGGTAAGGCAGAGACTAACTTAATAAATAATAAAATAATGTTCCTTAGTGAGAAATAAAATAATATTAAATAATAAATCCAATATTTTAATTAACTGGGGGAAAAACCCCCAGGTGGGTGAAGAGGGGCTGGTATATGTGAGAAATACCAGCCTTGGAGTTTGAGTGCTGAGATACTTGTCTGTATGCTGGAAGAAGTTGGATGTGGGATTGAATCCTGTATTGGTGAATCCAATACAGGTTATACAGTCAATACAGGTATTTGCGCCTGTATTGATTACAGGCCTGTATTTGGTGAATCCTGTATTTGGGTCTTGCCTGTATGAAACTGTATTGAGGTCTGAAAACTGTATTTGGAGAATGTTGAATGAAACCCCCTTGCTGATTGGGTTTTGAGGGGTATCAATGAAGTAATGCTTGTTGAATATGATTGGTAATGCCCCTGCCTCCTTGGCTGTGACATTATCCCCCTCTTGAAAGTGGTGAGCTCTGAGCACCATAAGTACAGTGAGTCTTGATGATCTTGCAATCAATCCATACAGTTATTTCCCCCAATTCTTCAAATTTATCCCATTAAACTTTCTTCTTCAATAAATACTCCAACAAACACTTCATTTGATCACTTGTAGGTATTTTCCCCTTGATCTTGATTCTGAATTCCCTCTTTTCCTTCAAAATGCCTTCATTCTTCTAAAAATTTCTTCATTCTTGTATTGAGTGTCTTCACCAAAACTTTTCTTGAGTCCTCATGGCTTTTGAAAAGTGGGTGACCTGGGTTTATGTCCCAAGAGCACCTGATTTCATCATAATTTTCATCTTGAGGGTGTTGGCATAAGGTGGCCAATACTTGAGGTTTTGGACCATTTCAGAGGTCCTGGCCAAAATCCTTGATTTTGTGATTAAAGGGGATTTTAGCCAATTTGCACAAAAATGCGCAAAATGCGCTGTGGTATTCCATACCTGTCTGGGCCAGCTTCAAGCACATTGAGGGTGAAAATTTCAAAATATCAAAACTTAAATTGTCAATTTAGGATATATCAGCTCAAAAGAAACTTTCACAATCACATAAGTCAAATAGTAACATGGATAATATTGAATAAAGGAAGATTTTAGCATTCAGTATAGAAATAACCTCAAGATTTCCATAATTCAATAATTAAAAAGTTGATTAAACCATATGGATATATACAGGATAGCTTACAAATAGCCTTCACAAAAACAAAAAAAGTTTAGTTTAATACAGACAGAAACCCTAAAGCCACAAAAAACATTAGATTACTAAGAATTACAGTCACCAAAATGGATTTTATGTAATAAGATTAACTAAAAAAGTATGAATACACATCCATTGTATAAAAAGATGGAACTGAATCAAACCTTAATTGACTTCATGCATAGAAAGTTCCATATAGGCTTGAAAGAATTGCATCAATGGTAAATTATAATACAAACAAATGATGCAATAATTGTACTAAATCAACACATATCCAAATTAACACCAAATAGTTTTTAAAAAATATTACATAATCAAAAGAAGGAAAAATGGTGCAATTGACCAAATAAATGGTGCAATAATCAAGTAAGATGACACCATCCAACATAAAATTACCAGCAAAAACACCTCAGATTACATAATCACTCAGGAAATGATGCAATTTACCAAACATATGGTGCAATATCTCTACCAAATGACACCATCTCCAATTTACTCACCAGCTAAACTCCCTCAAGGCTGTGCATAATAAAATTAAAGTTTAATTAATTAAAGATAAAGTTCTAAAATATGGTGCAATATACCAAACATATGGTGCAATATCTTGATCCAATGACACCATCTCAAAATTACTCACCAGCAAGATTAGCTCAAGGCTGTGCATAAACATCAACAAAGTTCAGAATGATGCAATAATCCAAAAATATGGTGCAATATCTTTATCAAATGACACCATTTCAAAAACACTCACCAGCTAAAATACCTCAAGGTAAAATTTTTCTAAGTCCCCTGTTTTTGAGTGCCTCTATGGAGGGCCCAAAGAATATAAATAGAGGGCCTTTCTCCCTCATTTTCCCCCATGCTCATGGAAGTATTTCCCCATTAAATGGAAAGCTAATCCTCAATCTAAAGGATCCATCCATCCCTATTCTAGTAGGATAACTAGCAAAATAAAATTATAAATCTCAGTAGCAAAGCTCAGAAGCATATATTAGTAGTCAGAAATTATTGATAAAAGAAAATATTTACAGTATTAATGAAAGAGTTTAATATTGAATAAATAGTATTATCCTAATAAATATTAGTAGTCAGAAATTATTGATAAAAGAAAATATTTACAGTATTAATGAAAGAGTTTAATATTGCATAAACAGTATTATCATAACAAATATTAGTAGTAGTCATAGAGTACTACTCAAAGAAGTTATTATTATTAGAGTTAATATTAATAGCTATCTTATCCTTGTCATTATTAAATCCTGAATCCATTAAGGAATATATATTCTTATAAAATAAGTATTATTAACTATATTGGTCATAAGATCCCTTAAAAAAATAAATCAATAAATATAAAAACCCACCCTTCTATAATAAAAGAAAAACATTATAGTATTCTATCAAGTATATTCTATATATTATATTGTTAATGAGCCTTATAATCAATAATTAACCCAAAAATATAAATAAACACATATAGTTTAAAATATCATACATCTATATAATTATATATTATCAATACTTAAATTTATATTTAAAATATTACCTTTAACCTATAAAATAGTGGTATTAAGCCATTTTCTATATATATAATAATCATAAAAGTTATTTATCTAACAATTGAGTAGGTCTGATAGAGACTGCTGAAAGTCTTCTCTAGCTGTAAAGCCACAATTTTAAATATTGATTTGTGAGCTCTATAGGGAGATTATTTAGTAAATTCAGAGGGGCAGCTAATACACCTTAGCACCCTTGGTTACAGGATCATTCAGCAATTCAAAACTGTTTACCTGTGATTTCCCCCTCAAGGACTGCCTTATCCAATCCCACACTAAAAGGAGTTCCACAGCGCAAATGCGCATATATGCCATAATGGCATATAATGGTGAAAAAATTGAAAGAACTTGATTGATGATGAAAAATTGGCCTTATAGAGTATCCTGGCCATTTTGCGCATTTTTGCGCAAAATGTGCAAATGCGCAATTATGATGAAATGGGCCAAAAAGGCTTTTTTAAGCCTTTTGAAAAGATAAAGAGGCCTTTTGCGCAAAAGTGTGCAAATGCACAAATTTGCCAATATGCATAATTAAGCATATTTTGATGAAAAATGATAAAAAATGAGCTATTTTGAAGTTTTGAGGTCTGATATGGCCATTTGTGCCAAAGTGCATAAATTCATGAAATTGGCCAATTGGGCCATTTGAAGCAGTTTTTTCTTCTTTTGATCTTGATTTCTTCTTGAATGTCTTCCTTCTTATCCCCTCCTTGACTGGTCAATTGCCATTAATGCCTTCCTGACTTGCAATTGCCCATAATTCTCTTGGTCTTGAATTTGATATTTTGACTTGAAGATGAGTTCAAGGCTGACTTCCCTTTGTGATTCCCCACCCTCTGTACTTTACGGTCCTGGTGTTTTTGATAACTTGAGGGAGCTTTCTGAAGAGAGTATGGCCCCTACAGAGATTTGGGACATCAAGAAAACCTATAATGGTTTCAAATCTGTCAGAGTTATTGATCCACCCTGCACCAATCGTAAGAGGAAAGGGATTCCTTGTGTGGAATCTGCTACTGCTAGGTCCACCAGGTGTCAATTTTGCAATCTTGGAAAAAGAAATTGTTCTCAAGCCCACTATAGCTTTCCTGAAGATGTTAGAAGATTATGGAGCAGCATCAAGAAGGGTGGAAGATTTGGATTGGAAGCTCCTGTTGATGAACCTCCCACCTCTGATGCCACCTCTGCTCACTCCAATTGTGAGTTGATTGGCAATAAAATTGATGGGTTACTGACTTCTATGTTTTCTTTTCTTCTTCTTCAGTGAATGGATCTAGAATGAGAGGTGTCCAACAATGGTATAATACCAGTGGTTCCTGGGAAGCCATTGGAGGATCAATTCACCCCCAAGGAAATCCCATTGGAGTGGCCCCACAGGTTCCCATTTTGGTTACCAGAAAGGATGGAAGACTTGGAAAATTGAAGAGAAATTTGGTGGTTTAAGATGAAATTGATACTGATGCTGAAGGCAGTGATGAGATTGATGGAGAAGAGCTTGAAATGACTACCCCAATCCAGAAAAGAAGAATACAATCAACCTCACAATCCCCAGTCCAAGCCAGTACCACCAATAATGAAGTGATCAGGTCCCCCCAACCACCTCAGCTTCCAATTAGATCCCCAACCAGGCCCTCCACACTTGCCTCCACCTCTACCAATATCCAACCACCAGTGGCCAGCCCTTCTAGAGACCCAATGTCTCCAGAGCCTGAATCAATCTTTGAAAACCATTGCCGCTGGAATATTACTGGCAAGTTCACTGATCACAAAAGGGTGAAAAAGAAGGTGGTCACCACTCTATTTGCTGAAGTTGATGCTTTGACTGAGGTGTTTGTTGATAAGGCTATGAAGAGTGCTATTCCAGGGGAGCCCACTGCTGCTTTCGCCAGGGAGGCAGTTGCTTATGAAGATGCCATGGTTGCTAAGTTTAGAGAAGCCTTGAAGAAATTTTGATTAGAATTATCTTTAGCTGGTCTTTACCATTACTAGTGTTTGCTCTTGATTATTAAATAAATTTACTCCCCAAACAAGATATGGGAGTTATGATTGCTGCTTTTGAAACAAGAAATGAAAAATAAATCATACAAGTAAAAGAAATGAAAATAAAAAATAAAAATGAAAAAAAAATTGAGAGAAAAAGAGAGTAAAGGAAGAAATAAGAAATGCCTGAGGGTTGTCCTTCTTGTGGTGAGTTGCTTGATTTTGGCCAAAATGTTCTGAAAGATAAATCAAGCATTTGATGCTCACAGCGTGGCCAAGGTAATGTTTTACAAGAAGTAGACCCCTCAGGGATGCATACTAGGAGATGGAACTTACTTTCATAACTTCCACTCCCCACCAAGCACCATAAATGAAAAAGGAATTATGCCATAACATGAATTGTGGTAATGAATGTCTTGAAAGATAATTTATGGCATGATTAAAGAAAGAAAAGAAAATAAGAGAAAGATTGGGCCATATCTTGATGAAAGGTCCAAATCTTGAGGGTATGATGTTGCAAGGCCTTCTGAACCTGTCCAAAGAATTGACAAGTGCTCACAAGGTGGCCAGGGTGATGCTTACAACAAATTTGGGTAGAATACCCCCTTAAAGGTGCATGCCAGGAGAGGAACTTACTTTCAGAAACTCCAATCCCCACCAAGCACCATAAATCAAACTCTTGAGGCATTTGGGCCAGGCTTGTCTGGATAAAAAGTGTGAAAATCCTTGACAAGTTCTGGGGAGTTGGTAAGGTTGGAAGCTGGTTCCCAAGTTGTTCTTTCTGGGTCTTCATTGAATCCTTTCCACTCCACTAAATACCATAATGAACCTCTCTTAAGTTTTGAGTCCAGAACCTGAGCCACTTCCCATTCTTCTTGCTCTTCCACTATTACTGGAGGTGGTGGCAATTGGTGTTGATTTGGGATAGTTGATTGCTTCACTGGTTCTAACAAGGACACATGGAAAACAGGGTGAACTGACTTCCATTGTTGAGGCAACTTGAGGTGATATGCATGGCTGCCAATCTTCTTGAGAACTTCAAAGGTCCCCAACCATCTTTCTGAAAGCTTTTTGGTGGGTATTGTTGTCTTGATGTTCTTGAAAGCTAGCCATACTTTGTCCCCAGGTTGGAAATCAGGTGGAATTGCTCTATTTCTATCTGCATACTTCTTAAAACGCTTTATTTCTGACTCTAATTCTTCTTTGACAACTTGCTGTACTGATTGGAGTTTTGATGATAACTTTCCAGCAGGTATATCTTGAGAAATGTGAATTGAATCAAAGCTGGGATTTCTTCCATAAATAGTGAAAAATGGAGACTGTTTTGTTGATGAATGTTCTGCATTATTATAGGCAAATTCAGCCAGAGGGAGCCAGGTGTGCCAGTCATCTTGATGGTAACTGACATGCATCCAAAGATACTGTTCTAGAATCTGATTTACCCTCTCTGTCTGTCCATCTGTTTCAGGGTGAAAGGCAGTTGAAAGATCTCTTGATATCTTGAGCTGCTGACACAATTGCGTCCAAAATGATGAAACAAATAATGAACCTCTATCACTAACAATACTGATTGGAAGACCATGTTTGGAAAAGACATGATTAATGAATATTTGAGATAAATCCAAAGCAGTGATTGGTGAATAAGTTGGAATAAATATTGCCATTTTTGAAAATCTGTCTACAACTACTAAAATTGAATCAAAGTTGCTTGACAAGGGCAATTGAGTGATAAAGTCCATTGATAAAGAATTCCAAGGACCAGATGGAATTTGAAGAGGCTTGAGTAATCCAAACTTCTTATGGTGGATGTTCTTGTTTCTTGAACATTGTTGACATGAGGACACATAGTCCTTGATGATTTGATTCATGCCAGTCAAATAAAAATCCCTCTTGATGAGCTTGAGGGTCTTCTCCTGGCCAGGATGGCCAGCCAACAATGAGTCATGACGCTTTTGAAGAATGTCCAATTGAATTTCATGGTTGCTTGGAATGACTACTCTATCTTTGAACAATAATAATTTTGCTTGAGGTTCAAGAGAATAGTCTGGGACTGATTCTCCTCTTGCTAATTTCTTGAGGATTTCCTTATAATCTTTGTCTTGCAATACTTGTCTTTGAATCTGATCAACTACATCTGAAAAAATATCAACTTTTATTGAAAAGAATCTTGACTCTTGAATTTCATTTTTCTTGAGAACTTGATGAAAATTTTGAGGATTCTTGCTGATGAAATCCACCCCCCTCTCTGGGTACACGTCATCCCGATGTGACAAGGCATCTGGTAAAGTGGCCAGCCTGCCTAGGCGGTAAGTGATGATGAAGTGGAACTCAGATAGAAATTCTGCCCAACGGGCTTGACGACAAGTAAGGACTTTAGAGGACATAAAATACTGAAGGGAACAATGGTCTGTCAAGACCTCAAAGGAATCAGAAAGAGAAAGGAGAAAAGCTCTCCAGCGCTTGAGAGCCAAAACTATGCCAAGGAGTTCCTTGTCATGAATTTCATAGTTGAGTTCAGCTGGTAAGAGCTTGCGACTATCAAATGCAATGGGATGCTTTCCTGAGTCATTCACCTGACTCAGTACAGCACCCAAGGCATAATCAGAAGCATCAGTCTCTACAATAGTTGGTAGAGAAGGATTAAAATGAGAGAGAATAGGAGCAGTGGTGAAAGCTTCTTTGAGTATTTGAAACTGACTAAGAGCTTCCTCATTGAAGATAAAGGGAGAATCTTTTTTAAGGAGGGAAGTGAGAGAAGTGATTTTTTTGGAATGTTTTACAATGAAGTGACGATAAAAGTTGGCAAAGCCAAGAAAAGATTGGAGGGACTTGATGTTCTTGGGCTGAGGCCAATTGGGGATTTGTTGAACCTTTGAAGAATCCATCTTGAGGCCATCACTTGAAACAACATAGCCCAAGTATTCCATACTTGAGGCATGGAATACACACTTGGAGGCTTTAGAAAACAAATTATTGTCTCTCAGTCTTTGGAGAACAGAGGCCACATGTTTAACATGTTCATCCAAAGAGCTAGAGAAGACCATAATATCATCTAAGTACACTACAACAAAAATATCCAAATAATCTGCAAATATATCATTCACAAGATTTTGGAATGAAGCTGGAGCATTGGTTAAGCCAAATGGCATGACTGCCATATTTGGTTCTAAAGGCAGTTAAATGCTCATCCCCCTCTTTAGTTCTCAGGAGATTATAAGCACCACACAGATCTATCTTGGAGAAGATAGTAGCACTGTTGAATACGGTAAGGAGCTGATTCATTGGGGGAACAGGATACCTGTTCTTCCTAGTGACAGCATTAAGTTTGCGGTAGTCAACACACAAACGAAGACCACCATCCTTTTTCTTAACAAAAAGGACAGGTGCTCCTGTTGAGGAGGAGCTTGGTCTGATGAAACCTTTCTCTACATTCTCTGAAATGTAGGCCCGCAGTGTTTCTGACTCATTCTTTGATAAAGAGTAGATAACACTATCTGGAGGTAGAAGACCCTCCAGTTCGATATGATGATCACAGGAACGGCGTGGAGGGAGTTTCTCTGCTTTCACTTTGGAGAATACATCCAAATATTTGTGATAAACAGGAGGGACTACCTTCAGCACAGTTTCAATCTCTTCTGGCTCTTCCTCCTCATCCCACTGCTCCTCCAGGGAGGCATGAAAAGATAAAGGAGGAAGGTTCATATCCCCTTGAAAGAGATGAAGTGAAGATATAGCAACATCTTCTCCAACATCTTTTATCTCTTTGAAGACTTCATCTCTTAATGGAAGTAATGACTGAGAGGGAAAAATGGAGGGGTTATGGACAGAAGGAGGAAGGGAAGGTGTCTTAAGTTCACCAACCAGAGCAACACTGTTGACAGCAGTGGAAAAGTCATTACTAGTAGAAGAAATAATACCACTAGAATCATAGGTGATCAATCCATTTTTCCAATCAATAATGGGATTAAAATGGTAAAGAAAATCATAGCGCAATATTAGGTCTTCTCCCTTGGGTGAATCTATGATAAAGAAATCCCATTCAAAGCTTGGGAAGGAAGGTAAATCAACAACCCACTTGGTATAATGGGTGATGAACAGGGAAGTGGATTCATTAGAATCCAGAATGAAAAGAGGAATATTTTTAGGGAGCTCTGACATGGTCAATGAGTACTTGAGAACAAAATTCTTTGCAATAAAGGAGTTTTTAGCACCAGAATCAATGAGAATACTATAAAAAATATCAGAGATTGAAGAAAAAATAAGAAATTTTAAAGATTTCTTGACACTAGTATTCAGAGTGCACAATTGTGCTCTTGAAGGAAATAAGTGAGAACCATTGAACACATCATGATTCCCACTCAGGCTTTTCCCTGCTTGCTAGGGAAGCCTTTTGATGACCCTTGCCTATTTTCAGGCCTCTTGAAGCATTTTTCAAATGGGTGTTTACCACCACAATAATTTCACAAGCCTTCTTTAATCCTCCTCTCCTTTTCAGAACCAATTAATTTGTTGACCTTATTGAGGAGAGCAGCATGAGGCTTGTCTTTGGACACTTGAAAATTCTTCCCCTTCTTATTCTTCTTGTGATAAGGCTTCTTTGATGATGAACTTTGAGGAAGCTTGGAGGAGTTGGATCCACTGATTGGAGGCTTCTTCTCTTGATGAATGCCCTTTTCCTTCTGCCTCTCATGGTACCTGGTATCTAATTCCAAGGTGATATCCATGAGTTCTTGAAGACTATCAAAAGTTCCAGGGTGAGAAGCCAATTGGTCCAACAATCTCAATGCCAAGCCTCTTCTATACACATGAATATAGGCCCTTTTCCCCCAGTCTCCAATTCTTGACATTAAACTTCTGAAATCAGCTATGTACAAGGAAACTTGACCACTTTCCCTCATCCTCAAATTTTCCAACTCTTGTTCAGCTTTTCTGACTTCATTGGGATCACCAAACAGAGTGAATAACTGGGCTTCAAACAACTGCCAGTTATTGAGGAGATAAGAAGGGTCTTCATTGGAGATATTTGAGAGGTAAGGTTCAATCCATTTTCCAGCTCTACCAGTAAGAAAAGAAGTTGAGTAAAGCACCTTCTTCCTGTCAGAGAAGAAGTTTGCTGGGTCATTATGAAAGATTAACTGACAGGATTGAATGAATCATCTCAATTTATGAGCTTTAGTACCATCAAAAGAATCAGGTGCCTTCATTGATGGAGTCTTGAATGCAGGGACTTTTGAAGTGTCTCTTGGGGCAACTGCTTGAGTGAGTTGTCCCATAAACTGAGTCATTTGCTCCATCATCTTGAGGAAATTTGGTTCAGCTTGAGAGACAGAAGGTTGATTAGAAAGGGCTAGATTTGGAGCCTCAGGAGCTTCAGGAGCACCTGCCAAGGCAGCTGCCACTTCAGTCTCCTCAGATTCTTCCTCTTCCACAGACTCCTCCCCCTCCTCATCTTCAGCTTCCCCCAATCTACTTCTAGGCCCTTGAGAAACACCAGGATAACCACCCAATAGTCCAGAGAATGATCTTAATCTTCTAGACTTCACACCTCCTCTTCTGGAGGGTGCTGCTCCTTCCATTGGTGGTCCTCTGTCCAAATTTGCACTCAGTTGATGAACTGATGGTGTGCGGTCAAGAGGAGCCCTTGGTGTAGGAGTGAGAACAGCTTGATGTCTCTGGGATCTTGTATTCTTGGCTGGTGGGCTATGCTGAACTGGCATCTTGAAAGAAGAATGAATAAAAACTTGATGATACTTTGAATAAAATAAGGCTTGACCAAAACAATCAAATGAGAATCTTGATGAACTTGAGAGATCAATCAATAGTCTTGAAGTGAATCAATATGAATAAATCTTGAAGAGTGAAGATGACAAAGTCAAATTTTTATGAATAATAAATTTCAATCAATAAGTCAAATAAAGTAAATCAAGTCAATTCAAAATCAAATCAATTAAGTCTTGAGGAATTCAATCAATATCTTCAAAAATCAATTCAATTTTCTTGGGGAATCAAATTCAAATCAATAAATCAAATCAAATCTTGAGGATAAATCAGCTATCTTGAGGAATCAAATCAAGTCAATTAATCAAATCAATCAAAGTCAAATCAAAGTCTTGAGGTGAAATCAATGTCTTGAGGAATCAATCAATAAATTTGAGAAATTTCAAAACCAAAATCACTGAATACCCCAAATCAATAAAAATCCCTAAATGATGAATCAATTAACCCAAATAATTCCACTCAAATAACCTGATAAAAACCTGAATTCAGACAAAAAGAGAAATTAGAATGATAAAGAATAAAGTGAAATGGTCAGCAGAATTTTTGAAATGAGAAAGAGAATAAATTTTCATTTGAATGAAATGAATGAGATGAAAATTGATGACAGAGAAAAAATCATAAAAAATCATAAAATCATGAAAAGATCATAATTGAAGAATGAGAGAAATGAATAAAATGAATAAAAGAAAAAGAAGCAATTATGAGTTAATAAAAATAATGTCACAGGGGCTCTTCTAAAATGAAGAGGGCCTGGCACTCAGTGAACAGACTTACTTATGGAGGGCTCAGAAGGAATACTCAAATGATAAGAGTAATGAAATAAGATAATAATTTCCTAGTCATAAAATAATAAGAGTTGAAAGATATGAGAGGAAAACAAAAGCAATAATAAAGATCCAACCACAAATAATCCTGTACCACTGTTTCAACCTTTTCAGAAAAGAGAAAAGGATTAATAAAGGATATGGCCACCAGGACTCTACTGAACAGGTGAGGTAAGGCAGAGACTAACTTAATAAATAATAAAATAATGTTCCTTAGTGAGAAATAAAATAATATTAAATAATAAATCCAATATTTTAATTAACTGGGGGAAAAACCCCCAGGTGGGTGAAGAGGGGCTGGTATGTGAGAAATACCAGCCTTGGAGTTTGAGTGCTGAGATACTTGTCTGTATGCTGGAAGAAGTTGGATGTGGGATTGAATCCTGTATTGGTGAATCCAATACAGGTTATACAGTCAATACAGGTATTTGCGCCTGTATTGATTACAGGCCTGTATTTGGTGAATCCTGTATTTGGGTCTTGCCTGTACGAAACTGTATTTGGAGAATGTTGAATGAAACCCCCTTGCTGATTGGGTTTTGAGGGGTATCAATGAAGTAATGCCTGTTGAATATGATTGGTAATGCCCCTGCCTCCTTGGCTGTGACAAATGGATCTATTTATGTGCAGTACTGCACAACATTCTGGCTAATTTGGGAGACTAATGGGATGACTTACTTGAGGAGCCAGATAGCTTATCAATTACAAATGCACAAAATGCGCCTGCTGGTAGTGTTGCTCACCAATTACGCAACAACATTCAATCCCACTATCTTAACTTACATGCTGCATTAGAAAATCATTAATGAAACATTTGATATGTTTTTGTCAAATATTTAAATTTCATAAACATTTCTGACTTTGTTGAGTAATATGTGAGATACTAAGAGATCAATACCCAAGAAAGTTTGTTAATTATTGATGGTAAATTCTGATAGACTGTATGAAAATTAACTTCAAAATTTCAACTCTCATATACCAAATGCAATAGCTCTCTAATCTCCTCCATCAACTTTCCATCTTTCATCCAATTATCAGTTGCTTGACATCTGCTTTCCTTCTCCTTGAGCTTGATTTGACTTTCTGCTTTTTGACGCTGGTTTTCACTTTTGTGACGTTGAAGTTCACTTTCATGCTCAATGTGTTTTTTTGAATCTTTGCTCAGCTTCAGTGTAATCTTTCAGGAATAAAAGGTTGAGATCTGCTTGAGGAGTCTTCAAAACAGAGGGTGCCTTTTCCATTTTGATCTTTTTTGAAACCTTGACTTGCCTCAGGTGGATCAGAACATCTACCCTTCTTAAAAATATTTGTCATTCTGGTGTTTTCTACCTTCTTGATATTTTTTGTAACAGACTCCTTATTGACATCTTGACAAGTATTAGTAGCGTCTTCAATATCAGCATCCAATTTTTACTATGCAAGTCATTAGGCTGAGATTCATCCCAATCTGAGATGAAATCTTCCTCAGAGGTGATGGAAATTCTCTCTTCAAAAGCATTTCCAATACTAGTATGATCAACAATATCATCACCTGCAATTTTTCCTGAACTGATTGCAAAAGCGGGTTGCACATTTGCCTTATGTCCAAAAAGCTGGTCCATACGATCATAGCAGGGACACATTGCTTCAAGTTTTGCTGATAGTGTTAGTCCACCCAGTTCCTCCATTGTTAATCCAGCACCTATCTCCATGGAAAATCTGTTTGTTGCAATATATTTTGCCTTGTATGTGGCAAACCTCTGCTGACAGTTCCTTACAGTAAGGTTCAAACCACAATTTTGATTATTTAAATAGCAAGCAAATAGTGAAAATGCTGCAGTGTTAGTCATAAGAGGTTTGCCAATTTGTGTTTTTATTACTTCCACAAATAGTGCTTTGTAATTTTTTGTGTCTTCTAAGTAGGTGCAGATGTTTTGATAATCTCTCAAGACAAACTGTTTGTTTGTGTCATTATTTCCTATCTTTCAAAGTTTTGATCTTTTTGTAAGAAAATCTTTCTGTTTATTTTTTTTTGATGCATTCTGAAAATAATTTTGATGATTGTTCTGAAAACTTTCTGGAATTTTATCCTCTTGAAATTAATCACTCAAACGATTCTTTGTGTTGCTGCTATCATCATGAAATGGTAAAGGATTTATAGAGCAACTTGATGTGTATTGGGTTAAACCAGCCTTCAGGAAATTCAAACGGTCCAAGTTGCTATGTTCATGACCTAGTGGTATGTTTGAAACTGTTTTTTGAGATATGTAATCTCTCCCAGTCTGTGATAAACTCAAAATCTCTGCTTTCGTTGAAAAACAAATTTGCTAGGACTTAAGAGTAAATCCAAAAGTATTGTACCATGGAAATATAATCATGCATACCTCATATAAGGAGCATGATCTGAAATTGAATGAAAGAATTTTAGAATGACTATCAATCCTTAGATTCTAATAATATCATTGTATGAAAAAAACTCACTCAAGAAATTAGGGGTTTGTTTTATCTCTGACTGGTTATACCAGTCATCACGATTACTAATATTCAAAATTTAGTGTGTTTTACTACTGATTTATTACAGATAAATACTTGAGTTATTCTTAATTTTGTATTTGTTTGTTTTGTAGCATTAGGTTGGTTCTCCATTATTTTGTGTGTTATGTTCACTCTGCTAGCTTATTCATCTTAGCTGTTGTGTTAGGAGTTGTGTTCTGTGTATTGATAGGACTGTTGGACGTATTAGTGCTATTGTTCACTATTGGGTACTTAATCATTCTCAGTTTACAATGTCTCATTTCAGATTGTATCATGACGTTAATGCTATACTCTTAGCTTGCTTAAGTTTTACAGATTTACAGTCTTGAGAAGCTCTAAAATCATCATCAACAAGAGTGAAAAATTATGCCTGAAAAATTGGGGAACAACATCAACCACATACCTATCTTAGAAGGCCGAAAATTCCCTCTTTGGAGCATATTAATTGGTGTAGAACTGCCTGCTCATGGATTACGTGAGGTATGCAGCTCAGACCTATCCCCAACAACTGATTAATCCACTATCAGTAGCTGGAATCAGCTCAATGTAGAGGCAGTGCAGCTCATTCTCAGTAGATTGCACCCCGAGATAATAGTTACCATAGTTAACGCTAAGCTATTATGGACTAAAATACATGAAAAATTTGCCTCACAAACCGTCACCAACAGGGGAAGAACTTGGGTTAGATGGGAATGCCTTTGCTTCAATGGAAACATTTAAGAGTATGTTAAAGAATGTTCAAACATACTCTTTGACATTTCAGGAATTGGAATCATCATGGCCTATTCTATTCTCGGAAAAATAAGCAGAGATAGCAATGCCTATGATCATGTCATAGATTCAATGGTACTCACCATGAATTCATCAATAAATTCCCAACTAGTCCTAGACAAACTCTCAGACCTCCTACAACACAAAAACACCAAAGACACATTTCAGAAAGGTATTAAAATAGAAAAAATGGACAGCTCAGCATTACTCACCAACTACACTGATTATCCGTACAAATTGACCTATGTTTTCCGGGACGTAAAACATAATCCAAAAAATACTATGCATAAGCCAGAGAATTGCTGGGCTGAGCATCCTGAGTTACCTCCTCCTCCTAGAAATAAAAACAAAAAAAATCATCAGAAGCCAAAACCCACCAAACTGGCTTCAGAGCCTTATTAAGTCATCAATATTCACCTCCTAACTCCTCATCCTCCTTAGTAATAGATTGTGGTGCTACTCATCACATGTTTAGTGATAAAAAACTCTTCACTGAATTGGTTTGGACACCGAAGGAGAGAATTGCCACAAGTGATCCTAGAAGCAGCTTAACATGTAAAGGTCAAGCCACTGTTAAAATCAATGTAAACAATAAACCAATGACCCTACACGACTGCCTCTATGTTCCTAACATAACAAAGAACCTGGTCAGTTTATTGGATCTATGTTCCAAATCCATCACCATTATTAAAGATGGCACGACCTTTCAACTACTAAACAACAAACAAGTGCTGTTGAAAGGACAAATTGTGAATAAATTAATGACTGTAAACTTTAATCAACCAAGAACTCTTTTATCAAAAATATCTACTAGCTAAATGTGGAATCAGAAATTAGGACACCCAGGAAATCAAGCATTGAAGTCATTGGGATTGAAATCACTTGATGAGATGCCGTGTGACGTATATGTAAAAGGAAAAATGACTCACCTACCATTTAAAGGTCACTTTTCCAAAACAATAGAACCATTGGATTGTTTACACAAGGACCTTGTAGGACCAATTTCATCATAATCTATTTCTGGTCATTGCTAAATTTTAACCATAATAGATCAGCATACTTCTTACAAGATCACCTGCTTCTTGAAAAACAAGTCTGACACCTATGAGGAATTTGTGAAACAACAAAAACTAATTGGAAACACTCAACAGCAAAAAATAAAGATACTGGTGACAGACAGGGGTGGAGAGTTTATAAATCAACAATTTGAAGACCTGGAAGAACAACATGGATTCACACACATTATAGCTCCACCATACACTCCAGAGCATAGCGGAATAGCAGAGAGAGCAAACAGGACCATTCTGGATAAATCCTGATGCCTGTTGCTCAGTTTTTGTCTTCTGAATCAGTATTGGGCTGAAGCAGTCAATACTGCAACTTACCTCACCAACATATTACCTACACAATCAAAAAAAAGAATTTATCACCTTATTTATTGTGGATAAATCAATATCCCAAGATCAAAAAGATTTGAACCTTTGGATGCAAGGTAATCTTCCTGATCCCTAAGCAAAAGAGATCCTGGAAGCTAGGACCCTTGGGAGAAGAAGGAGTATTGCTTGGTTTTGATAACAAATCCTCTTCCTACAGAATACTCAAGTGCAGAAATGGAAAAGTATACAACATTAGGCATGTTGTATTCTTTGAAAAATAATTTCCTATGTTAAAGAGTCACAAAGAATCTAACATACCTTTCTTGACTCCTAGTTGGGACAATTCAGAAGAAGATGAATATTTTGACTGTCAAGAAGATATGACTGAAGAACAAACTTATCCAGAAAGAAGCTTGATATTGAATGAAGAAGATGACTCCAGCAATGACGTTGAACATTCCGATTTAGAAAGCTGCCTACCTCCATCTGTTAAAAGAATCAAGGTAATTGAACCTTGACATCCCACATTGATTAACTCTGACATAACAGAAGAAAATATCCTACCCTACTCCAGATGACCTGCAGCCCTCCTGGCAGAGACTGATCCTCTGACTTATAACAAGGCAATCAAGTCAAATAGCTGTGAATACTGGAGAAAGGCAATAAAGAAGGAACTCCAAAACATGATTTATCTCAATGTTTGGGAAGAAGTTGCTGTTGAAAATAGTTATAAATTGATAGGAACCACATGGGTATTCAAAACAAAAAGAGATGGACTCAATAACATTGTTGAACATAAGGTGCCTCTCTGTGCTCAAGGATTTTCACAGACACAAGGGAAAGATTATTCGAAAACATTTGCTCCAACTGGTCAGTTATATTCCCTTAGAACCTTGATATTCCATGCTAGCGCAAACAATCTAAGCTTTGAACAATTAGATATAAAGAGTGCATTTCTTCATGCACCACTAGAGGAAGATGTGTATTTGGCAATTCCCCAAGGTATTGACAGATATAAGAGAAATGTCTGCCTTAAGCTCAAGAAAGCAATTTACGGCCTCAAACAGCCACCTCTGGCTTGGTATCGTCGCCTCTCCTGATGGTTGGTAAATTTTGGCTTCAGCATCTCCAAGGCTGACCCATATGTCTTCTACCTTAAAAGCAATGAGCCGATATGGATTTTTCTTCATGTGGATGATATAGGCATTTTTGGAAAAAACCTGATGAGTTTCAAAAATGCAATCAAATGTGTATTTCAAACAAAGCTCTTGGGTTCAGATGAACTCATGTTAGGAATAAAAATAGTTCATGAACCAAAAACCATCACCTTAACTCAAAGCCACTATATTGACTCAATACTTGAAAGCTATGGTAGGACCAACTGCAAGCCTACAGCTTCACCGCTCATCCCCAATATTCATCTTGAAGCTGCCACAAGAACAGAACAGGAAGAGTTCTTTTCCTTGAAAGTTAATTATCGAACTGCTATCGGAAGTCTGAGCTATCTAAGCACTGCAACTAGACCCGATTTATCTTACTCTATAAGTGCCTTATCTCAATTTTTGGAAAACTCAGGCATACTTCATTGGAAAGCTTTTCTACATTTTCTCAAATACTTAAAAGGAACCAATAACGTTGGATTAATGTACGAAAGGAATGTTAAAAAACCACCAGTTGCATACTCTGATGCTGACTGGGGAAACTGTAGAATAACTAGACGATTGACCACAGGATATCTTGTCTTATTGCATAACAACCTCATCATCTGGAAGACAAGAAAACAACCCACCGTTTCATTATCATCTGCCAAAGCGAAATATAAACTACTAACGGATCTCACCAGTGAATTGCTGTGGCTCAAACAATTCATTCAAGAAACAAAAATTCTAACTATAACAAAGGCAATTCAGGTGCATGAAGACAACCAAGGCTGCATAGACACCGCTAATAGTGACTGCAACACAAATACACGTTTTATGAAACACATAGACATTCAACTACAATTTGTTCGAGACGTGATAAGAGAAGATGTGATCAAACTCATGTATACACCAACAACAAACATGCTGGCTGACTTCCTCACCAAGTTGATCAGTTTTCCGGCCATTAGTAGAGCTATGAAAGAATTGAGGTTGCTCCAGATGGAAGACAAGGGGGGTGTTGAGATATGTGGTCTCTCCCAGTCCGTGAGCAACTAAAACTCTCCGCTTTTGTTGAATGACAAATTTGCTAGGACTTAAGAGTAAATCCAAAATTATTGTACTTTGGAAACAAGATCATGCATACCTCATATAAGGAGCATGATCTGACATTGAATGAAAGAGTTTTAGCATGACTATCAATCCTTAGATTTTAATAATATCATTGTACGAAAAACACTAACTAAAGAAATTAGGGGTTTGTTTTATCTCTGACTGGTTATACCAGTCATCACAATTACTAATATTGAACATTTAGTGTGTTTTACTACTGATTTATTACAGATGAATACTTGAGTTATTCTTAATTTTGTATTAGTTTGTTTTGTAGCGTTAGATTGGTTCTCAATTATTTTGTGTGTTACGTTCATTCTTCTAGCTTATTCATCTTAGCTGTTGTGTTCTGTGTAGTGATAGGCTTGTTAGACGTATTAGTGCTATTGTTCACTCTTAGGTACTTAATCATTCTCAGCTTACTATGTCTCATTTCAGATTGTATCATGACGTCAATACTATACTCTTAGTTTGCTTAAGCTTTATACTGTTCTCATTGGATGTTGTAGTCCATGTTGTTGTTGAAAAAACACTTGCGAATTGCTCCGGTCTGCATTGAAGAAATACCTTTGATTGTAAACCCCAACATCTGACTGCAATGCTCCCTCACCAAGTCGGCTGTTACTCGGAACTTGTGTGTTATGATGTAAGAATTGATTTTCAACACTTGGAGGATAATGAGACACTCCAAGCATTTTTTCAAGTGGTGGAAGGTAAGTGCCTTGGTTTGGATCAAGTGCTTCATAGCGGTTCTTGTGATGAGGGTTCATTTTTGTTAAAAATGAAATATCAAAAACATGAGTCTTTTGGTTTCACTCCCAAAGAGTTTCTTAAAAACCAAGAATTCCGAAATAGGAAATATTTAAGCTACAACGTACAGCCCCCATTGTAACAATTTGGGAAAAATTTAGACCAAAAGTATTTTTGGAAATCTGATTTGACTGCTCATTTGGTTACAAGCCACAACTATGAAAACTGTGAAATCAGACACTTTTTTGTTTCGCAAATCATGTAAGGAATGAAGCCCCTTAATATTAGCTTTGACAGGTCTAAGTTCGACATAAACCTCATGAGTTACTAGCTTGCACAGCTCATTGGTTTTATATGGAGGCACATTCATGGTGGACAGCATTCCCCAAGGGTTTTGGGGACTAAGGTATGTGATTTATGAACGTTGAGATCCGGGGTACCCAACCTTACCTGTATACACGCTGCGCGCGCATGACTTGCCACAGTTGTCTAGTTGTAACTTAAAAGGCGCTTGTCATCCTGCTCCCAGACCATTTCCTCACCTCTTGTCAGGAAAAAAATGCAACATCTACCATCCAAGAAACAAAATAAAAAATGGACCAGATGAATTTTTTGCAACTCTTTCCTGAACATCAAGCTTGTAAAAATAACAACCACATGCCACCATCCCTCCCCCTGACCCTCCTCCTTCTTGTACTGGCACTGAAATGCATGATCAACAAAATCAAATGTCTTCCAAGGATGAACAAAAAAACCAAAGCACTTCCTCAATGAAGCATTATCTCCAAAAAACACCCCTCAAAGCTTAAATGAAAACAAGATCACCTTTGTCTTAAAGCAGGTTGAATCTATTAATCACCTTTTAAAACAAAATGATGGACAAGAATCCCAATCAAAAAAATCTTTGACATTATACTAAGATGACTAGATCAATTAGAGCAACACCCCTACAGTTAATGCCAGTATTCTTTTAAAATACCTGGGAAAAAAATTGCTTCAAAAGTTAGCAAAAAGAGTCAGATTTTAATCACACAAGAAGAAGAAACAGACTTTAAGACCCCACCACCAACCTCTCAAATGCTGAATGAATTCAAGCCAGCAGCTTTAGTCATCCGCACCCCACCAGGATTTACAGATCTCAACAACCTCTCTGCCAAAATTGTAACAGACACTATCAATGTGACTTTTAACAACATGGGAGCCTCTGTTGATTCAAAGACTTTGGAAATATGGGGAATAAAATGCCTACAATCAAGAGATTTAAAGATTTAAACCTCTACTTGATCTGAAGCTCAATGGCTTTTGCTCAAAAAACATAACTGGACAAGCCATTTGAACAAAGACTTGAAAACACACCACACTTGTTATCCAGTTCTCCTAAATGGAATACAAAAGTATTTGAAGCCATAAGACTCCTCTTATTCACTTTAGCTTGGAAGCCAAAAGAAAATTAACCCCAAAATGATTCAATAAGCAAGATGGCTTGAAGACCCTAAAAAAATAAAAAAATTAAACTTTTCCATAGTAATATATCTAACTGACAAAGAACTCTCATTGAAAATTGTAAAAGTAGGATTATTTATTGACAACAAATTTTACCAAGCATCACACAATCTAAAGAGAATACCATAATGTTACAAATTCTGGAAAACAGGCCACACAGCTCCTTGGTGCGAAAATCATCCACTCTGAAATAAATGTGGAACCTCACATGATACCAACAACTGTACTTTCATTAACAAACCATGAGAAAAACTACCCTGAATTATATGTGTAACCGAGGTAAAGTTAAACTCCAAATGGGCTGTAAGTACATTAGATGAACAATTTGCACATTTACCCTCATATCAACATGACCTCCCAACTTTACAATCTGTGTTACTATCTGGCAAACAAACTAGATGGAATTAATGATAATTTGTTTACATTTGTTTATTTTACTCTATCATCTATATTAACAATTTGTATATCATAATGTTCTGACGAAACTACCCACCAGGTAATATTTTGGGGATTACTACCCTTTTTTGTAAATATGTCTGATATACACAAGTAGTGCAGGATTTGAAATACGCACTTTAAAAGAATTTCAATTGGAGGTGATGGAATGGATGGGAACAACAATTAATCTTTGCTTATTTTTGGGCATTCTTATTAGGCAATGCAAAGACCTCACCTCTTGTCAATTGGTGATACAACAGATCTGGCTTTTGATAGAGCTTTGCTACATTTGGGCCATTCTTATTATGCTAAAAGGCCTTCCTCTACCGTGCTCCAGAAATAGGATGTCTTAAAGATGTAAGCCTTCACCTGTTTGAAGGAAGAAGCCAATGGAAATGCAGAACCAAAGCCTTTCTCAAAAAAGGAGGTGTACACATTGTTGAAATTCTCAAAATTCAAAGTATTGTCTCTCCAGTTGGCACACAGCTTCAACCCTGCTAAAATGCAGTCCCTGCATATGGATTTATCTTCCCTCGCTGGTGTCTTTTCTTTACCACCCTGTTCCACGCCAACCATATTCTGCATAAGATTGCTTCATGCAGTAGCCATAGAGGGAAGATGATTGTTTTAATCCTCTCCAAAGAAATTACTCTAAATTTACCAAATGTATATCCTGCGGCAACAGAGTTCTCTGTGTGGTTTTCAACTCAAAAATGTCAATTGAAACTGATCTAATAGCAAAGACTAATGGGAAATGAAAGATGACTCACTAAGATCAGTAATCCTACCATTACAGATCTTAATAAGTGATAAATGAATAATCTTCATGTAAGAAAATATAACATTATCAAAAATGTATTTTATCTTAAGCACTCAACAGAGTTTATATGAATGATAACTATATAGTATATAAGCTCCGGTTTTCTTTAATAATAATTGTTTTACTGGTATTTAGTAGAAATTTGATATTATTGGCTTAACTAAAAGTTATATTTATTAATGAATAGCTCAATAATTATTTTCAAAAAAAAGGTAAAGCTAATGAGCCAGTATTCACATCTATCCAGAATAGAGACATGAATAATAAAGAGATGTGATGAACAGAAAATATTAAAAGAAATCTTAGATTGAATTTAGATACACCCTGTCTTGAGTTCCCTAGGCAATACGGTTTTGGTTGATGATAAAAAAAGAACTACCTCCTTTATGTTTGTGTCAAACATTGAAGAAATTTCCAGCAAAGAATTATATCATTGTTAAAATTAGTTATTAATTATAAGATATGTTTTCAATGAATTTGATTCAAATTTTAAGAATTATAGTAATGGGAAAGAATAGTAATCTAATACTCTATTATCAGAAAAAATGGTATTTAGGATTATAATGAGTTCATGTAATCCTGTGACTCAAAAATAGAGAACAAGAATGAGATACAATTACCATTCATAATGGTAAAAATATTATAAACTACCCAAAGAAATCTGAGAAAATATAAAGTGGGTATCTATGTTAAATAAAACATTATCATAAAAGTTGATAATAAAAGAGAGGGAGTTTTGGAATAACTTGATCCAAACACAGGATTTGAAAAAATGTATAAATCTATGAGCATTTTTAGGTCTGAAATACTCACCTTAAAGAGAAAAATGGGTATATACTTTGTAGAGCTCAGAGGGGCTTAGGTGTTAACAAGCTTTGAGATTTCTTTATTGAGAATTGTCATGGCTATCAAGGAATGAGTTTGCTATCTCAAATAAGCTAGTATGAGGATTCCTCTGTGGTACGACGGTAAATATACTTGTATTATGAAGTATAAAATCAAATTTAATGTTTGAAACACTTGAGCTCCTTATACCTTGATAATCAGACCATTCAGGGATGTTATGTACAGTCTATCACGTGTCAGCAATACCTGAACCAGCCTCTTCACCCTTTGCGGTGTGAGAGTGGATAAATATGGCTTCCAACACAAATTTAAGCTCAAGAAATTCCACTTTCCATCTTATTGAACTAAATACCATTCTCTAGATTTCTCATGTCTTATTCAAGCTTGAGTGAGAAAGGAAACCCCTTTCTTAAGAAAAAGAGCTATAAGATTATTATTAATTCAATTTATCAATAAAATAATAAAGTTTCAAAAAGTTCGGAAACTTCTGGAGCTTTGTGCTATTTAGTAAAAGGAATACAAAGAGAGTCAATCATTTAATCATTGAATCAAAATAATTAATATGATATGAAGTAAAATTAAATTTGTTTATTATAAATAAAACTAATTAGGTTTATTCAATGTAATATCTATCTCAAAAATAATGGAAAAATCTTAATGAATTTTCTTAACTTAATATAAGTAATAGGTTAATTAAAAATAAAAAACCTCTTCATTCAACTTCAATTAAAAGTTGAGTTAGCACAAATAAGCGGTTAATTCAATCTCAGTGGTATGTGAAATTCATTCCAAATGATGAGATTCAATTAAAAAAATTTATTAATCAATTTTAAATGGCGGGGAATGAATGTACAAGTAATGAATAATTAAATCCACATGTTTAGGCATTCCTTAGAAATTTTTGGGAGTTGATTTCAAATAATGAGGAATCGATTCTACTTCATGAGTAAATTTATTACTCATATTTTTGATATTCAATAAACGTATGGTTAATACTTAACAAAAATATCTTATCACAGCTTCCTAAGTTTTTTTTGGATTAAAATAACATTGAATATCCACCATGAGGCTGTTATACATTAAAATAGGTTGGTGTGACTTGATATAAAATAGGTGATTTTGATTCAAATTTTTTGGAAGTGAGCTATCAAATTGAAAAGCTCCTCAATAAACCAAATATGATATAATATAAATTTCATCATTATAAAAACCGATTGATATATAATAGCTAACATCTATCTTACCAAAAATACGGATTATATGAAACTGATAGGAAGTTAATAGGTAGTAAATTATTTATAATTAAAGGGGATAAATAGATAATACATGATTAAAAATATTATTTAGTCTAAAAAAATCTTATTCTTCTTTCCAATTTATTTTGAAAATCAAATGGAATATCTGGCTTCAAATATTTCAAAGCCCCATAGGCTTTAATATGTAGTTAAAGATATTATCCCTAATGTCTAAAATAATGAATTATGATCCTCTAGACATGAGTTGTGCTGTTTGAGACATATCTTATTGGCAAAGGGAGTGCTTCTAGGACTCCTAATTATATCCTTTTCATTTTACAATAAAATTATGAAATTCTAAGTTATCAAAAGTTTCAAATGACATCAACTCCTTATTTAAAGCGTCCATCGAGTTTTTGGAATTAAAATTAACCTTAAAAAATTTGAATTCATAATTTATGTCATATAGATCTTGAATTAATAGGAACACTTAAGCTTCTTTGGAAAAAACTTCCCTTTTTAATACATGTGCAATAAAGCATGAAAAATGAAAAGATTTAGATATTGAAACATGGGAATGAATTAAGCAGAAAGTAATAGATTAAATCATTCACGACGCTTCTCAACATAAAGCTTTTTAATTGAATAAGTGATTAAGCTAATAGAGCATTATCATTATAAGTATTTCATATAATAGTTCCATATTAATGCAATTTTATCAAATATCTTTCCTGAATTTATTGTTTTCAGAAAAAGTTTCCTTATTAATTTCTGACTAGAGAATTCCCCTACAAATAAGTCTTGAATTTTATTCTCTACATATTCTTCAAATACTAAGAGGCCTGAAATGCTTTTTGGAGATGTTTTGAAATACCCAAAGAACAAAGAGCATACCAAATTCCAGAAGCTTTTCAGAATATCCAAACACAATAAAGTCAATCTTTTGGAAGATTTTGGGGGGACAAATATCAGAAAATAGTGCCTTGATGTGACAAAAATTTGGAGTTAAATCAAATTAGTTATGAAAGAAAAGTCATTTTTTTTGGAAATATTGAAATATACTATCATTCAGAATAAGCTCCAAAGAGTGGAAAGATTTTCAGTGACTCCAATATTCCTCAAAAATATCCAAATATCTCCCAGTTATCAATGAAAAGGGTGGAAACCCCATTGTGGAACGTCATAGATAATTTTAAGCTTAATCAAAGAAGATGTATGAAGTTGGAATTCATTTGAAAGCTAGCTTTAAGTGAGATAGGTATATATTTCACTGATAATTTTGGAGACAAAATGGTCAATTTAACATTTCAGGGAAAAAGCACATTCAAAATTTGTTTTGGAATATATCAACCTTTAAATGAATTCCTGTAAGAAACTAATAGCTCTAGTGTAGCCAAGCTTTATAAAGGAAGTAAATTCTGGATATCATTTAAGCCAGCTTATTTTTTTGTTTTGGAATTTTTATCTAAAATAAACTGGAAAATATTTGATAAAATAGGTTTATTTAACATCAGCCCTGGGTTTATTGAACATAAACCATGGGTTAATTTAATACCACATCGTTTGGAATCAGTTACTCATAATGGGTAATTAATTACTAAACATGGGGAATCAATTACTCAACATTCATTTCAAAGCTCTTTTGAATGTGAAATGAATTCCCTATAATCTGGATATTGAATTAAATTATGTTTTATAATGAATAAAACTATAGTTTATCTTGAATCAAACTATTTTATCAAGAATTTTACAGTTTACTTTAAATAAAAAATTTCAATAAATAAAAATAATGAGGTTTATATAAACAAACCAGTTTACTCTGATTTGATATTGCATAGGTGATGGTGATTCAATAATGCAGGCAGTGATTTTTCTTTAGTGCTTGAGAAATTGATCAAATATCAAAATATTTCCAATATAGGTATAATCTGGAAGTTTACACTTTTGAAGATAAAAAGGATAATTTTATTTCAAAAATATATTATAAAATTTCTCCTCCTGTCTAAGCATTTTTGGAAGATATTTTGTTTTCAGATCTTAAGATGCTTTGATGAGAAGGGAAATTCCTACAGCTCACATTTTTCATATGATATAGATTAAAATTCCAAATCCTTCCCGGACTAATTATTTATAAGTATTCTGAATCAAAATGCACTCACGGGGCTTTTTCTAAATAGGATATATTGGGTTCTGTACTTATTTGAACTTTTTAAATCAAGAAATGTTCTCTACAGAAAGAAATATTGTGAATTATTGCAATAGATTTCTAAAAGGAACAAGTTGATGTAAAGATTTATTTTTGAGCTATAATAATGTATAGTTCAAGGACACACATGAAAAAATTCTATGATAATAAAAGAAGAATGATTGATAATCAGTCCTGGATACAGTTTCATTTCAAATTACTGTAAATTAAAACATATTCAAAGTACATACACATTAAAATTTCTCAAAGTTTTAGTTGAAATATTGAATAATTTCATTTCTTGCAGTTCTTCCTGCTTAAATTGAATAAGATTTGTTTTGTGAATGATGAGTGCTTCATTTTTATTTAAATTTTTTCCACTTTCAAGTGGATATAAACAAGGTTAAAGCCATTTTTACCTCATTTTGACTTATATGTAGTGTAAAAAAACCATAGTTTACTCAAAAAAAAGCTATAAAATATTTGATTTTGGAAGTAAATATACATATAAATCATTATTTGAAGTCAGGGGTAATCTGCAGATGTAGAAGTAGCGGATTGTGGGTAAAAGAGAGCTCCCCTCTTTCCATGAATCATAAAATAGCATGGGTAATTACTCCCACATTTTGTGGAATTAATATTTCATAATTAGTGAATACACTCCTCATCATGTGGAATTAATTCCCCATACTCTTGATATTTGACGAAAATCATATTAACCTCAGATCAACCTATGGCTTATGTTAAATCAACCTGCAGCTAATTTGGAACTAAAATGTCTCATAACAAATATTCCTGTTTCTTTTAGATGATAATTGGAGTAAATAAAAATAATGAGGTCAATTACAAACATGTTTGGTTGAAATCATATCAAATAGGTTATGTTTGTTAGACTGTGACTCAAAACCATAGCACAAGAATGACATTAAAATACCATAAACTAATGGTAGAGAAAAATGACCACTAAAATTGAGCTTAGCCAAAAATAACTCATAATGGAAGGAAAAAGAAAGAGGAAAGTCACCTCATTCCAAATATACAACTCCCATGACCATAGGACAAATAATGGCAAAGTTATTTAAGCTCAAAAGCCGCACTGAGCATAAGCTTTGATTTTCACCGCTAATATAAAAGATAGAGAAAGAGGAATAAACCCACAAAATGGTTTTAGAATTGGAGATATAAATTAGGGCTATCTAATTGTGCTAATAAAATTGGGCTAACATTGAAACTACAGAAGTTAGAGCCAATCATAGGACAAATAATGGTGAATGAAATATTCACCTCTCATCCAACTTATAAAGTTTTAGCGTGAGCTAGAAAAAAATAGGGTCTTTATACAAAGAAAATAATCTTATATTTCTAATGGAATCCTCCATAACACTATATGACCTCTAGAAAACAAGTTATCAAGAATAATAACTTCATAAAGTTTACTTCAACACCCCAGATTCCAATAATGTAATTGAAAACCTGTATACCTTTTCCATACTTACTATTATGAATACAGAATGAGTAACAATTAAGGGAGACAAAAAAAACCACCTTTGAGCTCTCCATCTTCAAAACCGACAAATTTATTGGAAAAAATACCAATACTGTGGGATATGCTCCCACAACATTGACTATGAGGTCTCAAAACCATCTTAAGGCTTGTGTATTCTTCAATACCTCATAGTATGACCAATTTGGGGTCCAATGACATTTTATGTTCAATTTTCTATGAATATGACCTGTTGAAACACGCCTGTGAGGTCCCTTGACAAAGAGTTTCACACTGTATTGGGGAAAAGTGGCCAGTTGTGGTTTCAAAACAATATCTGAGCCCAATAAAGGGTATAAAGGGCTGTGTAAGCCCCAAGGCCACCCTTGTGAGTGAAAAATCTTCACTCCCTCTATGTGGTAAGAAGTAGAGGTCCCTCCACCCATTGTTTAGGATAAAAAAGGACCTTCCTCTGTGAAAAATAGGAATCCCCATCCTTCTCTTGAATTTCTATGTAGTATAATTGTTTCCAACAAGTATAACCTTGGGCAATAATAATTTATTATCATATTATTGACAGTTTTAGCACTTATTATACTTTGCCAATTGATAATTACTAATACAAAGAGTTTCAAAAGAACTTACAGCCAGTATTCTATTATAGTAAATCCTCTTTAATCTCATTATAAACTTTTTTTATGTGTAACACTCATGGTACTAGCTGTAAATAACTTCTACAAAGAGGCATATTGACAATTCTGATGAAATAATTAAGGAAGTGAGTGATATTACTTATTGAGAAGTACTTGAAATATTGAGAAATTAGTTTTCTTCTATAGACTCCACAAATTGAAAAATTAATCTCTCAATAATAATGAAAAAAATAAACCCTGATGAAAAATACAATTGTTGAATTTATTTCTGTTGGTGTTTTGAAAAAGCCCTTTTTGTGTTATTATTTGAAAAATTCAATTTGAAGTTTCTACTTCATAGAAGGTCTCTTACATTGTTTTTATTAAGCTTTTGAGAGCATTTAATACTTACTGGAAAGCACACATAACTCATTTATTTGAATGTATCAGAAGTTTAGTTCATATAAGCTCACATATTGAACCATATTTTCTTAATAAGAGATAAAAATACCTTTCAGGAGGATTCAATTTTTGCTATTCATTTGAATCACCTCTTATGTTGAGTATTTTCATATATTTTATTAATTAAAGTCTCAATTGAGAAAAATGAATTATCAATTTAGCAAAAGCCCTCTTTTGAATTCCAATTATTTTTTCAATTGATTTATATTTCATTTTCCAACTTTATTTACAATTTTAATAAAAGAAACTAATTTTGATCTTATTTCTTATTTATATTGAAAACATTTTTTAAAAAACTAAGGTAAGAGAGATCAAAATCATATTTTTTTCTTCTTGGAGTCTTTCAAATAAATACAAACATTAGTTTTCAAGAAGAAAAAAAGGGAATCGATTTTTCGAATTATTGGATCTCACAAAGTTTTTTGTTTAATTTACACTTCATTACTCCAAACAAAATTCTGATTCATAAAACCACTGGATTTAGCCTTCTAATCAAAGCTATATCACAAGAATTAATCACTAGTTAGAATAAATTACAACATGATTTCAAAAGAGTGCAAAAATATTTCACCCTCATTAAGAGAATAAAAGAATAAAGTGGAAATATTAATCAGAGATATTATTGATCCATTAAAACCTCCAATAATTCCACCTGAAAGTGTCTTAGATTTCACCATATATTATCATAACCAACATGTATAAGAAATGGAAAAGCTATGATTATGTAAGATCTTCTGAAAATAAGAAGTGAATTTACCTCTAATTGAAATCTTTATGTTTAGTCAGAACCCCATGATGCGTTGAATTTCTCCAAATTTGTTCATAAAGGCTATAAAAGGGTATGATATCCAGTTATTAATCACTATAAGAACAGAATTTTCACTATTAATTTCACCAAAAATAATAAAAATCAAACATTTTATTTTCACCTCTCATCTCACTCAAACATTTTCCATGATTTTCCAACATAATAAGATAATTCTTTATAAAGTGAAAAGAGCTCTTAACATCTATTTATTTTCCAGAATTGGATCAAATTGATTCAGAAGTATATGCTTCTTGTAAAGCTCGATAATGAGTAGAGTTTGTCATCACTTTTAAGTGAAAAGGCTCAGAGATTCTTCAAAAATACTTTGAGATTTAATAAGGGGCTTATTGAGTGAGCTGTTTGTACCTCAAAAAACCACCAAGACTTGAATATATAGCTCTTCTTATGTGGAAGAAGGATATATCCTCTCTGTCTCTTTAGCCTGAGATGAAAGTAGGACTTCTTCCCTTGATAAATCCTCCTAAAATACCTTCAGAATTATTTTTTTTAGTTATGAATTTACAAATCTGAAGGAATAAGGAAAAGATATAATATATTTTTTTTCAGAAGATAATTTTTGATTATTTGTTAATAAAGTATTATAGGTGTAAATTTTATTATTCTAGCTCTAAATAATACTCATGAAGGCTTTATATCGACCCATTTTAGCAGCTGTCATTGATATATAGAGACCTTATACAGATTTCTGCTTTTATAATCATAAAATTAATTTATGTAATTTTAACAGCAAAGAATAGGGCTCCCAATAATTAAAGAATCTGAATCTCGAGATTGTGAGCAAAATTAAATATAAAAAAAGATTAGTTCTTTAATCCCAAATTTTAATCTCATTGAGCTTAGTCACCTGGAATTCAATGAAACAAATATTTCCTAATATTATGGATTTCTTTTCTTTTAGAAAAGCCATATAGATCACTCACCTGATAGAGACTTTAAGCCTGGAAAATAAAACAAAAATCTCTTTTCAAACCATCCAACACCCTAGAAATTCAATTTTGAGCTCCAGCTCTCTATATGCCAGAATACACAGCTGAAAGATATCTTTACCTTTAATCAGCTTCTTTTGTCTCATTGATTTATACATATATTATGTTTCCCACAGCTTGACTTTTCAATATCCTTATCAATGAATTCCTTTTTAAGATAATCATTCAAATTTGGATTTCTTGCCAGTCTTCAATTACTCTACATATCCTTAGATTAGTGCCTTAATCATCCAATATCCTGGTTATAAAAGAATAAATTCAATTAAGTCATAACTACTTTGAAGATGTTATAGAATATATATAGCTTTTGATTAAAGCTATTTGTAATTTTCACAATTTTGAAAATGAAAAAAATCTGATACCAGAAAAGGTCCTTCTTTAAGTGATTCTGAATAAATTAAATCATTTTATCAAATAATTCAAATTTTGTTCATCTAAGTAATTCAGAATCAATCTTTTAGCAGAATTAAGAAGAAATAAATTAATTTATTGTTATATATGATTTCCCAAAACAAAATGGAATTAACTTCATATGATGAAATTCAAACTGATAACTGTTCATACCTGAAATATTTCAAAAAATATAATCTTTTTTTGGTTGTTTAACAGAAAGCGCATTATCAATTATTGATAGCATAGCACAGATTCAGCATAGTTCTGAACTAAGGAGGGTATTGATATCCATAATATTTTTGGAAGAAGTTTATTACATCTTTTGTTTTCAAACAATCTCTTCCAATCAAATATGACAGAAATATTCTCATTATTAGAAAAAAGTGTCATGATAGGGTATCTCAACTCTATTAAATCCTTCACTAAAAAAACATAGCATTTAACCTTAAATTTTCCTTAAAAAAAGCATGATCTTTGAATGCAATTTTAACTGAGTCCCCTGAGATTTAATTTAAATTTTATATTCTGAGTAGATTGGGTACTTCTGATGCCAAACCTAAACTCAATTCAAATTATTACCATATTTCAATGAGCTTCAAATCTTGCAATCAAAATTTTATTCTTCACTAAAATGAATCTTATTGAATTTTATTTGAATTAACTCAATCTTTTAGGATTCCAGATTCAAGTCTCATTTTGTGAACTTTTTGGTTCATTATATTTAGGATTCTGAATTCATTAAAATGCCCAAACAAAAGCCTACATGGATTAATCATTCTAAAAAAATAAGAGGAGTCCATACCTCTTAAAATATTACCCAAAATTATTATTTATATATGATAAGATGGTTAAATAATCAAGCCAAATTACATTAATGATTTGGCAATAGTGGATCAACCTTAGGAGGAGGAAAAATGGCTTACAGCTCACAGCCCTTGAAGCCAATAAGAAGTCCTGTAGCATACTATACCTTCCAGCTGAAGATATTTGAGATATATGGAGAAAATATAAAAAGAAATATTGTGAATATAAATACTGACGTAAAACATCTGTGTACTTAAGTTAAGACATCAAAAATATTAGTTTACTTATTTTATTTTATTCTAACTCCTCACTCCTAGAGCCTGTGATCTTAACAAGACATGGCTTTATGGCTTGTATTTACTATATAGACTAGAAAGATATGATTAGTTGGCCCCTCATCCAACTAGTCATATCTTATTTTGTTTTACTTCTCTTGAAAACTGATCCATTATATGATCCCTCTTTAGGTGTGCTCTCTTTTTGAAAACCAACTACTCATACCTTATTCTGTTGTACTTCTCTTTCTAACTTATTCATTACATGAGCCCTCTTTAGGTTATGGGCCCAGTGCTAGTAAATTGGTAAAAAAACTTACTTTATAGAATAAAAAATAGATTTATTTGAAACATTGACCAACGTTTAATCAAATTTTCATTGCTAAATATCACTTAGTGAAACACTGAAACTCTGGATCCCAGCTACTACTGCATTCTGTCTGGAATCATAAAAATAGACAAGCTCACCTCCTCCAACTTCATCTCCTGGAAAAGGAGTGTAATATCCTCATTAGGTATTCCCAACCTAAAGGGTTCTTTAGAAATGGATCCCTCATGGGAAAAAAGGGATGAGTCTCATGAAAAACAGAGACAGGAAATCTAATATTTCATTTTTGGACACCTTGACTCTGAAAACTATTGCAAATTTGTATCTGAAGATTATGAGGACCCATCAAATCTTTGGAACTCCATTAAGCCACTATTCCTCCTCTTCAGAAGAGGATTCTGCCACTCACTTTGGAAAATGATTCAGTATAAAGTTCCCATCATCATCTTTGGCTCTGATAAAATAAATTAATCCCTAAATTACTTTGCTCTCTTTCTCCTAATCTTTTCACTGGGGACATAATTCCTCAAGTACTTGCCTTATATGTATTAATGATTCTTCCTTATTCATGTAGAAATGTGTCAATATCTGTATTCCACTCAACCAAAGTCAGCATCAAAATACCTATTGTCAATGAGGTCTTCAAGGAGGTGGAATTGGATATTGGTTATTATGGAAATGGGGAAGGGGAGGGAAATATTGCTTCAAAAGTCCCCTACAAGCCCAATAAACACTCCTTCCACAAAGGGAAGAATTACTGCCTTGTGCCCCACTCCAAATCAGAATTATTTCAACTCTTTCATGCAAAAATTTGAAGCTTATCACAAGCAATGAGGCCATCGTGACACCAATGAAGCCTTGTCTATTTTTAATCATTTCCATAGAGGATTCAATAACCACATTCCAGGAAGTGGGTTCTCTATCTCTATTTCTCCTTGCAACAAGGACTCCTTGAACCTCAAGAAAACAGAAGAAAAACTCCATGAAGCAAATGAATAATCCATGGCAGTATGTGTCAAAGGCATTCTCCAGCTCAAAACCTTGGTAAAAACCATGATAATTTCTAATTAGCCCTTTTTCCCTTCTGCCACATTGAGCTTAAGCTCACTTGGCCCCTTTCTTAACCAGGGTGGCATATTAAGAGGGTATGAGGGTGGTGCTTACTTTTTTGATTCCAAAGGAAACTTAGTCCTTACAACTAAACTTTCAATAATATCCTTCTCATGAAAACTAGAAGTAAAAAACAGGCTCTTGTTGTACAATAGGTGGACCCTCCTCTTTTCCACAAAAAAATAGGGTCAGTTAGTGGCTAAGATGTGACCAGATATTAAATTTCCCAGTCTTAAGTGAATTCTCTGATCCCTCTCCAAAAATAATGGTCTTCCTGTTCCAAGCTCTTTTCCAAATTGTTCATTTCATTTGGAAGGTGTCCACATGGACCTGTGTGGTCCACTTGCTCCATGTACCCAAGGTGGAAACAGGTACATATTTAAGCTCATTGAGGGTTATAGTCATATGAGGTTCACCTTTCTCCTTAAATCTAAATCTTAAGCCTCTTAGAGGTTTGTTGAGTTTCAATGGCTTGTAAAAAATCACACCAGTGAAACTATTAAGATCATTGTCTCAGACAAAAGTGGCAAGCTTGTTAATTCATTGTTCTCAATACTCTTTTGTGTATTTGGTATCCAATACCTTCCAACAGCTCCCTACACTAAACAGAAAAACCCAGTTTCCAAAATAGGTAACAGAATCCTTTGTTAGATGATCAGGGTCCTGATTTGTGATATCAATGTTCCACTCAGTTAGTGGTGTGCGCTGTGTGCAGTTTAAACATTAATGCTAAACATAACCCCAGTGTCTTCCCTTCCTTATGAGGCCCATTGTTAGATTGCCCCCAAATGCATTATCTAATGTCCTTTGACTCCACCCTTTTGGGTTTACTGCAATATTTCATGTCTCTAAAGATGGGCAGCAAGCCAAGGTGGCCTGCATGCTGGTTGGAATGACTGAAGGCCAGAAGAACTTCTCCCTCCTCAACCCAAAAACCAATTGTATAGTGTGGGAACTCCTCTTGTGTGGGATAAATTAGGCAGTACCTGGAAGGGGAAATTACAATAAAACAGTTTTGAATTGCTCTTCAAGCTTGTAACCCTTGCTCTGCTTGTGTGTCAGAATAATCTGAACTGCCCTTCCTGAAAATGCTGAATTATCTTAACTTGAGTTCACAATCAATTTATTTTATTTGATGGTGGTTAGTCAGAAAAGTATATTCAACAGACTCTATCAGACTTTTTTTGATCTGGAAACAATGTCTTAGTAAACCTTAACACAAGTAAATAAAGATATAAAACTGGAAAAAGACTTTCAAATTCCTTTACTGAGAACAGTAACACATTGAGGGATTTCCAATGTTGATGATAACACTGTTGATAATATGATAACTAATAATAACAAACACTACTATTTTTTTAAGGGTTTAATAATTTTATGATGATTACCTGGGATAACAGACACTACTCTTGTTCAATTTACTACTGAGTAAAGAACTTTGCCAATGGGATGGATTTATAAAAATAATGTAGACCAACTGTTAACTACTATTATCTGTAAAACACCCATACAATGCTACTGAGCTTGGCTACTGAGAAGATTTAGGAATGGAGGTAGTCAATTAGATGAGTTTATGAATTAAAGTAGACCAACCGTTAACTAGTATTAATTATAAATCACTCAGACAGTGCTACTAAGCTTAGCTAATGAGAAAACGCAGGAATGGGGTAAGAATATCAATGGGATATCCAATGAGTTTTTTTCTAAATCAATGTAGACTAGCTGTTATCTACTATTAATAATAAAAAAGACTCACACAGTGCTTCTAAGCTTAGCTACTGAGCAATAATGGGATGAAGATAGTCAATGATATGAGTTTATGAATTAAAGTAGACCAACTGTTAACTACTATTAATTATAAATAACTCAGACAGTGCTACTGAGCAAAATTTAGGAATGGGGATAGGATAACTTTAATACTGAGTATTCCTAAAAAATTAGGATAATGTGGATGGATGGAGGGGATTTCCCTCAGAAAAACTATTAAGAAGTTACATTTTTGTGATGAGCCTCTGTCTAGGCCATGCGGAAAAAACAATTGAGGGGGGGAGAGAACCTCTATTTATAGTTTTTGGGGCCTCCATGAAAGTGTCAAAAACAGGGGACTTAGAATTTTTCAGGTTGTTCCAGGCTGTGTTTTATTTCCAGTGGGGCTGTGCAATACAGTTAGGATTAATTATAAATTGTGGGAAAAATAAAGTTTTCTTGAATCAGATGACCTGTATTTTAGCTAATTTTTTGGAAATTGTGGGGAACGTTAATTTGTTGCCATAGTGATGATTTTATCAGTTAAATCTTGCTGGTACTAAACTTCAGTTTTTCTCATGTGATGTGTTTGAATTGAGTTTTGTAGGGAGAATACAGCTTTAGTCTTGATTTTTTTATCATATGACCTGTATTATAGTTGAGTTGGAAATTGTGGAGAAAATACAGCCTCTTGAATCAGATGACCTGTATTTTAGTTAACTTCTTGGAGATTGTGGGGAGATTATATCATCTGATTATGTAATCAAATGAGTTTCCTGGGATCCTTATCTCCATGATTAGTAATCCTAGTTTAATTCCTGTTGATGATGAAATTGATTATGTAATCAATTGAAAACCCTGGAATTCTTATCTCCCTGATCACTGTACTATAGTTTTCCTTTATTATCCTGTCTTTTTCTGTAACTAGGTGTCCTATAACTGTAGCTGTATTAAAGTAAACCCTTGTGAAACTTCTGTAATCTTGGTACAAAACTTCTTTAATACTACTATGATATCTCTACTGTCTAATCTCCTCTTCCTAACCTATTTTCTTTCACATTTCACACCATTTTACCATCTCTCTGCACCCTAAATGTTGAATTTCTTCCTTCTAACATCACAATGACCACCTTTTCATGATCATAGAACTACTACTAAGTTTTTAAACCTGTTTAAATCCTTTTTGTAATTCTAGAATTCCTCAAAGGAGTCAGAGAATACAATACAACTGTACTTTTCTTGTTTCAATGACATCCTAAGCCTGAATTAAACACTTTTGCTAGATTTAACCCCCTAAACTTAATATTCATTTCCTTCTCAAAATTAATAGGAAGACTAATTTTCATCTAAATACCCAATTCTACCTTTCTGACGTATAAATGAACTTTCAATTAATTTTTATGACCTCTATTATGCTATAGCTCTGCCCTGAAATCTGATTTCATGCATCCTCATTGTAACTAGGACCTTCTGTGCTGTAGTATATGTTTGTTGATTTTTACTACCCACAATATTTAAAGAAAATTGAAGTAAAAAAAATTAATAAATCAGAATATATATAAAAAATAATTGTTTGGGGTCAACCAATCCCTTGAATGTTAATTTCATCATGGTGGTGCATCTGAGTGTCACATCATAATTGTCAAGTTCATTTATGAACAAAAGGCATTTATTGGATTTTAATGGTGTTAGTTCTTCTTATAATTTATTTTGAAAAAAAATGAATACTCTAATATATTGGGAAAAGCCTAAGGAAAATTGAAAAATATTCCTTCTTAGTTTGTCCATTGATCCAAACTGGTACAGGTATACCACAATAGTATTCACATATGACTGTTGTTTCTACAAGGGAAAGTCTTTCTGGAAAGCCCAAAAGTCAACTTCTCCTGTCCACTCACCCTTTCTGTTTGCATTTCCTTCATCCACTAATTTTGAAATCTCTGTATCTCATTTCATCATTGTGTCAGGACCATCACCAGTGACTGGTTCTTCTGGAATTTTTCCCGGATTTGAAAGTTCCCTGTGAGTTCCTGAAGGTTTCCATCCCCTCCCCCTTCCTCTTTCTAGCTCACCTCCTGATAGCTTTTTCCCTTGTAAAGCTTCCCTCCTTCTATTCCAATTTCATCTCTTCCCATCCTAGAGAGAATTATGTAAAAGTGCTGCCTAAGGGGTGGACCAATAAGCTGGTTCCTGATATTTCCTCAAGGAATAACAATGATTTAATATCTGTAGGGAAGAAGAATTTTTTGTCTTCCCTGCTGTGGTATCCCATACCAATTATACCAGTCTCAAGGTTTCCATCTTGAAAAATAAAAATAAGCAAAATATTAGTGTGGAAGATCCCTTAAGATAAGGCATAACATTGTGGAATTTCGGAGAAAAAATTTGAATAAAATTGAGGAACTTGGGGGGAATTATGGAAGATATTGCAGAATAACTTGGGAGAAAGGAATAAAACTTCAGAATTTTAGAGAAGAAATGGGAGAGAAATTGCAGGATTTTCGATAATAAATTGGGAGGAATTATGGAAGATATTGCAGACTTTCAGAGAAGAAATGGGGTATTTTGAAAGTTCCAGAATAATTTGATGGAAATGTGATTGAAGGGTTATAGAAGAGGTGTGGAATAACTCCAATGAAAAAAATCAGATTTCAGAATAACTCCTGATGAAGAAACCCAAATTGTGGAATAGCTCCTGAGATGGAATTAAAGTTGTGGAATAACTCCAGAGAAGGAGATCAAATTGCAGATCTATGGAACTAGGTAAATCAAACTGTGGTGAAGTAGGCATAATAATTGAGTTTTTAAATACAGAAGGTTAAGGTTTAAACCAGAAACATGTCAATGAAAATAAAAAATACCAATTTATCCACCTTATTTCCTCATCCAAAAAAGGATTATACAATTTGATGAAGATAAGCTCAATACTGCTATTTGAAATTGTATTGAGCACAGCATCAGAAGTGTATATCCTCCACCCCAAGGATATGCAAGAAGATAAAATGGATTTACCAAGAGAGAATGTTTTTCTTAGTAATAATGATACATGTAAGATTAATGAAATGAGGCAATATTGGAATGAAATGACAGAATAATAAGACTGAACCAACAGAAAGAACTTTCTCAAGGTTCCATATCAACATTGAAAACAATACTTTCCCCACCTTTGTTCAAATCTAAAGGAAGTGCACTAAATAGAAAATTCTCTCCTTTCCTCACTTCCAAGAATAATGTCACTAGCCAAGTTCTCTCAAATATATCATATGACCAGAACAAAGTTTGATTGTCAAAATCTGTATTTTTTCTGCTTTCTTGGAAAGAAGAAACTCTCAGCAGCCAAATTATCTCAATGAAAGCACATAATTTGGATAGGAAAAACATTCCTAGAAAAATTCTCTCAGAAAAAATTTAACCAAGTAAACAAAAAGAAGAGTGTTGCCAGAAGAATTCTCTCAAAGATATCATATTACCAAAACAAACTTCAATTGTCAGAACCTGTATTTTATCCCCTTTCTTGGAAAGAATAAACTCTCACCAGAAAAATTATCTCAATGACATCACATGATTTTGATAAGAAACACACCACCAGCAAAGTTCCCTCAGAAAACACATTGCTAAACCAAAACTACATGTTCCACCAGCTAAAGCCTCTAAAATATGATACTTTTGAAGTCCCTGTTTTGAGAAGGTCTATGGAGGCCCATAAGGTATAAACAGACATCTCCTCTCCATTATTTTTCCAAAAACAATGGAGCAATTTCCCACTATTGAGGATCACAGCCATCCCTGAACTTGCAAGATATCTAGATAGTAGGAGTGTTTTAGTCATGAAAAGATCGGTAGCCTTTCTAAGTAGCTTATTATTATACAAGAATAGTAGTATAACCATAGTGAAAAGGTTAGTATTATTAAAAGAAAGCAGTAATGATACAAAGATAGTATTAAAAGAAATTATTGAGTAATTATTATTAGTATGAAATACATTAGTCTTATTATTAGTATTCAAATCAAGGAAAATTATTATGATAAAAAATCAAAAGATAGAAAAGTAGAAAAAACCTTCTTATTAGTATTATTGTAGTAATATCAAATAGTAGTATTTAGTCTATTATAGTGTTACATAATAGTTTTGGATATGGAGTTGTTGATAGTTCTGCTTTGGATAATACTTATAAGTATTATCTATCTGTTAAATCCACAAATCTTGTTTTATTTTGTGATTCTCCATAGGCTGACTATTCAGTATTATTTTGAGGGGCAGCTAATACACCTTAGCATCCATTATTATTGGATAATTCTCAAATTAAAAAAGACTTACCAATGATTTTCCCCTAAAGGTACTTCCTTATTTCATCCCACAGCACTGTAACAGGAAATGATCCTAAGTCATATCAGGCTGCCATGGCCTCCAGAAGGGCTTATTCCTGGGCCATTGCCAATCTAAATTAGCATGGTGTGATTCAAAGGGTACCTTTGGAGGTTTTGATAAGGAAAATTACCACCAGCATAATTCTCTGAGAAAAAAATCAACAAAGTTACCAAAAAGAAAAAAAGTCACCAGTAAAATTCTCTCAAAGTATCATATGACAAGAAAAAATCCTCCTTGGAAGATGCTGTATGTTCTCCACTTTCTTGGAAAAAGTAAAATATAACCAGCAAAATTATCTCACTTAACTCACATGATCCTGATTTGAAAGTAACCACTAGCAAAATTCTCTCAGAAAACACGTTATGACACTGAAACTACATGTCTCATCAGCTAAAACCTCTCAGCTATGATTTTTTCTACTTACCCTGTTTTGAGAGGATCCATGGAGGCCTGAAGGGTATAAATAGAAGTCCTTTCTCCCTCATTTTCCCAGGAATTATGGAACAAGTTCCCACTACACAGGATCATAACCATCCCTGAACTAGTAGGATATCTAGAATAGTAGTAGTGTTTAGTTGTGAAAAGCTTATTAGCCTTTCTCAGTAGCTCAGTATGGTTGAAAAAGATTAGCATAAAGACAGTGAAAGCTTAGTATTATTAAAATAAAATTAGTAGTGATATTGAAGTAGTATAAAAAAAAATTAAGAATTATTCCTCTCATTAAAAATAAATTAATCTGATTACTGTAATCAATTTCAAAAGACTAATCAGGATTAAAAAACACAACCAAAAATAAAAAAACATCAGCCTTATTATATTTCTGTTCTCTTACTCTGAATCTCTTATACTTCAAAAAAATCTAAAACTTTACTCCATTTAAAAAAACATATTTTTAAAAGGAGTTATTAGTCTTTATTTATAATTATAGTATTGTCACAAAGTTTTTACTGTAGTTACCATGAGCAAAGTGACTCCACCTGACAGAAGGTGGTAGATTTGGAATCTGACCAGGGAGGTAGATTGGATTTAGGCTGGATATGGGAAAGAAATTGAATTCATAAATAGAAACCTTTGGAGAAATTAGAGCCACACATGCAAGCCAACAGTCTTTTATTAAATTTCTCAATGTTATTCTTGGGAAGAAATTTTCAAAGCTCAAACAAACAATTCAAGATTTCCAAGATTCAATCACCTTGTATTTAAATTTTTATCTCAATTGATATTTCTAAATAAACATAAATAAATAAAATTTTCTCTTCCTGTTTACAGCTCCCTTTACACACAGAGAAATATTTCAACATGTAGTTCTACATTTCACCTATTTTGTGATCATGAATGGGTAGTCTTGAAGATCTATCCGTGGTATTATTGGAGAGCCTTCAAAGAGATAAATGATATCATTAATTAATTCAGGATTTCGAAAATAAATGAAGCTACTAAGCTAAAGATACAATCTCATTGAAATAGTTTATCCGAAAAGGATTTGTATTAAGCTAGGAGTAATATACCCACCTATTTCCTTTCATAGGAGTAATACTATTCAACAACCCACAGAATATGGCTTGAATTTCTATTCCAAAACACCAATTACATGAATAATTTGATAATAGATAACATATATATTGGATAAATACTACAAAGGACTTATTCTTTGGAGATTACAATGGAAGCTTTGATCAGCTATATTCAAAATATATGAAAATTTCCAGAAAGGTATGTATCATTAGAATCTCCAAAGAGAGAATATCGTTCAATTCCAGAACTTACATGTGTCACTAACATATTAATTGTTTTTCCACTCTATCTTTGCAAGATCCAATCTGGTTCTCAATCAATGATGATTAATATATTACTCTCATTACGTAGTCCCATTTGTAATATCTACAAGTTTAATCAAATGGCTTTACTTAGTGCATTATTCAAGTAAAAAATCTTCATAATTTTGAATTGATATTCACATTTTTCTAAAATCTTATTTTAAGGAATCCAGGCAAAGAAAACATATGTGAGGAAGTATCCAAACTCAATAACTAAATATTCTATATCATCCAATAAATAACTGGAAGTTTATTTCTCAAGCTAAAAGAATTTAAATTTTTATTTTTGACGTTGTGAAGAGTGTTTTATATCATTTATTTAAACAAGGAGTTTTTGTTATAGCAATTTTCCATTTGATTAATTTTTGAGATATACTTTTCAAACTTTTGGCCCTGTTTTTCTTATTCTAAGAGTACTTATTTTATAATCTGAGTTTCACTTCTTATAATGATGATTTAGATATTCATAAATTTAAGACTGACAATTTCCATATTTATCTTATTTCATGGACCCACAAATCAATAAAAAGATATTCTATCAATTGATAAATTGTGTAAAATATGGCAATTATCATAATTTGAAGAAGTTATGCTATTCACTTGTGGACTTCCCCTTTTTCAGAAACCTCAAAAGATTTGTTTGAATACCTCTAATCAATAAGATAGGAAACTAAAGGAAATAGTCCTAATTTATGGAATAACTCATCATAAATTCTAAACAGTTAAATATTCCTCAAGATATATAATGATACATCTGATTTAGTTTCTATGATGTCTTACAATATGAATACAGGTATTTTATTCCTCTTTTATCAAAATTTATTCCTTCAATTTTATTACCCAATACTCTAACAAGCTTACAAAAGCCAAAAGGTAAGCTTTCCTATTAATCCCAAATGAAGGGGGAAGAAGAGGATCATGCTCCATTCATATATTGTGATTTCTGGAATAATTTATGAAAATTTCTGAAATATTTTAAAGGAAAGATGTACAGGAATATTTTTTAAATAAGCTTATATTCTCCATTAAAATAAAAATGAACACTATTAACTTGGTTCAACTGCTTTTTGGATATTGAACAGAAAATTACTTGAAGAATTTTGAAAGTGGGCTTGATATGGTCTCAATCTCACTTCACTTTCATATCAAACTAGTTTCCTTGCATTATCTGAATGACTTACCAAATACTTCACTCTCCCTATTAAGAATCAATAAGATTTTCATACCAAATTCTTATGTTACTCATATTCATGTTGATACTTATTCTGAGGAGCCCAAAAAAAATACTCATAGTAAGGTGTTGAAAAAACTGAATACATTATCCATCACTTTGAATATAGAATGATCTTCTCTAGTGAAACAGAAATAATAATACTTTGGGAAAATAGATTTTCAACAGGTTCATGTTGAAAACATTTGAATATCAAAGAATCAGTTTTCATTTAATATATCACCTTTATTTCAAAATGGAGATTGACATTAAGAATATTCATTAATACATTTCATTTCCACATCCATAAGGGAAAGTACTGTAAGAACTGGAGTTGAAGGCTTTTATGGCTTGGGGAAAAATGAATAATTATAATATTGAGATGGGTTTGTCATCAGTGCTTCCAAATATTTTTCGTTTATTTAATCAATAATAGTGTTATTTTTTTTCAAAAAGAATTGATTAAAAAAACCAAAAAGTAATGAAAAACGTTTGTTATGTCACCAGAGCAAATAAAACGAAAAAATAATTGAAACGTCAAAAAATACCTGTACATTTTATGATAATTTTATGAATTTTATATAGATTATCATAATGTTTTTGATTTTTTTTCATTCTTTTAATATTCTTTTAAGATTTGAAACATACACAAGGAAATATAATTCTTTTAATATCCATTTGCGATCTTAAGAATACTAAAGGAAATCCCATTTTCTCAAAGGATTATTTCTTTATTGATTTTTTCTCTGTAATTTAATTTTATGATTTTTCATTTTTTATTCTGATGCTAAATATAAGATTTTTATTCTTTTAATTTTTTATTTCTTTATTTTTGTAATGTATTTTGTTTTTTTTTATTTTTCAATTTCTTTGTGAAAAATAATTTTGAAGGACATGTTACTGCATTCTACTGTAAAATTTTCAATGATTGTTGACAATTTTACATATATAGGCTTTATTGGCCTCCTTTCTCTAAACATTCAGGTGATTGAACGGCTCAAGTATAATTTCTAGAGGGATCAAGTCAAAAAGTCAAAAAAGCTCAAATCGCTGCATATATTAATAGAAATGAGTAAATAAATACAGTAATTATAAAAATGAAATATAATTGAAAAAATTGAGTTTCAATTAATGATGAAGAAATAAAATCAATGAAAGGTCCATTTTTTCCAGTGTGACTGAAATTTCTTTTTATATTATTGAAAAGAAATCATAAAGTAAAAAGTGAGAAATAAATTCTATCAATAAGAGAATCGAGAGTTCTATAGTAAAGAAAGAAGCTCTGACTACTTTCTTTGAATTTAAAAAATGAAATATCAAATAAAATGATTAATTTCCTTCAAAAAAGCTTCAAAAAGAATTCTTCAAAATGAAAAATTTCAAACATATTTATAATTAAATAAACGTAGTTCCTCCACTAAAAATATGTCTTTCTTTTGAAGACTTCCTCGGTGAATATCATATGAGGATTAATTATGTATTATATTGAATAGAGAAAAATGAGGTCAATTACAATTCTTCTTGACTTGGGAAAGGAATGCTATCAGGGATCCAAAAGAGGGAAATAACATTTGGGATTGAAATGAAACTGAAAGGGAAAATTATCTAGTAAATAAATTTTTGATGGGGGTCTTATAAGAAAAGGAAATTCTTCTTAAATCATGTAGATATTTCAATAAGAATAATTGAAAATACTCTACAATTTGGTGAGCTACACAGGGTAAGGATCAATTCAGAAATTTTTGCAATATTACAGTGGCTTAAAGATGTGGGAATATAAACAAATATAGAAACTCTAGTTTCAGCCTGTTTTTCAGATAAGCTGGAAGCCCAGACCCAACTGGTTCTCAGCTAATTTCCAAATACAACAATTCCTTTAAGGTGCAGCAACTTTGCTCATGGTTAGTTTTATTGATAGGTCTGATTTCTAGACTAGTAATAAGTCTTCTCCATCTGTTGAAGCCACAAATCTTATCCTATTTTGTGATTCTATGTACGCTGAATATTCACTATTTTCTGAAGGGCCAGCTAATACACCTTAAAACCCATGGTTATTGGCTAATTATGCAATTCAAAACAGACTCACCAATAATTTTCCCCTCAAGGTAGTGCATTATTTTATGCCACACCAAAGGGAGTTCCCACATCTGATGCCCCAACAGTGGCCAACAGCTTCAAAAATCAATAATCAGTAGATTAAAAAAGATTCAAATTCAATCCATAAAAAAACTTTTATCAATAAAAAATCTCCAAAGCCAAACAATTCAATCTGGAATCAGAAAGAAAACAAGATTATAAATCATCATCACCATCAAGCCCTTAAATAAAATCATTTCACTATTATTATCCCAAAAGAGGAGAGACACTTCCTGGAGAAGAATCACCCATAGATTATAGTCTACCAGTTGGTACACCCAGAACCAAGAAAAAAGACAAAAAGATAGTAACAGATTATTTTCAAACATTACTCAAGGAAATATTTGAAATTGAAAATAAAAGTGAACAACAGAAAACATCAAAGAAAATATTAATATGGAGTCAGAATCATCATCAAATATTTCAATAATCCTGATAGATCCAAGGACAAAAATATGAATGAAGAAACAATGCAGGGAAAATAATATATGTCTGCATCAGAGAGAATTTATCAAAAATCTTGAAAATGAAACAAGAATTAACAGAGCTCCTTAAGAAAGAAGGAAAAAGAGAAGAATCAAGTTTTACCACACCACAGAAAACAGCCCAATTGAAGAAACTATAACCATTAAAATAGTTTTAAGACAAAAATGATCACAATCAGCATTCTAAAGGCCCATGGCCTCATAATCACCATTTACTGAACAAAGACCCAATAATTTACCAAAGAGGGTTAATATTTGTGCACATTATTCAAAACCATTACAACAGGAAATTTCAAGAAATAATACACCCATTCCTAAGATTAGGCTAAATGATTGGAACTTATGGCTTGATGGAAAGATGGTAGAAAGATTTATAAGAATGGAAAATATGGTAGAAATTTAAGGAACAAGTGGAAGGGATATAGAATGTCAGGCTGAGTCTATGATAAAGAGGTAATAAGGCTATTTAAAACTTTAACTATGACTGTGACACAGATAAAAGGTATTGAAAATGTTTTAATTAAAGATAAAAAGGGCTTTACTAATGACAATCAGTGTTGGTGAGTTCTATTGAAAGCCCTGGGTGCAGATTTACCTGTTGGCTTACAATAATAAAAATTACAATACTAAAATTTATAGTATAACCTGATTATTTTCAAAGAGTAAAACTGTTTTTGACAGTTGTACTACATAAAAATTCAAGAGCACAATGGGGATTCCTTTTCTGGCAGTGAAAAGGCCTCATTTTATCCTGAAATGAGGTGAAAAGGCTGCTAGACCTTTTCACATAGAGGAAGGGAAGATTTTTCACTCTCAAGGACAGGCTTGTGGTTTGCAAAAGGCCTGTATAGCCTGTATTGGGCACAGATGTGGTTTTGAAACCACATCTGGGCAGTTTTCACCAATACAGGGTGAACATTTTCATCTGGGGACCACACAGCCTGATTCTGATGTGTATGACACGTAGAATGCTGTACAGAACCTGTATGGGAACCCATCATTGAATGAAACATGAGGTATTGAAGTAAAAACAAGCTTATTTGTCTGTTTGACACCTCATAATCATGGTTGTGGGATATTATCCCATGGTAAACTACAATGATCTCTCATTCATTTAAAGCAATATAGATCATTCTTATGGAGCTTAAGGATATAAGCTTTAGCACAAATATTTCAAAATTGAAAACATAATTCGGAAAAGCTTTCTTTCTTTATTGTACTCAAATTTTGCAAATTCTATCAGATAAAGACTTTTCTTATGATAAAATTAGGCTGTTATATAATATGGAATACTTCTTTTCAGCTATTTTAGATATAAATGTTCAATTAATGGGAAAAAAGATTTACATATGGAAAATAAAATAAAAACATATATTAATGTCTAAAAATTGGAGAACCATAGATTTTAAAAATGCCATTAAAATCTCTTAACCTCAAAGGGAATTATATATTTATTTCATGCTAAATAATATTTCTTCTATAATTAATATGACCTCTGAAGCATATCAAGAACATTGAAGAAATAATACTTATTTTGATTCAGTTTACATTTCTTTCAGATCATAAATTTTAAAAGCAAAATTTTTATTATAGAGTTTTGCTGATATGCATGTTTCATCTCAAAGGAATGCTCTTATTTAAATCACTTGAAATTGAATTCATTAATTAGAATTTTCAATGGTGTTCTATTAATACAAAAATGAATTATATCTTACATTCTTGATCTAGATCTTTATTGAATACTAAAATTCCTGTTACAAATACATCCTATCTTTATTTCCATATTAAAGAGATTTTATGTAACAATAATCAAAAATGAATAAAAATTGTGTGTTTTATATTAAAGAAAAAAGAATGATGAAAGAATTTCAAAAGTATCAAAATTATAAATATGAAATAACAAATATTCTTAATATGTATGATTGAATTGAATAATACTTAATGGAAGCTCATAAATATGAATCAATATTTAAACAAAAGAATTCAGCTATTAAGAATTGAGTATAATTATATAAATGAAAAAATAAGGTAAGAAAAAGTATCAAAATTTCTGTATTTATTCCCAGACACTAATATCAACTATTACATATTGCAAATGATTTCTCTAGTCCCTTGGATATCGGTGAAATGACAGATATAATCATCCAATGAATTTTCGATTTGTAATAAAGCTCCTTATTTTGCCTATTTAATCTAACTAAAGAAATAAGGTATCAGATATATTCTTCAAAGATCATTTTTAGAAAGACTATTTCAAAAATATTATCCCAATGAGATAAGGTAGATAAGCACTTCTACTATGAGGATTGTTTTTCCTTCCTTTTTCAATTAATGAGACAATAAAACTTTAACTGAAAGCTATACTTCCCAAAAACTTGTCAAAGTATTCAATGTTCAGCTTTTTAAAAAACAAATATTTTTATTATAAAGAATGTTTATTGTAAAAACTCCTTGAGAAGAATATTTCTCAAAGGGGATTTTCCTTAGCTGGATCAAAAAAAAGGATTAAAAATATATCAAAAACAAAAATTTTTGTCTCAAAAAGAAATGTAGATAATGACAAGTGATATTTTTTTCCTATTCAATTCTTTCCTAAATTTGATAGAATTTTTTCCTTTTAAAGCTTTGAAAAAAATATTATTGAGGTCCATTGGAAATAATCAAAAAGTCTTTCCAGAGATATGTGAGATTTTCAAGATTTTATAAATAATTACTTTCCAAAAATAAAATACAATCTAAATTTTGTAATAGGATTAATTTGAAGAAAAATATAAGTATTATTAACTTATTATAGAAATTATTAAATTAAAAGTTTTCTTGAGTCTCTGATTTTATAATAAAAGGAGTTATTATTCATGCCATGAGAATTAGACCAAATTGTTTTGAAGTTTATGTTTTTGCACGAATTATCCTACAAAAAGAAATTCCAAGTCTTTTTACATAAATATATGGAGACTTGAGACAAATTTACAAAGGATTATTCTTATGAAAGCTCTAAAATAGTAATTCTTTTTCAAATTAAGAAATTTTGATAGTATTTTGACTGAGCTTCAAATATTTTATGATTTTCATGAAAAAGAAGATCTCATTCATATTCGATCGATTCATTTCCTAAGTGTGGACAATAAATCCCTCCAGCTCCTTTGGAGCTTATTTCAAAGAAACAATTTTTTATGAAAAAATATTTTACATCATTCTGTAGTAGTTTAATAAAAGCTTCATGGGACTTACTGGAAATATCAAATATATTTCAAACTTCCCTCAAAATATTTCTGGTAAGGAATTTATGAGAAAATCAATATAGTTGAAGTTTTTTTTGAGTAATTATTACTTCTTTTTATTCTTAGGTATCTGGTCTATGTTCCAAAGAATTTTATTAAAGATTATTTCTGAGATTATTGTTTCCTTCAAAAATTAAAAGTCAGAGGGTTTCGCATAAAAAATTAATTGTAAAGCACCACAAGGAAACTCTTTTCTGTTGTCCTTTCATCTCATGAAGTAATTCATCTTTAACTATATATATGAGTCTGAAAATATTTTTAATGGTATGTAAAAATAATCAATTTCCTCATGTATTTCCCAAATTTCAAGCTTAAAGGGGCATTAATTCAAATTTATTACATATTCCTTTCTCCACTTTTTTTAAGAAAGTAATAAGCAATTGTAATAGTAAGCTGTATTCAAATGAGACTTTGGAATAATTCAAATTTAGTTTTGAGTAATATTGAGGATTATTCATACTAAATAGTATACATTCTATACCCCTGAGTTCCAGGGTTGGTAGGACCTGGTGGTGATCTTATCATTTGAAATTATGATTTTATATTTCCATAATAATTATTATTGACACATTTTATTCAATTAGTAAGGGTGATACTCTAAGAGAAATGTATATAGCTCAAAGCAAATTTTCAACATAAGATTAAAGTAGGAAAGATAAGATTAATTTAAAATATGAATGTGTTTTAAACTCTAAAATTAAGATTAATCTTGAATATGTTTTGTAAAGTCGAAACCAATTTTTATTTGATAGGCTTTTCTACTTGATAGATGTAAGCTTCAAGTATCATAAACAGAATATGTAGATCTTCCAAATATTTTGGTTAGTATTGATTTAACTGTGATAATACAGAAAACAATCCAAACATTGATCTGCGTAAAGAAATTCATATTGGTGGTCAGGTTGAGACAATTTTTTACCTGCAGCACCTTACCCCAGGGTATTCCTCTTTTTTAATGGTGAAAGATGATAGAAAAAATAATCAAAAAATGGCTTATAAATCAGAAAACTTATGTCGTTTTTATTATCGAATCAATTCTTTATTTGGAAATAAGTCAAACACCACTCAAATTGCAATTTATTACTCCTGAGATCTGTAATCATTCATGGTAGATGGAAATTTATCCAATCTTGCAGATGAGCTATTATATGAGATTGTTACCCAATAATTAGATTTCTAATTTTAATATATATCTTTATCAATATTCAAGCTGGATGTAAATCCATAAAATATAGTATACATGAATAATGGGGCTGTTGAGTTAATACATGTAGGAAATCTGGAGGCTCATAATTTAATTAGTTCATTTATTCAATTGAATCATAATTTGGAATGTTAATTATGAGATATTTTGGGAAAGGAACACATAAGAAAATCTGATGAAGATCCAGTCAAAAATAAAAAAACATGTTCATATTACAATTTTATTGACAAAATTTGAGGAAGAAAAAAATACATTATTGCATTTTCATCCTCATGATCCGGTTTTATAGAAACGCATCAAAAGATTTAGTGGCTTCTTTTATTTTAAGATTCCTTTTTTATTGTGATTTCATACATGATAAGTATCTAAAAATCGATTTTCCAAGAACAGAATGAGATAAGCAGAAATTTTCAGAATAAAAGACAACAAATTTACTGAAGATAGTCCAAGAAAGAGAAATCAAGAAGAGTCAAATGCAATTCCACTGGGAAAAAGTATGGAAGAATTGAATTTTTAAGAGGGAAAAATTGAAAGGCAAATGGATTTTGAACAAAGAAAACATAATAGTCAATAGGAATTCGAGCAATAGAAGTTGAAAAAAAAGGAATTTAAGTAGAAGCAGTGGCATATGAACCTTACCATTTTGATATTGGGTTCATCAATGCCCATTATAGATGTAAAAGTATTTTGGGCTTATTCCACAAAGTTTTCATTTCCGTGGGTTGTATGCTTGAGAAATTCATCACTTTCAAGTAAATTGAAGTATCAGATACTAGCTTATCTCTTGAAAATGTTTTTTTCTTGAGTATAATTTTTCTCAGAGATTTTTAGTTTAAATTCTAAAGGACTTTAAAAACAAAATTACTTCCAACTATTTTATGTCCAAATTAGCATTCAACACTATCAGCAAGGGATTTGGAAAGCATTGTTTTTTTTCAGTTTCTTGATGAAAGGCCCTTCCAATTTACTCAGACTCAAAATAAGATTTGATTCTAGTTTTATTTCAAAAAACCATAAATAAGTTCTATTGTTCTTTTTGCAAAAAAATACCCAAAAAGATAAAATTCTATTCTTCTCTTTTAAAACAAGAACAAAAATTTAATTTAATCTTTTTTATAAAAATTTAACTTTACTTCCTTTTTTTTGACTTAAATAAATATTTAATTATTATGTTTTTGATAAAAAATCAGAATTCAATTCTGATTGTTTTTTCGAGAAAATTAAAAATGCACTTCCAATTTTTTTAATAAAAGAAACTCAGGAGAAATTTCCAATTTGAAAGGAAATCCTCTGAATAATCAAGAAAAAATCTCTTTAATTATTCAAAGTGTATTATTTTTTGAAATTGATCAATTGTAATGTATCTTTTTAGCCTTCTATGCCTTATAGTTTTTTATTTGATTTTTTTCATGGCTTTCATTAAAACTCTGCTCAGATTTATTTCAGATGATCAGAATAGATAGGAAGACTTCTCTTAAGATTCTATCTCTCAACTCAACAATATCTTGAATTATGACTAAATTTTTCATTATTTTTCATTTCTTTGAGGTTTTTTTTAGGTGGGCTGAATCATGTTTTTTGAAAAGAAAATTCAATATTGATTTGAATTTTATCTAGGAATACATGTGAATAAATTCAAAATCAACTTACACCTGAATTGTTTAATTTTTATTTTTAGGTTTTATTAGGTGGGCTTAATCTAGTCTGTTGTTGAGAAAAAATGACAGATCAATTCATAATCAATTTATAGTGCATTTTCTTCACTTTTCTCTATTTATCTTGTAAGGCTTTCCTATGGAAAAAGAAGTAAGAATTACCAATATTCCACTTATCTTACTCTAAATGTCCTAATATAAATGAATGATAATATTAAATATAATGATAATGATAAGATATTACTATAATTATGGTGTAAAATATTTAAATCATTTAGAAATAATAGGAAAATATAATAGAACAAATATATTAATATTTAATAAATTCATATATTTATCACAATTTATTATTGTTACCAAAAATACTGAATGCATGAGAGATTTTTGTTTAATGATAAAACAAATTCAACAATAATATTACTTATATTAAATGTATATATTAATATAAATACTACTTCCATTAGTTACAGAATTACTAAAAGAGTAATCATAGAAAAAAGAGCTTACTTGAAACACTTAATATAATAATTTTGAGTAATCATATTCCTACAAATGTAAATACAACTTATTTAAATTTTGTTTGGAATAAAAATAGAGACAAATACAGTTACTACTATTTCTACATGATCTTAGATATTTTAAGATAATTTTGACAAATGAAAATAAAAAATCAATATAATAATATAGAGCTTATTGATTAATAAAATATCTGTTCCTTTGTAATATAAGAGTATTATATAAGGAATAAATAATATTACCTTTTTATCTAATGTTTTTATTGTATTTGATGCATCTGAGGGTGAAATAGAGGAAGAGGAGTTCCTTTCATAGTAAATATCCTTCTATCTAGTGACCAAATACCTTCTAGTAGACGCTTATCAATTTTATCCACTGGAATTTATTAATATTTTAAGGTTTAGTTATGATTACATTATTATTGAACCTTTTTATCTCATTATTACACCATATTTTAAAGTTATCACTGTAACTCGGATTTTCTGAAATAATAAGCTTAGAATATGACTGTATTTCCTGGATTAAGATAGTTTTAATTTTAAAATATTAATATAAACATGTTTGATTTCTTATTCCACTGTGAAACTAAAATAAAGGTTACAGTTAATGATCAAAAATGATACTTTTTAAGCCTCAACTTCAATCTATAACAACCTTTAGGTTTTTCATGAAATTAAAATCCAGATAGTGAATTATATTATCTTAGAATGTCCTCATCAGTGTTCCAAGAGTATTCCATCACATCAGAAAAAATCTATTTTTGATGATTTTTCTTGTAATTCATCTTTTCTGTCAAAATTTGCTATTTAAGACTTCAAACCATGATTTCATAGGGTTGTACCATGAATATCATGATAAAGTCTAGGTAATTCTCCATTTATGAGCTATTAGAATCTGAATTTCTAATTTTATTTAAGTTTGGACCACTTTTAATTTTAAGTGGTCAACTGGTATTTCTATTTTGACCAATTTCTACTTATTATTCTTAACCTTTCTCATACATTTCCAAAGATATTCTATATCTTTGTTCTTGCAGCTATTTTGTGGTAGGTTTGATTTTGTATAAAGTCTTCATCATGAGTATTTCCAAAGATATTAGACAAAACCCATGAATATATGCACTGATCATAAAATTGCATAAATCCAGGTATCTCAGTAAGTATTTTGTTTAAAGATATGATATAAAAGAGCCATATATTTATTTCTTGATGGGGTATTCTATGGGGTAGGCTATTTTAAATTTTTATGATTTCTCTTCTGAGATAATCAATTTCTTATCCCTTTTTGTGGAGTTTTTACTTATTTCAATTGTTTTTAAGATTAAATTTTTAAATTTCATCATTAAAATAAGTTCTGTAATATTTTTGTTAAGCCTTTTGGATATGTGCTGATATCTAAAAGGTTTCCAATTTCTACAACTTTTTTCAGTTGGGCTTAATCCAAGTTTTCTTTTAAAAAGCCATGCCTGATCAATTTGTAATTGACTAATAACAAATTTTTAATTGTATCTCTTCATTTCTAAAGCTTTTTTTCCTTAATGATGATGATTAAATTTTTTTCTTTCCTTTCCATTAATTCTAATCTAGGGGTGGAATTAAAATATTTGGGATTTTATTTTTTTTATCATATTATCTCTGTAGCCCAATCCCCAATATACCTTTGAATTTCAAAAAAATTCCCCTTTCTAATCTTAATGAAATTATCATTTCTTATGATTGAAATACTTTCACTATTTCTATTTCAGAGAAAAATCAGATCTATCAGAGTAGTCATTAAGTGACCTTATACCATCCATAATCCACCAACACTCAAAAAAAATGATCAAAATGAAAAGAGAATTAGTTGATCACTTACAGTCCAATTTTAAAAAAACTATTAAAAACTTATTTGAACAAGATTAGGAAATTATCATAATTGATGGCTTCAGCTCCCACCAGCCAATTCTTGATAAAAGCCTTATATTGCTTTTTGTAATAAAAACCTTCATAAACTTCCAAAATTACTTTTGCAAGCTCATAGATATTTTCACCACTCTTCTACCTTCAAATATTTCAAATATCTGATCATATTGTAAATAACTAGCTGAAAAAAGGAAAAAAATTCAAAATGATAAGAATTTATTGAAATGAATGGTGAGAGTTATTGGCTTTAGGAAAGGATCTTATAAGGTCAAATAATAAGGTGTTTATTCAAGAAAAAGAGTCTCAATCATTAAAAAAATTCATCGCAATAATCAATATTGGAAAAAACTGAAGCTATATGATCAAGTTATTCATTCATAATTAGTTATTAATCACTGGAATCCATGAATAAAATGAAAAAATCATTCAAAAAGCCAACCTTGCTGGCTTAATCCAAAAGGAATGGCACAGTGATGAAACAAATTCCATGGATAATTCTTCAAATTTCAACATAACTAAAAAGGTTTTTCATAACAAGGTGAATGTGGAAGGCAATTATCATAATATATTGACTTACCAAATTTTCCCTTTTATTGTAAAGGTTAATTCTGAACCAATTGGGAGCTCCTTTAGCCTAAATGGCCAGGGAATTCAATTTTCTGGACTCAAACTTGGAATAGACTTTCTAAGATAGCCTGGAATCATGGAGATATTCTGGAAAAACTCATGAGTTCTAAATCAAACCTTTAAACAATCAGCTGAGATTCAAAATCACATATTTATTACCCGTTTTGGATGTAGCTTTCAAATCAATCATGAAGTATCCAATATAGGCAATAAATATCTATTTTTATCACCTTTTGAAGCTGAAAGAGAAAGATTAGAAATAAAAACAGTAAAACTAAAAAGATGAGAATAGCTAGAAGACGAAAAAAATCTTGTAAATAGTTTCCTTTTTTATTATTTATAGTTATTTTACATAATTCCACAATTCACATTTGATGTTTTACTTAATCAAAATGGTATTAAAAATAAGAAAAAATTATTTTCCTCTGTAACTATTTCTCTACCCTATTAAGAACTACACCATTTTAATTTTAGTGACTTCATCCTTTCTTTCATTTTTACGTTTTATTCACTATATTAATTCTTTTCTCTAATCTGTAGCTCTGAATTTTTTTATTTTTGCTGAAGAGATTTGATCGATCCTCAATCTGATAAAACAAATTGTGTAATATTCCTCATGAAATTACCCAACCAGCATAGTACTGGACTTCTTTGAGATTTTTCATTTGGTTTATCATCCCTCAGAATGAAGACCACCACCATTTTAAAATACCAATTTCATGATTGATGAATACTCAGTACCTTGAAAGTAATATATTAGTGTTCTTTCTTTACTCAGTTTCTCACATGATTCCCTTTTATTCTGTTAAAATATATGTTGAGGTGACATATTCTGAATCAGAAAGTATTGGTAATTTGAATTAATATCCCCAGGAGAGTTCTCAATCTTCATTTTATTGTAAAATTTGAAGCATTTAATGACAATTTGCATACAACATTCAATGAAATTAACATCTTATTTAGATCATATTCAAGCTCAAATTTTAGGTAAAGTCTATTTATAATTAGATAAGTAGGAAACAATAAACTGTTTTAAAAAAATTTAATTGAACCTTTCACATGCTCAAAAGATTCTTTCCCATCTTTAGCTGGCCTTTATGAAGATGATATCTAGCCACCATAAATTAATCCAATACATCCTGGAACTCCCTCTTTTAATTATCCCGGATGCTTCAACCTTCTTATGTAAATCTGGCCACGTAATTAACTTTTTCTTTATTCTCACTAAGAATAAGATAACATCATGAGTCTGATCTCTGAGGAAGATTTTAAATTCCCAAATCACTCACAAAATTCCTCACTAGAAGTTAATTTTACTTAAAATTAAAATATTTAAGTCAAACTGTATTTGAATATGGAAATACTTAATCAAATTTCCAAATAATAGATTCATTTATGATTTTATTTCACTATCTGATCATCCATCCAATTTTTCCTAGGGTCATACCATAGGGATTTATGCCATAAATTCAATATTTTGGCCTACAAAGACCAAAATAGAATTTTAGTGTAGAAATAATAATTTTTAATTTTTTTTATTTTCACTAAGCTTTATCAACGCTACACTATCTATAGCTTACTTTTAAAAAAAAGTTGTAGAATTAAGATTTGATGTGTAGTTTTAAAGTTAGCCTTGGAGTTACCATACAGGTGGTAAATCTTGCGGGCCCTTTGTTGAAACTAAGTTAATAATGCCATAGTATAGCTTTTAATTAATAGAAAGGGAAAAATACAAGAAAATGTGCGAAAAGGGTATTCTGGAAAAAGTTTCCAGGGTACCCAGCTTTTTGGATCTGCATAGAGTTGTTTTTGAATTTGGCCAACCTTAATTAAGGTTCTTGAGCCAAACCAAATTTCAGATGAGGTAGCAACTTTTACTTGAAGTTAAAACCTTATAAATAATCTAAAATTAAAGTTTTTTAAGCTTATTTAAGTTTTAATCAATATTTAGACTTAAAAAACATACCAAAGTCAAAAATTTGAGTAAAAACTCAAATTTTTCCCATAGGTGGAATGATATTTTTTACTTGTGAATTTTCAAGAAAATTGAAGATATTAGCTTTTACTTCCAAACCATATTAAACCAGCTTTGCAGCCTAAAAAGGGGAAACTTAGGAAGCTTTAATTATAGTGAAAACAACCTCATTTCCTGATATAGTCATATTCAAATTCAAATTACCTCATACATAAAACCTTTTTGTTTACTTAGGAGAATCCCCCAAATTTTCAACCACTATATCTGAGGTTTAAATACATACTAAAATTAAATTTGGGGCTTTTCAAGTTTGAACTGTAAAAATTCCGCACTGTGGAAAATTGGGTAACATTTTGAAATAGCACTGACTCTTGAAGCATAGTGTTATATCTCTGATTAATAGAGGTTTAAATAGTTAATTTAAGCTCAAATAAGATATAAAAATGTGTAATAAAATTATGTATCAGCTTATTTTATCACAAAAGCTTTTATGTGCTTCATAACCTCTGAAAATAACCACTAAAACCTTTCTATAAGACTAAATTTAGTTTTATTTAGGTGTAAAGCTCTAAATCAAAATGCTTGAGAGTATTATGGACATTTTAATCAATCGTGGTACTCTTTATCAGTTTTGAGGACTTAATTTGGTATACAAATACCTCCCAACACTGTCAAAAATCCTCATAATTTAACCCAGCTTATTATAATATAATTAAATAAATAAATATATATAATAATAATAGTAATAGTTTGATTTTATTATAATCAAATAAAGAGAATATTTTAAATTGGTATCATAAGAGAAACAATATCTTATTATAAATTAAGAAATCCATCTATATTATTTAATTTTTGTTTCTCTCAAATCAAATCCACTCTTCTTTATATCTCTGAAGTTTTCACTTATAAGTATCTTTAAATCCTATTTTTTGACGTGTTTCTATAATAATAAAAGTTCTTCTTAACCAATATGTATTTTTCTATCATTATTTATCACTTATCATATATTTTTAGTTATTGCTCCACTTCTATTATAATATTATATCTGATTATTTATAAATAGTTTCTTTAAACATAAAATTACATCTGGTACAATACTTTTACTACTATTTTTGCGATATTGGTAATAAAAAATAACTATAATTAATAATAATAACTATTCGTAATTTTATTATTTGTCATAATTTTATTTTTATAAATTAATTTTTTTAATTTTTTTGTTATTGATTTCTTAAGATTATCAGAGTGGTTTTTCTTAAAAATAAGGACAGACATAGTACAATAATTAAATTGAGATCAACCTAATTATTAGTTTTATAGTGAGACTTTACAGTGAGCATGTAAAGAAATTGCCTCATGGATTGTTCCAAATAGAATTCCGACCCTTCTTAAAGTTGCACCATTACCATTGGAACCTAAATTTTCTAGAGAAACAGCTACTTGAATTGATTGATCTCATTGTTTATCTCTCAAACAATTACAAAATATTGGATCATTTTTTATCATCAGAACTAATCTACAATATGAGGTGTGGGAATTTATGAATAATTTATTGAATTTGTCTCAAGATCACTTTTTTGACTCATTGTATTTATATATGTATGGTGAATGATGATCTATACAAGTTCTGATGTAGAATATTTCAAAGATTTTAAGCAAGGAAATAATATTTCCTTCCACTTCATAATCTTGTTTATTTGTAGAAGAATTTATATGCTGTAAGGCAATTAATTCTTGAATTAAGTCTTTACATAGAGATGTTGTGAAATATTTTGGGTGTATAAGTGTAAAGAAAAATATTTGTTTGAGTAGATTAAAGTCAACTGTTCTGAGGTGGTTCATAAAAGTGGTATTTGGAAGAAATGGGATTAGCTATCCAAAAACATAGGTTTTGTCTCTGAAACACTATTGCACATGAGTTTTAGCATTTACAAAAACACAAAAGTTAGATGTGGGATTTTGCCAAAATAATCTAGGATTCTGAATGTGGTATTTGGTAGGTTTTAGAACCCCGAATTTTGCAAAAAAGAACTCAAATCAATGGCACAGGGTTATAATACAGGCTAAAGCTGTATCTTCCACACAATTCTTAATTCAACTAGAATACAGGTCATATTATGAAGAAATCCAAGCTAAAACTGTATTTTTCACAAAAAAACTCCATTGAAAAAATAAAATGATAAAAGTGAAACTTTAGGAACATCAATATTAGCTATTGACATATCAACCAGGTCATTAATTAAATTTCCCCATACTTTCCCCACAAATTCCAACAAATAAACTAAAATACATATCATATGATTCAGTAAACCTCATTTTTCCTGAATCATTGTCTCACAAAACCACTCAATATCAAGCACAGAATCAATATCTAAAAAAACAGTTAGGAACAACTTGAGAGACTCCAAGTCCCCAGTCTTTGAGACTCCTATGAAGACCTCACAAAATTGAACTAGAGGTAACCTTCCCAAAATCCCTTTTTCTCTAATGGCCTATACAAAAGCTCATTACCAAAAAATAAATTCTTAATATGTTTTCTGCGGGAAAAACCCTCCATCCATGCATATTATCCTATTTTCTCTAGAAATACTCAGTAGCTCTGCTCATAATTACAGTTATCTCATCCCCATCCCAATACTTAGCTTTGTAGAAAAGCTTATTAGGACTTCTTGAGTGATTTATAATTGATATTAGCTAGCATCGGAATCATCTCATTTAATATACCCATTTCTATTATTACGCAGGAGCTCATATTACAAGCACCTTATGGTTCTTTTAGAAATCTATAGCAGAAAAGAGCTGGTCTAAATTGATTCATAAACTAAACTGATTCAGTATCCCCTTTATATTGCTACCCCATTGGTATTTCACTTAGTACTCAAGATAAACAGAACTGCTAAATTTTCCATAAAGAATAGTAGTTGACAGTTGGTCTACATTACTTAAAGAATTAATCTCATTGACAAATCCTTGTTCTAAGTAGAGCTTATTAGAATTAAATTGAACAATATTAATTTCTTTCATCTCAGTTCATTGGAATGAATCTGTCAATTCATCCAAAAAATAGTTTTATTTGTTATTATTAGCTATCATATCATACTAAGATTTATATTAAGCAATGGAGCTCCCTCATGTTTTTTCTGTTTTCAATAAAGGAAAAATTCTAATTTTGTAGATTTATCAATTTTTACTAAGTCTTACTCAACCATTTGATCCATAAAAAAGATCTCAATAAAATCTATTTAGTACATTTTTCTGAAGTAGACACAATCAATAGATGAAGTTTCTGTGAGCTTAATGCAAGATAATTCAGAATTTTCAGGAAGGCGATTGCAGATTACTTTTCCACAAAAAAAGAGAAAGGGTTACAAGCTTGAACAGAAATAGAAAACTGTTTTCTCACAATTTTCTCTTCCAGGGACTTCCTAATTGATCCCACAATATAACCAGAACTATGTTTGGTCTTCAATATTAAAGGAAAGCTTGATACTTTCACAGGGGTATTTGTGAGAGAACTATTTAAGGCTACTTTTCTTTAATTGAGAGCCTTATTCCTTAGCTTCTGATGACTAAAGTTTAATTCAGTTTTCTAAAAATTAATTATTGAATGAATTTATTAGAAGCTAAATCTTTTAATATTCAATTTGATTTATTAATAAACATAACTCAATCCTTTATCAACAGTATTTTTTAACTTTCCTCATTGCCACATGTATAAATTTTTAACTGTACATAGTAGTTCTTCTATTTCATTTAGTATTAAGCTAAAACTCATCCAATTAAGCTTTTCATCTGTTTTCAAGCTTGTTATATTAATATCTATTTCTGTCTCAATAAGATATAATGACATCTCACCTCATTATTCACTATGTATTCTCACATAGTTATGCTTAAAGATTTTCAATAGATAAAAAAAGGTTCCTAAACAGGGAATATTAGTTCATTATACTAACAAGGCATCATTCAAGCCATATACCAAGTATGTATTGTTGGTTATTCCTCTAAGTTTTTAATAGTCTATTTTGTAATTTTTCAATATGGTTTGAATTATTCGAAGACTAACTATTATTTGAGTAGGTATATACTTGTAAAAAATTGTCAAAGTCTCAGTGTATGCTCTCCAGGATTTCATCAATCACAACTTTCATGCAAAATGTAAAAAGAAAGTTCATTCTATTTAATTGTGATAATCTTTCTTTGTTTGAAGATTGTTCAAAATGGATTAAGTTACAACTGGGGATTTCTTATGAGAGAGTCCCTTTTCTTATCTGATGTTATTATAAATAAAAATTAGCATTTTTTGCTTTCCTAAAATTATGCAACTTCAAAATCATTTTATTACCAAAATCATTGTGATAATGAGACTACTAAAGACTTATTTTCTTACCTGGAAGCTATTATTGAAAAATATAATAGCTCAAATTCAATTAATATCACTATATATTGAATAATTTCTAAATTGAAATTGAATTAAAGCCCTGGGAAATATATTCAAGCCAAAAGATCTCACAATAACCCTTATTTAAAATTGTTTTCACATAAAGCTAGGTATAACCAAGATTAAATTTATTCAAATTGTGAGATTATTTGAATGTTTTGCTTATGCAAGCTAAAAATATAGCTATTGCTGCACCAATGGACTCTAAAACAAATTTCACCTAGGGCTGTATCATAGTATGTTGCTCCAAAAAAATCCTTTATTTGGCCCCCAGAAGCCTATTAAGAAGTTAGGGGTTTAAAGTTAAGAATTTTCAAGGATTTTTTAGTCTTGATTTATCTTTGATAAAGGTAATATAGCTTTAATATACTCCATGTATAACTTTACTTGAATTTTTTGGTTCAATTTGAGTAATGGTTTTCAGTTTGAAATTTAGCCTTTAAGCTACCACACAGGTGGTAAATCTTGTTGGGCCTTGTTCCAGAATTTTGAAAGCTTCCATAGTATGGCTTGAAACAAATAATCAAACAAAAAATTATTTATAAGAAGAGGTAAAAAGTAAATATGGAAAAAGGTAGCAGGGTAACCAATATTTTTGATCTGAATGCAGAGGCTTTTGGTTTTAGATAACCTTAATTAAGGTTACTTATACAATTGAAGTTACTTATGAGTTTTTAGATTCAGATTTAAGCAAATTACCAATAATAAAATTCAGCCTAAGTCTAAAATCTTCAATGATTTTATTGATATTTCATTCAAGTTAAAAGCTTAAGTACCCACTCAATAGTATTATTTTGATTAAAAGGTAAGATTTTGTTTGTAAATGAATTTTTTAATTTAGCTGTGGGCTCTAATAATTCTGGGAAAGTAGTTAGTTCATTATCTAAGCTATAATATCACCCAGTATTTATTCCATCCAAGAAAAACTAGAAAGATTTAACTTTGGGTCAAACTTTTGATCTTCCAACAAAAATTCAATTGAGATTTAAGTTTTTTTATATCCAATTATGCAAGATTTTTAAAATTGATTTATATAGGGTTAAATTTCTAAACCTCAATAGGGTAATGTTTGGGGAGATTTAAAACCGAAATTGAAAATTCTTTTCTCATGGAGAAAATGGAATGATTTTTTCCAAAATTCTATGAGATGGAGATAAATCACAATAGAAAAATTTATATCATCTATATGGGGCCTCTTTGTGAACTCAAGAATATAGTATTACGGTGAAACAGTAAAAAACATAAATGAAACATGGAAAGAGAATGTGTAGTATTCTTACGGTTTCAAACTCTAATTCAAAATTCATTGAGATTATTATGAGTATTTGACTCAGTAATGTTACTTTTTGTGAGCCTTGAGGTATATTTTACATACCCAAATAGGCCACAATTATCTTAAAAAGAAATTTTGAATTATGCAAAACTCATAAGTCATGCATATATCCAAAATTCATCATTTTCAATTTCAGAAAAGATGAATAACTTTTTATTGAGTAAGTAAATCCATGGATTTAAGACCAGATTTGGATTCTACACAAAAATTCACCTAGGGTAGCTCCATAGAGTGAATAAGCTCAATTTAAGTATTTAAGGTGGTAAAATGGAAAATACTTCAATACCACATCATTAATACCACATAAAAGATCCGTGAAAATTTTTGTTTTTCTTGATTTTTAGCCAAAATAATGGGAAAGTAAGAAATCCCATGTTACATATACACTGAGAATAGTGTTATGCATGTTTTGAGCACTTAATATTATGGTATTCTTACATGGACTTTTGGTACACCCATAGTGGATATCTCACTTTAAGCTTAAATTACTATTTTGACGTAAAAATTAGGCAAGGGGGACAAAAGACATCAAAAAGAGCCAGGGTACCCAACTTCTGAGGCCTCAGAGGCGTGGATAGCTCCAGAGCATGGATCCATGGCCCATCTTGGCCCAATTGGTAAACTAAAACTCTTTGGGAACTTGGTTACCAAGTTACACCTACTGTAATCATAAGAAAAATAGCAAATAACCTGTTATTTTGACGTGCCAAGGAGGTAATAAGCTACTTAGGCTCCTGTAACCACGTCAATTCTTGATGACTTTCCATGACTAGACCCTAAAAGAGTAATTAAAACCCTTTTGGGACTCATATTCATTGATTTACCTCATAGCAACCAGCAAAATACTGCTATTTGCAATTCTATGTAGAAATGAGGTAAAAACTTCAAAAATTCATTAAAAATACAATTCTTAATGAATCTTTCTGAAACTTTCAGGACCAATGAAGAACTGTATTATCTATGGTACAACCAAAAAGAATTACAGTTTCATTAGTAAAATTAAAAGTTTTACTTACAGTCCATTTTTGACCATTCTACGTGAAACACTGAATCTTCAAAAATTCACAGTAATTAAATTCTGTGATGAAATTGGCAATAACATTGATAACTTTGAGAAATCAATGATTGTTTTAGAATAAAAGAAGATTTACTGTTGTTACTCCTTTTATTCTTAACCATATTGGGGTTGGTAGTCACGTAAAAGCATCAATTAAGTAATTATGATAATCTTACGTGACAACAGATGATGCAATCATTAATCCAAAAAGGTTTATTGTTTTCTCACTCACTGGTTTTTCAGTTTGCTCCATGGCACGCCTCTGTGAGCTGTTGTTGACTTAAAAGAAGCCTATTCTTGCTGTTTTTTCCGTATCATCATCTTATCAATTTATTAAATCATTATTACCAACAAGTAAGTATTAGTTAAAGCTATTCTTAAGTGTTTTAAATCTTTCCAAATCATCCAGAAAGACGTGAAATCCTAGAATCCAACTATATATTGTTGTAATACTGTTATAAATCCTTTTGATCCCTTAAATCCACAATTGTCAAGTTTCTCTACTTTTATCTATCAATAAGTTCTTTGGAGTATTAGTGAGTCATTTATCTTAATTTTTAAAGTTTTTCTCTAGTAATAGTTTTCTTCAAGAATTATCCTTATAATTATTCTTGTAAAAGATAATTATATATTAAAATAATTTCATTATTTTGATAAAGAAGTTTTTATTATTAAATTCTTCTTGTAATTGATTCTTGTAGACAATTACTGCTCACAGCTATAATCACTAGTAGTGTATAACACGTGAAAGAAATAATTTTATAATTATTTAATTGTGGTTATAATAATTTTTTTATTATATTTCATAAGAACAGACATAGTACTGTTGATTAATAGTAATATTATCATCAGTTTCATAGTCACATCTTACATTTGGGGGCCTGGCCGTGTTTTTTGAACCTTGTACCCTTAATTAATATATTTTTAAGCTCTAAAATATATTAATTGAATATTTTTTTCTTTAATTTTAAAGTCAAAATAATTCTTATTTTTGAAATTGTTTTGGAAATCTTTTTCATTGAGGAATTTGGTTTAATTTTATACTGTTTTACACGTGGCTTTTTCACATCCAAAAACTTATAAAATTATTCTTTGAGTTACTCTGAGTTAATTTTCATTCAAAATCTTAAATTTTAATTTTTTTAATATTAAAAAATAATAAAATTCATAAAAAATCTTTTAAAAAATATCTTAAAACACAAAAATAATTTCTTTTATCATATTTTTTCTCTTTAAGTGTCTTTAATCAAATACTGTGCAGCTGGTAACAGACTCAGTAAAAGATACATCAATAGTCCAGAATCTGAAGATAGTATTGAGGTTCAGATTGCTAAAAGAGGCACCTTATTCAACTCAGAAAAAGCTAAATTACCACCAAAAGGTGTGTATTTTATCTTATATTTTCCACATTTTATCTTTAAATTGACGTGAAAATGGTGCATACCAGAAATGGAAGCAACTATTCAGTCCAACCAGATGGATGTGGACAAGGAAGAGGCAAGACCAAATCCAGAAGTGCCAAATCTTCCACAAGAAAGACACATCTGGAGAATGCCAGAGTTGCCCCCCATTCCCCAAGGTCTGTACCAACAGATTTTGACGCAAATTCTGAGCCTGAACTGATTTATGGTAATATTTCCAGGGCTGAACCACTTTCAGGTGGCAGCAATAGAAATATATCAATGCCAGTACAAAAACTGGTTCAGAGCAGCCAAGGAAGAGGAGTGGGAAATCTGCCCAAGCCTTTGGCAGGGGGCCATGAGCTCCTACTTACACATCAAGATCTTTCTGGGTCAGGAGAAGACCATAGAACTCTTAGGAGGATGGAGCCCCCTGTCTTGCAAAGACAAGGTCAAAAAGATAAAGAATTGGTTGAAGAACCAAAGTCTTTTATCCATAGACCAGAAGAAAGAGTTGGAGATGACTCCAGCTTTGGAGACAGAGGCACCAGTGGCATCTACCAGCTCCAGAAGCGCCCAAGGACAAGCCCAAAGGACCTCAAAAGAAACGGAGAGGTCCCAAGAACCATCAAGGCAAGGGCAAAGGCAAAGCCAATTGGCACAGACCTTACCCACAAGGGTACAGGATCCCCAAATTGGAGCCTCCAGCCGTGGACAGTGTCTTCAATATGGCCAGAACTCTTATGGAATTCACAGCCAAGGAGCAGGAAAGGATGAACAGGACTTTTCCACGCAAATAAATGATGTACATAGAAGTATTAGTGTAGAAATTGGCAAACTTGAGTCAAAGTTGAAGCAAATTACATTAGACATCAATGATTTAAAGAAAAATGACAAACAACATTCTGATTGGCATCAATTGACAAATGTCACCCTTGAGTCAATTAGCAATGCTTGTGAAAGAATTGAGAACCAATGTCAAAATAATGACACAGAGGATCCTTCCATTTTTAAAGTGAATGATAGACTTAAAACTCTTGAAGACCATGTCTTACAAATAGTTAAGAACACCAATCAATTTGCTATACATTTAGCAAAAAGTGACAGTGAGAGGCAGAAATTGAAGAATGATATAATTGCAAGTGTGGAGCAAATTCATAAGAATCATGAACCACATATGCCAAGACATTCTACACCTTTGACTGAAGAAAAACTCTCTGTTAAAGAAAGTCTTACACCATTCTTGGGAGAAAATGCCTACTCTGCAAGAGATATTCCAAAAATAGAAGAATGGCCAACATTCTCTGGTGAAGGAGAATACAAACATATTGAATTCATCAGGACTATTGATATGTTGCAAGACTTTAATATACCTGATGAAATCATAGTGGGAAACCTACACTGTTTTTTTACCAGAACTGCAAAGAAATGGTATTACAAAATGAGGATTGATCATGGTAAACATGACTGGTCTTGGTGGAAATCTGAAGTGATTACCAAATGGGCCAATAATTCTTGGAGGTTTAAAATGGAGAATGCTTTTGAAAGTGCCATTTTTAACTCAGAAAAAGACAAACCACTTACTTGGTTCTTCAAACAAAAAGACAGATTATCTGCTTTACACCCAGATATGTCTGACACTATGATTAATATGAAAATATTAAGAAAGTGTGGAGGAGAACTGGAACATGCTATCAAAAGCAGATGTGTGGAACCTTGTTCAACAGAGGACTACAATAATGCTATGGAAGATATCATTACCAGGACAAGAATTGGTAAGACTTGGATTAAAAACCCAATAGAGTCCAAAATAGTCTCAAAGATTCCTAGAGAAGAAAGAAGACCAGAAAGACCTGTCTTGAAGTGTCATAAATGTGGAAGTACTTCACATTTAGCCAACACTTGTCCTAAGAAGACAAAAATCAATGAAGTTCAAGTCATTGAAGGAATTCAGTGTACTGAGGAGAAAGAGGAGTCTGATCAAGATTCTGCAGTCTCTGAAGATACACCAGTGGAGGACTATCCCATTGAAAACATTTCAGCTTTCTTTGAGGTCACAGAAGTCCATACCCACTTGCCACAGTACAGTGAAGATTGCTGCAACCTGATCAATATCCAAGATGCCAGAAGGTGTAAAACAAAACCTGCTAGAGGAAAGGGTTATACTGCTGGAGCATCCTGTATCACATCAGTTCTGATGAGTGATATTTAAGCCAAAGTAAATTTGGATACAGGGGCATTTTGCACTTGTGTTGGCAAAGATTATCTCCAAATTATACTTCCTGAATGGAAAAACCAACTATTACCAATAGAAGGTGTACAATTCAGTAGTGCTAGTAACAATATGTACCCCTTGGGCATATTGGACACTAATATTGTATTCCCACATCCAGCAGGAAGTGTAAGAATGAAAACTGAGATTGTAGTAATGGATAATTGCACATCTCAGCACATCATTCTTGGAAATGATTACTTAAATATTTATGGTATTGATATAAATAACCATAAAGACAGATATTTCACAATTGGAGATAACAAGAGACAAAAATTTGCTTTCTCCAATATGCCAAAACAGATATCTGTAGTATCTTCTGTCAAGGATACTTACAAAGATGAATTTGTGACTAATCAACTTGTTGAAGCACAAATTAATCAATCATTGTCACCAAAGATGAGGAATGAGCTTATTAATGTGTTATACACATATAAAAATGCATTTGCCTCTGATAATGAACCATTAGGCGCTATAAGAGGACATGAAGTTAATATTACTCTTAATATTGACAGACCATATCCTCCAGTACTTAGAAGACCAGCTTATCCAGCCAGTCCTAGAGCTAGAGAGGCCTTGGAAAAACATATCCAAGAGTTGATCCAACTTGGTGTGCTAAGGAAAGTAGGCCATAATGAGGAAGTTGAAGTGACAACGCCTGTTATTATTGCATGGCATAATGATAAGTCAAGAATGGTTGGAGATTTTAGAGCTTTGAATACCTACACAGTTCCAGATAGGTATCCAATCCCTAGAATTCAAGAAACCTTGACTCAATTGTCTAAAGCCAAGTATATAACATCAATGGATGCATTGAAAGGCTTCCATCAAAATGTTTTGATGCCTAAAGCTAAGAAATTACTTAGAATTATCACTCACTGTGGCATTTTTGAGTATCTTAGAATGCCATTTGGCATTAAAAATGCTCCATCTCATTATCAAAGAATGATGAATACCATCTTCCCCACAGAATTATCTGAAGGATGGCTTATCATTTATATTGATGATATTATTATATGTTCTGACTCATTGTCTTTGCACCTTGAAAGACTTGAAAGAGTACTTCATAAAGTTGCAGAAGTGAACATGAAAATTTCACTTAAGAAATGCAATTTTGGTTTTGAAGAACTCAAAGCATTAGGACATGTTGTTTCTGGTTTGAGCTTGGGTATTGACAAGAATAAAGTAGCAGCAGTGTTACTTAAGCCAATACCCCAGAATAAAAAAGAAATGATGTCTTTTCTTGGATTTGCTAGTTACTATAGGCAACACTTGAAAGATTTTGCAATTCTAGCCAAGTCACTCTATAGAATCTGTGATCAACAGACTGTATTTGAGATGACACAGGAAAGAATTAAAGCTTATGAGAAGATAAAGAAAGCCCTTACAGAAGCACCTTTACTCCCCATGCCTGACTGGAATATTCCTTTTAAATTGTACATTGATGCATGTGGAGATGGACTAGGGGCAGCCCTACATCAAGTCCAGATTATTGATGACAAACCTACAGAAGGACCAGTTTGTTATATCTCAAGACAAATCAAACCAACAGAAGCCAGATATGGTGCAAGCCAAATGGAGTGCTTATGTTTGGTATGGGCACTTGAGAAATTACACTATTACCTTGATGGCAGTGTTTTTGAAGTGATAACTGACTGTAATGCTGTAAAATCACTTCTTAACATGAAAACTCCCAACAGACATATGTTGAGATGGCAAATAGCCATTCAAGAATATAGAGGAAACATGACTATAGTTCATAAAGCAGGAAACATTCACAAAAATGCCGATGGACTTAGTAGATGGGCTTTAGCCAACACTCCTGATAACCCAGCTTATGTACTTTTGGAAGCTGAACCACAGATTCCAATTGAAGGAATTAACATAACTGATATTGGGACTGAATTCTTTGAAGAGGTCAGAGAGTCTTATAAACAAGACAAGAATTGCCATATCTTGACTTCTTTATTGGATAAAGACTGCAAAGATACATCTTTGGTTAATGCACTAGATGAAGTTTGGAAAAATTCCTATTCTGAAGGAAGATTTCACTTGTTTGATGGGATTATTTACCATAGAACAAAACATTCTTGTGTGATGACACTATGTAGTAGATTACTTATCAATACCATTCTTCATTAATGTCATGATAGTATCTACTCTGGACACCTGTCAGAAGACAGAACACTTGAAAAAGTAAAGAACTGTGCATGGTGGCCATCTTGGAGAAAAGAAACCATTGAATATTGCCATACCTGTGATAGATGCCAAAAAGCAAACAGGAGTACAGGCAAGAAATTTGGACTTATGATCCATATTCAAGAACCAAAATCCCCTTGGGAAGTTGTTCACATGGATTGGGTCACAGCACTTCCTCCAAGTGGTGACAAAATTTATAATGCTTGTTTAGTCATTGTAGACAGATATAGCAAAACTCCCATATTCTTACCATGTCATAAAGATGACACTGCTATGGATACAGCTCTTCTTTTATGGAGTAGAGTTATTTCTCATACAGGGTTATTTAAGAATATCATAAGTGACAGAGACCCCAAGTTCACATCTGCACTTTGGACCAATCTTCATAGATTGTTTGGGACTAAGTTATCATTCTCTACAGCATATCACCCTCAAACAGATGGGCTAGCAGAGAGGATGATTCAAACTTTAGAAGACATGATCAGGAGATTTTGTGCTTATGGATTAGAATTCAAAGACTCAGATGGCTTTACCCATGACTGGTGCACTCTGATACCTGCATTAGAATTGGCATACAAGACATCAGTCCATTCTTCCACATGACAAACTCCTGCTATGTTAGAAAAGGGATGGAATCCAAGACTCCCAGCAGACACACTGAGGAAAGACTTGATTGACATTCATCCTACAGCTTCCAGCTTCAAATTAATGCTTGATAAAGTAAAACACCATGCAAAACAGAGTATGGATGATGCTTTTGATTATGCAAAACAGAAGTGGGACAAGAGTCATAAAGTACCAGACTTCAAAGTAGGGGACTTAGTTCTAGTTTCAACCTTGAATTTTAATAATATCAAAGGCCCAAAGAAACTTAAAGATTCTTATGTAGGACCTTTTGTTATTGTTGCTTTACATGGAACCAATGCAGTTCAAGTGGAATTGAGTGGTGAATTGGAAAATAAACACCCCACATTTCCAGTCAGCTTGATAAAACCTTATCAACCAGCTGATAAAGAATTGTTTGCTTTAAGAAACCCAACTCCTTTAACTGTACCCCCTGTGGAACAGAATGAAGACAGAAAGATAAAGAAAGTCATCAAAGAAAGGAGACTTAGGGGTAAAACTCAAAGAGAATAGCTTGTCAGATATAGAAATCCAGTACATGAAGATGAATGGATGGCAGAATCAGAAATACCTGACTCAGATAAACTCTTAAGAAGATTTAGACATGAAAGAAGGCCACAAGCCTGAATATGTCTATAAATGTGCTTTAAATTACTTGATCTAAGTAATGTGAAGAGGTTGGACAGTGGACATTAACCCCCTTTGGGGCCTTATTCTTTTATCACTAATAAAATTGTAGTACAATTTTATTTTTTGGTGGGAGGGAATGTGAGCCTTGAGGTATATTTTACATACCCAAATAGGCCACAATTATCTTAAAAAGAAATTTTGAATTATGCAAAACTCATAAGTCATGCATATATCCAAAATTCATCATTTTCAATTTCAGAAAAGATGAATAACTTTTTATTGAGTAAGTAAATCCATGGACTTAAGACCAGATTTGGATTCTACACAAAAATTCACCTAGGGTAGCTCCATAGAGTGAATAAGCTCAATTTAAGTATTTAAGGTGGTAAAATGGAAAATACTTCAATACCACATCATTAATACCACATAAAAGATCCGTGAAAATTTTTGTTTTTCTTGATTTTTAGCCAAAATAATGGGAAAGTAAGAAATCCCATGTTACATATACACTAAGAATAGTGTTATGCATGTTTTCAGCACTTAATATTATGGTATTCTTACATGGACTTTTGGTACACCCATAGTGGATATCTCACTTTAAGCTTAAATTACTATTTTGATGTAAAAATTAGGCAAGGGGGACAAAAGACATCAAAGAGAGCCAGGGTACCCAACTTCTGAGGCCTCAGAGGCGTGGATAGCTCCAGAGCATGGATCCATGGCCCATCTTGGCCCAATTGGTAAACTAAAACTCTTTGGGAACCTGGTTACCAAGTTACACCTACTGTAATCATAAGAAAAATAGCAAATAACCTGTTATTTTGACGTGCCAAGGAGGTAATAAGCTACTTAGGCTCCTGTAACCACGTCAATTCTTGATGACTTTCCATGAATAGACCCTAAAAGAGTAATTAAAACCCTTTTGGGACTCATATTCATTGATTTACCTCATAGCAACCAGCAAAATACTGCTATTTGCAATTCTATGTAGAAATGAGGTAAAAACTTCAAAAATTCATTAAAAATACAATTCTTAATGAATCTTTCTGAAACTTTCAGGACCAATGAAGAATTGTATTATCTATGGTACAACCTAAAAGAATTACAGTTTCATTAGTAAAATTAAAAGTTTTACTTACAGTCCATTTTGACCATTCTACGTGAAACACTGAATCTTCAAAAATTCACAGTAATTAAATTCTGTGATGAAATTGGCAATAACATTGATAACTTTGAGAAATCAATGATTGTTTTAGAATAAAAGAAGACTTACTGTTGTTACTCCTTTTATTCTTAACCATATTGGGGTTGGTAGTCATGTAAAAGCATCAATTAAGTAATTATGATAATCTTACGTGACAACAGATGATGCAATCATTAATCCAAAAAGGTTTATTGTTTTCTCACTCACTGGTTTTTCAGTTTGCTCCATGGCACGCCTCTGTGAGCTGTTGTTGACTTAAAAGAAGCCTATTCTTGCTGTTTTTTCCGTATCATCATCTTATCAATTTATTAAATCATTATTACCAACAAGTAAGTATTAGTTAAAGCTATTCTTAAGTGTTTTAAATCTTTCCAAATCATCCAGAAAGACGTGAAATCCTAGAATCCAACTATATATTGTTGTAATACTGTTATAAATCCTTTTGATCCCTTAAATCCACAATTCCACGTCAAATTTCTCTACTTTTATCTATCAATAAGTTCTTTGGAGTATTAGTGAGTCATTTATCTTAATTATTAAAGTTTTTCTCTAGTAATAGTTTTCTTAAAGAATTATCCTTATAATTATTCTTGTAAAAGATAATTATATATTAAAATAATTTCATTATTTCAATAAAGAAGTTTTTATTATTAAATTCTTCTTGTAATTGATTCTTGTAGACAATTACTGCTCACAGTTATAATCACTAGTAGTGTATAACACATGAAAGAAATAATTTTATAATTATTTAATTGTGGTTATAATAATTTTTTTATTATATTTCATAAGAACAGACATAGTACTGTTGATTAATAGTAATATTATCATCAGCTTCATAGTCACATCTTACACTCTTTTTCAGCATGGAAGATTATTTTGAGATAAAAAAAAGACTCAAGAAACCAAAATACATAGAATCCAAGAGCTTAAACTAATATTATACAATTAAATTAATATATATTCATAATAGTAGCTGTGATTGATTGATTTTATTTTTAAATGAATGAAGAAAGGTTCTGTGATACATTATAAAAACAATATCCTTCAATAATTTTGTTATATTTTTGTAATTTCTCTGTTACCCAATTTTATTTATATTTCTGAAGTTTTCACTTAGAAATTCCTGTTTTTGGTGTATTCATATTGATAATGACTGTTATTACACTATTAAGTACTTTATCATTAATTTTATTGCCTTTTAATTTTTGATAAAAATTAAATTAAATTCTTGATAATAATTATTGGTAAGATGACAATGTTAGATTCATGATTCATATATCCATTATTAGGTAAGTATATATATTAATACTAATATTATTTTCCTTGAAAGAAGCTTTTTATAATTATTATTACATTAAAATAAGTATTTCTATTTTTGTTATCAGCTTTAGTTGCTATAATATTAGAAATAAGAACATCAATATTACAATAATCAGAACTCTTACTTATTGAATTATACGACTTGTAGGGGGCCATGAATTGTTAGAATAAGGGCTTTCAAGTCTTTGCTAATAATTCTGAATCCTCTAAGTAGCTTTTAATTGATCAATGAATGACTCCTTTGTGATTATTTGTGCCATCTTTCTTTAATTTAAGACCTTTCTTCTGAATTCCCAACGCTATTTTATACCTGAGAGCCATCCTTTCCAAATACGATGACTTGAATTTCAGCTGAATAAGGAAAACTGGAAACTTTTTTTCAACTAAAATCAAGGTATAAGACCATATTTCTCTTTATACTTGAGTTTTCATTCCTCTTATACTTGAAGGATCCCATTCTATTTCCTTTGAGTGGAGGAAATATTGTATTTTTCCTCATTATTATACTGTCATCAAAGTACAAATCTTCCATAAACAATACTATTGTACTACTTATAGGAAACTAGTAATACTTAAAGCCCCATTCCCTCAGATCTTGTAATGTGGTATGATGAATTCAAGTCACCAGTCTTATTCATTTATTGTTACTTCACTCCTAACCCATCATTAATTGGAGCTAATGTACCTTATTGGCTATATTCCCTTTGCATACAGAGAATGGCACCTCATATTCTATTAATAGCTATATTTCACAAAAACAAATGTATAGTTAATCTTTGGTAAGTAGATATTAGATAGTTGGGCCAAACTATATATATATAGTAGTCACAAAGAAAAGTCTACTTGATAGTGAGAATTATTTTCTCATCAATTTATTGCATAAATAAAATTTTTGGATTTTTGGTAAAAGCCACTTGAATAAATTCTATCAATAATTTTTCAATTAAGCTCAAGAGATCTGAACCTTACTTTGAGAATATAGAATAAATAGGGAAGAGGTATAAGAAGACTTAAGGGGTAAAATGAGCTTGCATACCCTTAAATATCCAAATTCTTTCTTGAAAATAGAGGGTTTGAAATATACTAATTGAAATATGGGAAGAATTTGTAGCCTTGACTCAAATCATACATCAAAAAACATTGATTTTTTGATCTAAAACAGAAGAATCCTTGAGAGCACTCCCCCGTTGATTCAGATGAGCTCCATATCCTCTTCTAAACAATATTTTTTATTTCTTACTGAATCTTAGTAAATTTAAATAAACCCAGTTGAAGCTAGGAAAGATAAATATTTAACACTAACGCATTTATTAACCACTTTAAGTCCTATCAAAAGGAAACTCATGATACCAAGAAATGTTTTAGTGCCACCCCCATTATTCTGAGAAATTTTGGAATGATGATTTGAAATTCAATATAAAGATCACCCAATTTCAATATTTCTCATTCAAATTATTTGACTTATTCAATTTTGGCATTTACATATGCTATAAGGTATATTTTTGGTATAAATAAAGTATAACCCATTCAATTAAATCATTGTATCAAAATCACATTTAAACACTGAAATGATGTCAAAATATAGCCTAATTCTTCTATAAATACAAAAACTAAGAGATATGAAATTATTATTTCAAAAAAAATATTTATATTTTCATCTATTGATTTTATGTTGAGAAATATAAAAAAGTCCTCTTTTGAAAAAGTAGTGATTTTTAATATTTTCTTATATTTAATCAAAATCTAAATGAACCATTCTGAATCTTCAAATGAAAATATTAACCTTTCTTTGAGAGATAAATTGATTTTCATATGTTGATAAGATTTTATGTAGCAATGGAATATCTTTTATGTATAATAATATGAAATTGAATCCTAATACTTAGGGGTAAAATACTTTGATTCTTTCCAATTATGAATCATTATTAAAAAAAACTATCTTAAAATTTTCTCAAGAACTATTGAATACTCAAGAGGGTATTCTCAATATTTCATTCAAATATTAATGAGAAACAAAGAAATCGTACAGATTCAAATATCAAGGTAAATATAGGTATCAATTGATATTTTAGTTAATTTAAAGCAAAATATTAAGATCAAGGAAGATTTTTTAATGTGGAATTCCAAAAGAAGATTTTTTGACAATTAATGGAGAAATAAATCTCAAAAAAATCCATCACATAAGATCCTGAATAACTTTTTACAAGTTTAAAAACAAAATTACAGAGGCTTTGTAAAATATTGGTTAATTCTGATATCACCAATAAAAGTCAAAGAATTTACCTTTCATTATCAGATCAGTATTTAATTGTCTACTCTAGATATATTTCAAGACAGTCTCGATTATTGCAAATGGACTAATTCTTACCTTCCATGAAACAGATGTAATATTTTAAGCTCAAATTCTTATAATAAATTTATTTTAAAGTCTTTTATGTAGAGCCTTAGAGGCCATTTGGAAGCCAAGATTTATTAAGATATGCTATTATTTAAATTTTTACATTCAATAGTTTTTCCATTATTTTTCACCATCACATGTTCTAATTGTTCTGAAATGCAAGAATTATTTTGATTTATTTCCATCTCAATAGGAATCTATCATGTTGAGCTCTATCACTCATTAATTGAAGCAATATTCTTTCTAACTAATAAGCTAAAGTGTAAGAAATAAATGTCCTTTTTTTTCTAGCTCTTTATTGTTTCAAAAGAACTGAATCTCTGATAAATTCATAAATTGATTTATATTTTATTTTTTACATCAAGAACATACTTTGATTATGAAGCTCAGTATGGAAAGGAAGAATATTCATTTTTGTTTTTGGGAGTCAATTTATATTTCTAGATTTGTGATGCCAACAATTTGGCATTGCAATATATCTTATAATATTCATTTAATTATCTTTCCTGATCTAACATTTAGAAAAAAAGAAATATCTTAGATAATGATATTGTTACATATTTGTTTATGATGGACTCTTTTTATAATAATTTATTAGTCACTAGTCCAAGATTGTTGCTTTGACTTAAATTATGAGAATTATACAATTTCTTATTCAAGGCACCAATAAATCTATTTTCTCAATTAGCATCTTGGATACATGTGGGCTCAATATTTTAGCTTGAAGAATATTTAGTCTCACTTAAAAGCTGTATTTTTTCAACTTATTAATTAAAATATGGAAAACCAGAACAGAAAACCTGTTTAGGGGTAGTAGTCAATTAACTCATTGCTTTCAAACTGAGCAATATAATAAATGTGAAATGAATCAAAGGAATAATAATTAACCTTTCTGTAGAAATATCTTCAATATAAATTACATGAAATAAAAACCAAAATTCAATCGCTGATATTATACAGCCAACATTTTATGAATGCATTATTTTATCGGCATTGCAAAATCTTTCAAAATCTAATTTAATGAAATGTCTCAAAGCTTTAGTTGTTCCAAATATATGATTACTGATTATATGACAAACCCTTTTTGAACTCGGTCAAGCGAAAAAATGGGGAGTTGTAATATGGTGTATTGAAACTGCAATAAGAAGGATATTTGATGAGATTTTGAGAGAAGCTAGTAGAAAGTCTATTATTTTCAGAAACTGTACTGTAACATTAGATCAGGACTTGTAATACTCAATAGAAGTGGACATTACTTGTGTACATGAACCATTTTTCTATGATTTCTTTCCAAAAAGCTATACTGTAGAATGATAAGTCAATGACCCTTCCCAAGATTTAAAATTCTGTAAATCATCAATTCAAATAAAAATAAGAAACATGTGATTAGACTCTTAAATGTTCAAAGGGCTTCCGGGATTTACATTTCCAGTGGCCCACTTACGCAATGGTGAAAATGTCCCAATAAGGATGACAATGCGGCCAATAATTGATTCGATATCTGTTTTTTTTTCTTGCCACCTGAAATGCAAAGTTTGAAAAACCAAAATAACACCATAATAAATAGCACTTTACGGGTAAAAACCTCTCAGTTTCTGCCTTGGAGTTTTCGGATTTGGCAATTATGGACCTTAAGTTGAATGGCATCAGCTAAAATGAATGGACAACGCGACTTGACATCGGTGGGACAGGCAGGTACCATTGTGTAATGTAAAAAATGTATGAATTACATGGTGCTACAAGCTCATCAATTTTCATCGGTTTTTTCGACCACATCAGGTTTTTGGTAACAAGCTCCACAGACTGCGAAGAATGGGACATTTATCAGGACGACTAGCCTATTAACGGCTTTCCTGACAGCATTCAAAATAGGGCTACGCACCGGGACTTTTGAACTGCAAGCGTGGACACATATATCGAGGTGGTTGTTGACCCAGTGGATCGTCATTGGCGGGGAAGACTCCATCGTAAGCCACTGAAAAAAATTTGTACATGAGCAAATTGTTAAAATCTTCTTAAACAGAATGGATCGGCTTACCAAAATACCGCCAACTTGGCCCTATTCCAAAACTTTTTATTCTGGGGTCTCGGACCGGCTTGGAATGTGGTGGAGGATAATAAAGACTTCCTTTAGGAGTTGGGTCAGTAAAACAGCCGGGGAAATACGGAGCGGTACAAGTGTTTGCTGCGCATTGGTGTTTTCTGACGAATCCGCCAATATTGATAGTGCAGACTGAAATTACCATTCCCGAAAGGCAAAGCATATTGAAAGCTGAGCTTGGATGAAGGGGCAAAAAAACGCTGTAAGCTGAGTTCCAGCACTCACTGGCAGTGGTCCGCGACTTGGTAGGAATTTCAAAGCCAAAATCGCATTTGAGTTGTATAACTCCGCTAACTTGTCTCGAAGGGGAGAAAAGATGTGAGCACAAAGCAAGGAAGAATGCTGATCTTGGAAAGGAAAGATTGAGAGAAAACATTGGAGTCCGCTGGTTTTTTTCAGGAGCTTAGAGGAAAAGGCGGCTTGTTACGTGGGCCATCCTCTAAGAATCTTGGTGGAATCCTTTGCCACGGCCAGCGTTGGGATTGAGAAGTTCACAGAATAAGCGCCAACAATATTCTTTGCCATCACCAAGTCCAAGCCCAAGCCCAAGCAGTTGGCACTTGGCAGTGAAGATAATTATGGCTTCACTTTTCTTCTCGGAACTTGATAAGGCTATACAGCCAGGCTGAGTACTGCAGTTAGGGTGGTGGGCGCGCCTATTTTTTACAAGGGCGGGGCGCCACCTAGCATTTCGTTTCACCACAAGATATTTTTTGTGGATATTGCGTAGCATAGTTGTATGTATATTGCGCTTTTTTGTCTTAAAAAAAGCCATCAGGCAGTTACATACAAGTAGAATGAATCAAAAAAAAATTGTTTACAACTATAATTATATAAATAAATTCAAATGTCCATATTGTAAGGATCCCAAATGGCAGTACGACGAAGTTCTTGTAAATCTCCTCCAACTACAATTTGAGGTGTGGCAACTATTTGGTTTGCTTGCTCCCAATAGTCAAAATCAAACATTGTCTCAATGAAAGCATCCTGACGCGAAGTCAGTTGCATATCTGCCTGATCAAACACGCCATCTTCAAAATTTTCTAATTCAAGAGGTGAGGAGAAGAAGTTGTACCCACACATGCAGTCATATTCACTTGTTTCTGAGTGTTCATCCTTTTTGTGTTTGGTTTTTGACTTCTGAGGCTTCTTCTGGGTCAGGTGCAGCTTTATCTGACTGATCATCTTGAGGGTTGTTGGAAGCATTGGGTTTTGGTATTTTGTTTTGATTGCCAACATCACCAAGAATAACCCCTCAATTCCTGCAGCATGTGGAACAATCTCTGAGATTGTTATTGCAAACTTTTTCAGGGGGGAACATTGTGGGTTGTCAGGTAAGCCAAGCCAATAATCCATGGCTTTTGCGGGAAACACACCTAGAAAAAACAATCAATAAATATTTTGAGACAAGTAAATTATGGAGAATGAGCTCACCATTGCATGCATTTCCAAATGGTTCCGGTTGGCTATAATAGCATTTAATTTGAGGGATTAAAAGTTCAGAATCCTCTTTATAGTACTGCCAGTGATTAGCAAGTACCAAGATCATGAGTGTAATGTCCTTGAGTGAATGTTTCAAAGATACTGCCACATTTTGGAATAAGGGATGGAGAAAGAAGGAAATTATATAAATGTTGGATTGAAAAAATTCACTGCGCTGGTGAAGAACTTTGATGCAGTGCTGTTTAAAGCTTGCAAAATGACTGTAAACATTGACCAACAAGAGGGATTTATAAACTGCAAGTAATTCTTGCAAAATATCTGAAAGCTTGGTGTTACTATTCTCTAAATGGCCAATGCTGTCAACCACAGGCTTGAGTAGACTAACAAGTGTATCATTGGAAGTAAAATGATGTTGATTTTCAATTACTGAAATCACTGTTGAAGGTATTGATGGGGTATCTTCTTGTGGGTTTTGAAACATGGTGAGGCACTTTTTAAACCCTTCCTCATGAATTTGAACACTGAGACAAACTTTTGAAAGAGAATACCAACAACTCTCACATAAAGTTGACAGACCATGGGAAATGTTGTTATTGCTGGCCCATTGAATGAGGAATTGCTGAAATAATTAACTAATACGTTGTTGCCCTTGACAATTGGTGCCATTGTAGGATGCATAATGAAGTGTTTTGCAATGAGATTGAATGCATGCAAGACACAATGTGTCTTCATGATATAAGGTTTATCCTTTGTCAAAAGATTCTAAAAGAGTCAATTATTAGCATTGATTCATGAAATAGCAAGTAAAAACATACCTGGAACTTGATCATCCCTGAAGGTGAGTCTGTAACTACAGCTGAGATATTTTTAAGTGAGATACACTTCCAATCCAAGCAGTTCTTGAAATCCTCTACAAGAATTTCTGCAGTATGGCGTTTTGAATTAAGGTCTAGAATGTCAACAAATTTCTTGATGTATTGACCACACAACAGTAACAATGCATATATTGAAAATCCTGAAACATCTTTCCATCCATCTATGGATAGAGTCATACATTGACAACTTGAAATCTGGTAGAGAATCATTGCTTCATGTTTAGCATGAAGCAATGGTAGGATTGTTGAGGTCATCGAGTCGTGAGTGGGAATTTTATAAGGAGAACGAACAAGAGCCCTCTGGTAGTCATGGAAATAGGTATTATCAAGGAATTGAAAGGAAACATTTTAAATGATTAATGCTTTCAGCAGGAGTTCATGGAGCTCTTGTGTCCACTCATTGCTAATACTTCAAAAATATGATGCTGAAGATGAGGTATTAGGATGGCTTGTTTGAAGTGAGGTTTCCATAAAGTTTGAGGCTGGTGTTGATGCTCTCACACTAGATTGAGTATCAAATATCTCACCAGAGTTGTTAATTGTTGATTGTTGTAGTACATTGTGCAGGTATTTTATTTTTTTATCAACTGGAATTTTGAGGCAGGAATCCTTGAGGTGTGCAAAAGGCTTATGGGGCCTTACATCTTGGAATATGTGAAGGCAGTAAGTACATTTTTCCTGACGCCAATTTGAGTTAAGATGAGACATCAGAAAGCCATTCCAACTTGAACCATGTACTTTTGATGGTTGTTGCCAATTGCCATTGCTTTTGCTTGACATTTTGATATTAAAAAAAACCGTTGAATTTTTAAAAAGAGAAATTGGAATTGATAAAAGGTGTTTCTATTTTTTAAAAAATAAATCAGGATTTTTGAAGCCCCAACCAACTAGAACTGGAGGCCGACAGGGCTGGAATCACCTGCCACCCCACCACCAGGAGAAATTAGGGCATGGCCCGCTTGGATGGCATTCCCCGGGCTCCCCGCCCACCACCCTAACTGAAGTAAAGTTGTACAGTGCCCTACTCAAAGTATGCAAACGTGGGCAGGAGGCTGCTGTGTGTGCCAATTGCAGCTGATATTAGTTAATACGCAGAGACAAGAATTCAGTAAAAATGTAAAAGTGAGATTCAGCCCCAAGTAAAAGATTCTATCCTTTCAGGGGTGAAAGCTATATATACTCTAATTACAAGTTATGTACTTTGTGTATTGGATATTCATTATTGGTCTCTAATGTTCTAGCACATTTCCTCAATACACCCCCCCACAAACCACCCATGGCTTTGATGAAAGGTTGAATTCTGATTTTCCTTAAGCTTTTTGTGAAGACATATGCCAACTGAGGTGTTGTATCCACCCATTTACCACCAGCTCATTAATGATTTGAAACTCCCTTTTGATATGTCTTGATTTCTTCCTTCTGCCTGCATTCCCCGCTATTTTCACTGCTGATTGATTGTCCAACAAAATTGTAGGTCTGATAGTTCCCGTCACCTCTTCAGCATTACTGAATAACCAAAGTGCCTCCTTTGCCCCAAATGAGAGTGCCATGTATCTCACCTGACATGTTGATGCCACAATACACGACTTCCTTCTTGAATTCCACATTACCAATGAGCCCATCAAAAACCCACAATAACCATGCTGTGACCTCCAGTCTTTGCCTCCCCAATTCGCATCAACATAAATTTTTATCTCCTCTTTCCTCCCATTTGAGTTTAGTACTAGTTCCTGGTTTCTTGTTGTCCTGATATAATTGATAAGGTGATTCAGAGCTTGCCAATGAGATTTGGCTGTGTTCATTGCAAACCTTTCCAAGTAATTAACTGCATACATAACATCCGGTCTTGTAGCTTGCGCCAGATAAAGGATAATTCCTATCTTTGATAAATATTCTCTATCCATTTGAGCCACTTTATTTGAATGTAAGTTGTCCTGTGGTAGAGGTTCATATGCCGTAAAACTGTTGTTGCAAGTTGATAGGAGCTTGTTGATAAGTGATGGTTGCTTTAGTATAAATGCATCCCCTCTCCAAATTGTCTCAATGCCCACTATACTTTTGATTTCCTTGTCCCACTTTAGCTTCAGTCATCTGATCAATTCTTCTTTTAATGTTGTCCATAAGATGTCATTGCTTGTTGCCATGACTCCATAATCCACATGTATCCACAATATTGCCATATGTCCATCTCAATTCTAGACATAGGTACTCCTCATTTGCATGAAAACCAATATCTTGAAGAATTGTTGTAATATGTAGCCATTAACATCACCCAGCCTGTTTGAGTCCATACAGTGCTTTATCCAACTTAAAGACTATACTGGGACTGACCACTACCCCCGGGGGCGCCTTAACATAAATGTTCTCATCCAGTTTACTATGTAATTATGCCGTCATCACATCAAAAGTTGTCAAAATCCATTTGTATGCACTGGCTATTGCAAAAATAGATCAAAGAGTTGCAAACATGGGTGTAGGAGAAAATTTTTCCTGGAAGTTAATTCCTTTCACTTGACAATGGCCTTGGACAACAATCCTAGCATTATAACGGATAACATCACCTTGTTGATTGGATTTTGTTGCAAACACCCAGCGCGTTCCCAAAACTTGCACTTTAATTGGTCTTTCCACTTCCTTCCACACTTGCATATCATCCAGATTCTTCAACTCTTCCTCACAGGCTGCTTTCTATGCCTTTCCATCCCCACCATTCACAGCATCAGAGTAGGTTGATGGTGCTCCATTGCAAAACAAACTTGAGATTTGAAATAGATTATACAACAAGTCTTGCGCTTCAATATCCTTCACAACGGAGTCACCAAAGATACTCCTTGCTGTTATCTGACTAATCATCTTTTCAGGTTCTGGGAAAGGAAAAAATTCATCCTCAAAAAATACTACCAAAGCACTTCAACACAATTGGTCAGTGTTGGGGTACCAGAATACCCAACCCTGTTAATTTTGAGCCACTCCCAAGTGTATCATCTTCTTTTCTTTCTCTGAGCCATATTGTACACAATAGATAAGCAGCCAAAAACCCGCAACATAGTCAATTCCAGTTTTTTATTGATTACTAGTTCATAAGGTGTTTTATCATGCTTGGCATGTAACACCCAATTAAAAAACCAGGCTTCCTGTTGAAAAGCGTACATCCAGAAATCTTTTGGTACCTTAGCCTGGATTATCATTGATTGCACTGATTCAGCCAATATTCTGTTTGTTCATTATATTTTCCCATTTTGATGGTGTTCATATGGTATTGTCTTTGCGTGAATAATGCCTTCTTTCCCTAAGAAGTTTTTCATTAACTTTGAGTTGAATTCCCCTCCATTGTCTGACAGGAGACCCTTGAACCTCTGCAATTCTAAATGCTCAAATTGCGTGATCCATTGCATGATGTGCTTTGCAGCTTCCAACTTTGCTTTCAGTGGGATGAATTCTACTAACAAAGAAACATGGTCTTGAATTATCAAAGAATAATTATATTTGTCAAGAGATTGTGGAAATGGACCCATAAGATCCACGGCCAAGGCATCCCCTGGAGCCGCAACAAGCATTCTGGATGGCGGCATAATTGGGATATTTTGGCTCTTGGCGAGCAAGCAAGATTTGCATTTTTCTAAATCATTCAAAGATGTCAAAGTTTTCAGACCGTTGACAACATCAAGCTTGAGAATTTTTCTTACAGTTCTCATTGACAAGTGTGCTAGACTTCAGTGCAGGAGCACCAATTCACATTTCAATTTTTTAAGCTGAGTTTTATTGCAATCCACATTTATATCAACTGTATCCAGAAACCAGCTATTATTCACACATTTTGTATTAAAAGTAATATCATTTTGAAATAAGTAAAAAATTCCGTTCTTAAATTCCCCCACATCATCATTCATTCCAAATTTTCCCAGTGAAATGACAATACCCAGGATTTGCTCACAGTGTAGACAATTAGACAAAAGCATGTCACCATCCGGGGTAGATAATCTGGTTTTTCCTATCCCCTTGACTTTGTGTTTGTCTGTTGTTGCAACCAATAGAGATAAATTCACTGGCCAGTAAGTAAGAAAAATGGATCAATTGTTTGTCACATGATGTGTTGCACCATAATATAAAATTACTAACAAATAATTTGCCGGAGACCTTTCAATAGCTTCCACAGCTCCACAGAACTCTTCGTTCACCTCCATCCCCACCAGGGCCGGCTGCAATACATGCGGTGATTTTCTGAGCTTCAAATCTGGTTGCTTGATCCTAGGATCTTCAGCTGCTGGCCTTCCCGCCCTCTTTCTTGGGAAGTCTTGCTCCCAGTGTCCCCACTTCCAGAAGTGAATACAAGGGTGCTCAGGACTTTACCATTTCCTTTCCCATGCTTCAAAGCGAGTACTTGGATGCGGATACCTCTTGAATTTACTATCCCCAGCTGGTGGAACAAAAACCAACTTTTTAACAAAATGTTGGTTGCTGGCCAAAGGCTGTTGGGGTCTTGGCTTGTTGTTGAAAAGGTTACTGGTATTCATTGTCATAATGCTACGAGAAGAGTGTGGCTGCTCTCGGGTCTTCAGTCAATGTGCAATCTCAAGTATGTCTCTTCCTCGAATTTTAATATTTGGATCAATCAATATTCTTGCATCAATGGCATTTGCACTCTAATGAAAATTCTGCTTGTTGTAGTGATGGAAAAATATTTCCATCAGGTTGTCATTGCTCCATTTCCCACCAATTGCAGTTTTCAGCTTTTTGAGATTGTCTTGAATTTTGGCATAGCCACTATCAGGAGATTCCAAATCGTCAGTAGCATCAACAATAGTGGTGAAAAAATTCATGACGTGAGACCATGAAGAATGAGTGAATCGACTTTCTAACAGGCAATATATTTTTCTGGCAGAGGTGACATCCTCCATGTACAACAACAAGGATTTGTTGATTGACTTGAGAATGAATATCCTTATTGCATTATTTCTAGAACGGAGTTCATTGTCCTCCTGTACTTTGAAGTATTCCTTGTCATCAAAAATATCTTCGATCAATAGGTACAAAGACCATGACCAGTGGCAAAAATTCAAGCCATCCCTGGCAAGGTGGGGCAATGCTTTGGCCTAGTTGCTCGGTTTCCAAGCGCTTGCAAACTCGTGCATCAGTCTGATTGACACTAGCGAGTTCAGACTTCAAGTCATCTAAATCGAATTTTGATGTTGACAAAGTCATGATTTTGCTATAGGTTTTTCCAGATTGAGTTTCCACTCTGACAAAATAAGAGGCAAAAATAAAAAAAATTGTGTTTTTCCGATTGTGATGCAGTAGCAGCTCGCTAAAAGCCCATAACCTATTAGTTAATACGCAGAGACAAGAATTCAGTAAAAATGTAAAAGTGAGATTCACCCCCAATAGAGGAATATTTTATTACCTATTAGTTAATATGCAGAGACAAGAATTCAGTAAAAATGTAACAGTGAGATTCACCCTCAAGGAAAAGACTGTATCCTTTCAGGGGTGAAAGCTATATATACTCTAATTACAAGTTTTGTGCTTTGTGTATTGGATATTCATTATTGGTCTCTAATGTTCTGGCACATTTCCTCAATAGCTGACAGGGAATATTTCCCACTCAACAAAACCTGGAAAACCCCACGGAAGCTAGGGCCAATGTGGACAGGGTACCAGTATTTTTTTATGACTTGTTCTAGAAGGTAAAACTTCTAGAACTATCATCACAATTTCTCCTTTAAAACAAGACCTCCCCAATTTTTTCTTTCCTCCAGCTTACCTCCTTGCCCTGTATTTTTTCCCTCCAGCTCACCTCCTCACCTTCTTTTTAGTTTCCTGATCAACCTTTTTTATCATCTTTTTTTCCTCAAACATTACCCTCTTCTTATTTCTTAATTAAACAACTTTCTTTTTTTCATCCTCCTTTGTTCTTAGAGTTGCAATTTTTGAAATTTTTCCTTTTTTTCTTCCATTCTATCAAAAACCACTTCTGTTTTGTTGCTCACATTTATCAGCTTCACAAACTGGTTTCTTCCTTTCATTTTTTTCATTTCAAATGCCTTCATTCCCAAAAAATATTGCTTGGTTTATTGGAATCCTACTTTATATCACTTCAGTTTTCAAAATTGTCATTGCATTTTTCTAACTATTTTTTAGTGCTATCACATTAAAACTTATTTTTTAGGTTTTCCTTTTTTAAAAAACCTCTTTAGTTCATGTTACTTACTGTTTTTATGCTTATGAACTTAAAATGTCATCTGTCACTGCTTTGCAAAAAATCACTCCAAGTGACAGTGATCTCCTACCACCCACCTCCATTAGAAAATATTGCACCAGCCAAACCCCAAGCAAACACAAGAGGTTATGGGTATTGGTCTATTTCCAACGTTTGGATGATGGTTATGTTGAATTTCAAGTGATTTATTCTTTTGGAAAAGCTTCAAGGAAAAAGATGAAGTGTGACCTTAGTTGAAGCACCAAGGTTATGTAAGATCATCTCAAAGGCTTTCATCAAATGCACAACCCCAAAAAAATGCTCACAATTGCCTTTGGGGCACTTGAAAAATATATGGATACTTCTTGACCAAAAAATATAAGTATTGATGTTTTTTGTCCTCCTGGTAACAAAACAAAACACCAAACTAAAGCCTCCTTTTTTTACACAGCTTCTAGATTTGGAAACCCTCAATACTGCCTTGTTCTACTTCATTTTTGAGACCAACCTTCCCCTGCAAAGAACTGAATAAAAAGAATTTAAAGAGCTTTGAGAATTTGAAAATCCCAATATCATCACAATGCTTATTTGAAGTCAATCATTTACTTTGCACCTGTCAAACTCTTTTTCCATCAGGACCACATTCTCTGTCTCTTTACCACCAAAAAAATACATGGAATATTCAAAATGAGACTTCCTATATGGCTGTCACAGGTCATTATTTCAATGAGAAGTTTCATCTTTCCACCTTGCTTTTGGGACTGAGTGACATCCACTGTAAGAGGTAGTTATTTATTTTTTATCTCCTGAATACTGATTATCACATTGTATGCTTCATATTATCGCTCAGGCACATCGCTTTCCAAGCTATTGTTTGGCACTGTCAACTTATATGAACTTTAAAGAAAAATCATTTGCATTACAACTGACAATGAATCAGTAAACCAGAAGATGTGTAATGGAATGCAAGATATTTTCCCATATTTCATAATAGGAAAAAAATAGCTTGGCTGAATGGCACATACTATCCATATTGCCGCACAGGATGTCCTGAAGGACCTTGCTCACTTCATCTGAAACAAAGTGAGAGAAATTTAAATCTCTAGCTTTATTTGCATATCTGATGGCCAAGATTTGAAATATAATTCAATTAATTTTCAAATTTTTCAGCTGGCAGAATTCTCAAATCAAAGCCGTCAATTACATTAAAAGTTTAGCACAGAAGTAAAGCTAATTTATGATGAAGACCAGCCCACCAAAGACACCAATTCTCCATTTCATGTGTGTACAAGGTGGAATCGAACATAAAATATGCTTCTAAGAGCTATTTTACCTAAAGCAGCTTATGATCAGTTCTGCAGTCTTCCAGATATGAAATCATACCATCTCAATTCTCTTCAATGGTAAAAATTCAAAATAATTGAATTTCCTGAACCACTTTACAAAGAAAATTAAAGAATTTGTGGGTCCAAATACCCAACAATTGGTCATTCCTTACTCCTTTATATTATATTGATCAGGTGGATGGAACTGGTCATATTTTGTTATTAATATGCTTCAACCAAATAGCTAATTTCTGCAGTCATTTATTTCAGCCTTCTTATCAGTACAATATGACCCCAATAGATCCTGTAGCTGATGAAATTTGCAGCAAATTAACAAAATATTTGAAGATTATCATTACAAAACCACCTGCAATATCTGCAGCCATCTTGGATTGCCGATTTCAAGTCAAATTTTTTTACACAAAAAGTTAAAAATTGTCTTGTTTAGGTACCTCAGCTACAACATTTTCAGCAATTTTGAAAGAGGAGGCGCAGAAAAATTTCAAAAAATAAATTAAACCTAAAGCTGATATTACTATCCAACAGCATGTTGGGTTGTTTCATGACATGTATTCAACATTGGCTCTTGAGGTTAGTACTTTGGAAATTGAACTTGAACAATTACGTTCCAAACCACCTCAGCCAAATTCAACAAACATATTGGAGTTTTGAAATTCCCATATATATTTAATTCTTACCTTGGGACTGAGGGCTTACAGATTTTTTTCCATAACAGCCACCATTTCTCACTCTGAGAGAGTTTTCTCAGGTGTCAGAAAGAAAATTTTTGAGAAATGAGAATGTGTTGAAAGCTTTTCATGCACTTTTTTACCTTTTTTTCCTCATTAATAGATGATCTCTATCTTTGTATTCTTTGCTTTGTTGTCTTTGCTACTATTAGTACCTCGCTAAGGTGTTGAATAACTACCATGTCCCTCACTCTCCAGGGGTGTAAAGAAATTATTTCAAGAAAAAAATTGACTTTTACCAGCCAAAAAATGGCAGGGAGAAGCAAATACTTGCCTTTTGAGCTTCATGGGACACCCTTACTGACAACTCTCATTTGTCAGAGGTCAGGAGCCTTCTTTGGAATTGAACTTTTTTTATTTGGTTTTTTCATATTTTTGTTTCTTACCATTATAATTACCTCCATCCACTCTTACCACATATAATAGGACCTTTACTCACAATTACTGGCACACTATTACTCAAATGGCGAAAATTAATTGAGTCAAAATTTGGAAAATCAATACATAAAGGTATTTTTTCCAAGCTCATTAAGAAATATGAGATATTGATTGCTTCTTTTCCAATAGAATTCAGTTCATTACCTCAATATTGAAACCACAGGGTTTTTGGTTTGGATGTGCAAAGCAGGCCTTTCCTTTTGACTAATTCCAGAACCAGGAGGGATTTTACGCAAAGCTGTCTATCATATGATCAAGAAATTTGAGCACATTGGCATGGTTCAGACCCAATAGAAAAAAGGGAGACCTATCATGATGAACAAGTGTTATTTCCAAGAGCTTTCCTAAACTATCACCCACTTTTCCCAATTAGCTTTAGCACAGGTCACTGACCTGATGACTCATCCAGTGTCCACAAAACCAACTTGACAGGAGATCCATGAATTGGGTAAGCACTATTTCATTTCTCCCAAAACCCAATACCTCCGACCTCAATATTCTCAAGAATTCCTTGCATATTCCCAAGACCACCACCATTAGACAATAGATAATTGGGTCCAGGTCATTTGGACAGACAAGTCTTCCTTTTATCTTGGGAAAAAATTTAATTGGGCCCAAGTATGGACGATGCCTCAATAAGAATGTTTACTAAGCAATATTGCAGTGAACCATTTATCAGGTCATCAAATTATCCTGGTGTGGGTGGCACTCTATAGGGAAATGCAATCACCATTGGTCTTTCTTAATGGCCAGATGACCTCAGATGAGATGGTGTGGCAAGGCTATTGATTGTTTCTGATTCCATTCATATCTTGTATGAAGAAGGACCCCTGAGTTTGATGTAATCAATTCCTCTTATGTATGGAGGATAATGCCCATTCATATCCACACAGACCAAGCAAGCACCAATTGGAAAAACCAGAATTAAATTCAGATACTCAATTTTCCATCACATTCACTGGACTTTCACTCTTTCAAAAACGTATGGAAGAAAATGAAGAGTTAAATAAGTACACTCCACCAACCACAAACAATGGGAGAGCTACAACATTAAATTCAAACTGCATGGACAAATTTCCATGTTAACCTCCTGAAATATCTCCTCTTCTCAATTCTATTTTAAATGGAAATGGTAATTGAAATGAATGGAGGTATAACTTCTTACTAGGACATACAATCATAAGTGGTGAGTTTTCTCTCACTTTATGACAGTAAACAATCAATCTTTGAATCTTTACTCTTTTTTATTATTACTTTTTTAATTTATTATGAGGTTGTTTTCTTGGTTATTTTCTTGGACACTTCCTTTTTCTCGAAAAAAATTATATTTCTATGTTTTGGTCATAAATGCTATTTTTTGACTTTTTTGTTGTAATAATAAATAAAATGTCTTTTTTTAAGAAAAATAAATAAATATTATGGATTTTTAGCTACAGAAAATAGAATAAACAAGTAATTTTGTATCTGAACTAGAACAAAATGGCCCCCTGAGTTTGATATTTAAGTGTTTCGGCAATAAAAAAATATATTTCCCTTCCTGTATTCTTTTGTTTAAATATAACCAGCAGGGAACTGTACATAAAAATAAGAAATAACTAAAGCCAGGACCTGGGAAATTCCAAACTATAACTAATCCAGGGTCCTTTCCTGAATCTTTTTTTATTTTTTCCTTCTTTAAAATATTTTCCCTGACCCCCAAGTCCTATTGTGATCCAACAGTCCGCATATTCTGTCTCCTACCTCATTCTTCCCCCTATATTTTCTATATATTTTTCTTCCTCAACCACCTTTCTGTATTTATGTCATTGGAATCACCCTCCTAGCCATCTTCATCCATTATCTATGAAGCTGGTGAGCTTTAATCACCTTCTGAGGTCATAAACCCTTTTAATCACTTGTGGGTTTGGAAGTACTCCTCCAATGTTTACAGCAGTTAAACTGGATGAAATTTAATTAGCAATGGAAAAAATAAATTGCAGAGAAACCTTAAGTCAGAGCACACCAGAAGTATGAAATTGATGAAACACAATTTGGGTCTAATTCATTTCCTCAAGAATCTCAATTGCATGGGGATACTTCCTGGAAGCTTTAAATTGGATAATATTCTTAAATATCATAATTCCAAAAAGGTGAGTCATCTAAAGCAATTTTTTTCTCTGATTCCCTAAGACTTTGGGTTTCAGCTATTAGAATTCAGGGTCACTCAATATGGACCTGATGTATATAAGCTCTGAATTTGATATGTCACTCTCCATAGCCCAAATGGGACCCTTATTCTCCTTCAGGGAGCTTTGAAAACTAGGGATCTTTCATCAAAAACATATTTTAAAGATAATTTTCACTCAATAAAAGGGTATTTCTTTCGAAAATGCCAATTGGTCAAACACCAAAATGCCCACTTTAATGTTAGTTACCAGCCACTTCTTTGATTATAATTGGGGCCTAATGTCAGCCTGTGACTCAAAACCAGAACACAAGCATGACATTCAAAATATCATAAACCAATGGTATAGCAAGATACCACCAAAAATGGCTTATGAATTATTTTGAGAAAAATTGGAAAACCACCACTTCCAAACTATATAACTCCAATAACCATAAGATAAATAATAACAAATTTATTACTTCTCAAAGCAAGAACTGAGAATAAACCTTAAATTTCACCTCTCATCTAATATCCAGATAAAGAGGCAGAACTTCATCAAATTGGTGTTAAAATTGAATCTCTCAGTAAGGGATATTCAATTTTATTATCCAAATCAAGCAAGCATCAAAAATACAGAATTTATGGCCAAAATTAAGCCAAATAAAGGTGAACAAAATATTAACCTCTCATGCAGCTTCTACAGTTTTAGTGTGCAATACCTGGAGTGGGGTCTTTTGGGAAAGAGAAAAATAGAGGGCTGTGATGGTACCATGCATTCCCTCATTAGTCATCTAGAATGCAATCTATAGGATAAATAAACTCTATACAGTATTCAAGAAATATTCATATCTTAATAATGGGATTTGAACGTCGTATAACTCTTCCATATTTACTGATAACCATACCAAATGAGATACCATTGTGTAGAACTAGTCCAGGGCTCCAAAATGAACCAACTTTGGGCTCCTTATATTGAAAACTGACAAAGCTATGGCAGCTTTAAGGTTAAAAACCCACAGTTTGGTCAATACACCTCTACTGTGAGATACTATCACATATCCTTGAATATTATGTTTCAATTCTACAAATAATCCTGCTTATCCTTAAGCAACTCAAAGTGTGGCCTGTATGGGGTCCCCATACAGGTTATGTACAGAATTCTATGCATCATACACATAAGAAGAAGGCTATGTGGTCCCAAAATGAAAATTTTAACCCTGTATTGATGAAAACTTCCCAGATGTGGCTTCAAAGCCACACATGAGCCCAATACAGGGTATAAAGGGTGTGTATCAACCACAATCCTGTCCTTGGAGGTGAAATTTTTTTTATTCCTCCTATTTAGTAATGATCAATTGTCCTTCCACCCAATTTCAGGATAAAAAGGGACCTTTCTCTGACCAAAAGAGAAATACCCATCCTTTTCTTGAATATCTACATAGTACAGCCATTAACCAACAGCTATACGTTTGGAAAATAATCAGGTATTATTATGAATTTAATTATTGTAGTCTTTATTAAGATAACTCAATAGTTGAAGCTTTACCAAGGTCTTTCAATAGAGCTCACCACCACTATTTCTTTATAGTAAATCCCTTGAATACCACCAATAGATATTTTTATACTTTATATCAATGCCACAGTCATAGTTATAGTTGTAAATACATTTATTACCACTCTATCATAGACTCAACCTGACACCTTAAGTTGGTAATCCTTTTTCTATATTCTATAGAAGGTAAATTTCCATCCTTCTCTCATCTGGAAAATTAATCATTTAATAACTTATTGGTTCCTTAATGTGCCGGAAATCATTTCAGAAATTCACTTGTGAGCTTAATCCAAATTTTTTGAAAATTGAAAAGTTATGAAACAATCAATTGAATTAGTACAGGAAATGCATAAACTAATAACCACACAGAAAGTGAGATCCAAAACATTTTCCCACATTTTATGGCTGTATGGCCCATTAAATCCACTTGGCTTCTTTAAATAGGATGTATTCCCTGGCTCAAGGTAGTACTAGAGCCAATGGCTGTTCTTAAGGGAACTTTTTAACCCATGTTCCCATGGCTCCATCTAGTTCAGTTTACCCACCTGATGGGGTAAAACCTATCTTTGATTCAATATCAACCCACATTGCATGCCTTGGATTAAATTCGTGAAATACCCCACAGAGTAGAAAATATTTGATAAGAATGATTGTTCTCATATACAATGGCCAAAATGTAAGCAAATAAACACCCCTCCTTGCACAAGCTTCAAGGAAATGGAAGTTTACATATAGAATTATTGAGATGGTCCCAACCTTAAATGATTATTATGTCCAAATTTGTATCCCTCCATCAATCGTTTAATTTTAAGTTTCTAATCGAAAATGGGATAAGGTCGAGGCTATGGAATATTTCCTCAGGCCTCTCTATGAGTAAATCCTAATTATATCTTAATTTAAATGCTAAAAAATAAAACAAGCATTTCCCCAACCAAAAATTGGGAAAGAATTTCCTCTATATATTTTATTGATTAAGAGACTTAACAATGTAGTTATTTTCCTGAACGCTCACTATTATTAAAGCTGATACCTTATTTACTTCCAGGCCATTCAGAAATATTATTTTCTCCAATAAAAGAAGAAGAAAAGTAGATTATTTAAAAGTTATAAAAATACATTCGAAATCTTCTGGGAAAGACCCAAAAATTCTTTAAGAAATTTTGGATCCCTATTTTGAGGTATAGTTTTTTTTTACTCTTAAAAACTCCCACAGAATATTTAAAGCCACTTTGTGTAAGATTCCACACGTTTTTGAAGATGAATGAAGCCATTTCTCAGTTTTAAACAAGATTAAACCTTATATAAGCACTGATAAATCCATTGGTTTGTATTATGAAGACTATATATTGGAATTAAAAATGGTCAATAGAATGGTAGTTAGCGCAAGTTGGGAACTGTTTGTGGGTCTCTTTTATCTACTCAATTGGGGCATCTCAGTAGGCGTAAGGGCCCCACTGGAAGCTCCAAGGGTTTTTTCTCCAGTGAATAGAGTTCAAGATTTCCTGTTTATTTTCTGAACCACCAGAACCTCAGGAGGGGAAATGTTGGTCTTCTGGAACACTTGCTGTGGGAATTTCCCAGCCCTGACAGTAATGTTATCCAAATACCTTTCCATTCCAGCCACAAGTGCGCCCTCAGGAGGGGTTTTCTAAGGTGGAAGGAATATTCTCACGTATCAAAGGTCCTAAATTTTGAAAAATAATGTTGACCTTTTTTCTGGTGTCAAATATTGTGAATTCACCTTTAGGAACCTCCCTTCAGATGTAGAATTACATGTTTCAAGTTATTTTTTCTGTTTTTTCTTTTTCATGCCTTGTTTGGCTTTGAAAGAAATTTCAAATTGTTTAAGTAAAAGTTTCTATGAATTATAAATTGTGTAATAGAAAGATATAGAAAAAAAACTGAAAGAAAATCTGTCAAATAAAATTTTTCATTAATTCACATTCTGTATTTGTAGAGATTGACTCTACAGGATGGAATTAACAATGGGAAAATTATTCAAGGAATATGATCCCTTTCCAAAAGTTATTTTTCACAAAAAATCATTAAACTCAACAAAAAAAATTAATTTTTTACAAAAAGAAAGTCAAGGTTCTATTTTAAATTCAAATATAATTATCAATGTTAGATGACGGCTCACATTGGAAAGGGAATGAAGAACATTAATGGAAGTCAAAAATAATGGGTTTTATGATGAATTTCAGAATTATTTATTCAAACATAAATTTATTTTTGAGATTCAGAATTTTTTATAATTCTGCCATTATAGAATTCCTTCCAGAAAATGACTGTGAGAAATTTAAAAAAAGTCTTTAAGAACACCTTACACAAGGGGTTTACTGAAATGATTGCAAATCATCTAATACTTACTCCAGTAATTTACAGATACAGAATGATGAGTTTTCCAGGGATATTTTTTCAATAAAGACTTCCAGAATTTCCCAAACCCTAGAAAATTTCTGTTTCTTTCTTAATGAATCTGTGGTCTGGGGCCTTCCCTCTAAAGGTATTCTCAGGGGAAACGCCATTTATTTGGCAATGGGGACCAGCCTTAGTAAAAATATACAAACTCTACTGCATATTTTTCCCGAGCCAATTATACTCTGGATAACTAGGATTATTAATCCTTCTCGATCTCACTATAAGGGAGATAGAAAAATAACTCAATGATTGTAAAATTTTTCAAGCAATTAAATTAAAACAAGCAGTAAAATAAGAAGCACAAGCACGGGAGCGTGACAGACAGAAATAGAATCACAAACAAAACTACAGTGAAGAAACAATTACTCGTCCATTTCTTTCATAATTAAGCCAATCGTTCGGATAGATAAGGCAAGAAATTGTGTGAACCCAAAAAAGCATTAATAGGGAGTTTTAATTGTCCACTATTTGAGAAGACCCATTCCATAGATTCCAGAGATGCTAGAATACCTAAATAGCATAACACTATTCTCGACATATTAGGGAAGTTACCAATTATTCTCTTTCACTAAGAATTAATTTCCGCATGAGTTAAAATGTCTTTAAGGATTACTAAAATGGGACTTACCTTCCTGTAGTCCAATATATTTTCCATTTTGGAAATAGGATGGATTTTCTGAAAGTATTTCAGGAATTTTTCTGTGTTTATGCTTGCGTAATCTTGTTCTGATTCAATATGCATTTTGTTAAGGTGCTTGATTATTTTATTAATTTTCTCTCCCTCACTTGGGTAATTGTGGGAACTGAAACCCAGCGGAAATCGGAAATTCTTAAAGGAATCCGCGTGAAAGGAGTAAAATTGGGAATACATAATGATGAAGATTGCCTTTGAAAAATGAGGTAGTACTGAAATTATTTTGAAGATATCTTTATTGTGTGTTTTATTTAATAGCATGACTATTAAGGAATCATAATTTTCTACCTCTGAAAAATGGCTCAGGAATTTTCACATGCACCGTGAAAAAAGGAATAATCTGGGGGTACGTGCTTCAGGATCAATATAGCTCCCAATATGGGTATCATTTTGAATGGAACATGAGTTCAACCCTGTAATTATTTCATTTTCTTTTCATCCAAACTAGAATACATTTAAATAAAAGTAAAATAATAACCAATTATTTTTATTGTTTGGACAATAATAAATTCCCCAGCTTATATAAATATTCAATAAGCTTAAAAAAGAATATTCAAATAATATAATTATATCATAGAAATTATTTTGAGTTATTTTCAGACCAAAGATAATTCTAAGCTATACCAGAAGGTATGACTGAAGTACTTCAAATCATGTACATTTGGTTAAATTCAATTAAATAAATATAAACAATTATCATCTTTTATGTTTCCTGATTCTTTTATTGGGTCAACATAAATTTTTAGCATCATTTCAAAAACGCAATACCTGTATCTGAATTATTTGTAATTTTTGGATTCCACCAAAAAGCTGCCATTTTCTTGTATTGACCTTCCACACATCAATTGACATATCCTTATTTCTAGGATATAACTTTCTGATATTTTGATATAAAAACAACTTCGTAGAGATTATTGAATATTTAAAATACATATTATTTTTTGAGATTTCATGAAGTTAAAAAGCTTATAGTAGAGTGATCTCCTATGTATTGTAATAAGCTTAAAGCTCTTCAATTAATAGCTGAAATATGCATCAGACTTATTTATCCTCATAATTGCTAGATTTTGTCTGTCAATACCCCAACAATTAGGCCTTGCGCTTAATCTTCATAATAATTTTTTTCTTATCAAAGGAAAATTTTCCCTGATATCTGGAATTTAAGAGTTCTCAAAGTAATACATGCATATTTATTGACATCCGATATGAATCTTCCCAGTTGTTGGCCTCCATATATGGGTTTTGTTTTGGAAATAATTCATTTGATAAGTGAGAGATAAATTTGCAATACTCAAACTCTCACTCTTTATTCAAGGAAATTGACTTTTTCAAAGCAATCAATTAAAAATGATATATCATCTTACTTTAGAAATCTCTGAAAAATATTTCATACAAAAAAGAACATCTCATCATCAACTTTACACTAAATGAGATAGCTCTCAATTTCAATTTTATCCTGAAAGTTTGAAGTCAAAAAATTGGAAGTGAAGGGTTTCAGGTTTTCTCAATTTTTTGAGTCCATTTAATTTTTTCCATAAGCTCATTATTCCATAAGCTATTCTTTATTGCAGAATTATTTCCAATTTGTGTACAAAATAAATATTAAAAATATTTATATTCACTTTAATAAGTGTAATAACAATAAATTGGGAGATCTGTAATCTTTGAAGCTAACTGGCTTCAAAAAAGACACAATTTACTTTTTATTCAATGTATGGATAATATTTTCTGGAGAGTTTTCTCAGAAATTCAATTTTTGAAAGGTTTTACTATAGCTAAAGCTTGATTCTTCAGGGTGGATATCCTGACCAGAAATTGAAGCAATTCTGCAAGAATTTGTCCTTAATTTATTTTCAGAATTATTTTATTGTTATGAAAGGAATCCAAAAATTAAAAAAATTATATGTATATATGTAGTTTAGAGAAAACAACTCCCAACTCCCGTGTGTTTCATTACCCTTTCCTGCTCAAACATTTTCAGAGATAGTTTACCCCTTCATAAATCTATTAATTGACTTACCATTAGATAGAGGATCATTTATTTTTTAATTTTCTGAATTCTTTCTTTTTCGAATACATATAATATCCCACCATGAAGAATAAATTTTTGAAAAATCGAGGGCTGTATCATCAGAAATCGGGGAGTGCTCAATATGTCTAAAAATAACAAATAATTAACTTTTCCTCAGGAGTGATCGGTACTCATAAGTCACATTATATATTTAGCTTTAATAAAAGAAATAAGCTGTTTTACAAACTATATGTCAAGATAGCCCAAAAAGATGAGAAATTTTGAAATGAAAGTATCTGGAGATGTGCCAGTATTTCAGATTTTTTCCCTCTTGATTTAGCTTTGATCAATCATCAATCGAATATTTTGAGATTGATAAATACAATGGTAAATCGAGATATGCATTTCTGTATTTTATGAGATTTTATGGTAGCATAAACTCCTTTAGATACATATAGCTAGTTCCTCCATGTTTATAAATGCCCTTAAGAGTCAAAATATTTCACCTAGGTTCCTTCACAAGCCACATACTAAATTTGGGTTTTTTACTAAAAAAGGTTATTAATAGATTAAACATAGCCATTGTTAAAAGTGATTTAATGAATGTTTCTTAAAGAATGAAACTAATGAAAGATTAAAATCTTCCTTTAATGGCACATAATCTCAATTTTTGGGGTAAAGAAATTCTGAAGGATCAAAATTTACTAAATCTGTAAAGAAAAACCTGCTCATGTGTTATAGTCTCATTTTGTCATTATTTAATATATAATAACAGAAATAAAATGATTCGCTTCACCATAGCATATACCCAAAATATTTATTTTAAAGTATAACCAAAGAACTTTTGTAACTTTGGGATCTCAAAGGTATATCATCTAATTCTCCTTCAAATATATTGGGGCTCCGAGAAAAATTAAGTTCTCAAGTTTCTATTGACAGCAGGAAAAAATGAGTCAATCTTTTATTTTGAAAACACATGATAGAACATGATACTCTCAAAGGGAGGATATTGGAATGCCTAAATAATTATAAAAAACAATTAAATTCCCAATTTTGTATTAAATTTTCAGATATAAGCTGAAAATGTTTCTACCAGAAAATCTTCTGAAATAATCTCTCAATTATAAGGAAATCATGATTATTTTATTCTCCAATTTATATATTGAAACCATTCGATTACAAGAATTTTTCAAGAATACTTCTGTGACCTGTATTAATTTCTGTATATGTCATCTGTTTGCAAAGATTCTTTTTCATGAAACAAAACTTGGTAATTTATATCATTCAATTGGATTAATTGTATATATATATATATATATGAGTGAAATTGGCATAAGCTAACTGCAGTATACTAAGTGAACCCTTGGAGAAAAATTATTTGAATTTATTCAATCCATTTGAGATAAGTATCGAGTTGAGAATTAAAAAAATATTCTTTTTGATACCTCGCTGAGAAATGAATTCTCATATTCCTAAAAAGAATTACAGAAATATACTAGTTGTGAGAAAATTATCCTGTAAGATAATCTGGGACCTAGGAAGGTAATATGCTTGATGGAAACATTCAGAGATAGTGTATGTATTTCAATCTGTAGCTATTGGCATGAAATTCCTAATTGTCAGAATATCAAGCTCCTTGATAGAATATATGACAAAAATAAGTCATTATGGGAACTTTATCCCATCCATTTATGTGAGGATGGTAAATTCCTAAATTTTTTTGCAAGGTAATCAAGCTGAAAATGATTGGTTTTTATTGACTAAGAAGTTTCAAATTCATCTTCAATTTCTACCCAAACTCACTTGTAATGATAAATAAACTTTCAACCAGTGTAAATATGATTGATTTTCTAATATGAAGCTATACCAGACTCTTTGCTTTAAAATGTTTGAAGCTTATCAGAAGCACAAATACAAGAGTCTATGTAAAAAAGTAACAATATTTTATTATTAAGAAAGGAATATTATTTATTATAATATAATTTAATAAGTATTTTATTTTAATTAATAAGAATATTTTTTTTCTGAAATCTAATTTTTCACATCAATTGATAATTTGATATATCTTAAAATATCAAAATTTTAAAACATAGTTCCAAAGAATACTTATATTAAGTGAATCTGTATACTGTGGATAATTTCTGGAAGGTTTTTCTATGAAACTCTTGATAATAGTATCAAATATCAAGAGTAATATGACTTTCCTGAGTAGAAAATATAATATAATTAAATATTATAACCACATATTGATATGATTATTAAAAAAAATTATATATAAAAAGATCTAATTATTATTAAATAAATTGATAATAATAAAATCACAATAATTATAATGAATTGTAATTGTGCCATTATTATTATAGTAACTGACAGTTATAATAATAAGCATGTATAAAGCTCTTAATGAGACAATTATACATGGAAAATAATGATATTTAACCAATTATAAATAATGAATATTGTTTATAAGAGAATTATCTCACACACTATTCAGAGATAAATCTTATTGAAAAATTCTATGTAAAAAAACTAATACTATATAAAAAACATAAAGAGTTTTAGAGAAAACTTACTCATAATATTTATTTAATACAATAAGTCAAAAAACAAAGGCTGTAGTATTAAAAATGTTTATCATTAAAAAAAATTCCAAAAATCAATATTTTGAAAGATAACAAAATTTTCCAAGATAAAAAATGAGATTTAAGAGGTTTGCAGAGGAATTTGTGTATTTTAAAAGATATTTAAGACAATAATTTTATATCATAAAATGTATTATTGGTGATTACAAAAATAAGATAATTTCTATAATTTCAATTGTTCAATTTCAAGATTAATAAAGAATCAAATACTTGAGAAATAATTTGATAAGATGATTTTATATTTAACAAAGCTTTACCTGTTTAAATGTCTAATATGTTTGGAATGATGATTTGTTGTTGGCAAAAAAGGTGATTTAAAGGGCCTTTTTATGCCTGCAAAGCCTCTGTTGTCATTACCAATGGATATAGAGGGAGCTCCCAAGTCAAGACTGAAAAACTATGCTTGAAAATAAGTTTCTTAACTTAGGTTAACTTAGTTTTAATCCCAGTTTAAAGTTACCAGTGTTATTCTTAACTCCAAGTAACTTTAATCCTCTTTTTCATTAACTATTTTAAGCTTAACTATTAAATTAGCTTATTAATTTTAAATTTCATCACATGAAAAACTTAAAAATGAAGTTTCAAGAAGAAATCTCTTAAACTGGATTTTTAATTAATTCTTAAAGATATCTTAATTTTCTCTAAAAATGATTAAAAAAGTCAATTTAAAGTCTAATTATCAATTAAATCTGTTTATAAAATATACTTAAGCTTTCATTTTTACACAGAAAGAGTTGAATTGTAAGCTGGATGAAATTTTCATGTGAATACATTAAGAATTAGATTTTTAACAAATTTTTGAAGTTATTGCTATTTTTTCACATAAAATAGCAATACACACGAAACCTCAACTTCTGATAAGGTTTTAACACTTATAAATTTAAATTATTAAGCTTATTTAAGCTTTTACAGTTCTTAAAACCTTAATTACAAGCTTGAATGTTGGGATTTACCCTTTGGAAGCTTGAAATCCCTGTCCAAATTGGGATAAAACCAGTTTGAACTTTAAATTTGGATCAAAGTCTAATATTAAGGCTTAAATAAGGTTGAAAAGCCTTAATTGAGTCCTTCAATATCAAAAAAGCTGGGTACCCAAGCTCTACTTGGTCCTTTTTCTTTGTCCCACCTTTCTGCGTGGTTTTTTCCCTTTTATTTATTTAAAGCCATACTATGGCCTTAAACCACTTTGAATTGAGCTCACACAGGATTTACATTTTTTCTGGAAAATCCTTAGCCAATTCAGTAAATATACACAATGCCTCAATTTTGGATAAAATTTTGGTAATTTTGAATAAACCTTATGCAACTGTAAATTTAATTTAAATTTAACAATTTTAGAAAAATGTTAAAAGAACTGCAATTTTACTGTGAGATTATTCAATCTTCTAATAACATAAGAAATAGCAATTTTTTGGGTTTAACACCCTATGGGTCTATCCTAGGTTATTTTTGGTGTAAAATCCAAAAAATGACATAATAATTATACCTTTGTTCATCCAAAATAAATTTATACTTATTTTTTGTTATTTTTTGTTTTAAATCCAATTAATAATTCTGTTTAAGACAAAATCAAATGTATTAAAAGTCATTTGTGGCCTTATGGGTATGTCATACATATTCCACGTGCTCACATTCCCTACCACAAAAAAGATTGTACTACAATTTTTCATTGAATAGTATACCCCCAATTGAATTGGTGGGGTATAATACACTGTCCAACCTATCTACTGATAGTTTCAAGTATTCAAAGCACACAAATCAGAATTTTTATTGAGGAATTGGTCTTCTCTCATTTCTGAATCTTCTGAGAAATTTCTGGTGATCATTCATTTTACTTTCTGAAAGCCACTCATCTTGATGTTGTGGGTTTCTGTACCTGACTAGGTATTCTATTTCATTTTTTACCCTAAGTCTTCTTTCTTTTATGACTTTTAGTACCTTTTTCTCTTCAATTTCATCAAGTGGTGGTACGTTTAAGGGTGTTTCATTTCTTAAAGGAAATAATTCCTTATCACTTGAACTGTAATGCTTTACTAGGCTGACAGGGAAATTTGACTGTTTATTTTCCAATTCTCCTGACAGTTTGACTTCTACTGAATTTGTCTCATGAAGATATTTAATAATAAATGGTCCTGTGAATGAATCGTTCAATTTCTTTGGGTCTTTAATATTATCAAAGTGCAAGGTTGAAACTAGTGGTAAGTCCTTTACTTTGAACTCTGGGGTTCTATGACTTTTATCCCACTTTTTGTTAGTATATTCAAAGGAATAAGTAATGCTTTTATTTTTATTATTCCTCACTTTATCAAGAAGTAATTTAAGGCTTTAAGCAGTTTGATTAATATCAACTAAGCCTTTCTTCAAAGTATCAACTGGAAGTTTAGGGTTCCATCCTCTTTCCAACATTGCAGGAGTTTTGCATTTTGAAGCATGGATGGAAGTCTTTTAGGCTGATTCTAATTCTGCTATAAGTGTACAACAATCATGGGTAAATTCATCAGAATATTTTAATTCCAAGCCATAAGCACAAAATTTTCTGATAATATCATCAAGAGTCTGAATCATTCTTTCTGCAAGTTCATCAGTTTGAGGATGGTAAGCTTTTGAGAGTGATCATTTTGTACCCAAACGCTTATGCAGATTTTGGGTCTCTATCACTAATGGTATTTTTGAAGTGACCAGTATGAGATATCACTCTAAAAGAGATGTATCCATACCTGTGTAATCTTTATAACATGGTAAAAAGATTGAATTTTTTATGTACCTGTCTACAATAGCAAAACATGCATGGTAACTCTTTTCACCACCAGTTGGTAAGGCAGTTACCCAATGAATATGACCCACTACCCATGGGGAAGTTGATTCATGGATATTAATCATCAATCCAAATCTTTTACCAGTATATTTATTGGCCTTTTGACACCTGTCACAACTATGAAAGTATTCAATGACATCTTTTCTCCAAGATGGCCACCAAGCACAAGTCTTAATTCTTTCTATTGTTCTGTCTTCAGACAGATGTCCCGAATAAATGTTGTGATGGCACTCTAGTAATATTGTGTTAATTAAAATTCTACTACATAATACCATTACAAATGTGTGTTTAGACCTATGATACAAGATACCATCAAACAAATGGTATCTTCCATTATCATATGATTTTTTCCATATATCATCTAAAGAATTATCCAAAGCTGTATCTTTACAATCTTTTTCAAGTATAGAATTAATAATATGGCTATTATTATCTTGCTTATATCTTCCTCTCACTTCTTCAAATAATGCTGTCCCCACATCTGTTATTTTGATTCCTTCAAGTGGAATTTGAGGTTTTGCACTTGCAGGATCATAAGCAGAATTTTCAGATGTATTGGGTAATTCCAATCTACTAAAAAAATCAGAATTCTTTTGAATATTGCCATATTTATGTACTATTGTCATATTTCCTCTATACTACTGTATATCAATCTGCCAGCTTAACATGTGTCTGCTAGTAGTTTTCATGTTAATAAGTGATTTCACAGCATTACAATCAGTAATTACCTCAAAACACTACCATCAAGAGAATAATGAAGCTTTTCCAGATCCCACACAAGGCAAAGTCACTCCATTTTGCTTGCTCCATATCTAGCCTCAGTAGGGTTTATTTGTCTTGAGATAAAACAAACTGGTCCTTAATAAGGCTTTTCATTAACAATTTGAACTTTATTAAGGGCTTCCCCTAAACCTTAATCACATGAATCAATATACAGATTTAAAGGAAGTTTCCAGTCTGGAATCAGTAATAAAGGTGCATTGGCTAAGGCATACTTGATATTTTTCATATGCTTGAATCCTTTCTTGTGTCATTTCAAAGACAGTTTGTTGATCACAAATTCTTTACAATGATTTGTCATGGATTTCAAAATATTTAAGGTGTTTCCTGTAATAACTAGAAAGCCCCAAGAAAGACATTATTTCTTTTTTTTCTGAGGTGTTTGTTTCAGTAAGACTGAAGCCAGTTTTTTTTATCAATACCTAGGCTAAGTCCTGAAACTACATGTCCTAGAGCTTTCAACTCATGAAACCCAAAATCACCTTTTTTGAGAGATATTTTTATGTTCACTTGAAGAATTTTTTAAGTACTAATGAAAGTCTCTCTAAATGAAATTTCCAGATTTCTGAAAAAAAAAAAATTTCATCAATACAAATGATTGACCATCCCTCTGATGATTCCTTTGGAAAGATGAAATTAATCATCCTTTTATAATTAGAGTGTGCATTTTTAATTCCAAATAACATCCTCAAATATTAATAAATACCACAATGAGAAATTATTCTCAATAATTTTCCAGCATGACTAGTCAAAACATTCTTATGGAAACCTTAAAGGCAATCCATGGAAGTGATAAATATTTCTTTGGATAATGGAGTCAAAGTCTCATGGATTCTAGGAATTGGATACCTGTATGGAATAGTATAGGTGTTCAATTCTCTAAAATCACCAACCGTCCTTTATAAGTCATTATTCCAAGTAGTTATTACCAGGGTTGTGACTTCTACTTCCTCATTATGTCCAATGTTTCTAAGAACTCCCAATTTCATAAGCTCATTAATATGAGTTTCCAAGGCTTCTCTAGCTCTGGGAAGTTCTGGGTAAGATGGTCTTCTTAATAGTGGAGGATAAGGTCTTTCCACATTAAGCATAATGTATACCTCATGGTCCTTAATATCCCCTAGTGGTGCATTATCAGAATCAAAGGTTTCTTCATATTTAAATAAGAGCTCAATAAGGTCTTCCTTCCTCTCCAATGTTAATTCAGGACTTATTTGTGCTTCAATCAATTGTTCTGTCACAAATTTCTCCTTATTAACATTTTTTACTTGTTTAATTACAGTTAATTCTTTTTTTATAGAGGAAAATCAAATCTTTGTCTTTTATTTTCCCCTATAGTGAAATATTCATCTTTGTGATCATTAATATCAATACTATAATATTGAGATAATCATTTCCAAGCACAAAATGTTGTGAAGTGCAGTTATCAATAATAACAGAATCAACCTTCATTCTGATACTTCCTTCAGGGTGAGTAAATATCATTTTTGATTCAACAATACCCAAAGGGTACGTATCTTGGCTAGCATATCTGAGTTTTATACCTTCATTTGGCATCAATTCTTCTTGAAAATTGGTATAGATTCTGTCAAGATAGCTTTTACCAGAACAAGTGCAGAAAGAACCTGAATCAAGGTGGACCTTGGTGTCTCTGTTTTTTATCACAATATTATTGATACAATATGATCCAGCTGTATAGCCTTTACCTCTAGCAGGCTTGGTTTTCTGAGTTTTAGCATCTTGTACATGTATGAGATCCATACATTAATCACTATATTGTGGTAAGTTAGTATGCACTTCTGTGACTTCAAAGGATACATTAATGTTTTCTATACTAAGTTCATCTGGTGGTTCTTCTTCTTCAGAAGTCTCAGAATCACTTTCATTTACTAATACATCATTTTTTTCTTTTGTGTCGTCAGTTTTTTCAATTTCTATCTCATTGAATTTTGTTTTCTTTTGACAAGTATTTTCCCAAATGAGATGTACTTCCACATTTATGACATTTCAAAGGAGCTCTTTCTTGTGGTTTATTTGGTCTTGAAATTGGTTCTCCACTATTTGTATTGTCTATTGGGTGCTTATACCAATTTGTATCAATTTTTTTTCCTGGTAGTTATTTCCTCCATGTCATTGATATCATTGTCTGTAGAGAAAGGCTCAATAAATCTGCTTCTTATAGCATGCTCAAGGTCACCCCCACATTTTCTTAATATCCTCTTCCATATAATTGTCCCAGACATATCAGGACAAAGGGCAGTTGATCTGTCCTTCTGTTTAAGAAGCTAAGACATGGGCCTGTCCCTCTCAATATTGAAATTGGCTTCTTCAAAATAATTATCCATTTTTAATTCTCCAGGAGGCATTTTACCATTTGGAAATAATTTGTTCTTTCCACCAAGGCCAGGAATTTTCACCATGGTCTTGTCTTATCTTATAATACCATTTCTTGGCTGATTTGGTAAATAATGAGTGTAATCAGACACTTATGTATTCATCTTCTATGTTAAAGTCTTCTTTTCACATATCAATTGTTTTAATAAATTCTATATTATTATATTCTCCTTCACCACTGAAGGTTGGCCATTCCTCTAATCTGGGAATTTCTTTAAAATCACAGGAAGTTTCCACTTCTACATTTATTGAAATTGTATGATGTAAATCATTATTCAAGTTCAACAAATTTATGTCAAGAATTGTTGTGGACTTCCTTTGAAACTCGTCTTTGAGTGATATATTCTTAATACTTGATTTAATATCTTCTTTCAATTCAAGTCTTGATTTTTCACTTTTTTTAATTGTTCTTTGAAAAGAGCTGCATTATGACCAGTTGAATTTTCCAAGTTTTGTACTTTTATTATTAAATCTTTTAATTTTTTAGTAATAAGAGAAATAGAATAATCATTTGGTTTATTGATCAAATTAACTTTGGACTAAATTCTCTCACAAATTTGCATCAAAGAAGAAATATTTTCTTTATTCACATTTTCTAGGCAAATAATGGTCTTTTGTGATTCTTGCACGTTTAAAATCTCTCTAACCAACTTTTTTTGGATATCTTCAAAATTTTCAAACTTTGCTAAATAATTTTCATTAAAAGTTTGTATGTGGGATACAAGAGTTACAAGGTCTATTTCTTTGAGAAGTATTAATTCATTCTTTCTTTCTTATTGTTTTTGAATTCCATCAAAGCTCTTGGCATATTGAACACCTTTTCCATGGCTGTCTTCTCTCTCTTTTGTATTCTGTAATTCTGTGGGTAAGGTTTGGTCCACTCAGGCTTTGCCTTTCCCTTTTCCTTTTGCTTTCCCTTATGATTTCTCTTTGGGGTTTTCTTACCCTTTTTTTCCCCTTTTTTAGGCAGATTCTTGATTTTGGAGGCTTGAGGAGCTTCCACTGGGCTGTTGTAACTCTTTTGAACTAACTCTTTCTTCTGGTCCTCCGACAAAATGCTTTGGTTTTTCAACAAAGCTTTTATCTTTTGGACTTTTCCTTTGCAAGACATGGGTGTCCAAGCCTTCAGAAGGTCTTGAGTCTTTTCTGGGCCCATAAGCTTTTTAACTTGATGATAAGAGCTTATTGTGCCTATCCAAAGGCTTGAAAGAAGTTTCCACTCCTTCTGCTTTTCTGCCATAAACCTTTTCTTGTACTGAGACTAGTATATCTTCACTGTTTCCTTCTGGAAGTTGTTCAGACCTGATAACAGTAATTGCAGTTATTTCAGCTTCTGGACTCTAAATAAGAGTGTCAAAGGTGCTTTCTAACCTTTGGTAACTGGTAAAATCTCTGTAATCCTCCATTTGTGCCTCTCCTCTGGGCTGAAATACTTGTCTTTTAAATTTATGACTTGAATGTCCTGGTCCAGATCCATTTTATTGGATTGAGTAGTTACTTCCACTTCTAGTAGGAGCAATTTCACGTCAATTTAAAGAAAATCAGACTAAGGAATGGATTGAATTCACCTTCTGCACCATTCAAGGGTTCTTTTTTAAGTAAACCCCTTTGTACTGCACTGTTTTAAATTTCAATACTTGAATATGCAATGCTAAAGTCAGAAGTGCTTTCACTTATGGATGCAACTAGAGAAAACAAATAATAGAAGTTTTTTCATTTATGAATAATAATAAAAATAACTTATTTAACTTAACTTCTTGAATAAAGTTGTTTTGATGTAATTTATGGCAAATTATGTCAAAAATAAGGAAAAATGTCTGAATAGTAAAGAGAAATACTTTTAAGTAAAGATTTTAACTTTTGAGCTTTCTTGTGTGATCTTATTATTTTCCTTGAAGAAATAACAATTATTCAATTAATAAGCTATTAATCAAAATTATATTATGATTCACTTTATACTAGAATAACTCAAGGAGTAAACTTCAAGTCTGTGATGTGAAACGCTACTATTTGAACAATATAAATTTATTCCAAATAACTCAATAGATTATTTTTTCAAACAATATTTACAAGAAAAAGAACTTTCTTGATATTATAAAGATTATTTGTAAGGGATAAGTCCCAAAAAAGCCAAAATTAAAGTAAATACAGAAATCGTATGTCAAAAAACAGTAAATTAAGGTATAGAATGTGATTTATGTCTCAAAAACTGGATAAAATCATGACCAGGCCCTAAAATTTAAGGTTTTTCTATAAAATGTTTGATGATATTATCAAATATCAAGAGTACTATGACTGTACTTGTGAGCCTTAGAGGTAATTTCATATACCCAAAAGACCACAAATACAAAATTAACATATAAATATAAATAAAATAAATTTATTTATATTATTAAAATGAAAATCAAAATATAAATATAAAATTCTATTCAAGATAAAAAAATTTAATTACAATTTAAAAATAAAATTACATTAAATTTTGGAATTATAAAATTACATTTATACTTGAAAAAATTAAGTAAAAATGAAATTTTAACAAAATTGTGAAAAAATAAATAAATTTGGAAAAAAGTTAAATAAAAATTATTATAACTTTTTATCCAATAAATAAACATATAAAAATTATCTCACCATTGGATTCCTCATAAAAAATGAGGTGGGGTCACCTCTGAGTGAAATTCTTGTAACTCAACTCTAAATAAGCTTAAATTAAGTTTTTAGTATTTTCAATACAAAAGTTGGAAATCCTCAAAACTTTAATTTAATTCACACCACATGTGGTGTTAACCATCAATTTTTGTGCTAAAATTGAGGTGTTGTGTTTAGTTTAGAAGTTATGAGGAATTGAAGTATTTTCAATTGAATTCAATTGAAATGTCAAAATGTGCGCATGTATTACATAAGTGAACTTTGATTTACATATGAGGTATCAATTATTACTGTATTGTACTGTAAAATTCAATTGAATTACATATGTAAATTATAAGTATAATACATGATGAGGAATTAAAGGAAAAATAAATTGGAAAGATTAAATTTGGGGGGGAAAAGGAACTCCAGCTCTAAGGGGGAGCTAGACCCCCAAATTCCTTGCTGACAGGCGTGGGATGTCAAAATTCACGCAAAAGTTCAGCACTTTTGCCCTGGAATTGAGTTACAGGGTCTGTGGACTCAATTGATGATGAGGTTTTGATACCAACTGGGGTAGTTTTAGCTGTTGCCAAGAGGGTAAAACTACCCTTAAGATATAACAATCATAGTAAAAACAGTTTAACTGGTTTCTACGCCTCTTACACACATTCTGACGTGTTTTGAAGGCTCTAGGCCAGGTATTGCTATAGTAATGGCTGATTTAAGGGTCTAAAATGGCTAAAAATGGCTTAAACCAGCCTTTTTTGGTCTAAACCAGGGTTCAATGATGCCATAATTGGCGTTTCTGTTGTCAGACTGTTTTTCACGACTGACAAGAGTAAATTTTACTTTTAGAGTAAGAGAATTGATGGCTATAAAAGAATGTCTTCTTTTCCCCACTTTTCTCTTCATGTTAGAATCTTTTCCTTTTATAATTAGTTTAAAAACTGTTAAACCAATCAATAAGAGATTCCAACCACCTTTATTAAATCATTTTAAACCTTTGAACCATGTGAAAAAATCATTATAATCATTGTTTTTAACTCTTATAATAATTTTTACCCTTGAACCACCCCAAAAGTGAATTAAAGCATCTTTCATCACTGTAAACTTTGTCACTTTGTTTCCAAATTCACTCTGGTCACTTTTGGGCGTGTTTTCTCTTTAATATTCTTTTTAAAGACTTTGTTCCTTAATTAATTGCTTGCAGTTCTTTTCTCAATTAATTCCAATTGAAATTGCTCTTGAAGAAATTTCTTTTGTAGCCTTAAATATCTCTTGTAGAGTAGTTTTGGATAAATTTTTATTGTTGGTAAAACAATAAGTCTTTATAATATTATTGTTTTATACTAATAAAGCTATAAACAATAAAATAGGCGTGTTTTCTCTTAAAAATAATATTTCATACTATTTTTAATTTACTCTTACCTTATACAAATTTTGAGGACAGGAAAAGTACTTGATTTTTAATCAAAGTTTCATATCCACACCTTACAGTACTCAGTATAAAATATGATATAATTGAATATTATAGCAACAAATCAATATAATTATTAAAAATAAATATATAAAATAAGTTGTTTTATTATTATTGAATAAATTAATAATAAGAGAATCTTAATAATTATAATAAATTCTAATTATTCTATCATTATTATAGTCACTGACAGTTATGATAATAAGAATGTATAAAGCTCTTAATGAGACAATTATATGTGGAAAATAATGATATTTAACCACTTATAAGTAGTATTAATATCATTTTTAAAAGAATTATCACACACACTGTGCAGAGATAAGTCTTATTGAAAAATTCTATATCAAGAAACTAATACTAGATAAAAAAGACATAGAATTTTAGAGAAAACTTACTTATAAAATTTATTTGATACAATAAGTCAAGAGACAACAGTTATTATATTAAATAACTTTTATGAGTTAAAAAATACACCAAAAACAAATATTTTAAAATATAAAACAGCTTTTTATGATAAAATATAAGATTTAAGAGTTTTTAAGAGGAATTTATAGAGCTTAAAAGATATTTAAGACAATAATTTTATATAGTAGAGCTTATTATTGGTGATCACAGCAAAAATCTAATTTCTATTATTTCAATTCTTTAATTTTAATATTAATAAAGAATAAAATACTTGAGAAATACTTTGATAATATGATTTTATCTTTAATAAACATTTACCTGTTTAAAGGTCTAATATAATTGGGATGATCATTTTTTTCTGGAAAAAACAGTTATTTGAAGGCTCTTTTTATGACTTCATAGCAGCTCTTATTATGCATAAGGGATATAGAGGGCGTGCTCAGGTAAAAACCAAAAAACCATGCTAGAAATAAGGCTCTTAACCTAGTGTAACTCATTTTTAATTCCAATTTAAAGTTACCAGTTTTATTCTTCACTCCCTGTAACTTTAATTTTCTTTTGGATTCATTATTCTAAGCTTAGGTATGGAATAGGTTTATTCATATTAAAGTTCATCACATGAAAAACGTAAAAATAAAGTTTTGAGCAGAAATCTCTTGAACTGGATTGTTAATTAATTTTTAAATAAATCTTAATTTTCTTCATAAATAATTGAAAGGGATAATTTCAAGGCTAATTACCAATCAAAACTTCTTATAAAAGATACTCAAAGCTTAATGTATACACAGATAACATTTAATTGTAATATGTGTGAAAGATTAAAGAAAATCCATTAAGAGTTTGATTTTTAATGAATTTTTGAAGTTATTGCTATTTTTCCATGTGAAATGGAAATACAAACCAAAAATTAACTTTTGATAAGGTTTTAAAACTTATAGCTTTTAAGGTTTAAGCTTATTCAGGCTTTGAAAGTTCTTGAAACCTTGATTACAAGCTTGCATATTGGGATTTACCCTTTCTCAGCTTGAAATTCCTGTTCAAATTGGGATAAAACCAGTTCAAAATTTAAGGTTGGATCAAATTCTGATCTTAAAGTTTAAATATGGTTTTAAATCCTCCAATACAGGTGTACAACCTTAATTGAATCCTTGCAGATCCAATAAGCTGGGTACCCCAGCTCTATTTGGTCTTTTTCCCTTGTTTCACCTTTCTGCATGGATTCTTCCCTTTTTTTATTTAAAGCCATACTATGGCCTTAAACCACTTTGAATTGAGCTCATGCAGGATTTAAATTTTGTCTGGAAAATCCATAGCCAATTCAGTAAATATACACAACACCTCAAATTTGGCTAAAATTTTGGTAAGTTTGCATAGACCTTATATCAGTTTAAATTTAAGCTTATTTAAGCTTAAATTTAAAAATTTCAAAAAAATGTTAAAAAATTGAAATTTTACGTTGAGATTCTTAAATGTTCTCATAACATAAGGAATATCCATCTTTGGGTATAACACCCTATGTGTCTACCCTAGGCTAGTTTTGGTTTAGAATCCAAAAAAGGGATAATAATTATTACTTTTTTTATCCAAAATAAATTTATACTTATTTTTTTTTTAATTAAATGGATGAGTCTGTTTAAGACTAAATCAACTGTATAAAAAGTCATTTGTGGAATTATGGGTATGTCATACATATCTCAAATTCTCCAAATTTCCTTCTTCAAAAACTTTGGCCAAAGCATAAACCATTATTTAAAGTATGCATCAATGAAGCTACTAATTTTTGGACTGAAGTATTGGTATTTAAAGCATTTGTTGGGGTGATGGTTTTATCCCTACACTGTGTGGAAACCTAATATTTTTTGCTTCGAGATTTTTTAATTGTCTTTAGAAGAATATTTTGTTTTATTTTATATTTAAAAGAGTGTAATCATCTAATATCCCCTTTGATACTTATTGTCTTACCACTTCTTTCAGCTCTTTCTTTAAATATGGAACAGACAAAATTCTCAAAAATATAGTTCAATAGGAATCTTGAAGGCTCTTCAATTCAAAAAAGTGTCATGTCCCAATCTAAATCTGTAATAGGTATAATTAAGAATAACATTATGATAAAAACTCCTCAAAAACTCCCATTATTAGTCCTCATAATAATTTCATTTATCATTCATTTAAAAATATATAGATCTTCACCCAGCTGGAGCTTTAGTCATTAAAATCCAATATTCTATATATTGGGCATTAAAGCTGAGCTAGACAATCATATATATGATTAGTATCTTACATCTATTATTTTTATGAAAGTAAAATTAGATAAGGAACCATTATTGGCCTGGAAAAAAATCAAACATTGGTCTATTCAAGCAGCTAATTATCATTCCTCAATCAAATCCACTTGTTACAATATATCTTTTAATTCATTTTCAGTAATATTATGTTATCTCTATATATTGAGATCAACAAGGGTATATACCCAAGTTTTTAAAATTATTTCTCCTTGTACTTAGAAGCTATGTCAAAATGATGTCAAATTATCAGATGGTTTCCTATCAAGTTTTTAGATTGCTATCAGAATTCAAAAATACTTCAATGTAATAATGGGAACTATATCTGAAAAGCTTTATAATAGGTTTTTCTAATTATTTAATCTTGTCCACATAGACTGTTTCAGTTATCAAGCAAGATTTATTGATGTTATGTTTTAAGTTTCAATTTACCCTGTAGCTTTTGAATATCATTAAATCTGTTACCTCAATATAAAAATAAACTGTTCCACTTTCAATTCAGTGTTTCCAAAATTATATATTCTTGTTACTAACTTTGAAATAATCACATTTGTTTTATTTCTTGTTCATTATCAGTTAAATCTGAAGGATATCTTTGGAAATAAATTCAAAGACTTTTTAACAACTTAATGAAATATTTCAGTGAATAAAAGCAAAAAATGATGTTTTATGAACAGATTTGAGAGTATTTTGAAATAATAGCTGGAATATCTACAGAGGCACATGAATTAAGAGCCTCTCGGGCATTCCTTAAAGTCTTGAGATTTTGATATATGCAAAACTAAAGGTTTTTGGAGCCCCTGTACCCGAATTTTGTTTTTGCTGAATAATAAAGGAAAAATAAAAATTAATTTCATTTTTCTCCTATCTCATCAAGGTTAGGAAATGACTTGGAATCTCCCATATATAACAAGGGAAGAAATGAGGGTAAATGTTGAAAAATGAAACCAAAATTATTCCAGAGGGGCTCTGGTAATTCCTTTAGTATCATTTTTCTGAGCTTAATAGATATTTTTTGTATTGATGAATATTTTTTCAAGAGTCTGAGCAAAAAAATCATCAAAAATGATGAATTATAACAATGATTTTATCAGTATCAATCTGTATAAATTGGCTTTCAAAAGATTTCTCTGTATAGATTTCTACTCAAATTTCCATTAAAAATGGAAAGAAACTTGAAAACCTACACATCTCACAAATTTTGAAGCTTCCTTCAGGTAGAAACAGGATGTTTCATTTTTACCAAAATAAGGCTCAGGGATTAATTTGTTTAAATATAATGAAGAACCTTCAGATTATGGTTAATTAGGTCTAATTAATGAAAAAACGACTTATTAGAAGATTTTTTGCTTTTCAGGGAGCTCATTACCATCAGTCTTTGGGATTAGTAATTTTTAAATTTGAAATCTTTTTGATCAATAATTCATAGCATAGGAGGTTAGTGCCACCTTTGTGTCTGTATATAAATTCAAATTTTGAACAAAAATATCCATTTTAACATTTGATAGATACAATATCTCAACTAGGATTTTTTGAGAATCCCAACTTTGATGATAACATATTATACAAAATTTACCCAAGAATTTGCTTTGACTAAGCTCTTACAAATGTTATAACGCTAATGATTGCAATAAATTTGAGAAAAACAAAATCTAAAGCACATATAAAATTACAAATAGAGCTCCTATTCTACACAAAAATCTCAGAAAAATGATTTCTATACTAAGTATATTATCAAATTCCAAGCTTTAGTCTAAATTTTCAAACTTCTGAAATCAATTTTTTTTATTATGAGCTTCTCAATGTAAAAATTCATACAATAAGAATAATCATTCAGATATAGAGAAAGACATCAATTTGGAAGGTCAATTTCTCTTATTATAAGAATTTAAATGATATTTTTGAAGATTTTCACAGCCATATTTTTTGAAGCCTGATATTGAAATATTCAGATAAAATTAGCTTAATTGTAAACTCAACTTCAAGAAAATCTCCAATAATAAGCATAAAATACAATGAAAAGTCTCTACATCCTCATAGTTTCAACTGAATGAGACAAGGAAGGAAAATGAGAATTTTTTGAAGAATGGTTCAAAAGCTCCCCAGCTGTAGTACAAGTCCATGTTTGAAACAGGTTTAAAGCATATTTAGTCATTTGGGAAACCAAGTTTTCTCTTTTAATAAAACCTTTGAAACCAGAAGAGCCCATAAATTTTATTTTTGAAGCACTATTATACTTTTTTGTATGGTATATCATGGTTTTAGAAAAAAATCAAAATATTTAGACTGAATTTTATTATCTTGGGTATAACATGGGTGAGTGATCTTTCAGTTTGGTTTTTTGATCTGGGTTGATTATTTCATTAGACAAAGTTTTAATAAAATAAAAATATCAAGCTTCTTAATATTTCAATGGAATCATAATGACCTTTCTTGAAGCCATATTTTGGGATTTTTATGTAATTATTGGTTTGCATATTTGATGATATTGATTCCATTGTCCTTTGAATTTGACTATGCTCATTTCTATACATATAAATAAAATTGGTCAATTTTTTGAGAATATTATGGGGGATATCAATATTATGAAATTGAAATGAGTAACTTCCACACAATTTCTCAGTTAACTATATTCAAAACCAACCTGTAAATACTTAACTTACACATTTCTCAAAACATTTGGAAAATTTTGGAATTTCACTATATTCCTGATATTAATTTGATCTTCAAATAGGTTTTTATCCACCTTATCTATTCCCATTTTGTTTATCTTGCTTTCATTTCTCAAGGAGATTTTCAAAACTAAAGGAATATCTCTAAATTACTCTCATATTTCATGTTTATCTTCATATGTTTTTTTGGGAAAAAGAAAGATTGGAGATAACTAACACTATAAAATCATTTTTAACAAAATCATATTTTTATCAAATTAAATACCAGAATATCTCAAAGAATAAATCTCAAGTCTTTGATGTGAAAAAGCCACTAGTAAAACAGTAAGATATCATTCCAAATACCTCATTTTTCCTGTTGAACAATATTCTTAAGCAAAATATATTTTCAAAAAGCAATAATTACTAGAAATTATTGTTCAAAAAAAGTTGATAAGCCAAGTATTTGAGTAAATATGGAAATTTCATGTCCTAAGACAGTAAATTAAGATCTAGAATAGTATCAAAGTCCAAAAAAACTGGTCAAAATATGGCCAGGTGCCCAAAGATAAGTTTTTTTTATGAAAAACTTGCTAATATTGATATTATTCAAAATTAATATGACTTTCCTCAGTAAAAATATAATAAAATGAATTACAATAACTGCAAGTTAAGATGATTATTATGAAAATAATATAAAACTCAATATCATCAAATAATTTAACAATGAAAATTTCACTTATTATAATAGATTCTGATCATTCTAGTATTATTATGAAAGTCACTTATAGCTACAATGATAAGAAATATAGAAGGTATCAATGAGAAAATTAAATATTAAAAGCTATGAATAATGTGAATATTATGTATAAGAAAATTTATCTCACATACTGTGCATATATAGCTCCTATAGAGAAATTTTATATAAAAAGCTATTTTAAAATATAAAAAATATAAAAATCCAGATAAAATCTTACTTATAATATTTATTTTAGACAATCAGTCAAGCAAAAACAGCTACAGTACTGAGAAGTGTTTATAAGCTAAAGAAATATTTTCAAGAATAAGACAATTTTCATGTCAAATATGACTCAGGAATCTTCATAAAAGAGGTTTAGATCTTAGATAAATCTTAAATCAATAATTTCATATATATCAAAATCAATTAAAATAAAGGAATTATTGGTTATTTAAAAAAATCTAATCTAAATTCCAATATTTCATTTATTGATCAAAAATTTACAAATAATCATATAACTGAAGAATTAGTTTTGACAAGATATTATTTCATATTTAACAAAATATCATCAATTTTAAATTTCCAGTTAATTGATTTATGATTATGGAAAAAATATGGAAGGCTTCTTTTATTCCTGTAGGAGATTTTCAAACAAGAAATAACTGATATATTGGGTGTTATCAGATTGAAACTTGAAATCCATAGTCAAAAATAGAGATCTTAAAATAAGGAAACTTATTTTAAATATGATTTTGAAGATACCGGTTCTGTTCCTCACTCCAAGCAGGCTTAGTTGTCATTTATGCATATTTATTATAGCTTTAACATTCATAAATTTATATTTTTATTGAGTTTCTTCATAAGAATAATACAAGAATGAATTTACAAGCAAAAATATTTAGCTATAGGCTTTTGATTGATTTTATAAAATTTATTTTTCAATCTTCAATTTTAGTTTAATTGGCTAATTCAAGGAGTAATTACCTACAAGTTTTATTTGTAAATTTAGCTTAATCCTTTCTCCATACACAGATAAATATATATATATATATTTAGCTCTCCAAAAAGTTCATCAACATTTGAATTTATTTATTTGTTCCACAAGATTCAGCAGTCTACACAAAGCCTTAGCTTTTGATAAATCTTCAATGGTTTTTGGGCTTCTTTAGGTTTTGAGAGGTTTCTAAAATTCAATTACAGCTTATTTAAGAGGGAGGTGCCCCTTGGAAACTTTAAATTTCTATCCAATGTGAGTCAAACCATATTAGACCTTAATTCTACATTCAAATTATAATCTTAAATCTTATTAAAATTTGAAAATCCCTCAATACAGATGTAAAACCTTATTCCAATCATTGCATATCCAAAAGGCTGAGTACCCCATAATCTTTTAATTTTCCCTTTTGTTCCCCCTTTTGGAAAGAGATTTTTGCCTCTTTTATTTATTTAAAATCCTTTTAAACCAAGCTCCTTCCTGATTTACCCCCTGTATGGAAAATACTTAGCCAAATCATTTACTAAAAGCTTTAACTTAATTTTATAAGGGTGTTGGTAAAAACACATAAGAAAATTGGTAAAAACACGTAAGGGGTGCCCTAAGCCCATTTTTAATTAAAAATGAAACACAATTGGGCCTGTATTGGGCCAAAACATGCCCAAAAAAGGTTTTTTTCCCCACAAAACCTCTCTAACTCCAAATTGTTTCAGATTTTTTTGCCCAGCCCCCCCCAAAAAAACAAGCCCAAACACCCCAATAATCCACATTATCCCAACCCCAAACCATTGTTTTTTTTTGGAAAAACAGCATTACCAAAGCCATTTTGCAAAGCTTTTCACACTTTTTTTTCTTTTTTTCCCCCAAAGACTGAATTTTCCACCACAACAACCTGCTTTCAAGCCTCTCAATTTTCAATTTTTTACCTTCCCTCATCTATTAATCCCACATTTAAACCACTTCCGTTCATTTTTCACACCTTTTTTCCCCTCTTTTTCACATTTCGAAAGGTTCTTACCCCATTCCAAATCTGCCAATTCCCCCTTTTTTTCACTTTTATACATATTTTTCATTAAAAAAGGGTTCAACCCCCCCACTGAAGGTGAATTTCGGACCCTTGAGCTTCTTTGGCAACATGTGCATAATGTTGCCAGGGCTCAGGGGTATGCTGTGTCCACCTTGAGGTCCAATATGACCCACAACCAAATTGAAAAGTGTTGTGACAGGTCTGGGACCCCAAATCCCAACAAAAGCCACTCCAAAACAGTTACCTCAAGAAAGCTTGACTGTCCTTTTAGACTTTATGCCAGGAAATATTCCAAGAGTACCACTTGTACTCTTAAAGTCAAAAATCCTGAACATAGCCATGATGCCACTGAAAATATCATGGCACATCCTGCTTTCAGAAAATTCAATGAGCAAGAAACATCCCAAATTGCTCAAATTTCTGAATCACTGCTCATGCAAAGGCAAATTCAGGCCCAATTATCCAGTCAGAGGGAGTCTGACAGGCCTGTAATCCTTCAAGACATTTAAAACCAAGTCAAGAAAATCAAGAAAGACAAACTGCAAGGCAGAAGGCCCATTGATGCTCTTATTGACACTCTCAAAGAAGAAAATTTTGTTTGGTCCTCTGCAAGGGATTCTGAGGGACACATTACCTCCTTGTTTTTCACTCATCCCCTGGCCATAAACCTTCTTCATGGCTTTCCTCATGTCATTCTTATGGATTGTACTTATAAAACCAATAAGTACAAAATTCCCCTTCTTCATATCGTTGGATTCTGCTCAACCAATAAGACCTTTTCTGGGGCTTTTTGTTTGATGAAGAATGAAAATGAACCTTCATATACTTGGGCATTAAATCAATAAATAGAAAAGGTCCTCAACAACACCAATCTTGGTCCCCCTCCAGTTATTTTGATTGACAGAAATCTGGCCTTGAAAAACTCTATTAAGAAGCTCTTCCCAGACTCCAAAGTCATGCTATGCATTTGGCACATAAACAAGGATGTATCTGCTCATTGCATGAAGAAAATTGGTCATGGAACTTATTTTGAAAATTTTATGTGCCTTTCGAATCAAGTAATATACTACTTCACTTTATTTCACTTTTTTTCAATTTTTTTCTTATTATTGTCTTTATTAATGACTTTGGGATTCATTTGTCAGCTTATGTATCCATCCACTGAAAGGTCTTTCAAAGACAACTGGAAGAAGCTTCAAAAGCAAGTCAAAAATCCTGAGTTCTTGCAATATTTGGAAAAGATGTGGCTTCCTCTAAAGGAGTATTATGTGCCAGGCTGGACCAACCACCATTTCCACCTGGGTGTGGTCTCCACCTCCAGAGTTGAAGGTGCCCATGCCATGGTTAAACTTTGGCTCCAAATGTCCACTTGTACTCTCCTGGAGGTAGTCAGGGCTCTCCACATGGCATTCAGAAAACAATTTATTTAAATTATCAACAGAATCTCCAAAGAAATGATTGTCCATGTCAAGAACTTTCCTCCACACATCTGTGCCCTCAATGGCAAGGTGTCTCATTATGCTCTTCAGATTGCCTTTGAAAATTTCAAAACAAAATTTCCTCCAAATGAAAAATGCACCAACAAATACAACAATTATAAAGGCATTTCTTGCAAGCATAAGACCCAAAAGGCATTTGCCAAGCGCCAAAGGCTTGAATTATCAGACTTCCATCCTCAATGGCATTTTAATTTGCCTGTGAGGTTTTTTTAATTTCTTATTATTATTATTTTTCTTATTAACTGATTTTATTTGTCATATTCTTCTCAGGCTGGTTTTCAAGGTGATGATCAAAGTTTTGAAAAAGAAAGAATGAATGAAGCCAAGGAAATATGTGAAGACATTGGGGAAGACCTGTTTCAAAGACCAATGGCAGAAATCACTCCAATACTTCAACAGTTTCAAGATTTTTTGACTGGAAAAGTTCCAGTTGATCAAATTCCCAAGAGTCAAGAGGATGATCAATATTATGAAGACCCTCTAGAATGCAAGAATATCCGTTGAAGACCCCAAGGAGCCAAGAATATAAACAAAAATCAAAACAAAAGAGAACCTTCAAGATTTGAAATTATTGAAAGTCAATCCAAGAGAAGAAGAAGACCCCCCTCAGAAGTGACTAGTACAACAATGTCAAGATCCCAGTCAAATGTCCCCTCTCCAATTATGGAAGTGGACTCATCTGAAGATTCTGAAGATTATGAGGCCTCATTATCAAAATCAATCAGTTCATCAGACTCACTACCCTCAGCAACTGATTTAAATAAATCATAATTCAACCTTAGAAGGTCCAGAAGATTGGAAATTGGAAGCAAAACCTCACAAAGAAAATCACACAAGCCTTCCATCAGTTCAAAGATATATGATGCAATTGACTTGACCTGTGAGCATTTTCAAAGCAATTAGCACACAAGTGATGAATTCTCCAAGCTCTTTGTGAGTTTCTGATTCTTTTTAATGTAATTCTCTGTTGTTTATTTTGATATTTATTCATTTTTTGAACTTATTTTATCAGATAACTGGCTCAGAAGACTTTCCCAAGTTTTTATTGAAATACACCTTCAAGCCCATTAATGACCAGGGTGATGGAAACTGTGGCTACAGAACAGTATCCCACTTCATTTAAAAGACTCAAGATCAATGGGCTGATGTCAGAGGAGACTTGGCTGAAGAAATTCACCAAAATCAAGACCTTTATGAAGCCATGAACACCTTAATTCCCTCAGTATCCTCTTATTTGGAAATGATTGAATGGTATGAAGATGTTGGCCAGGCTCCAAAAAGCAAGTGGATGTCCATGCCTGACATGGGGGATCCAATTGCAAATAAGTATAAAAGACCAGTTTTCTTTTATTCCACAGCCCAATCTTTTTTTTCCCTTATTTCTGTCCTCCAAATGATAATCCCCCCATTTTCATCTGCTTCTTGAATAGTTGTGCTCATTTTGTTCCTTTGGATATCATCATTTCTAAAGGTTATCCAGTCCCCCCCATTACTGTGAACTGGGCGATTAATGCCCAAAAACAAGCCCTGGGGTGGGCTGATAAATTTAAGAAACACAGAATGTTGTATTTGTCCAATATTCCTCCCCCCTCTCAGAAAAAACCCACTATTTTGGAGGTTGATTCTGATTGAATGTTTTTTGTATATATGATTTATGCCAATTATCCCCCTCCTCAGTCATATTTATTGCTTAAATCCCACCTCAGTCTCCTTTTTTATCAAACATGTGGAACTTTTGTACTTGAGAATAGTCATATTACACACGAGAAAAACAAACAGTTGAAAAAAACACTCATTGCACCTGAAGTTAGTGTCCCACCAAAAAAAATTTCCCAATTCATGAGCTTCTGGTTCTTTATTGTCCAGATTGAACAATTTAATTTAAGAAAAATGTAGGAAATTCATAAGTGGGAGGTTATTAAATTCACTTTTTAAAAATAGGCATATTACAATGACGGGAAAAAACATTTGAAAAAAAAAACCTTTTTGTGCCTTCACTTGTCCCACCCAAAAAAATTCCCAAAATTATGGGATTCTGGTGCTTTATTCTTCAAATTGAACCCTTCATTTTGAAAAAGAAATTAAGGAAATTCATAAGTGGTAAGATTTCAAATCAATTTTTGAAAAAAATATGCCATTTTGGCATATTGGCCAAATTGATGAAATTTGCAAAAAAAAATTGAAAAAAATTGTGCTTATTGACATGCCAAGTCGGTAAAAATATGGCAAAAAAAAATTAAAAAATCCTCAAAACTGAGCCTGATGAGTTTTTTTTGAAAAATAAGGTCACTTATGTGTTCTTACCATAAATTGGTAAAAACACATAAGTGTTTAGTAAAAACACGTAGGGGCTTATGTGTGTTTACCAACACCCTTTTATAAATTCATTAATAAGATAAACTATAAATGGAATAATGTTAAAGTTTTAAACATATACAACACTTTCTTGATTTTCTTCATTTTTCAGGACAGTTCTTGATTCTTTTATAACTCTTAAACAGAGTGATTTATATTATAATTATCTATGAGGTTACTGTAAGTCATTTTTTGAGTAGATTACAAAAATGAATTAATATATTTAGCCTTGTTTATCCAAAATAAATCTATAATTAAATCTTATTTTTTGTTTCTTGAAAATCATTTGAAAAGTGATTTTATGACTCAATCAAATGTGCTAAATACTATTTGTGGCACTTTGGGTATGTCAAACATAAATCAATGGCTCACACTGTGCCTTTCATAATTGCTCTTTTTGGATTCAAAGGATTTGCCAACTTTCAATTTGCAATGAACATTTGCCCATTTTTTGAGAAGTTTGGTTTTCCATAAAGTTCAGCTTTGGTTTCCATGTTCTTGTCTCACTTTTATATACCATCTATGAGGTTGTGTATTAAACAATGTATCAAATTTTTCTGGTAAATTAAAGTCTTATATTAGAATTTCAATTCTTTGAATCAATGCCTCATGGTCAGATTCCTTTTCACCACTGAATTCATTCCATTCTTTCATTAGTTCCTGGCTCATTGATGGTTCCCAATCATTGAAAGACATTAAAATCTCATTTTTTTGATTGTGAATTTCAACATCCAATAATTGTGAATTATAATATCAAAAACAAAAAATCAATTCATTTTAAAAAAATTCAATTCAAGTTAAACTCTTTATTATTTAAGTTTCAATTTTTTATCAAATTTTATTAAATTATTAATATTGAAAATTTATCTTGATTAATTATTCATTCTATTGCAAGCCAAAATAATTTATTTTTTTCTCGATTTTTTAATTCATAAAATCAATAAACCAAAAAAGAATCTTCAAAATAAAAGAATTTTCAAATAAAATAAAAAAAACAATTTTAAGATTTATAGCTTCATATATTATGCCAATATCCACAACTTTATCAAAATGGATTCCTTAACATATAATTTATTTTTTTATGAAGGAGAGATTGTCTTACAGATATTAGATTTTATTTTAATAATCTAATTTTGAAACTTCAAAATAAATTTTATATTTTTTTCAATAAATATCCATCTCTTTTTTTCATTATTTATTTCTTTAGATCAAGATTTTTTTTTTCCTGTTTTATTTTTGAAAATTGAAATTTGGATTTGTAATTGGATTCTCAAAACCTTTTGTATCTTATTTTTTATTTTTATTTTAAGAATCATTTCTATATTCTTTTTAAATCCCTTTCTTTTCTTTGGGTTTGTTTTTGAAGATATTTTTATTTTTCTCTTCATTAAAATTATTTTTATCCTAATTTAATAATTTTTTGTTATTTTATTAATGTTTTAAAACACCTTTTTTTTTATCATTAGTTGATAAAAAATTTAAATAAATATCAAATACTGATTTTATTCTTATTTTCCTAAAAAAGTGTTAAAAAACGTATCATAAAACTTGTTTTCAGTTATCCACTTAAATCATTCATATTGAAGCTTGACCTCTTAGTTATACTGAGTAGATTAACTTGGTTCTAATCTCCATATACTTATATGAGAAACAATCCAGAATGAAAAATAATTGAAGTGTTCTAAATTGATTCACTTCCTAATCTTCATTTAAATCAAGATAATCTGAATAATTATTAACTTTAGATATAGAGGATTTATACTTATATTGAGCTATCATACAATGTTAAATAATCTCATTTAGTTAATCTAAGATATATCAATTAATGATATATTTTTTCCTCCTTCCACTGATAATAATTTAAATACACTACCACATTTTAATCATTACTATCCACATTAAAGAATTTCAAACTTCATACCTTCTTATGGATTAATTTTCTCATACGTTTGGATTGGGTCTTTCAAGCCCCACAAAAACACCCCATACTATCAAAGTACTACTTTTGGGTTTCTAACCTTCAAAATCCCATAAATTTGAATCCATTCACTGTTATAGGAAGCTCAAATTTTTTTGAATTATCATATCATTTTGAAATGAAGTATATTTTCATTTATTATATGAATTAAATTGAATATAGTAAGAATAAAATAAAACCATATTGAATACAGGGAATATCAGAAAAAAATCTGTGATTTAAATAATCAAAAAAAGGGAGTCTGTTTCTAATTACTTTCTTTTTTTTAATAAAGAAAGAAACGAAATTCCTTCATTTTTTCAATCAATTTTTCATTAATCTTTAATTAAAAAGAATCTTTATATCTAAAAATACAATTTATTTAATTTAAAAAAGATTTATATTGAAAGTAAAATAACTCTTTTTATTCAATAAAAGAAAGTTCTTCTGTTTTTATATCTCAAAGGTAGGTAAGGTATTTTGTTCATATTGGTTTTTTTGCTTAATTCTTAAATTCTATTATTACAATTTAATTTAAATAGGTAATTAACACAAGGGTTTTCAAACAATTATATAATTCTTGTAATATATATTTGTTTTGAAATATTAATTTTGTCATCCTGTGACTCAAAACCAGAGCACAAGCATGACAGCCAGAATACCATAAACCAATGGTAGAGCAAAATACCACCAGAGCATGGAGCTGAGCCAAACCAGCTCAAAAGGTATCAAAATAAAGAATAAACTAACCTATTCATTAATATACAAGTCCCATAATCATAGGACAAAGAATAACAAAGTTATTCCTTCTCAAAGAAGCTGCTGAGCATAAACCTTAATTTTCACCTCTCATCTTAAATCCATAGAAAGGGGCTTAACCCCAGAAAATTGTTATTCAAATTGAAGCTCTAGGTCAGTGCTATTCATTGGTACTTTCCAAATTTAGCCAGCACTAAAACTATATAAGTTATGGCCAAAATAAAGCCAATTAAGGAGGAACAAAATATTCACCTCTCATCTAACTTCTACAGTTTTATTATGAGATACCTAAAGTGGGGTCCTTGTGGGAAGAGAACAATCAGGTCTATCTGATGATGCCATCCATTTCCCCATATCTCATCTAGAACAAAGGTTATGGGGAAAACATGTTCCATACAGATTTTGTGATAATAATATATGTGGATAACTAAAATTGAACATGGAATAACTTTGCCATATTTAATTTTAGCCATACTAAATGAGGTACAATTGTGTATATCCCATCCAGGGCTACACAATGAACTAACTTTGAGCTCAATATCTCAAAAACTGAAAACGTTATAGCAGTTTTAAGGTCAAAATCCCACATTTAGACCAATACAGCTTTACTGTGGGATACTATCCCATAGCTATGATTATGAGGTGTCAAATAGATGAATAAGCTTTTTTATACTTCAATACCTCATAGCTCATTCAAATACATGGGTTCATACAGATTCTGTATAGCTTCTGACACGTCAGAAGCACCAGACCACACCTGTAAACTCCATTGGTGAGACTTTTCACCCTGTATAGGGTAAAAATGACAACTTGTGGTTCTGAAACCACATTTCCACCCAATACCAGTCTGTATTGGGTGTGTAGAGCCAAAAACCAGCCCACAGTAGTGAGTATTTTCGCTCTGTGGTTCTGTGAAGAGGTAAACAACCTCCCACTATCCCAGAACAAGATAAAAGGAGGCCAATCCATCATCCTATTCTTAGTATTCTTACATTGTATAGCTTCTTAAATAATTGGTACCCTTAGAATTAAACAGGTATAATTATAATTGTAATTACTGTAGGTTTTATTATTGTAAACCAATACGTAAAAACTGCACCCAGGGCTATCAATAGCACTCACCATCACTAAATTCTTTAGTATAGCCCTTTTAACCATCTCATCATTATTTTTGTGTAACACTCAGAGTTATAGCTTTTGTTATTATTTTGAAGCTATATCATACAGTCACACTGACAAATTTCTTTAATGGAAATTTAAGTACCTCCCAAAAGATCTTTTCTTAAGTTTCCAACCGTTTTCAATGGTTCCATTTTTAATTTAATTCCAATAATTTCAAAAAAAAAAATTACAAAGCTGGTTTAAATTTTAAATTTGGTTTTAATTATTATTTGTTTTATATAATTTAATTTTTAATAAAATAAAACTGTTTTAAGAATTTTTTCTTAAATTCTTAAATTATTTAATAATAAATTGGTTTTAAATTATAAGTTATATTAAGATTAAAAGAAACAGTATGAATTTTTTTAAGTTAGTCTTTAGGTGGTTGGAATACCTTGAATTTGTCTAATAGAAGGAGGATATTTTTATTTATTTTTCTCTTAAAGTTAATTATTCTTTAAAGTGATTCATTTTTGAAATATGATTTATTTAATCCCTTCCTTTCTCTCTCAATAGTGTATTTGTATCTTAGTTTGAATACATAATTATTCTTGAAGTAGAAGGTTATTTGGAATTTTCCCCCCCAAAAAAAATTGAAGAAAGCCATTAAGTTCCAGTTTAATTTCATTTCAATTAAATTTTTAATATGATTTTTTTAATTAAATCAGTTTCAATTTACTATATTCCCAACCCTTATCATGAGGAATTATGATAAAAAAAATTATTTGAAAATTAAAAGACAGACTTACACATATAAAATCCCAGTTTTATCCATGTTTAAAGTGTAAAATTGATCATATTTTTTTATAATAAGTACCATATGGGTAATTTTGTTGGTAAATTGAGCCTACTCAGTAGCACTTAATCCACCATTCTTCTTTTAGATTTTTAAGCTTTTCAGGTTCTTTAATTAATAAAGAAAGCCATTGAATTGGCTCAACTACTTATTTCTAATAATTAAACACAACAGGGAAAATTCTTACCACATTCTCACAAAAAAAAAACTAGTTAAAACTAAGTTTTTTTTTTCATGGCTTTTTTTAACCACTAATACAACATTTTATCCAGTTTCAAATTTTTTAAAGCCAAAAAAATTGTTTCATATTTCTGAAACTTTGGTTTTTTCACTTCAGTAAATAAATTATTTTTTGAACAAATCTGAAGTTCTAGGTTTTTTAAAATCTATTTTGGGTTTAAATATTTTTTTTAAATAATTGGAAGTTCTAGTTTGGTTATTTGTATTATTTTAGTATCAATCTAAAATCTTTTTTTTTCTTTTAGAATTATAGTGGCCAAATTTAAACTGAAAGTTAATTTTCCTTAAAATTTCATCTTATTCAATTTTTGGTGAGTTAATGTTTTTTTTTTAAAAATTATCTTTATTTTTTTGTTTTTTATAAAAGTGGATTTCAGCCTTATTTTAAATTTAAATTAGTTTATTAAATTCTTGTTTGATTATAGTAATAAATTCTTTTAATTTTTAATTTTATTAAAGAAATTTATTTAAGATTAGGTTTTTTTTTTAATAAAGCTTCCTTAATTTTTCAATTTAATATTAATAATATGTGGTAAGCTTTAAATTATTTTTTTCTTCTTCAAGATTTCACTTTAATCTGATTTAATTAATCATCCAGCTCATTAATTTTTTTTTTAAATTTTTTTAATTTAAATTTATCAATTATTTTTTTTGGAATTTCTGACAAAACAGTTTTTTCTTTGAAGATTATGAGAAAAACAAATTATTTTCACTTCATGTGGTAAAAAAGTGGCATTTTGGGGTGGTCTTGAAAGGTTTAGGAAAGTAATTGGGTGAAAATTGAAGTATAAAATAGAATTGAATTGAAATTCATGAATCTTGAAGGTCAGCTAAAATTTTGTGGACCAAATTCTGGAAGTAAAAATTCAAGATTTTTTGGAGGTATTGGTTAAAAAAAGTTTGACTTTAGTGACATTAAAAGTTTTTTGTTACAAAAGAGTTCAAAAAATTTATAAAAATACATAAACATGATTTCCAACCTTCTTTATTGATATATACATCAGTTATGCTTTCACAGGTCTTTGATATTTAGCCTTTTTCACTTATAAATATAATACCTGTCACAAATACTAGCTACACTAAAGCTTAACCACATTAATTATTATTGCTTATTTAATTTAATATTAATAATATCAAATCCATATTATTGATTTATTATTACATTAAAATGAACTTTTATGTAATATTTTCAAAAAATTAATTAAAAAAAACATTTTATTTACTTTTTTTCAATAAACTAATATTAAATAAATAGTTATTTCAATTTATGTATACTTAAGATTTTCAAGAAAATATAATTATTTGTAGCTTGAATTCTTATTTTTTGAAGGGATCATTTTAATTATTTTTAAAAATTAATAAATATTTAATAAATTAGAATTTTAGTTAGAAAAAAAAAAGGAATTAATGCATTAAATAAAAACTTATAAAATTTTTTTAATAAATTTATTGGATTAAAGATTTTTGAAGATGAGATTAAGTTTAAAATTTTAATTTTATTATTTTGGCATATTTAAAAAAAATTATTTTGTATTTTTTTGTTAAATTAGCCAATAGATTAATTTATCAAAATATAATAATTTTAATTTCATATTATTTCTTTTGTTTTTAAGGAGATTTTAAATTTAATATATTTAAGAACCCATTATTCTTTTTTAAGTTTTTAAGAATTGAAAGTTTTTTTTAAAAAAAAACAATAATCTAAGAACATAATTTTAATTATTTTTCAATTTTGTTTTCAAATTTTCCTATTGATTTTTCTTCTTAATTAATATTTACACAAAAAAAACTAATTAATTATTTACTTTTTTTAAAATTATTAAAAATATTCTATTATCATTATTAATAATGTTTTTTCAGGGAAAAAAATAAGGTATATTAGAATAAAGTTTGAAAAAAAATAAACAAGAAAAATAATAACAATAAATAATAATAAAATGATGATTATAAAACTTAGTTGAGTAAGAATTTTTTTTAATTACAAGCTGTTAATTAAAAAAAATAAGAATTCAAAGAAAAAAGAATAATAATAATATCAATGATTAGTTTTTCCTTGAAAAAACAAAGACAAAGGAAAATTAAATGAGAAAATTTTCATTTTTAAATTTTATACTTTATATCAAAATTATTTTTCCCTTTTTCTTTTTGATATGGTTTATATATATATATATATGATTAGCGTTTTCTTTGAATTTATAGGATGATTTTTAAATTTCATTTTTTAGTTGGTATAATTAATCAATGAATTATTTATTTTTGGTAAATAAATTATTATAATGAAAAATAATTTCTTTAAAATTTATTAAATTAATAAGATTATTATTCTTTTTTTGAATGATTTAATTTTAAAATTTACTTGATGAAAAAAAATCTTATATCAATTCAGTAATAAAAAATAATTAAATTGAAATCACTTTTTTTTATTTTTTTAGATATTTAAGAATTTAATATAAATTTTCATTTTATATTTTTTTTTCTATTCCAAAAGAATAATAATGATAAAAAAATAAATAAATTAAAATAAAATATATAAAATCTTATGACTATTTTATTTTATTTTTTTTAAAAAAAAAGAAATCAAAATTAGAATCAAAATATGTTTAAGATCTATGTACTTTGATAACATTGATAATAATAAAAATAATAAATTATTTTTATTTATTTATGTATTTATTTTTAGTATTTTTTGAATTTTTTTTCAATAAAATTTAACTCAAATTGTTATAAAATTTATTGAATTATATATTTAATTAATTAATCTTATTTTTATGAGGTTTTAAAAGTTTATTATTTTAGAGTATTTGGTTAATGAATCAATCAATTAGAAAAAAGGTAATTCGATTTATTTAATTATTTATTTTTTCTTAAAATAGAGGAATAGATTAAATTTGGAAGATATTTTAAATGATATGAAACTATAATATGTCAAGAAATCTGATTTTCAAAAAATCCAATTGAATGTTTTTATGGCAGCAAAACTGAAATCGAGGTGGGAAAAAGGCTTTTTATAAACTCAGACACGGAATAGACAAATATTGAAAAGAGGAGTTGATCTAGCAGGCCATACCAAAGCAAAGACTCTCAAGGGGAAGGCATAATACTTGGGAGTTACCGACGATCATCATCTGGTTGTTTTCGATTTTTTTTCTTATTTCTCAATGAGGGCGTGGGTTAATGAGGCAGAGTGGAAAATGGGGTATTCCTATGCTTTGTATTGGCATCTCAGTTCAAGCTTCTGCTAATCAGTTTCTGAGTGGGGTGCAAGTTTTACAGTCCCAGAAGAAAATTCAGCAAATAATTGATCAATCAATGACCCAGAAGGCTAGCCATTACGCGCAAACGCATGCGGTAAACCCCAACAATTTAACATATTTGAGCTTCAATTGTGCTTTGGGCGTGCTTAACAGTCTCAATGGCCTGGTTGATAGTAGGAGCTGTGAAAAAAAAGGGCAAGTATTTATGGCGTGGTTACAAGGGTGACTGACTAGGCACCAGAGCTTTTTGAAAGGTTAAAAGGTATTATGGCAGAGCTTTTCAGAATATACCAGCTCTAAGCGCGAATAATTGAATTGTAGAGGGTTTAGATGAGTAATGTTCAAGTGGACCCCGATGGATGAGATAAGAATTGAAAGAAATGCCCTAGATTTCCACTCAGGGATGATTAAAATTAACATTGCTAAGCTCAAGCCAGGTTGGCCCGAGCGTCAGGCTGGACAAGCCAGTCATGTCGTTGAGCAATGGGCACGGCGTTGAAACTGGCGGATGGATTGTTGATGAATTTATGGAGGACAAAGTTCAAATTGAATTGAAAGGCTGAATTTTGAGATGGATATAGATCCAGAATTGTGAGTTTTTGGAATTAGCTCCAAGAAGTTTGGTTGTAAGTAGGAAGTCATTTGATTTGGCAGAGTGTGACGATCAATAAGTCCAAGTTGTAAGTTGTAGTGAGGTATTGTGAATAAATACACAGCTTTAGCGGCGTGCCTTAGCATTATTATTTGGATCAGCCATCATCAAAGAGTGATAGCCTGTTGAGTGAACTGGATTCCGGATGTCAGTGTAGCCGATCTGGTGTTGAAGTTTGCAAGTTATCCAACATCTTCTTTGAAAGGGTCATAGCCAACGTGACGTTGAGGAAATCGATGAGAAGAGAATGATTTGATTGAAGTTGGGTTAGATTGTAGAATTTAGCTCAGATTGTAAGTTGTGAATTGGAAAGTTCTAGATCCCTTTGAGATGAGTTAAGATCCTAGCTGAGTTTTGAAGGATGAGTTGAATCAGTCAAAATTTAACTTGAAGAGCTCAATGAATAAAATTTGTCATATTTGATCTTGAATCTGAGTTTTTTTTTTGTTTCTTCCTCATCAAATTGAATTAGTTGGGCTCATTGAAAATTTTTAGCTTATGAATTTATTCTTGCTTCAGCAGGATCCATCGATTTTGATCTCAGCTGAGCTTGAGCACCGAAATCATTATTGCTCATCGCCTGCTAGTCAAAGTTTTCTTCTGTCTCCCTTAACTCATCCCTTAATTCAGACTCCGACTCAAACTAAAACTCCGACTCAAACTCAGAATATCAGCTACTCAGATTGGAACTCCGCCCAAGCCACTGCTAGCGATCTAGCCGCGCTGAGCATCAATTGCTTGGAGTTTCAGTCGCGTCGCGTACCCAACTGCACGCGCTCAGGGTCAGAGGTCACAGTCACACCCATTTGGCCCCCATTGAGACAGGTTGCTTGGCCGCCTCACCACAACCTCAGAAACCATTTATAGTCTGGCTTCCTCCCCTTTGACGTCCTTCATCCCACCCTCATCTCATTTTATTTTATTTTATTTTATTTCATTTCTGTCATCCTCCTCTGTATCTTCAATTCATTCTTGATTCTTATCCTCCTTTCACTTTCAAATCAAGACAACACAAGAAACCTTTATCCTCACATTAATCCCAATGGCTCGCACTAAACAAACCGCAAGAAAGAGCACCGGTGGCAAAGCCCCTCGCAAACAACTTGCTGCCAAAGCTGCCCGCAAGGCCGTTCCTCCTACTGGTGGCGTCAAGAAACCTCATCGTTACCGGTCTGTCATCCATACCATTTAATCTTTCCACATTCATTTCGTACTCCTGTCTATCTACTGTCTTCACGCTCACGTCCAAATGACCAACGCCACTCATTTTCTCTGCCTTTCTTTTAATATCAACTGTTTGATATCTCAACCATTGGCTTGATCAACTCAGCCCTGGTACTGTTGCCCTTCGAGAAATTAGAAGATACCAGAAATCAACTGAGCTTTTAATTCGAAAGCTCCCGTAAGCTTACCACATCATCTTTTAATCCTGGTCACTAAGCTTCTAACCTAATATGCCCTTGATTGCCTCTGTTAGCTTTCAACGTTTGGTTCGAGAAATCGCCCAAGATTTCAAGACTGATCTTCGTTTTCAATCTTCAGCTGTAATGGCACTCCAAGAATCAGCAGAAGCTTACTTGGTTGGGTTAGTGTTGTAATCCCTTGGTTTTTGGTTTGTCAAGTGGACACTAATCATAATCATTTTATTTGTCACAGTCTATTCGAAGATACTAATCTGGCCGCTATTCACGCCAAACGTGTCACAATTCAGCCAAAGGACATGCAACTTGCCCGTCGTCTAAGGGGTGAACGTTAATTGGCTACCAATTGAATATCTTTCCAAAGATTTAATACCAATGTAGTCACGATATTCTTGTTCATTTCTCATATCCAGTTGTTACCAAGTTGTTTGAGTTAGTAGGAAAAGTGAGGCCTTTATCCCACGCAATGTGACAAAATACTGTTAAGACTCCCCTTGATAAACTTCTCATGCCCAAGCATCTGAGCACACCCCAACTCCCCCCTCTGTCAAAGTACTTGGCCGTTGGTGTTATCCTAGCAGAGTAGTGTCAAGAGTGAAACTTGCCAGGCCCATTACAGTGGTGCAGCGGCTTAGGTGGGAAGCTTTTGATTGTCATACCCACTCACGCACATGACTTGGTTCATTCCTACGATATTGCCCTCTCTTGTGCTACATTTGCCTATTCCGTATTTCAGAAAGATGATTTTACATAATGTGCACAGCAAACTTTTCATTTCAAAATTTAGCTTTTTTGTGATATTTTATGAGGGCTAGATGAGGCAAGTCTCAGGAATTAAGCAATTACATCCCTCTCATGCAGTTTGAAAAATGAATTTGAAAAAAAGCATAATAGATTGAAACTTGTTATTTATGTATTTGTTCAATGAATTCATATAATAATTATCATTATTTATTATAAATTTTTTATTTTTTGTTTTTCAATTTTGAAAAAAAACTTTTGAGAATTTATTTGCTTGTTTTGTCCAAGAAAAAAAATATATTACATAAATATTTTATTTATTTTAGCTTAACTGATTTCATGCTCAAATTCAAATTGAGTTAATATTTATTTATTTATCTATTCATATAAATTAATCATTAGTAAAAAATGATAAAAAAGAGAAAAATTAAATTAAATTAAATTTTGAATTTTGAATTTTATCATATTATTATTCATTTATTTCAATATCTTTCTAAAATAAAAATTAAAATTAAAAAAAGAAAATTTAGATAAAAAAGGAATAAATTAAAGAAGCATAATAATAATGATAATGGGTAAATAGAAATATGGTTTTAATAAAAACAAAGTGAAAATGTAAATATATGTAAGCCCTTTGAGTATATTTACCAATTTCTTACATGTTTTTACCATAAATTAGTAAACACACTTAGAAGAATTGGTAGAAAGATGTAAGGAAGCCCTGGACTGGCTCCTAATTGAATTAAAAATATCTAATTTTCTCAAACTAAACCTGCACCAAAAAAGAGAAAAGATCAAATCCCATAACATCCCCCTCAAAAAAATGAATTTCACAAAAAACAGGCCACAATTTCCCTCAAAAGTCAAAAAAACAATCCACCCCTCTATTTTTGGAGTTTTATTCTTTTTTTTCAAGTCTCTTAGTTTCTTTCATACAATCTAAAACTCATAATAGAGGAACCAAATTATAATCTGATAGCCTCTTTTTCTTAAAAAATATACATGAAATCTCCCTTATCTTATCTTTTTTTATCCACATATTACCATCAAACCTTCTCATTTTTATTATTATTTTACTCTCAAAATCTTCCCAATTTCGTTTTTTTTTCTGATTTCAACTTTCTTATTATTTTCTTAAAAAATTCCATAAAAAGCCTTATTATTATTTTGATTTTGAAAACTTTCAATTATATCATATCTAAAACTTCTTTAATTTACAATAGAAAAGGATTTTGAAAAAATTAAAAATCTATAATAAAATTTCATTAATTTAATTAGAGAAGATTTATATTATTTTATATGAATTTCAAGTTGAATATGAATAAAAATTAAAATTAAAATTGATTATAATAAATCTATTAAATTCAATTCTGAAAATTAAATTATTATTATTTTAATAAAAAAAACAACCTTACCTAAAAGGAAGTTAAAATGTGTTCTTTTAAAATTTATTTTGTAAGATATATAAATTAATAAGAACTTTCAGACCCTCAAATTCAAAAAAAATTAAAACATACAAATGATAAAACTGAAAAAAATTGATCACATCTCTCCTTCAAAAAATTTAATAATTATGAAGCTTATCAAATTTCTTGTATTTCTTCCCTCATAAGAGAAATAACAGCTCATTTTTTTTAATAAAAAAAAATTCTTAAAGACAAGTAATTCTTTAAGAAATTTATAACCAAAGAAAAAAATCTTTAAGTCAAAAGGCTCATTGATTCACTTATTTATATACTCAAGAAAGAAGACTTCTTATTTTCCTGTGAAAGAAATAAATAAGATAATATTTAATTATTATTAACCATTAATATCTTTTAAATTAAGCACTTGAAATCATTTTAAAATGTTATTCTTATGGATTTTGAATATACAACAAGTAAATAGAAAATTGACTTATTTCATCTTTTTTTGGTTTTTTCCTATACATAAAAAGAATTTTTTTTTTTTGATTCATTTTTTCTTATTAAAAGAGTAATTTAAGATGATTATTAATAGTATTATTATAAAATTTAATAAATTAATTTTTAATTAAATAAATATTCTACTATAACTTGTTTTTTTTTTTTTCATTAATAGAGGTTTTGACTTAAAGAACTTCAAATTAAGAGTCTTCTAAAACTAAAAAATAATAATTATTCTTTATAGTTTTCATATAATAAAAAAAATATAATTGATCTTATTAAATCAAAATATATGGATCTTTAAATTTTTTAAATAGATTTATTAAGAATTTGAATTAATTAAATTCTTTCTTTTAAATCTTTAAATTAATTAAGTTTTTTATTTTTTTTATTTTGATAATAGAATTATTTATTTTAATTATTATAAATTATTTTCAAGAAATAATTTAAATAAAATTAATAAATTAATTAAAAAAAAAATAATCCATATTTTATTAATTATTTAAAAAAATAAATTTAATAATAATAATATTTTTTTTTTTTTTTTGATTAAAAACTTAATAAATTTCTTAAAAAAAAAAAAAAAAACTATTGAAATATAATTTTAAAAAAAAAATATTTAATTAAATTATAAAAGAAAAAAAATTAAATTAAATAAATTTTAATTTAAAAAAGAAAATTTTATTAATAAATTAAATCTCTTAAAAAAAAAAATTTCAATTAAATTAAAAAAAAAAAAAACCAAAAAAAAAAAAAAACATTTAACTTAAATAGAAAAAAAAAAATAAAAGTTATTTTTTTCTAAAAAAAAGGATATTAATTAATTAATATTTAAAAAATATATTAATTAAAATATTTTCTAAATATTTATAAACTTCTTTTTTTTTTTTTTTTTTTTTTAATAAAATATTTTTTAAAATTTATAATTTAAACTTAAATTATTTTTAATAAAAAATTATTTTATTTTCTAAATTTTTAAATAATGATTATTATTATTTTAATTTTTTTATTATTTTTTACTAAAGATAAATTTAATTTATTTTTATTTTTTTAAAAAGATTTTATATAAAAATTTATAATATTTAATTTTTTGAGAAATAAAGAATTTTTTTTTTTTTTTATAACTTTGAAGGAAATTTTTCAAATAATAATAGAAAAAAAGAATTTAATTAATTTAAGTTTTAGTCTATTTAAAATTTAGAAAAAAAAATAATTAATAAATATAACTATGACTGTGAAATTTAAAAATGGTATAATAAAGAATTAAAAGGGTTGTAATATTAAGAAATAATGGTTATAAATATATTGAAAGACCTTGTTGAAATAATTATAAATTGAGTTATTATAATAAGCACTTCAATAATTAATATTAGGGGGTGTCAAACCTATGAAATCCCGCATTTGAAATCTTGATTTTTTTTCCTGAAATGCTGAATTTAATTTCTGGGATTTCCCAAATAACACACCCCCTGACCAGTGGTATTTTGAACATGTAAAAACCTATATTTTTGCCTGAAAATCCCAAATTATAACCCCTGAAATCCCAGCCTATCATGGCTGAATTTCTAAAAATGGTGCACAACACCCTCACCCAGGGAGTTTAGCTTTGAATAAATTTCTTTAGACCAAATTCTTTTCAATAGAATTCAAACATATAAATATCAAAAAATGCCAAAAACATCAGCAAGAATCCCATTACTTCATCAAATAAATATCATGCAGAATATCCTTGTCATGGAATCAAATATTGATTCAGACTTTGAAGAAGATGTATCACTGTTACACCATCTCAGTACCCAAAGGTATCTTACACCCCACAAAAAACATCCTTCTGCATATATATACAGCTCAAGTGATTTGGTCCAGTTATCAAGTCATAAATTCAAACAACTCTGCCGTACTAGTCATGAATATTTCCAGGGGTTAGTTACCTTGATTCAAGATGATACAATTTTTCACAATTCATCAAGATTTAAACAGAGAGATCCAGCCATACAATTGGCTGTAGCATTAGCACAATTAGGATCCAATGAGAATGGGGCCTCTTTGGGAAAACTAGGAATGCTATTTGGAGTTAGTCATGGGGCCATTGTATTATATACACAGCATATAATCAAAGAATTAATCAAGTATGAAAAGAAATATATTATGTGGCCAAATTCACAAAAGCAATTGGAGACTTCCCAAGTAATGCAAGCCAAAAGGTTTCCTGGATGTGTGGGATTTATAGATGGTAGTCTTATACCTTTGTCTCAAAGGCCACCCAGAGATGGTGAGGAATACTTTGATTGCAAGAAGAGGTATTTATGCTATTCATATCTTATTGAACCATTTTTGAGCTGATAATAGATGTGATTTGGGTATTCAATGTCAATTAAATTGGTTTGTGATGTCAACAGAGTATTTATTTCACTACATGTTGGCTGTGCGGGCTCTCTTCATGATTAAAATGTGCACCAAAATATGCAAATCTGAAAAAATCCACATGAATATTATGGAAAAGATCAATATCTACTTGCAGATTCAGCTTATGCAAGCTCCCATTGGATTGTGCCAGCATACAAAGGTGTAACATCCCACTCAGAAGATAATCAAAAATTCAATCTATGTTTGGCCAGATCAAGAGTCCGGATTGAACATTCCATTGGTGTTTTGAAAGGGCAATGGTCATCTTTGCATGAGATGTGAAATCAAATGCGTAATGTGAAAGAGGTACAATTATTTGTACAGGGGGTGGTAAGCTGTGTTATATTGCATAATCTATTAGCACAAGTAGGTGACCAATGGAGTGATTTATATGAGGATAATGACCCCTCCGAGCTCCAAAATATCACACAACAAGATGATGAAAATGGCCATTTGAATATGCGTGAAAGAGTCAAGCCCTACACTTTAGATTGGTTCAGGAATAAATGAATAGATGAATTACAAGCGCTAAACATGTTTATTTTCAAAGAGAATTATCTGAAGACTGAGATTTGTAATACATTTTCAATCCATATCCATGGAATGGTAAATGTTAAGACTGGAATTGAATCATAATTATCAAATGTGTAAATATATATAATCTAAAATATTTACAATTTCTTATTTTTACGTAATCTTTTGTTATCCTGTTCATTCCGCATGATTTGACCATTGACTGTTGTTTCAATTTCTTCAGAGCTGAGTTGTTTGAATTTTTTTCCTGTGAGAAATAATTTCTTGTTGATTTGAAAAGAACAACCAAAGTGTGTGATGGATTGGTGTTCAAGCAATTCTTTTGCTGGCCTGGTTGTTTGATGAAGAAGTTCAGACGTTTTCCAGAGTATTTCAACAATGCCTTCTTTTTTGGAAAAATCAAAAATGAATTTGTGGTTGGGAAATGATAATCCATGCCCAGAGGGTGTAAAATATGTAGGAATTGGAATGAAATTGTTTTTATTGATAAAAGAGAATATACCATATGTCCATGAATTGATGTCCTTATTATCAGTATGTGGTTTATTGTGGAAGCCATTGAAAGTAACTATAACATTTGAATAAGTTTTGAAATTGGGTGATTTGTTGAAATGCCATTCAAGTTGACTGAAGTTTGGCAAATTGGCTGCATTCATGATTTCTTGATTTTCTTTAAGTGCATTATTCAAAAAACCTTTAATTTGGGAGTGAATGAATTCATCAAATGCTTGAGGTGTTGACCATTGCTCATTATCTTCATCAATTGTTTTTTTAGTCAAGCCTGCTTTCCTTGCATAAACCCCGGAAGATTTACCAGAATCATAACCCTGACGAAATCGTATTCCTTTCATAATGCCATCAAGCATATCAGAGTTAGTGGTGATATTTTGACGGTTCTTTGCAAGCTTATTTAATGTTATGATCAATTTTTGAAGTTTATGGAAGACTGGTGTTGGACTTTTGAATGGGTGAATTTGAGACCTGAAATTAGGTAAATAAGGCTTGTTATGTCTATTGATAAGTACATAGGGTCTGGGAAGAAGTTTGTGTGGAGGAAGATTTAACCAGAAGGAATTCTCATTGTTCTTCTTGTCTAGTGTAATTATGGAGAAGTTGGGATTATAAAGGCCAAGCTGGCCTGCTGTTTGGTTCATATAAGAAAGCATTCTTCTTTTTTATATGGTATTTGGGTGATTATGATTAAGAGAATTCTCTTCTGTTAAATCATTCTGATTGTGAGGTTGAGTCCCAACAGGCTTAACATCATGAGGAGTTAAAGAGCTTTTGGGCACATTCAGCTCATTGACAATCATCTGGTCATTTGGTTGAGTCCCAAAAGTCAAATGATCAGATAATTGATGAGGAATGGCTAAAGAAGGGGAGAGTTTATTGTTGAATTGTGACATAATGATTTCAGACTAAATATATTACAAATATGAATTATTCCTCCTCTAAATTAAAACAAAATAATCAATCAGTATTGCATACAAAAGCACATGAACCAAAGGGGGAATGGTTGGTGGTACGGATGTTGAAGAAGGAGGACATGTTAGTTGGGTGGTGGATTGGTGGTGAAGTTGGTGATGGATTGATGGATTGGTAGTGGAGGTGATGGTGGTGGTGGTGGCACAGTAAGCAGTAGTCAGTTATGTAATGGCTACTACCTAAATACAACAAAACAAAGGCCTTACCGTTGCTTATCAAAAAACAGCCCAATATTATGCAACAAAACTGTCACCAAAGGACCCCAACCAACAATTTTTGTTCAAATACAATCTGTGCAGAATGAAAGAACATCAGTGCAAGAAAATTAAGATCAGTCGCAGTGTATGCACTTACAAGAACTTTCACTATGGAACAGCTTAATGGCTTCCAAAAAAAAATAATTTTGAAATCAATTGATCAATCAAAACTTGGGGAACTTATTTAAAAAGAAAGACTGTTGAAAAAAATTACCAAAATGAAGAATTTAGTAATCTTATACAAAAGACATGTGGTGAATTTTTAAACAAGGGATCAGAAAAAGTGATCAATTATTTTCAGCCTTGGAACCTTTTTGATTGTTTCTCTTACTAGCATTATGTTTGCAGAATTTCAAAATATGATTCATGTTGATTAAAAGGACAAATGTCCATAACCTCTGCTTTGTCACTGGACATATTAAATTGGATCAATTGCCACAAAGATAATTTCAAAGGCCAAACATTCCATCAAATACAACAACATCTTTTGAAATTGCTTCTTTGAATGGGTGTCCCTACCCATCTTATGTGAGAAGACACCTCCAGTGTTGAATTAATCAGCCGCAAAGTGGAGAATTTATTGTTCATTTACCCATCAAATAGCAAATGAGCCTATTTGGGAAAACCAATTCTGTCAACAAATGGCACAACTCATATTACACACATAATATCTAACAAAGAACACTTACTTCAACTCTTTTCATTAATCAAATTTAGAATACACTCTAAATATCCAATTGGATGGGAGGAATTCAAAACCACTATAGTCAAGTCCATGTTCTGTTTTCATGCATCTCAACTTCTTTTTGCCATTTTTCTTACTCAAAATCAAGGTTCTTTGCCTCTTTGGCCATATCAAAATCAAGTTGGGATTGTATTTTGGACTTTTCCAGCTTTCTACACTCAGCATTCTTTTCCCGTTAAAATGCAATTTCCATCTCCTTCATTAATCTCTGTTGTTCAGTTTGCATAATCTGAGCACTCTGTTCTTCATTCCACTTTTGTTTATCCCACTCTAACTGGGCCTCATCATGAGATTCTCTCCCTGAAAAAACTTTTATTAGTCTGCATGAAAATCAGAATAAAACCATCACCTACCAACTTTTTTGACGATAAATAATCATTTGTGAGTAACTTGGAGACAACACATCATACAACTTCTTCCATGAACCACTGGTATTATTAAGATTGAAGCTGGCACTATGTTTTCTATTTTGGGATGAACCATTAATCTTATCCTGTAACTACAGAAAAAATATTTCAGAGTCAATTTGTTTCATATTGGTTTGATGAAACAAATCTTACTTCAGGCTCTTCCAGGTGGTCATTCAATTTATCTTCAGCAATCTCAATATTTGGTTGAATTGTGATTGTTCCCTCCTCTGTTATTGCCAAAACCTGAAAATAAACAATACATCCAAATTTAGCACAAATAATGAAATATTGTATCATATCTTACTTCATGTTCCATTGGTTCTTCCCCATCCTCATTTGAAATCAATCAAGCCTCTTGAGAATCATATGTTGCTAGTTGAGTCACATTTGGCTTATGGCCAAAGAGTGAATCCATTTCTGCAAAACATGGACACACACTGCAAAGATTAACTGTTTTACCGTGCAGTATATCAGTTATTTTGCACGGTATTAAATGTTTTACCATGAGGTATATTGCTTAGCAGTTAGCTTGTGAATGGGGTTTCTTGCGCATTCTCACCACACCTACACACAGTGCCCTCCAGTCCACCTCTGAGCTTCTCAAGCAAGTACTTCTTCATATCAATTTATAAATACTTTGTTGACATTTGTCATTATTTTAGCATGGTATGAGAAATTTTTATAAATTGATTAATTTTTGTAGTGACATACTTTCAAGCTTATCAGCCATAGTATGCAGCCCTTTTTTCTCATCCTCTTTTGTTATACCTGCCCCAGTTAAATTCTCAAACTTCTTTGCTGTTGTGTATTTTTTCTTATATATATGCCATCGGTCACGAATGCTTGTTGCATTGAGATTCAACCGGTGTTGTGATTTTTTATTGACCTCAATGGCCATAAGATGAAATCCATTCTTTTTACTTGAGGGTGGCCTTCCCACTGATGTGGAGCCACCGGTTCCAAAACATGCATCAAAGTTTTATTTATGTGTCAACCAATTGATAATACATAAATAATCTGTCCGGGTTAGGTGACCTGAAGGATGGGGAAGGCCAAATAAACTCTTGGGAGTGTATTTATTTGTCTTCATTGGGTGACGTGGCGTTGCAAGGATGGTGATGGTGGGTGATAAAGCAGTAATTGAATAATTTGAGAAAGGGGGAGATTGAATGGAATTGTAAATAGATTGGTTAATTGGTTACACCAGGGGTTGGGTTAAAATTTACTTTTGGAGAAGGGCAGTGGTTAGGTTTGACATTTTGATATCCAATGATTTAGTTTAGGTTTAAATAAGTATAGGAAAGGTGTGATATTTTGCAAAATCCCTGGGGGACTGACTTAAAAAAAGTGGTTTTTGGGAGACGAAATCACTGATTTTGGAATGTGGGATTTTGGTCTCAAATCAGGCTTTTTTTTAATGTGGGATTTTGTAGGCTTGACACCCCTTATTATAATTATTTATTAAATAATCTAAGTTTCACTTTTGTGTTAGACAGTGTACATATGTAAGAATAAGCCAATAAGATGATAAGAGTTTTTTTTAGGTGGAAAACCCTCATTTTATATAAAATCAAGGTGAAAAGGGGTGATAAAACTCTTAACAGATTGATATAGTGAAGATTCTCTATAAGGTGGTTTGTTTTTAGGTAAAAACAGCCAAAAACACCTGTATTAGTGTCCAAATATGGTTTTAGAGCCACATATCAACCTTTTGTGCCCACATAATATGAAAGGTTTCACCAATAAAAGTTTATCCACAAGTAATTATGTGTCAAATTAGATAAATACAACAATTAAGGGACCCTTATATCTCAATTCATTACTAATAAATGTAATAACACAAATTGAAGGGGTTTGACACCACATAATTCAATTGTATGTGATGAATTCTCACATTACCACTAAATAAAGTCCATAATGGAACTTTAAAGTCTTTCTAATGAGTAATAAAAAGATAAAAAAACATTTTGACAGCTAAATCTTGTATAAATTTGTCAGTTCTCAAGATAAATGGTTCAAAATTAGCTCAAATTTTATTAAAAAGTGAGCTACAAAATATGGTTTCACTTTTGAACAACTTTGGATTAAATATTTTATAGTTTTAGAAACTCAAAGTATTCTCACTTTTACATAGAATAGAATTTTTCTTATTTTAAGAGAAAAATGACAATAAATGGATGAGAGTTAAATTTTTATCCAAAACTTCTATAGAGCTTCTTGAAAGTATTCAATTCAACAGTTCTCTCATAAGAGCTTTTCAAGTTAGGTGAGAGGTGAAGAATAATATTATTTCTTCAATTTATCAAAATACTATTTGTATATTAGTTTCCAATTCATTGGTGATAAATTCTTGAAAGTGGTACTATTAAGTAAAACTAATTAGGAGACTTGATAAAAGACTTCACTTTGTTATTCTATAGTTAAATCTGTAGTTTCTTAGATGAGAGGTGAATATTAAGGCTTATACTTAGCAAGAGTTTGTAAGCTTAATAACTTGATTAATTCTTATTGTTTGTTGATAAGAATGATAATTTATGAAATAGGAAGATTTATTCTTTAATATGGTAGACTTCCAAGGTTACCTTTTTTAAGTTCTGTTCTTTTTGTATTTGTGGCCTTATTGTACTTTAATTACGTTAGGTAAAGGTTAAAGGTGTGTACTTCACCTTTTCTTGTGCACCATGTTTGTGGTACTTTTTGGTTTAATTAGTGCATTCTAGATTTGAGTCACAGGCTAAAAATTGAATTTTGTGAATTTTGAAAGATATTTAGAATTGAAAATTTTAATAAAAAGAATAAAAATATTAAAAATAGGTAATTGAATATTATGAAGAGAAAATTTAATTAAAGAAAATCAGAGGAAGACTCCCTTGAGAATAAAATAAAAATAAAAGGGATCCATACAAATTCTGCATAATATATAAAGTTTGAAAAGGGAGTAAATAATCAAAAAATACTAATTCAAAGACATACAGCAATCAATATACCGAATTATTTACCTAAAACACATGTATATAGATCAATATTCATCTTAAGACTAAAACTGTCATTTTTTCACTTCAGTTTATTAAAAAATAGTACACTTACCAACTCAAAAGGTCTCAATTATTGGCCAGAAAAAGAGCAACTTAAGTAACTTCAATAAACAAATGACATCATTAAAGAGGTTTGGAAGGAGATTGATGTGAGCTTTTAAAATTTCAAAAGGAATTATAACCCAAGTGATTAATTCTCAAGAAGCTCTGTATGTGAGCCTTAGAGGTAATTTCATATACCCAAAAGACCACAAATACAAAATTAACATTTAAATATAGATAAAATAAATTTATTTATATTATTAAAATAAAAATTAAAATATAAATATAAAATTATATTCAAAATAAAAAATTTAATTACATTAAATTTTGGAATTATAAAATTACATTTATACTTGAAAAAATTGAGTAAAAATGAATTTTTAACAAAATTGTAAAAAAATAAATAAATTTGGAAAAAAGTTAAATAAAAATTATTATAACTTTTTATCCAATAAATAAACATACAAAAATTATTTCACCATTGGATTCCTCATAAAAAATCAGGTGGGGTCACCTCTGAGTGAAATTCTTGTAACTCAACTCTAAATAAGCTTAAATTAAGTTTTTAGTATTTTCAATACAAAAGTTGAAAATCCTCAAAACTTTAATTCAATTCACACCACATGTGGTGTCAACCATCAATTTTTGTGTTAAAATTGAGGTGTTGTGTTTAGTTTAGAAGTTATGAGGAATTGAAGTATTTTCAATTGAATTCAATTGAAATGTCAAAATGTGCACGTGTATTACATAAGTGAACTTTGATTTACATATGAGGTATCAATTATTACTGTATTTTACTGTACAATTCAATTGAATTACATATGTAAATTATAAGTATAATACATGATGAGGAATTAAAGGAAAAATAAATTGGAAAGATTAAATTTGGGGGGGGGAAAAGGAACTCCAGCTCTAAGGGAAAGCTAGACCCCCAAAATCCTTTCTGACAGGCGTGGGATGTCAAAATTCACAAAAAAGTTCATCACTTTTGGCCTGGAATTGAGTTACAGGGTCTGTGGACTCAATTGATGATGAGGTTTTGATACCAACTGGGGTAGTTTTAGCTGTTGCCAAGAGGGTAAAACTACCCTTAAGATAAAACCATCATAGTAAAAACAGTTTTAACGGGTTTCTACGTCTCTTACACACATTCTGACGTGTTTTGAAGGCTCTAGACCAGGTATTGCTATAGTAATGGCTGATTTAAGGGTCTAAAATGGCTAAAAATGGCTTAAACCAGCCCTTTTTGGTCTAAATCAGGGTTCAATGATGCCATAATTGGCTTTTCTGTTTTCAGACTGTTTTTAACGACTGAAAAGAGTAAATTTTACTTTTTGGAGTAAGAAAATTGATGGCTATAAAAGAATGTCTTCTTTGCCCCACTTTTCTCTTCATGTGAGAATCTTTTCCTTTTATAATTAGTTTAAACATTGTTATACCAATCAATAAGATATTCCAACCACCTTTATTAAATCATTTTAATCCTTTAAACCACGTGAAAAAATCATTATAATCATTGTTTGTAACTCTTATAATCATTTTTACCCCTGAACCACCCCAAAAGTGAATTAAAGCATCTTTCATCACTGTAAACTTTGTCACTTTGTTTCCAAATTCACTCTGGTCACTTTTGGGTGTGTTTTTCTCTTTAATACTCTTTTTAAAGACTTTTTTCCTTAATTAATTGCTTGCAGTTCTTTGCTCAATTAATTCCAATTGAAATTGCTCTTGAAGAAATTTCTTTTGTAGCCTTAAAATATCTCTTGTAGAGTATTTTTTGGATAAATTTTTATTGTTGGTAAAACAATAAATTTTTATAATATTATTGTTTTATACTTATAAAGTTGTAAACAATAAAATTGGAGTGCTTTATCTTAAAAATAATATTTCTTACTATTTTTAATTGAATTTTTACCTTATACAAATTTTGAGGACAGGAAAAGTACTTGATTTTTAATCAAAGTTTCATATCCACACCTTACATTTGGGGGCCCAGCCGTGATATTTTACCTGTGACATATTTCTTTTACTCTTTTTAAATCTTTTTCTTATATTGAAAAATTTAAAAAACATATAAAAAATACTTATAATTCAAAAAATCCATAAAAAATATTTTTTTTTCATATTATAAGTGAGGCTTATATTTTTATTTCTTTTTTGAAATATCCTTTTTTTTACTTAATTAATTGGTTTTTTTCATTGATTTTAGTGTCTGACAACGTGGTAAGACAAGAAAACATTGAAACAGCCTCAACAGTCACCAGCATTATTCCTGCCAGTACTATTAATTCAGACCATAATAGTACTGTTATTGTGACTCAAAATAACCAACCTGAACCAATATCTTCTGAATTGATTAACTTGGACATAAGTAATACCCTTCAGAAAGCTAAGAATTTGGCCAATAGTAAGTTTTTGACATAAAATTACTATTTTAAGCCTTTTTAACCATAATTATGCCTTCAACCAGGTCAGGAGCCAGCTACAACCCCTCAAGCAGCTCCCAAAAAGGTAATAGATGTGATTATGGCAGAGGCCAATCAGGTACAGAAGGAAAAGGGTCAGTTGATGACTTCCAAACAACTAAAATGGGTCATTCTGAAGCTGATAATACCATTTTACCTTCAAAAAGAGCTGACACCGCCACAACAGGCCTCTGTGGACATATACAAAGCCAGCCACAGTGCATACAACAATGCACTTAAATTAAAGGAGTACCAGATCCTTGCAGACCTGTGGAAGAATTGCATGAATTCTTACCTAACTGTGAGAAAGTTCCTGGGCCATCCCAACACTTGCAAATTTCTCAATGGATGGCATCCATTGATGGAGAAGAAAAACATGATGCTTTTGACACTAGAATGGAGGGAAAGCAACCCTCCACCACCAAAGCAAGTGCCAAAAACAGCCTCAGTGGCCAGCAGCAGCAATTCCAACGTGAAAAAGCAGCCACAAGTTCCAAACAAGGGCAAAGGGAAGGCACCAGCACCAAAACCTTACAGCCAAGGATACAGGATTCCAAAGATTCAGCAGGATGCCATGGAAAATGTATTTCAGATGGCCAGAACCATGATGGAATTACAGAAGAAGGAGGAAGCCAGATTAAGATTCCAGAAATAATTTCTGATATATTTGATTCCATCCCAGAATTGTATGATGCTATAAATGACGTTAAAAAACATCTTTCTGATAAAAATGAAACCATTTGTAACAACATTAAAACAAAAAACCTGAGTCTGTGCCAAATTAATGAAACACTTATGTGTTTTGAAAAAGTTTTAAGAACAATTAAACTTTACAATAATGATAATTCTTCTGAAAATAAAATAAATTAACAATCTGCCATTATTAAAAAATTAACAGATAAATATTCTAAATTCAATATTGATGACATAATTGAAACAAGAATTAAACGAGCCATAAATATTATCAAAACAGATAACAAGAAAGTCCTTGATGACATTTCAAATTCATTTACTGAAGTAAAGACATATACCATTGCCTTGAAAAAGTGTTTTGATGCTTCACAAGAAGAAGTATCAAAATTATCAATGAAATTGAATCAAGTCACTGCTGATAATACAAGACAGACAGAGTTATGGCAAGAACTGACACATAAGGAAGACATGTATAAAATTGAAGTAATAAATTTAATACAAAGCTTCCAACATGAATACAGAAATTCCCAAAGGTGTAGCAACAGTAAAATGAATGACATTGAACAGATACTGAACACCTTACCAAGAATGTCTACACCTCTGAATCAAAATGAGGGCACAAGAATTCCAAATACACAAGTATTGGATCCTGATAATTCACAATTAAAAAATGAATTATCCACTCCTTTTCATAACTTGGAGCCATCAATGGGCCAAGAACTCTTGAAAGAAGTTCCAAAACTTAAAGAATGGCCTCACTTCAGTGGTGAAGGAGAGTATGACCATATGGAATTCATTAGAGGTATTGACATGATCAAAGAGGATTTTAAATTACCAGACAGATTGGTAACAGCCAGGTTTAACACCTTGTTTACCAGATAAGCTCACAGATGTTACATAAAAATAAGACAAGCACATGGACACCAGAGTTGGACTTGGTGGAAAACCCAAATCATCAACAAATGGGCAAATGATGCTTGGAGGTTTAAAGTTGAAACAGCCTTTGAATCTGCCAAATTTAATGCTAATAAAGACAAAGCTTTACCATGGTTTTGCCAACAAAAAGATAGATTAACAGCATTATATCCTGACATGTCAGAATTTATGATCCATAGAAAAATTCTGAGACAATGTGGAGGTGACTTAGAGCATGCTATCAAAAGCAGGACTACTGAACAATCTTCAGCAGAGGATATTATCAATATACTAGAAGAAGTAACCACCAGAACCAAAATTGGTTCTAGTAGGGTGAATCTCAAAACAAGGCTTAATACACCTTGGAAAGATTCTGTGGACAAAAACCCCAAAGAAAATTCTAGTAATATTAAGTATAAATCTGCAGATACAGTCAGAAAGTGCCATAGTTGCCAAAGCACCACCCATTTAGCCAATACATGTCCAAAAAGGGGGAAAATCAATGAAATTGACATTGAAAAGGAACCAGATGTTGAAAAAGAAGACATAATTGAAGACAATTCAGATGATAAGTCATCCATATTTTCTGAATCTTCAAAAGATATAGAAAATATCAATGCCACTTTTGACATCATGGAATCTTATTCCCACTTTCCACAATTGAGCAATGGTCAACTTGATTTATCAAAAGTTCAAGATGCACAACTTATGAAAACAAAACCAAACAGAGGGAAAGGTTATACAGCTGGTAACTCCTGTATAACAGAAGTAGTTATTGACAACAAGCCCACCAAACCTTTGCTTGACCCAGGAGACTTCTGCTCTTGTGTTGGAAAATCTTTTCTTAAGACTTGTGTACCAAATTTTGAAGACCAATTGTTACCAATTGATGGAATAAAATTCAACAGTGCAAGTAACCCAAGGAAAAGCATTAGGAATATTTGAGACCAATGTCAGATTCCCACACATAAATGGGAATTTAAGAATCACAGTTGAATTTGTTGTTATGGAAAATTGCTCTAGTACCCATTTTATATTGGGAAATGACTATTTAATCATGTATGGGATATATTTACATAATAACAAGGACAGATACTTTACTATTGGAGACAATAAGTGCCAAAGATTTGCCTTTTTACCATTTAAAAGACATATTACAGTAAACAAAGTATCACCAGTCAACTTAGAGTTAGAGAAATTCAAGTCCGAACAGTTGAATGAGGCTGAAATAAGCCTTCATCTGACTGATAAACAAGAAAATGAACTTTCTTCTCTTTTGTATGACCACAGAGGAGCATTTGCTACAGACAAAGAACCTCTAGGAGAAATTATTGGTCATGAAGTTGACATCATTCTTAACATTGAGAGACCTTATCCACCACTCTTAAGAAGACCTGCATATCCAGAAAGTCCAAAATCAAGAGAAGCTCTAGAAATTCATATCAAAGAACTTCTGGACCTTGGTGTAATAAGAAAAGTAGGCCACAATGAAGAGGTAGAAATAACTACACCAGTCATAGTGGCGTGGCATAATGGAAAATCCAGAATGGTTGGGGACTTTAGAGCTCTGAACACTTACACTGTTCCAGACAGATACCCATTACCAAAAATCCAAATTGCCCTTACTCAAATATCTCAAGCAGTGTATATAACCCCTATGGATTCCCTTAAAGGATTCCATCAAAATGTGGTGACACCAAGAGCAAGAAAATACTTGAGAATTATTGTTAATTATGGAGTGTATGAATACTTGAGGATGCCCTTTGGTATCAAAAATGCACCTTCACACTTCCAAAGAATGATGAATGAAATCTTCCCTGAAGAACTCTCAGAGGGATGGTTAATCATTTACATTGATGACATTATTGTCTGTTCCAAGACTTGGGAGGAGCACATGTACAGATTGTCCAGAGGTTTGACAAAAATTCAATCAGTCAACATGAAAATCTCCTTGAAGAAATGCCATTTTGGATTCAAAGAACTTAAGGCACTAGGACATGTTGTATCTGGTTTATCCCTTGGAATTGACAAAAACAAAGTTGCAGCAGTATTGCTAAAACCCATGCCTCAGAACAAAAAGGAAATTCAGTCATTCTTGGGTTTTTCAGGATATTACAGGCAACACATTAAAGATTTTGCATCCATAGCAAGACCACTTTATAAATTGTGTGACAAAGACACAGTATTTGAAATGACTGTTGACAGAGTCAAAGATTTTGAGTCTCTAAGAGAAGCATTGACCACTGCTCCACTCTTACTGATGCCAGACTTTAAATTACCTTTCAAACTGTACATTGATGCATCAGGGGATGGGCTAGGTGCTGCACTTCACCAAGTTCAGATCATAAATGATAAACCTGTAGAAGGACCCATATGTTTCATATCCAGGCAAATCAAACCAACTGAAGCCAGATATGGAGCAAGTCAGATGGAATGTCTATGCCTTGTCTGGGCCTTGGAGAAATTGAACTACTTCTTAGAGGGATGTGTTTTTGAGGTGATAACAGATTGTACAGCTGTCAAATCACTTTTGAACATGAAAACACCCAACAGACATATGCTCAGATGGCAAATAGCCATACAAGAATACAGAGGCAATATGACTATTGTTCATAAGGATGGGAATATTCATAAGAATGCAGATGGACTAAGCAGATGGCCATTACCAAATAATATTGATAATCCTGCTTATGTGCCAGAAGAAGCTTCACCACGAATTCCAATAGAAGGAATAAGTGTTACAGACTTGAACACCACCTTCTTTGAAGAAGTCAGAAGTAGTTACACTCAAGATAAGAATTGTAGCATCTTATGCCAATTACTTAACAAAGACTGTAAAGACAACTCTCTAATACATGCCTTGGATGAAGTATGGAGAAAATCTTATGATGAAGGAAGATTTCACCTACTGGATGGTATAATTTACCACAGACCCAAGCACACATGTGTCATGACAGTTGTAGACAGGTCATTAATCAATCTTGTACTGAAAGAATGCCATGATAGTCCCTTTTCAGGACATCCTTCTGAAGACAGAACAAGAGAGAAAGTAAAGACCTGCATATGGTGGCAAATGTGGCAGAAAGATGTTGCAGAGTATTGAAAAACCTGTGATAGATGCCAAAAGGCAAATAAATCCACTGGCAAGAGACCTGGAAATACGATAAAAATCCAAGAACCAAAAAGACCTTGTGAAATTGTCCATATGGATTGGGTAACTGGCCTATCACCAGGAGGTGACAGAAGCTATAATGCTTGCCTAGTAATTGTGGACAGATTCAGTAAAGCTTCAATCTTTTTACCATGTCACAAAGATGATACAGCCATGGATACAGCTCTTCTGATATGGAATAGAGTAGTATCATGGACTGGGATATTTACAAATATCATTAGTGATAGGGATCCCAAATTGACTTCAGCACTACCGACAAATCTTCACCAATTATTTGGCACTAAACTGTCTTTCTCTACAGCCTACCACCCACAAACTGATGGCCTGGCTGAAAGGATGATCCAAACCTTAGAGGACATGGTGAGAAGATTTTGTGCATATGGCCTTGAATTCAAAGATTGTGATGGGTTTACCCATGATTGGTGTACTCTGTTGCCAGCACTGGAATTAGAATATAAAACATCAATCAATGCCAGTACCAATCAGACTCCTGCTATTCTACAAAAAGGATGGAACCCCAAGTTACCCCAAGATTCCTTGAGGAAAGATTCAATTGAAATAAATCCCACAGCTGCTAGCTTCAAAGGAATGCTAGACAAAGCTAGAAAGCATGCAGTAAGGTGCATGGAGGACTCTTTTGCATATGCTAAAGACAAATGGGATAAATCACATGCAACTCCAGATTTCAAAGTGGGGACCTAGTTCTTGTATCCACCACTAACTTCAATAACATCAAAGGATGTAAAAAGTTGAAAGACTCCTTTGCAGGACCTTTTGTGATTAAGGCCCTCCATGGAGAAAATGCTGTTGAAGTAGAATCATCTGAAGAATGTAGCAATAAGCATCCTACATTTCCAGTGAGCTTGATAAAGCCATATAAATCTAGTGATGCTGAGAAATTTCCCTTGAGGAATAAGATTCCCTAAGTTATACCTCCTATTGAGACATCTGGTACTAAGAAAATTACCAAAGTTCTTAAAGAAAGGAAATTAAGAACCAAGAAAGTAAGGGAATACCTTGTTAGGTACAGTGACCCAACTTGTGAAGATGAATGGTTAGAAGAAGAATATATACCAGAAGCTACCAAACTCCTCAGGAGATTCAGACACACTAGAAATACCAATATTACAAAATAATATTCTCTTTTAGGGGGAGGGAATGTGAGCCTTAGAGGTAATTTCATATACCCAAAAGACCACAAATACAAAATTAACATATAAATATAGATAGAATAAATTTATTTATATTATTAAAATAAAAATTAAAATATAAATATAAAATTATATTCAAAATAAAAAATTTAATTACAATTTAAAATTAAAATTACATTAAATTTTGGAATTATAAAATTACATTTATACTTGAAAAAATTAAGTAAAAATGAACTTTTAACAAAATTGTAAAAAAATAAATAAATTTGGAAAAAAGTTAAATAAAAATTATTATAGCTTTTTATCCAACAAATAAACATATAAAAATTATTTCACTATTGGATTCCTCATAAAAAATCAGGTGGGGTCACCTCTGAGTGAAATTCTTGTAACTCAACTCTAAATAAGCTTAAATTAAGTTTTTAGTATTTTCAATACAAAAGTTGAAAATGCTCAAAACTTTAATTAAATTCACACCAAATGTGGTGTTAACCATCAATTTTTGTGTTAAAACTGAGGTGTTGTGTTTAGTTTAGAAGCTATGAGGAATTGAAGTATTTTCAATTGAATTCAATTGAAATGTCAAAATGTGCGCCTGTATTACATAAGTGAACTTTGATTTACATATGAGGTATCAATTATTACTGTATTTTACTGTAAAATTCAATTGAATTACATATGTAAATTATAAGTATAATACATGATGAGGAATTAAAGGAAAAATAAATTGGAAAGATTAAATTTGGGGGGGAAAAGGAACTCCAGCTCTAAGGGGGAGCTAGACCCCCAAAATTCTTGCTGACAGGCGTGGGATGTCAAAATTCACGCAAAAGTACATCACTTTTGGCCTGGAATTGAGTTACAGGGTCTGTGGACTCAATTGATGATGAGGTTTTGATACCAACTGGGGTAGTTTTAGCTGTTGCCAAGAGGGTAAAACTACCCTTAAGACAAAACCATCATAGTAAAAATAGTTTTAACTGGTTTCTACGTCTTTTACACACATTCTGACATGTTTTGAAGGCTCTAGACCAGGTATTGCTATAGTAATGGCTGATTTAAGGGTCTCAAATGGCTAAAAATGGCTAAAAATGGCTTAAACCACCCCTTTTTGGTCTAAATCAGGGTTCAATGATGCCATAATTGGCTTTTCTGTTGTCAGACTGTTTTTCACGACTGAAAAGAGTAAATTTTACTTTTTGGAGTAAGAAAATTGATGGCTATAAAAGAATGTCTTCTTTGCCCCACTTTTCTCTTCATGTGAGAATCTTTTCCTTTTATAATTAGTTTAAACATTGTTAAACCAATCAATAAGAGATTCCAACCACCTTTATTAAATCATTTTAAACCTTTTAACCACGTGAAAAAATCATTATAATCATTGTTTGTAACTATTATAATCATTTTTACCCCTGAAGCACCCCAAAAGTGAATTAAAGCATCTTTCATTACTGTAAACTTTGTCACTTTGCTTCCAAATTCACTCTGGTCACTTTTGGGTGTGTTTTCTATTTAATACTCTTTTTAAAGACTTTTTTCTTTAATTAATTGCTTGCAGCTCTTTGCTAAATTAATTCCAATTGAAATTGCTCTTGAAGAAATTTCTTTTGTAGCCTTAAAATATCTCTTGTAGAGTATTTTTTGGATAAATTTTTATTGTTGGTAAAAAAATAAATTTTTATAATATTATTATTTTATACTAATAAAGTTATAAACAATAAAATTTGCGTGTTTTCTCTTAAAAATAATATTTCTTACTATTTTTAATTGAATTTTTACCTTATACAAATTTTGAGGACAGGAAAAGTACTTGATTTTTAATCAAAGTTTTATATCCACACCTTACACTGTATGTTGTTTCATGCCAAAAAGTTTTATAAAATTTTGTTTTTTTATTCTTTCAAAGCTTCCTGATTCAAAATATATTTCAAGATAAACATTGAATTATAATTTTGAAGAAATAAATTTTCAAGATTTTTGAATCAGTGGATATAAAACTGTGGAAAAATAAATCCAAAATAAAGCAGACAAATTGGAAAAATTCAGGGGATAAATTTATTTATAAATTCAAAAAAATTAAATTTTTTATTAATTAATTAATAATTCTTTTTTAATAAACAAAAATATTTGGATACATTTAATGATATGAATATGCTTATGAAGACACAAAGAGTAAGTGGAGCTACATACCTGAAATGGCTTATCAAATTGATAATAAATCAAAAAATATTAGTATTCTTTTATTCCCCGATCAAAGCATCAATGTTTTCCTTTCATTCATGTTATTAAAATATAAATATTACAATATTTATCTGTATATCAAATAATATAGTTTACTTTAGCCCCTTGGATATAAACATATATCTCCATAATGTTTCCCATCTCAAATGTTATTCATCACTTGAAGATTTATCTTTTACAAGTGGATCTGGGATGTGCTAACAAGTAACAGGAAAATACTTTGTTGTATTTATCAAGGATTACTGAACCCTATAAGAATACTTCCACTGTCTTGGAAATTGAATCTTGTAGGTATTCCCAATATATTATTTTATAAATTCTATTATATAATAGTCACTATATTATTTCCAATTTCCATATCCCTATTGAATCTTATTTATAATTCTCTTTATGGTATGGAATACATGTTGAAATACATTCAATAACCCCTCAAACAAAAAATATTTGAAATTTACATGAAATATTTTAAGAGCTTGAAATTTCCTTTTCTTCAGATTGGAGAATTAGTCAATTTTTTCAAATAGTTGGGTGTTCTCAAATTTAATAATAAAAAAAGAAAATTAAATCAAAGTTATATCTTAAAATTAATTGATAGAGAAATGAAAATAATTGAATATTGAATAATTTAAAATTAATTTAACTCAAATATTTTGTAATTATATATTTTCTTTAAAGTGATTCAGAAAAAGAACACATTTTCCTATTGAGAAATTTAACCACTCAATTCCATCAAAAACAAAATTTGAAAAATCATTTGATATTTTCCTCAAATTATGGTAAACATTTTTTCTTTTTTTTTTCAAAAAAAAAGAAAACAAGAAAGTTATCATTATTTTAATTGATAAATTATGAATTGATTTGGAATTTATCACAATGGTCCCTGTTGTTTTTTTTTTAAAAAAAAGAAGAAAAATCATATTTTTTTACCATAAATTGGTAAGAAAATTTAAGTTCTAGTAATTAAATGTAAGAGATTATGTTATTTTAATAATAAACTATAAATAAATAATTATGTAAGAATTTATATTTTTTTTAAAAAGAAAAAATTATTGATTTTTATTTTATATATTTTATGATTTCTAATAAAAAAAATATAAGCTTTCAGTAGAAGCACATAGTAAATTAAATGTTTTTCAATAAAAAAATCTTTTAAATAAGGTTCCAAAATATATTACCATTATGTAAGAATATTTATTTAATAATGATAATTTTATTTGGGTGTTGGTAAAAAAACATAAGCCCTAACATGTTTTTACCAATTTATTGCCAAAACACCTAAGTTTATGGTAAGAACACATAAGTGACCTCATTTTGTGAAAAATTTCCTCAAGATCAGTTTTGAGATGTTTTTTTCAATTTTTTTGCCATATTTTTCACAACATTGGATGTCAATATCCACAAATTGTTTCATCATTTTTTTTGGCCAATATGACAAAATGGCATATTTTCCAAGAAAATTCATTTAAAATCTTTCCACTTATGAATTTCCTTCATTTTTTTTTGAAATGAAGGGTTCAATCTGGAGAATAAAGAACCATAAGCCCATAATTTTGGGAATTTTTTTTGGTGGGGCAAGTGAAGGCACAGAAAGTGCTTTTTTTCAGATGTTTTTTTCCTGTCTTTGTAATATGACCATTTTTCAAAATTAATATAAAAACTTCCCACTTATGAGTTTCCTTCTATTTTTTTATAATGAAGGGGTCAATCTGGAAAATAAAGAACCAGAAGCCCATGAATTGGGGGATTTTTTTTGGTGGGATAACAAGTGAAGGCACAATAAGTTTTTTTTTCAACTGTTTTTCTTCTTCTTTGAAATATGACTATTTTTAAGTACAAAAGTGCCACATGTTTGATAAAAAAGGGGACTGAGGTGGGATTTAAGCAAAAAATAGGACTGAGGAGGGGGATAATTGACATAAATTGTATATACAAAAAATAAATCAATCTGAATCAACCTCCAAAATAGTTGGTCTTTTCTGAGGGGGGGGAGGGAGATTGGACAAATATAAAATCCTGTGTTTATTAAATTTATCAGCCCACCCCAGGGCTTGTGGTTGGGCATGAAATTCCAAATTCACAGTAATGGGGGGACTGGATAAACTTTAGAAATGATTATATCCAAAGGAAAAAAATGAGAACAGCTAGCCAAGAAGCAGATGAAAATGGGGTGATTATCATTTGGAGGACAGAAATAAGGGAAAAAAGAAAAAGATTGTACTGTGGAATAAAAGAAAACTGGTCTTTGATACTTATTTGCAATTGGATCCCCCATGTCAGGCATGGAAATCCACTTGCTTTTTGGAGCCTGGCCAACATCTTCATACCACCCAATTCTTTCCAAATAAGAGGATACTGAGGGAATTAAAGTGTTCATGGCTTCATGAAGGTTTTGATTTTCTTGAGTTTCTTCAGCCAAGTCACCTCTGACATCAGCCAATTTATCTTGAGTCTTTTAAATGTAGTGGGATACTGTTCTTTAGCCACCATTTACATCACCCTGGACATTGATGGCCTTGAAGGTGTATTTCAATATAAGCTTGGGAAAGTCTTCTGAGCCAGGTATCTGATAAAATAAGGTCAAAAGATGAATAAATATCAAAATAAAAAAGAGAAATATACATTAAAAAGAACCAGAAACTCACAAACAGCTTGGAGAATTCATCACTTGTGTGATAATTGCTTTGACAATGCTCACAGATCAAGTAAATTGCATCATATGTCTTCAAACTGGTGGCAGGCTTGTGTGATTTTCTTTATGAGGTTTTGCTTCCAATTTCCCATCTTCTGAACCTTCTAAGGGTGACTTCTGTTTTATTCAAATCAGTTGCTTAGGGTAGTGAATCTGATGAACTGATTTATTTTGATAATGAGGCCTCATAATCTTCAGAATCTTCAGATGAGTCCACTTCCATAATTGGAGAGGGGAAATTTGACTGTGATATTGATGTTGTTGTACTGGTCACTTTTGATTGGGGTCTTCCTCTTCTCTTGGGTTGACTTTCAATAATTTCAGATCTTGATGGTTCTCTTTTGTTTGTATTCTTATTTTTATTCTTGGCACCTTGATGTCTTCCACGTATATTCTTGCATTCTTGTGGGTCTTCATAATATTGATCATCCTCTTGACTCTTGGGAATTTGATCAAATGGGACTTTTCCAGTCAAAACATCTTGAAAATGTTGAAGCATTGAGGTGATTTCTGTCATTGGTGTTTAAAAAAGGTCTTCCCCAATATCTTCAAATATTTTCTTGGCTTCATTAATTCATTCTTGTTCAACACTTTGATAATCACCTTTAAAACAAGTCTGAGAAGAATATGAAAAAGAAAATCAGTTAATAAGGAAAAACGTAAGAATTTGAAGTTCAAGAACCCTCACAGGAAAATTAAAATTCCACTGAAGATGAGAGTCTGATATCTCAAGCCTTTGGCAGCTGGAAAATGCCTTTTGGGTATTATTCTTGCAAGGAATTCCTTGATAATTGTTGTATTTGTTGGTGCATTTTTCATTGGGAGGAAATTTGGTTTTGAAATTTTCAAAGACAATCTGAAGAGCATAATGAGACACCTTGCCATTAAGAGCACAGATGTGTGGAGGAAAATTCTTGACATGGAAAATCACTTCTATGGAGATTCTGTTGATGATTTCAATAAATTGTTTTCTGAATGCCACGTGGAGAGCCTTGACTACCTCCAGGAGAGTACCAGTGGACTTTTGGAGCCAAAGTTTAACCATGGCATGGGCACCTTCAACTCTGGAGGTGGAGCCCACACCCAGGTGGCAATGGTGGTTGGTCCAGGCTGGCACATAATACTCCTTTAGAGGAAGCCAGGTATTTTCCAAATATGGCAAGACTCCAGGATTTTTGACTTCCTTTTAAAGCTTCTTCCAGTTGTCTTTGAAAGACTTTTCAGTGGATGAATAAATAACCTGAGAAATGAATCCCAAAGTCATTAATAAAAACAATAATAAGAGAAAAGTGAAATAAAGTGAAAGATAAAAGTATATTAATTGATTCCAAATTCCCATAAAATTTCCAAAATCAGTTCCATGACCAATTTTCTTCATGCAATGAGCAGATACATTTTTATTGATGTGCCAAATGCATAACATAACTTTGGAGTCTGGGAAGAGCTTCTTAAGAGAGTTTTCAAGGCCAGATCCCTGTCAATAACAATGACTGGAGGGGTAGCAAGATTGGTGTTGTTGAGGACCTTTTCTATGTATTGATTTAATGCCCAAGTATATGAGGGTTCAGTTTCATTATTCATCAAACAAAAAGCCCTAGAAAAGTTCCCCTTGGTTGAGATAAGTCCAGCAATATGAAAAAGGGGAATTTTGTACTTATTGGTTTTATAAGTAAAATACATAAGAATTACATGAGGAAAGCCATTAAGGAGTTTTATGGCAGGGTGGTGAGTGAAAAACAAGAAGGTCATGTGTCCCTCAGCATCCCTTGCAGAGGACCAAACAAAATTTTCTTCTTTGAGGGTGTCAATAAGAGAATCAACGGGCCTTCTGCCTTGCAGTTTGTCTTTCTTGATTTTCTTGACTTGGTTGTAAATGTCTTGAAGGATTACAGGCCTGTCAGACTCCCTCTGGTTGCATAATTGGGCCTGAATTCTCCTTGGCATGAGCAGTGATTCAGGAATTTGAGAAATTTGGGATGTTTCTTGCTTGTTGAATTGCCTGAAAGCAGGATGTGACATGATACTTTAAGTGGCATCATGGCTATGTTCAGGATTTTTGACTTTAAGACTCCAAGTGGTACTCTTGGCATATTTATAGCATGAAGTCTAAAAGGACAGTCAAGCTTTCTTGAAGTGACTGTTTTGGAGGGGTTTTGGTTGGCATTTGGGGTCCCAGACCTGTCACAACCTATTTCAATTTGGTTGTGGGTCATATTGGACCTCAAGGTAGACACAGCATACCCCTGAGCCCTGGCAGCATTATTCACATGCTGCCAAAGAAGCTCAAGGGTCTGAAATTTCCCTTCAGTGGGGGGTTGCAGCATTTTTGAGTGAAAAAGATTTATAAATTTGAAAAAAAGGGGAATTTGGGGATTTGGAATAGGGTAAGAGCCTTTTGAAAGGTGAAAAAGAAGTGAAAAAAGGTATGAAAAGGTAAAAGATGTGGTTAAGAGTGAAAAAAAGTGGTTTAATTGTGGGATTAATGGATGAGGGAAGGTAAAAAATTGGAAATTTAGAGGCTTGAAAGCAGTTTGTTGTGGTGGAAAATGCAGTCTTTGGGGGAAAAAAAGAAAGAAAAGTGTGAAAAGCTTTGCAAAATTGCATTTGTAATTCTGTTTTTCAAAAAGAAAATTTGGGGTGGGGGGATAATGTGGATTATTTGGGGTGTTTGGTCTTTTTTTTTGGGGGGGGGGGGCAGGGCAAAAAAATCTGAGACAATTGGGATTTAGAGGGGTTTTGGGGAGAAAAACCCTTTTTGGGGCATGTTTTGGCCCAATACAGGCATTTTATGTTTCAATTTTAATTAAAAATGGGCCCAGGGAACCCCTTATGTGTTTTTACCAATTCATGGCCAAAACACATAAGTTTTGAGTAAAAACACGTAAGCTCTTATGTGTTTTTACCAATACCCTTTTATTTTGTCAATAAAAATAATCATTTTTTTCATAAACCATGTTTATTGGTGAAATAAAAGAATTCTTTATTGTCAAAAATAAAAAAAATTAATTCTTTAGAATATGAATGTTTTTAGGTTGAACTCTGATCATGTTTTAATATCCAGAAATTTAAATTTTGTCACTATAAGAAATTACAATGATATCATTTTAAGAGATGGAAATTTTGCCATTGTCAAAAATATCAATGTTATTATTGTGAGCCTTAAGGAATTGAAGGTTTGACTATGAAACAATAAGTAAATATTACTAATATTTCACTTGTTGTACTCTTAATTTCCTTATTAAAGTAATAAATAAGATAAAGAATAATTATAACAATAGAGAGATATCATAATTATGGTGTAAAAATATTTATATTATTTAAAATGATAACATAATATAATGAAAATAAATATATTGATATATTGATGGAAACTTATTATCTTTACAAAAAAATAATAAATGCATGAAAAATTGTTATTTAATAATAAAAATCAATTTATAAAAATATAATTACCAATATTAAATTTATATATTTATAAAATGATAATTAAATATAATAATAAAGAGAAAATAAACTACTTTCAACACTTCATATAATTTTTTTGAATAATTATATTCCAAATAATGTAAATGAAACTTATTCAAATTGTATTTACAAAGAAAAATAAAAGAAATCACAAATATTCTTGATCTTTTGTTCAATTGAAAATTTTAGAGAGAAATTAACAAAAAAATTTAAATGTTGGTATAATCACATCAAAATTGATTATTAAAATAAAGATGAACTTGAGTCTTTAATAATATAATAGAATTATACAAAATAATAAAGTTATCACCTTTGGATTTAATATTTTTACTGTTTTTGATTCATCTGAGGGGGAAATAGAGGTAAAAAGAGCTCTATATAGAGTAAAATCCTCCCTCCTAGAGTCCAGAAGGCTTCTAGTAGATGTGGTATAATGGTATCCAGTGTAATTGATCAGTATTTTAAGGTTTAGTGATGATTACATCATAATCAAACCATCTTATCCCATTATAATACCATTATCCAGATTTATCACTATAACTATAGGTTTTCTGACATAATAGGCTTGGAAGAAGACTAAACTTTGTGAACTTGATTATTATTAACCAGTTTTATCACTTATATAGCTGTTAAACTTACAATAAGGTTACAGTGAGTGATCATGAATGATCAATTTTAAGCTTAAGTTTTGATCATTAATAACTTTTGAGTTATACACACTACAGCAATTGAGAGAGTTAATTCTGATATCTTGTAATGTCCTTACTAAGTTTCCAAGAGTATTGAATTACATAATCAAAACTCTATTTCTTATGATTTTTCTTGTAGCTGATCTTTTCTGTCAAAATTTACTATTTTAAACTTCGAACCATGATTTAAAGGGGTTACACCTTGAATATAATTATAAAAATTACATAGTTCTTCAAGCACAAACCAGTATAATCTGAATATTTACCTTTTTTAAGTTTAGATCACCTTGAAAACAAAGTGGTCAACAGATTTTCTTATTTTGCTCAATAAACCATTGTAAGCTATAACCTTGCTTATAGCTTACCAAATGAAGCTTATATCTGTACTTCCAAAGTAATTATGTAGTAGCTTTTTTTTGGTTCAACTCTTTATAATGCATATCCAAAGAGATATGAGCTAAAAACGATCAATATATGTGTTGATCATAAAAGTGCATATATTTAGGTTTTATCAGTAAGTATTGACTTTTTGGATATGACATAAAAACATTATATGTGTAGTTTCATGTGGGAGATCCAATGGTGTAATTCATTCCAAATTTTTATTAGTTGGTTTCTGATATAATCAAGCTTTTATGCTTCTTCATGGCAGTTTTACTTATTTTAGGATATAAATTTCGATTCTTACTATTCAAATAAGTATTTTAAAGTTGTTTTGTAACACTTTTGGATATTTTCTCATATCTCAGAGGCTCACAAGGAATATTTTACATACCAAAATAGTCCAAAATTGATATTAAAGTTTTTTCAAACTATGAATAACCCATAAATCCTGCATATATCCAAAATTAATAATTCTTTATTTAAGAAAAGATTGATAACATTTTTATTTGAAAGTAAATAAATGGATTTCAAGACCAATTTTGATTATGCACAAAAATTCACCTAGGGTAACTATATAGAGTTAATAAGCTTAAATAAACTCTATGAGTTGCTAATATTGAAAATACTTTAACACCACATAGAAGAATGTGAATTTTTCTGTTTTTCTCAATTTAACACCAAAATAATGGGAATGTGAGGTACCCCATCTTACATATACACTAAGGATAGTTTTATGCATGTTTTTTGCACTTAAAATTACTGTATTCTCCCCTACAGTTTTGATACACCCATTTTGGATATCAGTCTTGAGGCCTGAATTACTATTTTTGATATGAAAATAGCTAAGGGGGACAAAATAAATCAAAGAGAGCCAGGGTAACCAACTTCTAAGGCCTCTGAGGTGTGGCTGGATCAAAATATTTGATCCATGGCTGATAATGGCCAAATTTGTATATCAAAATATTTTGGGAACTTGGTTACCAATTTAAAGTCCCATTAAATGATGAGAAAATAGAAAATAAGCTGCTATCTTGGTGTGAGAAGGAGGTAATGAAAAACTATGACTCCTGTAAACATTCCCATTATAAATTTGGCTCCATGGATAAGCCCAATGCGAGTAATTAAAGCCCTTTTTGTATGATTATCCATGGATTTACCTCATGGAAACTAGCTGTAACTATACTATTTGCTTTTCTGTGTAGAAATGAGGTATGAAATTCAAAAATTCATTACAAGTAAATTTCTTAATTAATCCTTCTAAAGATTTGAGGTGAAATTGAAGAAGGGATAATAAATACTAAAGCTAAAAAGAATCATGACCATATAGCTCAAATTAAAAAATTTACTTACAGTTCATTTTTTATGATTTCATGAAAAACACTGAATCTTCAAAAATTCACAGAGAATACAACCTGTGATGAAATTTCCAAATAAATTCATAAATTTGAGAAGTTAATTTCAATTTTGAAATAAAATAATGTTTACAGTGTTTACTCCTTAATTTCTCAACCATAAATGGGTTGGTAGTCACATAAATTGACTTGATTAAGTAATTATGATAATTTCACATGACTAAAAGTGATTTAATAATTAAAAAACTAATTTAAACTATTTATAACTCATTGGGTTTTCAGTTTTATCCATGGAACCCCTCTGTGAGCTTTTTTAGACTTAAAATAGGCCTACTATTTCTGTTTTTTCCAATAATAATCTTATTGTTCAATCTTATCCTTAGTGCCAACAAGTAAGTATTAGTTAAAATATTTGCATAAAGTATTGTAATATTTACAAATAAATCAGAAAGCTGCTAAATCAAAGATATAAAGTATTTCAAATAGTTCTTAACTTTTATATTGTTGTATTACTTTTATAAATAAATTTTGAATTTTTGGATCCACAAATAATATTACAAATCACTCTGCCAATTAGTTTCAAGGTATTTTTGGAGTATTAGTGAGTGTTTGATTAGTTCTTAAAGTTTTTCTCTAAAGATTCAGTTCTCTTAAGGGATTAAATATTATTATTCTTATAAAATATTATTAATTAAAATAGCTTTATATTCTTTTAATAAAAAGTTTTGTTAAGAATAATTGCTGAAATTGCTTCTAGTAGAGAATTACTGGTATTGTATAGCAAGTAAAGAAATAATTAGAGACCTAATTATTTATTTGTAGTTATAGTAAATTTATTTATTATATTTCATAAGAACAGTCATATTAACCTTGATAAGTATTAATATTAGAAGGAGTTTAATAAAAAAATCTTACAGTTATTTCAAAAAAGAAAAGTTTTATATTTTAAACAATAGCAATGTGCTCATTGTAAAAAATGGAACTACTTTTTTTGAACAAAAAAATATTTTTTGATTCAAAATGATAAAGTTACTGTTATAATTGAAATAGAAGCATTGGTTTTTATTGCTTTTATACTTGAGATTAATGAGTGTTTTAAGGGTTCTTCGAATTTAAATGGGCTCCAGGGGATTCTCTTTGGTTTTTTAGCAGAAAAATACATCTGTTTACTAATTTATAGCCAACAAACATGAGCCTTTATGTGTTTTGACCAAGTTTCTTACATGCTTTTACCAAAACCCTTCTTTTTTCATTTTTTTTGGGTACTGGAAAATGCATCCAAAAGAAATGGTAAAAACATGTAAGGAATTCCCTGGGCCCTTTTTTAAAAAAACCTGTATTGGGAAAAAAATTCAAAACTCCCCAAAAAAGGGGGTTTCTCCAAAAAAACCCAGCACCCATTTGTTTTAAATATCTTTCACATCCCCCCAAAAACAAAAACCAAAAAACACAAAAAAATATTCCAAAATATCTACCCCCCCAAAAAAAATTCTAATCCAATTTAATCAAATATTTTCAAGCCATTTTGCTTTATTTCCCCCAAAAGATCTTTCTCCAGAGCATTTTTCACCACTTTGTACTGCAATAATAACAAAAAATACATTTTTTCTCCCTGGCTCTTGCATTACTCATAAAATTTCACCAATTTTATTTTACTTTTTCTACCTTTCTTCACCTGTTTTGAATATTTTTAAAGTATCTTTTGTCATTCCATAAGCCCCAAAATCCAAGTTTTTCATCTTTGTACATAAAAATATCTTTCAACCACACAATGAAGGTATATTTTAGACCTTTTCAATTATTAGGAAAAATTTCAAAGTGTTGTCAGTGTAAAGGGGTATTCTGTGTTCACCTTGAGGTCTAATATGACCCACAATCTCATAGAAATAGGTTGTCAACTTTCTTGGATCCCAAACTCTCCAAAACAGTCACTTTAAGAAGCCCAGACTTTCCCTTTAGATTTTATGGAAGAAAATATGCCAATAATACATCTTTTACCAAAAATACAATTGAAATAGGCTGTGAAATTTTTGGGACCCTAAATGCCCCCAAAACAATTCTCCAAAACAGTTACTGCAAGAAAACTAGATTGTCCCTTTGGAATTGATGCAAAGAAATATGCCAAGAATACAGATTTGAATCTAAAGTTTGAAAATACTGAACAAAGTCCTTATTCAACTGCAAATATCATAGAAAATACTGCTTTCAGAAAATTAAATGAGCAAGAGACACCCAGATTTCTCAGATTACTGAATCACTGCACATTCCAAGGAAAATTCAGGCCCATTTATGAAGTGAGAGATAGCCTCACAGGCCTTTCATACTCCAAGATATTTACAGAAAAGTCAAAAAAATACAAACTTCAAGCAAGAAGACCCATTGATTCTCTTATTTAGCCCTAAAAAAAGAAATGTTTGTGTGGTCCTCTGAAAGGGATACAGAGGAAACTCCTTCAAGGCTTTTCTAATTTGATTCTCATGGATTGTGCCTATAAAGCCAGCAAGTAGAAATAACCACTTGTTCATATTGTTTTATATTGATTTTAAAATATGACCTTTTTTGGAGGCTTTTTGTTTGGTGAAGGATGAAACTGAATTAATATATAAAAACGTTACTCAAAATACCAATATTGTCCCACCTCCAGCTATTGTTATTGATAGGGATCTGGTCTTGTAAAATTCTCTCTGGAAACGTTTCCCAGAAACAAAAGTAATTCTGTGAGCCTTAGAGGTAATTTCATATACCCAAAAGACCACAAATATAAAAAATAACACATTAATATAAATAAAATAAATTTATTTATATTATTAAAATAAAAATCAAAATATAAATATAAAATTATATTAAAAATAATAAATTCATTACAATTTAAAAATAAAAATACATTAAATTTTATAAGTATAAAATTACATTTATACTTGAAAAAATTAGGAAAAAATGAAATTTTAACAAAACTGTGAAAAAATAAATAAATTTGGAAAAAAGTTAAATAAAAATTATTATAACTTTTTATCCAATAAATAAATACATAAAAATTATTTCACCATTGGATTCCTCATAAAAAATCAGGTGGGGTCACCTCTGAGTGAAATTCTTGTAACTCAACTCTAAATAAGCTTAAATTAAGTTTTTAGTATTTTCAAGACAAAAGTTGAAAGTCCTCAAAACCTTAATTTAATTCACACCACATGTGGTGTTGACCATCAATTTTTGTGTTAAAATTGAGGTGTTGTGTTTAGTTTAGAAGTTATGAGGAATTGAAGTATTTTCAATTGAATTCAATTGAAATGTCAAAATGTGCGCGTGTATTACATAAGTGAACTTTGATTTACATATGAGGTGTCAATTATTACTGTATTGTACTGTACAATTGAATTGAATTACATATGTGAATTATAAGTATAATACATGATGAGGAATTAAAGGAAAAATAAATTGGAAAGATTAAATTTGGGGGGGAAAAGGAACTTCAGCTCTAAGGCGGAGCTAGACCCCCAAAATCCTTGCTGACAGGCGTGGGATGTCAAAATTCACGCAAAAGTTCATCCCTTTTGGCCTGGAATTGAGTTACAGGGTCTGTGGACTCAATTGATGATGAGGTTTTGATACCAACTGGGGTAGTTTTAGCTGTTGCCAAGAGGGTAAAACTACCCTTAAGATAAAACAACCATAGTAAAAACAGTTTTAACTGGTTTCTACGCCTCTTACACACACTCTGACGTGTTTTGAAGGCTCTAGGCCTGGTATTGCTATAGTAATGGCTGATTTAAGGGTCTAAAATGGCTAAAAATGACTTAAACCAGCCCTTTTTGGTCTAAACCAGGGTTCAATGATGCCATAATTGGATTTTTTGTTGTCAGACTGTTTTTCACGACTGACAAGAGTAAATTTTACTTTTGGAGTAAGAGAATTGATGGCTATAAAAGAATGTCTTCTTTGCCCCACTTTTCTCTTCATGTTAGAATCTTTTCCTTTTATTAATTAGTTTAAACACTGTTAAACCAATCAATCAAAGATTCCAACCACCATTTTTAAAAATTTTTAATCCTTTTAACCACGTGAAAAAATCATTATAATCATTGTTTGTAACTCTTATAATCATTTTTACCCCTGAACCACCCCAAAAGTGAATTAAAGCATCATTCATCACTGTAAACTTTGTCACTTTGTTTCCAAATTCACTCTGGTCACTTTTGGGCGTGTTTTCTCTTTAATATTCTTTTTAAAGACTTTGTTCTTTAATTAATTGCTTGCAGTTCTTTGCTCAGTTAATTCCAATTGAAATTGCTCTTGAAGAAATTTCTTTTGTAGCCTTAAAATATCTCTTGTAGAGTATTTTTTGGATAAATTTTTATTGTTGGTAAAACAATAAATTTTTATAATATTATTGTTTTATACTAATAGAGTTATAAACAATAAAATTGGCGTGTTTTCTCTTAAAAATAATATTTCATACTATTTTTAACTGAATTTTACCTTATACAAATTTTGAGGACAGGAAAAGTACTTGATTTTTGATCAAAGTTTCATATCCACACCTTACATTTGGGGGCCCAGCCGTGATATTTTACCTGTGACATATTTTTTTACTCTTTTTAAATCTTTTTTTCTTATATTGAAAAATTTAAAAACATATAAAAAATACTTATAATTCAAAAAATCCATAAAAAATAACTTTTTTTCATATTATAAGTGAGGCTTATAGTTTTATTTCTTTTTTGAAATAACCTTTTTTTACTTAATTAATTGGCTTTTTCATTACTTTTAGTGTCTGACAACGTGGTAAGACAAGAAAACATTGAAACAGCCTCAACAGTAACCAGCATTATCCCTGCCAGTACTGTTAATTCTGATCATAATAGTACTATTATTGTGACTCAAAATAACCAGCCTGAACCAATATCTTCTGAATTGATTAACTTGGACATAAGTAATACCCTTCACAAAGCTAAAAATTTGGCCAATAGTAAGTTTTTGACGTAAAAATACTATTTTAAGCCTTTTTTTTAACCATAATTATGCCTTCAACCAGGTCAGGAGCCAGCTACAACCCCTCAGGCAGCTCCCAAAAAGGTAATAGACGTGATTATGGAAGAGGCCAACCAGGTACAGAAGGAAAAGGGTCAGTTGATGACTTCCAAACAACTAAACTGGGTCATTCTGAAGCTGATAATACTATTTTACCTTCAAAAAGAGCTGACACCGCCACAACAAGCCTCTGTGGACATATACAAAGCCAGCCACAGTGCATACAACAATGCACTTCAATTCAAGGAGTACCAGATCCTTGCAGACCTGTGGAAGAATTGCATGAATTCTTACCTGACAGTAAGAAAATTCTTGGGCCATCCCAACACTTGCAAATTGCTCAATGGATGGAATCCATTGATGGAGAAAAAAAACATGATGCTTTTGACACTAGAATGGAGGAAAAACAACACTCCACCACCCAAACCAGTGCCAAAAACAGCCCCAGTGGCCAGAAGCAGCAATTCCAATGTGAAAAAGCAGCCACAAACTACAAACAATGGCAAAGGGAAGGCACCATCCCCAAAAACTTACAGCCAGGGCTACAGAATCCCAAAGATTCAGCAGGATGCCATGGAAAATGTATTTCAGATGGCCAGAACCATGATGGAATTACAGAAGAAGGAGGAAGCCAGATTAAGATTCCAGAAATGATTTCTGACATACTTTATTCCATCCCAGAGTTGTATAATGCTATAAATGACATGAAAAAACATCTTTCTGATAAAAATGAAACCATTTGTAACAACATTAAAACAAACAACCTGAGTCTGTGCCAAATTAATGAAACACTTATGTGTTTTGAAAAAGCTTTAAGGACAATTAAAAATTCCAATAATGATAATTCTTCTAACAATAAAATAAATGAACAATCTTCCATTATTAAAGAATTAACAGATAAATATTCTAAATTCAATATTGATGACATAATTGAAATAAGAATTAAACAAGCCATAAATATTATCAAAACAGATATCAAGAAAGTCCTTGATGACATTTTAAATTAATTTAATGAAGTAAAGACATATACCATTGCCTTGAAAAAGTGTTTTGATGCTTCACAAGAAGAAGTATCAAAAGTATCAATGAAATTGAATCAAGTCACTGCTGATAATACAAGACAGACAGAGTTATGGCAAGAACTGACACATAAGGAATACATGTATAAAATTGAAGTAATAAATTGAATACAAGGCTTCAAACATGAATACAGAAATTCCCAAAGGTGTAGCAACAGTAAAATGAATGACATTGAACAAATACTGAACACCTTACCAAGAATGTCTACACCTCTGAATCAAAATGAGGGCACAAGAATTCCAAATCCACAAGTATTGGATCCTGATAATTCACAATTAAAAAATGAATTATCCACTTCTTTTCATAACTTGGAACCATCAATGGGCCAAGCACTCTTGAAAGAAGTTCCAAAACTTAAAGAATGGCCTCACTTCAGTGGTGAAGGAGAGTATGACCATATGGAATTCATTAGAGGTATTGACATGATCAAAGAGGATTTTGAATTACCAGACAGATTGGTAACAGCCAGGTTTAACACCTTGTTTACCAGATCAGCTCACAGATGGTACATCAAAATAAGACAAGCACATAGACACCAGAGTTGGACTTGGTGGAAAACCCAAATCATCAAAAAATGGGCAAATGATTCTTGGAGGTTTAAAGTTGAAACAGCCTTTGAATCTGCCAAATTTAATGCTGATAAAGACAAAGCTTTACCATGGTTTTGCCAACAAAAGGACAGATTAACAGCATTATATCCTGACATGTCAGAATTTATGATCCATAGAAAAATTCTGAGACAATGTAGAGGTGACTTAGAGCATGCTGTCAAAAGCAGGACTACTGAACAATCTTCAGCAGAGGATATTATCAATATACTAGAAGAAGTAACCACCAGAACCAAAATTGGTTCTAGTAGGGTGAATCTCAAAACAAGGTTTAATACACCTTGGAAAGATTCTGTGGAAAAAAACCCCAAAGAAAATTCTAGTAATATTAAATATAAATCTGCAGATACAGTCAGAAAATGCCATATTTGCCAAAGCACCACCCATTTAGCCAATGCAT